>CM024272.1:210993-1696513 GCA_013621005.1 Aeschynomene evenia | reverse complement strand
TTGTGATAGAGTTTTCTCAAAGATTTGAACACGTAATGAGTTAGGGAGAAAAGCTTAACACAAGGGATTTTATACTGGTTCGGTTATAACCAACCTACTCCAGTCCTCAACCTTCAGTTGAGAGTTCTAGATTTCTTCTTAATGTGCCTTCCAGACAACACTGCCTTTACTAAGTAAAGGACTTCCACCACCTCACAACCCGAAGTGGATTTCCTTGCCTCACACTAGAGGACTTCCTTGCCTTAAGGGGAGGACTTCCTTGCCTCACAACAGAGGACTTCTTGCCTCAAAACAGAGGACTTAAAACTGCCTTCAAACAACGAAGGACTTAGCGTTTTTCAGAAAGTTTGTTTTGATCGAAAACAACTACCAAGACTAAGTTACAAACCTAGTTTACTCTTAGTAGACTTCTAGGATTAACTTACAAATGTAAGAATTTTCACCAATTCAGAACTAGAAGATTTTGCAAAGTTAGAGAAACAATTTCGTAAAAATTGTCTTTCTGAGAAAGTTCTAAGTTTTTGCAAAATGATTTTCAATTCAACAGAGTTTGACAAGTTTAATCAAGAGATTTTGTGCAAGAGTTTCGTCTCACATTGCTCTGGAATTGAACTCATATATATATAGGCATCAAAGAGCCGCGAAATTAGAGGCTTTCACTTTGCTTATGTGGCTGTGTCCTTTTCAGAACGGCTCCCTGCTACAGTCAGCGCAAAATGAGGAACTTTTCAGAACTGCACAGTGCGCGTGTTCCCACTTCCTTGGCTAGTTGTAGCGAGCTTTCTGAGTCTGTTTGCACTTCCTTGAGTCCAGACACTTGGTTGCTTCTGAGTCCAACCTTCTAAGTTGTACGGACTTCTGAGGCTAACCTTCTGGGAAGACCCTTCTGAGAACTCCTAGTCGCGAGGTCTTCTGAGACCCTTCTGAGGCGACAGTGTTCTTTCCTCAGAAACACGCTTTCACCTTGCGCTTCTGAGATATCCTTTCTGATATCTTCGGCGCTATGATTTTTATCAATTGATCTCGAGGTTACTTGATGTTTTGTCTTGGTCTTTGCTCATGGCATTGCAATAATTTAAAGCTTTCTGAGACACTTAGCGCACATATTAGCAAAACCTTAAGTAAAATTTTATACTTATGGCTTACCTTGTTATCATTAAAACTTTCATGACTCTAAGAGAATTATGCTTAATTCTCTCAGAAGGGTTCTGGAGCTTACAATCTCCCCTTTTTGATGATAACAACTTAAGTCTTAAGATAATAATTTGCTTAAGTTCAGAAGTGTTCTGAGTAAGTTCATAACTTATTCAGAATTCACTTTTGCTTTCTTAGAAACTAATTTAGCTTTCTGAGAGAAGGCTTCGTTATTTTCTTAGAAGGCTGAGATAATCAACAGTTCAAGTATGCAATGTATGATTACTGTTTGAGATTATCAGTTTCATAGCATGTATTTCATGATAATGTATCTATGAGATTCAGAAATATCAAGCTAAGTAAATCAAGAGATGCCAAAATAATGATTTATCATTTATGGTTTTGTAAAGATACAAAGAATTTGGCTCCCCTAAGTTGTTGCTCCCCCTAAGTTCTAGCCTAGTGTTTACGATAGCAAAGTAAAAATTTTATCAATCATTTATCTACTCCCCTTTGTTACATCAAAAAGGGTGGCTAAGACATAAACGCATCATTGACTTAGAACTACTGCCTTCTGGCAATGTAGCGTAGCAGCTGGCATATCTCCATGAGAATCTCGCTCTGAGTCGCATTCTGAGCGCATTCTGGAGGAAGGTCAGAGGCAGTGGAAGGCTGTTGAGAAAGATGAGGGTTGAGATGAAGGAGGACGAGAGACTTCAGCCTCAAGTACTTCATCGATTATATCCCTTGTTTGATATTCAGGAGGTTCTTCTTCTTGTACAGCTTTACCTTCAATAGCAGCAAGTTCAATCGAAGGCTGCTTTTGAGTGTCCTCAGCAACTAGAGCAAGGTCTAGATCAGAGGGTTGCCTAGCTGATGGTTGCTCCATAGCACCAGAAGTCTGAGCATCATCGGAGAGGTTGAAGGTTGAGATCTGGCTATGCATGGCTTCAGTGCTCTTCAACTTCTCAATTCGACCAAAGAAAGGCCGAAATTGCACAGAGGGTGGAGTGACTACCATCCTTCCCAGCTGAAAGCCAGAACCGATCATTGAGTCCGTTATGGAGAAGGTGGGACCTTGTTGATCAAAGGATGTAGGAGGAACCTCTGTTATATCTTGAGGAGGAACCTCTGGTTCCTTCTGAGAGTCCTTCTTAGATAGAGTTCCTTCTAAGGAACTGTGGGCAACAAATGCCTCAACTGCTGCAACTCCGGCAGCCATGGTAGCGTCAACGCCCACCTGAGCTGAGCCCAGTGCTGGTGGTCCCTGGCACTACGTCATGTGTTGAGTCATGAGTGTCCTCATGTTCCAGAGGGATCTCAGAAGAGAGGAGACCAACCTCAGAAGTTGGTTCAATGAAGCGTTCCTCATGCTGCAGTTGTTGTTNTCATGTGTTGAGACATGAGTTTCCTCATGTTCCAAAGGGATCTCAGAAGAGATAGGACCAGCCTCAGAAGTTGGTTCATTGAAGGCTTCCTCATGCTGTAGTTGTTGTTCTGGTTGCATTTGAGCAGCTTCTGGAGTCTCAGAAGGTTGATCCAGTTCCTTCTGGACCTCAAGCATCGTCTGAGCCAATGACTCAGCATTCACAGCAACTTCAGTTGTGGTTGCCTCAGAAAGTTCCACCATAGAAACCTCAGAGGGCTTCTTCTGGGGCTCTTTCTTGGAGCTTCCAGCATCTGGAGTGCGATGCTCAATGCGAAAGCTTGCCGCATCTTCTTCCTCGGAAGAGGAATCAGCAACATTTCCTCCATGCCCCTGAATGTCTTCTCTGGTGGGGGAGACATTCCCAGAGGGGAGGAGTGATGAGAAGCTTCTGCTTCTTCTTCAACAGCCAGCAGCAGTAGCAGTAGCAATAGCGGTAGTGTGGCGGCGGCAGTAGCAGCAACTGCTACAATTTCTTTACCCGTCGGCTTCGGCGGGCTCTGTTTCTTAGTGGTTTTTATCCCCACTCCTTTGTGAGTCTTTCCCTGATAATTCAAGGAATGTAGGAGTTTAGTTTTAAATTTGGTGGGTTTAAAACCAGCAACAGAATCAGAAACAGGAATTGAAGTAGAAGAAGATTTAAGAAAGGAAGGTGGAGTTTTAGAGTAAGCTTTTACCAAACGACCACGTTTCTTTTCCTTCTGGTGGCACGTCTGGGACTTGGAGAGTTGGAGGTGCTTCCTCTTCCTGGTCATGGGTTGCTCAGATGTTGTTTCTTCTGAGTCTTCAGCAGCTCAACAGCCTTAGGTTCCTTCTGAGGAGTCTTCTGAGCTTCCTCAGAAGCATACTCCTTGTCACCCTTGTTGGAGAAGGATGAGTCACCTTTGCTTTCTTCTTCTTCTTTTCTGAAGGATCGGAAACCTTTTCCTTTCCTTTCTCAGCCTTAGAGGCTGGTTGGGACAGCAGCTCCTTAGAAGCTTTGCTTCCTCCTTCTTAGGTGCCCCCGTCTCTGGTACCTTCTTCTTCTTGATGTTGTTGAAGTGACATGGTGAATTTGCTGTGGTTGAAGACATATTCATAGTCTTCAAGGGGAAAGAAAATGGTCGAGATTCTGGTCAGAAGGCTTCCGTAAGGTAGACTTGTGAGAGCCCTCTTGGATGAGCCTGGTGCATCATGTAGTTGAGCACCATCTCCCAAAATCTACTCTTTCCTTCTTCAGCAGGTGGTACAGTAAGCAGGCATCCATGGTGGTAACGTTCCCCATGTCTCCAATCCGAGGAGAAGGGTGTGTTGCACAACGGGAAGATGATCTGGCCTCTTGCGTAAGATGAGGCACCTTTACCCCCTTGAGTGGTAGGCTGTTGTACCAGTCAGAAGTGTCACTACTTCTTCTTCTGAGTCATCTACCTCTTGACCCATTCTGGGTCGTCGGCGATGACAGCACCACATTCAAGGTCTGAAGACTTTGTTGATGTCAGAGGAGGAGAAGCGGATCTGTTGGTCACCAATCGTGCTCTTGACCCTTTGTTGGTGAACCTTTCTATTTGCGATAGAAAGCTCTCACCACATTTGGTTAGCACACGTCCTCGAACTCATCATGGCTGGCCATCCAGGTTGCTGAGGAAGGTGAATTGAAGTTCATCCACTTGGTTGTATACGTTGAGAGGTAGTACCCTTCCCATAGCAAGATTTCTTGGAAGATAAGTCTTGTGGAATAGAGACTGCATTTCCTCATTGTCGTAGAGAATATCTTCGGATATTTCATTTAGGTTGCTTCTCATTAGCCCTTGATCTCTCCAGAGACGGCCATTTGGAAGAAGGGTTTGAGTTTTGAGAAGAGATAGAGAAGAACAAGAGATTGGAGAGAGATAGTGAGAGAGCAGATGAAGATTTGAAAAGCGAGGAGAGGATTTGGCAGAGTTTTGGTAAGCTTTAAGCGTAAAGTGCTTAAATGAAACAATGCCATGAGTATTTATAGACATGGCTTGTAACTAGCCGTTTCTTGCCACTTATCAAAAGTTACCGTTGGTAACTTGTTTTCTCGAAGGTACTTTCTGAGAGAGGTGGTCCTTCTGAGAAAGGCTCCTTCTGAGAGATGTTTCAGAAGATATCCTTTCTGAGAGATGAGTTTCTGAGAACAAATTTCTCAGATAGAGTTTTCTGTGTTTTCCTACTTCTAGCTCAGAAGCTTAGTTCTGTTGTTCGTCTCAGAGTCTAAACTAGGACTAAGGAGGGTTTCTAAGAGAGAGTTTTTTAATTTCAAAGTACTTAGAAACGTCTTAGATTGAGAAGTCCTTTCAGAACATCAAAACGATCCTCGGGTAAAGGCTTTGTAAATATATCTGAGATTTGATCCTCAGTATTCACAAATTTAAGTTCAATGTCGCCTTTTTGCACATGATCTCGAATAAAATGATGTTTTATATCGATGTGCTTGGATCGAGAATGCTGAATAGGATTCTTAGCTAAGTTGATAGCACTTGTATTATCACAGAGGATAGGAATTTTGGTGTACCTTAATTGATAATCAAGTAGCTGATTCTTAATCCAGAGCATCTGAGAACAGCAGTTCGCAGCAGATACATATTCAGCTTCAGCAGTTGATAGGGCGATCGTATTTTGCTTCTTGCAAGACCAAGTGATCAAGCATTCTCCAAAGAAGCAGCAGCAGCCACTTGTGCTTTTGCGATCAATCCTATCTCCAGCGTAGTCAGCATCACAGTATCCTACAACATCAGAAGAACAACCTTTCTCGTACCAAAGACCAAGATTAGTAGTTCCACTTAAATATCGTAAAATTCGTTTGACTGCAGTTAAATGTGATTGCTTAGGCTTAGATTGGAATCTAGCACAGATCCCAACACTGAGTTGGATATCTGGTCTGGAGGCAGTTAAGTAGAGAAGTGAGTCAATCATCCCTCGATAGTTGCTTTCTGAGACTTTCTCACCATCTTCATCCAAGTCAATTACTTGAGAGGGATGCATGGGAGTGCTCATGGGTTTGGCCTTATCCATCAGAAACTTCCTCAGAAGTTCCTTGGTATACTTCTCTTGATGAATAACTGTCCCTTCTGACTCTTGCTTGATTTGCAATCCTAGGAAGAATTTTAATTCTCCCATCATGCTCATCTCGAATTCACCTTGCATAAGCTTGGAGAATTCTTAGCAAAGGCATTCATTGGTTTCTCCAAATATTATGTCATCAACATAAATCTGGACAATCAAGAAGCCAGAGTCTTCTGAGAGTGTAAAGAGAGTTGTGTCCACTTTCCCTCTTGAGAATCCGTTATTAAGCAGGAAAGAGCTCAATCTATCGTACCAAGCTCTTGGAGCTTGTTTCAGACCATAGAGAGCCTTTGTAAGCTTAAATACATGATCAGGGAATGCATCATTCACAAAACCAGGAGGTTGTTTTACATAAACTTCCTCAGAAAGGTATCCATTCAAGAAGGCAGACTTAACGTCCATCTGATAGAGTTTGAAACCTTTGTGTGCAGCAAAAGCTAGCAACATTCTGATAGCTTCCAATCTTGCGACTGGAGCGAAAGTTTCATCATAGTCTATCCCTTCTTGTTGGTTGTATCCTTGTGCAACCACTCTGGCCTTGTTTCTCATGACTTGACCGTTTTCATCAAGTTTGTTTCGAAACACCCATTTAGTCCCAATGACACTCTTGCCTTTGGGTTTCTGAGTTAGTTTCCAAACTTGATTTCTCTCGAATTGGTCAAGTTCATCCTGCATGGCATTTACCCAGTTAGGATCATCTAACGCCTCTTCTATGGAGTCTGGTTCAAGCTCAGAAACCATAGCAAGATTTGTATAGTTCCTTCTGGTTCTTACGCCACGTTCTGGATTGCCCAAGACTTCGTTCTGAGAGACGTTCTTCAAGTCTCTTGAACCTCTAATCCCTTTAAGAGTAGGGTTCTGAGAAGAAGACACAGAAGGTTCTCTTTCTGAGTCATCAGAAGCTTGACCTTCTGAGAATCTAGGTTCCATTGTATTTGGAGAAGTAGATTCTCTAGGTTCTGGAGCTTCGATGATGCTACTGGATTTTTCTTTAGATGGAGATGGTTGTTCCATGGGTTGGAAGTCAGTCTCATCATCTATAAGAATTTTCTTTTTGGCTTTCTCAGAAGTGATGTTGAGTTTCTCAAACTCATCTTCTAAGTCTGCATGTTCCTGAGACATGTCCTTACTAAGTTCTTTGAACTTAATATGGATTGTCTCTTCAACACATTTACTCCTTTTGTTATATACTCTGTAAGCTTTAGAGATTAAGGAGTATCCTAGGAAGCATCCATCATCGGACTTAGGATCAAACTTAGAGAGTTTGTCGTTTGTGTTGAGAATAAAACAAGAAGAACCAAATACATGGAAATAAGAAATGTTTGGTATTTTATTCTTCCATAGCTCGTAAGGAGTCTTTTTCAGAATTGGTCTCAGAAAGACTCGATTCTGAATGTAGCATGAAGTATTAACTGCTTCAGCCCAGAAACCTTTTGAAAGTCCACTTTCTAAGAGCATTGTTCTTGCCATCTCTTGAAGGCTTCGATTCTTTCTCTCAGCTACTCCATTTTGTTGAGGAGTTCTGGGAGATGAGAATTCGTGAGCAATGCCCAGATTTTCACAAAGCTTTTCGAAAGCATGATTCTCAAATTCACCACCATGATCTGATCTAATGGCATGAATGTGCGAATCCTTTTCAGTTGAAACTATTTTAGCAAATGCTTTGAACTTCTCAAAAGTTTCTTCCTTAGAGGCTAGAAAGAAAACCCAAGTGAATCTGGAGTAATCATCCACTATGACAAGACCATAGCGTTTTCCAGAAAGGGAAGCCGTTCTGGTTGGTCCAAAGAGATCCATGTGGAGCAGTTCCAGTGGTTTCTGAGTAGAAATACCACTTTTACTGGGAAAGGAAGCTTTGGTCTGTTTCCCTTTTTCACAGAAGTCGCAGGTTGCATCCTTCTGATACTTAATTCTGGAAGGCCCTTTATGAGTCCTTTCTGAGAGAGTTCAGAAAGAAGTCTCATATGAGCATGACCAAGTTTCTTATGCCATAGCCATTTGTCTTCTTGGACAGAGACAAGGCACTCCACGTTTTGATCTTTTAGATCATCCAGATGGATAACATAGATGTTACCAACACGTTTTCCTTCCAGAACGATCTTGTCATTTGTGAGATTAATCACATGACAATACTTGGCATAAACTCAACCTTTAAGCCTTTGTCACAAAATTGACTAATGCTTAATAGATTGTGAGTTAAGCCATCGACCAAGAGTACATCTGAGATTTGGTGAGAGGAATCCTTACCAACATCTCCGATTGCAGTGACTCTTCCCTTAGCGCCATCACCGAATCGCACTGTTCCGCCTTTCTTGGGCTTGAGACTTCTGAACCAGTGCTTGCTTCCAGTCATGTGCCTTGAGCAGCCACTGTCAAGGTACCACTGCTCATCGTGGTGGTGGAGTAGCGCTTGATGATGCACCTGCAGTCACAAAGTTAACAGATTTAGGTACCCATTCTTTGTTGGGTCCTTGCTTGTTAGCTTTCTGGACTTTTGCCTTCTTTCTTAGAGGGGTCATGGTTTTGAGAGTCAGAGACCTTTTGTTTGCCCTTTTCAGAAGCACTTGCTTTCTGAGAAGTTTTTCCCTTCTGAGAGGGTTAGTCTTCTTAGAAGGCTTTGCTTTCTGAGTTTTCTTTTGAGCCTCTGAGGCTTAGAGATTTTTCCTTTTTCCAACATAGGACATTTTTCAGAACCATGGCCACTCTTAAAACATGCGATGCACGTGCGAGGTGATTTAGTTAACGATGGATCAATATCATTTGGTTCGAAGATTTCTTCATAACCAAGTCCACTCTTATCCTTGTAAGGTCTTTGACCACCAAGCAAGAGTGTCATCATTTTTTCACCCTTGACCATCTTAACTAAATCAGAAGTGAGAAGCTCATTTGTCTTTTGTAATTCTATCAAAGCCAGTTCGGCTTTTTCAACAGTTACAGAAGACATTGTTTCTAAAGCTTGATAGAGGTTGTGACTGTCAAGATATCTATTTTTAAAGTCATCTCTTTCAAGCCTTAGGTTCTCTACTTCTTGAATTAGTCTAGCATTTTCAGCTTCTAAGGATTTAAAAGACTTTCTTAGTTTGCTGAAATTGTTAGCTAATTCGTTTGAGTCTCTCAGAAGATCTTCATAGAGTTCTGAGATCTCATTGTATGAGTATAAGAGAGGAGGAGAGTTTGGTACCTCTTCTGACTCAGATTCTGTTTCCAGAATATAGTCAGTACCGGCCATGAAGCAGACATTAGCTTCCTCTTCACTTTCTGACTCAGAGTCTTCCTCTTCTGAGTCACTCCATGTAGCAGCCATTGCCTTCTTCTTCTTCTTGGGAATGAACTTCTTCTTTCCCTTGTTCTGAGGGCACTCCGTTCTGAAGTGGCCCTTTTCTCCACAGCCGAAACACGTGGCATCAGAAGGCTTTGACTTTCCTTTTCTAGGGGTGATCTCTTTGTCTTTGCTTGGTCTTCTCTTCCAAGCTTTCTTCATTTTCCTTACTAGAAGCGAGATGTCATCTTCATTGGAATCTGAGTTTTGATCGTTTTCAGACTCAGATATTTCTTCAGCCTTTAGGGCTTTTGAAGTCTTTTTGATCTGACTTTTCAGAGCCAGAGCTTTCTGAGGTCTTGAGGATGAAGATGGTCCTCCAAGTAGTCCTTCAAGCTCAATCTCGTGAGTTCTGAGTGAGCCAAACAATACATCTAAACCCAGCTGATTTAGATCCTTTGCTTCTTGGATTGCTGTCACCTTTGGGCGCCACTTGGCAGCGAGGCTTCTGAGAATTTTCCTCACCATCTCAGCGTTGGAGTAGGTCTTTCCCAAGACCTTTAGCTGATTTATGATGTGGAGAAATCTTATTGACATGTTGTCAATAGTTTCCTCAGGTTGCATGCAGAAGGACTCGTACTTATGTACGAGCATTGATACCTTGGTTTCCTTGACTTCATCATTTCCTTCGTGCAGCATGTGTAATCTCTCCCAAATTTCTTGAGTGGTATCACACGACACAATCTTGTCGTATTCTACCTTGGGCAAGGCGCAGAGAAGAATGTATTTAGCTTTGAAGTTGAGTTGTATCTTCTCCTTCATCTCTTGAGTCCATTCGTCCTTAGGGACTCGTCTTGTATAGGTTCTGAGTGCTGGAGGTGCCACTCCTGGCTCAGCGTCTGTTGCAACTACAGCATCCTCTGTAATTGTCTGCAGAGGCTGATAGTCTCCATTCTCGATCCTATCCCATAAGTCCAAACTGGTGTGCTTGATGAACAGCGTCATCCTGTCACGCCAGTAGTCGAAGCTGTCTCCGAGAAACATCGGATGTCTGTTTATTGAAGCCCCATCTGATATGAATGCAGCTGGTGAGCTCAACCCCTTAAGGACCGAGCTCTGATGCCAATTGAAAGTGTATGTGTGCACGAGAAGGGGGGGTTGAATCGTGCAAATTTTAAAAATTGCTTGTTAAAACTTTTACTTAGAAAGCTGATTTTACTCAGAAGGTATGATTAAGAGTTTGCAGCGGAAAATGCTTTCTGAGAAGATTAAGTTTCTGAGAACTTATTCTTTCTGAGAAAGTTCCTTTCTGAGAGATTTTAAGAAAATGACTTAAGGTTTGAGTTTCTTAAAAGCTTTCTGATTTTGATCAATAAGGTTTTCACGATACCTCTCAATTAGAATCGTGATAGAGTTTTTCTCAAAAATTTATGCAAGTAAAAAGCAAGGGAGAAAAGCTTAACACAAAGAATTTTATACTGGTTCGGTTATAACCAACCTACTCCAGTCCTCAACCTTCAGTTGAGAGTTCTTAGATATTCTTCTTAATGTGCCTTCTCAGACAACACTGCCTTTACAAAGTAAAGGACTTCCACCACTTCACAACCCGAAGTGGATTTCCTTGCCTCACACTAGAGGACTTCCTTGCCTTAAACACTTAAGGACTTCCTTGCCTCACAACCGAGGACTTCCTTGCCTTAAACACTTAAGGACTTCGAACTTTGCCTCAAACACCAGAGGACTTAAACTTGCCTTCACACAAAGAAGGACTTAGCGTTTTTCGAAGGTTTGATTTGATCGAAAACAACTACCAAGACTAAGTTACAAACCTAGTTTTACACTTAGTAGACTTCTAGAATTAACTTACAAATGTAAGAATTTACACCAATTCAGAACTAGAAGATTTTGCAAAGTTAGAAGAACAATTTCGTAAAAATTGTCTTTCTGAGAAAGTTCTAAGTTTTCGCAAAATGATTTTCAATTCAACAGAGTTTTGGCACGTTTAATCAAGAATTTTAGCGCAAGAGTTTCGTCACATTGCTCTGGAATCGAACTCATATATATAGGCATCAAAGAGCCGCGAAATTAGAAGCTTTCACTTTGCTTATGTGGCTGTGTCCTTTTCAGAACGGCTCCCTGCTACAGTCAGCGCAAAATGAGGAACTTTTCAGAACTGCACAGTGCGCGTGTTCCCACTTCCTTGGCTAGTTGTAGCGAGCTTTCTGAGACTGCTTGCGCTCCCTTGAGTCCAGACACTTGGTTGCTTCTGAGTCCAACCTTCTAAGAGTTGTACGGACTTCTGAGGCGAACCTTCTGAGGGAAGACCCTTCTGAGAACTACTAGTCGCAAGGTCTTCTGAGAGCTTTCTGAGGCGACAGTGTTCTTTCCTCAGAAACATGTTTTCACCTTCTGAGCTTCTGAGACATCCTTTCTGATATCTTTGGCGCTATGATTTTATCAATTGATTTCAAGGCTACTTGATGTTTTGTCTTGGTCTTTGCTCATGGTATTGCAATAATTTAAAGCTTTCTGAGACACTTAGCGCACATATTAGCAAAACCTTAAGTAAAATTTTATACTTATGGCTTACCTTGTTATCATTAAAACTTTCATAACTCTAAGAGAATTATGCTTAATTCTCTCAGAAGGGTTCTGGAGCTTACATTCTCCACTGAACTCATTTGTGTGTTGAGTATTCTGAATCTCAGTGCATGAAACCACTGTGAAGATGTCCTCAATGCCTCTCAACCAATTCTCGGCCTTAGAAGGATTGGTAGTGCCGTGAAAGGGAGAAGGGTTAGCCCTCTTGAAGTCAGCAAAATAGGTGTTGCCTGTACCATTACCCGCTGATGGCGGCACTGCGCGCTGCTGCTGAGTCATGTGGTCCACCATGCGGTTCATGGCCCTAGCCATCACCATGAATGCTTCAGCTAAAACCCCGCTACTCTGCCCATTCTCCTCAGGGTGCTCCGTCTCCAGATCGTCTCTAGTACGTCTGTGAGGTGCCATGTCCCTGTGCACACAAACAAGAAATATCGAGTTGATCAGGCTCCACATTACAGTTATGTATGCACAGTTACTATGACAACCAAACAGTACGGTCACACACCCCAACACTAACTAATACACATAAGAGGTATGCGCGTGACATAACTCGTGACATGCAACAAAAGCATAACAGGTCCATTACCCCAAGCCCTTTAAGGAAGGACCCGCTCTGATACCAAAATGTAACACCCTACTAGATAGCCCTTAGTGCTATAGTCATTTAGGGCCATTTCATAAGGGTTACCTCCTGTTATCATACTTATACTTGTTTTGAAATACGTATACGCGGAAAATACATGGGAGAATTTTTCGAAAATCGTTTGCGGAATATAAACATAAGGGCATTGCGTATAATATAACGATAATATATGACACACGATATGGTCTGAATAATATCTCATAAAATAAATGAAAGAAATCATACATAATCTCCTCAAACATACAATCAAGAAAGTAAATAATAATAGGTGTCATCTCATGAGCCTAAAACTGAGACCCATGAGACTCCACAATACAAATCCATAAACTGAAACGTAAATGTCGGCTAACATATGTCCGGACTCAGAGTAAACACAAATAAATGCTAACATCCGTAATAAACATAATCCATAACGTAAAAGCGGAAACTAATAAGTCTAGAATAAATAAATAAACTGCAAAGTCTAAAGCTGTGCGGGCTCCTCATCCACTCATGTGTCCTGTTGAATCTCATCATCTAAAATGGGGGGAAATACGTGGGGTGAGTACTGGGAAGTAACTCAGTAGGGGAGCCGCTCCGGGTTAATTAATAAAATCGGTGTAGCATGAATGAATTCAATTTCAGTTATAAGTTCTAAAATCATCTTACCCGGAGCGACTTACCTAAGTGCCTCTTGTTCATTTTACATCATACATACATTATACAAAAATATGTCCTTCGCGTGTGTGCTCTACGTGCCATCTAGAGCCCTTGTGCCATATAGGGAAACTTAGGCAAATATCATGTTATGTTCTCTGACATTTTACTGAATTTCAACTCATATCACTCTATCTCTTATTATGTCTTATGGCCTTTCCACCCTTTGGTTACGGCAGTTGCCCTTGTGCCAAACTGCTGTGAGTTGACAGCCATATTCTCGAACATGATTCTCGCGTCTACCGGAGTCTTGTCCATCAGAGCACCACCACTATGATGTGGTGGTGTGTGTGTTAGCACGAGAAGGGGGGTTGAATCGTGCTAAGATTTTCAAAATACTCTTCTAAAACTCTTTCTTTCAAAAACACTTCTCAGAAGGGTATCCTTCTGAGTCGCAGCGGAGAGTCCTTCTGAGAAAGTAAGGTTTCTCAGAACCTTTGCTTTCTGAGAAGATCAACCTTCTTGGTGATTTCTGAAACTTGTAGATTATAACTATCAAGTGTAAATACTTGTAGTTATAATGAAAGAGTGTTAGTATAATAATAACTATATTAACATGATAATATATTCAAGATATACATGAGATATTAACATAGTTGTAGCAACTAGAAACCATGTATAGAGACACTTTCTAGATAAGTTATCTAATATGAAGAATTAGGAACTTATTCAAGATAATATCTACGCACATAATAATATACTATAAACTTCAGAAACACATTCTTGTTCAGAGAGAAATGGTCATAGAGCCTCAGAACCCTCATACGGAGTTTCTGATATTACTTTCTGGTGAGAGCATAATTTGTACTGGTTCATTACGTTATTAATATCTCTCACCTCAGTCATCGAATCAAAGATCCAACCATTCAAATGTTAGACATATGTGTCCTTAACATTCTCATACATTTTCAGCTCGATCCAACGGTTAACGAATCCGTATATGAAGAATTACGATGACTGGTTTATAGAAAATCTGCTCTAAGAACTCATTATGTTCTTGCACGTTTTCACTTCAAAAGTTGTCTTTCTCTCTGATGTAATTTTCTGATAGAAAAAGCTAGTTAATATCATGCATCTTATACTTTATATAGAGTGTGAATTAAGATAAAGATTAAGCAACTAGAAATTAAACTAGCAATAAAGTTCAGAGAGAAGTATAGAAAGTGAACACAATTTTATACTGGTTCGGCCAATGATGCCTACATCCAGTTCTCAAACAATTGTTTGAGTTCCACTAACTTTCTTCAAAGTTACAGATATTATCAAGCCTTCTCAGGCTCTGTCAAGTATTCTTTCTTCTATCCTCTTCAGGCTCTGCAGTGAATATTCTTTCCACAAGCCTTTCCAGGCTAAGCATGGATATTCTTTCCTATCGAAGCCTTCCCAGGCTCCCTCAGGATATTCTTCTTATTGTGCCTTCCCAGGCAACCTTGCCTTTAACACGTAAAGGACTTCCACCACTTCACAACCCAAAGTGGATTTCCTTGCCTCATTACGAGGACTTCCTTGCCTTAAACAATTAAGGACTTTTTACTCCACTCTTATAAGTAAGAGATTAGTATTCTTTCATCAAGCCACTTCTGGCTTCTCTTGCTTAACTCAACACCATGAGCAAGACTAGTATTCTTTGATTGGCCTCTTCAGGCTACTTGCTCATTTACCATGAGACTTTTACAAGTATTATTTTCCTAGCCTCTTTAGGCTCTAATTGCTCAACTCCACATGAGTGAGACTTTTACAAATAAATACAGATTTGTGTTTGAAAAGTGTGTGCGTAAAGCACTTACAAACAAATGCTTAAGGACTTTGAATGAACAAAGGATATCCTTAAACAACTCCTATTCAAAGCTTGCAACAACAAGGATGTTATCTAATGAAAGAATAAGAATAGAAGATTTCAAGAAATTTTCTTTTGAGAGAAAATTTCTCTTCTACAGAATCTCGGGTTTCTCAAGGAATATGAGTAGAAAAGATTTGATTTAATTCCTTAGAGTGACCCTAGATGCTGTTAGTGATGTGTTATAAAGTTGAATTAATGTTCTAACATCACTAGGAAATTTGGCAGCATTGCAGCAACGTGCAAGCCCACTTTGTGTCTTGTTGGGAGCTTATTTATAGCCTTTTCCAGATTATAGCCGTTGTGCACAGTTCCCAAGACTTTCTGATATGTCCTTCTGAGAGACTACCTTCTGAGAGTCTTTTGAGAGTCTTCTGAGAGGACTGTCTTCTGAGAGCTTTCCGAGAGTACTGCCTTCTGAGAGCTTTCTGAGAAGACTGCTTTGTGAGAGCTTTCCGAGAGTACTGCCTTCTGAGAGCTTTCTGAGAGGACTGCTTTCTGAGAGCTTTCCGAGAGTACTGCCTTCTGAGAGCTTTCTGAGAGGACTGCTTTCTGAGAATTTGTGCTTCTCACAAATTCTATTCAGCCTTCTGAGAAAACTGCTTTCTCATAACCAAGTCAGCACTTCATGAGAAGGCTGATGCATCTTCTTGATGTGTCTTGACTAACCCAATGAGAAGTTTCTGAAAGAATTTCTTCCTTCCTTAATGATGTATCTTCTCATTCAAGATGCCTTGATTAGATCAGAGGGTGATTCCTCAGATGTAGATTTTTCTCAGCTTCTTGAAGGAACTTCTTGGACAGCTTTCTCATAAGCTCACAGCTTCTGAGAGCTTCTCAGATGCTGGCTTTCTGAACTTTCTCCGGAAGGTGTATCTTCTGATACTTACTCAGAAAGTCTCTTATGCTGCCTCAGAAAGTACTTAAATATAGATCTTGATTTCCTTAAGTGCTTTCTGAATGATTCTTATCAGAATCCGATGCTTCCATTTTGTCTTCTGGGACTGCTTTCTGGAGCTCGGCTTTCTCAAAAACTTTCTAGTCTTCTTAGAAGACTTTCTTGGCTTCTTGGAGGATGCTTTCGAGAAGTCTTCTTGGTCTTGATATCTTCTCGGTTTATGAACAGTTTCTTTATCAGAAACTTGAACTTCTTAGCTTCCAAAAACCTATTCTTGAAGTGTTCTGATATTACCGCTTTCTCCATTCTTCTGGAAGTGCTCTCTTCAGAAGGTTCTCATATCTTCTGAGTGAGGGTGGCTTTCTGAGAGAAGGTCCTTCTGAGAGGAAACCTTTATGAGGAAAATCTTGTGCAGCCTTCTGAGTAGTTTCTGAGTGCAATTCTGAAAGAGCTTTCTCATATCTTCTTAGAAGACTCTTCTAATAAATTATCAGAGTTCTTCCTTGGCTTTTAGTGCGATCTTCAGAGATGACTTTCTCAAGTCTTCTCATGTGAAAATACTTGATACTTTGGCGCATTCTCAAGAGTTTTCCCATGCCTTGACATCCTTCTGAGAGGCTTTGTTCTTCTTCATTTTGCTCTTCCAGAACCATGTGCTTTGGGTGCTTGTTATCCCAACTTTCGTATGGCTTTAGCTATATCAAATAGCTTTCTTACTGCACATATCAACACCCATTAAATTATTCTAACAAAATATTTTCTTTGTATTAATTTGTTATCACTCAAAACCAAGTCTTTAATGATTTCCAATCATTAGCACTTCTTGGAAGGGTGCTGGAGCTTACATGATGTTCACACCCTCATAAACCACCAAGAGATTTAGTTACTCATGGAGGAAATAAAAGGGCAGAAAATAAATTGGAATTAAAACAAAGATGGAATGAAGAAATTAAACAACTTGAACAATAAAGAGTAAAGTAAAGAAAATAAATGTAAATTGGAAAGATGGAAAAACGAATAACTGAATTAATTAAAAGAAGTAACTTACAAAACCCAAAGGGCTTGACGAATAACGTTGGAAATACAAATGAGGGAGCTAGAGCTAGACTAGGAAAGAAGATGGAATCCTAATGGAGAAATTAACTCTAACTAAAAGCCTAGGGTTGAGAGTAAGTAGACTAGGAAAAGAAAAGATATAAAAGTAATAGTAGGTATGTAGAGGTGTCTTGTTTCTGATGAATTAGCCTTCTTTAAATAGAGTGAGCAGCCTCCAAACCCTATCTAATTGGGCCCCCAGCTCGGCCTTGCAAATAGGTCTCTGTTGTAACAGAATTGCGGCGCGGCGCTGGGGCGCGTATAGCTCGCTAGGGCGCCAGTGCTGTGCACGTGATGGATTCAAGTGGGTTTCGCGCGCTGGAGCGCGCTGAGGCCGCTTGGGCGCTCGATGCCAGTTCTGAATTCCACTGCTCCGCTTCTTGCTCAGTTCCTGATGTCTACTGCTCCAATAATTCCTGTGACCTGCACCAAAAATATAAAATACCCAAGATCAAGTGCAAAGGTCATCCTTGAATTGCAAAAACATCATAAAACTTGTTACTTTAGCCTTTATTTCTATTAAGTCCAAATTAATTCCAAACTGTATTAAATACAATAAAAGGCTAAAATAGAGCAAAGAAATACATACAATCATCCAAATTAAAGACATAAAATATTGGCAAAAACCACGTTATCAAATATCCCCTCACTTGAACAATTGCATGTCCTCATGCAAAAGCAATGATTCCAAGCATCTCTCAAAGTAAAGCATTGGCTAACACATCTAACACCTAAGTCCTAAAAAATAAAATACTACAGATGTTGGAAAGTTATTCAAAACAGTACACCTTGGTCAGAATTATGCAACACCCACAAACATATTACAAGTTGGCATTAAGAGAAATTCATGAATTAAGAGAATCAGTTCATGTTATGCAGAGTTGGTTGATTGGCCCTCACCAGTGTGTTTTTCTCTCAATCACTCAGTGTTTTGGCTAAGCACTCAGTTGAATAAATCACACAAGTATTCACATTCCATAAATTTGCTATACTCCTAACATTGCAATTCTACAAACTTGGTCTATCAAGAGGTCTTTTCAGGGTTGTAACGGGGCTTGGGACAGGTGTGGCATATATGGGAAGTGGACTTAATTCCAAGAAACTAAGACTTCATGGTTTGATTGATCCCAGATGACTTATATTATAAAAGAAAAAGATGGAGAGAGAGGAGATGGAGAGAACAGAACACCCAAAATCAATAAACCCATAATTTCTTAATTTTAACATTCCCAAGGTTCCCAAATAGTTTCACATTAATTCCCAGGAACCCAACAACCTTTATTTGCAAAATTCACATATTTTTCTTTGATTTTTCTGCATTTTTCGATTCTTTTTTTTTTTTTGAATTCCTCATCTCAATTCCTTTGGTAATTGAAAAGAGTTGGAAAAGAAAATAATAAAAGACCACTTATGTACAAAAGTTACCCTTACAGTTACATTCTCATATCTTACAATTTATTCCAGTGCACAATTTAACCCAATTTCCCCACACTTAAAACCTTTGCTAAACAATCAAACCATGTCCTCCTAGTTTCTCAGAAGGGATTTTTCATTGTTTTTCTGTCTTTGGCTTGTAATGAGCTTAGTAACAGTAAAGGGATAAAGGCTCAAATTGGCTACAAACAATGGGAATTGTGTATAGGTTGGCTATTTGGCTAAGTGGCTTTTAGATATAAAACAAATCATGCCTCAATCACACGCAACATGTATAAAACGCAAAACAAGAATCAAGCAAATTCAGGAATAACAAATACAAGTGTGTGTGTGCCCACAGAAAGAAAGTGATCAGTTGATGTATTTAATCACAATAAGGCTCAAGTCTCACAGGCAATCCAAACAACCAAACAGAGATAACATAAACAATTCAAACTCATATTAGATAACATGCCAACAATTCTGAGTTAAAATCAAAGGGTAAAGCAATTTCAACCCAAAAGGTGCTATAAAGAAAACTACCCAATCATCTACCTAAAAACACATAAAAACAAAAGAAAATAAAATAAAGTAAAAGAGTTAGACATGCAATTATTTACAAAAGCCAATTTTTTCTACACCCTCCCCACACTTGAATGAGACACTGTCCCCAGTGTCAACAGTTTAAAGAACAGAGAAAAGGGTATAGAAGGGACCTATGGAGGACTCAATCGTCCTCTGAACCATCATCGTCCTCGTCATCATCCTCCTCGGCCTCATCATCCTCATCATCGTCGTCGTCCTCGTCCTCATCGACATCAATAGGAGTCTGGGCATGTCCGGAAGGTCCATGCACAGAGGAGAAGCGCTAGTCGATGTAGGCCCGGCAATCTCTCTGTGTCTCGGCGAGCCTCTGGTCATAATAAGTCTGCATGGCCAGATACCGCTGATCATGATAGCTCTCAGCAGCAGCAAACTTTTGATCGAAGTACTCTCTCATGTTGACCTCCATCTGGGTTAACTGCGTAGTGATGGAATCCAGAGGATTCCCCGCTGGCTGGCTCTTATTCTGAGCTGCTGCGTCCTTGGTAGCGAGACCGGCGGCGGTGATGGTGGTATGTGGCCCTTTCTACTCATCGTCAGCGTAATCTGGCACACCACACTGGATAGCCAAGGATGTAACCAGAGAAGGGAAAGGGAGGCACTGGTTGGCCTCAATGTGGTGAGCCTGATGCATGGTGCGCTGTAGACGAGTGGGCAAGTCCACCCAGTGGCCCTCCATAATGCAGTAGAGATGGAGGGCTTGATTTGTGGTGAGGTCGGAGATGTGGGAGACTGGATAGATATGGCTGAAGTAGATACGGGACCACGCTCTGGTCTCCAGGTTGAGCGTGTAGTTCTTCAATGTGCGAGGGAGCATATTGGTCCCCAGTGTCCAGCTGCAACCCGGAAGGCAGAGGCGGTTCTTGATCACCTCCAAACCCATGTCGGCCATGGTCTGAATGGCATCTGGCTCCCCGAATGCGTAATCGGGCTCCGGGGCGATCTGAATATGAGTGGCTATGCTCGCCACGTCGACCGGAATGAATTTGCCCCGGAGGAACACCTCAGTGGCGGTGCGGTCGTGGAAGTTAGCATAGAACTCCCGTACCCAGGTGATGTTCGCCCTGACGGGGGCACTGAGAAGATAGTGAGCCCACCCCCGCCTCTCAATCTCTGCGATGACCATGTTGAGCCGTCCTTGGCCCTCATCGTGGAACTGGTACCCCAACACAAAGAAGGGTTTCCTCTTATGAATGGTGGCGTAGAAGGCCAGCATGGCAGTGACGTCCAGGAACCGTGCTGGGTCGTGAGGCTGCTCATAAGAGTGATCATCCTCTTCTATGGTGTGCACTCTCTTCCCCTTACCGCCTCTAGTTCGTGGTGTCATGCCTGCAAAGTTAAGGATCAAGACAATTAAGTTCCAAGAGACAGTCCAAATATTGGCTAATGTCAGTTCTAGTCATGCCATAAAATAATGCAGAACGAAATACAACATAGCAGAGAGAAGTTACTAATTCAGCTAGCAAATAATCCAAACAGATTCGGCCAATTTCTGCAGCAAGTCGGCGCTAGGGCGCGAAGGGTGCGCTGGAGTACACGACCTGCAACGCAACGGAGACACCTCGCGCTCGAGCGCGTATAGCGCGCCGGAGCGCACGAGGGTTCCGGTTGTAACACCCTTGCCTTAAACATGTTATTTAATAATCATTAGTTAGAAATTAACAACTAATTATCAATATAATTATTGCAATAATTTTGTATGAAGTATCATTATTATGTTTAGTATGTAAATTTTAATTGCATGACATAATTATATACGTGTATTAAAGCTTAAAGTGGCCTTTTGAGTATCATTAAGAGAAAAATAGGTCAAACCATACTCACCCGATTATTAACGAATTTACCACACCTATCCTACACATTTTTCTTGACCACCCTATATGTGAATATACACCAATACACCACTCGGAACCATAAAACACTCACATCTTATTTTTCCCGGAGTATCAGCGGGGTACGTGGCTTGTGCAGAGAAGCCATCTGACTTCTTTTTCTGCCTCGAGTATTGTTGGAAGCCACGACCTGCTAGCCCTGACTCCACCTTGTAACACCACCTACTTGCACCATGAGACGGAGCCACCACCAGCTTGAGCTTCCTTCGAAGGAGGGAAAGCTTACGTTATAATTAGAAAAGCTTCGTGTAATTGAGAAACACAAAAACTCTGAACACTCACATTACTCTGTAAAATCAATTCAGACAAAACTCTCCGTTACGTTCTCTCGTTCATTTTCACAAGTGAGTTGCTTTGTTCTTCTTCTTTCAATAAAATGAAATCTGATGCATGTTTAGGTTCTTTATTCAACTGCAAGTTAGAAATATATGTTTTAACAAAGATGTTGTCAACCATAAGTTACTCTGTTCATAGTTATGCCTGCAACTCTTCCATGTTTAAACTAATCTGATGATTTTTACATATGCTCATGATGTCCACAAATCCAACATGTATGATTCTCTGAGTTTCTGAATTTGGTGTTAGGATGAACTATAGAATGGTTTCTAGACTCTGTATGTGAGTATTTCTTTGAGATTTGAATGATTATTTATCTGATTCCATGATTTCATAAGCCTTAAGAATAATAAATGATGATAAGAAGATTGAATAGTTTAGATAGAAATTTGAGTTAGAGAGTTACATACCTGGAAATTACTTCACGCACTACGTACATAGAGTAGGCGTTGCGCGCAGACGAAGGACGCGCACGGGCGCGAGGCGCTCGGGGCGCGCGGACACAGGACGGGCACGGGCGCGGGGCGCTCGGGGCGCGCGGACGCAAGACGCGCACGGGCGTGGGGCGCTCGGGGCGCGCGGGGCGCCCGGAGCGCGCGGGAAGCGCAGGACGCGCAGGGCGCGAGGCGCACAGGAAGCGCAGGGCGCGAGGCACGCAGGGCGCTGGGCGCTGGGAATCGCGCGGTCATGGCTTTCCATGCACTGCGTCGATTCCTAGTGCACTGAAGTTAGACGAATTTCTATAATTTATTTTTATAATCAATAAACTACGAAATATTTTTATAATTATTTCTTAAAACTCGTAGCAGCATGAGCGAATTATTAAATGTACAGAACAAGGCAATACGAGTATATATATGTATCTATGTGCTGTGAGAACTGAGAAGCTTATAACTAAATCAAATATAATTACTATTGTTATGCAACGATGTTACTACACGATAGTATCACCGGGTGATCAAGATATCTGCTGCTGTTATATATTGAATCTGTAAATTAGGGTGATAATGTGAAATGGTAATGCTAGTGTATAAGATTGTACTTATGCATGATGGTTGTACTGTCCTTGAGGTTGTTTTATGGATTGCATGAGCGACTCGGCGGAATTCCTGGAATTTGTCCGGACGAGTACCCGAGGATGCTACATGTGTTTGTTAACTGTACAAGTATAAATGCTGCTTGTTATATTCGTTCGATTGAGTTTCTGGTTAGCTTGGATCCAGCCATCTAATCGACTAGATGGTGGTGCATTGGACCTATGAGACATGTGGACTAGACGGCAGTGGACTCTTTGAAACAAGAGACACCTCCGAATCAAGGAACCTTTAAAGTTTAGGCGAGAACGGAGCTGTGGTCAAGGTCAAGACTTCCCGGTCTAGGACTCAGAGCATATTTGAGGGATACATATTCCCGACTTGCATAAAATACCACGGCCGGGCCGTGATGCCGAATGGTGTTATCCGAGGAGTTAGAGTTTCCATGGCTGGGCCATGATGCCGGACTTGCAATCCGAGGATTTTTGTGACCGGATACACATTCAAGGTTCATAGTGTACACTTACATGAAAAGTGGAGAAACTGCTAACCTTCAATTCAACGAACGAAGAAGTATCAAATGTGAGGCGTGGATCAGTGGACTCGTAGTACGGCCTACGAGGAAATTGTGAAACCAACCTTATAGTTGATATTTACGTAGGTTGCTAGAAATGCGAGAACCTAGTAAAAACTTAGACTCCCTTAGAAACGGATCTTTAAGATGTTTGATCAATCAAGGTAAGGACTCATAGTTTTGGAACTAGTACCACCTTTTGAAAAGAAAAGAGTATTACTTTGATTGACTAGAATTGTCATACGAGCACGTTGATCCGTGTGCTTTACGCAACTCACTAAGACTCCCGAGTCTTACCCTCTCTTTCTTTCGTATGTCAAATTCTAGATGGGTCACCTTCCACCCCCTCCACATAGACCTTATGTTTTTGGACTCTCTACATACGACCCAAAGACCGGCTTGATTTTGGTTACGCACCACGTCCCTGGTACCACAAAGTTCTTCTTACCGGATCTCGAACGAAGATTCCCAGCTCCTCGACGTGACGCAGCTCCAGCTCAGGCCGCATCTCCGCCACCACCATCACCACCACCACCAGCGGAGGAGGACCCGGTCGAGTCAGAGGACTCAGACCCAGAGGAGGAACCCGAACCTGACTATGTACCTGGCGAACCTGGAGCAGATTCATCAGAGGAAGAGGATCCCGAAGAAGACGTACTGGAGGGTGAGGAGCAGCAATAGACAGTCAAGCAGTCGTACAGTGGAGATTTCTTTTGTTTAGTAGTTAGTCGCCTCATTTTGAGTTGTACCACTGAGTAAGCGGCAGCGCTCCTCAGTGTAGGTTGAGATTTTGATTCTGTACTTGCACTCCCATCAGATATTGGTCCAATTTTGTATACCAAGGGCCATTTATGTACACATACAATACATTTATGTCTTGGTTAAGTTTCTCTTATTATATAGGTATTCCCAGTACATGGTTTATTATATTAAGAACCTAATGTCATGGCTTGTTGAGTTTTACCTCGTTTACTATATTCCTATTCTGTATATATAAAAAAAAAAAGTGATGTTCCGAGTTATTAATCTTAACCATGGCAAGGTTGATATATCGGGATGTTACATTTTTGGTATCAGAGCAGTTCGGTCCGATTAAGCCTGAGGACTAAGCCTGCTGTGTCTTCCCAAAATCTTCCCTTCAGCCACTATGTGTTGATGTTTTCTTATGATCTGTTGTGCGCCATAATTTCTTATAATAACTTGCATTACAACGAGCCTGATCAACTCATTGGTTATGCAGGTATTAGAAGAAATCATGTCGCGACAATCCCATTCCGAGACCGACCTCCAGAGCGTGCTAGAAGCTGTTAGGGCTCAGGCGGAAGCCTCAGTCAGGATGGCTCAAGTAATGGAGGCCGGAAGAAACCAGCAGTTAGTAGTTAGCGAAGAGTCGCGACGTTATCAGGAGTTCAAGCAACGTAACCCTCCAACTTTCTCCGGAGAATTGAACCTCGACCGAGCTGACAGATGGATTCGGGGCATCGAGCGAATCTTTGAGGATATGCCTTTCACCGATGCACAAAAGGTTAAGTTCGCTACCCGGGAATTGAAAGACCAAGCTGAGTCTTGGTGGGAAGTTGTCAAACCCATTCTTCAACCAACCGAGGAACAGATGATTTGGGAAAACTTCAAGGCGACATTTTTCGAGAAGTATTTCCCAAGGACACTGAGGGATGCAAAGGATAGGGAATTCCTTGACCTAATTCAAGAAAACATGTCGGTGCTGGAGTATACGGCGAAGTTTGATCGTTTGTGCCGTTATTCAACAACTTACCGGTTGAACCCAGACGAGGAATGGAAATGTGTAAGGTATGAGCAAGGACTGAAGCCGGACCTCTATGACAAAATGGTTTCACACAACATCAGGAACTACGCCACCTTAGTCAATAGGTGTCTGGCCCAGGAAGAGTGTACCCAGAGGAAAGCTGTGGCGGAGCAAGAGCTGGCCAAGAGGAAGCGTCAGGAGGACGCAGGGGGAAATCAGAACGTTCATACCCGGTCAATGGTGTCATATGGAAGACAATACCCCAAACGTCAACAGCGATTTTCTCCACGCCATAATCAATACAGAGCTCCTGCACCACAGAGGCAGATTCAATTTCGCCCTCAGCGACAACAACAACCAAGGAGATTACCACCTCTAGCTAGACCTCAGGGGAATGTGCCACCTCAAGGAAATCATCAAGATGGACAGAGGAACGCACCACTAGTTCCGATGGCAGATCGACCACTCTGCAGGGTGTGCGGATTGAGACATCTTAGAAACTGTCCCACATGTTTCCGGTGTGGCCAAACTGGTCATTTTGCAAGGAATTGCGGACAGAGAGGAAATCCGGAGTCACAGCGTCAGGCTCGAGTATTTGCAGTTACAGCAGAACAAGTCGAGGCTTCGGGAGAGTTGATCCAAGGTGAGTGCATTATGTCAAATATCTATTTAACGGTGTTATATGATTCTGGTGCAACGCATTCTTTTATTTCTAATAAATGTGTTGAGAGACTTAAGTTACCAGTCACGACAACCCCATATACTTTAACCGTGACTACCCCAACCTCTTCCCAAATTAATACTTCATCTTGTGTGCATGATTGTTCTTTTGAAATATTAGGAAGAACCTTTAAAGCTAACCTCATATGTATTCCCTGTAAGCTCCAGAACCCTTCTGAGAGAATTAGGCATAATTCTCTTAGAGTTATGAAAGTTTTAATGATAACAAGGTAAGCCATAAGTATAAAATTTTTACTTAAGGATTTGCTAATATGTGCGCTAAGTGTCTCAGAAAGCTTTAAATTATTGCAATACCATGAGCAAAGACCAAGACAAAACATCAAGTAGCCTCGAGATCAATTAATAAAATCATAGCGCCAAAGATAGATCAGAAAGGATGTCTCAGAAGCGCAGAAGATGAAAACATGTTTCTGAGGAAAGAACACTGTCGCCTCAGAAGGGTCTCAGAAGACCTTGCGACTAGTAGTTCTCAGAAGGGTCTTCCTTCAGAAGGTTCGCCTCAGAAGTCCGTACATCTCTCATAAAGTTGGACTCAGAAGCAACCAAGTGTCTGAACTCAAGGGATCGCAAGTAGTCTCAGAAAGCTCGCTACAACTAGCTAAGGAAGTGGGAACACGCGCACTGTGCAGTTCTGAAAAGTTCCTCATTTCGCGCTGACTGTAGCAGGGAGCCGTTCTGAAAAGGACACAGCCACATAAGCAAAGTGAAAGCTTCTAATTTCGCGGCTCTTTGATGCCTATATATATGAGTTCAATTCCAGAGCAATGTGACGAAACCCTTGCGCTAAAACTCTTGATTAAACGTGCCAAAACTCTGTTGAATTGAAAATCATTTTGCGAAAACTTAGAACTTTCTCAGAAAGGCAATTTTTACGAAATTGTTCTTCTAACTTTGCAAAATCTTCTAGTTCTGAACTGGTGTAAATTCTTACATTTGTAAGTTAAATCTAGAAGTCTACTAAGGGTCAAATTAAGTTTGTAACTTAATCTTAGTAGTTGGTTTTCGAAGCAAAAAGAACTTTCCGAAAAAACGATAAGTCCTTCGTTGTTTGAAGGCAGTTTTAAGTCCTCTGGTGTTTGAGGCAAAGTTCAAAGTCCTTAAGTGATTAAGGCAAGGAAGTCCTCTGTTGTGAGGCAAGGAAATCCTTTAGAATTTAAGGCAAAGAAGTCCTCTAGTGTTGGAGGCAAGGAAGTCCTCTAGTGTGAGGCAAGGAAATCCACTTCGGGTTGTGAAGTGGTGGAAGTCCTTTACTTGGTAAAGGCAGTGTTGTCTGGGAAGGCACATTAAGAAGAATATCTAAGAACTCTCAACTGAAGGTTGAGGACTGGAGTAGGTTGGTTATAACCGAACCAGTATAAAATTCTGTGTTAAGCTTTTCTCCCTTGCTCTTTACTTGCATAACTCTTTGAGAAAAACTCTACCACGATTCTAATTAAAAGGTCTCGTGAAAACCGTATTGATCAAAATCAGAAAGCTTTTAAGAAACTCTAACTTTAAGTCATTTTCTTAAAATTCCTCAGAAAGGAACTTTCTCAGAAAGACTAAGTTCTCAGAAACTTAATCTTCTCAGAAAGCAATTTCCGCTGCAAACTCTTAAATCTACCTTCTGAGTAAAAACAGCTTTCTAAGTAAAAGTTATAAGAAGTAATTTTTAATACTTGCACGATTCAACCCCCCTTCTCGTGCACACATACACTTTCAATTGGTATCAGAGCTCGGTCCTTAAGGGGTTGAGCACTTAGCAGTGTCAAGGTAAAAGATCCACGAAGGGAAATATGAATTCACCAACTGCATTCATATCAGATGGGGCTTCAATAAACAGACCTCCGATGTTTCTCGGAGACAGCTTCGACTACTGGCGTGACAGGATGACGCTATTCATCAAGCACACCAGTCTGGACTTATGGGATAGGATCGAGAATGGAGACTATCAGCCTCTGCAGACAATTACAGAGGATGCTGTAGTTGCAACAGACGCTGAGCCAGGAGTGGAACCTCCAGCACTCAGAACCTATACAAGACGAGTCCCTAAGGACGAATGGACTCAAGAGATGAAGGAGAAGATACAACTCAACTTCAAAGCTAAATACATTCTTCTCTGCGCCTTGCCCGAGGTAGAATACGACAAGATTGTGTCGTGTGACACCGCTCAAGAAATTTGGGAGAGATTACACATGTTGCATGAAGGAAATGATGAAGTCAAGGAAACCAAGGTATCAATGCTCGTACATAAGTACGAATCCTTCTGCATGCAACCTGAGGAAACCATTGACAACATGTCAATAAGGTTTCTCCACATCATAAATCAGCTAAAGGTCTTGGGAAAGACCTACTCCAACGCTGAGATGGTGAGGAAAATTCTCAGAAGCCTCTCTGCCAAGTGGCGCCCAAAGGTGACAGCGATCCAAGAAGCAAAGGATCTAAATCAGCTAGGTCTAGATGTATTGTTTGGCTCACTCAGAACTCATGAGATTGAGCTTGAAGGACTGCTTGGAGGACCATCTTCATCCTCAAGACCTCAGAAAGCTCTGGCTCTGAAAAGTCAGATCAAAAAGACTTCAAAAGCCCTAAAAGCTGAAGAAATATCTGAGTCTGAAAACGATCAAAACTCAGATTCCAATGAAGATGACATCTCTCTTCTAGTAAGGAAAATGAAGAAAGCTTGGAAGAGAAGACCAAGCAAAGACAAAGAGATCACCCCTAGAAAAGGAAAGTCAAAGCCTTCTGATGCCACATGTTTCGGCTGTGGAGAAAAGGGCCACTTCAGAACGGAGTGCCCTCAGAACAAGGGAAAGAAGAAGTTCATTCCCAAGAAGAAGAAGAAGGCAATGGCTGCTACATGGAGTGACTCAGAAGAGGAAGGCTCTGAGTCAGCAAGAAGAAGAAGGCAACGACTGCTTCATGGCCGGTACTGACTATATTCTGGAAACAGAATCTGAGTCAGAAGAGGTACATCATCAAGCGCTGCTCCACCACCACGATGAGCAGTGGTACCTTGACAGTGGCTGCTCGAGGCACATGACTGGAAGCAAGCACTGGTTCAGAAGCCTCAAGCCCAAAAAGGGCGGAACAGTGCGATTCGGTGATGGCACTAAGGGAAGAGTCACTGCAATCGGAGATGTTGGTAAGGATTCCTCTCACCAAATCTCAGATGTACTTTTGGTCGATGGCTTAACTCACAATCTATTAACCATTAGTCAATTTTGTGACAAAGGCTTAAAGGTTGAGTTTTATGCCAAGTATTGTCATGTGATTAATCTCACAAATGACAAGATCGTTCTGGAAGGAAAACGTGTTGGTAACATCTATGTTATCCATCTGGATGATCTAAAGGATCAAAACGTGGAGTGCCTCGTCTCTGTCCAAGAAGACAAATGGCTATGGCATAAGAAACTTGGTCATGCCCATATGAGACTTCTTTCTGAACTCTCTCAGAAAGGTCTTGTTAAGGGTCTTCCCAACATTAAGTATCAGAAGGATGCAACCTGCGACTTCTGTGAAAGAGGGAAACAGACCAAGGCTTCCTTTCCCAGTAAAAGTGGTATTTCTACTCAGAAACCACTGGAACTGCTCCACATGGATCTCTTCGGACCAACCAGAACGGCTTCCCTTTCTGGAAAACGCTAAGGTCTTGTCATAGTGGATGATTACTCTAGATTCACTTGGGTTTTCTTTCTAGCCTCTAAGGAAGAAACTTTTGAGAAGTTCAAAGCATTTGCAAAAAGAGTTTCAACAGAAAAGGATTCGCACATTCATACCATAAGGTCAGATCATGGTGGTGAATTTGAGAACCATGCTTTCGAAAAGTTTTGTGAAAATCTGGGCATTGCTCACGAATTCTCATCTCCCAGAACTCCTCAACAAAATGGAGTAGCTGAGAGAAAGAATCGAAGCCTTCAAGAGATGGCAAGAACAATGCTCTTAGAAAGCGGACTTTCAAAAGGTTTCTGGGCTGAAGCAGTTAATACTTCATGCTACATTCAGAATCGAGTCTTTCTGAGACCAATTCTGAAAAAGACTCCTTACGAGCTATGGAAGAATAAAATACCAAACATTTCTTATTTTCATGTATTTGGTTCTTGTTTTATTCTCAACACAAAGGACAAACTCTCTAAGTTTGATCCTAAGTCCGATGATGGATACTTCCTAGGATACTCCTTAGTCTCTAAAGCTTACAGAGTATATAACAAAAGGAGTAAATGTGTTGAAGAGACAATCCATATTAAGTTCAAAGAACTTAGTAAGGACATGTCTCAGGAACATGTAGACTTAGAAGATGAGTTTGAGAAACTCAACATCACTTCTGAGAAAGCCAAAAAGAAAATTCTTATAGATGATGAGACTGACTTCCAACCCATGGAACAACCATCTCCATCTAAAGAAAAATCCAGTAGCATCATCGAAGCTCCAGAACCTAGAGAATCTACTTCTCCAAATACAATGGAACCTAGATTCTCAGAAGGACAAGCTTCTGATGACTCAGAAAGAGAACCTTCTGTGTCTCCTTCTCAGAACCCTACTCCTAAAGGGATTAGAGGTTCAAGAGACTTGAAGAACGTCTCTCAGAACGAAGTCTTGGGCAATCCAGAACGTGGCGTAAGAACCAGAAGGAACTATACAAATCTTGCTATGGTTTCTGAGCTTGAACCAGACTCCATAGAAAAGGCGTTAGATGATCCTAACTGGGTAAATGCCATGCAGGATGAACTTGACCAATTCGAGAGAAATCAAGTTTGGAAACTAACTCAGAAACCCAAAGGCAAGAGTGTCATTGGGACTAAATGGGTGTTTCGAAACAAACTTGATGAAAACGGTCAAGTCGTGAGAAACAAGGCCAGATTGGTTGCTCAAGGTACAACCAACAAGAAGGGATAGACTACGATGAAACTTTCGCTCCAGTCGCAAGATTGGAAGCTATCAGAATGTTGCTAGCTTTTGCTGCACACAAGGTTTCAAACTCTATCAGATGGACGTTAAGTCTGCCTTCTTGAATGGATACCTTTCTGAGGAAGTTTATGTAAAACAACCTCCTGGTTTTGTGAATGATGCATTCCGGATCACGTATTTAAGCTTACAAAGGCTCTCTATGGTCTGAAACAAGCTCCAAGAGCTTGGTACGATAGATTGAGCTCTTTCCTACTTAAAAACGGATTCTCAAGAGGGAAAGTGGACACAACTCTCTTTACACTCTCAGAAGACTCTGGATTCTTGATTGTCCAGATTTATGTTGACGACATAATATTTGGCGCAACCAATGAATGCCTTTGCAAAGAATTCTCCAAGCTTATGCAAGGTGAATTCGAGATGAGCATGATGGGAGAATTAAAATTCTTCCTAGGATTGCAAATCAAGCAAGAGTCAGAAGGGACAGTTATCCACCAAGAGAAGTATACCAAAGAACTTCTGAGGAAGTTTCTGATGGATAAGGCCAAACCCATGAGCACTCCCATGCATCTCTCTCAAGTAATTGACTTGGATGAAGATGGCGAGAAAGTCTCAGAAAGCAACTATCGAGGGATGATTGGCTCACTTCTCTACTTAACTGCCTCTAGACCAGATATCCAACTCAGTGTTGGGATCTGTGCTAGATTCCAGTCTAAGCCTAAGCAATCACATTTAACTGCAGTTAAACGAATTTTACGATATTTAAGTGGAACTACTAATCTTGGTCTTTGGTACGAGAAAGGTTGTTCTTCTGATGTTGTAGGATATTGTGATGCTGACTACGCTTGAGATAGGATCGATCGCAAAAGCACAAGTGGTTGCTGCTGCTTCTTTGGAAAATGCTTGATCACTTGGTCTTGCAAGAAGCAAAATACGATCGCCTTATCAACTGCTGAAGCTGAATATGTGCCTGCTGCGAACTGCTGTTCTCAGATGCTATGGATTAAGAATCAGCTACTTGATTATCAACTAAGGTACACCAAAATTCCTATCCTTTGTGATAATACAAGTGCTATCAACTTAGCTAAGAATCCTATTCAGCATTCTCGATCCAAGAACATTGATATAAAATATCATTTTATTCGGGATCATGTGCAAAAAGGCGACATTGAACTCAAATTTGTGAATACTGAGGATCAAATCTCAGATATATTTACAAAGCCTTTACCCGAGGATCGTTTCAATGTTCTGAAAGGACTTCTTAATCTAAGACGTTTCTAAGTACTTTGAAATTAAAAACTCTTTCTTAGAAACCCCCCTTAGTCCTAGTTTAGACTCTGAGACAAACAATAGAACTAAGCTTCTGAGCTAGAAGAAGGAAAACACAGAAAACTCTATCTGAGAAAATTTGTTCTCAGAAGACTCATCCCTCAGAAAGGAGATCTTCTGAAACATTTCTCAGAAAGAGCATTTCTCAGAAGGACCACTTCTCTCAGAAAGATATCTTCCGAGAAACAAGTTACCAACGGTAACTTTTGGATAAGCGTCAGAAACGGCTAGTTACAAGACATTTCTATAAATACTCATGGCATCATTCCATTTGAGCACTTTGCGCTTAAAACTTACCAAAACTCTGCCAAATCCTCTCCTCGCCCTCAACTCTTCATTTGTTTCATCTCTTCTCTCTCTCTCTCTCTGCTATCTCTACTCTCCGTCTTCTCTATCTTCTCTCATTTCTTCTCAAACTTAAACCTTCTTCCAAATGGCCTTCTCTGGAGAAATTAAGGGCTTAATGAGAAACAACCTCAATGAAGTATCCGAAGATATTCTCTACGACAATGAGGAGATGCAGTCCCTATTCCACAAGACTTATCTTCCAAGAAATCTTGCTATGGGAAGGGTACTACCTCTTAACGTATACAATCAAGTGGATGAACTTCAACTCACCTTCCTCAAGCAACCTGGATGGCCAGCCATGATGAGCTCAGAGGACGTGTGTTACCCAAATGTGGTGAGAGCATTCTATTCGCAAATAGAAAGGTTCACCAACAAAGGGGTCAAGAGCACGATTGCTGATCAACAGATCCGTTCTCCTCCTCTGACATCAACAAAGTTTCAAGACCTTGAATGGTGGTGTTGTCATCGCCGACGACCCAGAATGGGTCAAGGAAGTAGATGACTCAGAAGAAGAAGTGTGACACTTCTGACTGGTAGCAACAGTCTACCACTCAAGGGCGTAAAGGTGTCTCATCTTACGCAAGAGGCCAGAATCATCTTCTCAGATGTTCAACATACCCTTCTCCTCGGATTGGAGACATGAGGAACGTTACCACCATGGATGCATGCCTACTATACCACCTGCTGAAGAAGGAAAGAGTAGATTTTGGAAGGATGGTGCTCAACTACATGATGCACCAAGCTCATCCTAAGAGGCTCTCACAAGTCTACCTTACGGAAGCCTTCTAACCAGAATCCTCGACCATTTCTCCTTCCCACTGAGGACTACGAGTATGTCTTCAACCACAGCAAATTCACCATGGTCACCTTCAACAACATCAAGAAGAAGAAGGTACCAGAGACGGGGGCACCTAAGAAGAAGGAGGAAGAAAAGTCTTACAAGGGAGCTGCTAGCACCAAACAGCCCTCTAAGGCTGAGAAAGGAAAGGAAAAGGCTTCTGACCCTCAGACAGGAAGAAGAAGCAGCCAAAGGTGACTCACCCTTCTCCAACAAGGGTGACAAGGAGTATGGCTTCTGAGGAAGCTCAGAAGACTCCTCAGAAGGCACCTGAGATTGTTGAGGCTGCTGAAGACTCAGAAGAAACAACTTCTGAGAAACTCTAACCAGAAAGAGGAAAGCACCTCCAACTCTCCAAGTCCCAGACGTGCCACCAGAAGGGAAAAGAAACGTGGTCGTTTGGTAAAAGCTTACTCTAAAACTCCACCTTCCTTTCTTAAATCTTCTTCTACTTCAATTCCTGTTTCTGATTCTGTTGCTGGTTTTAAACCCACCAAATTTAAAACTAAACTCCTGCGTTCCTTGAACTATCAGGGAAAATCTCACAAAGGAGTGGGGATAAAAACCACTAAGAAACAGAGCCACCGAAGCCGACGGGTAAGGAAATTGTCGCAGTTGCTGCTGCTGCTGCACTACACTACTGTTGCTGCTGCTGTTGAAGAAGAAGCAGAAGCTTCTCATCACTCCTCCCCTCTGGGAATGTCTCTCCAACCAGGAAGACGTTCAGGGGCATGGAGAAAATGTTGCTGATTCTTCTCTGAGGAGGAAGAGATGCGGCAAGCTTCCGCATTGAGCATCGCACCCAGATGCTGGAAGCTCCAAGAAAGAGCCCCAGAAGAAGCCTCTGAGGTTTCTATGGTGGAACTTTCTGAGGCAACCACAACTGAGGCTGCTACTGTGAATGCTGAGTCACTGGCTCAGACGATGCTTGAGGTCAGAAGGAACTGGATCAACCTTCTGAGACTCCAGAAGCTGCTCAGATGCAACCAGAACAACAACTACAGCATGAGGAAGCCTTACTTGAACCAACTTCTGAGGTTGGTCCTCTCTTCTGAGATCCCTTCGGAACATGAGGAACTCATGTCTCAACACATGAAGTAGTGCAGGGACCACCAGCACTGGGCTCAGCTCAGAGGTGGGCGCTGACGCTACACATGGCTGCCGGAGTTGCAGCAGTTGAGGCATTTGTTGCCACAGTTCCTTGGAAGGAACTCTATCTGAGAAGGACTCTCAGAAGGAACCAGAGGTTCCTCCTCTTAGATCTAACAGAAGTTCCTCCTCATCCTTCAATCACAGGTCCAACCTTCTCGATTACGGACTCGATGATTGGTCCGGCTTTCAGCTGGGAAGAATGGTAGTCAACCCACCCTCTGTGCAATTTCGGCCTTTCTTTGGTCGAACTGAGAAGTTGAAGTGCAATTGAAGCCATACATAGCCAGATCTCAACTTTCACCTCTCGAAGATGCTCAGACTTCTGGTGCTATGGAGCAACCATCAGCTCGGCAACCTTCTGATCTAGACCTTGCTCTAGTTCTGAGACCTCAGAGGCAGCCTTCTATTGAACTCGCTGCTATTGAAGCAAAGCTGTCCAAGAAGAAGAACTTCCTGAATATCAACAGAGGGATATCATCGATGAGGTTCTTGAGGCTGAAGTCTCTCGCCCTCCTCATCTCAACCCTCATCTTCTCAACAGCCTTCCACTTCCTCTGAACTACCTCCAGAATGCGCTCCGAATGCGACTCAGAGCGAGATTCTCATGGAGATATGCCAGCTGCTACGCTACATTGCCAGAAGGCAGTAGTTCTAAGTCAATGATGGCGTTTATGTCTTAGCCACCCTTTTGATATAACAAAGGGGAGTAGATAAATGATAAAATTTTTGTACATTGGCTATACGTAAACACTAGGCTAGGACTTAGGGGAGCAACAACTTAGGGGGAGCCAAATATTTTGTATTCTACAAAACCATCAATGAAAAATTCATTATTTTGGCATCTCATGTTATTACTTAATTTATGCTTATTTTATTATTTGGCATCTCTTTGATTTACTTAGCCTGGTATTTCTGAATTTCATACATATATTCATCATGAAATACACGCTATGTAATTGATAATCTCAAACAGTATCATACATTGCATACTTTAACTGTTGATTATCACAGCCTTCTAAGAAAATAACGAAGCCTTCTCTCAGAAAGCTAGTTAGTTTCTAAGAAAGCAAAAGTGCATTCTGAATAAGTTGTGAACTTACTCAGAAACACTTCTGAACTTAAGCAAAATTATTATCTTAAGACTTAAGTTGTTATCATCAAAAAAGGGGAGATTGTAAGCTCCAGAACCCTTCTGAGAGAATTAGGCATAATTCTTCTTAGAGTTATGAAAGTTTTAATGATAACAAGGTAAGCCATAAGTATAAAAATTTTACTTAAGGGTTTTGCTAATATGTGCGCTAAGTGTCTCAGAAAGCTTTAAATTATTGCAATACCATGAGCAAAGACCAAGACAAAACATCAAGTAGCCTCGAGATCAATTGATAAAATCATAGCGCCAAAGATATCAGAAAGGATGTCTCAGAAGCGCAGAAGGTGAAAACATGTTTCTGAGGAAAGAACACTGTCGCCTCAGAAGGGTCTCAGAAGACCTTGCGACTAGTAGTTCTCAGAAGGGTCTTCCCTCAGAAGGTTCGCCTCAGAAGTCCGTACAACTCTCAGAAAGTTTGGACTCAGAAGCAACCAAGTGTCTGAGACTCAAGGGATCGTCAAGCAGTCTCAGAAGCTCGCTACAACTAGCTTAAGGAAGTGGAAACACGCGCACTGTGCAGTTTCTGAAAAGTTCCTCATTTCGCGCTGACTGTAGCAGGGAGCCGTTCTGAAAAGGACACAGCCACATAAGCAAAGTGAAAGCTTTCTATTTCGCGGCTCTTTGATGCCTATATATATGAGTTCAATTCCAGAGCAATGTGACGAATTTCTTGCGCTAAAACTCATTGATATAAACGTACAAAACTCTGCTGAATTGAAAATCATACTTGCGAAAACTTTAGAACTTTTCTCAGAAAGACAATTTTACAGAAATTGTTCTCTCAACTTTTGCAAAATCTTCTATGTTCTGATTTGTGTAAATCTTAATTTGTAAGTTATTTCTAGAAGCCTACTAAAGGGTCAAATTAAGTATCGAACTTAGTCTTAGTACGTTTGGTTTGTTTCGAAAGCAAAGTATACAACATTTACGGAAAAGTCAGTCCTCTAACAGTTGTCTAACAGTTTGCGTATGATCATTGGATTTTTGATGCAAGTTTAAATCTTGGTGTCTTGCAATGTAGGGAAGTCCTTTAACTATGGAAGTCATATGAGTTTGAGGAACATGAAGGTCCTCTATTGTTACAACAAAGGTGTATGTAGAATTGGTTCTTTTATGTGCTAAGTGGTAAAGACGATATAGATCCTCGATGTATGTTGGTGGCTGTGGTCTCTTAGCCACTTGCATAAAGGAAAACTACCTTGATTATTACACTTAGAGGTCTGTTTTTAGACTCAGAATGGTGAGATTAATTTCCCGCAAATTGCTTCTGAGTAGAGCATTAAGTTGTCTGAAGCAATTAGTCTTAAAATCTAAATTACTTAAGAAGAGATTTAAGTGAGACTGGTTTTTTCTTATAAGCTTTCTGATTTTAATCAATAGTTTTGACGAGACCTCTTAAATAGAAATCGTTGTAGAGTTTTCTCAAAATTTTGCAAGTAAAGAGCAAGGAGAAGCTTAAACAAAGAATTTTATACTGGTTCGGTTATAACCAACCTACTCCAGTCCTAACCTTCAGTGAGAGTCTGATATTCTTCTTAAAGTGCTTCCCAGACACACTGCTTACGAAAACTTCACCACTTCACAACCGAGTGGATTTCCTTGCCTCACACTAGAGGACTCCTTGCCTCAAACTAGAGGACTTCCTTGCCTTAACATTAAGGACTTTGAACTTTGCCTCAAACACCAGAGGACTTAAACTGCCTTCAAAAAGAAGGACTTGCGTTTTTTCGAAAGTTGTTTTTGATCGAAACCACTACTAAGATAATTACAAACTTATTTACACTTAGTAACTTCTAGAAATAACTTACAATGTAAGGATTTACACCAATAAGAACTAGAAGATTTTCGCAAAGTTGAAGAACATTCGTAAAATTGTCTTTCTGAGAAAGTTCTAAGTTTTCGCAGATGATTTTCAATTCAGCAGAGTTTTGCACGTTTAATCAAGAGTTTTTACGCAAGATTGTCACATTGCTCTGGAATTGAACTCATATATATAGGCATCAAAGAGCCGCGAAATTTAGAAGCTTTCACTTTGCTTATGTGGCTGTGTCCTTTTCAGAACGGCTCCCTGCTACAGTCAGCGCGAAATGAGGAACTTTTCAGAACTGCACAGTGCGCGTGTTCCACTTCCTTAGCTAGTTGTAGCGAGCTTTCTGAGACTGCTTGCGATCCCTTGAGTCCAGACACTTGGTTGCTTCTGAGTCCAACTTTCTGAGAGTTGTACGGACTTCTGAGGCGAACCTTCTGAGGAAGACCCTTCTGAGAACTACTAGTCGCAAGGTCTTCTGAGACCCTTCTGAGGCGACAGTGTTCTTTCCTCAGAAACATGTTTTCACCTTCTGCGCTTCTGAGACATCCTTTCTGATATCTTTGGCGCTATGATTTTATCATTGATCTCGAGGCTACTTGATGTTTTGTCTTGGTCTTTGCTCATGGTATTGCAATAATTTAAAGCTTCTGAGCACTTAGCGACATATTAGCAAAACCTTAAGTAAAAATTTTTATACTTATGGCTTACCTTGTTATCATTAAAACTTTCATGCTCTAAGAGAATTATGCCTAATTCTCTCAGAAGGTTCTGGAGCTTACAATCTCCCCTTTTTGATGATAACAACTTAAGTCTTAAGATAATAATTTTGCTTAAGTTCAGAAGTGTTTCTGAGTAAGTTCACAACTTATTCAGAATGCACTTTTGCTTTCTTAGAACTAACTTAGCTTTCTGAGAGAAGGCTTAGTTATTTTCTTAGAAGGCTGTGATAATCAACAGTTAAAGTATGCAATGTATGATTCACTGTTTGAGATTATCAATTACATAGCGTGTATTTCTTGATGAATATATGTATGAAATTCAGAAATACCAGGCTAAGTAATCAAGAGATGCCAAATAATAAAATAAGCATAAATTAAGTAAAAACATGAGATGCCAAAATAATGATTTTTCATTGATGGTTTTGTAGAGATACAAAATATTTGGCTCCCCCTAAGTTGTTTGCTCCCCCTAAGTCTAGCCTAGTGTTTACGTATAGCCAATGTACAAAAATTTTATCATTTATCTACTCCCCCTTTGTTATATCAAAAAGGGTGGCTAAGACATAAACGCCATCATTGACTTAGAACTACTGCCTTCTGGCAATGTAGCGTAGCAAGTGGCATATCTCCATGAGAATCTCGCTCTGAGTCGCATTCGGAGCGCATTCTGGAGGTAGTTCAGAGGAAGTGGAAGGCTGTTGAGAAGATGAGGTTGAGATGAGGAGGGCGAGAGACTTCAGCCTCAGAACCTCATCGATGATATCCCTCTGTTGATATTCAGGAAGTTCTTCTTCTTGGACAGCTTTGTCTTCATAGCAGCGAGTTCAATAGAAGGCTGCCTCTGAGTGTCCTCAGAAACTAGAGCAAGGTCTAGATCAGAAGGTTGCGAGCTGATGGTTGCTCCATAGCACCAGAAGTCTGAGCATCTTCGGAGAGGTTGAAAGTTGAGATCTGGCTATGTATGGCTTCAATGCACTTCAACTTTCTCAGTTCGACAAAGAAAGGCCGAAATTGCACAGAGGGTGGGTGACTACCATTCTTCCCAGCTGAAAGCGGAACTAATCATCGAGTCGTAATCGAGAAGGTAGACCCTGTTGATTGAAGGATGGAGAGGAACTTCTGTTAGATCTAGAGGAGGAACCTCTGGTTCCTTCTGAGAGTCCTTCTCAGATAGAGTTCTTCAAGGAACTGTGGGCAACAAATGCCTCAACTGCTGCAATCCGCAGCCATGGTAGCGTCAGCGCCACTCTGAGCTGAGCCAGTGCTGGTGGTCCTGGCACTACTTCATGTGTTGAGACATGAGTTTCCTCATGTTCGAAGGGATCTCAGAAGAGAGGACCAACCTCAGAAGTTGTTCAAGTAAGGCTTCCTCATGCTGTAGTTGTTGTTGTGGTTGCATCTGAGCAGCTTCTGGAGTCTCAGAGGTTGATCCAGTTCCTTCTGGACATCAAGCATTGTCTGAGCCAGTGACTCAGCATCACAGCAGCACTCGTTGTGGTTGCCTCAGAGAGTTCCACCATAGAAACACTCAGAGGCTTTTCTGGGGCTCTTTCTTGGAGCTTCCAGCATCTGGAGTGCGATGCTCAATGCGGAAGCTTGCCGCATCTTCTTCCTCAGACGAAGAATCAGCAACATTTTCCTCCATGCCCTGAACGTCTTCTCTGGTGGGAGAGACATTCCCAGAGGGGGAGGAGTGATGAGAAGCTTCTGCTTCTTCTTCAACTAGCAGCAAACCAGTGGTGTGGCAACAGCGCAACTGCTATAATTTCTTTACCCGTCGGCTTCGGCGGGCTCTGTTTCTTAGTGGTTTTTATCCCCACTCCTTTGTGAGACTTTCCCTGATATTCAAGGAATGCAGGAGTTTAGTTTTAATTTGGTGGGTTTAAACCAGCAACAGAATCAGAAACAGATTGAAGTAGAAGAAGATTTAAGAAAGGAAGTGGAGTTTTAGAGTAAGCTTTTACCAAACGACCACGTTTCTTTTTCCCTTCTGTGGCACGTCTGGGACTTGGAGAGTTGGAGGTTGCTTCCTTTTCTGGTCATGGGTGCTCAGAAGTTGTTTCTTCTGAGTCTTCAGCAGCCTCAACACCTCAGGTTTCCTTCTGAGGAGTCTTCTGAGCTTCCTCAGAAGCCATACTCCTTGTCACCCTTGTTGGAGAAGGATGAGTCACTTTGGCTTCTTCTTCTTCTTTCTGAGGGTCAGAAGCCTTTTCCTTTCCTTTTCTCAGCCTTAGAGGCTGTTTGGTGCTAGCAGCTCCCTTGTAAGGCTTTGCTTTCCTTCTTCTTAGGTGCCCCGTCTCTGGTACCTTCTTCTTCTTGATGTTGTTGAAGGTGACCATGGTGAATTTGCTGTGGTTGAAGACATACTCGTAGTCTCAAGTGGGAAGGAGAAATGGTCGAGGATTCTGGTCAGAAGGCTTCCGTAAGGTAGACTTGTGAGAGCCTCTTTAGGATGAGCTTGGTGCATCATGTAGTTTAGCACCATCCTCCAAATCAACCCTCTCTTCTTCAGCAGATGGTAAATAGGCATGCTCCATGGTGGTGACTTCCCATGTCTCCAATCCGAGGGAGAAGGGTATGCTGGACAACTGAGAAGATGATTCTGGCTCTTGCGTAAGATGAGGCACCTTTACGCCCTTGAGTGGTAGACTGTTGCTACAGTCAGAAGTGTCACCACTTCTTCTTCTGAGTCATCTACCTCCTTGACCCATTCTGGGTCGTCGGCGATGACAGCACACCATTCAAGGTCTTGAAAATTTGTTGATGTCAGAGGAGGAGAAGCGGATTTGCTGATCAGCAATCGTGCTTTTGACCCCTTTGTTGTGAACCTTTCTATTTGCGAATAGAATGCTCTCACCAATTTGGGTAGCACACGTCTCGGAGCTCATCATGGCTGGCCATCCAGGTTGCTTGAGGAAAGTGAGTTGAAGTTCATCCACTTGATTGTATACGTTGAGAGTAGTACCCTTCCCATAGCAAGATTTCTTGAAGATAAGTCTTGTGGAATAGGGATGCATCTCCTCATTGTCGTAGAGAATATCTTCGATACTTCATTGAGGTTGTTTCTCATTAAGCCTTATTTCTCCAGAGGAGGCCATTTGAAGAAAGGTTTAAGTTTGAGAAGAGTGAAGGATAGAGAGAAAAGACAGAGATAGCGGAGAGAGAAGAGGAGAGAACAGATGAAGATTGGAAAGCGAGGAGAGGATTTGGCAGAGTTTTGGTATGTTTTAAGCGCAAAGTGCTCAAATGAACAATGCATGAGTATTTATAGAATGGCTTGTAACTAGCCGTTTCTGACGCTTATCCAAAAGTTACCGTTGGTAACTTGTTTCTCGGAAGTACCTTTCTGAGAGAAGTGGTCCTTCTGAGAAAAGCTCCTTCTGAGAAATGGTTTCAGAGATCTCCTTTCTGAGGATGAGTCTTCTGAGAACAAATTTTTCAGATAGAGTTTCTGTGTTTTCCTACTTCAGCTCAGAAGCTTATTTCTATTGTTTGTCTCAGAGTCTAAACTAGACTAAGGGGGTTTCTAAGAAAAGTTTTAATTTCAAAGTACTTAGAAACGTCTTAGATTGAGAAGTCCTTTCAGACATTGAAACGATCCTCGGGTAAAGCTTTGTAAATATATCTGAGATTTGATCCTCAGTATTCACAAATTTAAGTTCAATGTCGCTTTTTGCACATGATCCCGAATAAAATGATGTTTTTATATCAATGTGCTTGGATCGAGAATGCTGAATAGGATTCTTAGCTAAGTTGATAGCACTTGTATTATCACAGAGGATAGGAATTTTGGTGTACCTTAATTGATATCAAGTAGCTGATTCTTAATCCAGAGCATCTGAGAACAGCAGTTCGCAGCAGTACATATTCAGCTTCAGCAGTTGATAGGGCGATCGTATTTGCTTCTTGCAAGACCAAGTGATCAAGCATTTTCCAAAGAAGCAGCAGCAGCCACTTGTGCTTTTGCGATCGATCCTATCTCCAGCGTAGTCAGCATCACAATATCCTACAACATCAGAAGAACAACCTTTCTCTACCAAAGACCAGATTAGTAGTTCCACTTAAATATCGTAAAATTCGTTTAACTGCAGTTAAATGTGATTGCTTAGGCTTAGACTGGAATCTAGCACAGATCCCAACACTGAGTTGGATATCTGGTCTGAGCAGTTAAGTAGAGAAGTGAGCAATCATCCTCGATAGTTGCTTTCTGAGACTTCTCACCATCTTCATCCAAGTCAATTACTTGAGAGGGATGCATGGGAGTGCTCATGGGTTTGGCCTTATCCATCAGAAACTTCCTCAGAAGTTCTTGGTATACTTCTCTTGGTGGATAACTGTCCCTTCTGACTCTTGCTTGATTTGCAATCCTAGGAAGAATTTTAATTTCCATCATGCTCATCTCGATTCACCTTGCATAAGCTTGGAGAATTCTTTGCAAAGCATTCATTGGTTGCGCCAAATATTATGTCATCAACATAAATCTGGACAATCAAGAAGCCAGAGTCTTCTGAGAGTGTAAAGAGAGTTGTGTCCACTTTCCCTCTTGAGAATCCGTTTTTAAGTAGAAAGAGCTCAATCTATCGTACCAAGCTTTGGAGCTTGTTTCAGACCATAGAGAGCCTTGTAAGCTTAAATACGTGATCCGGGAAGCATCATTCACAAACCAGGAGGTTGTTTTACATAAACTTCCTCAGAAAGGTATCCATTCAAGAAGGCAGACTTAACATCCATCTGATAGAGTTTGAAACCTTTGTGTGCAGCAAAGCTAGCAACATTCTGATAGCTTCCAATCTTGCGACTGGAGCAAAGTTTATCGTAGTCTATCCCTTCTTGTTGGTTGTACCCTTGAGCAACCAATCTGCCTTGTTTCTCACGACTTGACCGTTTTCATCAAGTTTGTTCGAAACACCCATTTAGTCCAATGACACTTTGCCTTGGGCTTCTGAGTTAGTTTCCAAACTTGATTCTCTCGAATTGGTCAAGTTCATCCTGCATGGCATTACCCAGCTAGGATCATCTAACGCCTCTTCTATGGAGTCTGGTTCAAGTTCAGAAACCATAGCAAGATTTGTGTAGTTCCTTCTGGTTCTTACGCCACGTTCTGGATTCCCAAGACTTCTTCTGAGAGACGTTCTTCAAGTCTCTTGACCTCTAATCCCTTTAGGAGTAGGGTTCTGAGAAGGAGACACAGAAGTTCTCTTTCTGAGTCATCAGAGCTGACCTTCTGAGAATCTAATTCCATTGCATTTGGAGAAGTAGATTTCTCTAGGTTCTGGAGCTTCGATGATGCTACTGGATTTTCTTTAGATGAGATGGTTTTCATGGGTTGGAGTCAGTCTCATCATCTATAAGAATTTTCTTTTTGGCTTTCTCAGAAGAGATGTTGAGTTTCTCAAACTCATCTTCTAAGTCTGCATCTTTCTGAGACATGTCCTTACTAAGTTCTTTGAACTTAATATGGATGTCTCTTCAACACATTTACTCCTTTTGTTATATACTTGTAAGCTTTAGAGACTGAGGAGTATCTAGGAAGCATCCATCATCGGACTTAGGATCAAACTTAGAGAGTTTGTCCTTGTGTTGAGAATAAACAAGAAGAACCAAATACATGAAATAAGAAAGTTTGGTATTTATTCTTCCATAGCTCGTAAGGAGTCTTTTCAGATTGGTCTCAGAAAGACTCGATCTGAATGTAGCATGAAGTGTTAACTGCTTCAGCCCAGAAACCTTTGAAAGTCCGCTTCTAAAGCATTGTTCTTGCCATCTCTTGAAGGCTTCGATTCTTTCTCTCAGCCACTCCATTTTGTTGAGGAGTTCTGGGAGATGAGAATTCGTGAGCAATGCCCAGATTTTCACAAACTTTTCGAAAGCATGGTTCTCAAATTCACCACCATGATCTGATCTTATGGCATGAATGTGCGAATCCTTTTCTGTTGAAACTCTTTTGCAAATGCTTTGAACTTCTCAAAAGTTTCTTCCTTAGAGGCTAGAAAGAAACCCAAGTGAATCTGGAGTAATCATCACTATGACAAGACCATAGCGTTTCCAGAAAGAGAAGCCGTTCTGGTTGGTCCAAAGAGATCCATGTGAGCAGTTCAGTGGTTTCTGAGTAGAAATACCACTTTTACTGGGAAAGGAAGCTTGGTCTGTTCCCTTTTCACAGAAGTCGCAGGTTGCATCCTTCTGATACTTAATTCTGGGAAGGCCCTTTACAAGTCCTTCTGAGAGAGTCAGAAAGAAGTCTCATATGGGCATGACCAAGTTTCTTATGCCATAGCCATTTGTCTTCTTGGACAGAGACAAGCACTCCACGTTTTGATCCTTTAGATCATCCAGATGGATAACATAGATGTTACCAACACGTTTCCTTCCAGAACGATCTTGTCATTTGTGAGATTAATCACATGACAATACTGGCATAAAACTCAACCTTTAGCCTTTGTCACAAAATTGACTAATGCTTAATAGATTGTGAGTTAAGCCATCGACCAAAAGTACATCTGAGATTTGGTGAGAGAATCCTTACCAACATCTCCGATTGCAGTGACTCTTCCCTTAGCGCCATCACCGAATCGCACTGTTCCGCCTTTCTTGGGCTTGAGACTTCTGAACTAGTGCTTGCTTCCAGTCATGTGCCTCGAGCAGCCACTGTCAAGGTACCACTGCTCATCGTGGTGGTGGAGCAGCGCTTGATGATGTACCTCTTCTGACTCAGATTCTGTTTCCAGAATATAGTCAGTACCGGCCATGAAGCAGACATTAGCTTCCTCTTCACTTGCTGACTCAGAGCCTTCCTCTTCTGAGTCACTCCATGTAGCAGCCATTGCCTTCTTCTTCTTCTTCTTGGGAATGAACTTCTCTTTCCTTGTTCTGAGGGCACTCCGTTCTGAAGTGGCCCTTTTCTCCACAGCCGAAACATGTGGCATCAGAAGGCTTGACTTTCTTTTCTAGGGGTGATCTCTTGTCTTTTCTTGGTCTTCTCTTCCAAGCTTTCTCATTTCCTTACTAGAAGAGAGATGTCATCTTCATCGGTATCTAAGTTTTGATCGTTTTCAGACTCAGATATTTCTTCAGCCTTTAGGGCTTTGAAGTCTTTTGATCTGACTTTCAGAGCCAGAGCTTTCTGAGGTCTTGAGGATGAAGATGGTCCTCCAAGCAGTCCTTCAGCTCAATCTCGTGAGTTCTGAGTGAGCCAAACAATACATCTAAACCTAGCTGATTTAGATCCTTTGCTTCTTGGATCGCTGTCACCTTTGGGCGCCACTTGGCAGAGGCTTCTGAGAATTTCCTCACCATCTCAGCGTTGGAGTAGGTCTTTCCCAAGACCTTATCTGATTTATGATGTGGAGAAACCTTATTGACATGTTGTCAATGGTTTCCTCAGGTTGCATGCAGAAGGACTCGTACTTATGTACGAGCATTGATACCTTGGTTTCCTTGACTTCATCATTTCCTTCATGCAGCATGTGTAATCTCTCCCAAATTTCTGAGCGGTGTCACACGACACAATCTTGTCGTATTCTACCTTGGGCAAGGCGCAGAGAAGAATGTATTTAGCTTTGAAGTTGAGTTGTATCTTCTCCTTCATCTCTTGAGTCCATTCGTCCTTAGGGACTCGTCTTGTATAGGTTCTGAGTGCTGGAGGTGCCACTCCTGGCTCAGCGTCTGTTGCAACTACAGCATCTTCTGTAATTGTCTGCAGAGGCTGATAGTCTCCATTCTCGATCCTATCCCATAAGTCCAGACTGGTGTGCTTGATGAATAGCGTCATCCTGTCACGCCAGTAGTCGAAGCTGTCTCCGAGAAACATCGGAGGTCTGTTATTGAAGCCCCATCTGATATGAATGCAGCTGGTGAATTCAATTTCCCTTCGTGGATCTTTTCCTTGACACTGCGAAGTGCTCAACCCCTCAAGGACCGAGCTCTGATGCCAATTGAAAGTGTATGTGTGCACGAGAAGGGGGGGTTGAATCGTGCAAGTTTTAAAAAATTACTTCTTAAGACTTTGACTTAGAAAGCTGTTTTTACTCAGAAGGTAGATTTAAGAGTTTGCAGCGGAAATTGCTTTATGAGAAGATTAAGTTTCTGAGAACTTAGTCTTTCTGAGAAAGTTCCTTTTTGAGGAATTTTAAGAAAATGACTTAAGTTAGAGTTTCTTAAGAGCTTTCTGATTTTGATCAATAAGGTTTCACGAGACCTCTTATTAGAATCGTGGTAGAGTTTTCTCAAAGATTATGCAAGTAAAGAGCAAGGGAGAAAAGCTTAACACAAAGAATTTATACTGGTTCGGTTATAACCAACCTACTCCAGTCCTCAACCTTCAGTTGAGAGTTCTTAGATATTCTTCTTAAAGTGCCTTCCCAGACAACACTGCCTTTACCAAGTAAAGGACTTCCACCACTTCACAACCTGAAGTGGATTTCCTTGCCTCACACTAGAGGACTTCCTTGCCTCCAACACTAGAGGACTTCCTTGCCTTAATCACTTAAGGACTTTGAACTTTGCCTCAAACACCAGAGGACTTAAAACTGCCTTCACACAAAGAAGGACTTGGCGTTTTTTTTTTCGAAAGTTTGATTTGATCGAAAACGACTACCAAGACTAAGTTGCAAACCTAGTTTTACACTTAGTAGACTTCTAGAAATAACTTACACAAGGTAAGGATTTACACCAATAATGAACTAGAAGATTTTCGCAAAGTTAGAAGAACAATTTCGTAAAATTGTCTTTCTGAGAAAGTTCTAAGTTTTCGCAGATGATTTTCAATTCAGCAGAGTTTTTGCACGTTTAATCAAGAGGTTTTTGCACAAGAATTTCGTCGCATTGCTCTGGAATTGAACTCATATATATAGGCATCAAAGAGCCGCGAAATTAGAAGCTTTCACTTTGCTTATGTGGCTGTGTCCTTTTCAGAACGGCTCCCTGCTACAGTCAGCGCGAAATGAGGAACTTTTCAGAACTGCACAGTGCGCGTGTTCCCACTTCCTTAGCTAGTTGTAGCGAGCTTTCTGAGACTGCTTGCGATCCCTTGAGTCCAGACACTTGGTTGCTTCTGAGTCCAACTTTCTGAGAGTTGTACGGACTTCTGAGGCGAACCTTCTGAGGGAAGACCCTTCTGAGAACTACTAGTCGCAAGGTCTTCTGAGACCTTTCTGAGGCGACAGTGTTCTTTCCTCAGAAACATGTTTTCACCTTCTGCGCTTCTGAGACATCCTTTCTGATATCTTTGGCGCTATGATTTTATCAATTGATCTCGAGGCTACTTGATTTTTTGTCTTGGTCTTTGCTCATGGTATTGCAATAATTTAAAGCTTTCTGAGACACTTAGCGCACATATTAGCAAAACCTTAAGTAAAATTTTTATACTTATGGCTTACCTTGTTATCATTAAAACTTTCATTGCTCTAAGAGAATTATGCCTAATTCTCTTAGAAGGGTTCTGGAGCTTACAATCTGGGCATGGAGCTCCGGGGCATTCCCAGGCTCCTATTGATGTCGATGAGGACGCGGACGACGATGATGATGAGGATGATGAGGCTGAGGAGGAGGATGATGATGGTTCATAGGACGATTGAGTCCTCCATAGGTCCTTTCTATACCCTTTTCTTTGTTCTTTAATTTATTGACACTGGGGACAGTGTCTCATTCACGTGTGGGGAGGGTGTAGAAAAATTGGCTTTTGTAAATAATTGCATGCCTAACTCTTTTTCTTTTCTTTTATTTTCTTTTGTTTTTATGCGTTTCTAGGTAGATGATTAGGTAGTTTTCTTTATAGCACCTTTTGGTCTGAAATTGCTTTACCCTTTGAATTTAACTCAGAAATGTTGGCATAATTATCCCATATGAGTTTGAATTGTTTGTGTTATCTCTGTTTGGTTGTTTGGATTACCTGTGAGACTTGGGCCTTAATTGTGATTATATACATCAACTGATCACTTTCTTTCTGTGGGCACACACACACTTGTATTTGTTATTCCTGAATTTGCTTGATTCTTGTTTTGCGTTTTATACATGTTGCGTGTGATTGAGGCATGATTTTGTTTTACATCTAAAAGTCACTTAGCCAAATAGCCAACCTATACACAATTCCCATTGTTCGTAGCCAATTTGAGCCTTTATCCGTTTTTTTTGTTACTAAGCTCATTACAAGCCAAAGACAGAAAAACAATGAAAAATCCCTTCTGAGAAACTAGGAGGACATGGTTTGATTGTTGGGCAAAGGTCTTAAGTGTGGGGAAATTGGGTTAAATTGTGCACTGGAATAAGTTGTAAGATATGAGAATGTAACTGTAAAGGGTAACTTTTGTACATAAGTGGTCTTTTGTTATTTTCTTTTCCACCTCATTTCAATTACCAAAGGAATTGAGATGAGGAAGTCATCAAAAAAAAAATCGAAAAATGTAGAAAAATCAAGAAAAAAATGTGAATTTTGCAAATAAAGGTTGTTGGGTTCCTGGGAATTAATGTGAAACTATTTGGGAACCTTGGGAATGTTAAAATTGGGAATTAATGGGTCTATTGATTTTGGGTGTTTCTATTCTTTCCATCTCTACTCTCTCCATCTTTTCTTTAGTAATAAAAGTCATCTAGGATTAATCGAACCATGAAGTCTTAGTTTCTTGGAATTGAGTCCACTTCCCATATATGCCACACCTGTCCCAAGCCCCGTTACAACCCTGAAAAGACCTCTTGATGCACCATGTTTGTAGAATTGCAATGTTAGGAGTATAGCAAATTTATGGAATATGAATACTTGTGTGATTTATTCAATTGAGTGCTTAGCCAAAACACTGAGTGATTGAGAGAAAAACACACTGGTGAGGGCCAATCAACCAACTCTGTATAACATGAACTTATTTTCTTAACTCATGAATTTCTCTTAATGTCAACTTGTAATATGTTTGTGGGTGTTGCATAATTCTGACCAAGGTGTGCTGTTTTGAATAACTTTCCATCATCTGTAGTATTTTATTTTTTTTAGGACTTAGGTGTTAGATGTGTTAGCCAATGCTTTACTTTGAGAGATGCTTGGAATCATTGCTTTTGCATGAGGACATGCAATTGTTCAAGTGTGTGGATATTTGATAACGTGGTTTTTGCCAATATTTTATGCCCTTAATTTGGATGATTGTATGCAATTCTTTGCTCTATTTTAGCCTTTTATTATATTTAATACAGTTTGGAATTAATTTGGACTTAATGGAAATAAAGGCTAAAATAATAAGTTTTATGATGTTTTTGCAATTCAGGGATGACCTTTGCACTTGATCTTGGATATTTTGTATTTTTGGTGCAGGTCATAGGTATTATTGGAGCAGTAGACATCAGGAACTGAGCAAGAAGCGGAGCAGTGGAATTCAGAACCAGCATCGAGCGCCCCAGCGCCCTCAGCGCGCTCCACCGCACGAAGCCCACTTAAATCCATCACGTGCACAGCACTGGCGCCCTAGCGAGCTATACGGGCCCTAGCGCCGCGCCGCAATTCTGTTGCAGCAGAGACCTATCTGCAAGGCCGAGCTGGGGGCCCATTTAGCTAGGGTTTGGAGGCTGCTCACTCTATTTAAAGAAGGCTAATGCATCAGAAACAAGACACCTCTACATACCTACTACTTTCATATCTTTTCTTTACTTACTTCCAACCCTAGGCTTTTAGTTAGAGTTATTTTTTCTCCATTAGGATTCCATCTTCTTTCCTAGTCTAGCTGTAGCTTCTCCATTGTATTTCCAACGTTATTCGTCTAGCCCTTTGGGTTTTGTAAGTTACTCTTTTAATTAATTCAGTTATGCGTTTTTCCATCTTTCCAATTTGCATTATTTCCTTTACTCTACTCTTTATTGTTCAAGTTGTTTGATATTTTCATTCCATCTTTATTTTAATTCCAACTTACATTCTGCCCTTTTATTTCCTCCATGAGTGACTAAGTCTCTTGGTGGTTTATGAGGGTGTGAACATCATTGGGGTAAATTGAGGCTTTGTTCTTAATCTTGCATAAGTTTTCATTATCAAACCTAGGCATATGATTTGAGATCTTAAATTGTGTGTTTAATCCTTTGTCTTGACTTACTCGATTGAGTTAGGCTAATACATTGGCATGTGTTTATGTGTTTATTGATTAATTGATGCATGGCATATCAGGATTTGGTAATGATTAATTAATTGGCTGATTAGTCTCTTTAATTAGATTAATGTGATTGGCTTTAACAATTGTTGAAAGTGAAACTAAAGGTGAGATCTCACTAATTAATCTCATTCTAAGCAATTAATCATTAGAATCGCAACAAAGGAGTTAGATCTAACTCCGGCGTAATTAATCAACTCATGCATTCTTTTGTAGCCAATGATAAACATCCTAATGAATGTTCCACCCCATAAACCACTGTTTTTATTATTTCAATTTTATTCCGAATTATTTTTCTTGCATACAAAAACCCCCCCAATTGTGACAACCGTCATACAACTAGTTCTGTGTATTGCTCTCTTAGCCATTCCTTGTGAGAGACGACCCTGGTTTCCACTAAACTATATTAGGGGAGCTTGATTTTTAAAATAATTAAATTTATGGGTGTTGAGACAACAGCCATCAAGCGCCCCAGCGCCACGCCGCAATTCTGTTACAACAGAGACCTATCTGCAAGGCCGAGCTGGGGCCCAATTAGCTAGGGTTTGGAGGCTGCTCACTCTATTTATAGAAGGCTAATGCATCAGAAAACACATCACTTCCACATCTCTTCATAACTTTAATTTCTTACTATTTTCTTTTCCTAGTTTCTTACTTTTCAACCCTAGGCTTTTTAGTTAGAGTTTATTTTCTCCATTAGGATTCCATCTTCTTTTACTAGTTAGCTCTAGCTTCCTCCATTGTATTTCCAACGTTATTCGTCAAGCCCTTTGGGTTTTGTAAGTTACTTCTTTTAATTAATTCAGTTATTCGTTTTTCCATCTTTCCAAATTGCATTTATTTTCTTTACTTTTCTCTTTATTGTTCAAGTTGTTTAATTTCTTCATTCCATCTTTGTTTTTAATTCCAATCTATTTTCTGCCTTTATATTTCCTCCATGAGTAACTAAGTCTCTTGAGGTTTATGAGGGTGTGAACATCATTGGGGTAAATTGAGGCTTTGTTCTTAATCTTGCATAAGTTTTCATTATCAAACCTTGGCATATAATTTGAGATCTTAAATTGTCTGTTAAACCTTTGTCTTGGCTTACTCGATCGAGTTAGGCTAATTCATTGGCATGTGTTTATGTGTTAATTGATTAATTGATGCATGACATATAAGGAATTGGTAATGTTTAATTAATTGGCTGATTAGTCTCTTTAATTAGATTAATATGATTGGCTTTAAAGATTGTTGAAAACGAAACTAAAGGTGAGATCTCACTGATTAATCTTGTTCTAGGCAATCAACTCTTAGAATCACAACAATAGGGTTAGATCTAACTCTAGCGTAATTAATCAACTCATGCATTCTTTTGTAGCCAATGATAAACGCCCTGATGAATGTTCTACCTCATAAACCACTGTTTCTTATCATTCCTATTTTATTCCAAGTTATTTTTCTTGCAAACAAAAAAACCCCCAATTTGTGACTACCCTCATACGACTAGTCTCGTGTATTACTTCTTTAACCATTTCTTGTGAGAGACGACCCTGGTTTCCACTAAACTATAGTAGAGGAACTTGGTTTATAAATAATTAAATTTATGGGAGTTGCGACGCTCACCCATCAAGGGCCTTTACCCTATGCTGCACTTATTACTAGATTCTTACTACACTTCCATGTATCTTTGGATGATGAGCTATCTTTAAAAGAAAAGATTAATGATTTGTGCATCGATGGCTCGGATTTGACAAAGATGGGATGGGCTATGAATCTCAATGGTGAATGGTTCCCTAAGTCTGGTTGGCTTCCTCCTTCTCCTCCCTCCGCTTCTGACTCGTCTCCTTAGCCTCCTTCCATTCAAGACGTTCTTGATGAGATTCGTAGTTTACGCCATTACACCACAGAGCGTTTCGACCGAGTGGATCGTGATGTGGCTGATCTTGGTACTGGGATTTCTCAAGTGGAGCGTAACTTTGCTGATCTGAGGACCGCTGTGCGTCCACCTCCTTCCTTTTCCACTCCTGACGATGATCATGCCGATGATGATGATGTTAGCTCCAGAACCTTTCTGAATGTATTTTGAATGATAAAAAATCATTTCATATGATAAACATTTTGCTTGAAGCCTCTGAATTATATTCAATACATTCTAATATGTTCAGAAGCTGATACAGTACATGTTTGCTGCAAATTACATGATCAGAAGCTGGATTAATCTTGGTAAAGTAAGGAATAGGTCTAATAAAATGAATTTCATCATAACTGACATAGTTAACTAAGTTCAGAAGCTAAAAGTTAAACGATTATCTTTCAGAAGCTGTTTCTCTATATCTAGCCCTTCTAGCTCAAGCTCAGAAGCTGTTTTACATGAATATTTTTTTCAAACAATGCCTCAGAAGCTACATAATTTATTTATTATGATCAGAAGCTAAATGATATATTCGGAAGCTAAGCTTGTGTACGTTTAACAAGCTCAGAAGCTAAGTTCACTCAGAACTATTTTAGAAACTGTTTTTATACTCATATTATATTTTATTCTGAAACAAATTATTTTATAAATGGTTATACATATTCGTTTTATTCAAAATCTTTATAAAATATATTTGAAATAAACCGTTCCACAAAAAAAGAGCTTTCGAAAAAGCAAAGATAATATATTATATACATAGTGGAGCACGTTTCACAAAGTTGAGACATGGGACAGTGCATTTAAGCACTAAGCACATTTATTCTTAATATTCTAACCTCCATTGGCTCGATTCTAGCTAAAGCATTGCAGGACATCGTAGCATGGGCATTATCTCGAACATATCCATAAAATGAAGGAATCAAAGCTTCGTAGCTCTAAATTAAAAAGACTCAATGTATTAAAAATACATTTTGAATCAGAAGCATGCAACGGATACTCAAACGGCTAGAAGAAACAATCCTGGCTATAAATGTGAAGCATATACTACTGGAAGAAGTAGAACACAAGCGAACAAATCAATTCTCAAGCTTCTTATTCTCTTGTAAATTAGTATACAACTTCTCACACTTATTCTTTATTGTAAATCATTCATAAGTGTCTTAGCCTTTCTTGTAAATCTTTCCCTGGAAAGAAAAACACTTCCTTGTAACCAAAGAATATATTCTTGCTCTAGCAAGTCATTTTAGAAGTGTCATTTTAGTTTCATCGAAACACTCAAACAATCAACCTACGAGTCCCCTGGACTCAAATCATCATATTATTTAAAGTCAAAAGTATTTCTCAGGTGAGGAAGCGAGTGAGAAGTCCAGCCTCTGAAGTGAGATTGGCACAAGTCCTTTTCAAGTGAAGAGAAGGCAGAAGTCTTGCCTCTGAGGGAGGTGAGCAAGAAAAGTCCAGCCTCTGGAGGAGATTGGCAGAAGTCTTTCCCTAGTGATAGGGTGAGAAAGGTGTTTGGATTGAAGAAAATCTCAATCCTGGTTTGTAACTTTGATTGAAAGTTAGTGAAACTCAAACTAGTTGGTTTGAGAACTGGAGTAGGTAACGGATTGGCCGAACCAGTATAAAAATACAAGTGTAAAATCTCTCTAAACCTTAAACTCTTTGATTTACATGTTATAAATTGTTATACTAACTTCTGAGTTAATTCAAAGGATCCTAAGGGGTTCAGAAGCTTCTGAAATCACTTTTCTAAAATTTAAAGTAACTACTGCCTCTGAGCCTACTTCAGAAGCTTGATTACATTTAAAGCTTAGAATCTTATCCTCTAAAATAATTCCGCTGCCGTCTAAAGAGTCAACAAGCCTTTCAAAGCTTGAAAAGACTAATTTTACATTTCAGAGAAAATTTTAAATAGGTAAAGAAGCACGATTCAACCCCCCTTCTCGTGCAAAACATTCCTTTCAATTGGTATCAGAGCTCGGCCTTGGGGTTGAGCAACTAACATTGCTAAGGATAAAGATTCAAGGGACTGTAGGAGACTCATGGGCTCAAACAACATGTTCCTACCCGAAGGTGCATCTCTCACTAGACCACCAATGTTTGATGGACACGACTATGCCTACTAGAGAGATAGAATGGAAATGTTTGTGTCTTTCACAAGTCTTGACTTGTGGGACATAATCATAAATGGGAACTATGTTCCTATAGAAGAGATTGAGCAAACGCAACCAGCAACAACAGAAAGAGAAGCCAAGAAGATTAAAACCACAAGAACCATTTATAAGAGCGAATGGACTCAAACTCATAAAGATATGGTACAGTTGAATTTCAAAGAGAAATATCTCATAATGTGTGCACTTCCTAAATCTGAATATGATAAAATCACATCTTGTGACACTGCTCAAAAGATGTGGCAAAAACTTGCTGTACTTCATGAAGGTACAAATCAAGTTAAGGAAACTAAAGTTTCAATGCTTGTGCACAAATATGAGACCTTCAAAATGCTTCAAGGAGAAACCATTGATGAGATGACTACAAGATTCATCTACATCACAAACCAAATGAAAGCTCTGGGGAAAACATACACCAACTCTGAAATGGTGAGAAAAATTCTCAGAAGCCTAACTCCTATGTGGAGACCAAAGGTGACGGCTATCCAAGAAGCTAAGGATCTGAACACCCTTAGCATAGATTCTCTCATTGGGTCTCTTAAAACTCATGAAATAGAACTTGAGTCACAAGAGTCTAGTACCTCAAAAGTTCAGAGAAACATGGCTCTAAAATCTACACACAAGAAGCAAAAGAAAGTCAAAGCTTTTGTAGCTCCTGAAGAATCCGAGTCAGAAGCTGAAGAACCAGAAGAAGACTCTGAGAGTGAAGAACTCTCCATGCTCGTTCGAAAGATCTCAAAGATCTGGAAAAACAAAGGTAAAAGATTTCAAAACAAAAGAGCCTTTGTAAAGAAAGATGAAAAGGGCAAAGGAAAAATAGATACTGTAATGTGCTATAACTGTAATGAGAAAGGACATTACAAAAATGAATGACCAAAAATAAAATCATCTAGCTCCAAGAAAAAATTCTTTCCAAAGAAGAAAGCCATGGCTGCCACTTGGAGTGAAGATGAAGAAGAAGAAGCTTTTGAAGATGAAGACACTGAAGAAGAAGAAAATCTTTGTTTCATGGCGGATCTGGAGCACTCAGAAACTGAGGAAGAGGACTCAGAAGCTGGAGAAGAGGTAAATGATTCTGCTCTAAATTTACTTTTGAAGAACTAAGTGAACTATATCATGATCTATTAAATGACTCAAGGAATTTACTTGCTCATTACAAAAGGAACACAAAAGAGTTAAAAAATCTGAAAAATGAAAATGAGAAGTTGATATATGAAAATGGGAAGCTGAAAACAAACAACGACACTTTAAAAAGGGATTTTAAAATAGTCTGCGAAAAACTTGCAGCTTCTGAAAGTGTCTCTGAACCTTCAAAGAAAATGCAAAATGAGATTTCTGAACTAAAAAGGATTAACAAGCTTCTCACTGAAGATTTTAACAAATTCCTTGGAAGTTCTAAAGCACTCAACCTAATGCTAGGATCTCAAAAACTATATCTATGTAAAGAAGGATTAGGTTAGGATGCCTCTGAACATGATAATAGTTCATCTAACTCAAATCGAACAAGATGTACTGTTTGTTGTAAAATTGGCCATACTTCTGAAAGATGCTTTAAATTAAAAAGAGGTAAACCTTCCACAAAAGCAAAGTTTAAACAAAACTCAACCTCTGGACAATTTAAACATCAACAAAGATAGAAAGGGCCTGAGAAGACTAACCCTCAAGGACCCAAGAAAATGTGGGTACCTAAGAAAACTCAATATGTGCATGTAGGAGTGTTTGAGATCCCAACACCTTGATGAAAAATGGTACATGGACACTGGCTGCTCCAGGCATATGATAGGAGAGAAAAAGTGGTTGAGAAGCTGGAAGCCTAAGAGTGGTGGCTCTGTACGCTTTGGAGATGGTGCCAAAGGAAAAGTCACTGGTATTGGAGATGTTGGTAAAAACGACTCACACCAAATCTCTGATGTACTATTAGTTGATGGTTTAACTCACAATCTTTTAAGCATAAGTCAATTCTGTGATAAAGGATTTAAAGTTGAATTCTTTGCAAAATATTGCTCTGTGATTAATCTAACAACTAATGAGGTTGTCTTAGAGGCCAGAAGGCTAGGAAATACTTATGTTATTTACCTAGAAGACCTTCAAGACCAAGATGTTAAATGTCTTGCATCTATGGAAGATGACAAGTGGCTATAGCATAAGAAACTTGGTCATGTGCACATGAAATTGCTCTCTGAACTCTCTCAGAAGCAACTTGTTAAAGGCCTTCATGTAATCAATTACACTAAGGACTCTACATGTGACTTTTGTGAGATAGGAAAGCAAACCAAGGCTTCTTTCCCAAACAAAAATGTGGTTTCCACCACTAAGCCACTTGAGTTTTTACATATTGATCTTTTTGGTCCAACCAAAACTGCCTCTCTAGGAGGAAAGAAATATTGCCTTGTTATTGTTGATGATTATTCTAGATTTACATGGGTTATTTTCCTAGCTACTAAGGATGAGGCATTTGAAAAAATTAAAACATTTGCAAAACTAGCTTCTAATGAAAAAGGCACTCAAATTACCTCTATTAGATCTGATCATGGAGGAGAATTTGAAAACCATCTTTTTTTACAGTTTTGTGAAAAATATGGGATTTCTCATGAGTTCTCTTCTCCTAGAACTCCCCAACAAAATGGGGTTGTAGAAAGGAAGAACAGAAGCTTACAAGAAATGGCCAGAACCATGCTCCTTGAGAGTGGTTTATCAAATGGTTTTTGGGCAGAAGCTGTAAACACATCTTGTTATATTCAAAATCGTGTCTTTTTAAGACCAATCCTCAAAAAGACACCTTATGAGCTTTGGAAAGATAGAAAACCCAATATCTCGTATTTTCATATTTTTGGATCAAAATGTTTTATACTTAACACAAAGGACAAGCTCTCTAAGTTTGATCCTAAGTCTGATGATGGAATTTTCCTAGGATACTCTTCTGTTTCTAAGGCTTACAGGGTTTACAACTCAAGATCAAAGATTGTAGAAGAAACAATTCATGTAAAATTCAAAGAAATGGAGAATGATATACATCAGAAGCTGGATATACTTTCCAAAGATACTCAGAAGCTGAATATCACAAAAAGAGACTCTGAAGGCATCGAAAAGTTGAACTCATCAGATTCTGATGAAGAATCACCATCTAACAAGCTTCTCAACAACTCAGAACCTGACCATGTTACTCCAGAACCTGAAATACATCTCGAGGATGTTTCAGAAGCTGAGATCCAAACAAAAAGCTACAGAGGAGTGAGAGATCTTCAAGCAATCTCTCAAATACAAATCATTGGTGCAACTTCTGAAGGTATACGGACTCGAAGATCCCTCAAAAGTATTTCCAATATGGCTCTGGTATCTCAGATCGAGCCCAACTCCCCTCAAGAGGCACTGGAACATGAAGGTTGGATAAAAGCCATGCAAGAGGAGCTAGATCAATTGGAAAAGAATCAAGTTTGGACACTTACAGAAAAGCCAAAATACAAAACAATTATTGGCACTAAATGGGTGTTTAGAAACAAGCTAAATGAACAAGGAGATGTTGTTAGAAACAAGGCTATGTTAGTAGCACAAGGTTATAATCAACAAGAGGGAATTGATTATGATGAAACATTTGCTCCAGTAGCTAGACTTGAAGTAATAAGGATGTTACTTGCCTTTGCTGCCTTCAGAAGCATCAAACTCTATCAAATGGATGTCAAGTCAGCATTTCTTAATGGACACATACAAGAAGAAGTTTATGTCAAACAACCTCCAGGTTTTGAAAATCAACAGTTCCCGAATCATGTTTTCAAACTAAGAAAAGCCTTATATGGACTCAAACAAGCTCCAAGAGCTTGGTATGAGAGACTAAGCAATTTCTTGCTTGAAAACGGATTTTCTAGAGGAAAAGTTGATACTACTCTATTTACTCTTTCAAACAACTTTGGATTTTTAATTGTACAAATTTATGTTAATGATATTATATTTGGTGCTACTAATGAAAAACTATGTGAAGAATTTTCCAAGTTAATGCAGGGAGAATTTGAAATGAGTATGATGGGAGAATTAAAATTCTTCCTAGGCTTACAAATTAAGCAAGAAAAGGAAGGAACATTCATTCACCAAGAAAAATATGCAAAGGAGCTTCTGAAGAAATTTCAGATGCATGAATCTAAGGCTATATCAACTCCTATGCATCCATCACAAGTTCTAGATACCGATGAAAAAGGTGAATGTGTCTCTGAATCAACTTACAGAGGCATGATAGGTTCTCTTCTTTATCTCACTGCCTCTAGGTCTGATATTCAATTAAGTGTAGGAATTTGTGCTAGATTTCAATCCAACCCAAAACATTCACACTTAACTGCTGTAAAAAGAATTTTAAGATACTTAGTGGGTACTACTAATCTTGGTATTTGGTACAAGAAAGGAACAGGATCTGAAGTATTTGGCTACTGTGATGCTGATTATGCTGGAGATAGAATTGACAGAAAAAGCACAAGTGGATGTTGCTTTTCTTTGGTGATTGTTTAATCAATTGGTCATGTAAGAAGCAAAATACTATTGCACTATCAACTGCAGAAGTTGAATATGTCTCAGCCGCAAATTGTTGCACACAAATGCTATGGATTAGGAACCAACTTCAGGACTACAACTTGAGGTACTCTAAAATTCCTATATTCTGTGATAATACTAGTGCTATTAATCTTGCTAAAAACCCTATTCAGCACTCTAGATCCAAACATATTGATATTAAACATCACTTTATAAGGGATCATGTGCAAAAAGGGGACATTGAAATCAAGTTTGTAAACACTGAAAACCAAATTTCAGACATTTTTACAAAACCTCTTGGTGAAGATAGATTTTGCAAGCTTAAGAACCTCTTAAATATGAAAAGTTTGTGAAAATGCATGCATTCATAATTTTGCATCATTCCATGAGCCAAACTATCACTCAGAAGCTTTAGAAGAAACTTCAGAAGCTGCTTTGTATCATCAGAAGCATCATCAGAAGCAACAGGGGTAGCTCAGAAGCTACTCAATCATAATAAACGACCTCAGAACCTTATAAGATCATATGATAATCTAAATGCTATCTCAGAAGCTGAGATAACACTTCCAGAAGTTGTCTCCTTATGATCTCAGAGGCTACGTACATTTGAGCAAAATCATGAACTCAAGCTGAAGGAAGAAAATTCATTTGGAGTAGTATGAAAGTATTACTCAGAAGCTTTGGCCTCAGAAGCCTCTGACTGAAATTTATTTACCTCAGAAGCTGGAAATGTGAAAAATTTAAAGCACCTCATAATTAATTTTAACTCCATAAACGTTCATTATGTGTATTAGTGAAAAATAAAACCTCACGTTTCCTCACTAAAGGCCTCAACGGTTACTTTAACCAACGGTCACATTTTTAAACGGTAACTTCCTCTCCCCTCCACACTCTCTTTCACGATACTCACTCCCCTTTTGCCTATAAAACCCTCAACAAACACAACCTTCAAACACTTTACACATCAAACTCTCGTCTTCCTTACTCTATCACGCTCATCCTCTATTTCTCCTCTGTTTCAACTTCCTACTTCTCAAACATCAAACACAATCTTTCCTTCACAAATGGCTACACCCAAAGGCTTTGAAATCGATGAGATCTCAAAGATAACCACCACCGACATGTATCTGGAGGATGAAGCAAAACAACAAAACTTTGCTTCAAACTTCGCTGAGAGAACTCTCACACTGGGAAGAGTTCTAAATAAAACCGTTCTGAACCAGCTCAAGGATCTGAAGGAGCTTCTGGACGTACAGGAGGGATGGACAACTTGCTTCTCTGTGCAAGATGTAATCTGCCCAAATGTGGTGAAAGCCTTCTACTCACAGCTGAGGGAAGACGCGGAAGGAAATCTCATAAGCCAAATCGGCTCTGATCATATCCTTATCACCGAAAGAGATGTGTGTCGTGCTCTTCACATATCTCAAAATGGGAAAAGGATAACCTCAGATGCTCTATGGTACGAAAAGGACTACGTGCAAGAAACGGTAGCAGTATATACACTCGCCGAGAAGCTCGATCTTCCTCTAAAGGTTGTCAAACCAAAGGATCTGACCTTGTTGGCGAGATGCATGCACAGTGTCATCAGAGAATGCCTACTACCAAGGATTGGATGCAGAGATCTCTTCCAAAACATGGATGTGATGCTGTTGTACAACATCATAACAAGGGAAAAGGTAAAACTCCCTAGGCTTATTATGGATTATATGCTGCTGAGTACATATTCATCTAAAAGAAAGAATGCTAGTCTTCCTTATGGTGGGATTCTGTCAAGGATCCTAGATTTTGTAAAGTTTCCCCTCGAAGCCCACTTCTACGTACGACCAAAAAATCAGTACTCATGGGGGACATTTAGGCAGCTCATCAACAATGTGAATAGGGAAAGAACTGTTGAGGACCTAAAGAGGAAAGAAATAGCCCCAGCTTCTGAAAAGGTGAAGAAGAAGTCTCCAGTAACAAAACTGGAACCAAGAAGGAAGAAGCCAAAAACAGCTTCTGAAGATGAAACTGCAAATACTCCTCTGAGAAGGTTTAAGAGAGTTGCCACAAAAGGAGTTGTGATACAAGAACCATCCACTCAGGATGATGATTCTGAGGATGATGAGTCTATGACAGAACCACTGGTGAGAAAGAAACGAGTGGCTCAAGAAGAACCACAGCAGAAGAAGAAAAGGAAAGCCATCTTTGCTTTAGAATCTGAATCAGATTCTGATGATGAAGAACTGAGGAAAGCCAAAATGGAATCTCTAGCCGAGATTTCATTAAAGGAGAAGGAAGATTTTGAAAGAAGAAGAGGAGCAACCTCTTCAAAAGGGTCAGAAGCTGAGAAATCAACTTCAGAAGCTGCAGCAAAGAAAGATGTAGAAGATGCTGCAAAAGCAAGAGAAATTACTCAAGAAGTAATAATTTTCAGTCTTGCCAGAAGCTACCCAGAAGTACTTCCTAACCCTCCAACTTTTGGGAGATTCACCACCCCAACAAAAGGTACCTCTCAAGTTTTTTCTCCTCAACCTTTAAATCTCTCTGCACCTATTCCTACCACACCTCTATTCACTCATACCTCTCCACCTCCCCTTACAAAACCAATCACTCAGTCCATATCACTACCTCTTTCTTCCACTGAAATCATCCCTTACCAAACATCACACACTCCACCCATATCATTAGAAACTGACCAAACCACAGAGATCTTACCCACATCCACACCTTCACCAACCACAACCATAGAATCTGAACCAATACACTCATCCAACACCTCATCAATTCCACCTAGCTCAGAACCTCAACCTACCTCTGTCACAACCATTCCCACCTCTGTCACAACCATTCCCACATCTGTTACAACCATTCCTATTTTCACAGACTCCACCATAACAACCACTACCACAGAAACATCTAACCGACCACCCTCACCCTCTCTTGTTCTTCAAATTCTTACACCTCCATCCACAGAAAACATCGTCTCAAACAATTTGAAGAAGTGGTCACACTTCTAAGGGAAATCTTCATGAGGCAATTTAACCGCTAACCTCTTAGGTTCATATGCCCCTCCTTTTTGCTGATAACAAAGGGGGAGAAGATATGGAGAAAATATGGAGATAATAATAAGGGTAAGAAGCTAGAGAAATACAATTCAGGGGGAGCATTCAGTCAGAAACTATGCAGAACTAAAGGGGAGCTCAGCATCTGGAAAACAATCTGGCTCTGGAAACATTTTGCTTTGGCATCCACATCTGCATATTTACATTTCTGTTACTGCATTTTTTTAATACATGCTTATGTTATACATAGTACTATATTAATTCAAATTGGCATGTTTCTGAAAATTTCTTACTTGAAACATTCTCCTAAGCAAGAAAACTAGCACTGATTATTGCAAGTATATGAATTTATATGAATCTTACATCTCAACCAAAATATTTATCTGTAAATGATTTGTTATCATCAAAAAGGGGAAGATTGTTAGCTCCAGAACCTTTCTGAATGTATTTTGAATGATAAAAAATCATTTCATATGATAAACATTTTGCTTAAAGCCTTTGAATTATATTCAACACATTCTAATATGTTCAGAAGCTGATACAGTACATGTTTGCTGCAAATTACATGATCAGAAGCTGGATTAATCTTGGTAAAGTAAGGAATAGGTCTAATAAAATGAATTGTGTAACACCCTACTAGATAGCCCTTAGTGCTATAGTCATTTAGGGCCATTTCATAAGGGTTACCTCCTGTTATCATACTTATACTGGTTTTTAAAATACTTGTACGCGAAAAATACATGGGAGAATTTTTTCGAAAATCTTTTGCGGAATATAAACATAAGGGCATTGCGCATAATATAACGATAATATATGACACCTGTTATAGTCTGAATGATACCTCATAAAATAAATAGAAATAACAAACATAGTCTCCCCAAACACACAATCACGAAAGTAAATAATAATAATAATAGGTGTCATCCCATGAGCCTAAAACTGAGACTCATGAGACTCCACGAATACAAACTATAACTGAAAAATAAACACGGCTAACATATGTCCGGACACAAAATAAATACGAATAAATGCTAACATGTGAAGTAAACATAATCCATAACGTATAAATGGGAACTAATAAGTCTAAAGATGAAAAACTGTAAAGAACTAGAGCTGCGCGGGCTCCTCATCTGCTCTTGTGTCCTGTGGAATCTCATCATCTAAAATGGGGGAAAAACGAGGGGTGAGTACTGGGAAGTAACTCAGTAAGGGAGCCGCTCCGGGTTTATTAATAAAATAGGTCTGGTATGAGTGCATTCAGTTTTCAGTTATAAGTTCTAAAATCATCTTTCCCGGAACGACCTTCCTAAGTGCCTCTTGTTCATTTTATATCATATGCATACATAATATATATCATTATATAGTCCTTGTGTGTGCTCTACGTGCCATTTAGTCATATAAGGGAACTTAGTCAATCATTACTCTATGTTACAGTAACCTTTAAAACTTAGACTTAACTTCTAACTTTACTTTACTCTATTATACACTTTTCTCTTTTGGCTTGCCCACCCTCTGAACCTTTTCCTCCACATCACCGACCCCTAGGCATGAGCTCATCCTAAACTATATTGGGGAGAGGGGGTATTCACCTTCCTTCAGTGATAGAGTTGCATGTCGAGGTTGCCACACCTCCCTCAGCAACAACTACCACATGTCGAAGGTTACATGTGTTTTACTTTAATCTTGATCTTTAACCTTTTCACCTTCCCTCCGTAATGGAGTTGCATGGAGGTTTAACTCACCTCCCTCAGCCACAACCATCACATGTCGAAGGCTACTTATAACACATACTCATTCACATAGTCATGCATAATCATAAAGCATAAGGTCATATAGTTCACATAGACATCTCGTAACATCATAACATTCATTAAACATCGTATTTAAAGCATACAATGCATAATTAACTCATATATATCAGTTACATAAGTTGTAGAACACATTATGGTGCATAAAGGGTCAAAACAGTTCATTTTCGCACAAACAGCACTGTTGTAATCGATTACACGGGTTGGTAATCGATTACACAGACTGGTAATCGATTACTGTAATCGATTATGCAGCTCTGTAATCGATTAACAGAGAACAGCGTTTTCTCGCGATTGGGATTTCGGGCATCGTAATCGATTACGAAGTCGTAAAACACGATTCTTGGGTTTCCAAAACACGTTTTTCAATAGCAATTGGCCAAAATATGGACCTAACATCGTCCCAATCGATAGAAAACGTTGTCATACCAATTCCAATCATAAAAATACGTTTAAATCACTTTCCAATTCGTAAAACCCCTTTCTTTTTCAAAACCAATTTCATAAATCAACCCTTTCATGAACCCTAATGAGAAAAACAACGAACAACATAGAAAACTTCAACAATTCATCGATATACTTGAAATTTCATAACAATTATAATGCCTAACCCCTACCTCTTGAAGACAACTCTTGCTCTAGACGGAATCCTAGTTTCACGAACGGCCCGACTCCAACGATGACCCTTTTCGGAGAAAAGCAACCGGTAGAAACGTCCGGCTTGGTGAGAGGATCAATAATATGTATTTATCTTTGAGGTTGGGTGAGTATTTGTGGGTGTTTCTTGACGTGGAATGGCTATGGCTATGAGGGTTCTTGAGAGAGAACAATGGAGGCTCTAGGATGGAGAGGGAGAGTGATGAAAAATAGGGTTTATCTTTTTATATTATGAGCTATTAGGGTTTAAGAGTCATCGTGGGGCCCACCCGTCACTTAAAAACATCCGAAAACTCATTCTGCGCGCTGTGTAATCGATTACATCGGACTTGTAATCGATTACAGGCCTTCGAAAAAGCCCAAATCTGAAACTTGACCTGCTGTAATCGATTACCCAGGAGCTGTAATCGATTACTGGGTGCGGAAAACGCCCCAAAACACATCTAAAGTGTCTCAACTCATATACTAACATCCATACACTCATTATGACTTAATGTATCATCAAAGCATACATAAATACACATAAATACTCATAAAAACACATAGCATAGGTACTTTAAACCAGGGGAAACATGTTCACTCAAACCCAATTAAGTTCCAATTAAAGTCCATTACCCTTAATTTCCTTTAATTAGGACCTAATAAAGTTTGGGGTGTTACATTTCTCCCCCCCCTTAAAAGAATTTCGTCCCCGAAATTCGTACCTGCAAACAAAGATGGAAACTGGCGACGCATCTCGTCCTCCAATTCCCATGTGAAGTCTCCTAATCGACCTCCGCCCCAAGCCACTTTGACCAAAGGCACATCCTTCCGTCTTAACCTCTTTACGCTGCGGTCAACGATACTCATAGGGGGCAACTCAAAACACAGATCATCCGTTAGTTGTACACTTTCCGGCTCTAAGACATGACTAGGATCGGAGATGTACTTCCTCAACTAAGAAACGTGGAAGACATCATGCAGGTTTGAAAGACTGGGAGGTAAAGCCACTCGGTAAGCGACTGGCCCGACACGACTCAAGACCTCGAAAGGACCAAGGTACCTAGGGCTAAGCTTCCTAACTTTCATGGCTCGTCCTATACCTGTCGTAGGGGTAACTCGCAAAAACACATGCTCGCCTACTGAGAACTCTAAGGGTCGTCTCCTCTGGTCAGCATAGCTCTTTTGGCGGCTTTGAGCCGCGAGCATCCTCTCCCTAATCCTCTTCACCTGCCCAGCCGTCTCCCTCACAAGGTCGGGTCCTAGCACACTCGCCTCACCTGGGTCATGCCAACATAGGGGTGATCTGCACTTTCTCCCATACAAAGCCTCAAAAGGCGCCATCCCTATGCTCGCTTGGTAGCTGTTGTTGTAGGAGAACTCTATCAAGGGCAACAGTTTATCCCAACTCCCAAGACCATCCAACACACACGCCCTCAACATGTCCTCTAGGGTCTGAATAGTCCTCTCCGACTGACCATCCGTCTGTGGGTGATATGTCGTGCTCATGCTCAACTCCGAACCGAGCGCTTTCTGGAAGGCTCTCCAGAAACGAGACGCGAACCTCGGATCACGATCCGAGACTATCATCTTCGGCACACCATGCAGCTTCACCACCTCCCGAACATAGATCTCTGCTAACTTCTCTAGAGGGTAGGTCATCCTGATCGCCTGAAAGTGAACCGACTTGGTCAGTCGATCAACAATAACCCACACCGCGTCGTGCCCCGCCTGAGTCCTCGGCAACCCAGACACGAAGTCCATGGATATGCTCTCCCACTTCCACTCCGGCACACTCAGCGGTTGTAGCAGTCCTGGCATCCTCCTATGCTCCGCCTTCACCTTCTGACACACCAGGCACTTACTAACCCATTCTGCCACGTCCCTCTTCAGCCCTTGCCTCCAAAACATCTTCCTCAGATCCTGGTACATCTTATCTATCCCAGGATGAATGGTGAAATGGCTCTTGTGAGCCTCCTCCAGAATCGCTCTCCGAAGGTCACCACTCGCAGGAACGCACACCCGTCCCTCAAACCTCCATAAGCTGTCTCCGTCCACCGCAAAACCCTGCAACCTTCCCTCGCAGACAGCCTTCAACACCTTCCCGAACTCTTCGTCCTCCTGCTGCGCTCTCGCTACCTCCTTCAGAAAGACATTAGACACCTAAAGATGGCTCACTCTCACACTAGTGGGGGTAAGGGTAACTCCTAGGTCCAGGTTCCTAAACTGCTCTATCAGCTGGGCCTCTCTGACCATCATGTGGGCTACGCTCACTGTCCTACGACTCAACGTGTTCGCAACCACATTCGCCTTCCCTGGATGGTAGTTCAGCTCAAAATCATAATCCTTTAGGAACTCCATCCAGCGCCTCTGCCTCATGTTCAGCTCCTTCTGATCAAACAGATACCTGAGACTCTTATGATCAGAGAACACCTCGAACCTAACCCCATACAGGTAATGCCTCCACATCTTCAGAGCAAACACAACTGCCGCAAGCTCCAAGTCATGAGTCGGGTAATTAAGCTCGTGTGGCTTCAACTGCCGTGAAGCATATGCCACAACGCTGCGATGCTGCATTAGCACGCATCCCAACCCCTTCCCTGAAGCATCACAGTAAACCTCAAAGGGATCACTGGGGTCTGGTAGTGTAAGCACTGGAGTCGAGGTCAATCTCCTCTTCAACTCCGTGAAACTACTCTCGCACTCCTCCGACCAAACGAAAGCAGCATTCTTCCTAGTAAGCTTCGTCAATGGCAATGCTATCTGGGAGAAGTTTGAAATGAACCTACGGTAATATCCGGCTAACCCAAGGAAACTCCGAATCTTAGTCACCGTAGTAGGTCGCTCCCAGCTCATCACAGCCTCTATCTTACTAGGGTCCACGGAGATGCCTCCCTTAGACACAACGTGCCCCAAGAACTTCACCTCCTCCATCCAGAACTCGCACTTCGACAGCTTCGCGAACAACTTCTTCTCCTTCAGCACCTCCAGCACCACCTTCAAGTGGCTCTCATGCTCCTCTCGCGTCTTCGAATAGATCAGAATGTCGTCAATGAAGACAACAACGAACCTATCCAAATAGGGTCTAAAGATCCTGTTCATGTAATCCATGAACACCGCAGGAGCATTGGTCAGTCCAAAGGACATAACCGTGAACTCGTAGTGACCGTAACGAGTCCTGAAAGCCGTCTTCGGGATGTCCTCATCCCTCACACGAATCTAATGGTACCCTGATCTCAAATCTATCTTCGAAAACACCTGGGCACCTCTCAGCTGGTCCATCAAATCGTCTATCCTAGGCAGCGGGTACTTGTTCTTGATGGTCACTTTGTTCAGCTGCCTGTAGTCTATGCACAACCACATGCTCTCGTCCTTCTTCTTCACGAACAACACCGGCGCTCCCCAAGGTGATACACTCGGCATGACAAACCTCTTCTCCAACAGCTCCTCCAACTGAGTCTTAAGCTCCGCCAACTCTCCGGGGCCCATCCTATAGGGTGCTATGGATATGGGTCCCGTCTCGGGTATTAGGTCTATGGCAAACTCAACCTCTCTGGCTGGGGGAAACTCGGGTATGTCCTCAGGGAAAACCTCCGGGTAATCTCTCACTACGGGAAGCTCGCTCAACACCTGACCCTTAACAACCTCACTAGCGGCGAGAAACATGTAAGCGTCACTCGAAACCCCACAATAGTTAAGCCTAATGGCACTAACGTATAGCTCTACAGGTGTGACTAATGCAGAAGGAACAGAAGGAAAGATAACGAATTTCGCATGGCAATCAAGCAAGACTCGATTGGCGGACAACCAATCCATGCCTAAGATAATGCCTAGACCTGTCATGGGCAAGCAAATGAGATCAAAAATGAATGTCCTATCATCTATATGAAACCTACACCTCATGCAAACTAAACATGTCCTAAGGGGTGCAGCTGTAGGGGTAGATACTAGCAGGTCATATGGTAACTCTAACATATGAAAACCTAGGCTCCTAACATGATCATGTGATATGAATGAATGTGTCGCACCGGAATCATAAAGTACAACTAAGGACTTTTCAGAAACCAAACACGTACCCATGATGAGATCGTCTGACCGCTCTGCGCCCTCCGCTGTGACCGTAAAAACCCTGCCCTGGTGCTGTGGCCTGTGAGAGGAAGAAGGTCGAGATCCTCCAGCTGGGCACTCCTTAGCAAAATGCCCCTGTGCGCCGCAGCGATAGCACACGTTCTGACCGGCGCGACACTGACCGCCATGAAGCTTGCCACAAGTGGCACATGGAGGTGGGGCGGGCAGTGCTCTAGGCGCTGCTGCAGGCTGCTGCTGCTGTGGTCGGCGAGCCTGGCCATACGGCTGGAAACAAGCAGAGGCAGGGCGGCTGGTCTGCTGTAGTGCCGGACCCTTCCTCTGAGCGTCAACCCTCTGTGGTGCGACTGGGCGGCTGGTCTCCTCTACGATCCTGCAGGTATCCACCATCTCCCCGTAGTCCTTGATCTTCATGTGCTTGACCATCCTCTTGATGTCTTGGTTCAGCCCAGCACAGAATTTCATGCACTTCCAGCTCTCCTTCGGGTTCGCCAGGTAGATCTCTGAAAACCGGATGAGCTCCTCGAACTTGGCGATGTATTCCGGTATGGTCATAGTGCCCTGACGGAGATCAAGGAACTCCATCTCCTTGTCTTGGCGAACCGTCTCTGGGAAGTACTTCTCATAGAACATGTCCTTAAACATGTCCCATGTGATAGCTACACCCGCCGCATCAGAAGCGCGACGAGCATCGTTCCACCAGGAACGTGCCTCCATCTGCAGCATGAAGGTGGCCAGCTGCGTCTTCGGCACCTCTGTGCACTGGACCACTATGAAGATATCCTCAATACCCCTCAGCCAGTCCTCAGCTACTGAAGGGTCCGTAGTGCCAAGAAATGGAGAGGGATTGGCCCTCTTGAAGTCAGCGAAGTAGGAACTGCCATTACCCGCAGGTGGTGGCGCTGCGCGCTGCTGAGTCATGTGATCCACCATGCGGTTCATGGCCCTAGTCATCTCCATGAATGCCTCAGCTGAAACCCCATTACCTTGCCCGTTCGCCTCAGGATGCTCCGTCTTTGAATCGTCTCTAGTACGCCTGTGAGGTGCCATGTCCCTGTGCACACAAACAAGAAATATCGAGTTGATCAGGCTCCACATTACAGTTATGTATGCACAGTTACAATGAAAGCCAAACAGTACGTTCACGCACCTCAACACTAACTAAGACACATAAGAGGTATGCGCGTGATAACTAACGTGACATGCAACAAAAGCATAACAGGTCCATTACCTCAAGCCCTGTAAGGAAGGACCCGCTCTGATACCAAAATGTAACACCCTACTAGATAGCCCTTAGTGCTATAGTCATTTAGGGCCATTTCATAAGGGTTACCTCCTGTTATCATACTTATACTGGTTTTTAAAATACTTGTACGCGGAAAATACATGGGAGAATTTTTTCGAAAATCTTTTGCGGAATATAAACATAAGGGCATTGCGCATAATATAACGATAATATATGACACCTGTTATAGTCTGAATGATACCTCATAAAATAAATAGAAATAACAAACATAGTCTCCCCAAACATACAATCACGAAAGTAAATAATAATAATAATAATAGGTGTCATCCCATGAGCCTAAAACTGAGACTCATGAGACTCCACGAATACAAACTATAACTGAAAAATAAACACCGGCTAACATATGTGCAGACTCAAAATAAATACGAATAAATGCTAACATGTGAAGTAAACATAATCCATAACGTATAAATGGGAACTAATAAGTCTAAAGATGAAAAACTGTAAAGAACTAGAGCTGCGCGGGCTCCTCATCTGCTCTTGTGTCCTGTGGAATCTCATCATCTAAAATGGGGGAAAAACGAGGGGTGAGTACTGGGAAGTAACTCAGTAGGGGAGCCGCTCCGGGTTTATTAATAAAATAGGTGTGGTATGAGTGCATTCAGTTTTCAGTTATAAGTTCTAAAATCATCTTTCCCGGAACGACCTTCCTAAGTGCCTCTTGTTCATTTTATATCATATGCATACATAATATATATCATTATATAGTCCTTGTGTGTGCTCTACGTGCCATTTAGTCATATAAGGGAACTTAGTCAATCATTACTCTATGTTACAGTAACCTTTAAAACTTAGACTTAACTTCTAACTTTACTTTACTCTGTTATACACTTTTCACTTTTGGCCTGCCCACCCTCTGAACCTTTTCCTCCACATCACCGACCCCTAGGCATGAGCTCATCCTAAACTATATTGGTGAGAGGGGGTATTCACCTTCCTTCAGTGATAGAGTTGCATGTCGAGGTTGCCACACCTCCCTCAGCAACAACTACCACATGTCGAAGGTTACATGTGTTGTACTTTAATCTTGATCTTTAACCTTTTCACCTTCCCTCAGTAATGGAGTTGCATATCGAGGTTTAACTCACCTCCCTCAGCCACAACCATCACATGTCGAAGGCTACTTATAACACATACTCATTCACATAGTCATGCATAATCATAAAGCATAACGTCATATAGTTCACATAGACATCTCGTAACATCATAACATTCATTAAACATCGTATTTAAAGCATACAATGCATAATTAACTCATATATATCAGTTACATAAGTTGTAGAACACATTAGGGTGCATAAAGGGTCAAAACAGTTCATTTTCGCTCAAACAGCACTGTTGTAATCGATTACACGGGTTGGTAATCGATTACACAGACTGGTAATCGATTACTGTAATCGATTACGCAGCTCTGTAATCGATTAACAGAGAACAGCGTTTTCTCGCGATTGGGATTTCGGGCATCGTAATCGATTACGAAGTCGTGTAATCGATTACGAAGTCGTAAAACACGATTCTTGGGTTTCCAAAACACGTTTTTCAATAGCCATTGGCCAACATATGGACCTAACATCGTCCCAATCGATAGAAAACGTTGTCATACCAATTCCAATCATAAAAATACGTTTAAATCACTTTCCAATTCGTAAAACCCCTTTCTTTTTCAAAACCAATTTCATAAATCAACCCTTTCATGAACCCTAACGGGAAAAACAACGAACAACATAGAAAACTTCAACAATTCATCGATATACTTGAAATTTCATAACAATTATAATGCCTAACCCCTACCTCTTGAAGACAACTCTTGCTCTAGACGGAATCCTAGTTTCACGAACGGCCCGACTCCAACGATGACCCTTTTCGGAGAAAAGCAACCGGTAGAAACGTCCGGCATGGTGAGAGGATCAATAATATGTATTTATCTTTGAGGTTGGGTGAGTATTTGTGGGTGTTTCTTGACGTGGAATGGCTATGGCTATGAGGGTTCTTGAGAGAGAACAATGGACGCTCTGGGATGGAGAGGGAGAGTGTTTCTGACTAAATGAGCTGGAAAAATAGGGTTTATCTTTTTATATTCTGAGCTATTAGGGTTTAAGAGTCATCGTGGGGCCCACCCGTCACTTAAAAACATCCGAAAACTCATTCTGCGCGCTGTGTAATCGATTACATCGGACTTGTAATCGATTACAGGCCTTCGAAAAAGCCCAAATCTGAAACTTGACCTGCTGTAATCGATTACAAAGGAGCTGTAATCGATTACTGGGCGCGGAAAATGCCCCAAAACACTTCTAAAGTGTCTCAACTCATAAATACACATTATGACTTAATGTATCATCAAAGCATACATAAATACACATAAATACTCATAAAAACACATAGCATAGGTACTTTAAACCAGGGGAAACATGTTCACTCAAACCCAATTAAGTTCCAATTAAAGTCCACTACCCTTAATTTCCTTTAATTAGGACCTAATAAAGTTCGGGGTGTTACAAATTTCATCATAACTGACATAGTTAACTAAGTTCAGAAGCTAAAAGTTAAACGATTATCTTTCAGAAGCTGTTTCTCTATATCTAGCCCTTCTAGCTCAAGCTCAGAAGCTGTTTTACATGAATACTTTTTTCAAAGAATGCCTCAGAAGCTACATAATTTATTTATTATGATCAGAAGCTAAATGATATATTCGGAAGCTAAGCTTGTGTACGTTTAACAAGCTCAGAAGCTAAGTTCACTCAGAAGTACTATTTCAGAAACTGTTTTTATACTCATATTATATTTTATTCTGAAACAAATTATTTTATAAATGGTTATACATATTCGTTCTATTCAAAATCTTTATAAAATATATTTGAAATAAACCGTTCCACAAAAAAAGAGCTTTCGAAGAAGCAAAGATAATATATTATATACATAGTGGAGCACGTTTCACAAAGTCGAGACATGGGACAGTGCATTTAAGCACTAAGCACATTTATTCTTAATATTCTAACCTCCATTGGCTCGATTCTAGCTAAAGCATTGCAGGACATCGTAGCATGGGCATTATCTCGAACATATCCATAAAATGAAGGAATCAAAGCTTCGTAGCTCTAAATTAAAAAGACTCAATGTATTAAAAATACATTTTGAATCAGAAGCATGCAACGGATACTCAAACGGCTAGAAGAAACAATCCAGGCTATAAATGTGAAGCATATACTACTGGAAGAAGTAGAACACAAGCGAACAAATCAATTCTCAAGCTTCTTATTCTCTTGTAAATTAGTATACAGCTTCTCACACTTATTCTTTATTGTAAATCATTCATAAGTGTCTTAGCCTTTCTTGTAAATCTTTCACTAGAAAGAAAAACACTTCCCTGTAACCAAAGAATATATTCTTGCTCTAGCAAGTCATTTTAGAAGTGTCATTATTTGGGATTAAAGTTTAGTTTCATCTAAACTCTCAAATAATCAACCTACGAGTCCCCTGGACTCAAATCATCATATTATTTAAAGTCAAAAGTCTTTCTCAGGTGAGGAAGCGAGTGAGAAGTCCAGCCTCTGAAGTGAGATTGGCACAAGTCCTTTTCAAGTGAAGAGAAAGCAGAAGTCTTGCCTCTTAGGGAGGTGAGCAAGAAAAGTCCAGCCTCTGGAGGAGATTGGCAAAAGTCTTTCCCTAGTGAAAGGGTGAGCAAGGTGTTTGGTTTGAAGAAAATATCAATCCTGGTTTGTAACTTTGATTGAAAGTTAGTGAAACTCAAACTATAGTTGGTTTGAGAACTGGAGTAGGTAACGGATTGGCCGAACCAGTATAAAAATACAAGTGTAAAATCTCTCTAAACCTTAAACTCTTTGATTTACATGTTATAAATTGTTATACTAACTTCTAAGTTAATTCAAAGGATCCTAATGGGTTCAGAAACTACTTCAGAAGCTTCTGAAATCACTTTTCTAAGATTTAAAGTAACTACTGCCTCTGAACCTACTTCAGAAGCTTGATTACATTTAAAGCTTAGAATCTTATCCTCTGAAATAATTCCGCTGCCATCTAAAGAGTCAACAAGCCTTTCAAAGCTTGAAAAGACTAATTTTACATTTCAGAGAAAATTTTAAATAGGTAAAGAAGCACGATTCAACCCCCCCTTCTCGTGCAAAACATTCCTTTCAGATGATGCTTTCTAGATATATTTCTTTTGATGTTTTCTGGATTTGTATATAGTATTTCCGATCTTGTGTTTATGATTACTTGTACTTAGTTTTTATTTATGATTACTTTGGTGTTAGGACTTTATTAGTTTTATCGTATTTTAGACTTAGTGTTTGTGAACTCTGTTTATTCTGTCTTACTTTTGGATCTGTGGATATTTTATGGGATTATGTTCAGATATTACTTATTTAGGTTGGATTATGCTTTGATGATGATATGTCTTTGGTTATTATGGTTAATGCTTTTGGTTTATGCTTGATTATGATGGTGATATTGTCTATTTGGATTTTGCTTATGTTTTTATCATGATGATTGGTTGGACATTAAAAGTTGTCCATTTATGCTAGCATCTTGGTTTGTGATTATGCTATTATTATGTTATATTATGATGTTTTTTTTACTTCGTTAATACTCTATGCTACCTCCTTTCTTTTCTTTTTTATTATGTCAAAAAGGGGGAGAAATACATGAGTGTTAGAGTTATTATCTTTAGGGGAGAAAAATAAATTTTTATTACGATTATGATTATGATTACTTTGAACAATGACATCTTTTTCAAAAGCCTATATATAAGATGCAATCACTAAGGGGGAGTATCGTTTTTCATTGTTTATTATAGCTCTAACCCTCCTTCAAGATGAGTTTTTGACATCATCAAAAAGGGGGAGACTGTGGTTGTATATGTGTTTAATGTCACAGGTTTTGATAATGTCAAAAAGGGTTTAAATGTTGTTATCTTGAAACGCAAAGTAATCAAGTCACGTGATGTTGATATGGATTGATCTCGAAGATATTGAAGATATTTTGAAGATCAATTAGTAAGGCCATTTAGATTAAATTATGTACATCTCAAGATAGATAAAATGAATGACCACAATTTTTATGAAATCGGTTTACAAAATGATTTTATTAAATGATTTCATGAAAATAATTCAAATTTCAAAACTATCCGTTAAAACGTGTTGGAAAATATCTTTGATAAGTTTTGAAATATTAGATAATTATTTTAATATGTTTGGAAATTATTTTTTACTCTTAAAGATTTCAAATTTGAATGAAAATGCATGATGTAATTGATTACAAGAGTCTTGTTAGCAAGAGGTGTAATTAATTACAAAATGTTAAATTGGTTTTATTTGAAGAGTCACATTGGTTCGTGCATATAATGATTGAAACTCTATAAATACCAATGGTTTCTAATTCCAAACAATGAGAATCATGAGAGACATATTCTAAAAGTGTTTTAACATCTTTCTCTCACTTTTTCTAATCTCATGTGGTCAAATTCTTTCTATTCATTTTGAGATAATAGGATTGAGTTATCAAATTGTATATTTACTCTTTGAGAGAGTTTTTGTATGAGAGTTTTCTTCACTCACAAATTGTAAGATTGAATTAAAGTGATTGGGTGATAATCACTTTGATTTGGGTTTGCTTGATTGGAAGGGTGGGGTATCCCTTTGGAACAATCAAGTGTTGTAATCTTGTTGAAGATTATAGTGGACTATCCAAGTGGAAGACTTGGAACTTGATGTAGGCACAGAGGTGTGGCTGAACCAGTATAAATCTCTTGTGTCAGTTTTCTCTTCCCTTACTCTTGTTATTTTCGCATTTATCGTATACATTTTATACTACATTATCACTTTATCCACCAACACATAAAAGGAGTTCGAAAAGTTTTTAATTGTCATTTCTACTCAATTCACCCCTTTCTTGAGTACATTAGAGGCCACTTCGACCAATAATAAACACCTACTGAGAATACCAATAACAACACAATTTGATATCTCAATCTTATAAGAATAGTACCACCCCTTAATTAGTCTGATATCTCAATCTTATAAGAATGTTATCTACCTCTATCCATCTTTCAATTTATTTCTATCCAATATATACAGATCAATCAAATCACAATATACATAATTGAAATTCATAATATATACTCTCTCCATGAATATAATCCCCTAATCAAGCAAGCATCAACTAAAGCATTTGGCTCAAGTGCAAGTTACCAATAATCCCAATGTTTGTAATAGGAATTTTGATGTGTTTGTAATTTATCTTAGCTTTTGCTATATTAACTCATACACTAAACCAAACAGATTCATTATATATATACATTATTTATATCCCAGGCCACTACATGGAGTTCAAATTAAAAAAAAAATACACAAATTAAAGAAAAAAACATACTTAGATAATAATATCTCAAATCTCAATGTCTCATGCATAATGATTTCACTACACATACAAAATAATTATCATCCATCTAACTGATTGCAATATTTGGAAGTGAAAGGAAAGAAAAACTCACTGATTGTGAAATAATTGAACATCTTTTCCAGTGCTGAAAATAGTTCGCTATAAGTGGCAAAGTGTTTGAGATCCACTTTCCTAAATATGATATAGGTTCCTAAAAATTAAATGCAAGTTTGAATAAATATTACCACTTGTATCGTAATCATATTCAATGGAAGAAGTTCACATTTAGTGCATTTATATATATATATATATATATATATAGAGAGAGAGAGAGAGAGAAGGTTCATAGCTTCAAACCTTTCCTTTGTTGTACACAAAGGTGCCATCTACTAACTTGAAGCTCAGATATTTGATAATATTCATGTGTATGAGTACGCAAACTAAATTGCCATTTGCCCCTGAATTGCAGCCAGTTATAAGTACATACATATACATCAATCAATTAGTTAGTCTCCTTGGTCTCTATTACCAATTTAGTAAGCAACCTTTTCTTTAGTCTCTTCCCATTTAAGCAATAAAAACAACAATTAAAAAATATTGACTAACCATAGTGGCCTTGCAATGAAGATCTCCCTTGCAAAGAATTCACACAAATAATTTTAGATTTGACTACTTGAAACCAATTAATCTTCAAACTTGTGTAAAATACAAACCAAGTAACGAATAAGAAGTATAAGTAGAATAAGTTGCAGAGAAACCTTGTGACACCAATGAAAACAGATCATGTTCTGCAAAGCTCAGGGTTTCTTACATTTTGTCCATGGTAAAATTTATTAGATTTTGTTAACAAGTGCTTTGAAAAATGAAAAGAATTATTCTTTAAATAAAAGTTCTTCATTATTAATTCTCAACCAAGTGTCTAAAGTTAGCAAAGTTAAATTAAATTTGGTTGGAGAGCTAGTGCGTAGTTTGAAAAATAGTAATATACTAATATGTGCTCTTTCCAAATTCTTAACATATAGCAAAGGATACCTAACAACCATAAGTCATATACAACTGCTAAATAGAAGTGCCATTCCAAAAATGAAATTTTAACTTGTATATCAAATCAATTTAAATCATTTCCTAATTTTAATCATTCCAATTTCCAAACACTGCCAAAAATAAATGAGCCTAATTTTCAAGCTCAATTAAATTCAACATCCTAAGCTCATTATCATCTCAATTAAATTCATCTCGAAACTCGAATTAGTATAAACTAAGTTTTTCAGATTACACACACAAAAAATGAGTTAACTCGCCAATAATTGAACCAACCACAGCAAACCATAAGCTCTCACCTGAAATTGTGCTTGTTGATGTAATTCTGTTCATCGGCAATGTCAAGTTCCTCGCTCTCGTCAACGTAGTCAACGCCAATGGCTTCAAGGATCTGAGCCTCGACAAAGTGGCCAACGCGAGCGCGAGCAAAAACATGGATCGACACAGCTCGCTTGACATCCTTGGTGAGTGAAGGATCCGTCATGTGGAGAATGCCAGCGGTGGTGCGTGACGGAGGAGACTCAGAGAAGACGACGGCACACACGCCAGATCGTTCGACGATCTGAGCTTCTTCGGTGGAGGTGACATGGAGGATGGTGACAAATCGACGAGTTATGCATTGAGGGAAGGGTTTGGGAAAGGAATGGCCAAAAGGACGCTTGAGATCTAGGGAAAGGACGCTTGAGACGCTTGATATCTAAGGCACTACAAAAAATTACTTGGTAAAAAATGGTGGTTTTTTTTCTGTAAATTACGGCGGTTTTAACCGCCATTTTTCGCGGTTATGGCAGTTCCATGAACTACCCTAATTACCAATGCCATTTAAGAAGGCGGATTTAACATCAATTTGATAGAGTTTGAAACCTTTATGTGCAGCAAAAGCTAGCAACATTCTGATTACTTCCAATCTTGCGACAGGAGCAAAGGTTTCATCATAATCTATCCTCTCTTGTTGGTTATACCCTTGAGCCACCAATCGAGCCTAGTTTCTTACAACTTGGCCCTTCTCATCAAGTTTTTTGCGAAATACCCACTTACTGCCAATGACAGATTTTCCTTTCGGCTTCTGAGTGAGTTTCCAAACTTGATTCTTCTCAAATTGGTCAAGCTTCTCTTGCATGGCATTTACCCAGCTAGGATCGTCCAAAGCCTCTTCTATAGATTCAGGCTCAAGCTCATAAACCATAGAAAAGTTTGTGACATTCCTTCTGGTTCTCACGCCTTGCTGAGGGTCACCTATGACCTCATTCTGAGAGAGATTTCTCAAGTCCCTTGTTCATTTATAGCCTTTGGAAGCAAAGTTCTGAGAGGGTAGCTCAAAAGGTTCACCTACCAAGTCATCAGAAGCATTACCTTATGAGAAACTTAACCTTCTTGGAAGACTCTTAGAAGAGAAGGTGTTTGTTCATTAGGTTCTGGAGCTTCAATGATTATCTCTATTGTTTCTCCAGAAGAAGGTGATTTCTTCATAGGTTGAAGATCATCCTCATCATCGAGAATTACTGTCTTAGGCTCCTTAGAAGAGATATCCTTACTAAGTTCTTTGAACTCAATATAGATAGTCTCCTCAACACACTTAGTCATCTTGTTATACACTCTATAGGCTTTTGACACAAAGGAGTATCCTAGGAATACTCCATCAGCGGATTTATGATCAAACTTATAAACTTTATCCCGAGTGTTGAGTATGAAGCAAGAAGAACCAAATATATGAAAATATGAGATGTTGGGTATTTTATTCTTCCATAGCTCATAAGGTGTTTTCTTTAGAATTGGTCTGAGAAAAACACGATTTTGAATATAGCATGAGGTGTTAATTAACAGCCTCATCCCAAAAACCTTTTGAAATACCACTTTCTAAGAGCATTGTTCGAGCCATCTCTTGGAGGCTTCTATTCTTCCTCTCAGCAACTCCATTTTGTTGAGGAGTTCTGGGTGAGGAGAATTCATGAGCAATGCCCAAATTTTCACAAAACTTTTCGAAAACATGATTATCAAATTCTCCATCATGATCATATTGAATGGTTAGAATCTAAGAGTCTTTTTCATTTGAAACTCTTTTCGCAAAGGTTTTGAATTTCTCAAACTTTTCTTCCTTAGAAGCTAAGAAGAATACCCATTATGTAAATCTGGAATACTCATCCACTATGACAAGACGATAGCGTTTTCCAGTAAGGGAAGCCGTTCTAGTAGGACCAAAAAGATCCATGTGAAGTAGCTCAAGTGGTTTCTGAGTAGAAACTACTTTCTTGCTTGGAAAGGAAGCTTTGGTCTATTTTTCCTTCTCACAGATGTCACAAGTGACATCTCTGTTGTATCTGAGTTTGGGAAGGCCCTTTACCAGCTCCTTCTGAGAAAGCTCAAAAAGCAGCTTCATATGAGCATGATCAAGCTTCTTATGCCAAAGCCACTTGTCATCTTCCACAAAGACAAGGCACTTCCCATTCTGATCTTTTAGATGTTCTAGATGGATAACATAGATGTTACCAACTCGTTTTCCCTCTAGAATGATTTTGCCATTTGTGAGATCAATCACATGGCAATATTTGGCTAGAAACTCAACCTTTAAGCCTTTGTCACAAAATTGACTAATGCTTGGAATGTTATGAGTCAAACCATCAACTAACAGTACATCAGATATTTGGTGAGAATCATCCTTACCCACATCTTCGATTGCTGTGACTTTTCCCTTGGCACCATCACCATAACGCACGGTTCCTCCCTTCTTAGGCTTGAGACTTCTGAATCAATGCTTTCTTCCGGTCATGTGCCTCGAGCAGCCACTATCCAAGTACCATTGTTCATCCCGGTGGTGGAGCAGTGCTTGTTGATGCACATATAGACACAAAGTTTACAACTTTAGGTACCCATGCTTTGTTGGGTCCTTTCTTGTTAGTTTTCTTGGCCCTTTGTGTTTTAGGTTTCTTAGAAGGAGACTTAGGGATTTCTGCAGAAGGACGTGGATTTCTGCTTTGATGAGGCTTGCAAGAAGGCGTTTGATGCGCTAAAAGGGCACTTGACCACCGCACCTATGATCCAACCTCCGGATTGGACACTCCCTTTCGAGTTGATGTGCGATGCCTCCAACCATGCGTTGGGTGCCGTGTTGGCACAGTCGGTGGGTAAGGTTCCTCATGCTATTTACTATGCCTCTCGTACTTTGGATCCGGCGCAATCCAACTATACTACTACCGAGAAAGAGCTCCTAGCCATTGTTTTTGCACTTGAGAAGTTTCGCTCTTACTTGCTAGGCTCTAAGGTAGTAGTATATTCGGATCATGCCGCCCTCAAATATCTTTTGAATAAACTCGAGGCCAAGCCTCGTCTCATCAGATGGATGTTACTCTTGCAAGAGTTTGACATTGAGATTAGGGATCGGAGTGGTGCTCAAAATTTGGTTGCAGACCATTTGAGTAGACTTGAGCACCTTCTCGATGATCCCCGTCCCATTGATGACTCTTTTCCTGATGAGCGATTGCTAAAAGTTGATTTGGTACCATGGTACGCACCTATCGCCAATTACTTGGCAGCCAAGGTTCTCCCCCCAAACTTTTCAAAATCCCAAGTTGATAAATTCAAAAGTGATTGTAAATACTACTTGTGGGATGAACCATTTTTGTGGAGAATTGGCGCCGATCAAGTGATTAGGCGATGTGTGGAGGACCATGAGACACATTCCATTCTTCGTTTCTGTCATTCCGGCGCGAGTGGAGGTCACTTTGGACCACACTGCACATCCCGGAAGATTCTTGACTGTGGATTCTATTGGCCTTCTCTTAAGAAGGATGCTTATGAATTTTGCAAGGCATGTGAACAATGCCAAAGAGCCGGAAACAACTCTTGGAAAAATGAGATGCCTCAACAACCCTTACTCTTTTGTGAAATCTTCAACGTTTGGGGCATCTATTTCATGGGACAATTTCCAGTTTCTCATGGTTATGTTTACATCCTTCTTGCTGTGGATTACGTTTCAAAATGGGTGGAAGCTATAGCCACCAAGACTAATGATGCTTCTGTTGTAGTTTCTTTTGTGCGGTCTAATATTTTCTGTAGGTTTGGCACTCCGAGAGCTATCATAAGCGACCGTGGGACTCATTTCTGCAATAGGAGTATGGACGCTTTGTTCCGTAAATACGGGGTTGTTCATAGGGCTTCAACACCCTACCATCCCCAAACCAACGGACAAGCGGAAGTCTCCAACCGGGAGATCAAGCGGATTTTGGAGAAGGTAGTGCATCCCAATCGGAAGGATTGGAGTTTGAGACTGGAGGATGCACTATGGGCGTATCGCACAACATACAAGACTCCCATTGGAATGAGCCCGTTCTGGTTTGTTTTCGGGAAGGCATGCCACCTACCGGTTGAAATGGAGCATAGAGCCTACTGGGCTATCAAGAAATGCAACATGGATCTCCATAAGGCCGGAGAAGAAAGGAAACTTCAACTCCTTGAGTTAAAAGAATTGCGCATGGAAGCCTATGAGAGTTCAAGGCTCTACAAGGAAAAGACTAAGGCTTTCCATGACCGCAATATTTTGAGGAAAGAACTCAAGGAAGGCCAAGAGGTGCTACTCTACAATTCCCAGTTGAAATTGATGGCCGGGCAGCTGAGGTCTAAGTGGGACGGACCTTTCTTGGTGAAGAAAGTGCACCCGTATGGAGCGGTGGAAGTCTTGTGCCCGAGAACAAACTCTTTATTCAAGGTCAATGGGCACCGACTAAAGATCTTCCACCGAGAGGATGTGGAGACCGCTGAGGAATTGGAAGTCCTCCTTTTGGAAGGAGTTGAGCCCCCCTGAGGGGCCAAAACGTCCAACTTAAGGACGTTAAACAAAAGTGCTTGGTGGGAGACAACCCACCGGTAAGTTTTCTTTTTCTAGCACTTATATTTGCATTTCTATAGGTTATGAATCCTATTTTGGTAGTTTAGGATCATATTTTGGTAGTTTAGGGTCATTGGGGCTTCAAAATTGAGAATTTGGCACTAATTTGCTGCATTATGCAGTACTGGTCGCTAGCCACTAAGTACTGGTCGCTAACGACCAGGCGCCCCATCGCCCAGCGACCTCGCTTTCGTCGCACGCGCTTCATTCTACACTGCCAAATTTAATTTACTGCCCTCGTCGCTAGCGACCAGTAGGTCCGTCGCCAGCGACCACCCCTGTCGCGCGCGACCCTTAAAAAAAAAATTTTAAAATTCAAAAATTTAAAAATTTTCAAAATCCCCAAACTGTGCGTTTTGGCATCAGCACATGTTTTATTTCCTACACTTAACAATTTCATTTCTTCTCACAATACTCTCACTACACACATACAACCCTAACCCTATCCACCGCCGCCTACCCAAACCACCACAGCGCCGGCCGCCACCACCACCACCCGTCCCTGGCCGAGCCTCCACCTCCACTCTCTCTCTGTCCTGGCCGCACAACCCTCTCTCCCTCTTTCTCACTTACCCGAGTGCGCCGCCCTTTCTCTCTCCCTCTCGCGACTCGCCGCCGCGTGCTGAGCAGCCACCACGCCGGCGTGCTGCTTCCCTCGGTGTTGATCTTGTCACAGCCGCGAGCCGCTGCTTCCTTCTGCTCTCAGCCATGCGAGGCTGCTGCTGCTACTTGCTGTTCTGTTCTGTCCTGTCTCTGTTCTGCTTTCCGTTCACCGCCGCGAGCCGCCACTGCTCCGGCCGCCGCGGCTCTCCTCTCCTCCCTCATCAATTTACTCATCACCACAGTATGTGTTCATGTTGTTAATTATTTTCTAATTCATTTTGTTAAATTGTTTTCAATTAGTGCATCATTAGACTTGCTCATTGTTGAGATTATTATTGGCTGACATTGGTAGTTCTCTTGTGCATTTAGTTATTGTGCATTTAGTTATTAGGATGTGATTGTGTTGTCATTATCAAATTGTCAAGAAAATTGTGCTCTAATAGTTTAGGTTCGTGCATATAGTTTAGGTTCATGCATATAGTGTCCATTGTATTTTATTTTAATTGAGGCTATGCATTTAGCTATGTTAATATTAGTTGTTTAAAATTATTGTGGAAATCATTGTGGAGCATATTGTGTTCATAGTGTTTGTTGCATTTAGGCGTCATTGTGTTCATTGCATTTAGGATTGTTGCATTTAGGATGGTTGCATTTAGCGATGTTTCATTTCATTTTGTGTGTCAGTCCGTGTGTGGTGGACAATTCATGTCTTCTCTCTAACGCTAATGTGTGTGCTTCCCTTTTTGGTATGTGGCTTTTACTCTATTTTGCAGATGGCTCCGAAACAATCAAAAGGGAAAAGACCTGTCACGGCACCCTTCTCCGCAGAGGAATTAGCTGCGGAGTCAGACGACCCATTCCGATTCACCTGTACAGAGGCTGAATGGGTTCATCGGGAGCAAATGGAAGACAGGGCGGTGATTGCAGAGGCGGTCCTGAATTACCGCAACTCGCCGAAGCATGTTCTCGATGGAGTGTTGGCCGCAATCGAAAGCCGCCAATGGGGGTTCGTATTTGAGACACAAGTTTCCCCCAATGCCTCACTCGTCCGAGAATTCTACGCCAACATGCTCTTGGACGAGCAACCGCATGTCCATGTTAGAGGGAAGCAAGTCCCGGTATCTCCTCGAGCAATTGCCACTTTCCTCCGAGTACCTTTTGCTGGCAGGGACGACTACCAGAGACTCTCTGAGCGCCCGACTCCCGCATTCTTGGATGAGGTCAAGGATGCCATTACATATTCGGGAGCGGAATGGGTCTTGTCCAAGGAGAATCCGTCAGCAAGATTGCGCATAGCCTCCTCCATGTTGACTATAGAGGCCCGCGCTTGGTTCCGGTTGGTCTGTTCATTCCTTCTGCCGATTGGCCACTTCTCGGACGTACCGATCAACCGGATGATTCTGGTCTACTGCTTGCTTAAGGGGAAATCGGTCTGTGTGGGGACTCTGATACACAACACGATGAATGAGATCCGCCGCAAGGCTAGGAAGGATGCTCTACCATTCGCATGCCTCATCACTAAGGCATGCCGGGCTACATATGTGGAGGAGCTACCCACTGATGACTTGGCGGTGCAGATGGATAAGGTGGAAGCCGCCGCTTTGGTCAAGGCGGATGTCCGCCTCAACCCTAATCTCGACCCTCACTCTCGCCCTACTCAGAAAAGGGCAAGGAAGACTGCTGAGCCGATTGATGCCCCCGACATTGGAGGTAGCTCCCACGTCCCATCACCGCCACCCTCATCGCCTCCGGCGGTATCCGGGGAGATCCTTCAGGCGATTGAGGACATGGGCACACGGTTGAGAGGGGAGGGAGCAGCTTCTCACGCCGCTCTCAAAAAGGAACTCAAGGCCCATGTCACTCAGACAGTGGCAAATTCGGAAAAGAGGATCATGAGCAAGCTAACTCAGATCTTCTCGTGCTTGGGAGGCGGGAAAAAGGCAGCCACGAAGGGGAAGGGGAAGAAGCCGATTGAGGATTCGGATGAGGAGGACTCCGATTGAACCACCACCACACCACTGTTTGTATTTCATTTCATTTTTTCTATCTTTGTGTTTTGTGCTGTTTATGTTGTGTTCTTTGCATTTTGTTCTGTGTTTAGTTTGTGTAAGCATGCTTGATGTTTTATTTGGTTTGCTTATGTTTATTCTGTGGATTTGGTTAATAGTTAGTGAATTGCTTGATTGAAACACAAAGAGAATACATACCATGAGTTTTCTGTTGATTTTGGTGAATGATTGTTTGACTTAAAATGAGTTTGTGGCATACCCTTGTGAGCTTTTGAGCTTTAAGTGGTGGCCCCATTACATGTCACCTATTCTTTCTTGTGTGTACTTCTCATTTGTGCTTGCTAGAACTTGCTTGAATTCTTGTCTGAAACATTGGATTGGTGCATGCATCTCTGGACATGATTGAGGCATTGTTTTTGTTTTAGCTACTAACCCATATAGCCACCCTTGTACATCACTCCCTTGCTAGCCACTTTGAGCCTTTTATCTCGTTTCTTTGTTATCACCCGAACATCACAGCCTAATAAAGTGTAAAACAATTTCACATCCTTAACTTAGGCTTAGGAGAGCAATTTCATTTGTTCTTTGTGGTGCTTTACTTTGGATTGGATTTTGGTTTAAGTGTGGGGGAAGCATGTGGACACGCTTCGGTTTAAGTGTGGGGGGGGGGGGGTATGAGCTATAGTTATCTTTGGGTTTATCTTTGTTTTTATTTCAAAAATAATCATGCAAATATCTTTGTTTTGAAAATATATATAAAAATAAATAAATAAAAAAAAAAAAAAGAAAGTCAAATGTCCTTTGGTTTTTGATATACCTTGGGGCTGTTTATATTGGTGTTCTGTTTTCCTTTGAGTCTTTCATCCATTAATAAAGGGGGGGTCATTTGGGAAATTGGATTATCTTGCACTAGGTTCGGGTTATGGGGTTTGCTTTGGGGTTGGGTAGAGTTAGTTGCTCTCCGGCACCTAAGTTTTAGCTCTGCTAGCTTTGAATTTCCCCTGCCCTAAACCTGGCCTCATTACAACCCTCCTAAGCCCTCTTGATCCTTGATGCATGCGATCTTTCTTGTGGAGGAATGAGAATTCTTGCAAGCCTATGGTCATGCATGTCTACTAGTGGTGAGTGTGAAGTAACATAGCCCATACACGTTGGTGAGTTGTGTGATGATACACCTACCTTTGAGTGGCCACTTGCTTGATTTTTGTTAAATGTTTAATTCACCTTGTGCATGTTGGAAAATGGATTCTCTAGCTTTCTCTCTTGCAATTCATGAACTTGAAACCAAACCTTGTGTTATCCGTTGGAAATTGGTTGCCTTTTGATTCATCAAGCATGTTTGTTGTAGGTTAGATCATTGTGTTGCTTAGCTTTAGGATGTATTGCATGAGGACATGCAAGTTGTTAAGTGTGGGGGTATTTGATAGGATGCGAAATTCTGAGCATTCTCTGCCCTTATATGTACATCTTGCATTCCTTAAGTGTGTTAATTGTAGTTGTTTGCATCATTGTTGCATATTTTGTATTTTGGTGGTTGATTTGGAATTCCATTACTTTTTGAGGTTTTAAGTAGACTTTAGCCTTGTTATCTTTTGATGCACGTTTGGGTAGTGCTTTGGTATTTCAGGGACCTAGGCTGGAGCTACTTTGAGTCTCGGAAGCATCGGGAGCGTTGAGCGAGCGAAACGGGGAACCAGAGAATTTTGCAGCAATTGAGCCTTTTCTGATACTGGTCGCTAGCGACCAGCATTATGCTTGCTTGGTCGCTAGCGACCAGGGCGTGACAGCAAGTTATAATTTTTCTGTTTTTGCTATTTAGTCCCTACTCCCCTTTTTGTAAAAAGGTCCCCTTTATCTGATTGGGCTGACACACTTCAGAACATTCCTAGTTCATTTCTAAATTAGGCTAGGGTTTTTAGAGAGAGAAGCTCCAACTTCTCTCTAGGTTTTTCCATTTTTGTCTTGCACACTATTACACTATTCTACTCTTCTTCAAGTTTAATTCTAATTTCATTTTCATTTTCCAACATGATTGTGGTTCCCATTTCTTTATTTCATTTGCTATCTTTGATTATGTGTGAGTAGCTTTCTCATTCTTGGTGTTGGGTGATTTCCAAAGTTATGTTTTCTCTTGAAACCCACTATTAATTTGTTTTCTTGCTTCTCATTCTCTTGGGCTTTTAAATGCTATTAAAGTTTGCTTGTGTGGATTCATACTTGCTTATTTTGATTATGCCTTGAATGCATTTTGGTTTCTTGATTAAGGGATTAAATTATGTTTAGGGGTTTATGGGTCTATGTGTTGATCAATGCATTGGCTCAATCATTTAGAGAGTGGGAATAATTCTTGATAAAGGATTAGGTTTGCATGTGCTTGGGGTGATTAGATTATTTTGGTTTCGATCAAAGTCAATTTGGTTTAGTAATTCTTGAGCATGTGTAAATTGCATTTTAAGTGCTTGATAAAATGCCTATGTGGGTTTAGGATAGGGAAAACGTGATTTTGTGCATAACTCAACACCAAGTCTTTTTTTGCATTATCAATACTTCTTGCTTTCATTACTTGCATTACCTCTTACACAATCCCAACATTACATATACTATACATACTTAATCAACGATTTAAGACCTCTTTGGGAAACGACTTGGGTTAACTAGCTATACTACTATAGCTAATTAATTCAATACTTTTTGGGAACTTGTCTTAAACTCTAAGTTGGTTGTAGCTAAAAGAGTTAACGACGCTTTTAGCTACACATCAAACCCTAATGGGAAAAACAACCATAACATCAATTTCATAAAATCATCATCAATATGCACGAAAATAGAATGCCTAAACCCCTACCTCTTGAAGACAATTACGAAAATGCAAGGACAAACCCTTTCTTGACGTTGCTCTCGTAGGAAACCTCTCTCTCTAGCCCCACGAACTGTCCGATGACGCCGGAGACTCTTAACGGGGAAATGGAATCGGTAGAAAGCTCTGGCTTGATGAGAGGATTAAGAATATGAGTCTATTTTCTGGATTGGGTAAGGTTTGATGGGTGTTTCGTGGTTTGGAGTATCAATGGCTTAGGGAGCTCTTGAGAGAAAGATGGCTATGGCGGCTCAGAGGAAGGAGAAGAGTGTTTCTTTGAAGTGGAGAGAGTTACTAGTGTTTATATAGGGAGTGGCTAGGTTAAGAGACACCGTGGGGTCCACCGTCACTTAAAAATTACTAAAACACTCTAAAACGTCCCAAATAATACTATAATGCTCATATAAATTTTCTAATATTTGAACATAAATTAAAATACACATATAGGCACATAAAGAAAATAAAATAAAATAAAATAAATAACATATAACACATAATTCACATAACATATAATTAATACACATATTCATACACATATTCATACACATAAATCATATAGCACATGATAAACACACATAAATCATATAACACACATACATACACTTAGATCACATAACACGTAATGGTTTACTAGAAGAAACTTATCCACCCAAACTTAACTAAATTCTAACCAAGGTCAATTACCCTTAATTTTCCTCGATTAGGACTTAATGAAAATCGGGGTGTTACATTTGCTGCTTATAAAGGTTTTACTTTATATTAAATGGATGTTAAATATGCACTTCTCAATGGAATTATCAATGAGGAAGTGTATGTTAAACAACCTCCTGGTTTTGAAGATGAGAAATATCCAAATCATGTTCTAAGGCTCACAAAGGCTTTGTATGGTTTAAAGCAAGCTCCAAGAGCTTGGTATGAGAGGCTAAGTACTTATTTGGTTAACAATGGATTTAGAAGAGGGATTGCTGATAATACTCTCTTCACATTGCATACCGAAAAGGAATTGTTAATTGTGCAAGTCTAGGTAGATGACATAGTGATGAGGACATGGCTCATAAGGACATTTCAGAACTGTTTGGCGATGCTTCTGATGTCCAGAAGGAAGTTGTAGAACTGAATATTGATGCTTCTGATGTCTAGAAGTTGGGAAAAGGAGTTCAGAAGCTTGGAAGTGATGTTCCAGAAGTTCAGAGACTCGGAGTTCATAATCAGAAGCTAAGAAACTAAGAAACACAAGCTCAGAAGCTAAGCTTTAAGGATCAAAAGCTTGGAGAGGCAACAACATAGGTTCAGAAGCATGAATCACAAAACTGTGAAGATAAGAAGGATCAACTCCTAGAAATTCAGAAGCTAAGTGAAGGAGGATTAATTGATCCTAATTCTGCAGAAGCAATTAAGGGAATTGGAGGGCCATTAACTCGAGCAAGATCAAAGAAGGCCAAAGAAGCTTTAAAGGAAATAATTGCTACATTATTTATGAAGAGTCCAAGTGGGAGTGAAGTGAAGTCCAAAATCATTCAATGCATAATGGATGGTGGAGAACAATAAACTTAGAATAATGCACATGTTAAACTCTTACAATTTCTTTAATTTCTTTTATTTTATTTTTGAGTTAAATTAATAATTCTAGCTTAAAGTCTAATTCGCAGAATTAAATTAAGTTAGTGGGATCAGCCTTAGGATTTTGTAACCAGTAATGCTACACGTACAACCAAAATACATCCAACTCTCATCCAACTATATCATTAATACATAATTTGATCCCTCTAGCCTCATTAAAGGAAAATCTCTTTACTCCCAAAAATCTCTCTCACTCTCCCAAACATCTCTCTCATTCTCCCAAACATCTCTCACTCCTAAAATCTCTCCTTTCAATTTGACAAAATTAGGAAACAAACACAAATTAAAAATAAGAAAATCAATAAAAAATAGGAGAAAACACACACAAAGACAACAACAAAAATGCAAAAATAACACTGATTTTATTGATTCTTTTAGAGCACACAGATTTTGTTGTTAGTATAAAAATAATGCGTAATTTGCATAGTAGTAGCACACATCAGTACAATAACACGCATCATCTGTATAGTACGCATTTGTCTCAATATAATAGCACAGATCATTTGTATAGTACGCATTTATCTCAATAAATAGCACACATCAATATGTTGAGAAAAAACGAAAATAAACAGTGCCTAAGTCGAAAAAAAAACACACTTTAGACACGTATCTCACATTATATTTCAAAAACACAACTATGACACACATTATAAATTAGTGAAAAGCACACATTGAGTTCTAAGAAAAATAGCACACACCGTGACATATGATTTGGCGTATTAAAAAAAATAAATAAAAAATTAATCGGTTGTCATTCTATAAAATATTAGATAGCACATACCATTTAGCACATTATACTAAAAAAAGATGGCACATGTTTAACTTTTTTAGAGATATATATCAATTTTCTATCAAATAAGAATAAAAAAATGTTGAAAACAAAATAGGCAAAATAGTACACTGTAATGGGGACCAAGAAATAAAGCGGAGCTTACCTGAATCATAATCTCACTTAATTTCATCTTCCATATTTTTCCTCTAAAATACATCCACATATTGCAACACCCCCCACTTATTCAAACATGAACTATGATCTATGAATGTAAAAAATGGTTTAAAAAACACTTGAGACATATGTTGAAGTATGGACAATAGAGAAAAAATATGAAGAAATTGATTTTATGTATAATAATTTCCAATCAAATATCAGGAAGTGTGATAACATGCAGCAACAATCACAGAATATCATAACTAAATTGTTTGTGATTATGATGGACAATAATTGAGAATCATAAAATCTTGGTTGCAGACACTTAATGCTTACTCTGTGATGTTGAGAGGCATTAATGTTATGTGAGGGCCATGTACGTATTTTTGTATGTTGGATGAGAATTGGACGTATACTTGTTGTACGACTAATATTTCTCGTTTGCAACGGATGACTTTAATTGTAGTATTTGTTTTATTGTTAGTGGTACTTAAATGAGACATTTTAATTCTGAGTGGAGTCATTTAAGAACACACTTCAATACTTGTTTTATTTTCCTATAAATATTCCAGCCTTGAGCTGAAGAATACAACTTTGGTTCATTTGAAATTCACAATTTGTGAGTGATTCTCTTTGTTCTTCAAGAACGAACTCAGACTTATCAAAGGTTACTTAAACATCCTTTGTGGCGTCTCTAGACTAATCTCAAAATCCTTTTTGAGTGGCGTCTAATTCAGTTAGCCAAATCCATCATTCTTTCCTTAAAATCCATTTTCCATACCCTGTTCTGAACTTAACCCCTGGTTCTAAAATACAGCAACAAGATCCTCAAGATAATTGTTAGCTCCAAGAACCCTTTACCTCATCATTGAAGGTTTTGAATGATAAAATTCTTAATTAAAATAAAAGTTTTAATTTGGTTGGACTAATGGTTTGTTAAGTGTGTTTTAGGAACTAATTTATTTGACAAAATAAAAAGACACATCTTGACTACATCTAAACCATGGGACCAAAAAGTGGCGACACATTGAAGAAGAAATATGAAAATTATTTTTCATATTTTATGAAGATCAACCAAATGGACATTTATTAAAAAGGGAAAGTTTTCATGAAGACTCGATGATTTCCCAAAAATCAATTTATGGAAAGTGCATGGATTTAAATAGAAAATCTCTGTTTAATCATTCATGTATCTTAATATATATAATATATATATTTTCGAAATATAAGAATTAAAATAGGGAATCAATATCAAATCTCTATTTTACATTCTCTCTCCTCAAAATTCAAAAATTATTATTATATATAAATATATATATATATATATATTTCGAAAATCACATTAAAATAGGGAATCAAAATCAAATCTCTATTTTACACTATATTGTTTAAAGATTTCGAAAAGATATATATATATATATATATATATATATATATATATGTGTGTGTGTGTGTGTGTGTGTGTGTGTGTGTGGGAAATCTAGAAAGATCTTGTATGGAGATTTAAATGCAAATTATTAAATAAAAATAATTATCTAGAACTTATTCTAGAATATATTTTGCATTTAAGTAATAGAATATTTTTACAGACACTTTAAAAAGATTCTGTGAGCCTCCTAAAGATTCTATTTGAATCTACAAGATTCCCTGAAGATTCCTTGCGGGACCAGAAGATTCTGTTGAAGATTCTACACGAAGTTAGAAGACCTCAGAAGATTCTGTCAAGATTCTCAAGTCTAGAAGATTCCTGAAGATTCTGTGAAGATTCCAGAAGATTCCTGAAGATTCTATCAAGATCCCAAAGAATCTTAAGCCTCAAGATTCAAGATTCAAGAATTTTCAAGATTCAAGAATCAACCTTCAGAAGATTCCCTGGAAGACCATGTTTGGTGATTTGGGATTTTCAAAAAATGAGAAATTGTGAAATCCTAATTCGTACCAACATGGAGGCACACTTGTGGAGCAAGAAAAGCTAAAACCCTAGCCTTTCCCACTCCCAAGTTGGCGCAACATAGCTTGCATTTTTGCAAGATTATGTGAAAATTTGATGAAGCAATGCACACCACAAGATCAAGGCACAAATTCAAATTCAAGGGCCAAGATGAAGTTTCCTCTTTTCTAATTCTTGGTTACAAAGTTTCCACATTTAAGATCAAATAATAACCTTTAGATTAAAGGGAATTATTTGAATCAATAGCCAAGATGAAACTTCCTCTTATTTGATTTTCTATTTTTGGAAGATCAAATTTCAAATCATATCAAGAAATTCTCACCATTGGATCAAGAGATTTCAAATTCAAACCAAGGGTGGAGATCATGCACATGAATTTCGAAATTTGTAGGGTATTTTCCTTATAAATACAAGACCTCAATGCCCAAGAATTCAAGAGACTACCCAAGCTTACAAGTGCCAAAACGCTGTCGAAATCAATCCTATTTTCTCTTCATCTTCAACCACTAAACCTCAAGTTCTTATTTTTATTTGGGTAAAGGTTGTAAGTCTTAAAAGAGTGAGCTTTATTTGTTTATCCTAGCTTTGCTAGTTATTTCTTTGAGAGAAAAATCCATCAAGGTTCAAACTTAGTTGCATCTAAGTTCTTGATTGGTAAAAACCACATCTTTTATACAAAGTCCTTATTTTTGTAAGGCAAGAAGTCCTTAGAGGGTCTAAGGCAAGGGTAGAAAGTCCTTCGGTGTTGTTGAAGGCAAGGATTGAAGTCCTTTGGAGTTGCCAGAGGCAGTTAGTCACCTAGTTGTGGTGCAAGTGAAGTCCTTTGTGGTTTTCAAAGGCAGTGAGTCACCTTGGTGAAGGTGCAGGTTGAAGTCCTTTGTGGTGTAGCAGAGGCAAGAAAGTCCACCTAGTTGTGGTGGTGATAGTGAACTCTCAGGTGTATCCTGGGGACTGGAGTAGGCACGTTGCCGAACCAGTATAAAATTTCTGTGTGTGCTTTCTCTCTTCCCTACTCTTTTATTATTATTGTTTATACAATTTATCATAGCATACACATATATATACATATTACGCATACATCATCATTATTTGTCTAAGTGTTGAAGGTTAAAGTTTCAACCTTTATCATTTAGAAGACCTTGAAAGTAAATATACTTTCAAGATCTACAACAGCCTTGTCTATAGGCTAAGTTTCTATTTATTACTAACAAACTGTTTCCGCTGTGCAAGACAAGTTTATACTTGATCTTTATTTTTAAGTAATTTTCAGAAACAGGATTTATAGTTGGAACGTGATTCAACCCCCCTTCTCACATTTCACTACCTTCAATTGGCATTAGAGCTCGACTTTGGGGTTAAGCACTTAACAGTGTCAAGGAAAGATTCAAGGGACCATGGCAGCAAACAACAACGCGTATATTGCTGATGGAGCCTCCACAAATAGACCACCCATGTTCAACGGTGATGACTACGCATATTGGAGAGATCGAATGACATTGTTCATTCAATTCACAAGTCTCGATCTTTGGGACATCGTTGAAGTCGGCGACTGACAGAGCACCGGAGCGTCGTTATTTCCCCGGTACTCTGGAGCAATTTAGAAAAGGGGTTTTGAAAAAGGGTTTGTTTCTGAATTAATCTCAATACAAGCTTGGTAGCAAGTAGTAAGACTGACTCAGGTCGTCTCTCAAGGAATCTGTGTTGCAATTATTGACTCAAACTTAGCAATGAGCAAAAAGGGGGGGTTTTGGTTTGGTTTGCAAGGAAATAAAATTGGGAAAAGTAAAGGCGATTAAAATAAAGAAATTAAGTGCAAGTGCAAAATAAGTAAATTGACATGAATTAAAAGTGACTCGAATGTAAAGGGAACAGGATTAAAAACTCGTATTGAAACGAACTCAGAAAGTAAAGAGATTGCTGAAAAAAACTTTATATTAAAGAACGAGGGAGAGATTCAAGGTGAACTCTCCCTAAAAACAAGGTTTAATGTAAAGGCAACAACAGAAAATAAGGAAGAGTAAAGACAGTGAATTAAAACGGGAGTTCAGAACAGTATGTAAAAACTAGGAATAAAGAGTGCCCAAAATAAAGACGGTGAACGGAGAACTGAGAGCTCTAGAAGAGTAAATCCTAAAATTATCAGAGTACCAGCACCAGAGTGCATACAAGAGCTAGAGGACTGAAAACTAGATAGGTAGAACTAAGCACAAAGGGACTATTTATAAAAATCCCAACTGCTGTTGTCTTGGGCTGCTGCTGCGCTAGGCCTTCTCGCGCACCACCGCCTGGACGGTCGCACCACCGCCTGGGCGGTGGGTCAAAATTCAGCGCGTCCAGGTGTGGAAATTACGCGCGCATGACTGCCTTGGCGACGCGTTCTCCGCCTGGGCGGTTGGTGCGCTGCTGTGGGCAGTGAGTTAGCTTTTCTTGGTTTCCAGACGCAATTTCCAACATATCTTATGATTACCTGTTCCTGAGAAGCCACAACACTAACAAAAACATATCAAACGCACCAGTGGCAACAATTAGAGTAATTAATACGCAAAATGGTACTAATACTCGAAAAGGTAATGCAAATCAAATATTGCGTAAGAATCCAATTTAAGTATGACTGAGAGCATACAATTACTCAAGTTATGAGGAGAAACAGGCATGAAAATACGGTTTATCAAACCTCCCCACACTTGAACAATTGCATGTCCTCATGCAACACAGAACCAAGCAACAGATACAGGATTCCAGTACAGCGGACAAACAAGATAGCAAAGAGGGAAACAGAGCTAGAGCTTACAGACATGGTTAGCAACGGACAATGGCAGTAGTGAACTAGTAAGATAATACAAGTTTCCAATTAATATCCACAGACATGTTGGCAATTTCATCAAAAGCAAGTAATGAGCAGGAGAATCAGGTATGAATGCATGATCAGAAAGATGCTAAGCCTCACAAGGATATAATTCACTCAATAACACTCAGGTGTATAGGCTAGTCCCTAGAACACACAACACTAACACTCTTCCTCAGACTTGCCAAAGATGAGAATAGCCTCTCAATTCAAACTTGATGCATTAAGAAACATGCCATAGGGTTGTAATGGGGCCAAGGTACAGGTAGGGAAATATGAGAGTGTGGACTGAAGTGGAAATTAAGATCTCATGGTTCGCCTAGTCTAGAAAACAATATATTACATAAGCACAAAGACTGAGGACCAAATATTATATGCCACAAAACCCATTCTTAGCATTGGTGGCTCCAACTATATACAAGGAGCTATAAAAACAACTTTATTTATTTATTTTTATTTATTTATTTATTTATTTATTTATTTAATTTTATTTTATTTATTATTTTTTTTGTATATATATATATAGAGAATAAGATAAGCTTTTTATTTTCTTTCCTACCAAGTACCCAAGCATTGTACACAAACCTTTCACCCCCACTAGTTACCCAATTTTCTTCCTTTACAAGCATGTAAGAACCCCCAATATCCCAATCAACCATCATAACCCCCAAATAGTATACAAAACAAACCATGTTCACTTAACCTCCACAGGGTAATCATTGTTTTTCACTTTTTGGCTTGTAATGTGGCTAATATGAACAAAGGGGAATAAGACTCTAATTGGCTATACAAGGGTAATTACAAGGGTAGGTCTATATGGCAGTGGGCTGAACAAAAAAATAATGCATGAGTCTATCATTTACATCAAGTACAGAAGAGTTGGCTATTTGGCAAGTCTAGGATCGGTGTACCTGTGTGTGTGCAATAAAAAATAGTGCTGTTGAAGGCTCAAAACTAAGGGTACACAAGCATCATACATGCATCCAACCAAATTCAAGTTGCTCACAACTAAGAACATATATACCACAATTGCCAAAAGTTCAAAATTTTAATTAAAACATAGGAAACCAACATCAACTACCTAGTTCACCATCAAAACAGAACCAGTACTAGCAGCTAACCAGTCTCAGCAGATAGAATACTAACTAATAAAGAGTATCAACTAATGAAAAAGTAGAAACAAACGAAACAACTAAAACAAGAGTTAAGACAAAGGAAAGAAAGTGTTACCCCTCCCCACACTTGGGTTTGTCACTGTCCTCAGTGGCATAGTTAGGCTCCATGGAGAGTGGTACGCACACCTTGAGTTCTCAGATCCAACCAACTCAGGTGTGCCCCTTCGACCTGCTGCTGCAGGCTACTCATCCTCATCATCATCGTCAAAGCGATGTTGCGGGTCAAGCATCCGAGCCCGCATCTGCTGGATGGTCTCTCGCTGGGATGCTCGTAACTGCCCTGTGAGCTCGCTTGCATCCGCTCAAACCTGGTATCCATGTGGGTCATCAGAGTAGTGCACATAACATCAAATGAAGAAGGGCCAGGGCCATCAGCACGTGGGTCAGCAATATCAGGGACCTCATGAACAACTGCGGCGGCGGCTGCGCGCTCCCTGGCTCTCCGCTCTGTAGTATCTCGCTGAATCAACCCAGTGACGCCCACTTTCGGGATGTCTCCCTGCCAATCATCAGTACCTTCTCCTGGCACCCCTGCCCGCTCAGCCATGGTGGAGATCAAAGCAGGGTAGGGGAGGCTGCGGAAGCGAGCACCGTCATGGACCTTACTCATGGCAGTGTATATAATCTTTGGCACATTTATCCATGAGTTCCCCAAAATCAGATAGACAAGAATGGCATCATCAATAGTGATATCTGAATGGTGAGAGTTAGGCCGTATGTGACTGAAAACGGCTCGGGTCCACGCTCTGGTCTCTAGAGTGATGTGCTTTGAGGGAAGATGGGTTGGCAGACCATTCGCATTTCTGTGCAGTCCCCCCCTCAACACAGAGTCTGGCTCTCACCCTCTCGAAGAGTTCTGCAGTAGGTTGGCGGCGGAGCTGAGTGAACTCATCATCATCCTGCCACGTTCTGCGATGGGCAGAGGAATGCATAGGATCTCTGCTATGGCTTCTGGGACACCGGGACCTGTTCACCGCGGAGGTGGACGTGGTTGCTCCTATGGTGTGGTAGTTCGCATAGAATTCCCTCACCAGAGTCCAATTGGCTTCCTTAGGCTCAGCAAGCAGGAAGTTCCACCGACGCGTCTGAATTTCTGCCACCACAGCTCTAATAGACTCATTTGAGCCCCCGTAGCAGAGGTGGTGCTCATGAAGGATGGAACGCTTTTGGAAATCTTCATAGTAGCGCTCCTCAGCCACCAAACAGTCAAAGAAATAACTGTCAGAGGCTTCCACCTTGCGGAAATCTTGGGAGGACTCCCCTTGAGTTTGTTGTGATCGACGGGATCTTTTGGGTGCCATTGATCTGCAAAAAAAAAAAAGAATACAACAACAACACAGATACACAGGGACAAGAAAAGGTTAGGCGTTAGTAGCAGCAACTTAAAATAACTCAGAATGCGGACGATGCAGTGCAGTCGCGGTACGACCGCCCGGGGCGGTGCGAGGCGACCAGAACAGTGCGACGCGACAAAAAAAACGCTGTCCGCCATTTTTGTTCCATTTGAGCTTTTCAAAACACCAAAAAAGCATGACATAACCGGTCCAGGAAGGGATAAACACCAACAATCTACAACTAATCTTAATATTCAACTCAAATCTAAGCAAAAAGGAGAGAAAAACGAGATTCAATGACAAAACTACATACAAGCTTACTTGAGAGGTGCAAAAATGGAGGTGAGGGGCTGGACAGCGGCAGACAGCGGCGAACGGGCGGCGGGTGGCGGCGAACGGCGGCGGCACTCCTCTTAGCTCTGCTAGGGTTTTGAGTAAGAGAGGGGAGAGTGATGGAATGCTCTCAAGTGCCGCTCAGCCCCAGCTTTAAGTTTCAGAGCGGTCGAACCGCTGGGGTGGTCGAGGGACCGCTGGGGCGCTAAGTGCGAAACGCAGCGTTTTGGCTGCCGCGACCGCTGGGGCGGTTAAGGGACCGCCTAGGCAGTCTGCCTGCGCTGACCGATTGCAGTTACGCCATTTTGTCCTCCCTCACCACTATACTTGCTCTCTTGTACTCACAAATATGCTTTTTAGTTCACGGTGAAGCTTGTACGCAAAATAAAAATAAAAATGAGAATAGAAAAAATAAAAATAAAACAAACGAAACAAACGAAACAAAGAAATATCAGTGGGTTGTCTCCCACCAAGCACTTTGATTTAACGTCCCTAAGTTGGACGTGTGGCCACCTAATTGGGCGGCTTCACTCCCTCAAAAAGGAGGACTTCAGTCTGATTTATTTCCCTGTTGGGGCTTTGATGGAACACCTTCAGTCGGTGTCCATTGACCTTGGAGGTGAAGTTGGTCTTTTTGCATTGTATCTCAATCATCCCTAAAGGGTAGACCTTCTTCACCATATAGGGTCCTTCCCACCTTGATTTCAGCTTTCCGGCCATGAGTTGGAGTCTGGAGTTGTAAAGGAGCACTTCCTGACCCTCATGAAATTCTTTTCTCAGAATGAGTTGGTCATGGAAGGCCTTAGTTTTCTCTTTATAGATCTTTGAGCTCTCATAGGCATCCCTCCTGAGTTCATCAAGTTCCTGCAGCTGTAATTTCCTCTCTTTACCGGCATTCCCTAGGTCCATGTTACATTGCTTAACCGCCCAGTATGCACGGTGCTCAATTTCCACCGGCAAGTGGCATGATTTCCCAAATACCAACCGAAAGGGGCTCATCCCAATCGGGGTTTTATAAGCAGTGCGGTAAGCCCACAGAGCATCAGACAACTTAGCACTCCAATCTTTTCTTGAGGGTCCAACCATTTTTTCTAAAATCTTTTTAATTTCTCGATTGGACGCCTCAGCCTGCCCGTTAGTTTGAGGATGATAAGGTGTTGCCACCTTATGAACAACCCCATACCTGCGGAGCAAGGCATCAAAAGTTTTGTTACAGAAATGAGTGCCTTGGTCACTGATGATGGCCTTAGGAATGCCAAATCTAGAGATTATGTTACTTTTTACAAAATTACAGACCACAGCAGAGTCATTAGTACGAGTGGGGATTGCCTCAACCCACTTAGACACATAATCAACAGCCAAAAGAATATAATTTAAACCAGCAGAAGTAGGGAAAGGTCCCATGAAGTCAATACCCCAAACATCAAAAATTTCACAAAATAGTAATGGTTGTTGGGGCATTTCATTCCTCCTAGAATTCTTTCCCATCTTTTGACACCTAGCACAGGACTTACAGTATTCATAACAATCTTTGAAAATAGATGGCCAAAATAGACCGCACTCAAGAATTTTACGACCAGTGCGTTGCGGTCCAAAATGGCCACCACAAGCCTGTGCATGGCAAAAGTCAAGTATGGAGTGGTGCTCATGGTCAGGAACGCACCTGCGAATAATTTGGTCAACACAAAACCTCCACAAATAGGGGTCATCCCACACATAATATTTTGCATCTTAAATAAGTTTGTCCCTCTAGGCCTTTGAAAAATATGTGGGGACGGTTTTGGCAACCAAATAATTCACAATGTCTGCGAACCAAGGCATAGAAGTCTACACACTCATGATTCGTTCATCTGGGAACTGATCATCCAGCGGAATTGGGTCATTTGGAATATGCTCAACTCTGCTCAGATGGTCAGCTACCAGATTATGGCAACCACTCCTGTCTTTTATGTCCAAGTCAAATTCTTGCAAGAGCAACATCCACCTGAGAAGGCGGGGCTTTGCATCTGGTTTCTTTAACAAGTACTTTAGAGCTGCATGGTCTGTGTACACCACCACATGAAAACCAAGGAGATAAGATCTAAATTTTTCCAGAGCAAAAACAATTGCCAAAAGCTCCTTCTTAGTGGTGGTATAGTTAGCCTGAGCAGAATCTAAAGTACGGGAAGCATAAGAAATTACAAATGACTCCTTACCTTCGCGCTAAGTTAGCACGGTACCCACATAATAGTTAGACGCATCACACATGATCTCAAAGGGGAGGTCCCACTTCGGAGGTTTCACGATCGGTGCGGAGATTAGTCTGGTTTTCAGCAGCTCAAATGCCTCTTGGCAGTCCTTATTGAAGTCAAATTCAGCATCTTTCTGCAGCAGGTCGGTCAGCGGCTTTGCAATTTTGCTGAAATCCTTTATGAAACGCCTGTAAAAACCTGCATGACCCAGAAAAGAGCGAATCTCCCGCACAGAGACGGGGTGAGGTAGAGAGGAAATTACTTCGACTTTTGCAGGATCAACTGCAATACCCTCTTTAAAGACAATGTGTCACAGGACCACACCTTTATCAACCACAAAGTGACATTTTTCAAAATTTAACACTAGGTTGGTCCTGATGCACTGTTTTAAAACAAGGGAGAGGTGTTGCAAGCAAGAGTCGAAGGAATCTCCATACACAATGAAATCATCCATGAACACTTCTAAAAATTCACCAATAAAGTCAGAGAAGATGCTCATCATACACCTTTGGAAGGTACCAGGAGCATTGCATAACCCAAATGGCATCCTACGATAGGCATAGGTACCAAAGGGACAAGTGAAAGTAGTTTTCTCCTGGTCCTCCGGTGCTATTTGTATTTGAAAATACCCAGAGAATCCATCAAGGAAGCAGTAGTGTGACTGACCCGCAAGTTTTTCAAGCATTTGATCAACGAACGGCAAGGGAAAGTGATCCTTGTGCGTTACCTCATTCAGTCTGCGGTAGTCAATACACACCCGCCACGAATTCTGGATTCTAGTGGGTATGAGTTCATCTCTCTCATTCTTGATGACAGTGATTCTAGACTTTTTAGGAACAACTTGCATGGGGCTCACCCATTCACTATCAGAGATAGGATAAATGATCCCGGCCTGAAGGAGTTTTGAAATCTCTTTCTTCACCACATCAAGAATGAGAGGATTAGTTCTCCTCTGGGGTTGCCTTATGGCTTTAGCACCTTCCTCTAGAAAAATTTTATGAGTGCAAATAGAAGAGCTAATGCCAACCAAATCCGATAACTCCCAACCAATGGCCTTTTTATTTGTTTTCAAAACTTCCAAAAGCTTATTTTCATTTTCAACAGAGAGACCATTGGCTATGATTACCGGAAAGGTGTTTCCCTCCCCCAAGTAAGCATATTTCAAGTGAGGGGGAAGAATTTTCAATGCAAAGTTCGCCGCGACCGCCGGGGCGGACGTCACTTCCGCTTGGGCGGTGGACGTCTCCGCTGGGGCGGTTGGTACCGCTGGGGCGGAGGTCGCCACTGCTGGAGCGGTCAAGACCGCTGAGGCGGTCGAAACCACTGCCAGAGCGGTTTTTTCGGCGTCAGAAACAGAAAAAGACGCAAATGATGCTGTTTCCATGGGTTTTTCACAAATTTGCTCAATTGGAGGGGTATTTTCACTGTCAGAAACAAGGGATTGATCCCCAAAGAGTTCAAAATCGTCCCCCTCGCACAACTGGCATAACAAATCAAGTTTTTCATACCCAGTATTCACAACATCACTGCGTTCATTTTTAAAATTTTTATTGCCAAGCTCAAGAAGTCAATGACCCACCTCATCATCAACCAATTCATCAATAATGTCAAGAGAAAAAATAGCATGAGTGTCAGATGGGTGTTTCATTGCACTTCTCAAGCAGAACCTTGCCTTAATATCCCCACACTCTATATCCAAAGTTCCGGCGAACACATCAACCTTGGCTTTTGCAGTTTTTAAGAAAGGACGGCCAAGAATGAGTGTTTGCTGGTCTAGATGAATAGAGGCATCGGTATCTAGCACATAGAAATCTACGGGGAATATTAAATCGTTTACCTTGACTAGGACATCTTCCAGCAGTCCCTCTGGTTTTTGCACACTCCTGTTGGCAAACTGAAGGAGGAGCCCTGTAGGCTTGAGTTTCCCGAAGTTCAGAGCTTGGTAAATTGCCTTTGGCATGACATTAATGGCAGCTCCCAGGTCAGCCAAGGCATCTTTGATAATCAGCTCTCCAATAAGACACGGGATAGAAAAAGAACCAGGGTCTTGGAATTTTTGAGGAAGAGCAGGGGTTAGAGCAGCAGCATTTACTTGAACCTTTTCCCCCTTTGTCCTTCTCTTTTGAGTGCACAATTCTTTGAGGAATTTGGCATATTTTGGCACTTGCTTTATAGCTTCTAGAAGAGGAATATTTACCTCAACCTGTTTGAATGTCTCCAAGACCTCTTCGTCTACCCCTGTCTTTTTCTTTCCCCTTGTAACAGCTTGGGGGAAAGGTAATTTTGGTAGTGGTGCAGTTGGCTCAGCTCCTTTTTCTTCCACAGTCACCTTCTCTTTACCTTTTTGTGAGGTTTTCACCTGTATTTCCTCCTCTGTTTGCTCCTCCTCATGTACCTGTGTTTCTTCCTCAGGTGTTATGACTTTGGGTTTCACACTCGGTTTCGGGGTCTCAACTGTAGGAAGCACTGTCCCTGACCTCAGAGCTATGGCACTTACATTTCCCTTTGGGTTTGGAATTGTTTGGGAGGGAATGTGAGTACCATTATTTAAAGAAGCATTGCGATCCTCCATCAGCTGAGCAACGTCTTTCCTCATCTGCTCATTCTTAACTTTCTCTTCCATCATCAACTTCAAAAGTTGCTGTAACTCTGTCTCAGCAGAAGATGGGGTCGGTTGAAGTGGTGTGTATTGAGGTGGTTTGGGAGGTGGAGGTGTATGGTTTTGTGCCCTCTGATGAGGGGGTTGATATTTCTGTTGACTGGAAAATGGAGGTGTATTTTGGGGTTGGAATTGTGGTGGTGGCTGCTGTGTTTGGTTTTGATGTAGTGGCTGGCTTTGGTTACTCCACCTAAAATTTGGATGATTTTTCCAAGAAGGGTTGTAGGTGTCACCAAATTGAGAGTGCCCTTGATTAGGGAAGTTTGTGGCTGCCACTGTTGCATATTCCTCGTTCAGTTGAGGGCACACATCTGTAGGATGATCACTAGCACAAATCCCGCAACCTGGACTACTGGTGGAGGTGTTGGAGTGGAAGTAGATGCTACCACCTTCTGTTGACTTATCAGAGCAAGTTCTTTAATGGCAATTGCCATTTCTGCCAATTGCTTCTCCAAAGATTTCTGATCATAAGAGCCAACTTCATGTACCCCTCTTGCATTGGGAGTATCACAGGTTCTGAACTGCTGATTGTTGGAAGTTATGGTTTCTATCAGCTCCATAGCCTCTGCCAGAGTCTTGTTCATCAGTGCTCCCCCACTTGAACAGTCAATAGTACGCCTATCTGCAATGCACAACCCCTCATAGAAGAATTGGATGAGGTTGGCGTCAGATATTTGATGAGAAGGGCAGCTTGAGACCAGTCTATTGAAACGCTCCCAATATTCATAGAGCGTTTCCCCTTGTAGCTGTTGTATGCTGCAGATTGCTTTCCTGATTGCTCCCGCTCTTGAAGCAGGGAAGTACTTTTCCAGAAACTTCCTTTTGAGATCATTCCATGAGTTCACCGCTCCATTGGGTAGATTCATGAGCCATGTTTTAGCTGCACCCTCCAAGGAGAAGGTGAAGGCACGGAGTTTAACAGCATCAACACCAGCCCCGTGTGGCCCTAGTGTATCACACACATAATGAAATTCTTTTAGATGTTGGTGGGGATCCTCACCGGAAAGCCCATGGAATTTTGGGAGCCGATGGAAGAGTGCCCCTTTTATTTCAAAATCCCCATCCACCTCTGGGTATATGATGCCCAAGGGTGGTTGATTCATATCAGGAGCAATGAGCTCCCTCAAAGTAAGATTTCTCCTCGCAGCCATAGGTGTGTCAGTAAGAGGATCAGTTGGTGTGTCGGTGGGTGTTACAAAAACACTCTCAGGAAACACATGGGTATGACCACTAACCTCCGCACTACGGGAACGAGTATGAAAAGGATTACCTACGTCCTCGCCGTCCCGCCTCGCTCGTATCAAACCCCGTAAGGTTCTTTCGATTTCAAGGTCGAAAGGGAATAGAGAGCTATCGGGTTGCGAACGAGTCATCCATAGGAATTATAAGAGAGAGGGGAGAAGAAGAAAAGTAAAACTTTGAAACGCGTCTACCGCTGGGGCGGTTTAGGGTCCGCCTGGGCGGTCGATGCGTAAGGAAAAGTTTTAATTTTTTTTTTAAGGGAAATAAGAAAACAATACTAGGGTTAAATAAAAAATTACCTAGATTCCCCGGCAACGGCGCCAAAATTGACAGAGCACCGGAGCGTCGTTATTTCCCTGGTACTCTGGAGCAATTTAGAAGAAGGGTTTTAAAAAGGGTTTATTGCTGAATTAATCTCAATACAAGTTTGGTAGCAAGTAGTAAGACTGACTCAGGTCGTCTCTCAAGGAATCTATGTGGCAATTGTTGACTCAAACTTAGCAATAAGTAAAAAAGGGGGGTTTTGGTTTGGTTTGCAAGGAAATAAAATTGGGAAAAGTAAAGGCGATTAAAATAAAGAAATTAAGTGCAAGTGCAAAATAAGTAAATTGGCATGAATTAAAAGTGACTCGAATGTAAAGGGAACAGGATTAAAATCTCGAATTGAAACGAACTCAGAAAGTAAAGAGATTGCTGAATAAAAACTTTATATTAAAGAACGAGGGAGAGATTCAAGGTGAACTCTCCCTAAAAACAAGGTTTAATGTAAAAGCAACACTGAAAATAAGGAAGAGTAAAGAAAGTGAATTAAAACGGGAGTTCAGAACAATATGTAAAAACTAGGAATAAAGAGTGCCCAAAACAAAGACGGTGAACGGGGAACTGAGAGCTTTGGAAAAATAAATCCTAAAATTATCAGAGTACCAGCACCAGAGTGCATACAAGAACCAGAGGACTGAAAACTAGATAGATAGAACTAAGCACAAAGGGACTATTTATAAATATCCCAACTGCTGCTGTCTTGGGCTGCTGCTGCGCTAGGTCTTCTCGCGCACGACCGCCTGGGCGGTGGGTCAAAATTCAGCGCGTCCAGGTGTGGAAGTTATGCGCGCATGACTGCCTGGGCGACGCGTTCTCCGCCTGGGCGGTTGGTGCGCTGCTGTGGGCAGTGAGTTAGGTTTCCTGTGTTTCCAGACACAATTTCCAACATATCTTATGATTATCTGTTCCTGAGAAGCCACAACACTAACAAAAACATATCAAACGCACTAGTGGCAACAATTAGAGTAATTAATACGCAAAATGGTACTAATACTCGAAACGGTAATGCAAATCAAATATTGCGTAAGAATCCAATTTAAGCATGACTGAGAGCATACAATTACTCAAGTTATGAGGAGAAATAGGCATGAAAATACGGTTTATCAGTGACATCAATAAAATATCGATGTCCAATGTTGAATCTTGGTGGTAACGTATTTTATCAAGTTATTGAAATGATTGATGATAACAACATTCAATATATGTTTAAAATACATCAACCGTATCAAGCAGCAATATATTGCATTGAGCTATATGAAATTGCTGTGGATAATGAAGATGACCAACATTAGAATTTTCCGGAAAGAGAGATAGGATGGGAACAAAGTGATAATGATGATTTTCACAATGGAATCCAACGTGATGTTGATAATTGTTGAAACTCATGGTATCTTGCCCAAGATCAAAGAGAAATGAGATAAAAGAGAATGTGAAATGATTGAATTATCAATTGTGTTATGAAATACAAATGATGTCTTATATAGGCACACTAATAACAATGACTAAATGACAAATATACTATCTATCACTAATATCTCTAACACCCCCCTCCAGCTGAACATGGGAGAATTTAAGCATGTCCAGCTTGAAAAGAAAGTGTAATATAACTAAAACATGAATTACAATACAAAGAAAAAAAACAACTAGATATCAAACTAATATGAAATATGAATCTAAAAAAAAACGATTTGATGAGAGTGAGTCAGTTTGCCGGAATGATCTTCGGTCAACGCTGCTCCTCGGAGAAAAAAGATGACTTAGGAGTCGTGTCGTCGGGATGAACATCGGTCGAGATAACGCTCCAACAAATGGGCAATGTGGCTCCATGTATGACAATGTCCCATCTCGGGATCGGGCAACAGTAGTGGTTCTTGACTCCAATTGTTGCCTTTGACATTCAGCTACGTGTCCACATTACTCGTCGCAAAGAAAGGTTAACGTCTATATAACGTGCAACTACCATTTTTTCTTTTTTTTTTTTATGGCAGAAGTTTACAAAACCTTGTATAGGCTATTCAAATAAAATGATTTTTTTTTTAATCTACCCTAAATACAATGGGCAGCAAAATGATACATTATATGAATTTTATTAACCAAAGTGTCTTAAAATCTTGGGTAATAGAAGTAAATCAGCAGCTAATAAGAGAAAACTCATAAACTCATACTGAGCACAAACATTGACCAAAAAAGAACTTGATCTTTGAAGGATAAGAGAAAATCATATTTGAATTGAAGAACAAAATTGTCACCCATTCGAGCTCATATTTCCCGATCAATATATCTCTTCCATGATTTTCTTGGATCGTTCTTGGTTGTCATGGCTCTCCTTCTTGCTTAAAGTTGCACCTTTTTTTTTTTAACTTGAACCCAACAGAAACTGGATCATTGAAATGCTTCTAGCTGAACTTACTTGTTGCTCTTTGCACCATAGGCCACTAACGGGATCATTGAAATCTTGTGACATCCTAGTGATCGGTTCACGAGTGCTGGCCTCGAAAGTGCACTGTTTTGGTCTTTTTGATGTTTCATTTGGTGTTGCTCAGTAGCTATCTTCGGCCCAAGAGTTAATGTGCCAACTTTCTTTCAATACAAATTTCTGACTAATTCATTTGATATTCCTTGGTGCATGATTGGCAAGAAACTGATTTGGTGTTTCAAATTCTCAAGAAATGAGAAGATAATAAAAAATACCCAAGAAATTGAATGAGTTCTTAGAACTCGAAGATGCAGCGAAAGCAATAATAATTAGGTAGGATCTTTGGCTCTGATACCATGTTGAAACCCATTGTATCTTGCCCAAGATCAAAGAGAAATGAGATAGAAGAGAATGTGAAATGATTGAATTATCAATTGTGTTATGAAATACAAATGAGAAATGTCTTATATAGGTACACTAATACCAATGACTAAATGATAAATATACCATCTATCACTAATATCTCTAACAATAATCCAAATGATGAGCAACCTTCAAATCATGTTCCCGTACAATATCTTGGTGAGGATGCATGTGTGTATCATTGAAGCTGCAGATGATCCTCACTGGCCACATTTTGCCAACATAGGTAACAATATTGTTATTTTCAATTTATTCAACATCACTACAATATTATTAATTTTTTATTGTTATAATAATAATCATAATAATAATATTATTGTAACTACATTGTTGAGAGAATATTATTATTATTAGAGTAAAGGACAAATAGGTCCCTATCGATTTTTGTCGTGGACACATAGGTCCCTAACCAAAATAAATAGTAAAATTGTCCCAAACCAATACAAATGTTAGACTTATAGGTCCCTCGGTTACTTTCACCGTTTGACTCATAGGTCCCTAACCAATACAACTGAGGGACCTATGAGTCTAACATTTGTATTGGTTAGGGACAATTTTACTATTTATTTTGGTTAGGGACCTATGTGTCCACGACAAAAATCGATAGGGACCTATTTGTCCTTTACTCTTATTATTATATTATATGTTATTTTTTAGTAATTGTTATTTTTATTTATTTTAAATTGTTAGTATTATTGCTACTAAAAAAGATGACGTAGTATTAGGTATTATATTAGGTTAGTAGTATTACAATAGTACTACTAAGTTATGTTAGGTTATTAGGTTACGATTTAATTTATTAGGTTAATTATTAAAGTTATTAGGTTACTATTTAATTTATTACGTTAATTAGTATCATAATTACAGTAATAAAAACTATAATTACTATTATTTTAATTATTAAATTTATTATTGCAATTTTAATATCATTATTATTGTTATTGTAGTTAATCTTTTAGGAAAAAAAGAAATATTATTTAAAATAATATTTTGTTGATTTGTAGGAGATCCTGTTGATTCTGAATTTTTCATTGGTATGAAATTTAACAATAAAGATGATGTTGTCAAAGCGGTAAAAAAGTATAGCATAAAGAATGGAGTTGATTATAAAGTGGAGGAGTCCGAGTCAAGAACATTTTTTTTGTAAATGTCAATTTGGGCAAGATTGTCAATGGCTTCTTAGAGCTAGCTTTCGAAAAAATAAAGATTTTTGGGAGATTAGGAAGTATAATGGGAGTCACACTTGTCTTAGATCTAATCTGTCTCAGGATCACTCTAAGTTGGATGCTAACACATTTGTAGAAATTATAGAACCACTAGTGAGTGTAGATCCGTCCTTCAAAATAAAATCAATTATTGCTGAGGTACATTCGCGGTATGGGTACAATATTTCTTATCAAAAAGCTTGGTGCGCCAAACAAAAGGCAATTAAGAAACTTTTTGGTGGGTGGGATACCTCTTTTAATAATTTGCCTTTATGGTTGACCGCATTGTGTGCTGTTGATCAAGGAGCAATTGTGCAGTTAATTATGACCCAACATTCATTGGGGATGAGTTAGTTCCAAATACTCAAATCTTTCGTAGGGTCTTTGTTAGTGTGAGGAAATTCCAGAGAAATGCCTCTAAGCTATGCTTCCACACCAAGAGGGGGGTGAATTGGTTGTGGACTTTTTTTGAATTTCAAAAATTCTTTATTAATACTCTGCACTTTAAAAACTGATCAAGCTTCTCAACTTATCAATTATTAGTTTTCAAGCAAAATATAATATCAAACTCAAAGTATATTTCTCAAAGTATTATGCAGCGGATTATAATACACAACCAATTAACTCAATTCAAATATGTATATCAAGCTTCTGATTTATCACAGATATAATCAATCCTCTGAATCAAACCAAATAAAATGATAATGTCAAAATATCAAAACAAACTTCTAAGCCACAATCTTCTGAACTCAGAATATTCAAGTTCTGTTCCAAAATTATCAATCTTCTGACTTCTGCAGAAATTGAGTTTCAATCTTTTGAATTCTCAAACTTGATTCTTTAATGTCCAGTATTATCAAATCAATTAATACATACTTAAATCAACATGTAATCATATGATTTAAACATTTTAAACACTTAGAACATATAGAAAACAATATCAGAAATATCAGTTACAGATTTAACACATCACAGATTTATCAAGATCAGAAATAGAATGTTTCTCACTCTATTTTCTTAATCTTTTCGATATTGATATTAGTTCTTGTTTCTTTTATCAAATCAATATGTTTTTCACTTATTAAAACATCAAAGATCAATGTCCAAATTGATTTTAATCACAAAGATTATTTAACCTATCAAATCTTTAAGATTCAACCTTCAAACAAACATACCCTGTTTTTGCGATCTATGTCTCTGTTTTATTTTCAGAATTCAAAATAAACAAAGAATGATAATATGAATACAATATGTATGATGTATGAATGCAAGAGTTAAGGGTTAGAAGATTAAACCAATTTTTATACTGGTTCGCCATTAACATGCCTACATCCAGTTCTTCAATCTTCAACCGATTGAGTTCCACTAGATAAGTTTTCTTGAACACAGATTACTATCAGTTCGATATCTTTTGCAACCTTCTCAGGTTCGACACTTTGAGAATATCCCCTTCCCAAAGATTTCACTTCCTAGATATCCCCTCTAGAAAGATTTCTGCTCCAAGGATGTGCCCTCTAAGAAGACTTTCCTGCCTTGATATCCCCTCAAGGACTTTTCAGCAATCTTGTTCTTGAAACACCTTCTTGTGAATCAATTCTTGACAAATTGATTTCAGATTTCTTGGTTCTTCAATCTCAAACTCATTAAGTTTGAATCTTCTTTCTGAAATTCTCTTTTCAGAATTCTTCTTCCTTCTCTATCCTTATCAGAAGTATCACTTCTGCATCGATCTTGAACGCTTTCTTTCTTCTTTTTTCCTTCTTTCTCACAGCATTTTCTCTCAGATTTTTCTATCTCAAAGATTTTTTTTCTTTTCTTTTCAGCTCATGCTCTTTTCTTTTTTTTCTTTTTCTGACTGTAACGATTTTTTCATCTCTTGTTATGCATGTGTTTACACCTTCAGATTCTCTTATATAGAGAACTCTTTCAACTTAATACAACACAACAACTAACTAACTTTTTGGAGGGAAAAACTATATGGATAACTCTTATCCATTTACAATTTAACTAACCTCCCTATTTTAACATGTGCTAATTAAAATACATTTAACTAACTCATATTAACACATCTAAACTTCAGCAATTAATATATCGAGCTTCCTTCTGAAGTTTCAGATTTATCTTTACACAGAACAGTTTCAACAAACAATACGGTTCTTTAACCTTCATCCTTCTGACTTTGCTTTCATTAGTCCGATTCTTCTCTGAACCAGCTTCCGAAGCTTCTGAACTTTCTCCGAAGCTTCTGAACTATCTTTTTAAGTGTATTACATATAGAATTTACAATATAAAGCTTAATACACTTTCTAAACCTGTAATCTAAGCTTCTTATATCTAAAATACATATTGTTTAATCTTCTGAAGCTATTACAACAAATTACATCTATCTAAAAAATTATAGAAGTATCTCAATATCAATCTAACCTTCTTAGATAGACTTTATACAATCTTCTGAAATATCTATACATATTTCTTTATAGATTTATAACACCATAAACCTGCTTTACATGAGTTTTGTTATTATCAAAACCAAAGAGAGGATTTACATAAACAATCTCCCCCTTTTTTATGATGACAAAACTTATGTAATCTTTTCAATGCATCTCAAGATTTTTTCAAAACAAAACATAGCATTGAGTTTTCAGAAATATTATTTCAGAAAATGTTTTAACATTATATCAGAAATATGAATTATCACCATAATGATCAGAACCATTATGTATTAGAAGTAAACTCAGAATTATAATCAGAAACATATACTTCAGAACCATGTTTCAGATATGATTTGAACTATAAATTTCAGAATTATGATCACAATCACATGCACCATAATCATCTGCTTATTTCAGAAATATGCTTATATCAGAAATATGTTTCAAAACATATAATGCATTTATAGCTCCCCCTGAATTATATATCCATTTCAGAAATATCAGAACTTAACATCTAAGATTAATAACTCCCCCTTTTTGAAAGATTTTGATTACATCTAATCATTTTATGACATAAAGAAATATAAGAAGGATTATATCAATAATCAATCTCCCCTTTAAACAAAGATAAGAAAGATTACATCAATCATCTCCCCCTTTTTGTCATAATCAAAAAGGTTTAAACAAACTTCATGTTTAGTTTCTTTCTAAGAGATATAAATCTATCTTCTGAAATAGGTTTAGTTAAAATATCAGCTAAATTATTTTCTGTTTCCACAAATTTCAGTTCTATCTCACCTTTAATCACATGATCCCTTATAAAGTGATGTTTGATATCAATGTGTTTAGTTTTAGAATGCAAAAAAGGATTCTTTGCAGTTCAAATAGCACTTGTACTATCACACAATAACGGTAAAGATTTGTACCTTAAGTGATAATCTTCTAACTGATTTCGAATCCACAAGAGTTGTTTGCAATTTGATGATGCTGCCACATATTCAGCTTCAACAGTAGATAATGCAACAATCTCTTGTTTTTTGCATGACCATGTCACCAATCGATTCCCTAGAAGACAACATCCATCACTTGTGCTTTTTCTATCTTGCTTATCACCAGCAAAATCTGAATTTGTGTACCCTAAAACAGCAAAACTATCTCCTTTCTCATAGAAAAGACCAAGATTAGAAGTACCTTTAAGATATCTAAAAATCCTCTTTATTAATGCATGGTGAGAAACTTTTGGTTTATATTGAAATCGAGCACACAATCCAACGCTAAACTTAATATCTAGTCGACTAGCAGTTAAGTACAATAAAGAACCTATCATACCTCTATATTCAGATTCATTGAAATCAACTTCATTTTCATTTATTTCTAGAGATTGTGAAGGGTGTATGTGGGTTGAAATAGATTTACAATCTGACATATTATATTTCTTCAACAATTGATTACAATATTTTGTTTGATGAATGTAAATACCATTTACCGTTTGAACAATCTGAAGTCCTAAGAAGAATCTTAGTTCTCCCATCATACTCATCTCAAACTCCTGCTTCATTAAATCAGAAAAATACTCACAAAGACTCATGTTAGTAGATTCGAATATGATATCATCCACATAAATCTGAACTATCAACAAATGCTTTTCTTTATGCAAGGTAAAGAGAGTATTATCCACTAATCCTCTTCTAAAACTATTCTTAATCAAATAAGAACTAAGTCTTTCATACCAAGCTCTAGGAGCTTGCTTGAGACCATATAAAGCTTTTGTTAGTTTGGCAACATGATTAGGGTATTTTTCACTTTCAAATCCAGGTGGTTGTTTAACATATACTTCTTCAGAAATATAACCATTTAAGAATGCTGATTTCACATCCATATGAAATAAAATGAAATCCTTGTAACAAGCAAAAGCCAATAGAATTCGAATTGCTTCTAGTTTTGCTACCGGAGCAAAAGTCTCATCATAATCAATACCTTCTTGCTGTGAGTATCCTTGTGCTACTAATCTAGCCTTATTTCTCACTACATTATCGTGTTGGTCTAGCTTATTTCTAAAAATCCATTTAGTTCCATTAACAGATTTTCCTCTTGGTTTTTCAACCAAAAACCACACTTTATTTTTCTCAAATTGTTCTAATTCATCTTTCATAGCATCTAATAACCACTATTGGTCATTCAATGCAACAGAAACTGAATCAGGTTCTATAAGAGAAACTAAAGCTTGATCTTTCAGAAATAACCTAGTTTTAACACCATGTGAAGTTTCACCAATTATAAGGTTTTGATTGAGAGATTTCAATTCATTTTAACCTCGAGTTTTACCTCTAGGAGTATCTACATTATTTGGAATAATTGAGAAATGATTTACTGACTTGAAGTTGTATTTTCTGATGTAACAATGAGATCAGAAGCATCAGTTCCATTCTGCAATTCTACATCAGAAGCATTTGTGTTCTGTCCAGAAGCGTCTGAAATCTGTCCAGAATTAGATTTATCATTTGAACCAGCATTTTGACCTTCGAAATCATCTTCTAATATTTCTGATTGAATGTTGACATGGGTATTACCCTTGCTTCCATCTTCAACTGCAAAGTCCTTAGAAAATTATTTGAAAGTTATATGTATAGACTCTTCCATAGTAAGAGTCCTTTTGTTATAAACTCTATAAGCTTTAGAATTTAAAGAATATCCTAAGAAAATAGCAACATCAGATCTTGCTTCAAACTTATCCAAATTATCTTTGGTATTTAGTATATAGCATTCACAACCAAGTACATGAAAATATGAAACAATAGGCTTCTTATTAAACCATAACTCATATGGAGTTTTCTTAAGGATAGGTCTAATGAATACTCTATTTTGAACATAACATGCTGTGTTAACAGCTTCAGCCCAAAAATGTTTTGCTACATTTCTTTCCAACATCATGGTTCTAGCCATCTCTTGTATACTTCTATTTTTCCTTTCTACAACCCCATTTTGTTGAGGAGTTCTAGGATTAGAAAAAGTGTGAAATATACCAGATTCTTCACAAAGATTTCCAAAGAAATGAGTGGAGAAGTGGAAAAGTATGGTGTAATGTTTCCTATTTTGCTACCAACAAAATAAGGAACATCAATTTTGTGAAAAAGTGATTCACGTTTGTGGCGGTACATGACGTTTGTAGCAACTTTTGTCTCTTTTTTTTGTATTTCGCTGATAGCAAAGTGAGTACTTTAATATTTCTCATGTTGCGATTTGACAAAACACTGACAAGTTATTAATTCACACAATAACTTTTCAGTTGCACGGAAGACTGTGCAACATTGTTTTGACTCTTAAATTGTGTTCCTATTTTGCTACCAGCAAAATTGGTACGTTATTAATTGATACAACAACTTTTCAGATGCACGAAAGACTGTGGAAAATTGCTTTGACCCTTAATGTGTGTTCCTATTTCGCTACCAGTGAAATAGGTACTACCTGGGTTGCCAAATCCAGACACGGCACGTGTGTGGTGATGTTGTATGACTGCAAAAGCTGAAAATTAATTATTGTATGTTGTTGGTCGGGTAGATGAGGTACCTATTTCGCTATCAACAAAATAGGTTCCAAAGAATCTTTTAAATAGCAGGCAACAACCCAAATGATACATTACTAAACTTCTTCTTTGCTTCATTCATTTTTACTCTCTTTGAAACTCTTATCTCCCTCATCCTCAATCTCTTATCTCCCTCCTTCTCAATATTATTTCTCTGAATGTAAAAAATGAATAATACTATCACGATGATGGTACATTACAATGGAGAAATACATATCAGTTCAAATGAAGGTGTATCATTTCACTATGAGAAGCCTGAATACATATGGAGTAATTATGCTCTATCATTATCACAGTTAGAAACAACTCTATGTTAGTGTATAAATAAAAATATTTCAAAAAAGGTGACATCAATAAAATATCGATGTCCAATGTTGAATCTGTTGATGTAAATCCTCTTTTGGTTTTTATAATAACAAAACTAATGTAACAATAGGTTCAGAAGCTTGACATTACTATTGTAATTGTATAGAAGCTTCTTTATTTGTTCAGAAAGTATATTGTTTGTAATAGTTAGGAAACTTTGTAAATAGCTTATATAAAAGTTGTAAAAGCTATATTCTATTTTCCTAGTAAGTGTATTAGACAATTTAAATTTGTAATACATTTAGAACTATTAGAAACGATCAAACAGTGTTCAGAAAAATGGGAATGCAGTTTCAGAAGACTGCATCAGAAAGCGCTTTCTGAAGGAGTTCAGAATTGCTGGTTCAGAAAGTGCATACTGGGATATTCAGAAAGTTTGTGTTCCGAAAGTGAACACTATCAATGTTCAGAATCGTGGTTTATGGTTCAAAACTGTTTCAATCTTTTTATTGTTTTGTTTATTTTGATAAGAGCACGTCGTGGTAATTGATGAAGTGTTCTTATGAATAAGATTAGATCTTTTAGTTGTTAATTACAACTGGAATCTTATCCTTTCTATCTCTATATAAAGAGATGCTCTTGTGTAATAAAAGATACATACACTCAAGCTGAGAGAAAAGAGAAATTCAGAGAAAGAAAAGAAAGAAAGAAAGAAAAGAATTATGCTCTGAAAAGAAAAGAAGAGAAAAGAAAGATTCAAAATCTAGAAAAGAAGAAAAGTGCTTAAAAGAAAAGAGTTTGAGAGTTTTATTCAATTCTGACATGAGACCAAAAGCTTGAAAAACAACACCAATCTATCACTTGAAGAGATTTCGGATTCAGATTGCTGGAAAGTCCTTGGTTGCGATCGAGGTAGGAGAAAATCCTTGAGAAGGTGTAGTTTCTCAAGGTGAAAATCTTCTTGGAGGGGATATCCAAGAAGTGAAAATCTTCAGGAAGGTGAAGTTTTCTGGAGTAAAAATCTACGAGAAAGGGACATTCTTGTAGTGGAAGAATCTGGGAAGGTTTGAAAAAATATATCTGATTTGTAATCTGAATGTACGATTTCTGATATAGTGGAACTCAGCCTAAGTGGTTGAAGAACTGGATGTATGCATTATCGGCCGAACCAGTATAAAAACTGTGATTTTGTTTTTCTTACCTTCATCCTTTTACTGCTTTTATGATTCGTTGATTGTTATCAATATTGAATTGAATTGAAATTGAATTACAATCAGTGTTAAGAAAGGAAATGTATAAAAAACAGAGTGTGTTTTGAATTCTAAAGATTCATGTGAAACTAATCTTTTGTAATAAAGATTGTTTGTATTTGATTCTATGAGTATTGATTAACTTGTTCACATTGAAAAAGATCGAAAGAAAGCTATTTTGTTTATTTCTTGAAAGGTTTGAAGAAATCTGTGTTGAAACATTCTGATAAATAGTTTCTGAAAGTTTATATTCTGAAGAAATATTCTAAAATATTGTTTGTTTAATTTCTGATGATGTGATATCTTATATTTTGTATTTTACATCATCAAAATATATAAGTTTCATTTTCGCATTCAGAAGCTTATAGATTCAGAATTGTATTACATCAGAAAGTGAGTTCATAAGCAAAGACAGATTCTGAAAGAAAATTTTGAAGTAATTTCTGAAGGAAGTTCAGAAAGAATGTTCTGAAGATATTTCTAAAAAGAACATTATGAAATAACATTGTTTTAGAGTTCAGAAAGTTTGAAATAAAAATACATGTTTTGATGCTTTGTGATTAAGTGTTTGTGATTCTTTAATCCGATGCAAACTATTAGTATTTGAGATTGTTAATTTCTGATACATATTATGATATCACAAATTGCTTATCACAATTGTTTTGAAATTAACTTTTCAAAAAGTACAAAATACTTGATTGATTTTACAATTTCAGAAAAGTATCTTTTGCATCAAGATTTGCAAAAAGGATGAAGTTTTACACAACCAATTCACCCCCCTCTTGGGTTGTGTTCTTGATACTTGAGAAATCATATTCTGCACCACCACCAACAGAATCTTGGTGGTAACATATTTTATCAAGTTATGGAAATGATTGATGATAACACCATTCAATATGTGTTTAAAATACATCAACCGTATCAAGCAGCAATATATTGCATTGAGCTATATATTGAATTTGAAGAAATTGCCGTGGATAATGAAGATGTCCAACATCAGAATTTTGTGGAAAGAGAGATATGATGAGAACAAAGCGATAATGATGATTTTCACAATGGAATCCAACGTGATGATGATAATCCAAATGATGAGCAACCTTCAAATCATGTTCCTGGACAATATCTTGGGGAGGATGCATGTGTGTATCATGAATTAAATCTTGAAGCTGCAGATAATTCTCATTGGCCACATTTTGCCAAAATAGGTAACAATATTGTTATTTTCAATTTATTTGACATCACTACAATATTATTAATTTTTTTAGAGTGAAGTACCAAATTAACCCCCGAAAGATTTTGTCGCTGACAAAATCACCCCCAAAACATTTTAACGACAAAATAGCCCCCCAATGATGTTTAACGTTTGACAAAAGACACCCACCGTGAACTTTCTTCAACGGACGTTAACTACAGTGATGAGATGGAACACACAGTGCCACTGTGGATATTTCTATACAATCAAAATCCATAATTAGTGTCTCTTTCCCCAAATTTATGAATTGAAATCCTAATTAGTGTCTTTTTTAGGGAGAATGAGGGAGAGAGTAGAAGATGATTTAGGGTTTCAATTCATAACTTTGGGGAAAGAGACATTAATTAGGGATGTTGATTGTATAGAAATATCCAAGGTGACACTGTGTATTCCACCTCATCACTGTAATTAACGTCTGTTGACGGTGGGTGTCTTTTGTCAAACGTTAAACATCATTGGGGGACTATTTTGTCGTTAAAATGTTTTGGGGGTGATTTTGTCAGCGACAAAATCTTTCGGGGGTTAATTTGGTACTTCACTCATTTTTTTATTGTTATGATACTAATAATAATAATAATAATAATATTATTATTATTATTATTGTAATTGCATTGTTGAGAGATTATTATTATTATTATATTATATGTTATTTTTTAGTTATTGTTATTTATATTTATATTTATTTTAAATTTTTAGTATTATTGCTACTAAAAAAGATGACGCAGCATTATGTATTATATTAGGTTAGTAATATTACAGTAATACTACTAAGTTATTATGTTAGGTTATTAGGTTTTGATTTAATTTATTTGGTTAGTATCATAATTATAGTAATAAAAACTATAATTATATTTATTTTAATTATTAAATTTATTATTACAATTTTAATATCATTATAATTGTTATTGTAGTTAATTTTTTAGGAAAAAAATAGAAATATTATTTAAAATAATATTTTGTTGATTTGTAAGAGATACTGTTATTTATTCTGAATTTTTTATTGGTATGAAATTTAACAATAAAAATGATGTTGTCAAAGCGGTAAAAAAGTATAGCATAAAGAATGGAGTTAATTACAAAGTGGAGGAGTTCGAGTCAAGAATATTTTTTTGTAAATGTCGTCAATTTGGGCAAAATTGTCAATGACTTCTTAGAGCTAGCTTTCGAAAAAATAAAGATTTTTGGGAGATTAGGAAGTATAATGGGAGTCACACTTGTCTTAGATCTAATCTGTCTCAAGATCACTCCAAGTTGGATGCTAACACAATTGCAGAAATTATAAAACCACTAGTGAGTGCAGATCCATCCTTCAAAATAAAATCAATTATTACTGATGTACATTTGGTATGGGTACAATATTTCTTATCAAAAAGCTTGAATTGGTGCGCCAAACAAAAGGCAATTAAAGAAATTTTTTTGTGGGTGGGACATCTCTTTTAATGATTTGCTTTTATGGTTGACCACATTGTGTGTTATTGATCAAGGAGCAATTGTGCAGTTAAATTATGACCCAACATTCATTGGGGATGAGTTAGTTCCAAATACTCAAGTCTTTCGTAGGGTCTTTTGGACTTTTGGACCGTGCATCAAAGTGTTTAGATACTACAAGCCAGTTGTGCATGTTAATGGGACACATTTTATGGAAAATATAAATGGACTTTACTAATTGCAGTTGCACAAGATGGTAACTAAAACATTGTGCCAATTGGTTTTGCTATCGTTGAGGGTGAGAATAGGGATGCATGGGTCTTCTTCCTTGATAATCTACGGAAAAATGTAGTGACACAAGATGGAGTTGCAATAATTTCGGACCGTCATAAGTCCTTTAAATCAACAATAGCTAATAGCAACGGACAATGGGGACCTCCGAGAACTTTCCATATATATTGTGTCAGACATATTACTGTTAACTTTCTGAAGAGGTTCAAAGCGCCCAACCTGCTGTTTAGACTTGTCACGAGCATGTACGCTTGTCAGGAACAACAACTGTTCCCAAGAGGCAGAGTATGTACGCTCGAGCACGGAATATTAAATTGTCCTGTGTCATCGAAAGATCATCAACATAACCTTGCAGCCAACCAAGATTTATTGTACAATGCTCCATATTTTCTGGATCTGGTGCACCACCGAAAAGTTGAAAACACTGGTGGCGTAAATATTCCACGTTGGTAGTAGTTGTTCCTGTAACATTTTCTCCATATACTCGAAGACCATAAAGCATAGCCACATCCTCGAAGGTTATTATGGCCTCCCCACATTGAAAATGAAAAGTGTGAGTTTCGGGGCGCCATCTCTCTACCAAGGCATTGATTAGATATATATTTAATTCCATTCGACCAATATGTGGTACATGCCAAAAACCGGTGTACTGAATAATTTATTTAATAGCCTCAATGGGAGGGCCCATTGGATTAAGACTTAATTCATTTCTAATCACAACCACACACACGTGTACTTATAAGACTTATATCAGAACGTCTAATCAACAATTCATCCTGGTTCTGATTTTTACTCAGAAACTTATTAAGTTTCTAAACCATTTTTGAACTATTCAGAAATTCAACTTTCTGAATCATTTTCTAAACCATCAGAAATGATCCTTTTCTGAACATGCAGTTTCCTTTTCTGAACCTCTTCTCGAGCATTCTGATTCTTCCTTTATGCTTCTGAACTGCTTCTCATACTTCTTGTATGTATATTACAATGATTATATAATATAAATCCTAATACACATATAATCCTATCTTCTATGCTTCTAATACACTTTAATACAAATGTTACATTCATTACATGAAGCATATACAAATTACATTTACCATATAGTTCATCTTCTGAACTAACTAAGAAGCTTTCTAAACTTATTACATACTTTATACTTTAGTTTCTCATTACTTACTCACTAAGTTACATGAGTTTTGTTATTATCAAAACCAAATGAGGAATTACATCAACAATCTCCCCATTTTTGATGATGATAAAACTTATGTTATCTTTCCATGCTTTTTCAGATTTTAGAAACAAAACATAGCATTGACAAACTGTTTAGAAAATATTTTTCAGAAATATACTTTTAGAAACTCATATATGATTATATCAGTAATCATACAATCATCAGAAATGTAATGCTCTTTCAGAAAATATGTTTCAAAAATTAAAACAATATGCAGTAACTATCATAATACTTTCTGAACATCTCATATATTAGAAAATAACATATGATATAACATATAACCACATAATGACATATATCTCCCCATACATGACATATTCATATCATAAAATACTTGTAGTATCATCAGAAACTTTAATCTTATTTCAGAATTGATATTTCAGAAATGTAACTAACTCCCCATTTCTGAATTATCTTCCCGAAAGATTATATATCTATCAATAATTATATCTAATCATTCTCCCAATAAGAAAGATTACATCTAATCATTCTCCCCCTTTTTGTCATAATCAAAAAGGTTTAAACAAATATAATATTGAGTTTGTTTCTAAGAAATGTAAATCTATCTTCTGATAGGGGTTTTGTGAAAATATCTGCCAAATTATGTTCTGTTTCCACAAATTTCAGATCAATATCACCTTTTAAAACATGATCTCTAATAAAGTGGTGTTTGATGTCAATATGTTTAGTTCTAGAGTGCAAAATTGGATTTTTAGCAATGCAAATGGCACTAGTACAATCACATAGTAAATGTAATGACTTGTACCTCAAATGATCATCTTCTAATTGGTTTCTGATCCATAAAAGTTGTTTGCAATTTGATGAAGCAGCAACATATTTTGCTTCAGCAGTTGATAATGCAACAGTTTCTTGTTTATTACATGACCAAGTTACCAATTTTTTCCTAGAAAACAACATCCTCCAGTTGTGCTCTTTCTCTCTTGTTCATCACCAGCAAAGTCTGAATCTGTATAGCCTAATACAACAAAAGTATCTCATTTCTCATAGAAAAGACCAAGACTAGAACTACCTTTAAGATATCTAAAGATTCTTTTTACTAATCCTAAATGAGAAACTTTTGGTTTTGACTGAAATCTAGTACAATATCCTACACTAAACATAATATCAGGTCTGCTTGATGTTAAGTAAAGTAAAGACCCTATCATGCCTCTATACTCATATTCATTAACACTTTCTTCATTTTCATCATTTACAAGAGATTGTGAGGGGTGAATAGGTGTAGACATAGGTTTACAATCTAGCATATTGTACTTTCTTAACAATTCATTACAATACTTAGATTGATGAATGAATATACCATTTACCATTTGTTGAATTTGAAGTCCCAATAAGAATTTAAGTTCTCCCATCATACTCATTTCAAATCATTCATGTTTCATCAACTCAGAAAAATACTCACATAGACTTATGTTAGTAGAACCAAAAATGATATCATCTACATAAATCTGAACAATCAACAAATGCTTTTCTTTATGCAAGGTAAAAAGAGTATTATCAATTAATCCTCTTCTGAACCCATTTTTCATCAGAAAAGAACTTAACCTTTCATACCAAGCTCTAGGAGCTTGTTTTAAACCATATAAAGTTTTTGTCAACTTGTAAACATGATTTTGATATTTCTGATTTTCAAATCCAGGGGGTTGCTTAACATAAACTTCTTCAGAAATATAACCATTCAGAAAAGCTGATTTCACATCCATTTGATACACAATGAAATTTTTATAACAAGCAAAAGATAATAGAATTCTGGAAGCTTCTATCCTAGCAACAGGTGCATAAGTTTCATCATAATCTATTCCCTCTAGTTGTGTATATCCCTGAGCTACTAACCTAGCTTTATTTCTCACTACTTCACCATTCTGATCTAGTTTGTATCTGAATATCCATTTAGTGCCTATTGCAGTTTTTCCTTTTGGTTTCTCAACTAAAAATCAAACTTTATTTTTCTCAAATTGATCTAGTTCATCTCTCATAGCTTCTAACCAGTTTTGATCTTTTAAGGCTTTAGAAACTTAATCAGGTTCAACTAGAGATACAAAAACATGATTTGTATTTAGAAATCTCCTAGTTTTTACACTATGTGAAGTTTCACCAATTATGAGATTTTGATTAAGGGATTTCAATTCATTTCTACCTTTGGTTACATTTTCAGAAGAGTTAACATGATTAAGATGAGTTGAGAAATCATTTACTTGGTTTGGAGTTACCAGATCTGATATTACAATATTATCATAAATGCATGTTTCTGAACTTTGATTCGGAATCGTTTCTGAATTGTCATTTTGATCCGATTCTGAATTGTGTTTCTGAACAGTTTCTAGATTCTGATTTTGAACATCTTCTGAACTTGTTGAGTTGATATTTAACTCATCAAATTCTTTTTCTACATCATCAGAAATCATCTCTGCAGTAACTTCTTCAAAATCTGCAAAATCCTTAGAGAATTCTTTTAAAGTTATATGTATGGACTCTTCCACAGTAAGTGTCCTTTTATTATACACTCTAAAAGCTTTAGAATTTAAAGAATATCCTAAGAAAATAGCATTATCAGATCTAGCTTCAAACTTATCAGCAAGATTATCTCTAGTATTTAGTATATAGCAATCACATCCAAATACAAGAAAATATGAAACATTAGGCTTCTTATTAAACCATAACTCATATGGAGTTTTCTTAAGAATAGGTCTTATGAATACCCTATTCTGAACATGACATGTTGTGTTAACAGCTTCAGCCCAGAAATACTTTGCTATTTTTCTTTCCAACATCATGGTCTTAGTCATCTCTTGTATACTTCTGTTTTTCCTTTCTACAACCTCATTTTGTTGAGGAGATTAGAAAAAGTGTGAAATATATCAGATTCTTCACAAAGGTTTCTGAATAAGTGATTTACAAATTCTCCTACATTATCACTTTTAATGATTGAAACTTTGTAACCCTTTTCATTCTGAATCCTTTTGATAAACAATCTGAATTTTTCAAATGTTTCATCTTTAGATTTTAGAAAGAAAACCCAACAAAATCTAGAGTAGTCATCAACAATTACAAACACATACTTCTTTCCTCCTAGACTAGTTGTTTTAGATGGACCAAATAGATCCATGTGCAATAGCTCTAGAGGCCTTTTAGTAGCAACATCAGAAATGTGTTTGAAGGAGGTTTTAGTTTACTCTCCTCTTTCACACTCATTACTTGTTTTATCTTTGGTATAGAGAATTTTAGGTAATCCTCTTACAAGATCTTTGTTAGAGATTTCAGAAATCAATCTCATATTGATATGGCCTAGCTTTCTATGCCACAACCATTTGTCATCAACCAAAGACAATAAACAATTTAGATTTTATGAATCCAAATAATCTAGATACAAAACATATGTGTTGTCAATCCTATGTGCTGTAAATTTGATCTTAATACTTATAGGATCAAACACTTGAACTTTAAACTTATCAAAAAGAACATTCAAATTAAGATAACAAAACTGACTTACACTCAATAAATTGTGTGTGAGTCTATCTACTAACAATACATTGCTAAAAAGTGTTTGGATGTCTTACCAACATTACCAATTGTAATACCTCGGGTATTCTGAGTTAGTTTGAGTAAGAGATCACGGTACACCCGGGGAGATAGAACCACGTGGGTCCCACCTCCCCACCCTTTTTCCTTTCTTTTTCCCCTCTTTCCCCTTCCATTCCCGTAACCCCCTTTCTCTCTCTTTTTCTTTCTTTCCTTCTTCTTCTCCATTTCTCCCTCTCATATCTCTCACAAACCCTCATCAATCTCCATCAATCTTCAAGATTCAAGTTAGCATTGCTCATCTAGTATATTGTGGGTAAGTGTAGAGTATTTCTTTTTCTCCATTGATGTCTATATCTCTTCAATCTCGGTTTTGGGGTTTTAGGGTTTAAATTGGGGGTTTTAGAGTTTGTTGAGAATCTGAGGTTTATGATGTGTTCTCAAGGGTCTCATTCAACTAGGGAAGCTTCAGGTGGTGTCTTGGAGCTCATTGGAGTAATTGGTGAGTAATGGGTTATTTATGGTTTATATATGATTTTGAATGTTATTGTGAATTTCTTGCTATGATAGTTGTTAGGGACTGAGATCGGTTGATATAGGATTGGTATTGCATGTTGGTTATGTTTGATTTGGATGGGTTGTGGTGAAAATGTGGATTTGGGGATGATTTTCGAACAATTTTCTGCAGAATTTCGTCTCTGACCCAGGTTGTAATCGATTACCACGGATGGTAATCGATTACAAGCTGCCAAAATTTACAAAAATTTCCTTCCAGTGCGAAATCTGATGTTGGTAATCGATTACAGGGGGTCTGTAATCGATTACAGAAGTACTAAAACTCTATTTTCAAGACATTAACTCAAAAGTTTTCATATTTTAAAGTTCGTTACTCAAATCCATTCGTTCACCACTACCCCAAACTTATTACTTGGATGTTTATGATGTCATAAAAATGACGATTTGAGTGTAATGCGATATGTGATTATGAAATGATAATTTGGCATTGGATGAAAGTGGATGTGTGAGAATTTAGAAATTTCCTTGCTTATGTATTAATATGATGCTGATGATATGATGATGAAACGATGATGCATGAGTGATATGTGAATGTTATGATGATGATGAATTACTTATGCTGTGATTATGAATGATATGTGCCACTAACAGCGCTAAATAAGATAAAAATCGAATGAATTAAGAGATGGTATAACGACCTGAGGAGGGACATAGCTCGCAGGGTCGTAAATGGGAAACCTGATGAGGAGCATAGCTCGCGGGGTTTCTCAGTATGGTGTCTGATGAGGGGCATAGCTCGCGGGACATCCATACTTCCTGTGAACATGAGTCGGGGCCGAGCTCCAGGTGTTCATAGGTTAAAAGCTACCAAGATAAAGAGACTGTATAAGAACGATGGATTCGATACATATATGTTATTGGTTTGTGTTGTGACTGCATTGCACTGTTATATGTTTTATAAACTGTTTATAATCCTTATTCACTGAGCGTATGACTCACCCATTCATACAAAACATTTTCAGATTCAGGTGCAGATCCGGAGGCGAATCCTTCCGTTTCTCCAAGCTCTTAGATTTGGTGAGCCTCAATGTTAGAGGCGCTATGTTATTGTCTTTTGTCTTAGTAGTATGCTCCATAAGTTTACAAATAGGATTGTCTAAGTTATGTATGTGTTGTAAGTCTAATTAAGACTTGTTGTATTTCTGTTGGATTATGTTGGCTTATGGATTGAGCTGGATGTTATGATCATATAATATGTATGATGGAATCAGGGATGATATCTTGAGAACCCTGTTATGTGTACGGATTTTATGTATTTGTGCATGTTAAGGTAGTTGTGGTTTTTGTTGTTTAGATGGATTGTTGTGTGGATTACAGGTTAAGGCTGACATGGGACTCGATGTCTCATGTGCCGGTCACGATCCGAGTTGGGTCGTGACAAAGTTGGTATCAGAGCCTAGGTTTGAGTTTTGTAACTTATGGAGCAATTGTTCTTCAGTAGGGTGACAATAGTGTAAATGGTTGCCGACCCATTTTCACAAAATTGTGATTCTAAGGAAGACAATTTTAGGATTTCATCGTAGGATCTTGTCAGTATAGGTTTTCTCGTCGTTGAATCCCTACTACCTAGGGATATGCACACCTGGTGCAGTGTTTCCGATGCTTTTGTTTTCTAAGTGATATGCCACCCGGATAAGTGAGAGGACGTTACCTTAAAGATATGCCTGGTAGGGGGTATCCCCTTGTTAGGGAACCCTTACCCTTTTCTCAAGGATGGAATGTAGACCATCCATGCTGAAGCGATAAGAGAAATTCATCGAGTGCTCAGCACCGTGATATAGACTTTGAATAGTCGGAACCAAAGAAGCGGCGAGATGTAACCCTACATGAAGAGGGCACCACAAGGACGTGAGCCACAACCTGATGACGAGAATGAAGTAAATCTGGAATTCTGCCTAAGGTTGAGCCACCGAAGTTCTCAAGAGACCCCATGGGCGAAGACTCTCAGGAGTTTTACACAGGGCTACCCGAGTTCTATAGACCCTTCGGTGTCATGATGATGTTGGACGTGGACATAACAACCTACTCTATATACGGAAATGTTGTTCTTGGTACGAAGTGTTGGTGAAAAGAGGTAAGTGACGAGAAGCTACTGTCGGTGTGGGAGGAGTTCGTCTAAGTCTTCAGAGGAAGGATAATCTCGGATATTCAAGAAGGGTCGTTAGCATATTAGTTTTAAGCTCAAGCATGTTCTATTTATGTTGGTATTTGAGTGCGCTATAGAGTTCAGTTGGATTATGCGGCTATGCGGTTCATGAAGTCACATGAGAAGGAAGAAAGTCAAGTGAATTACGAAGGGGCTAAGGAATCCGATATGCTTCGATCTGTATTTTTGGATAAGGAGAATGCTTGTACCCAAGGTCACAGGCGTTGGCCCTAGTATCGATAACACACAAGAGGAGTAAAGAACTAATAAAAGTTGGAAAAAGGAGAATATGACAAGGGATAGTAGTTAATAAGGATGTCTCGAGTGACCTTTATGGTTATTGGAACCGTTACCTTGCTCCTAGAGGAAGATTCGAGTCAGTGAGGACCACAACTAGAGTCAGGTCGGGTTGGAATCTTGATTCATGCAGTGCGCTTCCCCCATCATGCGATGGTTAGGATCGTTTGGACCTCATCGCCCCCTTAGAACTTGTGCAAGAGGTTTCGTTCAGGGTTGTGTCGTCAGAGTCTGAACACATGTGTTGGATTTAAACAGTTAAGACACCTTGTGTGGTATGTCCTTGCTTAATGGGAGTCCCCGACACATACCTGACTCGATTTATCCTTTCGGACAGGTCCGATAGAGGGAAAGCGAGAGGAAGTTGTGACTGGAACTAAGGTGGTGGATTTTGATGTTGCCGTGGTATGTGCCTTAGTTGCCTTATGTCATGCATAAGAGATTTAACGTTCCCAGCAGGTAGGATTTGTTTCCCTATGGCGTGAGCCTTGTGTCTCAAGAAGAATAGTGTGTGATTCGTGCCTCTTTGATCTCGTCTCTGCGTGCTATGTGATCCTTGGATGGAGCGACTTCCCTTGGATAGGACGGGTTATGGTAAACCCCAAGAAGGAGAGAGCAATCCGGCAGTAGCCAAAGACCACATCTTTAACCAGGAGTTTCTTGGACTTGGTCAGTGTTGCTGACACTTCTGTTCAGGATTTCCTGGCAAGAGCGGTGCCATTAACACAGTCAATCGAAGATGGTGTTCGCTCTCAGCGGTTAGAAGTCATAATGCAGAGTTTCCAAAAAGCTTAAAGAGTGCGTGAGCACTGCCTCTATTCGTATGAAGTCGGAATCAAGAGTGTCCTAGTGCAACGATGGTTCGAGTGCAACGTGAGTAGTAACATTTCACCCACGAATGGAAGGTGCTTGTAATGAAGTTTGCTCTTGAGAATTGGGAATGCGATGGTGGACACAGTGTTTAAGGATTATGTGCATATAGTTATTCATCATCTGGGAGGAAGTTAATAAGGTTGTTGATGTAGGAGACCGAAGTCCATGTGTTGGCCATCTTTTATTGTTCTACGGTCCAACCCAGTGGATAAAGTATGTCAGATTAATATGAAGGGAGTGCATGTTGAGTCAAGGAGACAAGGCGTAATTCTAACGATGAAACTTAGTGGTCTTGATACAGGCCCGTATGTCACAGAGAGAAGATCCAAGGGTGCAGGAGCTTAAGGCTAAGGATGATGATGTAAGAACTTGGAATTTTCATTGGGATCGAAAAAGGGACGTTAAGATTGAAGTAGGAGTTTTGGTGTACCAACGTATGTGACTTGAGTAGGTCGACTGTAAAGGACAACCACAATGTTATATGTTCGGATCACCCAAGACATGCTAAGAGGTACTGAGACCGGAATGAGATATTTAGTGGGAAGGCATGAAAAGAACTGTGATAGCTTGTGTTCCTCGTTGATTGGCATATCAGCGGGTTAAAGTTGGTAATGATCGACATGGATTTGGTGACAACCTTACCTTGTAGATTTTGCGGCGTTTGACTCTATATGGTTTACGGTGGGCGGGATGAGCTAGACGGCTCATGTCATTTGGAAAAGATGATATGTGGTACTCAGTATGTTCAACTCTCCGGTGATGTTATTGTACAGCTACATGGAACTCCCTTCTCTAGTGTTTCAGACCGAGAGATTCAGTTCATCTGGTGTTGTTGGAGCAAGTTCGGGAGGTTCGTGGAAATTGTCTCGATCTTAACAATGTCTTTCACCTTAGGTTGTGAAGGCAATTCAGATTCTATAAGACATGCTCCGGAGTTGTGAACATGATTTTGGGAGAATTTCGGGATCACATGTATCTTTGTATCGGTCTGGTAATATCAGTAAGTAGGTCAAGTGTTGGCATGACTCCTTCTTAAGGCTTGGTAAGAGGGAAAATAATTGCGGAATCTGTGTGGAATGTTTCGAGAGTGGCGAAGTAGCGATTTTGGGTTTCGACTTAGTGAAAGCCGAAGGTAGATGATAACGACGAGAGATGAACCTTGAGGTTCCCTTTAGAGGGTCGTGTGTCCCTTTGAGTTGTGGAAGGAAGGGATGTGATGAGATTTGTAAGTGATGAAAGTTTTGTTCTCCGGATATTAGACCTTTGGGAAGTAATTATCTGACCTATCTCGTGTTCTAGAGCGTCAAGTGTTACCCTTGGTTTAGCATGGGCATATGAATAGGAACCGATGTTGATTGGTGATCGACAAAGTACAGAAGTTCCGTTCTATAGGGACTTGTTAGAGTGGAGGTGGTTTGGCGGAACCACTCTGGTCAAGAGGCTACGTGGGAGCCCGAGGAAGCCATGCGGAACAAGTATCCACACCTCTTTCATGTTTCAGGTAATCTCTTTCCCCTTCTGTGTTTGAATTCGGGGTCCGAATTCTTTAAGGGGGGAAGATTGTAATACCTCGGGTATTCTGAGTTAGTTTGAGTAAGAGATCACGGTACACCCGGGGAGATAGAACCACGTGGGTCCCACCTCCCCACCCTTTTCCCTTTCTTTTTCCCCTCTTTCCCCTTCCATTCCCGTAACCCCCTTTCTCTCTCTTTTTCTTTCTTTCCTTCTTCTTCTCCATTTCTCCCTCTCATATCTCTCACAAACCCTCATCAATATCCATCAATCTTCAAGATTCAAGTTAGCATTGCTCATCTAGTATATTGTGGGTAAGTGTAGAGTATTTCTTTTTCTCCATTGATGTCTATTTCTCTTCAATCTCGGTTTTGGGGTTTTAGGGTTTAAATTGGGGGGTTTTTGAGTTTGTTGAGAATCTGAGGTTTATGATGTGTTCTCTAGGGTCTCATTCAACTAGGGAAGCTCCGGGTAGCTCATCCTAGCTCCGGGTAGCTCATCCTAGCTCCGGGTGGTGTCTTGGAGCTCATTGGAGTAATTGGTGAGTAATGGGTTATTTATGGTTTATGTATATTTTGAATGTTATTGTGAATTTCTTGCTATGATAGTTGTTAGGGACTGAGATTGGTTGATATAGGATTGGTATTGCATGTTGGTTATGTTTGATTTGGATGGGTTGTGGTGAAAATGTGGATTTGGGGATGATTTTCGAACAATTTTCTGCAGAATTTCGTCTCTGACCCAGGTTGTAATCGATTACAACGACTTGGTAATCGATTACTATAATCGATTACCAAGACTCTATAATCGATTACTGTAATCGATTACCACGGGTTGGTAATCGATTACAGGCTGCCAAAATTTACAAAAATTTCCTTCCAGTGCGAAATCTGATGTTGGTAATCGATTACAGGGGGTCTGTAATCGATTACAGAAGTACTAAAACTCTATTTTCAAGACTTTAACTCAAAATTTTCATATTTTAAAGTTAGTTACTCAAATCCATTCGTTCACCACTACCCCAAACTTATTACTTGGATGTTTATGATGTCATAAAAATGACGATTTGAGTGTAATGCGATATGTGATTATGAAATGATAATTTGGCATTGGATGAGAGTGGATGTGTGAGAATTTAGAAATTTCCTTGCTTATGTATTAATATGATGCTGATGATATGATGATGAAACGATGATGCATGAGTGATATGTAAATGTTGTGATGATGATGAATTACTTATGCTGTGATTATGAATGATATGTGCCACTAACAGCGCTAAATAAGATAAAAATCGAATGAATTAAGAGATGGTATAACGACCTGAGGAGGGACATAGCTCGCATGGTCGTAAATGGGAAACCTGATGAGGGGCATAGCTCGCGGGGTTTCTCAGTATGGTGTCTGATGAGGGGCATAGCTCGCGGGACATCCATACTTCCTATGAACATGAGTCGGGGTCGAGCTCCAGGTGTTCATAGGTTAAAAGCTACCAAGATAAAGAGACTGTATAAGAACGATGGATTCGATACATATATGTTATTGGTTTGTGTTGTGACTGCATTGCACTGTTATATGTTTTATAAACTGTTTATAATCCTTATTCACTGAGCGTATGACTCACCCATTCATACAAAACATTTTCAGATTCAGGTGCAGATCCGGAGGCGAATCCTTCCGTTTCTCCAAGCTTTTAGATTTGGTGAGCCTCAATGTTAGAGGCGCTATGTTATTGTCTTTTGTCTTTGTAGTATGCTCCATAAGTTTACAAATAGGATTGTCTAAGTTATGTATGTGTTGTAAGTCTAATTAAGACTTGTTGTATTTCTGTTGGATTATGTTGGCTTATGGATTGAGCAGGATGTTATGATCATATAATATGTATGATGGAATCAGGGATGATATCTTGAGAACCCTGTTATGTGTACGGATTTTATGTATTTGTGCATGTTAAGGTAGTTGTGGTTGTTGTTGTTTAGATGGATTGTTGTGTGGATTACAGGTTAAGGCTGACATGGGACTCAGTGTCTCATGTGCCGGTCACGATCCGAGTTGGGTCATGACACCAATACCTTTTACTTGAGCACATGTACCATCAGTAAATCTAACTTGACCTTTGTTCTTAGATTTAAGTTGGATGAAGCACTTCCTTTGTCCAGTCATATGTCTGGAACATCCTGAGTCCACATACCATCTCCTTTGATCCATGGTTTTTGTTTTTAAGCATTTTTGCAAGTAATTTCAAATGAGTTTTAGGTATCCAAAGTTGTTTGGATCCTTTGATGTTAGTCTCCTTGAGGTTTCTAATATCAGAATCATATTTCCCCTTGGTTTTATACAAAAAGCAATAATCAGAAATATGATTTGTTCTTAAGCAAGAAAAACATTTAGTTTTTCTGAACTTTTTCTGAAAAGACTTTTTATGTTTTCCAAATCTGCTTTCTGGAACATAACCAATTCCATTCTTATCAAAATAAGCTTTTTGTGACCCTAAAATCATTTCTAGATTTTTAGAACCATTAACAAACTTTTCTAAATCCTTTCTCAATAGGATATTAGTTTTCAAAAGATCAGCACACCTATCAGAAACTTCTTTGGTTTCTGAATGCTCTTCAGAATCTGTTTTATTTTCTGAACTTGATGTATCAGAAATAATGACAGGTTCTGATGTATCTTTAGAGTTCTTAAGAATGCTAATATCATTTTCCAAATCAAGTTTCTCAAATAGCAGAAGATCATTACCATCTCTTAATCTTTCTAAATCTCTCTCAAGATCAGAATTAATTTTTCTGAGATTTTCCAAATCATTTTCAAGATCAGAAAAGTTAACACTTGATTTTGAGTTGGTGTTTCTGAACCATTCCAATTCAATACTAAGTTCAGAATTAGTATTTCTGAAACTTTGCAATTCAATGCTCAGTTCAGAATTTAAATTTCTAAGCTCAGAATTGATTTCTTTTTTATTCTCCAAATCTATTTTAACATCAGAAAACTTTTTCAAAACCTTTTTATGAACATTCTGAAGTTTTTCATAAGTATTTGCAAGAATGTTGAAATTAGACATGAGTTCATCAAATGTTACCTCATTGTCCTCATCTTCTGAAGTTTCAGAATTTGAATAATAATCTGCCATAAAGCACATATTTGAAACTTCTTCTTCATCATCAGAACCATCATCATCTCTAAGTGTGGCTCTGTATGCCTTCTTCTTTCCTTTGATCTTGGATGATGTCTCTTTCAGTTTTGGGCATTCTGGCTTGATATGACCCTTCTCGTTACAGTGGTAGCAAGTTACTTGTTCTGACTTTGACTTGTCCTTTCTGAAGGTGTTCTGCTTCTGTTTATTTGAATTTCCCTTTCGGAACATTCTTCTGAATTTTTTAATGAACAGAGCAGCTTGTTCTAAGTCAATTTCTGAATCATCTTCAGAATCATCCTCATCAGATTCTGATTCAGAATCATCTTTGATTATCAAAGCCTTTTTCTTCTTTTTCCTCTTGGAAACTTTTAGAGCAGTGTTATCCCTAAAATTGTTAGTGCTAGCAATATTTTGCAATTCTATTTCATGCACTTTCAATGATCCTATTAAAGCATCAAACTACAACGTTTTTAAATCTTTAGCTTCAGAAATAGCAGTTACTTTAGGTAACCATTTTGCAGGTAAGCTTCTCAAAACTTTTCTCACAATTTCAGAATTAGGCATGTTATGGTTGAGATCTCTTAACTGATTTATGATACTAAGAAATCTAGTAATCATACTATCTATTGACTCATTCTCATCCATTTTAAATTGCTCATATTTAGATCTAAGCATATCTATTTTTGTTTCCTTTACTTCATCAATGCCATCATGTAATAAGGCTAATCTATCCCAAATTTCTTTTGCAGAACTTTAACTTATGATTTTATCATACTCACTTTTAGTTAAAGCACAAATAAGTAAATACATAGCTTTTGAGTTGAGTCTGATCATTTCATTGTGTTCCTTTGTCCATTCTGATTTTCGAATGATCTTTGTTTCAATAGATCCATCTAGCAGTACTTTTAATGTCTTTGGAATCTAATCTCCATTCTGAATTCTATCTCATAGTTCTAGACTGTTGTACTCAATGAAAAGTTGCATCTTGTCTCTCTAGTAGGCATATGCAGTTCCATTAAAGAGTGGAGGTCTACTTATGGACTGTCCTTTAGAAACCTGAAAATTTCCTTGATTAGACATAGCTTGTTTCTTGGATCTTTAACTCAGTTCTTGTTACAGAACCTTCTTGAATAATCAATATTCTTGATGTCAATCGGTGATTCTCCAATTTGAATAGATAAAGGCTTGTGATACTTCAATTTGAGTAAAACCTAGGCTCTTGATGGCAATTGATGGTGTGAGGTATCTCTTGAGAAACACATCCATGCTATGATCCCACAATCCAAGAAGGGGGTGAATTGGTTGTGTGTACTTTTTGGATTTTATTGCTTTCTTATTTAGAACAATTCTACAATTTTTAGAGATTGATCAAGTCTTTGAAACTTGTCAAGAATTAGTTTAAACAACAAGAATTAAAATGCTATTTATGATATCAGAATTATATATCAATGTTTTAGACATACGCAGAAATCAATATGTCTAATACAATGATCTATTTTGCACACACATGTACACATGTACTTATAAGACTTATATCAGAACTTCTAATCAACAATTCATCATGGTTCTGATTTTTATTTTTATTCAGAAACTCATTAAGTTTCTGAACCATTTCTGAACTATTCAGAAATTCAACTTTCTGAATCATTTTCTGAACCATCAGAAATGATCCTTTTCTGAACATGCAGTTTCCTTTTCTAAACCTCTTCTCGAGCATTCTGATTCTTCCTTTCTGCTTCTGAACTATTTCTCATACTTCTTGTGTGTATATTACAATTATTATACAATATAAATCCTAATACACATATAATCCTATCTTCTATGCTTCTAATACACTTGAATACAAATGTTACATTCAATACATGAAGCATATACAAATTACATTTACCATATAGTTCATCTTCTGAAATAACTAAGAAGTTTTCTAAACTTATTACATACTCTATACTTTACCTTCTCATTACTTACTCACTAAGTTACATGAGTTTTGTTATTATCAAAACCAAATGAGGAATTACATCAACAATTATAATACTAAATATAACTATACATTAACAATCAAATATTAATAATAATATTCGCACCAAAAGAATAGAATATTAATTAATGATAATATTAATTATAACATTAATAAGCTTAATTTTTAATAATCAGTAACATTACTAAAACTAACATTAAAAAACAGTTAAAAAACATTAAATTAAACAATTAAAAAATGGTACTATTTTTAATAATCAATAACATTACTAAAACTAACATTAAAAAACAGTAACATTCACAATAAAAAATTTATTAATGCACTAAAGTATAAAATTAAAAACAATTATAACATTAAAAACAGTAAAAATTATAAAAATAACAAATTTATTAATACACCCCACACTACTACTAATAATAATAATGTAATTATATATATATATATATATATACTACTATACTTTGCACGTGCCATACACGAGTTTAATTTAGTTTCAATTTTTCAATTAAAAAAAAATACATTATGATATTTTGCGTAACTTATTGCAAAGAAATAAAGATAAAAATAAATCTAATACTCAAACAATGTATTTTATACATTAGGAATAGGGGGAAAAAACATTTTACCTCCCTAGATGTTTGGGTCGTTGCAATTTAGCCCCTGAACTTTCAAAACGGGCAATATGGTACCCGGTATGTTTTAAAACGTGCAATTTACCTCATCCGTCACATCTCCATCCATTTCTCCGTTAAATGGTCATGTGCAGTGCACATGTCATTTATTAAATTACTAAAATACCATTTTTTTTACGTGGAAACAAGCACTTTACCCCTGAATGTTTGGGTCGTTGCAATTTAGCCCCTGAACTTTAAAAAATGGCAATACGGTACCCTGTATGATTTGACGGAGAAATGACATGTGCACTGCACATGACCATTTAACGAAGAAATGGATAGAGATGCGACGGATGGAGTAAATTGTACGTTTTAAAACATACAGGGCACCGTATTGCCCGTTTTAAAAGTTAAGGGGCTAAATTGCAACGACTCAAACATCCAGGGAGGTAAAATGTTTTTTTCCCTTAGGAATAATTGAACAAAAAATTAGACAGGCTTAGTCATCCTCTATGTAATATCTTTAGCTAAATTGCTCTCTATATAATAAAATATGCAAGAAAAGTATATAGTTAGACAACTTTTTAAAGACACCATAGGTGGATATATTACTAATAATGTTACATGTCTCGACAAATAGTGCACTAAGTATAATTTTAAGTTATAACATCAATTATTGCATAACTTTCTCTCACTTCTTTTAAAAAAATAAAGCATAGAAAAACATTAGCAGAAAACATTAAAAAAATAGATAAATATGTAGCATCCGAAACTACATAATTACTACTAAGTGAAATATTATTTTAACATATCGGATATGAAGTTAAATAATAGAAGGGAATGGAAAGGAAAATAATTGATTAGAATAATAATGGATTTCAAATTCCGTATGTGTATAATTAACATCATAAAGGACCCTAATACTTGAGAGCTGCAAGATAATAAGCTCTTGCGTTGCCTTCTATTCCTTATCGTAGTCAGCTAATTAAAAGCAAAAATAAATCAAAATGAGTAAAGAGATTGAATCAGAATCTAAGGAACTTGTACATGAATGAACAGGAGGAGGGAAGAGATGATGCATGAGCATGAGAGGGAATATGCTTGGGCACAGTAAATCAAATGATGTGGTAAAAGTATTCCACCCAAGCAAACTGAAAGAGCACAAATAGAAATCATTCGCTAGGTACAAAAGCCACATAAAGGAACAAAATGAAAAAAAAAAAGCATAAATCTTCACCACAACCATTAATTAATTCATAATTCTAATAATAATAATAACAAAATGAAATTGTCCTTTGTTTCTTTTAAAACTTAAGTGGATTAACAGAAAATGTTTCTGCAGAACATATCACAGAAGTTATGTGTGTATATACATTTGATGAGTTTGTGTATTATATATCATCATTTGTTCTCTCCAATTCTTTTTTTGTTGCTTCTTTGTTTCAGATTCAAACCAAACACGCCCTACCTATGACTAATAAAGTAAGAAACCAACTCCCTTGAAATTAAGTGCAAGAGCTTTCACTTGGAGAAAAGAACAACATACAACAAAAATATCATGTCTCATTTCTAACTACATTTCCATATATTAATCATTTTCCTTACAACCACTTTAAATAAATCTCATGCAAGTACAAAAAAAATTACTTGAATTAAAAGATCCAAGCCAAAAACATGCAAGTTATTCGGAAGAAACAATATAATTAATATGATGGGGATGTATACACCTTCACAATGCCCAATAATAACAATATCCTAATAATATGCTTCTATCATGTAGCTCTATCTTCTTTATCTTTATTTATCAATATCCATCACATACATGAGCACATTAGAGCACATTAGTAAGACTAATATAAAAAAAGAGTAGAAATAAAATCCTGAAGACATCTTTCTGATGACATTTATCAAAGACTAATAAACACAATCCAACGTAAAAGCCTAACACAATATTCACATAAAACAAAAGGACTAAAACACTTTTCAAAAGTACACTACACAAAAATAATATAATAGAGAAAAAAGTTTTTTTACCCTTAAAAAGTTTTTATCCTTAAAAAGTACACTAAAAGTATAACAACAATTGGTCTTAGAGCATCATTATTGGCAATGAAGTTGTTCACTTCATCCACAAAATTTTTAAAAAGGGCAACATCTAACTTCAAACTAATTTTAAGACATGAAAAATAGTAAGAATAATCATATACATTTCCAATTCATAGAAACTAAAAATAGAACTCATAATAGGAATTGAAAACTAAAGAATAAAGATTTGATGATTTTACTTGTCAGCTTCTAATTAAATAACAAACATCCTAATCTTTTTCCCAACCTTGTCATATTCTTTTTCCATCCTAACAGCAGTTAATAGATTGATGGTATCTAAAAAAAAACTCCTTGAAGATTAATTAGGCAAAAAAATAAAATAAAATGAAAGCACTTAAATAAAAATAACAGTTAGGATAAATTACCAATTAAATAGGGTATTTGAGCATCAAGTGTGTTACATAAATTAGCCATGAAAAGAAAATTTGAGTAAGATAATAGTCACAAAAAGAGATGATGAGTAAGAACTAAAAATTAACAATAATAGAAGAGAGCAGGGAAAAGATGAGTAATGAATAAAAAAATACACAAATATATAGCAAATCTATCAAGGAAGTGAAAGGGTGAAGATTATCACCGTATTTTTCTCTTCAATCATGCCCAAATAAATATTTTGCATTCCTGTAGCAGCTTGTGAATTAATGTCTTGGTAATTTCCAACCATGATTACATTCTCGCTGCAGTTTGTGAATGGTTGCGAAAGAGAAAAAAACTTCCGATAGAATGGTAGATGATTCCAGTATCATCTTAACCTAATTGTCAAATATGTTTTTATTTATTAATAACAATTAGATATTGGGCTAGAAATAGCTTGGCTGCAGCATGTCCATGGGCCACACAATTTGAATTTTTTTTGGATTTGTTTACCTACTGTTAAATACATGTTAAATGCATGCATCGAGAATACAAATCTCTATTAAAAAGAATTCAATAATTTTCAAATTTTCAAATTTTATATTAAAAATTGAGATATCATTGAATCTTTCCTTATTTAGAATAATTATTGTTGATAATTTCTACAAAAAAATGACACGTGTCAAACATTTAGCAAAACTTTCCAAACAATACCTCTTCTTTTTATATATTAATAGATTAATAATAATAAGAACGCTACTAAATAAAAAAAATCCTTTGTAACTATTATAACTATATTATGAATAATAATAATGAGGGAAACGACGAAGAAATTAATTATAAAAACACTAAAAAATTAATTAAATAATAATAAATAAAATATACTACTTAATCATAGTTTTCAGATTTATTATAATCATAATAACGATTATTGATATAACAACAATCAATAATAATACTACTACTAATAATAACACAGTAATAACACCACAACAATAATAATACTAATAATAATAAAAAATTAACAAACTAACAATAACAGAATAACAATACTAATAATAATAATAATAATAATAATAATAATAATAATAATAATAATAATAATAATAATAATAATAATAATAATAATAATAGTATGAATATTTTAATTAGATTTGACTTAATCCACACAAAAAAATAAATAAATTTAACTTACACCATTTAATAGATCCCTTGTAATATAGTCAGCAGCAATCATATTAGAATCACTCCTTGGTCTTGGCATTTTTTGTACTCTATTAACTAAAATACACTCACAAACTCAATAAAAAATGCTATTAAAAACTTACCTCATTTCTAACCTGTTAATGTAATTCCTCATTTGGTTTTGATAATAACAAAACTCATGTAACTTTGTGAGTTGTATTGAGAAGCTATGGTATAAATGATTGTAATAGGATGAGAAAGCTTCTTTGTATTGAGAAACCACTGTGAGAAAGTAAGTGAGAGATGCTTCATGTATTGTATTGAAATAATTGTAATATTTGTAATAGAAGCATAGTTAATAGGATTAGTTATGTATTAGGATTATATAATGTATAATCTTTGTAATACACATGAGAAAGCCGCTGAAGAATTTCAGAAGAAGATAGTGGAATCAGAAAGCTATAGAGGAAAGTCCAAAAACTTAATGAGTTTTTGATATGTGAGCAGAAAGCTACTCAGAAACTTAATGAGTTTCTGTTTGAGAAAGTCAAATCAGAATTATGTTGAATGTTGAATTGTATTATCTGATGTATGATTAGTACATGTGTATGTAATATAGGAAAACATATTTTGCACATGTTAGAAAAGGGAATTAGTTGAAATGGTAGCTTTCCCGCCAAGAAATAGAGCTGTTAATGACAGCTGTACATTTTCAATTTGAAAGAGCTCTCTATAAATAGATGAGTCTCAAGTTGTAATTGCAACAATGACACAATCAGAATAGCACAGAAAAAGAAAAAGATCAGAGTGATAAGAAAAATCATCTGAGAGAAAAGAAAAAGCTGAAAAGAAAGAGAAATCTGAGAGAGAAACTCAGATACATTTTGAGAAAGAAGAGAAAAGAGCTGTGATCTAAGAAGGAAAAAGAAATAGAAAGAAAAGCTCAAGAAAGGAAGATTAGAATAAAGTTCTGATTCAATTGTGAAGATTTAAAGAGAGAAGGGATTTCTGAAGTTAAAGATTTCAGAAGTTGATCAAACTCAAGGAGTTTGAGGTTTAGAGAAACCGGATCAGAAGATAATTGAAGTCAATTTCTCAAGGAAGTCGTTCATAGAAAGGGTGACCAAAAGTAAGGTTCTGAGAAGTCCTTGAGGGAATTTTCAAGGCAGGGAAATCTTTCCAGAGGGGATATCTGGAGAGTGGAAAATCTTTAGAAGGGGATATTCTAGAGTGTCGAACCTGATAAGGTTGCAAATATATCTTTGTATTGATACTTGTACTTTCTGGTGCATTTCTAGTGGAACTCAGTCTTTGAAGGATTGAAGAACTGGATATAGGCACAATTGGCCGAACCAGTATAAGATTGGTGTAATCTCTCTAACTTTTTACTACTTGCATTAATTGTTTTAATTGCTAAGAAACTGTGCTTATAATCTGATATTTTTTTATTTCTGATTGAATATCTCAAGAACAAACTTGAAACAACAATCTGAGAGTTAAAGAAAATAAAGCAAAAGGAATCTTTATGTGTTTAACTTTCTGATATATGATATTAGATATTTGGGTAATTGAAATCTGGAATAAACATTTTAAAGAACAATTTACAGAAAGAGAAATTAGTGTTTTGAAATCTGTAACTAGTTTTCTCAAGAACACTTTCTTAAGAATCTGTGTTTTGTTTTCTGAATAGTTGTTGCTTAGATTTCTGATTGCATTTGAGAAACATATCATATTGTATTGTGTTGATTGATTTGTTTGTGAAATAATTGTTTTGAAACATATTGATTCTGAAACAAAAGTCTGATGTGATTTCTGAAGTAAGTTCAGAAAGCTAGTTCAGAAAGTTGATTCAAAAAGTGGTATATTTCTGAAAGAGGTATTTCTGATATTGATCATTTGATTGTTGAGAAAGCTTGATACCTAAAGTTGTGTGATATTTGTGATCTATAATCCGCTGTGCAAAATAAATCATTGTAATTGGCATATTGATTTCTGTGTATGTCATATAATTGATTGAGAATTCTGGTATCACAAATAATATGTTTGATTCTTATTGTTTTGACTAATTCTTGACAAGTTCAAAGACTTTATCATTCTTTGAGATTTTCAGAAGTGTTAGAATAACAAGAAGAAAGTGCAAAAAATATACACAACCAATTCACCCCCCTCTTGGGTTGTGTGAAGCATAGCTTGGAGGTGTTTTTCAAGAGATACCTCACACCATCATAACCTTGTTGTGAATTTCTTGAATGAACCATCTCAAGCATGTACGCATTTTATAGAGGAGGCGGTGAAGAAGATTTCAATGTATCATATCCCTATTTCGCTTTGAGCTAAATAGGTGCATTTAGCTTGCTCCCAAAATTGCAGTGAAGAACACACCTTCTTTAATGCATACCAAATGTTATCGTGCATGCAAGGGACAAAGTGCAGAGTGTGACACATGGAAAATCATTATTGATAGGACCCTATTTCGTTGCCAGCGAAATAAGAACACTTAGTGTCTTGTCAAATCAAGTTTCCAATGAAATTAAAAGTAAAATTCTATTTTGGTGATAACGAAATAGGAAAAAAGACAAAACAAGCAAAAAACTGAGATAAATGTACTTGCTCTGATATAAATAGGAACAACATTTTTTACAAACTTGATGTTTCTTATTTTGCTGGTAGCGAAATATGGAACACCATAAAATACATTTTATATTCACTCATTACGATATTCTTCTAAATCCATCACTGAAATACAATATAAAAAATAAAAAGCCTCACATTGATCTCTAACATTTAAAAAATATTAAATTGGTTCCTGTCAATATTATTTTTGGACAAACTAAGATCCTTAAACGATTTCCATCATGACATTGATGACGTGACACCTGACATTTTATAAATAACTCAATTTAATCTCTGACATTTACCAATCCAAGGGAAAGTAGGTCCCTTGAATAAATAATATGCTGATTTTTTTTTTATATCTTGTAATATATTCAAATTATGTTTTATTTTGTCCAAATGTTGTACACAATTCCCTAAAATATACATGTTGTGAAAAATAAATTTTTTTTAAATAAAATATTAAATTTAAATGATAGAAAGGTAATAAATATATATTAATTGTTATATTTCGAATACCCGTATAAATGATAGTTGATATAATAATTATAAACTATATTTTTGAAAATATCAAAATATTGTACAAATTCCCTAAAATATACATGTCATCAAAAACAAAATATTATTTAAATAAAATATTAAGTCATAGAAAAATAATAAATACATGTTGAATTATATCCATGTTAATTCAAAATTCAAATATGTAATATGATAAATTGTTGATATGTAATTTAAAACTATAAAAAAAAATAGTTTTTGTGATATTGTATATGTTCATGAACATGAATCATTGTAATTTAAAACTAGTACTCTTCATTCGAATTAAACTTCCAAATCACAAATTGATGGGTGAAAAGAAATACAAAAAGACAAAAATTAAAGTTTAGTGATTTGAGAGAGCAATGTAAGTTGAGTGAATTACAAATCTAAATTAAACGCTAAAAAATAGAAAAGAAAACACAAAAAAAAAATCTAATGTCCCCATGTATATTTTAGAGAATTGTATATAACATTTGAACAAAATAAAACATATCTTATATATTACAAGATACAACAAACAAATCAATATGTTATTTATTCAAGGGGTCTATTTGTCCTCGAATTGATAACCGTATGAGATTAAATGAGTTATTTATGAAATGTTAGGTACCACATCATCATCAATATCATGATGAAAACCATTTAAAGTCGTTAGTTTTTTCAAGAATAACATTGTCAGGAACCAATTTTACATTTTCTAAATGTTAGAGACCAATATGACTGATGGTGAAAACGTCAGAGACTAATTTGAGTGTTTACCCTTAATATTTTCTTAGGGAGTATTGTTATGTCCACAATGAAAAATTAATCAAATCAGCTAATATATTATGCAGAACATATATTATATAATGTACACATTATATATCATATGTTATATACAATATTTATCACATATTATACATATCATATATCACACATTATAATAAAAGATAATATTATAACATGTAATATATATTATACATAACATATCATATATATGTTCTGCATGTAATATATGACTATTTTGACTGATTTCTTAACCAGCACCAAGAGTTTCTCTTTATGAAGCAAAACTTCAATTTTTTCTCCGAGAATTTCAAGGTCGCATAATGAGATATTTCATAATTAAAAAATATCTACTTTATTTAAAAAATATTTTTTGTGCTTCATAAAATTAATTATTATTATTAATCATTATATGTAATAATTAAACTTTTTAAAACTATTAATTTAATTTTTAAACTAATCCATCATTTTAAAAAGTGAATAGTAATTTTAAAATGTTAGATTAGTTTTATTTTATATTATACACGTACGTATCATTACTCTTTATGTACCCTCTTTATTGATATATCTCAATTTTAACTATTTTCGAATCAAATTTATATATCTTTCAATCGGTATTATTACTCTGATCCTTATTTTACATTTATTTTCATATTCCATTAAAGTCATTGTTTAAGAAAATACTGTTTTTTTAATATTATTTAAAAAATATTAAACTCTTATTTATTTAAATCTTTATATTTTAAATTATATTAAATAATTGTACTAATAATTAATATTAATTATAAAAAACTAAATGTTTTAATTATATCAAATACAAAATAAAATAAGAATCTACAATCTTATAATAAGTGTTTTATGTTATATCTTTTAGTATATATTTTCTTGTTCTACTAGCATAGTACGTGTGTGACTGTGTGAGTCTTCAAAGTATATTAGACTTTATCATTACTTTTTTCGAAAAAAAATATGAAGTGTGAAAATGAAAATTGAATACTAGTAAAATATATAAAATAAATTTATGATAATAGAAAATTATTTAAGATACTTTTCATAAACATTAAAAAAATACATCCAAATTAGTTCCTCTAAAAATTATTATCAACCATAACTAAATACAATAGAAAAAATTATAAAAAATTACTATATTAATTACTACTCATTTTTATTATATTTATTAATGAAATAAATTTCTAAAAACATTTTTAAGTCACTATTTAAATCTGGACAAATTGAATCATACTCTAAAATAACTTTTAAAATATCTTTTTTGATCCTAATTATTTTAAAATACAAACCATATTAGAAATCATTTTAGTTATCATTTATAGTAAAACTAGGTGTCTTTAAAGCTTTTCTTCTGAAATAAAGGTCTAGCACGGCTCTGGAGCGTTGTTACTTTTCCGGTGCCTGTGCAATTAGAAAAGAAAAAGGAAAATGATTTAGTTACTGAATCGGCAACCAGATACGTGGTAAGTGGAAGCTAACTCGGTCGTCTCTTAGAGGAAGTACAGACAAGTGATTGAATGATCAGATTGTATGAGAAGGGGGTTGGAAAAGCGCATGTGAACAGTAGGTAGGAAATATAAATAATTAAGTTGGCTCGGTGTTGGATGAGACGATCGGTACAGTTCTCCTATCCTCTACCCTAGTATTACGCATACTCCTAGTGTATGACACTTATAGTATGACTGTACTCTCCTAATGCAGATTGAATAAACCTCAAATCTCACTAAAGGAATACCTAGGCGACTCACTCACAAAACAGCTCGTGACTCGATCTAGTGTGACACTATGCGATGCCTAACTCCTAAACCGGTAGTTAACCTCTAACGCTCTCTAATCAACTAGCAGGAACCAACATCCAGAACAGGTAATTAATTCCTAATTAACCGACTAACCTTGACATGTATCAACGTCTTCCAAACCGAGATTTTAAACGCACGCTCACAACTATCCTAGTCAACCACTCGACTAAACACGTACAACCATTAAACCAGGCATTACGAAATTAGAGCTATATATTAGAGAAACTATACTAGGTGAATCAGATACTACCCAAGGTCTCAAGTACTAACGAACCATCACCGATAATCTATCCTACACCGAGACTAAAATCTAATTATCCACAATAATAATAATAATAATATAATCTATAACAACCTAAAATAGAATAATATTAAAATAAATTGTACAAGAAATTAAATTACTAAATTAAAATCCTAAACTATAATTAAAATGAAATATAAATTAAATTAACATAACAAAATTAAACTAAATAAACACAGACATATATAATTATAACAATATTAATAACACTCAAATAAATAAAGTTAAGCAGCAAAACAAAAATAAAATAAAATAGACTAAACTACATGTTGAGTGCAGTATGTGTGGAAGTTGTTGTTCCGTTGCAAATGAGAGTGAGATGCTATTTATAATAGCTCTTGGAGTGCTTTTTACTGTACAATTATTGATTTAAGACAAATCTTCCCATGACTTCAGGGATTATGCCCCGTGACTTCCCTTCCACTAGCGCTTGTCACACTCCTGCTAGCGACGAAGTTGGGAACAATTATTGCACTTTGTTCTGGAGTTTCCATGGCTGCTCGGAGAAGGAAGCTTGGTGCTGCATGGAGGTGGTGCCGCGGAGGAGATGGTGCTGCGCATGGAGGGCTGGCTGTGGAGCTGTTGTTTCCTGGCTGGTGTGCGGAGCTGGTGCGACTAGTAGAGGAGCGGCGCTGTTGGGAGCTGCTCGTGGCTGCAGTGGAGGTGCGGAGCTGGAAAAGAAGGCTGCTGCAGAAGGTGGTTGTCCGCGGGTGCAGTAGATGGAGGGGAGCTGCTATCTTTATTGGTGTTGTTGGGTGCATGATGATGGTGGTGTGTGACGCCTCTGCAGGAAAATGATGATGATGCTCATACATAAATGATGATGATGTATATGCATATATGATTCCCATTCTTACATAACACATACATACATAAACACTCCTCTCTCTCTCTCTCTATATATATATATATATACTAGTTTATAAGTCCGTGCAAGGCACGGGACTTGGGAATTTAAATAAAACGATACATAATTCCGGTTGATCCATATATAACCAAGAATTGATAACAAACATAATAAGCTGTCGATGCAGTTAAAATAATGAAAGGGAAACATTGAACTAACATTTTGCTGCACCATCTTAGTAATGTAACAACAGTTACATTCAATGAAGATAAATACTCGTCAACTATGGCTATTGACTGAAGATGTCAAATTTTAAGTCTGCATAACATATTGATCAACGCTTTCTGAAGGACCCAATGAACCACCTACATTTACAAACTGCATCAGCTTGAATGAAAACAATTTAGCATAAAAGGCATTGCTCAATTATTAACAGGTATAACCCAGAAATAAACACTTGAGTCAATATGACAATTTTTTTGTGAAATGTGGTCTTATTAATTGGCTTATGTTTATATGAATTTTCTAGACAGACAATAAATGTGGATGTGTATATAAAGGAGGTGTACCTGGAAGGTCAATTTTTTCAAAAATCTCCCATTATACCACGTTCAGTGTACATCCATCTGGAATTTGGTCATGGTTTTCCAATAAGATGCGCAATCCATCTTTGTTTTTTACTCGCGAAATAGCAACGTAAAGTTGCCCATGACTAAAAATTGGTCTTGGAAGATAAAGACCAACTGTAGAAAGTGTTTGGCCCTGAGATTTATTTATTGTCATGGAGAATGAGACTATAATTGGAAACTGTCTCCTTTGAAATTTAATAGGTATAGCTTCATTATTTGGGACCATGTTCATCTTTGGTATCAATACAATCTCATCAGATTTGTTTCCAGTTAGAGTTTTGCATTCTATTACATGCTTGCCCATTTTTCTTACCTGTAACCTTGTTCCATTACAAAGGTCATTACACTGGTCTATGTTTCTAAGTAACATAACTGGTACACCTTCTTTAAGTTTCAATTTATGAGGTGGTATCCCTGAACAATTTATTTCGTTTAATATATCAGGAGAAAACACATCCAGCTCACCTTCCATTTTACCTTCGCCAATGCATAATGAGTCTAAACTAAGATAAATGACCTCATTACCTGGTAGTTTATCCATAATAAAATTATTCACGCGTGTCACAACTTCTAGTGTTGGTGCAAGGATTGACCTTTCCTTGAAATAATTCATTACTGAAAGATTGCTCATAATATATGGATAAACAAACTCAATCAATTGATCCAGACCTAATGGAGAATTTTTATCAATATTTCATCTGGAATTCGCACAATTGATTCACCATCTGTTGTATCACCACATAAACAATCACCTAGTTTAAGCAACCATGAAGCAAATTGTACATGGTTGTCACTCCTATCAATTATTGTACCTACCCCAAGTCTCATATTTTTTGTTAGTCGTAAAACTTTGCAAAAAGGCCAGAGATATGATGAGCTAATTGATGATTGGATTATATCCTGTCGTGATCCACGTGGGATTACTGGCAGAATTTGCCTAAAATCGCCTCCCAGAACCGACACCTTTCCACCGAATGGCAATTTGTGATTATAAGTCGGAGAATATCTTAGTATATCAACCATCGTTCTATGAAATGCTTCATAACAAAACTTGCTTAACATGGGAGCTTCATCCCAAATTATCAATCTTGTCATATTCAACAATCTAATGTGAACAGTCCCCTGAGCAATGTTGCATGTAGAGTCTTCATTAATACACAAAGATATTTTGAACCGTGAATGCGATGTCCTTCCATTTGGCAACAATAATGACACAATCCCACTAGAAGCAACATTTAACACAACATTGCCCTTGGATCTTATGAAAGAAGACAATACATTCCATAAATAAGTCTTTCCTGTGCCGCCACACCCATATAGGAAAAAAAAACCACCATTACCCTTATACACGGCATCCACAATCTCGTTAAACACTAACTTTTGCTCAGAAGTTATTGTTTCAAACAGACGTGAAAATTGGTTTTGCAACTCATTTCGATCAATTTAGTTCATCGAAAATAATTCTATCCTCAGTAATTGAAAATACCTCTTCAGAGGGGAAAGGCATGCTTGCATACTCTTTTAATGTCTTACCGTTGGATTGAAGAAGTTCTTCTATTTTGGCCAAGCAAATGTTCTTGATGTTTTCTTCATTGACAGGAATGCCTAAAAAAAATTATTAGTAGTGGTTTAGTACTTTATCCATAATGAATAGATTATTAAATTATTATAGTAAAATTAAGATTTAATGCGTACTTACTCTCCATTTGAACTAACTTTTGTTGCCTAAATATAATATCTTCGGACATTTGTTGCCAACAACTATCCCAAACAAATTCAGGGCGATTCATATTGTTGGTTGTCAGCAAAATAACAAATAACCTTCGAAGATACTGCCCAGAAGCCCATGAACTTGCTTCAACTATTGCATCTACGAACTCTTTGTCATCTTGTAGTAATCCAAGTGCATAACATGCATCCTTAAAAGTGATATAAAGAACATTAATTATCAACATTTTGGATATCCTCAAAACTTGTGCATCCTTTTTGTATATTCAATAATAGACGAAGGTAGTAGTCCTCCCCATGGCTCGAAGGAACATGTGTGATCTGTCCAATTGTGTATCCTTGTTTCCTAGGACACCAAATCGAACAATTTGCTTTCCACACAAATTTTGTTGGCATTTCATTGAAAGTCAATTGTCTCGCTTCTGGATATATCTTATTTGCCTCCATCCATCCTAATAGTTGAAGATAACAACACCAAAACGTTGCAATACAAACTGAATTTTTTAACTAACAGCATACTACAAACTAAAGAACTGCCAATAACTTAGCCATCCATAGATATCAATAACCACATAATAACATAAAACATAAACTACAATATTACATATTAACTTAACAGCATTCCTAGGGCCCTCTGCAGCAACAGACAAGCCAAAAAGGCATCCAAGTAAGGATCAACTATGGACATGGCTCCATATGAACGTCTGTCTCATCTTCAACAGCTACACTAATCCTAATTTTGCACCCAGGCTTTACCAAATTATTGTAAGCTCCAGCACCCTTCCAAGAAGTGTTAATGATTGGAAATCATTAAAGACTTGGTTTTGAATGATAACAAATTAATATAAAGAAAATATTTTGTTCGAATAATTTAATGGACGTTGATATGTGCAGTGAGAAAGCTATTTGAGATAGCTAAAATACATAAGAAAGTTGGAACTACAAGCACTCAAAGCACATGGTTCTAGAAGCACAAGAAGAAAGAAGAACAAAGCCTCTCAAAAGGAAATCAAGGCATGAGAAAGCTATTGAGCAACATGCGAAGAAGACATGAGAAAGCGCTATGAGAAATGCACTCAGAATCTTCTTAGAAGGATGCACAAGATGTTTCTTAGAAGGACCTATTCTCAGAAGATTGCCTTCACTCAGAAGATGCGAGAACCTTATGAAGAAAGCACTTCTAGAAGAATGGAGAAAGCTGCAATATCAGAACACTTCAAGAATTGGTTTCTGGAAGCTAAGAAGTTCAAGTTTCTGATAAAGAAACTGTTCATAAACCGAGAAAATATCAAGACCAAGAAGACTTCTCGAAAGCATCCTCCAAGAAGCCAAGAAAGTACTCTTCTAAGAAGACTTGAAAGTTTCTGAGAAAGCCGAGCTCCAGAAAGCTGTCCTAGAAGACTAAATGGAAGCATCAGATTCTGATAAGAATCATTCAGAAAGCACTCAAGGAAATCAAGATCTATATTAAAGTACTTTCTGAGGCAGCATAAGAGACTTTCTGAGTAAGTATCAGAAGATACACCTTCCGGAGAAGGTTCAGAAAGCCAGCATCTGAGAAACTCTCAGAAGCTGTGAGCTTATGAGAAAGCTGTCCAAGAAGTTCCTTCAAGAAGCTGAGAAAAATCTACATCTGAGGAGTCACCCTCTATCTAATCAAGGCATCTTGAATGAGAAGATACATCATTAAGGAAGGAAGGAATTCTCTCAGAAACTTCTCATTGGGTTAGTCAAGACACATCAAGAAGATGCATCAGTCTTCTCATGAAGTGCTGACTTGGTTATGAGAAAGCATTTTTCTCAGAAGGCTGAATAGAATTTGTGAGAAGCACAAATTCTCAGAAAGCTCTCAGAAGGCAGTACTCTCGGAAAGCTCTCAGAAGACTCTCAGAAGGTAGTCCTTTCAGAAAGCTCTCAGAAGGTAGTCTCTCAGAAGGACACTTCAGCAAGTCTTGGGAACTGTGCACAACGACTATAATCAGGAAAAGGCTATAAGTAAGCTCCCAACAAGACACAAAGAGAGCTTGCACGTTGCTGCAATGCTGCCAAATTTCCTAGTGATGTTAGAACATTAATTCAACTTTATAACACATCACTAACAGCATCTAGGGTCACTCTAAGGAATCAAATCAAATCTTTTCTACTCATATTCCTTGAGAAACCCGAGATTCTATAGAAGAGAAATTTTCTCTCAAAAGAAAATTTCTTGAAATCTTCTATTCTTATTCTTTCATTAGATAACATCCTTGCTGTTGCAAGCTTTGAATAGGAGTTGTTTAAGGATATCCTTTCTTCATTCAAAGTCCTTAAGCATTTGTTTGTAAGTGCTTTAAGCACACCTCTTTCAAACACAAATCTAAATTTATTTGTAAAAGTCTCACTCATGTGGAGTCGAGCAATCAGAGCCTGAAGAGGCTAAGAAAAAAATACTTGTAAAAGTCTAATGGTAAATGAGCAAGTAGCCTGAAGAAGCCATTCAAAGAATACTAGTCTTGCTCATTGTGTTGAGTTAAGCAAGAGAAGCCAGAAGTGGCTTGATGAAAGAATACTAATCTCTTACTTGTAAGAGTGGAGTGAAAAGTCCTTAGTTTAATCTAAGGCAATGTAAATCATTTTCTAGTGTGAAAATGTGGCTTAGCCTGAGAAGGCTTGAGGAAAGAATATCGAAAGCTTAGCCTGAGAAGGCTTGAGGAAAGAATATCTATGCTTAGCCTGGAAAGGCTTGTGGAAAGAATATTCACTGCAAAGCCTGAAGAGGCTAGAAGAAAGAATACTTGAGAAAGCCTGAGAAGGCTTGCGAATATCTGTAACTTTGAAGAAAGTTAGTGGAACTCAAACAATTGTTTGAGAACTGGATGTAGGCATCATTGGCCGAACCAGTATAAAATTGTGTTCACTCTCTATACTTCTCTCTGAACTTTATTGCTAGTTTAATTTCTAGTTGCTTAATCTTTATCTTAATTCACACTCTATATAAAGTATAAGATGCATGATATTAACTAGCTTTTTCTACCATAAAATTACATCAGAGAGAAAAACAATTTTTGAAGTGAAAACGTGCAAGAACATAAGGAGTTCTTAGAGCAGATTTTCTATAAACCAGTCATCGTAATTCTTCATATACGGATTGGTTAACCGTTGGATCGAGTTGAAAATTTATGAGAATGTTAAGGACACATAGTTCTAACATATGAATGGGTGGATCTTTGATTCGATGACTGAAGTGAGAGATATTAATAACGTAATGAACCAGTACAAATTATGCTCTCACCAGAAAGTAATATCAGAAACTTCGTATGAGGGTTCTGAGGCTCTATGACCATTTCTCTTTAAACAATAATATGTTTCTGAAGCTTATAGTATATTATTATATGAGTAGATATTATCTTGAATAAGTTCCTAATTCTTCATATTAGATAACTTATCTAGAAAGTATCTCTATGCATGGTTTCTAGTTGCTACAACTATGTTAATATCTCATGTATATCTTGAATATATTATCATGTTAATATAGTTATTATTATACTAACTCTCTTCCATTATAACTACAAGTATTTACACTTGATAGTTATAATCTACATGTTTCAGAAATCACAAAGAAGGTTGATCTTCTCAGAAAGCAAAGTTTCTGAGAAACTTTACTTTCTCAGAAGGACTCTCCGCTGCGACTCAGAAGGATACCCTTCTGAGAAGTGTTCTTGAAAGAAAGAGTTTTAGAAGATTATTTTGAAAATCTAAGCACGATTCAACCCCCCCTTCTCGTGCTAACACACCTTCAATTATCAGTAACGTACCGATGCCAACCCTTTCCAATACACATTTCCCTTGGCCGACTTTGGCAAGAACGCAAGGTCCCAGGGTAAGTGCTTCTGTTTGCATCTGTGACCTAATCTCCTTAATTCTATTAGGGAAAGCCACACGTGCAAAACCACTAGGGATCAACTGTGCACAAAAGTCATATTTCAGTAGTTATTACTGGATGGTTCACAAATGTAAATGTAGTAGTACCATAGTATAATAAGAAATGTAAAAATAAATAGATAAATGAAAAGGATATGGAACAAACCAAAGAACTTGACTTTATTTGACTTTCTGAAATCTCTCGGTCACATGAGTAATAAACCGAGCCATTAATGGTTATTTGGATTACATTCTCGTCCTCAACATCCACCACGTCGGGGTCAGGAACGATAGGTTCAGCAATCAAAGTCTCGCTAACATTCTCCTCAATTGGAAACTTCCTTTCATTAACATTACTGGCAGAGGCAGTAAAACCTTGGATTGGGTTCTCATTATTGGCTCCAGAGCCTAACTCTGGCAAGTCAACAATATCAATTTCACATATGGGCAAATCATCAGTTGTTATGTCTAATGAATCTGTTTCAAACGGAACAAAAATTGGGACATCACCGATGGTGTTTTCCGTAAAACCATCAAGTTCGAAATCAAAAAGCGTAATTTTAGTTGAAAATGCCGTGTGTGGCACGCCTAGTTCATTGTTACCGAAGAAAGTTGCATTGAGATGAACATCTATCGGGACAGTCTGCTCAATTTCATTTTGAGCTAGATTACTTGGTCCAGCAATGTCAGATAGCGCCACCGTTGGTACATGATGGGTGGGTGTTTCATGGGTATGACTAAGAACATCAACCTGAGTAAACTCACGATATGCATCGTAAAATGAAGACTCAAAAAAATCTTTTACGTAGACATCAATTATCAGCATTGATTGTGTAGACACAAGGTAAGTCACTCGTTGCATGGCAATGTCTCTAACTCTGATATAAAATACATCAAATCCAGCATAGTAGACTTTCAACCACCCACCACATTGAAGGTTATAAAACTCCATAAGCTGGTAGTAACCATGTTTTATGTATCCACGCAGCCACCCCTTATCAATCCGAATTAAGCAACAGTTTCCCTGATTATCTTGAAAGATGAGTGTCTCACTAATCTCATCTTTAAACATCTTGTAGAAATTTGTAGGCAATGTGGGAAATTTCTGTGTAAATCAAAAGAGTATACTGTTATGAAGCAGGGAAAACATTAACTTTGCGATGGAGGTAAATGTAATCACATTCAGGCAACATACCTCATTTGGATCAAGTAAAAAAAAAGTGTCGATAAAGGAAATTATGAGGCATTCGATCTACTTTCACTTGGTGACGTTCCATGGAAAGTGCTGTTATATACAAAAGATTTGAGAATAGTAAAATACATAATAAGAAAACTTGTCCTGAAGTTATGTTTTGCAACAAAAAATAAACTTCATTAACATGACCTTATATACTGAGTTTATAAATTTTAACAAAATGAGAAACAGTTACATGGCAAAAAATTAGTTATTACTCCATAACACGATAACCTACAGCAAACCTATGACAATAACTACGCATGCATTGACCGTTGACATTACGATTTTGAAAGCCAAATAACCATACAATAGTAGGAGATCAATAACTTTAGAGGCAAGGTTATAACAATGCGAGGTTGATAGAACTATTGCTTAAGCATATAATATATTTTTGAAGAACTAAAATAACAGTGGAATTGAGGGGAAGTATTTTGAAACAACCGGAAAAGAATGAAAGAAGAAAGAGTTAAAATAAATTAACGCAATATACTATGTAGCAGAGGAGACCAATGCATGTTTTACATGGGCATTAGAAACGTACGTAAGATATTGCAGGACAATGGGAAAGTGTAGTCGAAGGTGCTATTTGTAGTAAAACTTAAGACCATATATGAGACTGATGGGACAAACACGAATGAAGTGTTAAAGTGGTAATATTATAATCATGTGTTTGATTGAAGTGTTGAGTATAATAAGAAAGAAATGTTGGATTAAGACTAAACATTGATAGAGGGGAAAAGTCAATGCGCGAAGATTGTGTGGCATGATATGCTAACAATCGAAACGCCACTACTAATGAAATGAGCAGAATAAGTAATTAAAAATAGACAATTAGAAGCGTGCGTTTGAAAGGAAAAATGGGAAGATGTTGCAGGAAACGTACCGTACTGAAGCTAACCTACTCTGATATTGTTTTTCGTCATTTTATTGGGAAATTGGAAAATCATTTGTTCGAAAATGGAAAATATGGACATGGCTTAGCAATACCTCTCTGACAAGGTTGTACGGTTGATTTGATTGAAATGGATTAACCCATCACAGTTTCCTTTCCAAAACAAAATGACAATTATCGACACCATTACCCAAACAAAAATCAAACATGCAAACCTCAATGTTACAGCAACAAATCTATTAAAAAAATGGGGCATATGAATAAAAAAAATTAATAAAAAAAATGATGGGCAAAACCTGTTTAAGATAGGGGAGCAGGTATAATGCAGGAAAAAATGGTTCACCATCCGATAATGACTTGATAAATGGAAAACATCTCTCTACAATATATATCATCACAATTGAAATAACATAATAATAACATAATAATATAATAATTTTTTTAGATTGTATAGTTGCCACCTAAGGTCAAGTGAAGCGCCTTATTTTTTGTGTAATGCATTGAGAGCTTGCCAAGTCAGCAGGTGGCAGAAGCACCCTGCCAGCATGAAACCTTGCTTTATAATATGATAGTAGATATATATAATGATATCACAAACATAAATACACATATATAACATGGACACTGTAAACATAAATAGCACTATAAGTTAAATAACACACACATACACATATAACACACATACACACACACATATATATAATAATAATAATAATAATAATAATAATAATAATAATAATAATAATAATAATAATAATAATAATAATAATAATAATTTTTTTTTTGTTGATCCAACCGTTGAATTCAAATAATTAATTGTGAAGATCATTCATGTCAAATTTTATTAAAATTGAACATCATTAAGAATGTATTCATATATTTCTTATTCTTGTTTATTTTGAACAAATGTATTACGTTGATTTTTATGTCCATCAAAACTATATCAAATGATTTTATATTGTTTTGAAAATGTATAAATATGATCTATATGATGTGAATCTCTAATCCAACGGTTGATTTAATAAAAAAGTTATCTAATAAAAAGTTATTGAACGGTGTAACAATTGCTTAAAGTTACACAAATGTTATTTGAACATAACTCTATATATATATTATATACAAACATAAATATAAGCTTATTTACACAAATATATTTATTAGCTATATACACATATATAAGGTGAATATAATTGTAGATTAAATAAATAACACATATTATATACATACAAATAATTATTCACTCAAATATATACTTATACATACACACGAATATGCGTAAATACAAAATATATATATATATAAAAGTGACACATATATACATATGTAAATATACTCTCACATAAATATATATTTATAATTGATTATACACATATAAATCTGTTATCCTAAAAAAATAGTCAGTAGGCGAAAGAGACGTTAGTCGAAGAGTATGTAGTCGAATAAGAATAGTCGAAGCGTTTGCTAGCCGATCGAAACAGATAGTGACAACTGATTGATTACGGCTACGGCTAGAGAAGAAAACGGCTGAAGAACGTGTTTAGAGGCAGTTGCGAGAATTGTGGAAGATAGCTAAAACGGTGGGATTGAGCGTTCAGGTGAGCGAAAGAAGGCGGAAAAGAAGGAGTGAAGTGGCACGAAGTTAAGTGGCAAGATATGGAGCCGGGATAAGCGCAAGAAGAGGTCAAATAATAAGGGCTATAGAAAGGGAGCGGTTAGCTAGGATTAAGGCATCCGAAAATCACTAGAGCAATCTTGTATTTCATTTTCAGTCTTTATCTTACCGTTATTTCATTTCTAGGAGTAGATGTAGTTAGAATTCATTCTCATCTTTGGTGTATTTGCAAGTTTGTTGAGAGTTAACTCAAGTCAATTCAGTTTCACTCTATTTTCGCCCATATTTCTCTTTAATCATTTTCTCCTGCCTAAAGTCTTGCTTCTTTTCCTAAGACATTTGGGGAACTTACAGTTGAGGGCAAGATTCCCGTCCTCAGCGTAATCGCCTTTAGTCGAAGGGATCATTACGTTGTTTTTCATTCGGTTGTTGAGATAGCCGAAGTTATTTTCAGCGACAACATAATTGGCACGCCCGGTGGGACTAACGGGAGTATTATAGACAAAATAGGCCTCGACCATCTTTGGCGGATGCAGTTAAGGTCTGGGCGATTTTCCGAAATGAGCTCATCGACGAACGCTGGTACACCCAAGCCTAAGGGCAAAACAGATGCGACCACTACCGCCGTAATTGCTGGGATAGGTAGTGAAGGACCTATAATTAAGACCACAACAACGGGTGTTGGTTCGTCATCAAGGAATGCTTCAACGATTTCGGTGGCCTTTATCAGGCAACAAATCGAAGAAGGAATGCATGACCTCATGTATCAAGTGTCACAACAAATGGGTGAAATCGTGCGACCCATGGTTCGTAATGTTTTACAAACAGAGGGATACCACCCTCAAGCTGCTGCTTCTAGTGCACCTCTGATGATGCCGCAAACACCTCCTTTCGTCACCGAGGGAATAGGAGGGTTGGTTGCAGGAATCACTAGTGGGGTTGATAATGTTGCGATACCAAGGAATAATGTGGAATTCATGGCTCAACCAGTGGTTACACCATTGCAAGGGTGTAACACTTTTGGTATGCCACCATATGGAGGAGCAAGCGGGATCTCAGCTAGTCCAGCCGCGCCTTTGAATCATGGCTCCGTTTATATGCAGAGGAGGCCGGAAGAAGCTATCGGCAATATCGGTATGCCATACGGCGGAGAAGCATACCAACAGCAAGGGGGCACGCCACGCACTTTTGGCCCTGTTGGCTTTAGGCCTCCCACGCCGTGCGCACAAAACTGGCAGCCGCAGCCGAATACGTGGACAGAGCCGCATGGAGGAATGCAAGGCTTTGTGGGTAATCCTCAGGCGCCCGTCTATCAACAAGAGGAAGGATTGCTGCCGAGGAACCCAATGCAACCTCAACTGTATGATCCCAATATGATTGCTGATGTGCTTCGGCAACATTTTGGCTTGCAATTGAGACCATTGGAGAGGCCTGTGTATCGGAAGCCATATCCAAAATGGGTTGACAGGATCCCATTCCCCAGGGGTTTTCGGGCTCCTGATTTCACTACCTTTTCAGGTGAAGATGGAAAATCTACAATGGAACATATTAGCCGCTTTACAGTACAATGTGCTGAGGCCGGGCATAATGAGTATCTAAGGCTTCAGTTGTTCCCGTCCTCTCTGACTGGGATGGCATTTTCTTGGTACTCATCGTTGCTGCCAAATTCTATAAATAGCTGGGCTGATATGGAAAGGGCTTTTCATGATCGTTTCTACAAAACGAGACCGGAAGCTTCATTGTTGGATCTGATTGCTATTAAGCAGAAAGGGCAAGAGCCGGTTGGAGATTTCCTTGAAAGATTCAAGAAGATTCGGGGAATCTGCAGTGCTCAGATATCAGATGGAGAATGTACAGCTATTGCTGTGAACAACATGAATCCTCAACTGAGAGAGAGGTTATTAGTTGGGGATTATTCTGATTTTGGACAGTTAGCCGAGAAAGCCGTGAGGTATGAACGACTAATCCAAGAGAAAGAGCTGAAAAGAGTGGGTCGCTTCGCGATTAATAAGCCTCCTCAGAATATCAACTTGGTCGAAGGAGAATCAGATGATGAAGAACTAGTCTACGAAGAAGAATCTCCAGCTGGAGAAGTAGTGGTAGCTGAGCTGTTAAAAAAAATGAGGTATACTCTTGTCCTGCTCTCACAACTGCGAAAGGGAAGGAGAGAGTTAAACCAGGGAGTAGGGAGCCGTATTTGTTTGATATCACAAAGGCAGAGCAAATTTTTGACTTCCTTTTGAAAGACAAACAGCTGAAGCTACCCGAAGGCCATGAAATTCCACCAGCCGAGAAGATAAAAGGGGTTAAATATTGCAAATGGCACAATTCCTGGACTCATCCTACAACAAATTGTTTGGTTTTCCGAAATGCCATTCAGAAGGGATTAAAGGAGGGCAGGTTCAAGCTTGCTGACCGTGTTCAATCGGTTGTCAACGTAGAGTCCAATCCTTTCCCTCCGGCTAGTATTAATATGGTGTCAGTTTCGGAGGAAAGAATGATGAACAAAAACCTTCGTGGAAGAGTTTGGAAACCAAAGGCAGAAGCTAATAAAGTCGACTCGAAGGAAGTAATAGCCAGGAAGCGTGAGAACCCACACCTACGGAGAGTGTATTCTCGAGGATATTTGGAATGGAAACCACCTAGGTGGGGGCCAGGTCCTGGCGAGAATTTGTGGTATGGACCGGGTTACGGGAGTCAGCAGCCGAAATCACGGTTGACACAGAATGCTTATAGGTCAGGATATGGGAATCAGCAGCCGAAACTGTAACACCCCGAACTTTATTAGGTCCTAATTAAAGGAAATTAAGGGTAATGGACTTTAATTGGAACTTAATTGGGTTTGAGTGAACATGTTTCCCCTGGATTAAAGTATCTATGCTATGTGTTCTTATGAGTATTTATGTGTATTTATGTGTGCTTTGATGTTATATTAAGTCATAATTGGTGTATGGATGTTATTATATGAGTTGAGACACTTTAGAAGTGTTTTGGGGCATTTTTCGCGCCCAGTAATCGATTACAGCTCCTTGGTAATCGATTACAGCAGGTTAAGTTTCAGAATTGGGCTTTTTCGAAGGCCTGTAAACGATTACAAGCTCGATGTAATCGATTACACTGCGCGCAGAATGAGTTTTTCGGAGGTTTTAAGTGACGGGTGGGCCCCACGATGACTCTTAAACCCTAGTAGCTCATAATATAAAAAGATAAACCCTATTTTTCAAGCTCATTTGGTCAGAAACACTCTCCCTCTCCATCCAAGAGCCTCCATTATTTCTCTCTCAAGAACCCTCATAGCCATAGCCATTCCACGCTAAGAAACACCCACAAATACTCACCCAACCTCAAAAATAATTACATATTATTGATCCTCTCACCAAGCCGGACGTTTCTACCGGTTGCTTTCCTTCGCAAAGGGTCATCGTTGGAGTCGGGCCGTTCGTGAAACTAGGATTCCGTCTAGAGCAAGAGTTGTCTTCAAGAGGTAGGGGTTAGGCATTATAATTGTTATGAAATTTCAAGTATATTGATGAATTGTTGAAGTTTTCAATGTTGTTCGTTGTCTTTCCCATTAGGGTTCATGAAAGGGTTGATTTATGAAATTGGTTTTGAAAAAGAAATGGGTTTTACGAATTGGAAAGTGATTTAAACGTATTTTTATGATTGGAATTGGTATGGCAACGTTTTCTATCGATTGGGACGATGTTAGGTTCATATTTTGGCCAATGGCTATTGAAAAACGTGTTTTGAAAACCCAGGAATCGTGGTTTACGACTTCGTAATCGATTACACGACTTCGTAATCGATTACGATGCCCGAAATCCCAATCGCGAGAAAACGCTGTTCTCTGTTAATCGATTACAGAGTTGCGTAATCGATTACCAACCCGTGTAATCGATTACAACAGTGCTGTTTGTGCGAAAATGAACTGTTTTGACCCTTTATGCACCCTAATGCGTTCTACAACTTATGTAACTGATATATATGAGTTAATTATGCATTGTATGCTTTAAATATGTTGTTTAATGAATGTTATGATGTTACGAGATGTCTATGTGAACTATATGACCTTATGCTTTATGATTATGCATGACTATGTGAATGAGTATGTGCTATAAGTAGCCTTCGACATGTGATGGTTGTGGCTGAGGGAGGTGAGTTAAACCTCGACATGCAACTCCATTACTGAGGGAAGGTGAAAAGGTTAAAGATCAAGATTAAAGTAAAACACATGTAACCTTCGACATGTGGTAGTTGTTGCTGAGGGAGGTGTGGCAACCTCGACATGCAACTCTATCACTGAAGGAAGGTGAATACCCCCTCTCCCCAATATAGTTTAGGATGAGCTCATGCCTAGGGGTCGGTGATGTGGAGGAAAAAGTTCATGGGGTGGGCAGGCCAAAAGAGAAAAGTGTATAACAGAGTAAAGTAAAGTTAGAAGTTAAGTCTAAGTTTTAAAGGTTACTGTGACATAGAGTAATGATTGACTAAGTTCCCTTATATGACTAAATGGCACGTAGAGCACACACAAGGATTATATAATGATATATATTACGTATGCATATGATATAAAATGAACAAGAGGCACTTAGGAAGGTCGTTCCGGGAAAGATGATTTTAGAACTTATAACTGAAAACTGAATGCACTCATACCACACCTATTTTATTAATAAACCCGGAGCGGCTCCCCTACTGAGTTACTTCCCAGTACTCACCCCTCGTTTTTCCCCCATTTTAGATGATGAGATTCCACAGGACACAGGAGCGGATGAGGAGCCCGCACAGCTTTAGTTCTTTACAGTTTTTCATCTTTAGACTTATTATTTCCCATCTATACGTTATGGATTATGTTTACTTCCCATGTTAGCATTCACTTGTATTTACTTTGAGTCCGGACATATGTTAGCCGGTGTTTATTTTTCAGTTATGGTTTGTATTCGTGGAGTCTCATGGGTCTCAGTTTTAGGCTCATGGGATGACACCTATTATTATTATTTACTTTCTTGATTGTATGTTTGGGGAGATTATGTTTGTTATTTCTATTTATTATACGAGGTATTATTCAGACTACTTCATGTGTCATGTATTATCGTTATATTATACGCAATGCCCTTATGTTTATACACCGCAAACGATTTTCAAAAAAAATTCTCCCATGTATTTTCCGCGTACAAGTATTTTAAAAACCAGTATGAGTATGATAACAGGAGGTAACCCTTATGAAATGGCCCTAAATGACTATAGCACTAAGGGCTGTCTAGTAGGGTGTTACATTTTGGTATCAGAGCGGGTCCTTCCTTACAGGGCTTGAGGTAATGGATATGTTATGCTTTTGTTGTATGTCACGTTAGTTATCGCGCGCATACCTCTTATGTGTCTTAGTTAGTGTTGAGGTGCGTGAACGTACTGTTTAGCTGTCATTGTAACTGTGCATACGTAACTGTAATGTGGAGCCTGATCAACTCGATATTTCTTGTTTGTGTGCACAGGGACATGGCACCTCACAGACGTACTAGGGACGATTCAGAGACGAAGCATCCTGAGGCGAACGGACAAGGTAATGGGGTTTCAGCTGAGGCGTTCATGGAAATGGGTAGGGCCATGAACCGCATGGTGGACCACATGACTCAGCAGCCGCGCGCAGCGCCGCCACCTGCGGGTAATGGCAGTTCCTACTTCGCTGACTTCAAGAGGGCCAATCCCTCTCCTTTTCTTGGCACTACGGATCCTTTAGTAGCCGAGGATTGGCTAAGGGGTATCGAGGATATCTTCACAGTGGTCCAGTGCACAGAGGTGCAGAAGACGCAGCTGGCCACCTTCATGCTGCAGATGGAGGCACGTTCCTGGTGGAACGACGCTCGTCGCACTTCTGACGCGACGGGTGTAGCGATCACATGAGACATGTTTAAGGACATGTTCTATGAGAAGTACTTCCCTGAGACAGTTCGTCAGGACAAGGAGATGGAGTTCCTTGATCTCCGCCAGGGCACTATGACCATACCGGAATACATCGCCAAGTTCGAGGAGCTCATCCGGTTTTCAGAGATCTACCAGGCGAACCCGAAGGAGAGCTGGAAGTGCATGAAGTTCTGTGCTGGGCTGAACCAAGACATCAAGAGGATGGTCAAGCACATGAAGATCAAGGACTACGGGGAGATGGTGGATACCTGCAGGATCGTAGAGGAGACCAGCCGCCCAGTTGGACCACAGAGGGTTGACGCTCAGAGGAAGGATCCGGCAGCACAACAGACTAGCCGCCCTGCCTCTGCTCGTTTTCAGCCGTATGGCCAGGCTCGCCGGCCACAACAGCAGCAGAAGCCACCACCGCAGCAGCAGCCTGCAGCAGCGCCCAGAGCACTGCCCGCCCCACCTCCATGTGCCACTTGTGGCAAGCTTCATGGCGGTCAGTGTCGCGCCGGTCAGAACGTGTGCTATCGTTGCGGCGCACAGGGGCATTTTGCTAAGGAGTGCCCAGCTGGAGGATCTCGACCTTCTTCCTCTCACAGGCCACAGCACCAGGGCAGGGTTTTTACGGTCACAACGGAGGGCGCAGAGCGGTCAGACGATCTCATCATGGGTACGTGTTTGGTTTCTGGAAAGTCCTTAGTTGTACTTTATGATTCCGGTGCCACACATTCATTCATATCACATGATCATGCTAGGAGCCTAGGTTTGCATATGTCAGAATTACCATATGACTTGCTAGTATCTACCCCTACAGCTGCACCCCTTAGGACATGTTTAGTTTGCATGAGGTGTAGGTTTCATATAGATGATAGGACATTCATTTTTTATCCCATTTGCTTGCCCATGACAGGTCTAGGCATTATCTTAGGCATGGATTGGTTGTCCGCCAATCGAGTCTTGCTTGATTGCCATGCGAAATCCGTTATCTTTCCTTCTGTTCCTTCTGCATTAGTCACACCTGTAGAGCTATATGTTAGTGCCATTAGGCTTAACTGTTGTGGGGTTACGAGTGATGCTTACATGTTTCTCGCCGCTAGTGAGGTTGTTAAGGGTCAGGTGTTGAGTGAGCTTCTCGTAGTGAGAGATTACCCGGAGGTTTTCCCTGAGGACATACCCGAGTTTCCCCCAGCCAGAGAGGTTGAGTTTGCCATAGACCTAGTACCCGGGACGGGACCCATATCCATAGCACCCTATAGGATGGCCCCTGGAGAGTTGGAGGAGCTTAAGACTCAGTTGGAGGAGCTGTTGGAGAAGAGGTTTGTCAGGCCGAGTGTATCACCTTGGGGAGCGCCGGTGTTGTTCGTGAAGAAGAAGGACGGGAGCATGCGGTTGTGCATAGACTACAGGCAGCTGAACAAAGTGACCATCAAGAACAAGTACCCGCTGCCTAGGATAGACGATTTGATGGACCAGCTAAGAGGTGCTCAGGTGTTTTCGAAGATAGATTTGAGGCCAGGGTACCATCAGATTCGTGTGAGGGATGAGGATATCCCGAAGACGGCTTTCAGGACTCGTTACAGTCACTACGAGTTCACGGTTATGTCCTTTGGACTGACCAATGCTCCTGCGGTGTTCATGGATTACATGAACAGGATCTTTAGACCCTATTTGGATAGGTTCGTTGTTGTCTTCATTGACGACATTCTGATTTATTCGAAGACGCGAGAGGAGCATGAGAGCCACTTGAAGGTGGTGCTGGAGGTGCTGAAGGAGAAGAAGCTGTTCGCGAAGCTGTCGAAGTGCGAGTTCTGGATGGAGGAGGTGAAGTTCTTGGGGCATGTTGTGTCGAAGGGAGGCATCTCCGTGGACCCTAGTAAGATAGAGGCTGTGATGAGCTGGGAGCGACCTACTACGGTGACTGAGATTCGGAGTTTCCTTGGGTTAGCCGGATATTATCGTAGGTTCATTTCGAACTTCTCCCAGATAGCATTACCCTTGACGAAGCTTACTAGGAAGAATGCTGCTTTCGTTTGGTCGGAGGAGTGCGAGAGTAGTTTCACGGAGTTGAAGAGGAGTTTGACCTCGACTCCAGTGCTTACACTACCAGACCCCAGTGAGCCCTTTGAGGTTTACTGTGATGCTTCAGGGAAGGGGTTGGGATGCGTGCTAATGCAGCATCACAGCGTTGTGGCATATGCTTCACGGCAGTTGAAGCCACATGAGCTTAATTACCCGACTCATGACTTGGAGCTTGCGGCAGTGGTGTTTGCTCTGAAGATGTGGAGACATTACCTGTATGGGGTCAAGTTCGAGGTGTTCTCTGATCATAAGAGTGTCAGGTATCTATTCGATCAGAAGGAGCTGAACATGAGGCAGAGGCGCTGGATGGAGTTCCTGAAGGATTATGATTTTGAGCTGAACTACCATCCAGGGAAGGCGAATGTGGTTGCAGACGCGTTGAGTCGTAGGACGGTGAGCGTAGCCCACATGATGGTCAGAGAGGCCCAGCTGATAGAGCAGTTTAGGAACCTGGACCTAGGAGTTACCCTTACCCCCACCAGTGTGAGAGTGAGCCATCTTCAGGTGTCTAGTGTCTTTCTGAGGGAGATAGCGAGAGCGCAGCAGGAGGATGAAGAGTTCGGGAAGGTGTTAAAGGCGGTTTGCGAGGGGAGGTTGCTAGGTTTTGTAGTGGACGGAGATGGGTTATGGAGGTTTGAGGGGCGTGTATGCGTTCCTGCGAGTGGTGACCTTCGGAGAGCGATTCTGGAGGAGGCTCATAAGAGCCACTTCACCATTCATCCTGGGATAGATAAGATGTACCAGGACCTGAGGAAGATGTTTTGGTGGCAGGGGCTGAAGAGGGACGTGGCAGAATGGGTTAGTAAGTGCCTGGTGTGTCAGAAGGTGAAGGCGGAGCATAGGAGGATGCCAGGACTGCTATAGCCGCTGAGTGTGCCGGAGTGGAAGTGGGAGAGCATATCCATGGGCTTCGTGTCTGGGTTGCCGAGGACTCAGGCGGGGCACAACGCAGTGTGGGTTATTGTTGATCGGCTGACCAAGTCGGTTCACTTTCAGGCGATCAGGATGACCTACCCTCTGGAGAAGCTAGCAGAGATCTATGTTCGGGAGGTGGTGAAGATGCATGGTGTGCCGAAGACGATAGTCTCGGATCGTGATCCGAGGTTCGCGTCTCGTTTCTGGAGAGCCTTCCAGAAAGCGCTCGGTTCGGAGTTGAGCATGAGCACGGCATATCACCCACAGACGGATGGTCAGTCGGAGAGGACTATTCAGACCCTAGAGGACATGTTGAGGGCGTGTGTGCTGGATGGTCTTTGGAGTTGGGATAAGCTGTTGCCCTTGATAGAGTTCTCCTACAACAACAGCTACCAAGCGAGTATAGGGATGACGCCTTTTGAGGCTTTGTATGGGAGAAAGTGCAGATCACCCCTATGTTGGCATGACCCAGGTGAGGCGAGTGTGCTAGGACCCGACCTTGTGAGGGAGACAGCTGAGCAGGTGAAGAGGATTAGAGAGAGGATGCTCGCGGCTCAGAGCCGCTAGAAGAGCTATGCTGATCAGAGGAGACGACCCTTAGAGTTCTCAGTAGGCGAGCATGTGTTTTTGCGAGTTACCCCTACGACAGGTATAGGACGAGCCATGAAAGTTAGGAAGCTTAGCCCTTGGTACCTTGGTCCTTTCGAGGTCCTGAGTCGTGTCGGGCCAGTCGCTTACCGAGTGGCTTTACCTCCCAATCTTTCAAACCTGCATGATGTCTTCCACGTTTCTCAGTTGAGGAAGTACATCTCCGATCCTAGTCATGTCTTAGAGCCGGAAAATGTACAACTAAGGGACGATCTGTGTTTTGAGCTGCCCCCTATGAGTATCGTTGACCGCAGCGTGAAGAGGTTAAGACGGAAGGATGTGCCTTTGGTCAAAGTGGCTTGGGGCGGAGGTCGGTTAGGAGACTTCACATGGGAATTGGAGGACGAGATGTGTCGCCAGTTTCCATCTTTGTTTGCAGGTACGAATTTCGGGGACGAAATTCTTTTTAAGGGGGGGAGAAATGTAACACCCCGAACTTTATTAGGTCCTAATTAAAGGAAATTAAGGGTAATGGACTTTAATTGGAACTTAATTGGGTTTGAGTGAACATGTTTCCCCTGGATTAAAGTATCTATGCTATGTGTTCTTATGAGTATTTATGTGTATTTATGTGTGCTTTGATGTTATATTAAGTCATAATTGGTGTATGGATGTTATTATATGAGTTGAGACACTTTAGAAGTGTTTTGGGGCATTTTTCGCGCCCAGTAATCGATTTTAGCTCCTTGGTAATCGATTACAGCAGGTTAAGTTTCAGAATTGGGCTTTTTCGAAGGCCTGTAATCGATTACAAGCTTGATGTAATCGATTACACTGCGCGCAGAATGAGTTTTTCGGAGGTTTTAAGTGACGGGTGGGCCCCACGATGACTCTTAAACCCTAGTAGCTCATAATATAAAAAGATAAACCCTATTTTTCCAGCTCATTTGGTCAGAAACACTCTCCCTCTCCATCCAAGAGCCTCCATTATTTCTCTCTCAAGAACCCTCATAGCCATAGCCATTCCACGCCAAGAAACACCCACAAATACTCACCCAACCTCAAAAATAATTACATATTATTGATCCTCTCACCAAGCCGGACGTTTCTACCGGTTGCTTTCCTCCGAAAAGGGTCATCGTTGGAGTCGGGCCGTTTGTGAAACTAGGATTCCGTCTAGAGCAAGAGTTGTCTTCAAGAGGTAGGGGTTAGGCATTATAATTGTTATGAAATTTCAAGTATATTGATGAATTGTTGAAGTTTTCAATGTTGTTCGTTGTCTTTCCCATTAGGGTTCATGAAAGGGTTGATTTATGAAATTGGTTTTGAAAAAAAAAAAGGGTTTTACGAATTGGAAAGTGATTTAAACGTATTTTTATGATTGGAATTGGTATGGCAATGTTTTCTATTGATTGGGACGATGTTAGGTTCATATTTTGGCCAATGGCTATTGAAAAACGTGTTTTGAAAACCCAAGAATCGTGGTTTACGACTTCGTAATCGATTACACGACTTCGTAATCGATTACGATGCCCGAAATCCCAATCGCGAGAAAACGCTGTTCTCTGTTAATCGATTACAGAGCTGCGTAATCGATTACAGTAATCGATTGCCAACCCGTGTAATCGATTACAACAGTGCTGTTTGTGCGAAAATGAACTGTTTTGACCCTTTATGCACCCTAATGCGTTCTACAACTTATGTAACTGATAAATATGAGTTAATTATGCACTGTATGCTTTAAATATGTTGTTTAATGAATGTTATGATGTTACGAGATGTCTATGTGAACTATATGACCTTATGCTTTATGATTATGCATGACTATGTGAATGAGTATGTGCTATAAGTAGCCTTCGACATGTGATGGTTGTGGCTGAGGGAGGTGAGTTAAACCTCGATATGCAACTCCATTACTGAGGGAAGGTGAAAAGGTTAAAGATCAAGATTAAAGTAAAACACATGTAACCTTCGACATGTGGTAGTTGTTGCTGAGGGAGGTGTGGCAACCTCGACATGCAACTCTATCACTGAAGGAAGGTGAATACCCCCTCTCCCCAATATAGTTTAGGATGAGCTCATGCCTAGGGGTTAGTGATGTGGAGGAAAAGGTTCAGAGGGTGGGCAGGCCAAAAGAGAAAAGTGTATAACAGAGTAAAGTAAAGTTAGAAGTTAAGTCTAAGTTTTAAAGGTTATTGTGACATAGAGTAATGATTGACTAAGTTCCCTTATATGACTAAATGGCACGTAGAGCACACACAAGGATTATATAATGATATATATTACGTATGCATATGATATAAAATGAACAAGAGGCACTTACGAAGGTCGTTCCGGGAAAGATGATTTTAGAACTTATAACTGAAAACTGAATGCACTCATACCACACCTATTTTATTAATAAACCCGGAGCGGCTCCCCTACTGAGTTACTTCCCAGTACTCACCCCTCGTTTTTCCCCCATTTTAGATGATGAGATTCCACAGGACACAGGAGTGGATGAGGAGCCCGCGCAGCTTTAGTTCTTTATAGTTTTTCATCTTTAGACTTATTATTTCCCATCTATACCTTATGGATTATGTTTACTTCACATGTTAGCATTCACTTGTATTTACTTTGAGTCCGGACATATGTTAGCCGGTGTTTATTTTTCAGTTATGGTTTGTATTCGTGGAGTCTTATGGGTCTCAGTTTTAGGCTCATGGGATGACACCTATTATTATTATTTACTTTCTTGATTGTATGTTTGGGGAGATTATGTTTGTTATTTCTATTTATTATACGAGGTATTATTCAGACTACTTCATGTGTCATGTATTATCGTTATATTATACGCAATGCCCTTATGTTTATACACCGCAAACGATTTTCGAAAAAAATTCTCCCATGTATTTTCCACGTACAAGTATTTTAAAAACCAGTATGAGTATGATAACAGGAGGTAACCCTTATGAAATGGCCCTAAATGACTATAGCACTAAGGGCTGTCTAGTAGGGTGTTACAGAAACCACGGCTGACACAGAACACTTGGGTAAGAAAACATACCGAAGAAGTATCGAAGAAAGAAAATTTACAAGAAACCCCAGCCGAACCACAACTGAGCGTCTTTGACCGGTTGAACCGTCCCCAGCGAGGAAAACCTTTCAGGCGGGGATATGCAATTCGAAATGTACCGGTAGTAGAGGATGATGTTCTTCCAGAGAAAGGGAAGAAGGTGGTGGAGGTAAGTTGTCATGAAAACGGGCAAAGCCTCCGGATCACTAACCAAGACCCTAGTCGAATAGGGCGTATGATCAAGCCTAGGGGGCAACCTAAGGAATATTGGCAGGTGAATACGAGGAAAAAGACTGTTCTAGAGGAAGTGCCTGTCCTTTCCAGATCACAAAAGAGAAGACTCCAACGGAAAAAGGGCTTACCAAAAATTGAAAGGGATGGTAGATATGTTGCAAAAGGCAAAGGTGGTAGAGAGAGAAGAAGTGACGAGCCCTAGAAAGGGGCAAGGTTTAGCCGAACAGCTGGCCGATCACTTAGATGCGATACAAGAAATGAATCTGCAAGAGTTGATAGCAAAAGAAGAGATTGTTACGGCTGTACAAATAGCGGCTGAACCAGAAGAAGTTGCTCGAGAAACAACAGTTCAAATAACGGCCGAAACGGAAGCTTCAGCTACAATTGCGGAGCCTTCACCCGTAATTGCACGAGCCGAAGTGGAAGCGGTAAACTTAGTGAACTTAGAGTTTAATGATGAGTTTGCCGACTCTGGTTTAGTCAGCAGTCTGCTGGAAGATGATGATTTGTTAGAATTGGTGGATAGTTGATAGGGTATCGGCAAGTGCACCGAATCGTTCAAGTAATAAAAACCACGGTGAGTGGGTATCGTTCCCACGAGGATTAAAGAACCGAGCAAAAATTTCTTTAAATGAGTTTCTAATTAGACAAATCGAATAAGGTTTAATGAATGAGAACACAATGTAAATTCAAAAGCTAATGAATGTAAAACTGCAGTAAAAGTTTAATTAAAATTCAATTGATGAAATGTTAGGGAATCAGGTTCACGTATTTTCTGAAATTAATAAAACATTTGCTTGCCTTTAAATTTTAAAACCTCAATTCAATGAACGAATCTTAAGTTGTCAATTCCAATTCCTTGGTAATCTAACACTTTTTCTATGAACAATTAGTCAATCCCTTGATCAAATCATTTCAAAGAAAAGATAAAATATTTTTACTGATTCAAAGTTCACAAAAATCTTAATTCTATTCCTAGATATTAATCTTTCTGGCAATTTCCCTTAAGCTAATTCACAAATTTATTTTTCCAAATAAACACATGAATCCAAGATAAGTTGAAAAGTGATTTTCCAATCCTCAGAACAACACAATACAAATAAGGTAATCGCTTGAATTGAGTTAATAAAACTCAAAGGTTCACAAACATCAGATTAATTCATAGTAATACGATCCCCCTCACCCTAACAAAGAAATTAGTTGCTCATAATAAAAGAAAACAAAACATAAAAATTGAAAGAAGACATTTTGAAGAATGAATAACTGATTTTATTGAAAACAGAGTAAAACAGAGTACTAGAATAATTGAAAGGTAAAAAAACCAAGATATCCTGAGCTTCTATTCTAGTTCTATATATAATCAGATAGTCCTAGAATTCAAATTGAATCTATCCCTAAAACAAAGGGATTTTTGTTTAAAGATAACTCAGAAACAATATCAAAACAGATTTGATTTAAATTGATCCTGAATTATAGCACAATTATAGGAACTACATGATGCTCTGTTTCCCATTTCTCCGGGCGCAAGGCTTGATTTCTACGCGACGCGGCAAGACACGAAACTCCCAGGGCGCAAGGCGCACAACGGACGCGAGTCGCCTGGCTTGGGCTTCCTTCTCGGGCGCAGGGCGTAGAGAGGACGCGGCGCGCTGCATGGGTCGGCTCCTCCGGGGCGCGGGGCGCCACGTTGGCGCGAGGTGCCTGCTTCTGGAATCCTCTCGGGCGCAAGGCGCAGCAGGCGCGAGGCGCTGGAGCATGGGCGCAAGGCGCAGGTTCATTTGCGAATCTTCAATTCGGTTCTGACTTTGAGGCGCTGCGCGTGAGTGAGGCGCAAAGCGTCTCAAATTGGGCTCTTTCATGACTCAATTTGCTTCTCCAGCTGCTATTCATTCATCAATTACTTGCTCAATTCCTGAAATTAACACCAAAATAATACCCAAAACGTAATATAACCCAGGAAAATCCAATTTATTCTAAAAACACTTAATTTACTCTAAAAACACACTGAAACTAATTTAAACTAACACAATTTCTTAGAATTTAAACTACAAAATTAAATAAAGATGCCAAGGCATCACAACACCAAACTTAAGGTGTTGCTTGTCCTCAAGCAACGAAATAAAACACGAAGCAGTGCACAGGAGTTAAGAACAATAATTTCCAGAACTTGTGTGATCAAAATAGTAAGGCCAACTACAAGAAATAAGACTTCATGCAATTTCTCATCACTCTATATTCTTTAACAATTCACTTTGCAATAGGGAAGACACTCAGAATTATACTCCGGATCATGTTATAAGGGTTCTTCGGGAGATTCTATCAACTAACTATGTTTTCATTTTCACAACCATGTAGTGCAAAGACATTTACTTTTTAATTTTACCCAGATGAATCATCTTTCTCAATAATTTTAGTGGTAGTGCTCTTGCCTTTTTCTCTTTAAGGATCATGACTCTAAATGCTTAGTCTCAGGGTGGCTCTTTAAGATGAGTTTTCGATTAACGTTCCCGGTCCAGTTGGCCCAAGACGCTAGGTGATGAAGCACCCCTCGAATCTAATTACCTAAGCCGTTCCCTGACACAATCACACCACAAGCACATAGTTAGGTTCTAAGAATATTGAATGAAGATGTCCCCTAGCCATTGGTGCTCAGAGCCTTAGATATTTTTAGACAAAGCCTACCCTTTTTCTTTACTCATCACAATTCATGCATTTTCATCTATTTCTCAGAGACTTCACACTACATTTATGTAATTAATTCGTCAACTCAGTTGTCTTTTAGAAGTACTCCAAGAACCCCTATAATAATTTTCTAAAGCATTATTCCTCTTTGGTCTCCCTAATTACTCAACATCATTTACTTAACATTTCATTCATACATGTTGATCAAATTCTCGAGCTAGCCTTAACAATTATAATCACTTCTGTTCTTTTTACAATTGCTCATCAACTCCCCTACTCTACCACACAAACACAAGACACTGACAACACAAGACTCGAACACAACAGAAATTGAAATTTATTCAAGCATCAGTTAGAAACTTACCTGAGGGGGGTGGTCAATCTCCCCCTTGATCCTCATCCTCATCATCCTCTTCTTCTTCTTCCTCCTTCTCATCATCCTCATCATTTGATGGATTAGGCTCCCTGTATGGCCATTTTTTCTTGCAAGTAGTTTGACACTCAGGAAATTTTTCTGGAGCCAGCTTATGAAATGCATGAGCAAGGTAAGTATACATTTCATAAGAATCAATTTTTAAGAAGTTAAAGTCAGCCCTCAGCTTTTGCAGTTCTGATAACTCATTATGGTTCTGACTCTGACTTGGTATGTCATCCATAGGCTCATTCGGAGGAGGAAAGGATGGAACTTCAGGTGCCTTACCCGTATCTTTCTTCTTTGATTTTCCAATGGTTGCAGCAGTTATTGGCCTAGGCACATGAATAGGATAGTCACCTTCTATTACTACTCCTGCGGCTTCGGTGATGCGCTGAATGAGGCACGGAAATCCCAGGATCATTCTTGATGAGTATACAAATTTTGCTATACCCTTGGATAATAATGTACCCAAATCAACTTGCTCCTTTGTGATAAGGCAGTGAATCATCACTGCTCTATCCACCGTTACTTCTGAATAGTGAGTGGTTGGGAGGATGGTATGATTGATGAATTCTAACCATCCCCTAGCCACAGGAATAAGATCTGCTCGAGCTAGCTTATTCGGTCGGCCTTGTTTATCCATCTTCCAGTTCGCCACGGGTTTACAAATTTCCCGCAGTGTTGTTTGCAGCTTCTGATTCCCCTTCAACCGTGCACAATACCCATAAGGAGATTTTTCTGGATTGACTTCTAGATTCAGCACCGTCTCCACCATTTCAGAGCTAAAGTTAATCTCCTTTCCTCTGAGGAAGCTTTTGAACTCCCTTTCTTTAGTTTTTTCAGATTGCCAAGCATTTGCATAGAATTCCAGAACCCTTTGCATTCCCGCAATTCTAGGGGTGAACAAACTAGCTCCCACCCTCTTCGAGCAATTTCCTCTTGGATTTCTGGAAATTCCCCTTCTCTAAACGCGAAGCCAACTTCCGGGATGATTGATTTGTTCACTACCACTGAGTTGTAGTACTCTTCATTTTCTTTCGTCCGGAAGCGATGAGAGTAATAAGAGGGGGATGCAGCTACTTCCTTTCCTTTTCTCTTCTTGGATGATGGTGCCATTTCCTGGAAACAAAATCAAACCAATACAGGAAGCCAAAATGACAGTAACACCATTAGTTTTGTTAGCTCAAGAGAAAATATATAATAACCTTACATTCTTCATTTCATTCGTATCTACAACAGGGAATGTGTACAGTGAATAACATGATATTCTCTCCAACACCAAACTTAAAATTTTGCAAAAATTTTAAGCTGTGCATTAGTGACAAGCATTTCTATCCACAATTAATTCTTCTTTACAGCTTAATAAAAAAAAAATTGACAATCACTAAAGTTCTATATTATTCCTATTTCTACTACCCTTCACTAACTCAGCATTATTCATAATATCATTAAATACCTCATTATATTCATATGAACATGCTTCATAGTTAATGAAAATTTTACCTTGAAAAACAAATGGGTAGAGGAATCAATGGATGAAATGCTCACAAGATTGTGCCCTCACAATGGTAGCCGAGGAGTGTGTGCTTATGTGGGAATGGAGGTTTGGAATGGAGAAGAAATTTGTGTAAAAGTGAGAGAGTGTAAGTGAAGAAAGGACATGGTTGCAGACTTGCAGGGCATCTTCTAATAGTGCCCGACAGTGCTCCTGTTCTGCTTGTGAGGCGGGAAATTTGCGCGCCACAATTTGGAGAAGGCGCAAAGCGCCAAAAGGAGGGAGAGAGAACCGGGCGCGAGGCGCCCTTGAATGAAGAAAGTCAGGCGCGGGGCGCCAGTGGGGCGTGATGCGCGAAAAGGATGGGGCGCGGATCGCCTTGTGCGCGCAGGGCGTCACCGGTGTAGCTTCCATTCCTCTTGGTTCTGTTTCCAAGGCGCTATGCGCTTGGCTGGCGCAGGGCGTGTGGTCGATGGGGAAGATAGGGGCGCGATGCGCCTGAGTGGCGCGAAGCGCGTGGAAGGAAAGTGAGGGAGGGCGCTAGGCGCCATTAGGGCGCTATGCGCCAGAGAGATAGGAAATTTTTTTGTTTTAAGGGAATAAATGAATAATACTGAAAATAACATTAACAAAATTAAATAAAAGGATACTCAATTGGGTTGCCTCCCAATAAGCGCTTCTTTAACGTCACTAGCTTGACGTATGACTTTCTCAGGTGAGTGTTTGAACCGAGATAAGTCGGTCAATTTCTCCCCCAAGATAATGTTTTAATCTTTGTCCATTCACAGTGAACTTTCTTTCAGATCTGGGATCCATGATCTCTACGTGCCCATAGGATGAAACCTTGGTGATAGTGAATGGTCCCGACCATCTTGTCTTCAATTTTCCTAGGAACAACCTTAATCTTGAATTAAATAAAAGAACTTGTTGCCCAAGTTCAAATTGCCTTGGAGTGATCTTTTTGTCATGCCACCTCTTGGTTCTCTCCTTATACAACTTAGCATTATCATAAGCTTGACTACGAAATTCGTCAAGTTCATTGAGTTGTAGTAATCTCTTGTCATTTGCCGATTTCAAATCAAAATTCAAAAATTTTATAGCCCAAAATGACTTATGTTCAAGTTCAACAGGCAGATGACAAGATTTACCGTATACAAGTTGATAAGGAGACATACCAATTGGTGTTTTGAATGCAGTTCTGTAAGCCCAAAGTGCATCATCAATTTTCATTGACCAATCCTTTCTTGAAGCATTTACCATTTTTTCCAAGATTCTCTTTAATTCCCGATTGGAAACTTCAGCTTGTCCACTTGTTTGAGGATGGTATGGAGTGACTACCTTGTGCTTGACTCCATATTTTTGCAGAAGGCTTTCCAGTTGTTTATTGCAGAAGTGACTTCCACCATCACTAATCAAAGTTCTAGGAACTCCAAACCTTGAAAAGATCATTTTCCTGAGAAAATTCACCACCACCCTTGCATCATTAGTGGGAGAGGCAATTGCTTCCACCCATTTGGAAACATAATCCACTGCTACCAAGATGTACACATTGGAGTAGGAGGATGGAAAAGGACCCATAAAATCTATTCCCCACACATCAAACAAATCCACCTCAAGAATGAATTGTTGAGGCATTTTATGCTTTCTTGATAAATTCCCAGTTCTTTGGCATCTGTCACATCTCTCCACAAAAGCTCTTGCATCCTTAAAAATGGTTGGCCAATATAACCCACTTTGCAAAACCTTAGATGCAGTTCTTTCTCCACTAAAATGTCCACCATATTCTGAACCATGACAATGCCATAGAACACTATACACTTCTTACTCTGGGATGCATCTTCTAATTACACCATCATTACACCTTTTGAACAAATAAGGTTCATCCCATAAGAAGTACCTAGCATCATGCATGAATTTCTTTTTCTGATTTCCATTCATTTCACTTGGAACCCTTCCCCCAGCTTTATAATTTGCCATGTCAGTAAACCATGGTGACACTTGTATAGCTAGGAGTTGTTCATCTGGAAACTCTTCATTCACTGGAACCTTCATCATTTGTTCCTCTCCATGTGTAATCCTTGACAAATGGTCTGCCACCAAATTTTCTGAGCCTTTCTTGTCTCTTATCTCAATGTTGAACTCTTGTAGCAACAGCACCCATCTGATCAATCTTGGCTTTGCATCCTGTTTACTCATCAAATACTTAAGAGCAGAATGATTAGTGTAGACTATTACTTTAGAGCCAACTAAATAAGATATGAATTTATCAAAAGCAAAAACTACAGCCAATAATTCCTTTTCTGTTGTTGCATAATTTTTCTGTGCATCATTTAACACACGACTTGCATAATAAATCACATGCAATAACTTGTCCTTCCTTTGTCCTAGGACAGCTCCAATTGCAAAATCACTTGCATCACACATTAGTTCAAAGGGTAAGGATCAATCAGGAGGAGAAATTATTGGTGCAGTGACAAGCTTGGTTTTAAGAGTTTCAAAAGCATGCATGCATTCATTGTCAAAGTCAAATTGTGAATCTTTCATTAAAAGACTACTTAAAGGTTTTGCAATTTTTGAAAAATCTGTTATGAACCTTCTATAGAATCCAGCATGACCTAAGAAACTCCTCATTGCTTTGACATTCATAGGAGGGGGTAATTTTTCAATTACCTCCACCTTTGCTCTATCAACTTCAATACCTTTGGAAGAAACTCGGTGTCCAAGAACAATACCCTCCGTTACCATAAAATGACATTTTTCCCAATTTAAAACAAGATTTGTTTCTTGACACCTCATTAAAACCAAAGATAGATGTTTAAGACAAGACTCAAATGAATCACCAAAAACAGAAAAATCATCCATAAATACCTCAATGAATTTTTCTACCATATCAGAGAATATAGAAAGCATGCACCTTTGGTAAGTGGCGGGTGCATTGCACAACCCGAAAGACATTCTTCGATAGGCAAAAACTCCATAAGGGCATGTGAAAGTTGTCTTCCCTTGATCTACAGGATCTACTGCAATTTGATTGTAGCCTGAATATCCATCCAGGAAGCAGTAATATGGATGACCAGCCAATCTCTCTAACATTTGATCAATAAATGGAAGTGGAAAATGATCTTTCCTAGTAGCCACATTTAATCTTCTATAATCAATGCACATTCTCCATCCAATAACTGTCTTTGTAGGAATTAACTCATTGTTCTCATTTTTCACCATAGTGATGCCACCTTTATTTGGTACCACTTGTACTGGACTCACCCAAGGGCTATCAGAAATGGGATAAATAATTCCAGCATCCCATAATTTCAGAACTTCTTTTAACACTACTTCTTTCATGATGGGGTTGAGTCTTCTTTGAGGTTGCACCACTAGTTTTGAGTCTTCTTCCATGAGGATTTTATGCATGCACATGGTTGGACTAATCCCCTTGAGATCACTAAGCTTCCATCCAATTGCCTCTTTATGCTTTTTCAACACTTCCAGTAATTCTCCTTCCTCTTTTTCATTTAGTGAAGCATTGATTATCACAGGATAAAACTCATCATTTCCTATGAAAGCATATTTAAGAGATGGAGGCAATGGTTTTAATTCGGGCTTTGTTGGTTCTTGTTTCTCACTCTTTTTCTTCAATAATAGCTCCTCTGTTTCTTGAAGTGTTAGGGAAGAATTTGACATATTGGGATCTCCTTGTTCTTTTTCATCATTCTCTTCCACCAAGGCTACTGTTTCTATAACATCATCTTCCCAAGTTAATGCAAAAACTTCCTCTACCAAAGGATCTATTGTATCTAACCTCATACAACTTTCTTGGTCCACTGGAAATTTCATAGTGTTGAAGACATTAAAAACTACCTTTTCATCATGCACCCTTAATGTCAACTCACCCTTTTGCACATCAATTAAAGCTCTTCCAGTGGCTAAGAATGGTCTCCCAAGGATAATAGGAGTGCCTTCATCTTCCTCCATATCAAGCACCACAAAATCTGCAGGAAAAATAAACTTATCAACATTGACAAGTGCATTCTCTACAACACCAAAGGGAAACTTGATTGAACGATCAGCAAGTTGCAGAGAAATAGAAGTTGGCTTTACTTCCTCAATATTTAACTTCTTCATTATGGACAAAGGCATGAGGTTTATACTTGCTCCCAAATCACACAAAGCCTTTCCAATGGTCAAACTTCCAATAGTGCTAGGAACATAAAACTTCCCAGGATCTTTTAATTTTTGAGGAATCTTCTTTTGAATGACAACACTACATTCCTCCGTGAGCATCACTGTTTCATCTTCCTTGAGAGTTCTCTTCCTTGATAGCAAATCTTTCATGAACTTGGCATATAAAGGCATTTGCTCAAGAGCCTCAGCAAATGGGATATTTATTTGTAACTTCCTAAATATGTCCAAGAACTTTGAGAATTGCTTTTCCTGGTTTTGTTTTTGAAGTCTTTGAGGATATGGTAGCCTTGGTTTGTATGGAGCAACTTTAACTTCTTCATTCTTTTCTTCCTGCATGGGTACTTCTTTTTCTCTCTCTTCAATTATGGGAAGTTCTTTTTCTTTTTGCTTGTCCCGTACATCCACTTTTTCTTTCTTTTCTTCTTTTTGCTCTCTAATTGTTTTCCACTCCTCAATTGAATAGCTTTACAATGCTCCTTAGGGTTTGGTTCTGTGTTGCTTGGAAAAATCCCCGCAGGCCTCTCAGAGAGTTGTTTAGCTATTTGACCCACTTGTACCTCCAAGTTCCTTATAGAAGCCTCTTGATTTTTGAAATTAGCCCTTGTCTCCTGCATGAAACTTGAGGTTTGTTGCACAAAAGTAGAAGTGGATTGAGTGAGTTTCTCCATAGCAATCTCCAATGAAGTTGGTTTAGGGGGCCCTTGTGGAGGAATGAATGGGGGTTGTTGAGTTGGAACATTGAATTGCTTCTGCCCTTGATTACCCCACCCAAAATTTGGATGATTCCTCCACCCAGGATTATAGGTTTTGGAATATGGATCATTTTATTGTCTTGGAGGGTTCCCCATGTAGTTCACTTGCTCAGGTAAAGTTTCTTTGAAAAGATCACATTCTTCATTTTTATGAGCTCCACCACAAAGTTCACAAGATGAATTTGGAGGTCCTACGACAGCAACTTGCATTTGTCCCATTTGCTTTGTGAGTGTAGCTAGTTGTTGAGACATCAACTTATTTTGTGCCAAGAGAGTATCCAATGTGTCCAACTCCATCATACCTTTCCTTAATGGAGTTCGATCACTTGGACATAAGAAGTTATTCTCAGCCATTGTCTCAATCAACTCCAAAGCTTCTTCAGGGGTCTTTCTATGAAGAGATCCTCCAGCACTTGCATTAACCATGGCTCTTGAACTTTGAGAAACCCCATCATAGAATGTCTGAATTTGTAGCCAGTCAGGGATTGCATGGTGTGGACATTTTCTGAGCATCTCCTTGTATCTTTCCCATGCTTCATAGAGTGACTCTCCCTCCTTTTGAGCAAATGAATTTATGTCATTCGTCAACTTTGCTAGCTTCTGAGGAGGGAAATACTTAGCTAGAAATTTGCTAACTAAGTCATCCCACGTATTGATGCTTTCCAGTGGCTGTGATTGCAACCATAGTTTAGCTCTATCCCTAAGAGAGAAAGGAAAGAGCCTCAACTTGATTGCATCTGAACTCACACCATTGCTCTTGATTGTATCATATAACTGGAGAAAGGTTGCTAAGTGTACGTTGGGATCATCAAGAGCTCCTCCACTAAATTGTTCTTGTTGCACCAATTGAATGAGTGAAGGTTTGAGCTCAAAGTTATTTGCTTGTACTGGTGGTGGGACAATACTATTACCACACCCATTAGTGGTAGGTGTGGCATAGTCTCCCAAAGTTCTCCTTGGTCCATTACCGTCGTCTTCCATCTCCGCTCTTTTCTTAGCTTTTCTCAACTTCCTCAAAGTCTTTTCAATTTCAGGATCGAAGTATAGAGCCGTTGGTGCTATTTTGCATGCAAAACAAACACCAAACTAAATGAAAGTGAGATACGGCACTCCCAACGTCACAGTGAAGGGAGTGCAAAGATAAAATAAAATAAAAAGGAAAAAATATCTAATTTAGAAATCACTCAATTACTCTAATTGTCAGTTTCAATTAATCCCCGGCAACGGCGCCAAAAACTTGATAGGGTATCGGCAAGTGCACCGAATCGTTCAAGTAATAAAAACCACGGTGAGTGGGTATCGTTCCCACGAGGATTAAAGAACCGAGCAAAAATTTCTTAAAGTGAATTTCTAATTAGACGAATCCAATAAAGTGTAATGGATGAACATATAATGTAAATTCAAAGAGCTACTGAATGTAAAAAGGCAGTAAAAGTTTAATTAAAAATTCAATTGATAAAGGTTAGGGGATCGGGTTCACGTATTTTCTGAAATTAATAAAATAATTGCTTGTCTTTAAATTTTAAAGCATCAATTCAATGAACGAATCTTAGGTTGTCAATTCCAATTCCTTGGTAATTTAACACTTTTTCTATGAACAATTAGTCAATCCCTTCATCAAATCATTTCAAAGAAAAGAAAATATTTGTACTGATTCAAAAGTTCACAAAAATCTTAATTCTATTCCTAGATATTAATCTTTTTGGCAATTTCCCTTAAGCTAATTCACAAATTTATTTTCCCAAATAAACACATGAATCCAAGATAAGTTGAAAAGTGATTTTCCAATCCTCAAAACAACACAATACAAATAAGGTAATTGCTTTAATTGAATTAATAAAACTCAAAGGTTCACAAATATAAAATTAATCCATAAGAATACGATCCCCTTCACCCTAACAAAGAAATTAGTTGCTCATAATAAAGGAAAACAAAACATAAAAATTGAAAGAAGACATTTTGAAGAACGAATAACTGATTTTATTGAAAAACAGAGTAAAACAGAGTACTGAAATAATTCAAAGGTAAAAACCAAGATATCCTGAGCTTCTATTCTAGTTCTATATATAATCAAATAGTCCTAGAATTCAAATTGAATCTATCCCTAAACCAAAGGGATTTTTGTTTAAAGATAACTCAGAAATAATATCAAAACAGAGTTGATTTAAATTGATCCTGAATTATAGCACAATTTTAGGAACTACATGATGCTCTGTTTCCCATTTCTCCGGGCGCAAGGCTTGATTTCTACGCGACGCGGCAAGACACGAAACTCCCAGGGCGCAAGGCGCACGGCGGACGCGAGTCGCCTGGCTTGGGCTTCCTTCTCGGGCGCAGGGCGTAGAGAGGACGCGGCGCGCTGCATGGGTCGGCTCCTCCGGGGCGCGGGGCGCCACGTTGGCGCGAGGCGCCTGCTTCTGGAATCCTCTCGGGCGCAAGGCGCAGCAGGCGCGAGGCGCTGGAGGCATGGGCGCAAGGCGCCAGATTGGCGCAAGGCGCAGGCTCATTTGCGAATCTTCAATTCGGTTCTGACTTTGAGGCGCTGCGCGTGAGTGAGGCGCAAAGCGTCTCAAATTGGGCTCTTTCATGACTCAATGTGCATCTCCAGCTGCTATTCATTCATCAATTACTTGCTCAATTCCTGAAATTAACACCAAAATAATACCCAAAACGTAATATAACCCAAGAAAATCCAATTTATTCTAAAAACACTTAATTTACTCTAAAAACACACTGAAACTAATTTAAACTAACACAATTTCTTAGAATTTAAACTACAAAATTAAATAAAGATGCCAAGGCATCAATTGCCGAATTTGAAGTCCCTTTGTTTTTTTGGTGTTTATAGGAAAATTAGTGAAATCTCACATTTTAAAGCATATAGCCTTCAATTTATACAATATGTAAAAAAAATCATGAAATTACATAATTTGAAGTCTATAGTCTATGTTTTACAGTGTTTCCAGAAAAACTAGTGAAATCTCACATTTTAAAGCCTATAGCCTTCAATTTCTACTATATGTAAAAAAATATGAAATTGCTTAATTTGAAGTCTAGCCTTTGTTTAATGGTGTTTCCAGGAAAATTAGTGAAATCACATATTTTAAAGCCTATAGTCTTCAATTTTCACTATATGTAAAAAAATCATGAAATTACTTAGTTTGAAGTCTGTAGCCTTTGTTTTATGGTGTTTATAGAAAAATTAGTGAAATCTCACATTTTAAAGCCTATAACCTTCAATTTCTACTATATGTAAAAAATTTAGGAAATTACACAATTTGAAATCTATAGCCTTTGTTTTATGGTGTTTCCGAGAAAATTAGTGAAATCACACATTTTAAAGCCTATAGCCTTCAATTTATAAAATATGTAAATAAATTATGAGATTACATAATTTGAAGTCTATAGCTTTTGTTTTACATGTTAACAGTATTAGTGACAATTTCATTTTTAGACAAATTTGTCCCTGACAATTTTATTGTTGAAAAAATTGGTCCATAACTTTATTTGATTTTTTTTTATCATTTATCATCTTTATTATAATATATATTTTTAAGCACTCTTATATCAACTCTATATATCTCTCATTTGATTATTACGACTTAATTTTAATGCATTTATTTTGTTATTCCTAAAATGTCATTTATTAACTTTTACCTATACAAATCTTTATATTTTAAGTTATGTATATTAAAATTTTATACTAATAATTAATATAAAATATAAAGATTAACTATTTTAAGTTATATTAAATTTAGAATAAAATAAATCTTTTATCTTGTAAGTGTTTTAACATTTTCAATAAAAAGAATGAAAAATTACTTTTTTTTTAAGCAAGTAAATTAAGAGGTGTGGTACATTAAATTATTAACAAAAAAATTAATACTTTATTAACAAAAATATTTTTAGAAATACCAAAGCAATTGCATTAAAGAGTGAGTCGAAATTTTTAAATAAAATATATATAGATTTGATTTAAGAATGTTTAGAGTTGAGTATGTTAACAAAAAAGATAAATCATAAATGATAAAAGAATTTAAAAATTAATTAGGGACTAATTTTTCTAACAATTAAACTGATAGGGACTAATTTGTCTAAAATGAAATTGTCATTAACACTGTTAATTTTTCCGTCCAGGGACCTTATGATGTCCGGCTTTTGACATTGTCAGGGAACAGTTAAGGTATTTACGATTGTGAAGGACCAACTTGTCCAACACTAAAATTGTCAAGGACCAATTTGGGGGTTTACTTTAATTTTAATTATTTTACTTGAATGATCCAATTGCATACATCAGACATACAAAAAAAATGCACATGCCAAATATATCATATTGCACACCCTAAACATACAGAAATGCACACATCAAACATATCAGTGACACATACAAAAATACTGAAACACACTTGCCAAACATACACAAATGTACACACCCAACATGCACAAATATACACACCAAACACACATAATTGCACACACCAAAAATATAAAAATACACACACCAAACATGTGAAAATGATTTCCGCGTGAAAAGTATGTACACATCGAATTTCATACCACGTCAGCCTTTTATACTATAGATATATGGAAGATGTATATTTATGATGTACATCAATTCAAACCGTCAAAAAGTTAATATTTTAACCTGTCAAACTCGTCATTGACAAATTTTGTATAAAAAAAGTGATTTTTAATCAATAAAAACTCGCAGTTGGCGAGTTTGATACCGTGAACACCATATTCCTCTCATTTTTTACAAACTAACATATTTAACAAATTTCAATGCTCATTTATCATATTGAAAAAAAAAAACCCCAAACACAAATTGATTATATAAAAAAAATGATTATACAAACAAGTAATTAATAAATTGTTTTAATCTTCTTGCACATTAATTTAAATCATTAAAATGACTGATTTGAGTTATTTTTTATAATTAATTTCAAAAGATAAATTGATATTTTCGTAATTTTAGAGATTAGAATAAAGCAAACATTAGGTATCTCATCGCTCTTCCAATCTGTACTTTCACATTTTTTTGAGAATAAAGTGAATGAAGAAGAAACCTCAAGCTACTCAAATGCTTCGAAAGCATCCTTTTCAATATCTACAGCTGTCCTAGCTAGAAAGAATAGGGGAAAAAGAGAGAAAAAAAATACACAAAAAGAAAATTAAATAATCCTATCTTAATGTTATGAGGGTGTCCCAAGCAACATTCTACTTCGTTACAAAGACAAGAAAAAACAACTCAGCTGGGGGATCATATGACCTTGTACTACATTGTAATCTGTTACCAAATGCAGAGGCCAAAAAAGTTTGTTGTACTTTGAAAAAAGAAAATCATGAGCTAAAAGCTCAAAAGGTAAGACTACTCAGAAAGAAGAAACATAGAAGGAGAAGTACAAGTTTAAGAATCACCAATTTTGAAACTGAATATGAAATTATAAAATTCTATGATTGATTTTCAATAATATTTATCCTACAACAGAAATACGTGCAACATATATCCAACGTGTGTTATATATAATATGGAATGTAGACTATTTGTATAGTACACGTACGTATAACACACAATATATATCATGTATAACACACGTTGAATATTTGTTGGACGTATTTCTGTTTTACGACAAACATTTATTGGATTGATTTTACTATGTCTTGATTGATTGTGAATGATGATATTAATTTGAGATATTACTAGAAGTGATGATCATTGAAAATTTGAAGAATGTACACAATGTATGTTGTAACGGTAACTAGTAACTATATAGTTATATCTTAAGAGGAGAATGATGTATAGAAAATTCATTTGATATGATTAATAAGAATAATGAGTATATTCTAGAAAATAATAAAAATAGAATGAAAATTTCATAATAATTTGATATATGAACATATGAAGTAAACCCCACAGCCCAAAGTCCAATAATATGAATTGTGTCATGCATTTTTATTGGTTGAACCTGTGACATAGTAAGCACAAGATAAATAAAATGTAAAAATTGAATGAACATACCATGCCTAAATATAAATTCACACGCACGCAAGATAAACAAATATAAAAGCATTTGTAATTTTATTATTTTGTTGAAGTGTCATTGCACGTGCTCCTTTTACTTCTTAACTTTTTGTTAGCTTCTCTATATGAATAGTCTCTCAAGTATGGTAGCTTTTCAAGAGTAATAACATTTTAAGTACGATTGCTTTTTGAGAGAGCCTCTCAAGTATGGTAGTTTCTCAAGTGTGATAACTTGACTTCTGCGCATTTCTTCAAGCTTCTAAACTTGTAATGCTAGAAAGATAACTTTTGACTTCTGAACATTAATCCTAACTTCTCAACATGACAAAGACATCTCTTTGTTTCTGAACTTTTCTTATTGCTTCTTAAGCAAAGAGCATGTAAACTACAATCCATGGATTACAAACACAAAGCATCCATGGCAAATTATATTAATCAGAAATTGATGAGGACCAATTTAGTAATTTAGTAGGGTGTCGCAATAAGGGCTAATTGTTTTCTACTAACATCTCAAGGATCAAGGGATCCATACCTTGACATAGTTACTACAAATGATGGAAACCTGATTCTGTTTTCCGGTAACAGCATATCAATCTGATAGGGTACCAAACATGTAAACTAAACATGAAACATAATCACATCTGAATCTACTCTCCTGCATAACAGTGACAAGCAGCTTAGGTCCCCATATCAAGATCCAACAAGCTATTAGATAAGTGGTAAACAGTTTGATTTTCCCCATAAGCACGAAGACACAAGTTTAAAACCTGTAATCCGCACTTATTAGGAGGAAAAGTAACCTTAAATGTTTCATCTCCCAAAATTATGAGAGCAATATATCCCACAATATTTTTCACCAAACAAAATAAGTATCCAGACCAAGAAAGCAATGGCCAATCAGGTAAAGGCCCATCATACATAATTAGAAGCTTAAGTTTAAGTATGAGCAAATATGAATACCACTGGCCAACAGGGGCAAGTTAAGATTCAGATTTCAGACAATGAAGCATATAAAGGAAGTTGGAAAGAGGTAGCTTTTATTTGCAAAATGATGGCATTCCATCTTGAACTAATCCAGATCCACTCAGTTTATAATAAACAATAATGTAATGTACTTTTTTCATTAAAACATGAAGTCACATTGCCAAGAGAAAATTGTTGTCTTCTATATGTTGGAAATGTTAATGGGCTCTCGGAGGATCCTCTCCATTTGCCGTGCCCTAGTCTTGATAGACATGTCAAAGACCTTCTGGCTGAATTCCACAACTATACCACCAAGTATGCTTGGATCAATCTGAAACACCAAAGAGAAAAGGGCAAATTGACAACTTGAACTTAAAAGGCAATATGGGTGGTTTTGTACTTACTTTTCATGAGAAGTGTTTTTAAAAGAATCACATCAAACCTTTATATAGTTAGATAAGATCCTTACAAAATTATAATTTATTTTTTTACTGATAAACAAGTAGGGACTAGGAATTGGTTGTTAGAGATACAAGTGATTTTTACAATTATATCTAAAAGCAATAGCTTCTGCTTATAGCAACCAAGAAAAAAAATCAATTTTAGGTACCATCTTAAAATCATTATTTTTATAGTTTATCATAAAGCACCATATATAGTTTTCTTTGGTCCATTTTTCTATTTTAGAGGGTACAAGTACCTCTTAATAAGTAAGTGGCTATGAATTGTAATTCACAGAAATGAGACGGTAGATAGTAGGCATTTGTTGCAAATGTGTGATTTGGGGGGAGAGGGGACACTAATACCTTCTGATCAAGATGAACCTTTGCCCCAGTACCTAGGATATCCTGAAGAGTCTCCTTTAGTGCCTTCTCTTCTTCAGGGGGAAGAGGCTGGTATAAAATTATAAGGAAATTAGCTAATATAAAGCTATCCACATATCATATATCTAACCAATCTTTCAAACACCACTGCTAATAAAATCCCAAAGCCACAAAATAATGAGTATAGAATATATGAAACTTTAATTTTTGCTGCAATATGCAAACAGCAGAAAATATAAACAGACAATCATATAGTGGATGTCAATTGAATGAACTCACTCAAATTATATAAAATACTGTGCTGAAAAAGATACTGGTTATGGTGGTTTTAAAAAGACTACATTGAAATTCATTTTCAAATTACACAGTTTTTAAAGTGTTGCTGGCCAATCACATGCATAGAAATGTTGCCTCTTCTAATCCTTAGTAATAATAGAAACTAAAATTTGGCAATGTGCATGCTCAAGTTGATTCACATGAAAAATATTGAATCCAATCTTCCTGTTGAGAAAATGATCTAGACTCAGCAATGCAAAGTACTGATGTGTATCATGCTGCACAACTTTGAAGGCAGAAACTAGCCAACAAATAAGTACTACTTACAATGACTGTGGTCACAGTGGCTTTCACTTCACCCTTATATGCCATTGCCAACTCCCTATACCTCTTTGCTATGCTTTCAATGTTGTTAAGCCTCCCATTCTCAGCAACAACAACTTTAAAACCGACAGATTAATCAATAAATTATTGTATCAGACAAACAATGTCAATGTCGCATCTGATTAGTCCTAGATAACTGAAGGCTCTATGTATTAAATGGGACAGCAAAGAATAGACTTCCAAGGCAACAGGGACAAAACATCCAAATAAAATGATATATTATTACCTTGAAAGCTAACATCAGATTATAATTACATGATGTCATCATACTTTAAATGGAAAAATAGGATTGTAAAATAAAAAAAATGAAATAGAAATAGAAAAAACACTGCATTTATGAAGCCCATTGATATCAGAACTATGTCCTAAGCCCAAGAAACTGATCAGGGAGTACATTGCAAGACTCCTTACTGCATGCACTTTAACTTGAGCCCTATTCCTCTTTACATAATGCTCCAATGACAAAATTTTATTAATGGTATTATGCTAGACAAGGCAAGTTTACTACTATAAAGCTGTCTTTGATGTTCTAGCTTATTTCTCTCCTTACCATAATAAAAAAGTTGCATAAAAGCTTAATTTCAGGTAATCCATGCAGATACCGTCTATCCCAGTATTCATAGGACAGTAAGATTGTGAACAGATGACTTTTATTAAGGTATTTGAGTTTCATCACAGAGCAAGAGCAAATGAGCAATGAATTGACGATGATTTAGCCAGGAATACAATCTACTGAAAATGTGAATGGTTACCATTCTAATGTAGGTGGTGTATCAACATGAGAATGATTTCAAATCTCATTACTATTTTATCAAAGATAACTAGACCGTTTTGTAATATGGAATCTGACACATCATCTTTTGACCTATAGAGGCACCAATAAGGAGTGGACCAGAAGAAGAATGGTAACATAAAAAGGGGAAGAAGAAGACAAAGGAAAACGATTGGAGAAACTATCATCGCTTGATCCATAAAGCCGACCCCACTTATTGGTACATGGAATAGTTGTTCTTGTTGTCTAAGAATAAGGGTTATCTGATATATTTGGGTGTTTGAGAATAATTATAGAGGATAACCCCAAGGATTGATCCCAATTCCTGAGAGGCATTAACAGCAAGACAACTGGGAATTCTTAGAGAAAAATTTAATTGAGGATCTTATGATATTGTCAACTGTAAACAAATCAGAGTCTAGAACAATAATTATATCGAAAAGTTTGTAAATACTGTTTGCATGCCAGAGGGGGCACCTACTCCCACATAAATTCCCTCTATTGAAGCCTTTGATAAAGTTTCCTCAATTATTATTATTATTATTATTTTTTTGAGAACAACTATAAAATGGAGTTCATTGGGGATAAGTTCACCATGAAAACAAACAGCAACAATCAATGCCTCTCCCCACAAGTTGGGTTGGACACGTCAGGAATAAGTGGAGAAAAAAAAAAGAACAACTAGAGGGCAATCCATCAAAATAGCAAAACAAAAATAAAATACAGCCAAAGAAACTCAAAAAGCACCAAAGCTATTGAATCTCTCTGCATGACAAAATGTGCATTATCCCTATCCAGTATCATACATGAGAAGAAGTATAGGCCTTTGGAAAGGTGGCATTCTGCTCCAACCTATACAGTAGGCAACTAGAGAACCACCAAATAATTTGTCATGTCTTAGCCTCTAAGGAAAATAAAGCCACTGTTGATAGTTTACAATTTGCGTCCCCACACTGCTTCAGAATCAGAAAGGGGAAGAAGATGCCAACATTGACATTAAATTCCTTTTTCCGTCTCCAAAGAAGAAAATTAGATGTAATATCTTCTCTGACACAAGCTGTTTTAGGCTTTGTTTGGGAGTTTGGAGGGAAGGAGAGGGGACGGTTTTTGGAGGAGAAGGAAGGGGGAGGGAAGGGAGGGATTCACAAGATATAAACCTCCCCATGTTTGAGAGTTTCAAAATTCCCTAAATTGAGGAAACTTAAAAATGGGGTGTTTGGAGGATTTTGGAGGTTTTTAAAAAACCCTCAAACACCCCCTTCACACCAATGCAATTCCCAAACACTACCACACCCATCAAAACCTTTCCCTCCCCTCCCCCCCAAAATCCAGTTCAAACACTCCCTTAAGGTAAAAAATAACTCAGATTTTAATTTACAATGTAAACAAGCAATATATTTGCCAAATCATGCTACCATAGGGAAGTGAATCATACCAAGGAAGTTCTTTGTAACGTCAGAGAACTTAGCTTCACCAGTAATCTCCTGGATTGCCTTTACTCTAACATCTTTCTTCACAGACAAGTCCTTTATAAACTGTGAAACTGTTGCACTATTCTTAACTGCCTCAACAAATTCAAGAATCTCAGATTCAACCTTTTCCACTACATTAGCTTTCACTGCTGCAATATACAAAGCAGAGGCATAGTTTCCTGTACCCCCAAACATAGCCAGAGGGACCTAAAAGAGCAATCAAAAAGCAACAAACAAGGGGAAATAAAATACAGATAAACCCATCAATAACAAGAAGCAGAATGGGTGACAGGGGAAACAAAAAATATTTACGAACAATTCAATTAGGATAAAATGAAATACAATATATCAATACGAGATGAAAAACACAACCACAGCCTAACTGAAAATAAATTGTATTCAATATATTATTTATTATATTAGTCGCAGTTGAAAAGCAGAAATCCTTCCACATCAAGCATAGCTGCATTAGGGAATTATGAATATATAATCTCTTTAACTAGACGGAAATATGAATATATAATCTAGGCCTATAAATCCAATTACCTTAACTTTCTCGTCCTTTACCCCTGGCACATTGGCATAATTTCTGGAAGCCTGCAAACATAACACGGGATTAGAACAAACTGTAAAAAATAAAACAAATATTTTAAAAATAATTGCAGAGAATAAATATGAAATCCATAAACAGGAAGCAGGGTTCAGTTTGCAGCAGTGTTGACCTTAAGTACAGACAACACAGTGCAAGTTTTCAAAATGCACATAAAAAAGCAGGTACTAACATTTCAAACATATGCCTAGATGCAATAACAAAATACAAAAATAAGAGCAAAAAATATTTTCTTCAAGAGAAAAAAAAAAAAGTTAATCAGCCATTAAACATAAGGGGTTATTTACCACAAACCAAATCATAAAATTGAGACAAAAATGAAAACGCTCTCACCCGTATGACCAATTAATCAAAAAAAAAAAAACGTGATCAAATTTTAACAGCCTACGGAGTGATCAAAGGATCAAAAATCGATTTATCGCATTTAAGTATAAATCAGAGGAAAAGTAAAAATGCTGGAAAAGGAGATTCAGATTGGTTTATTCACCAGGGAAATGGAAGGGGCAATGAGGGATCTTTGGAGAGAGGATCTCTCGGATGCGAGGAACCCTAATTTGTTGAAGATTGAGATCCCCGATCTGACTCGGCTGGACAGTGCCATCTCTGCAATGTGAAACCCTAATTTCTCTTGCGAAAGGAGATTCTGCGGTTTCAGTGTTGTGCTCTGAAGAGTGCCGAAGCTGAAGCACTATTTGCACTTCAAGGTAAAATTTGAAGAGCACGTGCAGAGCGTGTGTGTGACCCGTTGTTACGCTTTTTTTGTTTTTCAATTATTATTGGGATAAATCATAGTTGGCCCTCCTAAATTTGACAAAACTAGTGTTTTTTATGCAATGCACAGAAAATAATATTTTAAAATTAAAATTAAGAAAATATAAGTTATATATGAAATATTAAATTAACATATTTTTTTAAAAAAAGATAAAATCAATATATATTTGTTATATAATAGTTACTCATTATTGACGGATTATTATGAATATAAGATATATATTAATATAAATGCATATAATCAATCAAAAGTAAAAAAAAATCATAAAAATAAATACTTAAATTAAATTAAATATTTTATATTTTTATAAATATGGTTAATTATATTTTTAAAAAATGAATTTACATAGCAAAATTTTATTATTTTTATCCATGCAATATTTTGTCATACTTACAATAGTTTAAATAATTTTCTAATTTTAAATTCCGAATTTCAAAAAAAATAATTATTACTTAAAATAATTTTAAAGATACAAATTATCATAAAATGAGTTATAGTATAATATTTGATTTGAAATTAATACATTCTTAAAATATAATAGTGGTATTGTTTAGTACTCAGTATTTATTGTATATTATTATTTGATATTAAATTTAATAAAAATTATCGTGAAAATTAATAAAGTTTACTTTTATTAGTAAAATATAGTATTTACTATTAAAAAATTTATCCATTTCATAAAGAGGGTATGATATCATAATAATTATCGGAACATGTCATTTAAGATTTTTTTTTCTCATCATATTAAATTTTTTCTTTCATTTTCCCTTTTTATAATAATCTATCATATTAAAATTTTCCTCTCATTTTTATCGCTCAACAAAACCAAACATGGAAGAATGAACATTCCCAAGTAAATGTTACCGTTTCTCTCACCTGAATTGCAGGGGAATTTTTTCTTTTTATTAAAAAGTACAATTTTCAGCTTCTATTGTCACATTATTAAAAAATTGCAGCATAAGTGCAAAGTTTTGCCCAAAAGCTTGTAATTTTCGCAGCTCGTTTCTCAAGAAAAATAGTTCATATTGAGAAAAACACACCAAAGTTTTTCCACAAAAATTATGCATTCGGACAAAAAAGAATAATCTAACTGGTGATGAACTTTAATTTTTAAAAACACCACAAAAGGTTGTAATATTTGTAAGACAAAGTTGCAGGATAGTAGAATCTTGTTACATTTCAACACAGGAAAAATGAAAGGAAGTAGTTCAATCACAAGAACACACTTTTAGGAACACTAATACTTGATGCCCCAAAGCAAAGTGGAGTTTTTAGCATCAATTGCATAGTTCAGTTCAGGTGTTACACTCCCAGATACTCTGTGAGATAATAGCCTTGACCTCAATTCTGCAAGCAACTCCTTATGGCGTGATTCTTTTCTCTTGAGTACTTGTACATAAGCATGAAGCCCAAGCCATTCCACTTCTTTCTTCTCCAACTTAAGAATCGGCTGGATATCAGAACCAAGACGCATGGAACGCATCCGTTTCTTTATCAGCAGGTACATATATCTGGCAGTTGACCATGAAATGAAACATGATCAAGGAATGGTTATAATGCGTATGAGTGAAGCATTCAGAAAAACTACATAATCATTTGGTGAACTTATGTATAGCAGTTGTTTAATGAAAAAAGGCAATCAAATCAACAATGAGAAACCAAACTAAACTACAATGCAAATACCAGTTCAACTGTATGATACAACAGCCATACCTCAAAGATCTCCGAATAATAACTGAACAAAATCTTTTATTAAGTTTGCAGATGATTGATAGGTCCCGAATATAGCAATGAAACTTCATGGCACATAAAAGAAATACTTGATAAATATTTAATCTAACGACAGCATCTGAATTGATATTTGAATCAAAGAATATTGGATGGCATTTAGGTCGTAGAAAGAGACACAGCTTCTCCTTTAGGTGAATGCCTGGTTTTCCTTGCCAGCAAACAGTAAGTGTAGAGCTTAAATGGTTATTCAAGTACCTGTTCAGCATGAGAAACCACTGAGTAGAGAATCCAAAAAATGGAAACACCATAAACAATAACTAAATCTAGATAAATATGTTTCTTACTAATACATTAAAAGTGAACATAAAAAAATGTGGAGTTCCATTTTTTTTTTGTTTTTGGATCAGTGTGTAAGGGTTCCGAGGTAATCTTAGAACAAGAATATAGCAGTAACAGCAGAAATAGAAGGAATGGAACTTAGAAGGAAGAGTTGAGAACAATAGTGTAGGAAGAATGTAGAAGCACAGAGGAAGGAATATCAGTGTGATATTTCCTGCAAATCTGTGAATGATGTGTATTGAATTATGTGAAAATGCATAAAAGAAATACAAAGGAAATTGACATTCAAGAGGCCAATACTCTTCCCCAAATTCACTCCACTCTTTTCTTGAGTCCATTACTCTCCTCTTTCTCTATTTATATTCTTCTCTCACCTATAACCAACTCAAAATAGCTCCATTTCCCCCCCACTAACTAAACCTCATTCTATTATTTCTCCCTTGCCTCTCCTACTTACTATACATAAACTGAAATGGAGTAGTTTGCCCAATCTGGCCTTTATCCTCCTTGCTGTTGAGGTGTGTAACACAGTGAAGAAGTTCCATTTATGAATAGACATCAACAATCTAATAGACATACAGCACTAGAACATTGTTCAGTAGAAATTTTGTATGAGATTATTGTTTAAACATCAAGAATGAACACATCCACCTCAAAACCATAGATGTGAGGAATGGGAAAGTCTGTGGATCTCTCCAATTAAATTTGTTCCATAGTTGAGTTCAATTAACCCTCCATCAAGGCCCTATTCAAGGGCCCTTGTATTACATCTGAACGCCCTACAGGAAACTTGAAGATTGAGAGCTAAGATTCATCCGCATAACATGTGTAGAAACCCTTTTAATAACTAAACTGAGATGAACACATATACTATCATAACAATATTATCTCTGTAAAACAACTACAGCACCCCCGTAACATATTTTACTTTTCAAAAATGAAGGTAAAAACATATTAGATGTTTAGGAGGATCACCAATATAATTTAATCATAGTATTATCTAATTGTAAACATGATTATCAAAATAACATAAGGCAAAGAAAAGCTCCCGAAGATTTTATAACAAGTTTGATATACTCTGCACTTGAACCATGGATACAGAAAAAAATGCCTCTATATAACATGCTAATAACAAGGATACAGATAATATGCCAATAATTTGGCCAATCAAAGAGCTCCGAATAAATATTAACCTTGTGTAGTCTGCCTGAATTTCCATAGTGGAGGAATTGATGAGCATACCACTCCAACGAATAAATGAAATTGCATCATCTTCACTCACATAAACTCTGTTCATTGACGTGTTAGATATCTGTTCTATATCAAAATTTGTCGCAAACTTTTTCTCATTCATGTAGCAATTGTAGCCACGAAATCCTCTTTCTAGCCTGGAGAAAAAGTTAGCCGCCTGCTTCTTGGAAGTTGATATGAACAGAAAATCATCCACAAATCTGATAAGAAGGTAAGATGGGGATATGACTTTATCATTAGTGTTGGCATTCACATCATTCTTCTCCTTGAAACTTCCAGATTCAAGAGTCTTTTGAAGAAAGGGAAATATCACATGCCGCTCCAAGTCTCCATAGTAGAAAGAGCAAAGCAATGTAGATAAAACACCACCCTGAGGAATACCAACACTTTGCAAGAAAAATTTCCCATCAAACTGCAACACATTGTGCTTCACATGCTCAGTGAGATATGAAAACAACAATGTGTTTTTCACATGCTTCCGACACTCCTAGACATTACAATTACAAAAAGTTAAATATATTCATAAATAATTATCTTATTGAGTTAGATCTTTCTCTACCTATATTCTCTATCAGGTGCATCATATAGCATTTTTGTTAGCTAAAATCTGATGACAAAGGATGTAATCTTGAAAATTTCAACATTCATGTCAGGCAACCACTAAATGTTAAATACAAACAGTGTTGTCAAAATCGCGAGTCAACTCATAAACTCATCCCTCACTAGAGTCTTCAGTTCTGCGGCGCCTCTCCTCTCCCCTACCGCCGCTCAACTCCGGCAAACCTCCTCCGCGCGAAGCCGTGCCTTCATGAAGTCGCGCCTCGATGTCTCGTCGTCTTCACGAAGCCGCACCGCACAGAGAAACGAAGTCACACCACTTCTATCTCGCCGCCGCGCCTCCACTGCCGTTGCCAAAGCTGCACCTCACCACTATCGCCGCGCCTCCATTGTCGTTGCCAAAGCTGCATCTCATGCTTGCAAAGTTGCACCTCCTCTGTATCACCTCTGGCTGTCTCTGAATCGCAACTTTGGGTCGCCTCTTCATGCCGCCTCATCACCGCCTCAGGCCGCCGCTCGTCGCCAAGGTAAGTTTGATCCTACCTGTTGGTTCTGAATAAATCTTAACCACCATCACATATTATTAGTTCTTGATTCTTAATTGCACATTTGGTTTTGATTTTTGAATTGGTACAAAATGATTTGCAATTTGTTCTGAATTAGTTCTTGATAATTGATTGATTCTAAATTGAAATTTTGGTTCTGTTCTTCATGTTTTCATTATATGCTACTTGGTTCATTTTTGTTGTGATTCTGTTTTGGTTTGGTTCTTAATTATGTCCTGATTAGAATCTTAATCGTGTTCTTAATCTGGTTCTTAATTTTGTGGTTTATTGGTTTTTGAATTCTGTTCTGTTCTGGTTTACAGGTTTTAGGTTTACAGGAATATAGGATGTTTCAAACAATTGGGTCAGGGACTGGGACAGTATCAGGTTCATCAAGCAGTAGTAGCAATGAGAATGTTGTTGATGTTGTGCTTGAGCCTTCAAATGTTGCAAGTTTTGTTGATGATGATGTGCCTTCAAATGTTGAAGAGGTTATGCCTTCAAATTTTAAAGGCATTGATGATGAAGATATGCCTTCGTTTGAGGAAGAAGAGGATGAAGAGAAAGAAGATGATGACGACATTGAAGATATAGGAGGATTTGAGTTTTGAGATTGATATTAATTGATATTTTAATTTGGTTACCTTTCTTTCTTTATGATGTATGTAATGGATTTATGTTGTATGAGACAACGAATTACCTTTTGTTTGATGTTGTATGAGTTACCTTTCTTTCTATGTAATGTATTTATGTTATTTTTTATATAATTTTTAATAAATTTAACAGGTACGTAGACTCGTACGAGTTTACGAGTCGAGTCTACGGACCCTCCACGAGTCTGCGTAGACTCTCGAGTTTGACTACCTTGAATACAAATTTCAAACATTGTACATCATAAAAGGACAAGAAAGATTACAATAAGTAGCAGTTAAGTTTGAGTACGTAGAGCAGATAAGGACAGAACACAATGAAATAGAGCAGATAAGGACAGAAGGTTCACACACATAAAGATCCAGATAACATTATCCTGGCCAACTAGGAAAATTGAAAAATTATACCTCGTTAACAAAGACTGAATGCTGAGATCTGAAGGAAGGGAAGCAAGTGAATCGTGTATGACCAGTGTTGATTGTTTCATCCAGCATTGTAAATTGCTTTTGAACCCACAAAGATTTCTTTGTGCAAACAATTTGATGATACTGTTCTAGAACATATTCATCTTTCAAAAGAACGTCTTTCATTATGCCAAGCAGCTTGTCCTGATCAACAGAATCAAATGCTTTCAAAACATCAGATGTGACAATGAATAAACTAGGCATATGTGTCAATCCCTTCTTCAGGCCAACCAAAAATGGGCATATTTTTTTGTAAACATCATTGTAATCAAACACTGAAGAACCTAGCTTCACAGGATCCTTGAACTGAATTCCTTTTAAAATAGTATGAGCATAACCAAGAACAGAATTCACAGATTTATAGCGTTCAAAATTGGTTTCCTGAGGTTTTGAAGCCCCCTGTGTTTTGTGATATTGAACTCCTGCAGTGGACACATGCAATGGCAAACTAGAAGAACCTTTGAGATTTGCGACCACCCTCACTCCATTTTCTTTCGGTTGAAATCTAAGCTTTGAAAACCCAAATGGTCTACCTCTAAGAATATTATGTACAGCCACATCATCCAGGTAACTGTATCTCCGGTCTTTGAAGCCGGCGATAGTTCTATTAGACAACTTCTTCCAAACAGGTTTCTGATAATAATAAACATGATGTTTCCCTTTCTCACTTTCAGTAACGTAAAAGTTTGCTTGCACCAAGGGTACAACTAGAAAAGAGAAATACCAGAACACCCAGTTCTCTAGAAGCTTATGTTTAGTATCATGTACAGCACTGCTCCAGCTTCTGAATTCTTCATCAAAAACCTTATTATGTCCTTCTACATACTTCCGAACCCAGGCATTTTTACTATTGAAGAAATATTTATCCGATAGGAATGGGAACCTTGATGTTTTAAGTTCATGCATACATAACTTCAAAGGGAATTTCTCATATCTCCGTAAGTGGATGAACTTGGAAATATTTCTCCTCAGTATTCTCCAATTAGAAGGAGTGCCTAATAACTCAGAAGGAATTAAACTCCTAGAAACAGCCCATATAAAAGATACCACTTGACTTTTGGAACAGTATGACTCAATTGCTTCAACACCAAACTCCTGAGGTTTCTTGTCCACAGTTGTCCCTGACATATTGTCCTGCAGTAAACATTTAGTGAGAAGCACCAAATATTTTGTAGGAGATGGAAGAACAAATATGGCATAATTACTAAGCAAAAGCTGAAAAGAGGTACACAGCATACATGTGTCCAATCACCAACCTGAACAAAAAGGTACCTACGCAAAAGAATGAGAATCCTAGGTCTAACATTTTACAACCTCAGTAAACTGATGAAAACTTCTTCTACCAACCAATAAAGTAAAAAATTAATATCATAATGGGAGAAATATGTTAGGATCCCATTGGTTAGTTAGGGGGTATTGGTTGGCTATAAATAGATGGACTAAGGGATTAAAAAAGTATCTTTATCAATTGATCAGTGAGTCTTAGACTTGTTAGAGAATGGAGGAGCTCTAAGTCTTCTTCATAGGTGTATCTTTCTAGGGTTCTTGGTGATTTACCGAGGATTCCATCAATAATAGAAAGTAGTTTCCATTCATATTATCCCCTTAGATATCAATTCCCAACAAAATTACCTGAAGTCTGGAGCTAGATTGTCCAATAGTATGCTGATCTAATGATGGAACAGCACAGTGCTTAACCAAGAGCTTTGTATGCTGACAACACTGTGTCCTGCGAATGAGATGCTTGAACCACTTAAGAAGGGAGTGATACCTGCAAAAATACTGTAATCATTACAACTTAAAAGAAATATGAACTTCACCAATGGATTTGACAAATAAGAATTTGAATGCTCTTGATAGTTTATTAATTCCTGCTCCCTCATCTACTTCAAGTCTATACATAATACATGTTTCATTTTATGCACAAGGAACCATATCCCAAATTATAAGTGGTGTAAAGGCCTTTCTATACAGCAACCTCTTTTTGTTCTTCCTTGACCTCTGGGTATCATTTAGGAGTTCCAGGAGGCAATGCAAACAAGGAACCCTCTAAAACCTCATTTCACTGCAGCCTATAACTTCAAGCCAACGAATAATCAAATTCCAATGTCCAGTGATTACTTTAACATGAAGTCACATTCTATGACCCTTTTAATACAAACTCAGCCAAAAAGATTGGGAACCAAACCATTTTATTAAATTATTGTATAAGCAGGATTAAAGTCAGTCCTGCAGAATGCAGTGTGTCCAAACTCCAAAACAGAAAGAAACTGAATAGCAGAGAGTGAATTGTACTTCACATATTACCATAAATACAGGGTATAAACTGGGGACCTTGTTAATAATAACAATTAACCTGAATGTAGTGTAAAATTTACATTGAAAAATGCACTGTAACAAAAACTCCCTGCCTTAACTTACATGCATGCAGAACCTACGAGACATGAACCACTGCAGTGGAAACAAGACATTAGCTGAGCACTGCTATTTGCATCTGAGAAGCCAAAGATATTGCTGATGAGATTCTTCGAACAAGCCAAATTTGGCCTTAGTGAATACAAAATATCTGAAGATAATTTGTGAAGGAAATATATATTATCATGAGGATAATTAGCTCCTTATGACATGTTAACATTAAGGCAAAATAATGTCTCACAACATATTGTAGAAGGCAAGTGATTGTGAAAGAACTCCTAAACAACCTGCCCTTCTGCTTGTATAAATGAAGTGCATTTCCATAGAAGGAAGACACTTGCAAGCCGAAGCAGATTAAAAACTTATTGGTGGATACGTTTCTTTGGAAGAACTGAGAGTGGTGACTCCACATTATAGAAGATAGGATGCCTTCTGATGTCAGTTAACTTTGGAATTGCGGGAAGAGATTGCAAGACTAAACAGCAAGAACATTGCCACGGCATCTGCAGCTAAATAAATATAAAGAGGAAATCATAATAAGACACCAATTATATCTGCAAGATATTCCATCATTAATATTTTCAGGTAATTTTACCTACCATCGATATCTCATTGGTTACCACTCCCCCTTCATCATGTACAGATTCATAACCATATTAATATTTATATATATATATATATATATAACTGTCACTGGAATATTCAACAACCCTTTTTTCTCAACAGCTTTTATAAGAGAGGCTAGTTTTCTTAGCTTCTGTAACAACTGGTACTGTATTGCAAATAGGGGGAAATACTGAGAAATAATAAGCAAAACCGAGGTGGTATTTGCCCTTTCTCAGGAAGTGTATTGATTCAGGAAGGTTCTTGCAAAATCAAAAGAAAAGAAAATGACAAATGATTCTTCCACTTTTGAGAGGGGTAGGCTCCCCTAGTCCTAACCTTTTCTGTCCAATTTTCTTCCTACCTGACATGTCACCCCCTATACCCTAATAAGACACTACCCCACAAGGATCATGAGATTCAGGGCCTGCCCAATATTCTCTGTCCTAAACATCATTGTCTGGCCCACTATTTCTCCTTCCTATTTTGTCCTCTCTGTCTCCTCACGTATGTGAAAGGTAGGGGGTTAATTTTCTTCCTCTCCTCTACTGATTTATCTGCTTTCGTGTCTTTTTCTGCCTCATTCTCAGCCAAGTCCTCTGTCTCTCCTTCCATTCTTGTCTGAGGGTGTGTAACAATACTCCCCTCCCAAACAAGCACCTTGTCCTCAAGGTGGCTGAGCGGGAAAGCTTCTTTAAACTTCTCAGCAACTTCCTAAGAATTTTCAAATTAGGGAAGATTCTTCCATTTAACCAACAGCTCTACTTGATTCTGGGAGTTTTTCCGCACAGACAGGATTTCTTCCGGTTCAACGACCAACTCTAACTCATCATTCAGATTGGACGGTAGGGGCTGCACCTGCACCTGGGGGCTGATACACTTCTTCAGCAATGAAACATGGAAAACCAGGTGCATTCTAGTTTCTGCAGGCAGCTGTAATTTGTAAGCTACAACTCCTATTTTCTCTACTATCTGAAAGGGGCCATAATACCTAGCACTAAGCTTCTAGTTCACTCTCTTTTTTTTTTTTCAAGCAAAAGCCTGCATACGATATGGTTGTAGCTTCAAGTATACTAGTTCTCCCACCTCATAGTTCACATCCCTCCTCTTCTTATCAGCATATGTCTTCATTCGATTTTGGGCTGTTTCTTGCTGAAATCTCAATTCCTCATGGGTCTGATTTCTATCTTCAAACAAATTATGCACCCCTTCCATTGAAAATTCCCCTCAACAGCACTGGTGGTTCACGCTCATAGAGGGCCTTAAATGGGGACATGCATATAGAGCTATGGTAATTGGTATTATACCAATATTCAGCCCATGCTAGCCACTTTGGCCATTGTTTTGGTTTGGTACCCGAGAAGCATCTCAAGTATGTCTCAAGGCACGTGTTGATTGCCTCGGTTTGTCCATCCATCTCCAAATGATAGGTCGAGCTCAAGGCCGTGCTGATCGTCCGCAACACTGGGACCGAGCCCCGCGGTGTTTCCGACGTACGACTAGGTACAGAGGAGACTCTCGCGAACCCTTTCGAGAGAAGGAGCGCCAGCTAGATCTTCCAATCTTCGCCGGTGAGGATGTATGTGGCTGGCTCGTCAAAATCGAGCGCTATTTCACTGTGAACGATGTGTATGGTGAGAATCGTTTGCGTTTGGTGCTCGTGGCTATGGAGGGCCGTGCGCTCCACTGGTTCCAGACTTGGGAGCGCCACCTCGAGTACCCTTCTTAGCATCAATTCAAGGAGGCAGTGACAAGGCGTTTTCAGCCGAGGTCCACTAAGGACCGCTTTGGGACCCTCCTCCGGCTTCGACAATTGGGCCCGGGTATGGACTACATCGATGAGTTCGAAAAACTTTCTAGCCAACTTCAAGAAATGGACTCTGAGCTGTTGATGGGGCTGTCTACTAATGGGCTGCAAGGGCCCATTCGTGCGGAGATACGGAGCCTTGAATTGGGCTCCATGCAGGAGCTCAAAGATCGGGCCCTGTTGCTAGAGGAACAGAACAAGGAATGGCGATCTGTTAGGATTGGGCTCGATGGAGCAGCATAGTGGGCCTGCGAGGGGACCCCCTTCCCTTCGCCCTAATCCACCCACGCTACGTCCAGTGCCGATCAAAGAGAATAGCGCTTCTCGGGGTCGAGGAGTGGGAGCAGCTTCGGAGCGATTCGGGGGTGGTCAGCGATTGTCTCAAGAGGAACTCCAAGGGCACAATTGTAAGGGTTTATGCTTCAAGTGTGGAGAACGCTGGGGCCAGGACCATGCTTGCAAGCTTAAGCACTACCAGCTGGTGCTGCTCGAGGCAGCGGAGGAGACTCCTTGTGATGAGGAGGAAGTCGACGGGGGGATTCCAACAAAGGAGGAGGAGCACATGCAGTTGGCTCTTCATTTTCTCCATATTTGCACGCTCAACACACTTAAGGGGCTCATGACTGCGAATAAGTCCTTCAAGGTGCGCGGAGAGATTAATGGGATGGCGGTGGTGGTCCTTATTGATACTGGAGCTGATTGTAATTTCATCGATGCTCGGTTGGCTGAGTCGATCCATTTGGTTGTTGCTCCAGTCCCATTTTTGGTTGAGATGGGGACAGGGCTGGTAGAGAGAGGCTCGAGACTTTGTGAGGGCCTTGAGCTCTTAATTCAGAATAACAAGATTTCCCAATCTTTTTTTAAGCTTCCTCTTGGCACGACTGATGTGGTGTTGGGCTATGGGTGGATTGTAGGTTTGGGTGACATAAAGGCCAATTTCCAGAAACATGTGCTTAAGTGGAAGGAGAATGGGGAGTAGAGGTGTATTCATGGGGATCCTTCCTTGAGCACTACGAGAACATCCCTTAAGAAGATTTATGAGGCCCTGCAGACTGAGGGAGAAGCTTACTTTGTTTCACCCTGTGCTGAAGATCTAACAGAACAATCGGTTGCGCAGCCTCTCCTCCCAGAGGGGATCCTTCGGTTATTAGAAGAGTATGAAGATGTGTGCAGTCTGCCCGCTGGATTACCCCCCAAAGGGATCAGGACCATGCGATTAATTTGGGGGAAGGAGCTGCAATTCCCCATTGCAGGCCCTATAGACATCCAAATACACAGAAGAATGAGATAGAAAGGATAATCGATGAGATGTTGTCTGCAGGGATCATAAGGCAGAGTATCAGTCCTTTTTCGAGCCCGGTCATCCTAGTGAAGAAGAAGGATGGCAGTTGGAGGTTTTGTATTGACTATAGGGGGCTTAACAAGGTCACAATACCCGATAAGTTTCCCATTCCCATTATTGATGAATTGCTGGATGAGTTGGGAGGGGCTCAGATTTTCTCCAAACTGGACCTCAAATCGGGTTACCACCAGATCAGAATGAAGGCCACAGACATAGAGAAAACAACATTTCGAACGCACGAAGGGCATTATGAGTTCTTGGTCATGCCTTTCGGTTTAATGAATGCTCCATCTACTTTTCAGGCACTAATGAATAAGGTTTTGAAGCCTTATTTACGCAAATTTGTTCTGGTGTTTTTTTTATGATATTTTGGTTTTTAGCCGGGGCCTGGAGGAACATCAACAACACTTGCAGAGGGTGTTGGAATTGTTGAGACAGCACCATTTGTATCTCAATAAAAAAAAGTGTGCTATTGCCCAGACCATAATTGAATATCTCGGCCATATAGTATCAGGGGCAGGAGTAGAGGCTGATCCAGCCAAGGTGGAAGCTATGGTTAATTGGCCGATTCCTACTGACTTTAAGGGCTTGCGAGGGTTCTTGGGAATTACGGGCTATTATCGGAAAATTGCATGGCCCCTAACTCAATTGCTCAAGAAAGACAACTTCCGTCGGGGAGAGAAAGCCCAATTAGCTTTTGATCAGCTCAAGAAAATTATGACTCACCTGCCTGTCCTGGCCACTCCGGATTTCAGCAAACCTTTTATCCTAGAGACGATGCATCGGGGAACGGTATTGGCGCAGTGCTAATGCAAGATGGCAGACCCTTAGCTTTCTTTAGCCATAAACTATCCGAGGGCACCGCAAAAATTAGTTTATATGCAGGAACTCATGGCTATCGTATTGGCTGTCCAGAAATGGAAACACTACCTTTTGGGGAGGAGATTTGTGGTTTACACAGATCAAAAGAGCCTGAAATTTTTGGTGGACCAAAAGCTGATAGGGGAGGGACAGCAAAAATGGAGCTAAACTCCTTGGATTTGATTTCGAGATTAAATATAAAGCGGGAAAGGAGAATGGTGCAGCGGATGCACTATCTAGACAGCAGTTCGAAGTTATCTCTTCAGTCACTTTCCTTGATTGGGATGGGCTGGAGGAAGAGATTCAGGCCGATGAGAAGCTTAGGGGCATTGTCCAAGGGCTCATTCATGGGGGAAAACCGCAACTCGGGGGATTTGAGCTACGACATGGGAGGTTGTTTTATGAGGGCAGGTTAGTGGTTCCTAAAGACTCACCTAGGATTTCTCTTCTTCTACATGAGTTTCATGATTCTGTGTTTGGGGGGCACTTGCGTTTGTTCCGAACCTACAAAAGAATGGCTAGATTGGTGTGGTGGGAAGGAATGAGGAAGACCATCCTCTCTTATGTCCAGAAATGTGAAGTCTGTTGCAGGAATAAATATCAGACACTCTCCCCTGCAGGGTTGCTGCAACCCTTACCCATTCCCAACCAAGTTTGGGAAGACATCTCCATGGATTTCATTGGAGGACTTCCAAGAGCTCAAGGGGTGGACACTGTTCTGGTAGTGGTTGACCGGTTATCCAAGTACGCCCATTTTCTGAGTTTATGTCACAATTATTCAGCAAAGTCAGTGGCAGCATTGTTTGTGAAGGAGATAGTGCGTTTACATGGGTTCCCTTCCACCATAGTCACTGATCGGGATTGGATCTTTATGAGTTCCTTTTGGTCAGAGTTATTCAAACAGGTCGGGACAAAGCTGAAGTATAGTTCCGCTTACCATCCTCAAACGGATGGACAAACGGAGGTGGTCAATAGGTGTTTGGAGACCTATTTGAGGTGTTTTACTAGCAGTAAAACCAAATTATGGCCCAAGTATCTCTGCTGGGCAGAATTTTGATTTAATACGACATACAGTAGCACTACCAACACTACACCCTTTCGGGTGTTATATAGGAGGGACCCCCCGACCTTGGTGAGAGGTGATCAGTTGGTCTTGTCAGTGGAAGAAGTTAACCAACTCATTTTTGAGAGAAATGTTCTGTTGGAAGAATTAAAATGGCAGTTGAATTTGGCTCAGGAGAGGATGCAAAATCAGGCTAACAAAAATAGGAGGGATCTGGAGTTTGAGATAAGGGACAAGGTGTTTGTGAAGGTGCAGCCTTATAGGATGAAGACCTTGGCCCAAAGGGTAAATCAGAAGCTCAGCCCAAGGTTTTATGGGCCCTTTGAAGTGTTAGAAAAAATTGGGAAGGTAGCCTACAAGCTGTTACTGCCCCCTGAGTCAATGGTTCACCCAATTTGCCATGTCTCATTGCTTAAAAAATGTTTGACTCCTGATGTTGTATGCCAGCAGTTGCCCCCAGGTCTCTCAGCCGATTGGGAATTACAGCTACAGCCATCTGAGGTACTGGCAGTCAGGGAGAATGCTAGAGGAGACAAAGAGGTCCTAATCAAGTGGAAGGATGTCCCTGAGTTTGAGAGTTCATGGGAACTTGCTGCTGACATTAAGTTGGGTTTTCCAACTTTTCACCTTGAGGACAAGGTGGTTGTTCAAGAGAGGGGATATGTTAGAGATCGTCTACCGGCTGCAGGACTCAAAGTGTATCAGTGCAAGAAGTAGAGAGGTAGTTTAGGAATTGGGTCCTCTAGTGCTGAGATGGGCACGATTGTGGGCCTTAGTGATCCTAACGGATTGTGAATGAGTGAGATATGCATTCTATTATGTGAGTTGGTTATAATTGTGGGGTAGGGGGAATATTCAGATCATCTTTTCAGAGATCATAGGCTTAGAGAGAGAGAGAGCTAATGAGTGCTCTGACTAATGTATCTCTATGTTTTCCTTCAGTGTAATATACTCTTCTTCGTCTCTATCAGTATATCCCCCTTATTCTTGTATATGGAAACTAATGTGCTCTTTCTCCATTCATTGGGCATCTTCTTTGACCTTAGAATCTCATTAAAAAGTTCTGGTCAGCCAACTCACTCCTTTAACTCCTAGGCATTTCCAAACTTCGATAAGTATATTATCTGGCCCATTGTCCGCCCATTTTTCATCCACTTAAGGGAATCCCTCACTTCAAATCCTCTAATTCTTTGGTAGAAGGTAAAGTTTTGATCCACCTCATCCATACTTAGTCGATCCGAACACGCGAGGTTTTCATGTCTCTCATTGAAAAAATTACGATTCTAAATTACCATGAAAAAAAAAAGGACAATCTAGGCTTAACAAAAATTTTTAAAAAAAGGAGTAAATACCTTATTTGATAAAGTATTGATAGAGCTAACAGGTTTGGGAGAGTTTATAGCAGAAGGAATCGGTGCAGGAGCAGGAAAGTGGCTTATTTGAATAGGCAAGAGGCTGAGCTGGCAGGGTGGTTATGGCAGCTAGTAGCCTGGTAGATAGTGTATAAATAGGCAGAATGAGTGTAGACTAGGTATTGTGTAATTCTCATATATCAGTTCTTGTAGTTGCAGAGAGGAATTTCTCTCTGAGGGAGGTAGCACTCTCAGTGTATCTTGGTAGGGTTTGGTGATTTGCCATTCCCCTTGTGATCAATAAAGATTTACAGACTCTTCCATTGATACTGGTTCTATCACAATATTATGCAACTCCATCAAGGATGAAGGCAAAGAAAAGAAGAAAAAAGTGAACAAATAGCAATAGATGTCTCCAGGGACTTAAATTGATTTATCATATATCACCCAGCCATAATTTGAAAATGTAGCATCATTACAAAGAATCGCCAATTAACATTATTGCCCTGTGCACTAAAATAAAGTAGATCAGTTTACTAATCCCATTCGCATCTATTAATCTTTACAAGGATATCACACCATGCCTCACTAGAACTTTGGATTGATGGATAGATATGCATGTATAGATCAAATAGAAATGAGTTTGATACAGAAAATCTAAAACTGAACAAATTATTTAGATAAAAAAATTGTATTTGGCAATGTACAATATTTCATAGAAATAATTGATCACCTTTTCATGATAGCTCAGACTAGTGTTGTCACACTGAAAACTAGCATGGAAGTAATCAGTGTCAGTAGGAAGCACATTCCCATGCAAATTTAGACTACTTTCTTCAACGGTTGATTGCTTCTGCTTTTTGTATCTACGTCGCTGCCAACTAAATGGCCTAGATCGTTTTCCAAGCCTAGGTGTAGCACTACTTGAGCCTTGTTTCCCTTCTAACTCTGACTTTGTTTTAATAGTTCCAGTTCTTGTTGACATAGGAACCTCGGACACTCTTTTTCTCTTATTATCTCCTGTTGCAAACAGAACTCACTATTGCAACATCTTATGCACAATTAAGAGGCAAACAAATGTTGTAAATATGTAATGTTATAACACTCGTGAAACAGCAATTTGTCAAGAAAGAAGCCACAAGATAGCCATAACATAACCAGAAAAAGTAAAAAGAAGAAATTGGATCAAGACACGCATAAGAGCAGACTCATCAATTCGTGAGGCTATTCCAATTACTGGTACAGCAGAGCTTGTTAGGCTTGTACCATTGATTTTTGCCCACACTTATTCATCTCTCAGATGAGGCAGCTTGCATGCATATCTTTAAATTTTAATAAGTACACATAAGGGCGTGTTTGGGAGATAGGATTTGGAAGGGAGGTGAAGGAAGGGGAAGCTTTAGGGGATGTGATTGTGTTTCAGAGTTGCATTAGTGGTGAGGGGAGGTGTAGGGGGGGTGTTTGAGAGTGTTTTAAAATCCTCCAAACTCCTTTATTCTTCTCATTTTTATGTTTACCCATTCTGTTTTCGGAGGGTGGAGGGGGTGTTTAGTAAACTACAAGGTAAAAAAAATTTCCCTTCCCTCCATCTATGTATACTCCCAAACAGGGCGAAAATAACTACTTCAAACTCTTTCCTTCTCCAAACTCTCAAACAAAGGCTTATGGAACAGTGTAACATCATAGCAAGTAGCCATAAGATTGAAAGTCTCAATGAATAAAAAAACCATATAGCCTTTGAGAAACAAGATGAAAGATGCACACATTTCGATTAACAAAAACATTTTCAGAAGGGAGGGGGGGGGGAGAAATAGAGAGAGATCATAATGCTACTGCCTATAGTCAAGATTGTAACTGAGACACAGGATGATACGCAGACAGTTCTTATTACCAAATTTATGAACTGAGGGATGCTGATGGTCAACTTTTGATGAGCGCTTGAGCATCTCAAAGCATAAATGGTTAATAGGAGGACCTGCCACCTGATGGTGTTTTCCATGGGGAGCCGGCAAGAATATAGATGTATTTTTCAGTAGGTAAATCATAAGTTCATATCCAACCTGCATGGATGCAAGTTTTTACTTAGTTAGAATAATAAAAAAAGATAAAAGAACAGAATAAAAGACCCAGTTTATATGCATATATGTTGGGAAAAACTATTGATATCATTGCATACCCTTCTTGACAAAAGACACCAAGATGCACCGGATAAAAGCTCCACAATATGGCTCCAACTTTTCCTCTGCATAGTAACAAAATCGTCAGATACACATAGGCAAGACATTCACACATGCAAATGGACATACTGATATACATAAAAGAAAGCTTTTATGTACAATAGTTGAGAGAGAAGAGAATAGAGATGCAAGATATAACTAATAAGTAACCAACCTATGAAAAATGAATGAAAGAATAAATCTCATTAGTCTTCATAGTTCATAATTATATGTCATAACTATAACAACATTTCATCCTTAACATATCACCAATGCACCAAGGATGTGCATGATCAATTAAAGTCAACACTCAGCAGTTAACAAAAGTCAGGGAAGAAAAAAAAAATGTGCATGATAATGAAATCCAAACTATCCATTAATCATAACACAAGGTACTTGCAGGAAGGAGAAATGTTGAGGTGCAACTCTTCAACAGATTATAAATATTTGGACATCAACAGTGCTACACACAAATTTACACTCACATTTCCACACTTTTCATTATTTGACTAATGGGTTGTGGTTCTCATCAAGTTCCCTGCAAACTTCATACTCTAATTTACCCATGCAACCGGATGTAAGTGTGTATCTAACACTAATATTCAATGTTTTAAAAATCGGACAAGACATTGAACCGGATAAGGGAATGGTTCACAAGTTCAGATATTCAACTGGTTGGACCGGGATTCAACCTATATAATTAAATATATATTAAATAGATATATTTATCTAACAATATATATGCATATAATGAATTATATGCTATAAAAATATTGCTTAAAAATTAAAATATAAAGCATTTAATAAATTTAGAGATTTAATAGTCCTTAATTTTAATAATTATATCATATTTTATATTATATTTTATTATAAAATAGTTATTAAATTTTAAAAAATTAAAATTAAAATTTTTATATTAGTTGACCGGTTCAACCGGTTTTTTCGCCGGTTCACCGGTTGTGACCGGTTTTCTACAGGATTTTTGAAAACTGGTTTTTATCCCAAAACTGGACCAGGGGTCCGATTCCCGGTTCAACCGGCCGGTTCGGTCCAGTTTTGAACACTGCTAATATTTTTGTCATTCTTTCCCATCCATTCTGGACCATTCCGAACTATGCAGTTCCATGGCACGTGCAAGTGCTGAAAAGTCTCTCATTGCTCAGATCATAGCCACAGTTGAAGAGTTCAGCATCAACAACAACAAAAAAAACAACTAATAAACTAGACTGCTCTAAATGAACACCATTGCATCAGATATAGTCCCCTTGAAATAACTAATCAAACATCACGAATACCCATATAATAGAAACAAAAAACAATACCTGAAAATGTTTTAAAAAAACAAAGGACAACAAAAACTGAAAATTAGTAATGTACTGAAGTCAAAAAGAGAAAGGAAGAAGCTTCATACCCTATCATAACCAGCGCACAACACATTGGAATTGGCTGGTTGACTTCTAACCAACACTTCAATGGCCTTACACACAATCTGAAATCCAAAATCAGCAAAATTCCTTATCATCATTAACCATAAGTCCATAACCTACAAGCTCTAAACATACAACTCAACACTCAGAATGTTTCCATTTGTTGTTGTAGCTTCTTGTTTTTTAGTAATATGGCCATCTGTTGATGTCCTTTTCAGGAACAGGAAAAAAAAAAGGTACTTTAAATTACAAATGATCTACAACATTTTTTTCATTAGTTTAAAAATCATAAAAAAATATTTCTTCCGAGCTCAAGAAACAAGCCATAAAAGCAGTTAACGAAAGCAAGCTTGATTTTGATTATTTTCCGAGAAATACATAATTTTTTTACCATCAAGGATGTGTTTGGTTGGGCATAAAAAATGGCTGAAATTTTTTTCATGATCAAACTCTATGTATAAGAAGATTACACATAAAGTTCATCTATAAAAATGTTCACCTCATTTTTTACCCCTCAACGAACATATCCTTATTGTTTCAAGAAATTTTTTTCCCCTAACCAAACACAAACTCAAACTTTTTTTCCCTTTATTATTGTCATAAAACTCGAAATAAACAAAAAAGCGACGCAGATTCTAACAAAAAGAACACTTTTTTTTCGATCAAGACCTTATTCTGGGGCGGAGTTGAGCAGTGATAGAAATAGGAGAGAGAAGGCGCGGTTGCGGAGACGACGACGAAGCAGAGAGTGAGGAGTTTGCGATAATCGGAGGGGTCATCGGGGCGGAGGAGGAAGGACCTGGCGTCGGCGGTGCAGCCGAGGCAGCGGCGGCCGTTGCAGCGGCAGAGATCCGGCGAGGGAGGGGGCGGAGGGAGAAGGGAGACGATGGTGTCGAAAAGAGTCCGAGCTCGGTTGCGGAACATGCGCCATAGAACGCCTGGTATTGCTGGCTGGCGTTTCCTCGCCATTTTGCCGGGAAAGTTGAGTGATGAAAGATGATTTCAAAATTGGAGCAGTCAAAGTGTGGAGACTGGGGACGAGAGCGAGAGAGAGAAATTGCTTTAATATAGCAAATGACTAAAATATACATCACCAAATCAAATCAATGACCCATTGCAATTGATGAGAAGCTGGCGCTATGCTCACGCTTCCCTATGTACTTTAGAAATTCTCCATTTTGAAAACAAAAATATAATTACAATTAGAGACAATAAAAAGTCACTCAAAACGGTTATAAAGCTCGTTTAACACTTTGTGACTCAAATAACACTTTTAATCTTGAGTATTTTTTAATGGGCTGGATGATTGTGGCCCAAATTCCTATTTATTGGTTATTTTGGCTGGTATTTTGTGTGCCTCTTGACAATGCTCAAATATAATATACACTCGAGTTTATGGTTTATCCTATATGTAGCAATATATCAACTAAGAGTTTCATAATATTATTATAATTATAACTTTTGATTATATCTTGAATAGTTGATATGTTGTCACGTTTAAGATTTACTGTGAATCTGAGTCTATATTAACACTACACTTTTGAAAAAAAAAAAAAGGTCAGTACAACCGTGCAATTATTATCTCCCTCATTATCCAAAAATATCATCTCTTATTTAATTTTATATCTAATTTTCTCTCTCTAATAAAAATATCAAAAGAAAAAATTAATTAATATTACCTAAAATTTTTTAATAAATAAATATAAATAGAAATATAAAATATAAAAAATAGATACTTAACAGAGAACAAAGATAGTAATATATAAAATGTTTATTAACATACAAATTCGGGTGCTTTTGGATTATGAAAATTTTGAGTTTCAGTCATCTTATTATTTTTGTAGAGATAGAAAACTAACTATTATGATGCTTCAAAATTATAAAAAAAGTGCTTGTGTGACACGTGTTAAAATGATGTAAATAACGACTATAATAAGTTTTTGTGTGGTGTTTTTGTAACAAGGAGAAAGATAAGTAACATCAATTTTTATAATTGAAAATAAAATTAATTATACAATTTTAAAAATGTATATATCTAATATTATTCTCTGATGAATTATCACACAAATTTTTTTTAAAATATATATATCTAATATTATTCTTATTTATATAATTAATTTTATTTGTATAATTATATTTCTGCTAATATTTGTCTATTAAAAATTTGTCTATTATTTGTCTATTTCTATCTATAATTTTGTCTATTTTCTATATTTCTATTAATATTTGTCTATTAAAAACTTTATGTAATATTACTTAATTTTTTTCTTTGATATCCTTATAAGAGAGAGAAAATTAGATATAAAATTAAATAAGAGATAATATTTTTTTTTGGTAATAAGAGTGATAATATTAATAGAGAAAGAATAATTTATCAAAATTGTAGGATTCTTTCTATTCTACTAATATCGATAAAAATCACTCTTAAAAATAATAATTTTTTGGATTTTAATAGGAGAAAAAAATCTCAACATATATATTAACATTGGTAAATGAATTAAAAAAATAACACCATTATATTCTCCACTTTGAAGTAAATTTAGGATGAAAGCTTCTTAAACTTTCCAGAACTAGCTCTGATTTCTTCTCCCACCTCTATGTCTCTTACTAATAAACCTTTATATACTATTCCCCCAAACACCTTTCTTCTTCCTCAACCCTGAAAAGGATAACTATAGCCCCCCAACACCAAACACACACACACATAAAAAAACCCTTTTCCAATTTGGATCTAAAGTTCCCATCTTTGACTCTAAATATTCATCCCTATCTGAAATTCTTCCTCTCTTTGTTCTTAATTTCTGTCTCAAGAATTCAAGAAAAAATAAAAGATGCTGCAGTTTTTCTTCACAGTGGCATTCTCTGCAGTGCCTTTGATCCTCTATGTTCCACCAATCAGAAGCTTAAACCTCTTTGTAGAAACAATGGAAGACATAGCCAGAGAATCAAGACTTTACACAAACAGGGTATACCCTCGCCTCAGGATTGGTTGGTCTAGAATCATGGATTGCGTCTTATGCAACAACACAAGGTAGATTCAGAAAAATGGGTAGTGACCAGTAGTCTTCAACAAGATCTTGATGTAAATAATTTCTCCTTTTTTCATCCTAAAATTTCCTTTCTTCTAGATTATTTCCCCGGATTTTTTTTTTCTGTGTCTTGTTGTTGGATCTTGCTGAGTAGAATTGTCGTAATATATATTTTTTTGTGTTTATTGTTGTAATATTTTAGGTGAAACCATTTCACTTTCAGTGGCCACACTTTGATTACAAACAATAGTTATTTTGGGTTTTTATCAAATTGTTGAGAATTGAGATGTGTTATATTTTTTAGGATAAATGAATTGAAATATGGGTTGGTTTATTTGTGATTTGGTAAATATTTTGTTTTTGGTGGCAATTGTTGTAATATGTTAGGTGATACCATTTCAATGTTCAAACTTCGATTACACATAATGGTTGTTCTGCGTTTTTATCAGATTGTTGTTGAGGGGATATGTGTCATATTTTGGAGGATCAATGAATTGAAATATGTGTTTGTTTGTTTGTGATTTGGTAGTTTGGTTGGTATAATTTGGAATTGGATGCTGAAATTTTACAATATATTATGGTCTGAGCCACAAAACTAGTGCCACTTGGTTGTGCTTCACACGACACAATAGTGAACCTTAATTGATGAGAATAAGTCAGAGAAGAGAATAATAGTTTGTGGCAGAAAATCTGTTTTGAAATATTTGAACATGACAAAATAATATGCCAAGATATATGACGGTGCTTCTTTGTCCTTTCATTGCTGCAATAGAGGTGAAACCAATAAGACGGAACATTGTGATGGATTAAAAGATAAAAAGAACACTTTGGTTTGTTAAATAATTTACTTAGTAAAATTCCATCATGTATCTTTATATTTGGAGTTGATTACCAGGATTTTTTTACTAGTTTTGTGAAATATTTTATGTATATTAAATTTAAAATTAAATCAGTTATTCACTTTAATTGTGTACACAATTTAATATTTACCGCTATTTAATTTAACTTATATTTTAATTCAATATAATATTATATTCAAATTTATATATTGAGATAATGATAATTTTTATACTAGCACACTCTAACATTTTTACTTACTCAATCAAACTTTTTGTGCTAGAGTGACTAAATTAGTGTCACTTTTAGTTTATACATAGTAATTGTTTATGAGTTTTTATTAACAAATGCTATATCTGTTAATGATAATACAAATGATAAGTTTTAGAAAAATGTAAAATATCATGGTGAGTTTATTATACAAAAAATATAAAAAATTAGTGTTTCTAAGGTAAACATTTCTTCTTTTACTATATCAGGGTATTTATGAGCAAACTCTTTCTTGTAAAAGATTATTTTGTTTTGTAAAGAACTCACTCGGTTCAAATCCCACTCATGTATCAGTGTTATGTTTATTGATAAAGACCATTTTTGTTAGTTAAAAACTCATGTGATCGATATTCTACTCATATACTTAAATTGTTAGGTTTTCTCTGTTGGTAGAATCATCTATAGCTATCTTTATTACTCTTAATGTGCCTATAACACTTGATGTGCGCCTGAATGCATACACCTTAAATTGGGCATCTGGTAATAAAACCTTATTAATATTTCACTATAATTTTTCACCAGAAAAAGTAAGTGGCTCAAACTGAAAGTACATGACAGCTAAGGAGTAGTTAGTTTCATGGTGTTTCTGAGCTTGAAGAAATATGCAAGAAGATTAATAATAACTTGATACAATATGTGTATTAATATTAATACCCCAAGTTCAAAACAACTCTATGTTTAATAAGTACATGTGTATTATTGAATCAATTGGTACAAGAATGAATGAATGTGTGGGGTGCAAAAGAACAAATTAATACTATCTCCATTCCAAAATAATAATCATTTTGACTTTTTTGGTACATTGAAAAACTAATGTACCTAAACACAAATTGTTTCTAGGTACATTAGTTTTCCGATGTATCAAAAAAGTCAAAACGACTATTATTTTGAAATGGAGGGAGTAACGAGTACAGCAATTAATTATGACTATGTACTTAAATAAAACAAACACTTGTGCTGTTTTATGAGAAGAATTTGTAGAAACTACAAGAAATGAAAGAATGAATAAAAAGTAAATAAATCAATGAGTCTCCCATGTTGAAACAAATTCAGCTTGACAGTGTGCATGGCTTCAAGAACCACAACATGTCCAATGCTTTCGGTGTTTCTCTTCCATCAACTATTGCATTGCTTCTGCTGTTGTCTGTTGCTTGGGACTCCTTTGTTCCAGTTTCCTTGTTTTTCTCAACTTCTTGCAGAATTCCTCTCTCCTGCTAAGCATTACAGAAAAGAGAAAAAACAAAAAAAATCAATAAGAATTGCTTCATGGCTTGAAACGAAAAACCGACAAAAGATTGGTCTCAGGTGATTTACAAGTTGTGGAAAGAGAAAGGTTATAAGAGAATTTAACTAAATTTGTTGAGTCAGGATAAACTCAAATAATAAACTCGTAAGAGTTTAGTATCTTTAAAAATATTTATAATATCTAAATACAATAAAATAAGTTTATGATAAAAACAGAGAAAAATAAAAATCCCTGTTACTACAATGTAATAAAACAAATATAAGTCATTAAATATTAAGAAAAACTAATTAAAGTCATACAAAGTTTAACAGATAAGAACTTTAAAATGTGAAAAAATTAGCTAATTTATATCAATACATCATAACTTCAACATTAACGTGTTTAATTATGAGTATGTGATGTTAAATTTCATGTTTTGTTACTTGCAAGTTCAAAATCTAATCAAACCTGAGTTTATAAAAGTTTACCCGAGTTTACTCGGTTAGAGTTTGTAAGTGAGTTAAGTCAATTGAGACCTAAACTCGTAAATTTATAAGAGTTTAAAAGTTAACTTGAGAGTTTAATAACCATGGAAAAGAGATACAAAAATAAATTCGTTCCAAAGAGCTTTTTCCAAAACGAATATAAAGGGAAGTTGTATTTCAGCATAACAAACAACTACTGCCAATTCAGTATGATGCATGACTGCATGGTGTAAACAAGTGAAAAAATAAATGGACTATCTTGTACTCTATACTGATCCAAACCGTTAAATTTCTATCAATGCTTGCTAGATTGTTATGATGCATGTAAATTGTAATGTTTTCTGTTGAGTAATATGCCGTATCACGCAATACAGAATATTAGTCCCATAAAGCCTATTTCACTCAACAAGACTGCATGAACCTGATATAGCCAACTAACTAAATAGGAATCAAGTCAATCATAGGGTACTGAATTTTGACTAAAGCAAAACTTGGAGTTTTTAATGCATTAAATATGTTGAAAACTCCAAAATTTAGTGCCTTAAGGTCCCTAGATGTCTTCGGATTTGTATAGCAAACATCGCTGGCTGCTTAAGGACAAAAACAGCTCCCAGCATTAAATGTTGTACAACTGCAAATATCTCAGCAACTAATTTTAGGTTTAGTTTTTGAAAATTTTGTTAATGAAGGTTGCGTTTGTTACTTTGTTTGCAAATACACATACAAATATATAAATTTGGAGTATTTGATTAGAAGACACAGACACAAATGCACAAATTTTGATGTGTTTTTTTTATATATGTATTTGTGTATTGTGCTGTCTTGTACTTGCAAACAAACACAACCGAAGTGTTTTCAAACAGAGGTCTCAAAGTGTGTATATTTGTATCAATGCCATAGTTTTAGCAGTCTGGTCAGCTATATATATTTATTGATCTGCTGTCCCAAACTAGATATCAGTGAAGACAAGAACCACTCATTGATTCTGGTAAGTTCAATAAAGTCTATCAGTGAACTACATACATAACCTCTTGGTCCTAACCTAATGTCCTAATCGAAATCCTAAAAGGATAATTATCTTTAGAGCAGAGAGAATAATTTTAAAATGGAGATGAAACTTTCTTAATGGAATTAGAAAAATGAGGAAATGTAGTTTGATGTACGGCCTTATACAGGCTAACGGGTATAACTAATCGTCAACTAACTTAACTCCTAATAGGTTCACAACCAAATCAATTAATTTAAACTAACTACTAATATCAACTCTAGTAAATCAAAGTGTAGTATTGTCTTGTCAGATATCCACCAATCTGAAGAGAAGAGTGTATAAGGACAGTTAGTTACATACCATTAGCCGGGATTTGGAAGCCTTTGAAGGAGTAATTTTATTGGGTCCGAGTGTGGCAGAGAAGCACTGAGGAGAGGGAGGATTTGTTCGAATTTTTGGTAAGCTCTTCAGATTCTCCAGGTTAAGAGATACAGGCATATTTTCTGCCTCGTCATTTCTTCTGCAGAACACAGCAATAGACATTTTGATTAAGTTAGGAAGTCCTATAATACAACAGTTTACAGTCACTAAACTATAGATCCTACACAGTTTACATTTGATTCATGAACTTCAAAAATTTAATGATTTAGTCTCTGATGTTGCAAAATATGATTCAAATTAGTCAATGGAGTGACCTGTATAGGGACTAATACGAATCGCCCTTAGGACTAACTTAAATCATGTTCTATAATTCCAGAGACTAAAATAATTTCTAAATGTAAGGAACTAAGTTGAAATATCCACACAATTTCAGTGATCAAAATGAGGTTCTACTCAATATTTTCATAGTTTCATGAGTGAAATGTTTCTCTTTCCCATTTTCCATCCAATCTCTAAAATTTCAACAAGGACCATAAACACAGGTTCTAGGGAAGAATGTGCTTACTTCTTTCTCAATTGCTTCCCTTTGACACCTATTCCCTCCAATCTTTCAGCCTTGCCCACTTCAAGCAGCGGCTTTCTTTCCTTCTCTCTCGTATCCGGCGAAGCTTGAACAGGAGATGGGGCCTTCTCCATAACCTCTTCATCAGTCTTCACTGAGTTCAAATTCTCAGCATTTTCTCTCTCTCTTGATCTTGTTGCCAATTTCTTCAATTCATTGCAGAATTCTGTGATTTGATTCAGAATAGGCCGTCCTGCGAACAGATTCTTCGCGGAGAGAGTTGATCTCAATGAAGGCACCTTGTTGTCCTGGAATGTGTCATCAACTGGTTTCTTCTTCTCTTCACTTGACTTGATTGCTGCCTTCATGGACTTCAACAGGTTCATTGGAGGACTAAACAGGTTAGGGTTTTGGTTTTCGCTATCCTGGTTGAATCTGGATTTGCCATCTTGGGGAGAGGCCGATGAGAGGGCGGGCACCCTTCTCTTGATTTTCGCATCTCTATATCAAAATTCATCAACATATACACAAATCAGTGAAATTCAATGCGTAAAAGGAACCTCAAATTGCATGGGAAAAGACAAGAATGATATTTACAGGTACCTTCTATTCTGGTCATCAAGTGGAAGATTTTCAGAAGCATAATCCTTCAAGAAAAAATAAAACAAAATATTATAAGCATAATTCAGGATAACATAAAACAGGACCAACAATTGGAACCTCAGAACAATAAATAAAACCATATATAACACAACAATAACAAAAACATGAATCTTGCAAGAAATTCAGCTGTTCTAGAAAGCCACTAAAGCTCAAACCTTTATCTAATGGGGAAGATACCCAGAACAGCGAATTAGAAAAAAATCTCAAGTTTCTTTAATTTCTCACTTTTCCCAGCTCCAAAACAATAAATCAACAAAAGGGTCTATGATAAAAAAAAATGTACATATACATTCAAAATAGAAATGGTAGAAGACAAGAATGGGAAAACCTTAGAAGGCGTTGTTGATCTGAGAAAATCCTCTGCTGTCTTTGGATGCTTGCAATCTTCAATAAACAACAACAAAAACTAAATTAGAAAGACCAATTGAAGAAAAAAAATGCAAACTTTTACAAACCCAGAGAAAAGAAAAAATGTTGGTACCGATTCTGCAAAACCAAGCATCGTCATCAACGTGATTGTGGTCAAGGGACAAGAAGTCAACCCATTTGGGGGCGTTGATGTGTTCGTAGAGCTCGTCTTCGACGAAGGTCCACTCTAGTTTCTTCCAATCGATCTTCGCTGGTTCCATTTAGAGAGAGAGAGAGAGAGATTGTTGAGACCCAGAAAATCAGCAACGGTGGGGAGAGAGATGGGGTGTGATAGCGAAGAAGGAAATGTGACCGTTATGTGTTAGAGGGAAGGAAGAGTGAACGTTAGGGACTGAGACTGAGCTTGAGCTTCCTCTTACTAATATTGTATTATTTATTATAATGAATTCCTTGACCGTTGGAGATTGCTTCACTCCTTCATTCATTCATTATTTGTTGTTAATATTTAGGGTGGTGCAGTATAAAAAATAAAAAATAATATTTTAACAGTGCATTTTTTATCCTACCCACATTCATATTTACTATTATTTTAAGGGTGAACTACTAAAAAGAATATGAAAAATTTCGTTCCCAAATTCAACCATGAAAAATAGATTTGACAAAAATAATCAATGAAAGATTGTTTAAGTGTGACAAAATGCTTGAGTCATGTGATAAAATGTTATTTGACTCGATTCCACAATTAGTGCAGGTTGTCACCCTTAAACAGTTTTTCAAGAGTTATTTTGTCATAAACATCTTTAGTGATTAGATTTATCAACAACAAAATCTTTCTGTGTTCTATTTTGGTACTTCACCCTTATTTTAATATAAAAGTTTTGTCTCATGTATATCACTAATACACATTTTTCATATATCCATCATATAAAAGGCTGACGTGACACAAAAATCAATGCACGTATTTTTAACTCGAAAACAATGTTCACTATTCACAATACACCCTAACATCGTTTCTGTGTTTTTTGTGTGTGCATTTCTATGTGTTTTGGTGTGTGCATTTATGAATGCTTGATACGTGCATTTCTGTGTATTTTTGTGTATGTAATTATGTATATTTGGTGTGCTCATTTATTTATGTTTGATGTGTGCAAAATTATAGTTTTTAATAAAAAAAATAACTAATTATTAACATTTCAAATCATTTTTTCTTTTAATTTTAAAGTACTTAATATCACAAAGAGCTAATGTATTGAAAAATATATAATAAAATCAAATTAAATAGAAAAAAAAATTGGGAGTTACGTTAAAAAATCTGTGAATTAGAATAAAAGATAATAATTTTAATTTTTTTCTTGAATGACCCAATTATATAAATCAAACATATAGAAAATACACACACCAAATATATCATATTATACACAGCAAACGTACAAAAATACACATCGAACATACCCAGTGGCACACATAAAACATATAGAAAATGCACACACCAAATATACACAAATGCACACACCAAATACACACAATTGTGCGAGTCAAAAATACAAAAATGCACACACCAAACATGTAAAAACAATTTCTGCCCGAATAGTACGCACTTAATTGGTTTATGATTTTTAGAAACCTAGTTCTCATACTATCAATATTCTCATCTTCTTCCATCCTAAATTGTTCATATTTTGATTTTAGCATGTCAATCCTAGTTTCCTTTACCTCATTTGTTCCATCAAGTAGTAAAGAAAGTCTATCCCAAATTTCTTTGGCAGATTCACAGCTTACTATCTTATCATATTCAAATTTAGTAAGGGAGCAGATTAAAAGATATTTAGCTTTAGAGTTGAGTTGAATCATTTCTTTATGTTCTCTGGTCTATTTCTTTACGGGAATTGGTTTGATCTCCACTGAGTCATCTTCCAATATCCTTGTGCTTTGATAATTGATCACCATTTATTATCCTTTACCAAAGTTCTAGGTTATTATATTCTATGAACAATTGCATCTTGTCTCTCCAATATGCATAGGTTGTTCCATTGAATAGAGGTGATATGTTTATTGATTGACCTTTTGAGATTTGAAAGTTTGCTTGAGTAATCATAGCTTCCTTTGAATCATCTCAATTCTTTTTACAGAGTTTAACTTGAGATAAACTGGAGCTATTGATACCAATTGTTGGTGGTAGTGCATGTTATGATTGCCTCAAGCTTAATGTCTCACAACCCAAGGGGAGTGAATTGGTTGTGAAAATTCTTTCAAACTTTCTCAATTCTTGATGCCAAATATATATAACTTTATGAAATTATCAAATCAATCAAGTCTTTTAAACTTGTTGAAAAGTTAGTTTCAATCAAAATATATTAAGATAATTTATGATTCAGAATATGTATAAGAAATTCAGCAATCTCAAATACAATATGCAAGGAATTTAGTAATCATAAACACTTAACATAAAGCATCAATATTAACTTTCTTTATTTCAAGTTTTCTGAACTTCTAAAACAATATATTTCAGTTTTTATTCTTTAGAAACTCTTCCAAAGATTCTTCAAAAATCCTCTTCAGAATTGCCTTCAAAAATTACTTCAGAACTTAGTTCCGTTTCTAAACTAGTAACTTTATGATGTTAAGCTTCTGATATTTCAAAACAATCTTTAAAAATCAAACAATGTTAAATCAATTCAACAATTAATTCAATCAGAATATAAGATTTCACATATCAGAAATGTTTTAGATATAGTTTCAGAAACTATCTTCCACAACCTTGATTTTGCACAAATCTCAAAAACTCATTGAATAACCAATCAAGACACTTTTCTTTGATCACTTTATTATGAATATTAGTTAATCACAAACAAAGAATCAAAACACTACAATCTTTATTTCAAAAAGATTATTATTCAAATGTTTCTTTTGAATATTTAAACACAATATATCATCCTCTGTTTTTACCTTTCTTTTGTTATTACTGATTTTTATCAATACAATTCAATTTCCAAAAGATCAATAATCAAATACGTAAGTAGAGGTTAAAGTAAGAAAACAAAACCAGATTTTTAGACTGGTTTGGCCAATGAAGCCTACATCTAGTTCTTCAACCCTTCACGGATTGAGTTCCACTAATCAGAATACTTTGCAAAGATTACAACAATTCAGATATATTTTGCAACCTTCTCAGGTTCGTCACAAGTCTCAACTTGCAGAATTTCTATACAATGTACCTTTGTACAGGCTTTTGCTTCAGAATCTCTCATTCTAAAGACTTCCACTTTAGAATGTACCCCTTCTGAAGATTTGCACTCCAAGATGTACCCTTCTTGAAGATTTCTTTTCTGCCTTGAACATCTCAAGGAATTTTCCTTGTAATGTTGCCTCTGAATTCCAAAACAGTGATTGATCTTCCTTTTACTTTCTCTTGTTTTCTGAAATCATATTCAAAAATATTTCCTTCAAACTCTTTGAATTTTTTTTTTAGCACAATTCTCTTCTTTCTTTTTTTTGAGTTTGTACACTTTTCTTCTCAGAGCTTTTTTTCAGTTCTTCTCTTTTTTCTCTGATTTTCCTTTTTAAGACTCTTCTGTTTTTCTTTTTCAGCTCATGTGATTTTTCTCTCTATATTCTCGAGTTGTGTTCTCTCTAACCTCTTTATTACAAAAGAGATAATCTCTTATATAGAGACGAAAAATAAAACTATCTAGCTATCATCTAACTAACAAGAGCAAGAAACTAATTAGCACAATTTACACGTGCTCTTGAAAACAGAAATAAACAAGAATAAACACATGTTCAAAAAGTTCCACAGTTCTGAAAAAAACCTTTGTTATATAATGCCCTTTGAACTTTATAATGTTTTCTGAAGAAATCTTTGTTTTATGAAGAAAATCGATTCTGATCTCAATCCTTCTGAACTCACTTCAATCTTCTGAATTTGATGTATTACAATGAACATTACAAAGAAAATAGCACCTAATACATTATCTATAAAATAAAGAATAATGTTTTGGGTACACCATTTTTTCAGCCACCCATTCAGCCACTTAAGGGATTTTTAACTTCTCTCACTTACTGACACAAGGACAAGAGAAGTACAAGAGTGCCCCACGGACGTGCCTCTAATGAAGTCTCCTAGAAGCCTTTTTGTTGAGCACCTTTTTGCTGAGCACACATCACATCAAATGAGTTTGATTAGAAGTTAAAGGATTAGGGGTTCTCTCAAGCGTAGATGGTCCTCTCCTTTCCCCCTACATCTTGTACATTCTTCTTCATTTTCGGGTGTGAAAAAAAAGAAAGGCAACCATGTGCGAGATCGGAAGCGTGCGAAGTTGAGAGAGTAGTGAGCTTCAAAAAAATGGCACCCGAAAAAAAACCCAGAATAATGTGAAAAAAAACCCAACTAGTAAACATAAAAAAACCCCCCCAACAACTTCATACACATAGTTTAGAGTGATGTTGAACTCATTTGCATGTAGTATCATCATTTATGTTTGTTTAATAAATGATGTCGTTATTTTTCTCAGGGATGTTTTGTTAGTTTTAATACCCCTGCATGTTTTTGAAGCATGTGTGCCATTATGACCCATTATTGAGTGCTGACAACTTGGTGTATTAAATGCATTTAAATAAAACCAACAATGTTATTAAATGCAATCCACAATGATATTCCACAATGATTGATGACAGACACACAAGAATGTAAATAAAAAACCCAGACAATAATCATGAAAACTCCAGACAACGGCAACATAAAATCCATGTAATGATATATATTTTTTTTTTGTAGGACGAGACGCGGGTGGAGACTCCAAAGATAGGGATGAGGTTTCGGGATGATCATGCAGTCAGGGAGTATTACCAGAAGTACGCCACCAAGGTAGGATTTACATTCAAGACTAGAAGCACAAAAAAGACGAAGTATGGTAGAGTACGCTACTTGATATTTGCTTGTTCTAGAGAGGGATATAGGAGGTCTAAGGTGGATACTATTGCGAAGGCAAAGCCAACAGCAGATGCAAATTGTGAGGCAAGAATTACCGTGACAATGGATGAGACTGAGGATCTTGTAATAACAACAGCTGTGAATGAGCATTCACATGTTATCGATATAAACGATAATGCGGATGTGAGTGAGGACAAACCAGATTTACCAAAGTATCGTGAAATGCGCTGGCGGGTATGAAGATTCATTTTATTGTTAAACGTATTTTGCATTATTAGATGAGTTTTTTTGCATTATAAGATATGTTTTTCTGATTTATTAGATGAGTTTTTTGCATTATAAGATGTGTTTTTTTCTATTTATTAGATGGGTTTTTTTTTGCATCATTAGATAGGTTTTTTTTTATTCATTAGATGGGTTTTCTCTGCATTATTAGATGGGTTTGTTTGCATTATAAGATGGAGTTTTAATGTGTTTGTAGCGTGTGTTTTTTATGATCAGGTACGATAAGGTTGGTTTCAGCGAGAAAGACTTGCGTAATTATGTGCTCAGAAACATCAGAATGACACATGAGGAGGGGGACGGTTTACCCTATTTGTTTGTCAAATGAAAGATTGAAAGAAGGGAAATTATGAGAATATAAGTTATTTTTTTAGAATTATAAGCTTTGTATATTATATGTTTAATTTTTTGAGAATTAGGATAATTATATTCTGGCAGGTATGCAGCAGGTTTAGCAACATGGCCAAAAAAAGAGAAAAAAACTACAACTATTGAATTGAAAAAATCCAACTAGCGTTTAAAAAAAACCCAACTACTTGCTAAACATACAAATGTCACAACTGTACATGACCACCAAATTAATGATGTAACAGTTAATATAAATGTCTAGGAACAATGATGTACTGAAATGAAGTGTGAGGGTGACAGAAATGAAATATGAGAATGTACAATAAGATTTAAATGGATAAAAAAAACACAACAGTTGTATTGAAAAAATCCAAATAGCCCAAGCAAAATACCCAATTAATGATGTAGATGTTAAACACATAAATGACCAACTAATTACATTGATAAATTATGTACATACGATGCACATATATTTTACTCAATATGACTAACTAATTACAGTGATAAACATTAATGTTTTATCTCAAACACATAATTTAGTAATTATATACAAGGCACAGTACCTGCAAAACACATTATATTAGTCGAGACACCTAACAGTAACATAGTTTATACAAGACTTAAAACAACCCAAAACGCAGTTTCCCCTGTGGGAAGATTGAAAAGTGTCTCAAACCCTATGTCGATAACATCGTTACGCTGTTGTGATTTTAGGCGGCGGCACAACGAATCGAGTCGCCCAGGGGAGCAGCGCATGTCAAGAACGGTCTGCAGGGAAAAAAACGCATTGTAACCAGATCAAAATATTGAAAATGGGAGAATTGATTAAGGTAGTTTAAAAACAAAACTCAAACACAATGAAGAAAAAAAACCCATACAAATTAAAGAAAAAACCCGAGTAACAGCAGAAAAAAAACCCAGTTAACATAAAAACAAAACATTAACATGCAATCAATTAAGTATTACCCTAGTATAGGTGGGACGAGTCGTTGCTGCTATGGGCACAAGGGGAGGTGCTGAAATTACGGGTGTGGGTGCTGGATCATGCTTGTGCTTGGTCCTTCATTCACGGCGAGCGACAAACGCTCTTTCGTCTGCGTGCGCATCATTCCTCTGTTTAGTCCTCCGCTCAATATCTGAAGCGGTTGTTGCCCTACTAGAAATATGTTGTTTAATATATATAAGATTTAAAAACTCATAAAACATGTATAAAAAAACCCAATTAACGATGCAGATAAACCCAGACAAGACATAAGCTGCGTTTTTTCCCGCTGGTAGTCTGCTCGCATATATCAGCTCGACGCATTGACCTTGCCTCCCACGCGGAGGAGGGTTTTTATTTGGTCTGTTGTGTCTGTCTTGGCATGTTTGTTGATTTTCAAACAAACGAAATTAAACAAAAAAGAAGCTGCTAACTGGATGACAACAACACAAAGAATAGTTTAGGTAAAATCAACAACCCACGTGTAATGTTCAAATAAACCCAAGTAACGATAGTAACGAGTGATAATAGACACAAACAATTACGAAGAAACTCAGGTGTAACATTTAAAAAAACCCAATTAGCAAAAGCAACGAGTGATAATAAACACATAAACAATTACAAAGAAATCCAGGTATAACATTTAAAAAAACACAACTAACGAAACAGCGATGTGATGAAAACAAAGCAAAAAACAAAACCCATTGATATTTAAGCAAAAAACACAATAAAAAACTGGAAACATTATGAAAATTTACTCACAATGAAAAATAACTCACAAACTAATGATCTAGTACAAACGAAGACGACAACAAACCCAACCAAAACTGAGAGAAACGAACACAAAGAACAAGAGCAGAAGACGAACAGAATCAAAAGAATAAGAGAAGTACCCCTGCGACAAACCCGTTTTGTCACACAACAAAACATGCAAAAAAAATGAATAAACAAACAAACGACACACAAACATGGAAGAGAGTGAGGGACATGGACTAGTAAAATAGTACCTGTTACCAGCTACGGAATTGAAGCGGTTGAAGCATTGCAGAGATGGAAGAAGGTGGAAAAAAAAAACCCTCGAGGAAGAAGAAGAAATGACTGAAAGGAAGAGGATGGGATGTGGTGAGTTGAGGATGAAAGGAGGAAAGAGAGTGAGAGAAAGTGACAGGTTGTGAGGGGCTTATGGGGTAGTGTGTGGGTTGAGGTGATTTTTCAAATTGCGCGCGTGCACACGAGAGTGGAGGGGTGAAAGTGGGTTGGGGTGGTTTGGATGTGGGACCCACAGAGAAAGAATTGAGGAGTGGCTGAGGGTGGCTAATATAACAGTGTGTGTGTAGCACTACCGTAAAATAAAATATAACTTCTAGTATGTCTATACATTTATTTCTTAAGTCGTATATAATATTTCCTATCAACTATTACAAAAGAATTACATAACACTTTTTGAATTAATAAAGAAGCTTTTGAACACTATTTCAATTTAATATTAAGTTTCTGAACTTATATTACATCAGTTTTGTTATTATCAAAATCAAATTGAGAATTTTACATCAACATATCTTTTTCATTTTCAATTGCATTGTCCCTTTTTAGAGAAAGAGAAGGCAGGGACCCCCGAAAGAAAAGTTGAGATTTTAGAAAATAAATATTTTTTTAAGGGGTTTGTTGTCTAAATTGTAATTGTTGTTGTTATTGGTGATGGTGGAAGTGAATTTTGTTATTTCTGGGTTAAAGGTCGAAAGATTTTGGGTGTTATGGGTTTTGAGAGGGATTTAGGGATTTGGACAGTGTAAAAGAACGAGAGTTCTTGTGTGTAAAATTTAGGAAAATAAGAAATTTATTTGGGGCGATTGCTACAATGCCGTTGCTTTTCATTGTTTAAATGCCGTACTTTTTTTTTTTGGAGTTGAATGACCAAAGAGCCCTCACTATAAAGTTGATTAATCAACTTTGAATTATTTTTTCTATTTTTTCTTTATGTGAAAATTTTAAAACGTAAAATACATTCAAATACACATAGAAGGGAAATAAGAACCCTAGAACTCAAAATCACCATTCTCAGCACCCATTCCATGATGGAATCAGCATAAGTCACATTCTGAGAAGCAGCCGCACTCAACAAATGTGTTCAAGCGATGTCCAGTCATGAAAACTAGGAAGAAGATTCGTCGATTAATAGAGGAATTTTGAGCTAAGCACTAATATTGAGTCAGGTAAAGTAGAAATCGGTTGGTTTTGTTATGTGTTTATGTTAGGGGTGAACACATTTTGTTGTTGTCGAACGAATTCTCCCTAGTCTACTCGACCCAAGTTTTAATTTCAACTTTATTTAGTTTTTTTTTTTCATTCTGAAAAAAAGGCCACTTATTTCTGTTAGGATTTATTGGTTGTGCATTCCTATTTGTGGTATACTATTTCGAATCAAATAGAATGTTTTTTTTTTTGTCAGTTGAATTGTAGTTTTGTGTAACATTTGACCATTTCTACAGTTGCATCATGAGTTTATGGACCTGTAGATGATGGTGAGTTGGTGTCTTTCTGTGTTCTTAAATTGTTCTATGTGGAAGTTTGTTTTGGAAAACAATATAGCTGCAATTTTTTTTGTACCCCTAATTTTTTTTTACTTGTCTAGTACAGTATTGGTAGCATAACACACAAGTTGTTTGATGAAATGGTTATGAGAGGGGTCCCCCTCTTGGAATGCCATGATTGTTAGGTATGCAAGGTTTGGGGACATGGAGGGAGCATTGGAGTTGTTCATGTTGATGCCTTCAGGGAATGTAGTGTCATGGACGACCATGGTATCTGGCTACTCTCAGAACAAGCAGTATTAAAACTTGAAAAGACTTTGGGGTTGACTTTGAGGATAAAAAAGAAGAAACTCATAAAGCTCAATGAAGTAACATTGGCAAGCATTCTGCCAACTTGTGCTAATCTTGGGGCACTGGATATTGGCCAGAGGATTGAGATTTATGTAAGGAAAAATGGGATCTTTAAGAACTTATATGTGAGCAATGCATGATGTGTTGAAGATGTATGCAAAATGTGGCAAGATTGATGTTGCTTGGATGGTGTTTGATGAGATTGGTAGCACGACGAATTTGTGCTCTTGGAATTCAATGATCATGGTTTTGGCTATCCATCGACAATGCTACAAGGCCCTTGATCTTTATGAGTCATTGTTTGCACTTCAATCTTGGAATCCAAAAAACTATGTATTTTGATTGCATCCTCAAAGTAATAAATTTTTTGCTTTGCTAGAAGGATTTTATGAATTGACAAAGCTGAACAGAATATCATTTGAGGCGTTTGCTATGGTGCCGTAAGGAATCAATGTCTCCAATACTAACACACATAACACGACTTACCAGTTATTTTATAAAATTATCAACGTTTTCTATATCTACTAACCAACAAATAGAGATGAATTATCAACCACTTTATAATAGCTCAGTTATATCACTGTTTTTTTCGTTATGAATTTGGTTATTGAAGATGACAAAATATGATGTAGATGACCCAAAGAATCACTAAAAACTATTACAATAATTTAAATACTACCATTTTTCTCATTACTTCTTCCAATAAATAGCAAGAACACTAAACCACACATCATCACTTTGAAAAGAAATCAATCGAATAATTTCTTCTCTTAAATAATTTATAAATATTAAAATTAAATATTTGTTTTCCTTATTACGATTTGAGTTTTAATATTTTTTAATTATTCAAAATAAAAAAAATAAAAATTGCGTATGGTTATATTTTTAATTAATAATAATTATTTGTTATCTTTATCCAACCATCAATAAGTAAATGTTATCAAAACTTTAGCAAGGAATCAATGTCTCCAATACTAACACACATAACACGACTTACAAGCTATTTTAAGAAATTACCAACGTTTTCTATATCTACTAATTAGCAAATAGAGACAAATTATCAACCATTTTCTAATAGGTCAGTTTTATCATTATTTCCTTTCCATTATGAATTTGGTTATTGGAGATAAAAAAAAATGATGTAGGTCAACCCAAATGATCACTAAAAATCATCAATAATTTAAATAGTACAATTATTCTTATTACTCATTCCAATATAAATAGCAAGAATACTAAACCACATACTATCACTTTGAAAAGAAATCAATCAAATTTGGCTCAGCGCCCTCAAGGTAAACTTTGGATAAACTTTGGCCAGTAATATAGTTGTTGAATTTGCCCTTGAGGTAAACTTCAAGAACACTAAAGTCATATAATTCTTGAACACTAAAGTCATAGAGCATAAGGTAATGGAGATAGAGCTTTTGGAGGAGTGGGTCATAGTGCTCTATATCATATTTTATCATCTCTAATCACCAAATTCATAATGAAAAAGAAATTGTGATGAAACTGACCTATTTTAAAGTGACTGATAATTCATCTTTATGTGTTGGTCAGTAGATATAGAAAAAGTTGGTAATTTTATAAAAGGGTTGGTAAGTCATGTTATGTGTGTTAGTATTGGAAACATTGATTCATTACTAAAACTTTGATTCATTGCTAAGTCGTGTTGTGTATCTAATTACCAGCATATGATGACTAATAATCAGCCCCTCTCAAATTGAGCAATCACCACTCATTATATATTTTTTTTCACAATATATATAATATAAAAACATCTTTAACAGGTCATAAATGACACCATCTGGTCCAATTTATAGCAATGTTATTAATGTTCACTTACTAAATAGGACTTACCAGCACTTTTAAAATATAATCAGCATTCATTGTATCTGCTAACCAGCGAATGAGAAAGAATTACCAGTCTCGTGCCTTTCAACTAGTCCCACGGCCCCGTGCTTCTTCCCACGGGGAACGTGTGTAATTCTGAATTTTTGATTAATTTTTCAATAAATTCACCAACAAATCACACGAGCTTGTGCTTCTTCCCACAGTAGGGGACGTGAGTAGTCCTGGATGTTTGATAAATTTGATAAAATTAAAACAAATTATCCAACTAAAATTAAAATTTGATAAAATTAAAACAAATTATCCAATTAAAATTTTTTTCATTATCATGTGGTCAAAATATTGGGTTTAAATCACTTTATTTTGATAAAAATGATTAGACATTTAATTAGTGATAAAATAATAATTAAGATATGGTCGTTAGAATTAATAGAGAATAATTACAAATATTTCCAATTAAGAAATACAAAAGCATTATATCTTAATTATTGTTTTATCACTTTTTAATAATAGGATCTACCAGCAGTTTTAAAAAATAACCAACATTTAGTGCATCTACTTACCAGCAAATGAGAACTAATAACCAGTCTCTCTCAAATTGTGCAATCACCACCCATTATGTTATTTATTTTTTTTTGCAATTTATAATATCAAAACATCTTTAACACGTCATAAATGACAACATCTGGTCCAATTTATAGCAATATCGTTAATGTTCACTTACTTAACATGACTTACTAGCACTTTTGAAAAATAACCAATATTCAATGTATCTGCTAACCAGCAAATGAGGAAGAATTATCAGCCCCTTGCCTTTCAACTAGTCACACGGCCTTATGCTTCTACCCACGGAGGTAGTGTGTAATTCTGAATTTTTAATTAGTTTTTCAATAAATTCAGCACTTCTTCCCACCAGCAGGGGCGTGAGTATTGTTGGAAGAACTTATGTGCCACCAACATCTAAATTTCATAAAAGTGTATAAAAAATAAATTGAACATCATGATAGAGAAACTTCTTTGGATCAACACTTTAGGTGTAACCTGGTCAACTCCAAAAAAATGGTGATACATGTAACCCCATATGCCTCACATTTTTTAGCTTTTGATTAAAACTATCAACATTAAAGCCTTTAATGTCCAATAACAATCTCTTTTGGACAAAACCTTACAACCTCAACATACTTTCTAAGCAACTCCCTATTAAAATCTGAGTGCCATAATTACCATAAAAAACAATTGTACCTTTGAATAGGTGAAGTCACAAATCTTCAATCAAGGACCTGGACTAGTATTTTCCAATTTCATTTCGTGATGACATAGCTCATGCTTTATAGCAGAATACAAACACAAATTTATAGATAAGACACATCCTTCCATCTTGAATGAATCAAATACAATTTAGTAAAAGTGAAGAGTATATGTGATCCATGACATATGCGTTGCAAGAAGAAAGGTGTTTGCAAGAGGACATAGGACTACAAACATATCCATTTATCATTTCATTCACATTTTTTAATCTAAAGATCCAGACAATTGAAGCTTTGAACCAGATTTTTTTGGGGGGTCGTTGAGTTGAGGTACATACAAGCGGCAAAACACTCACCTTCTCCGAGGATGAAATACCACGAAGGGAACCATCAGTTAAAACATCAAAATTTGTACACGATGCAAGGCAGCTCTAGAAATTGGAAAACGTATCTTGTATGTTGACGAGGAACGTCTCCTCCGTCTAACTCCATAACTGGGGAACAATGCGATAACAAGGTTGTTCCTTCTCTCTGCAATTCCTAAAGTGGGGTTCTTTGGGATGAGAAGCTAAGGTTGTTTGTCCTCCATGCGATTTTAGAAACGGAATCGATGACATGAGATGTTTGTTCCTCCTCTCTGCAATTCCAAAACTGGGATTCGATTGGATGCCTTGTTTGTTCTATTAATTCCCCTCATTTAATTTTAATTAATAATGGAGTTAATTATTACATTGAATAAAATATTTCAACAATTCATTTTAATTGGTTTGTTACTGAAGTTTGAAGGTGACGACAGTTTAGTCACTGCAAAGCCTCACTTGGGACACGCATCCCCAGCAGATTAAAAGCACAAAGAACGGTATTTAAACTATACAAAACAACTGCATTGTAGTAAAAGCCTTTATTTGGAGGTTCTAACAGTGTCCATGATAAGAAAGTTGACACCAATTATCGCATTAGAAATTGATGAATGGTCTACTTTATCAAATATTATATATCTTTCTAACATTATTTTATCATTTACATTTTTTGTTGGTGGTTTTATCAATGACAAATCTTTTGGAGATGATTTTGGTACTTTACTTTTATTTTTTATTGTCCACGGTGTCCGGAACTTCGTCCTGACGAATTCATAGTCCCGGATCGCATATCTGGGAATGACAGGTGAGGCTCCTAGCAAAAAAATATTTCATCCACAAAGTTCAAACTCAAAACCTTGCTTAAAGGATAACAAGCCGTTTAGCACTCAATGCTCGTTCGTACGTACTTTACTCTTCTTAATACTTGACCATAACCATACACGCGATATTAGTTTTTTAATATTGTTGTCAACGACTTATGGGGAAATGGGGAATCAAGACAAATGACCAAAAATCCCCTATTTTTTAAGATGGACATCATGAACAATGACCAAGTGCCATTGCAGCCAGTAGTTTACAATGACCAACAGGAAGGCAACAAATACCTTAATACTCTAATACTGTATTTTTCACTTTTCTATTTATTAATATATGTTCATTTAGAAATTCAAGATATTATTAAATATTTTTTCATTATATCCTATAAAATATACAAACATTTAAAAAAGAGAAAGAATGATAAGACACTAATATAATTATAAAGATATTATAATAATTTTTATTAGAAATTCTCTGATTATAACATAAATTAACCATTTACTTATACGCAAAAAATACAAAATGCACGGAGATTAAAGAATGAATGAAATAATAATCAAGTAAAATCTGTTATAAGAACCATAACATATTAGCATTACTAAAGAATAAAGAGGACACATTTAAATGAAACAAAAAAAAGTGGACACATTACCTGTTCGAAGACGGTGGTATTACCGAATACAACAAGCTTCATTAGCATTTATTGAAGGAGCAAAAGACAATGAAGGAGTTAGACCAAAATATATAGGATATATTTCAAAATCCAAAACCCATGAAGGAGTTCCAAGCGACAGTTGCTTCGCCTGCCACTCAAATAAATCATGCTTTCAAAATCAAATTTCAATCAGAAATTAAAAACGGTTCTGGGACAAAATCCCATAACAGTAAATTTATTAAACAAAATTTGCCGCAGCAAAAAGTCTAACTCTCGGAACTAAATAATTTTTCTTCATCGCCATCTAAAAACTATAACAAGACGCTAGAAAATTAAGCGCCACCAGAGCCGTACTTCTTGCCGAACACGATAACCTGGAGCTTGTCATAACCAGCAAGCACACCAGCACCGGCAACTGCACGGAGGATGTTAGCACCAGCGCCCTTGAACAAGGACTTGGCACCCTCGTTCTTGAGGATTTGAGCAAATGCATCCATGGAGCTCTTGTACTTCACAGCTTCACCTGAGGTCATCATCATTCTTCTCCTAACAGTGTCAATTGGGTAGGATGCAAGACCTGCACCATTGGTGATGAGCCACCCAAGGGCAAAGCTAGCAAAGAAGCTATCCTGCAAAAATAGAGGCAAATGGCAATGGAGTTCAGCAGAAGATCACAAAACATAGAACACACTATTACTTAATTCAGACTTGATCATATTATGAAGAGTTATAGGGCGGATGGATGGGACTAACCTGCAAATTCCCAGTCAAGAGAACTGGCTTAAGGGAATCATACATTCCAAAGTACAGACCACGATACACAATGATTCCAACACAGGAGATGTTGAAACCACGGTAAAGTCCAGCAATACCATCAGATGCCAATGTCTTCCTGTAGACATCAACGAGACCATTGAATTGTCTTTCTCCACCCTTCTTTGCAGCCTTTGCATCATTAGCAAGACGGGTACGAGCATAGTCAAGGGAGTAAACAAACAAGAGGGATGAAGCACCAGCAGCACCTCCAGAGGCCAAGTTGCCAGCAAACCATTTCCAGTAACCATCCTTGTCCTTCTTGAAGTTGAAAAGCCTCTTGAAGTAATCCTTGAATGCAAAGTTCAAAGCCTGTGGAATTTGAAAATGCAAATTTAGAATCACATGCATTAAACAAAAACAGTTTAAGTAAGTAAAGAGCTAATGTAAAAAATGACGAACCTGGGTGGGGAAATAACGGATGACATTGGCGGTGTTACCTCTCCACAGGGAACCAAAACCTCATCTTGCATGTCTCTTAAAACAATCACCAATTCCCTTGTAGGGCTCAGCAAGCCTACCAGACTTGATCATCTCATCCTGATTTTGGATCAAAAGCTTAACACGCTCAATGGGAGCAGCAGCAGTTTTGGAGACGGCAGCTGAGACACCACCCATGAGGAAGTCAATAAGGAAATTGCCTTTCTCTGCTGGAGCCGCAACAAAGACAGGGGAGGCTGTTGCTGTAACAGCAGACAAATCAGTGGTAGCTCTGCATGCTGGCATCACTGGATACTGAAATGCAGGGTTTGAATAGTTCCCAAAAGCACGCCTGTGGTACAAAGCACGCTGGTGGACAGCTCCATTGTAATTCTTGATCTCAGATCTGAGGTGGAGCTGGCCAGCAACCTTCTCCATGATTGTTGGGTGCTGAACCTGATCAACCATGATGGATTATATCCTGAGAGATGAAAGCATACAATGTGAAATAAGATCAACAAATTCAGTTAATATGAAGCACTAGCAAGCACATTCACCAATCCATCAGTATCCACTACAATGTAAACACTAAAAAGACCACAAAAAATACAATATATCAAACCAATCACATCACTGTGACATCAAGGATACAGTTCTATAACTTACTTTTATTAGGACAAGAATACAACACAATTTACTGAACAGACTACATCCACATATTGACATCCAAATAAACTATGAGGGAAAAAACAAAACAAACTCATCCAACTTTGGCAAAAGATTCGTTTTAAGCAAGATACCTTTGTGGGTATGAAGCAATATTCCTACAACTGTTCCACACAAGTATCCACTTATCAAGTACAGAAATAACATCAATACAAAACAAGCTTATGATATATACAACGGGAAAGAAAGTAACACAAATTATCAACGATCTTGCGCTTTCGTGTGCATATTACATTAGTTATAGAGAGCAAATATATACTGGAAATTCAAAGTCAAATTCAAATTCTCAAAAAGAGAATTTTTAAGATCAGAAAATTCTCTCTTCATACTTCTCATAAATAAATACATAAAAATTGAGAATTTAATTTTGATATGCTCTGTGAAAAAAATTATACAAACATCTGATAATTTCCGGCATGAATGTTGAAAATTTAATTTTGAACATGCTCTGTAAAAACATTTATACAAACATCCGATTATATATATATATATATATCAAAATAGCAAAGAGTATTTAAACAGTGCAAAACTATTTTCCCATTAAAGCGTAGTAAATTTATCACAAAGAAATAATACTAGTAAGTAACTAGCTCAACTAGCCCAATAAAGGGTATCAGAGGAACAAAACCTCGATAAAAGCCACAGCTTAAAAACAGAATTACAAAAATGCCCTGGTAAAAATTGAAAATTTCCAAAGGCACAGCTCAATCAGCAATGAAACAATAGAAGAAAAATCATAATTTAACCAGAGGAGATCACAATAAAAAAAATAGACGCATCATCAATCCACAAAAGCCAACAAGATCTCACCAACTCGGATACAATCTAAAAAGTAATAAATAAAAATACAAAAGAATAAAAAATTAAAAATTCATATGGAACTTAGGAAGAACCACCAAAAGTCAAAAAAGGAGCGAGTTTTTTTTCTTAACTAAAACTACATCGTGAAACAGATCCAGATTATAGATCAAATAATACAGGTATCAGATCGAACAAAACAACGCGGATCTGACATATAACAATCAAACAGTAACCAAGCAAGCATAAATACATAAAAAATCACTCCACTAACAACACAACGCAGAAATCTGAGATTAAATACACTTCACCACAAAAAAAAATCATAAAAATCTAAACTTTCGGAACAGTGAGTATCATATCATACAGTGACAGATCTGAAGACCAAAATGGAAGAGAAAGAGAAAACCAAACAAGATTTTCGGATCTGAGAGACGGCGAAAACGAATAGAAATGAGGAAATCGGTGTTTTGTATATTTTACCTTTCACAAATTTGGGAGTGGGGAATGAGATTTGCGAAAGGAACGGGAGAGAGAGAGAGAACAAGACGAGATTTTTGTGGAGGCGAGCGTGCTTTGAACGAAGGAAAAGTGCAGAATGAGAATAGCATTTTTATATAGCGAGAGGAGGAAAGGGAACACGTGAGTGGGTCCCCTAGGGCACACGTGGCAATCATCGATTGGTTGAATATGAAGGTATCCATGCTTGTTGGGGGTCTAATCACCGTCCAAATAGTGGTCACCTTCGAAGGTTCTGAAGCCTATCATAGCCACCAAAGGTCCACCATTCCTCCTCCAGCTGGGCTCAATTGGCCTTTTATTTTATTTTTATTTATTTATTATTTTAATTATTGATTAAAATATTCTCCATGTAGTTTTTATTTTTTAAAATAAAATAAAATTTACTAGTTCTAAGTTGACCAGTGTGGTGGACGGACGGATATTCTGATAGTAAATCGAAAAAATGTTGATTTGAGTTATTATATATCTTTAAATATTTATATTTAATTTAAAAGACAAAAAAGTATTATTAATTGATATTTTCAAATAATTTTTTGATAAATTTCTTATCAAATAATTTAAATTTATAAATATATTCAAACAAGTATCATTATAAATCAAATTTATTGTGTCCTAATCAATTTTAACAACACTACAAATAATTTAATTTGGATGCATAGAAAATGTAAGAATATTTGTGGTCCGACCTATAATTTAGGCGATCTATAACTCGGCGAGCGTCGGGGAGTAACCTCTGAGCTTAAGGTTCGGAGGGGGGACCTCAACCAGCTTGGAAGCTAAGTTATATGTAGGTTCAATGAACCTAGAAACAAGCCGAGTAATGTGGAACTATCCAAAGCACGTACGAGGTTGAAATTATATGACCAAAGGGAATCTCCTAACAATCGAGGGAGTTCTTAGTTTAAAAGGAACAAGTTTGATATATGCTAGGTAAGGAATTTTCCATTAAACCCACTGTTGTGCAGTGATTGACTTAGGCATCAGAGTCCCTTTACAAGTCTTATCCCCAGCACGCCTAGACACTCAAAGACGTCAGACTCTTCGACCAAGAGCTCGGATTCCACCTCGTCAGTCCAAGTCAGAACAATTTTACACTAACATTTAATTAGTAGTAGTCTTTTATGCACATAATTGCATGAGATTTTATATAATACTAAAAAAATCATGAAATAGAAATGTTTATTTAAAAATAAATTAAATTAGAATATGTGAATTTTATAAAATTTATTTTGCAAATATCATAAAATAAATATATAATAATTGAATTATGAGATTAATTTCTATGCACTAAAAATGTAAAATTGTTTTACACTGCCAGTCAATAGAATTTGAGAATGATGTAAAATTATGGGTGGTAATTGTTATAGTGGGGTTGTTTTTAGTGATGAGTTATCAATTTTTGGATTTTTGTTTGTTAACAGTGTAAAATAACTTTACACTGTCGGTGAATGAAAATTAAATCTGTGAATTATAGCAATAGTGAATGCAAATGACATTGCATATGTAACGAGCGTTACCTAGGGGGTCCTCTCCGAGGTGGGTGGATGGTGTTCCAAGTTGGTGAACAAGGGAGGCGCCTCTTCCGACTTCGTCTGCTCCGACTAGGGATGTCAAAATGGGCTAGGCCCACCGGGCCGGCCCGCTTAGCCCGCCTAAAATGGCGGGCTGGGCTCAAATTTTTGGACCGCCAATTTATAAAAGCCCGCTTTGCCCGCCCCGCTTAGCCCGTGGGCTAAGCGGGGGCTAAGCGGGGCGGGGCGGGCTAGCCCGCCTAGCCCGCCAATTTTTTTTTCCCTTAATTAATCTACCCAACCACCCAATAATTGGCCCAACCCAATACCTTCTAACCCTAATTTGAGTAATTTCTCACTGTTCTCACGTTCTGTCCCCCACCCCCAGACCCTCTCGCACCTCTCATCTCCCACTCACTCTCAATCTCTTTGACTTAGTCACACACAATCACACAAATTCTCTCTCTCTCACAACACAAGAAAACACAACACAGCACCCAAGTCTTTTTCCCCTCTCTGGCTCCGGCTCCCTCGCTGACCCTCCCTCTGCTGCTCGGTGTCGGCGTGCCTCGCCGGCTCCCTCCCTCTCCGGCTCTCCCTCCCTTCTCCGGCTCGCAACCCAGCGCATCCTCGAGGACCACGACCGGCAACCCGCGTTCCTCGACAATCGGCGCATTTGAGCCTTCCGCCGGAGTCCTTGCTCTGCTTCCACCGGCCCTTGCTTCCGCCGGACTGGTTAATTAGCTTATAACTTGTGCTTCTGTACTTCTTTTTCATTTTGTTTATTGTTTATTAAAAATTAAAATTTGTATTTTGTTTCTTGTTTCTTAAAAATTAAAAATTAAAATCTGATCTAGTTTCTGCTTGTGATTCTTTTATGCATAGCTTTCTTTTTTCTGATTGGGTTGAGTGTTGACTAGTTCTGTTTATTTCCATGTTGTAGTTTGAGGAAAATAGGCGGGCCAGCCCGTCAGCCCGCCAGCCCGCCCAAAAACGGGGCGGGCTCCATTTTTAGGACCGCCAAAAAAACGGGGCGGGCTACCCGCTTTGACATCCCTAGCTCCGACCCCGTGCACTCCGACTCCAAGGGACGGGGGGTGGTGACCTGCAAGGGCCACTGATGCTTAAGTCAGTAATGACTCAAGGTGTATAATGTGAGTATGGGATAGAAGATTACCTTGGGAACAGTGTCATCCACCCCTATTTATAGTAATTTATTGTGGGTCTAGGTTGCCCTAATTTTAGAGTGTCTGACCCATCTAGAATCTCCTTTGCTGACTCAGCACTTCCATGGAGGTGACTCAGCCCTAGTTCCTGGATGATTCTAGAAGGATGATTGTATAAGGATGATTGGTGGGCCATCCATGGTGAAGTGGGGTCTGGGAATGTTCAGGGTTGTGACCAATCACGAGGTCCCCAAGCCACTCCAACTGTAACACCCCGCTACTTAGGGGTGTCCGTGCGAAGGGTACTATCCCAACGAACACGCTAACGTATGGATAAACTCTTAAATAAATTGGATTAACTGAAGATAACTGTAAACTGATGTCTGTATAAAACTGGTATAACTGTATAACTACTGATGAAGAGTACTGGCGCTCCCCACGGTGATGAACTCGGTCTAATGAACCCTTTGTCCAACAACTCCTGCAACTGACTCTGACGCTCCCTAAGCTCTGCCGGTGTCATGCGATACGGGGGTATAGAGATGGGCCTCACTCCTGGCTCCAGGTCTATAACGAACTCCACCTCTCTGACCGGAGGTTTCCCGGGTAGATCCTCCGGAAACACATCCATAAACTCTCGCACCACTGCTATGTCACTGCCGCTGCTCTGTCCCACTGAAGTATCACTCACTGCTGCTAGATAATCATCGCACCCCTTGCTCAACAGCCGTAGAGCACTCATAGAAGATATAAGATGATCCACCGGTGCACAACTACTACTCTGGAACTCCACTGGCTCTCGCTATGGGACCCGAAAAGTCACCGTCTTTCCACGACAATCCACTTCTACATACTGCGCTGCTAACCAATCCATACCCAGAATCACGTCAAACTCTATCATCTCGAGAACCATCAGATCCGCCTCTGCGCGAAACTCTCCGACCTGAACTGGACATGACCTGAGAACTCGGTCTACATCTAACGATCCCCTCCCGGTGTGCTAACCCGGAAAGGTAACTCAAGGGTGGAAGGACTCTCACTGAACCTCAAAGCAAAGAATACTGATATGAAGGAATGTGTTGCCCCGGGATCGAACAACGCTAAAGCCTCAAAACCTCTAACTAATATGATACCTGTAAGAACGGCATTGGATGCATGGGCATCCTGTCTAGTGATAGCAAAAAGGCGGGGCTGTCCCCCGGAGCCTAAACCTCTGCCTCCTGACACTCTGCTGTCTGTCCTACCACCACCCCCGCCTCTGCCGGCGGATGTAAAAGAACGAGCATGACCCTGAGATGGCTGCCCTGCTGGAAAGGCGGTCTGAACGGAACCCACACTAGGAGTCGGCTGTCTAGCCGGGCAATCCTTGTACCTGTGGCCCTCATGGCCGCAACTGTAGCATCCTCTGGTCCCCATGCGACAAACTCCAGAGTGAAGCTTGCCGCAGGTCTGGCACTGCGGGTGAGAGGAAACAGATCCCCCCTGCTGGGACGAAGACGAGGGCTGACTAACTCTGCTCTAACTCTGGCCCTGGCCCTGTGAAGCTGTGGGGCGAGCCGGAAAGGGTGCTGAAGAGGTGGCCCTGCCCGGCTGGAACCCCGAAGACTGATGCCGCTGCTGACTGCTGGTGGGAGCTGCTGCACCTGAATAAGAACCAGTGTGCCTCGCCTTCTCCTCTCCTCTGGCCTGAGCATCCAGTGTCTTCGTCTCGCAGGAAATGGCAGCATTAAATGCCTCATCATAATTCTCTGACGTCTCATAGCACGTCAAAGCGAACCTGTACTGGGTGGGGAGTCCTTGAAGAAAGCGCTTCACCTTCTCGTTCGGGGTCATGGGAAACTGAGTGACCCCGGCAAGTCGAGTGAACTCGGCCTCATAATCTGTGACCGTCATCTCCCTGGTCATCCTCAGCTTCAAGAATGTCTGTAGTGCTCAGTCCCTCAGGCTGGCGGGAATGAATCTATCTTTGAACACTCGGGAGAACTCCTCCCAAGCCAGTTGCGGAGCATCCGGACCTCTGTTGTCCCGTAAGGCTCGGCACCAAGTATCTGCTACCCCTCCTAGCTGCTGTCCAGCCAGCTCTGCAGTAAGCTCCGATGATGTGCGAAGAATCTCGGCCTTCTTCTGAATCCAGCCAAGAAACGTCGTTGGCTCTATATCTCCTGGTATGCCAGAGAAGTGCGGAGGGTTTGACCGGCTGAAACGGTCGATCAGCTGGTCCTCCGTCACCCTCGGGGTCTGATCCTGGCAAGGTCCTGGCAAGGTCAAACCATAAGACATATCAGGAAAGAGATTTCAAAGGAGACACTGACTACTACTGAACTTAACTGACTTTACTTTCTATGAAACTTTCGTGGCACTACATTCCATGGCCATGGGTGCACTTCCATTACCATGGTTGCCATGACACTTAAGGTTCCTAGCTCCAGACTCTAGGGGGAAACCCCTAGCTCTAATACCAACTGTAACACCCCGCTACTTAGGGGTGTCCGTGCGAAGGGTACTATCCCAACGAACACGCTAACGTATGCATAAACTCTTAAATAAATTGGATTAACTGAAGATAACTGTATAAAACTGGTATAACTGTATAACTGCTGAGAATACTGAAAATATCTTAAACGTAAATGAAAGGTAACATGCCTCTAAAGTCTGGAGCAACTATTACATCTGAAACTGAAATGTCTTATAAAAACTAATGACTGAAATAAATGTAAAACAATAACTAAAGGGCTCCACGATCAAAGCGGAACTCACCCAGGATATCAGCTGAAACGACCTCTAGTGGATCAACGGCTCCTCGTCGGCTGCGGGATCGTACTCTGAAATATGGTTGATGAGGGGTGAGTCATCGACTTAGTGATGGGGAATATGCATGCAATGCAACATTCATAACACATATATCACATCTAGCATGTTATTAACCATACAAACAATATCATGTCTAGCTGTCACACTAAAGCATGCATACCAAGCCTCTTTACTGAATACTCTATCTGTAGTCTGTCACCCAGCGCTCAGCATGGGAAGCGCTCAAATCTGACTCAGCGCTCGGCATGAGTTTTACTCATATCTGACCCTCGTGGGGTATATCTGAATCTGTATCCAAGCCGTCCGATAACCGGGATCGGAACGTACTTGGCGGGCTCGGGCGACTCACCGCTAATTAGTAAACCATACTAAGATACCGGGACTGACCACCGGCCATAGCGTCTGACGTATACTAATCAGGGGCGGCGTAACTATTCTAAACAGTCAGCACATATCTCACTCAAGCAAGCATACATGTCATGGACTCTATTTATAGTCTTATTTATCTGTCTCATATCACATGTTATATCAATAAGCAGTAAACAGCCAACCAATCAGCAATTCACATACATAGCATGAAAATATAAGTCTCTACTATTCTACTCTAACCACCTAACATGTTACTAATTCTACTACTATTCTACATACAAACACATGCATAATAACTTTATTATTATCTTTCCTAATTATCTAATTATCAAACATAAATACATATGCCACAAACGCTAAACTACATGCAAGACCTCCACTCACCTGGATAATCCTGACTCTGAGAAGCACCGTCGGCTCCGGCTCTAGTCAGCGGCACTGCGTTCGCACCTGAGGTGCAAAAAGGACCCATTAGGACCCCTGAACAAGAGAAAAGCAAAACTTGAACTGCTGCTGCATCACGCCATCGCTAGCGAGGTACTGCCTCTCGCTAGCGAGGGGTCGGTCGCTGGCGAGCTCCTCCTGCTCGCTGGCGACCCTCACGCAGAAAAAGGACAAAAGCGACTTTTTACTCACCGTCGGGAATTTGCTCTAGCAAAGAATCCCCAAGACGTCGAAACCTCACTCCGACAGAGTTCCTTTACCGAAAAAGGAACGCCCAAAAGCACTGCTCTTAAAAGGTGGGAGAATGAGGTGTGAAGAAAAGGACTCAACTACTACTCATATATATAGGTGAGGGGGGCAGGCTGACATCATGCTGCGTCCGATGTGGGACTTCGGACGGTCGCTAGCGACTAGAATACGCTCGCTAGCGACGAGCTCATCACTAGCAGGCACTGGTTGCTCGCTAGCTAGCACCTTCTGACAGCAACGCTGTGACGTTCGTTCTGTACGATGTGGGACTTGGTCCCGTCGCTAGCGACTCACAGGTGGTCGTTGGCGACCGACTGCTCGCTAGCGAAAGCTGACTTGCTGGCTAGCGAGTCCCCTCTGACAGCAATCTGCTGACGTGTTTCTGACGCGTCCTAAAGAGAGTCCTTCCTAAGGGATACTGTGATACGGGGTATCACACCAACCTTGTGAGAGTGCTAGAGGCCCGAGCTCGTGGGCGAGCTAGGCTCCGAGCGGAGCGGGTATTCTAACTTTGCGGGGATATCCTTGGTCGAGTCAGGAGCTTGCTCCCAGGTCCTAACTGGTTCCGAGGTGGAGCGGGAGCTGACCTCGGAGGTGTTGTCGTCGAAGCTAGGTATCCCGAGGATGAGTTTGGTCATCGCGAGAGCCTTTGATCATGAAAGTATTGGAGATCTAGAGATTTATCCCGTAACACTTGCCCCCTACTCAGCATGGGACAATTTATGTCAGATGTTGAGTTAAGACTCTTACTTATTTTAAGATTAATGTATGTTAGTTCTTGTCTTTCGCTTTCGTCTAATGGTTCTAGCTCGTCACTTTTATCTATTGGTCTTTTTCCATCTTGCTTTAATATTATTTTATTTTAGACCACAATGTAGGCCAACCTTGTAAACTTATTTTAGGTTTAATCCTAGGCTCATGGGCCTTGTGAATTTCATGGGCCAAGTAACATCCATTTTTCCTTCTTTATAAGGTCTAGTATAAATAGTAGATCTCTTGGCACTTGACCTCTTTTTCTCATCTCCGTTTGAGAAGATTAACAGAGAGACTAATAAGTCTGACGTCTAACATGTGCAGAGACTAATTTTTATTTTCTCATTCTGGAGGGACTATAATGTCCGATTGTAATTCTGGAAGGACTAATTTGGGAGTTTTGTCTATAAATTAATATTATAGTACGCTGTCTTATATTTATACATAAAACGAGATTTTAGGGACATATTCCCCGGAACAATTGTACCTTGATGCTGATAAACATCACAAAATATTTTAATTTCACTTAGGAAGGAAAGTTTTTGATGGACTATATTTGAATTTTTTTTGGGTTCAAAATTCATGGACTAGTTCATATGGTTTTTTTTATGGTGGGTTTTGGCCACGCACACTGAGCTCCCTTATCATATGAATTCCTGCTAATTTCAACGAAGATCTTTTACATCCAATGTTATAAATTTTAGCCCATTAAAGTTGATATTTCTCTTTTTGGTAGGTTTTTTTTTTTAATAAAAACTAGTTTTTTCTAAATTATAATAGGTTAGGTGATGAAGCCCAAGACCCAATACGTGAACTGGTAAATTATATAATTCCTTTCTAGTAAAGGTTCCCAAAAAATTGGGCCTCTGGCCCCGTTGTTAACCCAAAAAGAAAAACTTCCCAAAATTCAAACCCCTAACCTTACGGGTAAAGTTTCCTCCGAACTCAATCTCACTCCGGTTGAGTTAAATTGGGTATTTAAGGTGCAGTTTAGTTTTCATTTTATTTTTTATTTTCATTTTTAAAATTTTATCAAGGAAATATTGAGAACAGAGGAAATGTAATTTTATTGTTTTCTCTATTTTCAGACTTTCTTCACAAAATTTTGAAAATAGAGAAAACGAAAACCAAACAGAACGTAAATTAAGATTAAGGTGAGAGGCAAATTGAAGGAGAGAAGTGCAAGTAACATAAGTGGCAATTTCAAAGTCTTGCTAGAACTAGAAAGTTGTAACGTCATATTCATACTAGTGAAAGGGTGAAACAGTAGTGTTCGTTGGAAAATATGACAATTCTACAACAAATATTGAACCTAGGATCCCAACCTTATATATATTGAAGCTATAATGTGTCCTCACATATGGTAAAGCTTCGAAAATGAAAATTACTATATATTGAATATTTTAAAGTATATTTTCTAATTAGACATATATTTTCTACTCTTGAATGTGATGGTAATTTTTATTTGTCATATTTATTCATCACATGTGAAAATATAAAAATAAATGTTCAATTGAATTCATACTTTTTAATTTTCATTAAAGTATTATGTAATTTATGGATTTACCATTTAAAATAAAAATTCAAACTCATATACATACTCTTCACTCTCTAACTTGACACGTGACACACACTTATTTCAATGGATGTTTGATGAATGAAATACGTCAATCGTTTTACCATAATCATTCTTTAGGGATCTTGCCGACTATGCTCTGATGTCACTTATCCTTATCTACGGTTCGAACTGTATACAATGACATTTAGAATTTTGTTTAAATTGTTACTGGAGGAATAACTGGTGAATCGAAAACCTGTCATTGGCATCCCGTTTTAATTAGCAAGCTATGTGAAGGTAACGATTGACTATTTTAATTTTTCATGTTTTTTGGGGTAAATTGCTGATCAATAAGAAAATAAATAAGATCACACCTTTTTTGGCAGATAATATATAAGAGCAAGATTATGAATTTGAATTCCTAGCCTACCACCGAGGGAAAGATTATATATTGCTAGCTTTATTTGATCTTAAATCTAAATTATTCATGTTCAGCACGATTAATATTTTATGCACCTAAAAAGGTGTAAACGTACTTGGACAAAGACAAGAAGTACTATACTTGAAAATAATAATAATAATAATAATAATAATAATAAAAATAAACTCTGATCATTCAGGATAAATCTTAAACCAAAATCATGAGACTGTTTAATATATAATATAATTTTTCACTACCATTGTTGAAAGATTTTTAATTTCTTTTACCACTCAACGTATCCATCGTCATTAGTAATAATTAATCCTTTTAATGTGGGAGCTCCTTGGTGAGAGTTTAATATATGGATATGAGATTCTTTTCAATAATATTTATCGTACAACAGAAATACGTTCAACTTATATCCAACATATGCTATATATAACATGTAATGTGTGCTATACATATAACACACATACGTATAACGCACATTCCATGTTATGTATAGCACACATTGGATACTAGATCAACATATTTCTGTTGTATGACTAGCATTATTGAATTCTTTTTCATGCACATCATCAGAAATCAAACCTCAATTTAAATTTTGAAGGAGTATAACTAACAAACAATTTTGATATGTCTAGTGAAAGTTTTTACTTTAGCACCTTTGACCTGGCTCACTTATTGGTGGGTTTTAGAATTTTAGCGGAAACATACATTAGTTTAGTTGGGACAAAAAACATGGAATAATTTTCTCTACAATGACATGTCAAGTTGTGCATAAGAATTTGTCAAAGTGAGGCTACATTAAGAATTCTATGTATATAGTTTCATATAAAATAAAAGAATAAGGACCCCCCACACCACACATACACACCCATTGGTATTTGTATGGCCCCAATCGCCACAGTACCACTCAATAGTAGTAGATTGTGCTTATTCTTCAAGCTTGTTAATAAGCTAAGGTCTTTAAAAAAGGGTCAATTTCTCTCTGGATTTCCGGGATATGTCCGATATAAGTTATCTTTTAAGGGTAGAAGTGGTAAACTACTATACCATTAATTTTGTTCCCATTCTATACCTTGACTTTATACGTGCTTATTGTTTTGATGAAAAAATCAAATTTGTTTGGGACATGGGAGTTTGGTGGAGTGAGGAGGGTGAAGGGGAGGAAATTGAGGTTAGGGGGAGATGAGATAACCTCATTAAATATACTGAAACATTTTAATATCATTTCACTTTAGGTAATTTAAAGAGTGCATTTAGGCAATCATTAGAAAACCCTAAAAATAGAAGGTGCATCAAATTTTTAAAAATTTAATAGCGGACTAGATTATCCTACATTTTTTTTTTCTTCTTCTAATTTTTTGCTTTTTGGGTCTCCTACAGCCTGTCCGGAAGGCTAAGGATTAATCTGTCGCGGATCTGAGCTCCATTTAATTAAGGATTTGCCGTTGATCAATGAATTGCTGCATACACAAGGCGGAGATCGAACCTCCGTCTCTTACTTAAGTGGACAAGTGAGCTAACCAATTCACCCGTACAAATTAGTTTTCTTCTTCAAATTTTGAATTCCAAGTACTGTGAACTTTGTCTTGTATGTAACTACTAACTACTATGGGCTATTTCCTTGCGTGATCACCCTAGAAGGTAATCAAAGTCATCAAAATTGGCCTTTGAAATGTATGGAATGTCTCTATCTTATCATATATCACAGCAGTAGTACTGTTGCTTTATTTTCAAGGTTCATCTTCTGCCACACTATGCTCCAATCCTGCTCATCGTTAAAGGGAAGTTGTCATCTATGTATGCTTAATTCAACAGAGGCCATAGAAGCTGAACACGTTTCACGCAAAGTTTAATATATCAACACAATTTTGGTTTGTCCAATCAACATCCCATATTTCCATAAAACAAACCCTCTTTCTTTTCAATTTATTATTTTCTCAAATGCAATCCCAATCTCAACAAATAAATATGTTGGGAAACCAACAAATCCGGATGTAATATTTAATATTTCAGTTATTAAGATATTTTTATTCAAAAATATTTTTTATACATCATAAAATTAGTTATTATATGTAATAATTTAATTTTTTAAAACTATTAATCAAATTTTTAATATTATATATTAATCCAACATTTTAAAAGTTGAATTGTATGTAAAATTAAAATTAACTAAACTTTAAAAAAATAAAAAATTATAAGAATTTAAAAGATATAATTGAGCAAAAGTAACCACATTTTTAATTAATTATATTTAATGTTATACTTCACTTCATTTTAATTTTATTTTTAATTATTTTTATGTTGTTCTTTTTTATTTTTATTTATTTTAATTTACTTGTCATAATATATAAATTTAATCAAAATAAATTTAAATATAAAAATAATTAAATAAAAACAAATTTAAATAAAAAATATAATATGAAACCAAACAAAAGTAAAAAAATAAAATATAAGTAATATATAATTAAAATTCAGTAACATTTTTCTTTTCTTTTCTTTATCATTAATCACATTTCTAAAATGTGGTTAAATGATTTTTTTTTAACAATAATTAGTTTTAGGGACCATATTTCAAAAAATTAAATTTATAGAGACTCAATTTCAAACTTTTAAACTATAAGGATTAAATTGAAAGTTTGACAAAACTATTGGACCTGCAATATAATTAAACTAATTTTCTACACAGTATATTATAATTAAAACTCACTTTTATTCTTTAAAAATTAATTGTTATTTTTGGTTTTTAACTTTTTGTTATCTTTTAGTCCAAACATTTTTAGAAGTGTTTAAGTTCATCATTTCATATATGATCGATGAGTGTCTTGAATGAGATAATCTTTCATTAATTAGTTTTTAAAACCAAACAGTTGTAAAAATATTTGGATAGAAACCATAATTTTTTAACAAAAGTTTATTTATTTTCCAGAGATTAAAGAACATATTTAGGCTTTTGAATACATTATGAAACAATTTGTTTTTGGTCAAAGATTATGAGACTAACTCAAGTGAAACATTTAAACAGTTCTCTTAATTGGGCTTATTGGGCCTAATACATGAATTAATTTGTATAAGGATATATTGATTATTGACCTCATGGCTTCCATTACTTGAATTGGTAAGAAAAATCGGAATTGGTTTATTAGCTTTGACATGCTTAACTCTGGTATATCAAAAAAATTTAGGCCTTTGTTTCTTCTATCAAAACCCTTTCTCAAGTTAGTCAACCCATAATTTAAGGCACCAAATTCTTTGAGAGCAATTCCATATATATATATATATATATATGTAAATTCACGGCAAGAAAAATAATCTTTTCAATCATTCAAATATAAAGTCTTGATCTAAATTTAGTCAAGAATAACAATCAATCTTAATTAACATTAGCGTTGAAAATACTTTTATTTATAATTATAAGTATTTTCAACGTCAATGAACATTAATTAATTATAAAAAAATTATAAATATTTTTAAAATAACGGCTACTATACAACAATTAGATTTGCAACAACTAGTTTATAACAACTAGTTTACAACGGTTAGAATTGTAATAACTAGTTTATAACAGCTAGTTTACAACGGCTAGAATTGCAACAACTAGTTTATAACGACTAGTTTACAACTGCTAAATTTGCAACAACTAGTTTATAACCGCTAGTTTGCAACGACTCGAATTGCAACAACTAGTTTATAATAGCTATTTTACAATAACTAGTTTTAAAATAAAATACATGAACATTAAAAATTAAAACATACATTCAACATACATAAAAAACGACATTCAAAATTAAAACTCACATTAAAAATTACAATGCATAATAAAAATACGCTCTACCAATACAAATAAAATTCACTAAAATCACTTTGCAATATTTTTTTCTACCGCAATTTCATAAAGAACTCGTTGTTTTCCACTCATCGTGGAGGTGTCTGCATGAAGTATTTGCATTTCCATTTGGAATCAACCTTTTTCCTAAAACCATTTCATCAAATCTTGTAGCTCTTTTTCCTTAATTGCAATCAACTTTTCTTTATATTCCATTTCCATTTGTCTTTCCTTTTCTCTTTCCTCACTGATCCTCCTTAACTCTCTTGTAATCCTCAATGAATTCTAGTTTTCGAATTGAACAAGATCGAAGAGTGTTAAGACAATCTTCATCAATATCCTCAGACATTTTCGCTTTCCATTTACCCTTTCTCTTACTTTTTTTGGATCCTTGGGGACGAATTGGAGACTTCACATGAAGATCTTCACTTATCAGTATTTTTGGATTAGATGAGGATGAATATGTCTCATAAACACTCAATTTTGTTCTCTTCGAACCTTCACTTTGTGTTGATTGGGTTCTCCATTTTTGTTCCCTTCGAAGCATATTCCAATGTCGTTCGAAAGTGAATTTTTTTCCGTACTTTGTGGAATAGAGTTTATGAGCCAATTTTAGTATATCATCACTGATTGGAACTTGTGGAAAGTCATTTTAATAATTTTTTATAAATGAATTTTTCATTCAAATTATTTTGAAACTAATTAAAAAAATCTTTTATTATGTATTTAATATAATAAGATGATTTATTCATAATTATTAGCATAAAGTTCGTTAATATATATAAATTAATTAACTTTTACCATAATTTTGAAGAAATATTGATTAATGTACAAAGTTAAGTTGATAATATATTTTCAATATATTAATTATCAAATTATTATTAAAAATGAAATATTAATTATCAAATTATTATTAAAAAATGACATGAAAAGAAGAAAAAATTTAATAGTAGAAGCATATCTAAGGTTTATTTGAACCTTGGACCTTTCATCCAAAGTAAAACTATCAAACCAATTGAACTATTACAAATTTACATTATTTATTTCCATATTTTATTCTATTTCCTTTTTAAATCGAAAATGATATTAGCATTAAAAAATTATTCTCTATATATATTTACGACTTAAATCATAAATAATTTTATACGATTTGAAAAAGTTTATCTATATTTACAATTTACATCGTAAATCATACAAAGAACTAACTACCTATACGTGAAACTAATCTGTAAAAAACTTATTTATATCAATAAAATATTTTTTAATTTATTTACATAAATTCTAGTTTTGATGGACATAAAAATCAATATAATACATTATTCAAATTAAAATATACAAGAATAAGATATATATAAATACATTTTGATATTCAATTTTATGAAATTTAGTACATATGAATTGCATAATTAGTTATTATAATTCAATGACTAAATAAAAAAAATTATTTTATACGAAGTTATAATAATGTAACTTTACTTAAAGTTACTCTAATATCATTTGAACTCAATCATATATATATATATATATATATATATATATATATATGTAAAATTTGATGTGCATGCACATCCATGTCAAAAAGCATTTAAGAAACCATAAAAGCAACCCCAGAAACTACTCCTCATGTTCCCAACAGTTACCATCATGATGAAAGGATAAGGTACCATACATTTTGAGCTAAAACATGTGGGTTCCGTCATCTGTGTATGCAATTAGATGCCTATATTCCCGCTGCTATACCTTCAGGTTTTTCTTTCAGTTAATTCCTCAGAATTATGCATTGCTGGTGCATTCGTCACCACCACAATAATTACCACCAGTATTTAAATACAGGAGATTTGTAAAGATATTTCGGTACACTTTGAACCAAAAATATTGTCTCTACCATATAGTTTGCGGTGAAAGTGACTTATCATTGTAGGGGCAGCAAAGACTGCAAGAAAACTCCTTGTATCATAAACTAGCTAGACAAGGCGTGCATTATTGAAGAAAACTATATCAGTATATATAATATTTACAAGAGTAAAACTATACGTATACACAAAATCAGTTATTATCAGCTATCATATATAATAATTTAATATTTTAAAATTATTAATACAACCTTTAAAAATATTAAATTAGTATATAATATTAATAGTTGGGTTAATGGTTTTAAAAAGTTTGATTATTGCATATAATCATTAATTGTGGCTGATTTTTTTAGTGTACATAAATCATTTCTCTATTTACAAATTTCCTGTATTTAATTCACTGTCACGTGTCATTTTATCAGAATTTTCAATTTTTCATTTATTTTTATTCCTCTAAATACCAATGAATTATTTCCTTTAATTAATTCAATTTAATTAGTCATTAATTGTAATTAATATGATAACTATTGTTGGGAGATTTTGTAAGTCTAATTAAATATTTTTAAAATTTAAATTTCTTATCTATTCAATTTATTATATTTTGAGTATTATTATTAGATTTATTACCTATCAAACCTTTTTATTCCAATTAATTTTTTTTCATTATTCTCTCTTTCACTCCTCCTTTCTTACACTTTTTTTTTCTTTTCTTCCTATTTGTCCTCCTCTCCTCTTTTTCATCTTATTTTTTGTCTTTTTCTTTAATATTACGTTTTTATGTCATTTTCTCCTTTTACTCCTCCGCTTCTATATTTTTTCCTCCGTGTGTTTACCTTTTTTTTTTTCTATTCTACTTTCTCCACTCTATATATTTCTTCTTTATTTTTTAGATCTCTCTCCATCCTCTGCCTTTGTTTCTGTCTTCTTTTTCTTCTTTTTTTCTATTACATATATTTTGTCCATTTTTTAAAATTTTGTGCACTACTTCATTATTTTTTTTAATCTTTTTTAATTCTTTGTATATATTATCTCTTAATAAAATGTTTAAATATTTTTTGTTTCTTTTTTTAATAAATATTTTTGTTCTTCTTTGAATGACAACATCTTCATGCAAGTAATCTTCTAGGAGTCCATCAAGATTTAATCTTAGCTACATCTAAGTGCTTGATAGTATTTCTTAAGAAATCTTTCTAACTCAAAATTGTTTGTAAAGTCCTTTGGTTGAAGGCAAAGAAAGTCCTCAAAGTGTGAGGCATAAGTCCTTTTGGTTGTAAAGGAAAGGAAAGTCCTCAAGGGTTAGAGGCAAAAGTCCTTAGAAGTTTTCTAAGGCAGTCAAGTCCCCCTCTGGTGTGAGGCGATAAAAATTCTTTATGAGTCGTAAAGGTGGTGTTGCTTGATAAGACACTTTAAAAATAATATCAAATGAACTCTCGGCTAAGGTTGAGGACTGGAGTAGGTTAAAAGTTAACCGAACAAGTATAAAATTTCTTGTATGTGATTCTCTTTTTCTTAAACTCATTTATTATCGTATTTCCTTGAGAAAACTTAATTCTAATCAACCTTCACTACTAGAAACACGGAAAATTCCGAGGGGATTTCCGATGGACTTCCGACGGAAAAAATAAATTCCGATAGGTTCCCGACGGTTTTTTTCAAAAAATGACCCCTCGGAATCCGGCTCGTCGGAAAAAACCTCCGACGGCATAATTAAGAAAAATCGTCGGAATATCTTCGAGGAACTTCCGACGGTTTATTCTAAAAAAACCGTCGGAGGTTTCCGATAGAGTTCCGACGGTTAGGGTTAGAAAGATCGTCGGAAGTTTCAGATGGACTTCCGACGGTTAGGGTTAGGGATGTTGTCGGAAGTTTCCGATCGGTTGGCGATGGCTAGGGTTAGAAATTGCCGTCGGATATTTCCGGTGGGTTTCCGGCGGTTTGGGTTTGAATTTTCCGATGGGTTTTGGTTAAGAAGCTACAGGATAATTTCATTAATTTCGGACGGATTTCCGGCGGTTTGGGTTTGAATTTTCCGAGGGATTTCCGATGGGTTTTGGTTAAGAAGCTACAGGGTAATTTCATTACTTTCTGACGGGTTTCCGACGGAAAACAATAAATTTTTTTATTTATTTGGAATTTGTTTTATACGAAATTAACATATAAAATTGAATAATAATATCTGCTATCATTAGTACGAAATAATCGAATTGTTTTATCGATATATTTATAAATATTATTTAAACAAATATTATGAAAAATTAAATTATAAAATAGTATAACAATAACAAAGAAATTAAATATATGAGAATGTAGCAGAGAAACATAAGAATAAAACAGTATAAAAACAACGGACTACTCATAGTCCGGGTGGCCTTCATCACCACTGGTATCATCATCATCATCATCACCGACCAGACCCGATGGCAGCTTGGCTCCAGAAGAGCTAGAAGACGCAAACAACTTGAATAACATCTTCATATTCTTCTTCATCTTCTTCTTGTCCGACTCCTGGCTCTGTAGCCTCTGCTGTAGCTCCTGGATGGTATGCGCTTGCTGCTGAAGCTCTGCATTCATGGCATGCACACGGTCCCAAAGAGCGTCATCTCCAACACCAGAACCACATGCAGAGGCCGATGCAGGAGATGGAGTGTCGGTGAACCCAGCAATGCCGGTACCATAAACACGGCCTTTATATGGCCCACCAACAGTCTCCAGCCAAATATAATCCTCACTAGGAGGTTCGGTTGTCTCTCCTGCATCAAGCTGAGTCTGATAGGCCTGTGTTGCCTCATCAAACTTCTGCCTGAACTCTGCCTGCAACGTATCAAAACAATTTTAAAAAATGTAAGTGCTATTGTAAATAAAGATTAGTTGCTTACTCACAAAATTATACAGAGAAAAATTTTATATGTATACTCACATAGGTGTTCCTGGAGCGCTCATCCACCCATTCCTTCCCCTTCTTAGTCTTCTTCATGTGGGTCTGCTTGAAGACCTCACTGTGAGTGGGGGTGCGACGGTGGGCAGCGGCGGCGGCAGATCTGGTGGTGGCGCAGCGAACCGGGACTGGCAACGCAGCGGCGGCGTTCGGGCAGAGGACGCGGCAGTGGGCTGCAGTGGTGACGAGGCGGCGGCGGGGTGGTTCGCGGCGGATCTGTTGGGAAAAAAACAAAAAATCAAAAAACAAAAAATAAAAAAACCAATCGGTTAGAAATATAGCTCTACTCACCGTGAGCAAGATGGTGGTCTCCTTTTTTGGAAACCACCGTCGACGGCGGCGCAACGGCGGCGTGAAGGTTGCAGACGCGAGAGAGAGCGAGAGAGAGAGAGAGCGAAAGAGAGAAGTTACGGCGCATAGTGAGGAAGGAGACGCGGTCTCATGTTTAAGTTCACCCATACCGGGGGGCTTCCGAGGGTCTTCCGACGACAATATGAAACGCACCGTTTCATTAAACGGTCTAATGGCGCCCAAACCCTAATTCGCTAACTTCCGTCGGAAGACCCTCGGTTTTTCAAATTTTAAATTATCTAGGGTTTTCCGAGGGTTTTCCAATATGAAACCATGAAACGCAGCGTTTCAGCCATGCGCGAGGGGAATCTCAATCGAAACGTTCCATTATGCCCTCGGAAAACCGTCGGAACTTTCAATATTCAGACGGTTTTCCGACGGATGTCCATGAAACTCTTACCATTTTATCTTATAATATACTAACAAATTAATTTAATCAGTTCAATTCCTAATATATAACAAACGATCCATCATATATTATTGTTGTCAGGAGCTGTATTGTCCTGATGAACTCAATTGATGAGTTATCTTGGTATTCTCTTATATATAAGTACTTGAGAGTCTCCCTGGCTCTCAAGTCAGTCGTCAATGTTGTTGGCTACTTCGAACATACCGTTCAACTAATTAAAGATTTTATTTGACGAAATATCATTTATTAATATTATTTTACTAATACAAACACTGCAGACATTTAAATCCGTTTAATATCACCTTAAATCCAATAATTAAAGTAAGTTTATTAAATATCACGAACCCTCGGAAGTCCGCCGGAAAACATTATTACTTCGAGGGTCTTCCGACGGTTTTGTAGAAACCCCATAACCTAACCCTAATCCTGTAGAGAACCCTCGGAACTCCGCCGGAATAGTATATGATTTCCCGGGGTCTTCCGACGGTTTACCCAAACCCTATACCTAACCCTAACCCTGTCGAGAACCCTCGGAAGTCCGCCGGAATAATATATGATTTTCCGGGGGTCTTCCAACGGTTTATAGAAACCCCATAACCTAACCCTAACCCTGTCGAGAACCCTCGGAACTCCGCCGGAACAGTATATGATTTTCCGGGGGTCTTCCGACGGTCTAGAGAAACCCTACACCTTAACCCTAACCTTGTGGAGAACCCTCGGAAGTCCGCCGAAAGGTATTATTACTTCAGAGGGTCTTGCGACGGCGGTAGTTCAAGCCCTCAGAATTCCATCGCTATATTATGGCGGGAATGATGGCGCGCATTCCCGCGCTATATTGCGAGGGCTTTCTGACGAATTTTCTTCAATTAGATGTCGCTTTGTGGTAAGCGAAAGATCCCCCCGGAAACCCCTCGGAATATTCCGACGGGAGAAAAGCCGTCGGAAAACTCTGTGTTTCTAGTAGTGCTTCTAAGATAAAACTCTTCAATCTAAGTAAATAAGAAGTTTCATCAAAAAAAATTTGACAATCAATTACTTACTCATTGAAGGACCTTTCAAACAGAAAGCTAACTTAAGATTCTCACAATCTTAAGTTCTTAGAAACACTTTCGCTGTTACTCAGAAGGATTTTGTTCTAAGTCCGCTTTCTAACCAAAAGGTTTTTGAAAAAGATTTTTTTAGATAATACACGATTTAACCCCCTTCTCGTGCAAACACACCTTCAAGAATTAGGGACAGCCGGATATGCATCAACAGTTGTGGTGATAAGGTTGGAATATAATGTATGAGCTACAGGCATATGTATCACCAAACAACCAAGGGAGTCATTGGTAGGAAGAGAAGGCTTATTAGAAAAAAAAGGAAAGAGTCTTCAATGAAGGTTACAACTCTTGAGATAAAGAACTAGAATGTGTCAAGGTTCAACAATTTATAACCCTTGTACCCCATTTGATAGCCCATGAACACGCACTTGATGGCCCTAAGCTCAAACTTTCTTCTTCCTGCATGTAGAGAAGCAGCAAAGCAAAGGCAACCAAACATCCTCAAGCCACTATAATCCGGAATTTTTCTAAAAAGAAGTTGATATGGGGTCTGATCTAGTAAAATAAGAGTAGTAGCCAGTCTGTCGATAATGAAAGTAGCAGTGACAATGCATTATCCTCAGTAGATGAGAGACACCTTGGACTAAAAGAATAAGGCTCGAGCAACATTCAATAAAATATGATGCTTGCGTTCCACGATAGAGTTCTGCTCAAGCCTCTGTACACATGAAAATTGATGCATAATGCCATTTTCAGCTAAGAATTAACTGAGTCGCAGCTAGCTCCTTAGCATTGTCAGATCAAACTTGTTTTACTAATTTACCAAATTGAGTGTGAATCAACTTGATAAATCTAGTAAGCACTAAACCAGCACCTGATTTAGATTTAAGCATGTATGTCCAAATGAATCTACTTTTATCATCAACAATAGTAACAAAGTATTGCATTCCATCGGGAGTAGCAACATGGTAAGGACCCCAAATATCACAATAAATCAAATCAAAGATTTCATTTAAAAAATTATTATGAGATACAAATGGTAATTAATCTCTTCATCTTAGCTAAGGGGAAAATCTCACAATTTTGGATTGGTTTGAAAGAAATTTTAGGAAACAAGCAAGAATTAAGTTTCTGCATTACAACATCAGAAGTATGGCCTAGTCTATGGTGCCATTTATTGAATGTAACACTATTTATAATAGGAATGAAAGTAGTAGGCAATGAATCAGAAACAACAATGTTTGGATCAAAGTGATAAAGATCTTGCACCTTTTTACCCTTGCCAATCACCCTCAAAGAAGGGAGTTCCTGTATAAGGCAATGATTAGAAAAGAATCCCACATAGATATAGTGTCTAAATCAGTTAATGCAAAAACTAATATGAGATTCATATGAAAAGAAGGAATATAAAGGACATTGTGTAAAGTGATGAAAGAAGAGATCACAATGGTGCCTATTATTGCAGTCACTTTGATTTTAGATTTATCAGGTAAAATGACATGAAAGTTTATGTGAGAGTGGTGAAGGTGGTGAAAAGAGACATGTTGTGAGATACATGTGAAGTTTCCCCAAAATCTAAGATCCAACAAGACGTTCCTAGGCTAGTAGATAATTCACTAGTATTAAGAACCATATCTGAAGGTGTAACTTGATTGAGATTAATAGTCGTTTCACCTGAACCATGAGGATTATTGCCTTAATGAATCTGAAGCAGTCCTAGAAGTTGTTGGATTTGTATTGAAGTTAAAGATGGAGCATTTGCATTAGCAAGAGATACATCAGAGGACTGAACACAATTTATGTGAGCAGATTTACCCTTGGATCGATCATATCTAGGGGGATATCCATGAAGTTTGAAGCACTTGTCACGTATGTGGCCCAATAAACCACAATATAAGTGCACAGTGGGCGATCTTTCTTTCCAGATTTCACTTTAGTATCATTAGATCTGGCAGCAAAAACAATTTGAGGAATAATATTGCTAGAAGCAACAGATCTTTGTTCTTCTTTTAGCAACACCATGGAGAAAACTTTGCTGATAGAAGGAATGAGATCTGTAGCCAAGATCTGACCACAGAGAGCGGAAAAGGAATCATTCAATCCCATAAGGAAAATTAGAACATATTCAAATTGAGCAAAATCATGAAGTGCATGAATTCCATCGCATGTACACTGAGTGGAAGGCTTCAAAACAGAGTATTCTTCCCACAAACTCTTGATCTTGGTGTAGTACTAATTAACAATGAAAGAACCTTGAGATTGACTCACCAAATCTTTCTTTAACTCAAAGAGCCTTGATCCATTTGCTTGCATGAAGCATTAATGGAGATCCTGCCATAACGTTGCAACATAATCAACATAGGTCAAGCTTTCGGCTATATCTTTCGAAACATAGTTGAGGATCCAGGACGAAATAATGTCATTGTTGCATTGCCATAGCTCAACAAGTGCAGGATCTGCATCTGGTTTTGGAATTGATCCATCGATGAAACTGTGCTTTCATTTGGAATTAAGGGCCAACTTCATCGAACGAGACCAGACCATGAGTTGAAATTGAGTTCGGTAAGAGGTTGGGAAACCAAGGAGTAGTCCAGGTTGACGAAAGAATGAAGAAGGTTTGGATTGATCGGTTCTTGAGCCATTGAATTTGAGAAAGAATAAAAAAGAAAGTTCAAGAAAGAGAAGGGAAGAATACGAGAAAATTTCAGGGAATTCGGTGTGGAAGATAGGTGAAGCGTATTGCTCCTGATAACATATTGTGAAGTAGCAGAATAATGGCTTAAAACCTTTCATTGATTAGTGAAAGATATATATAATGGACCAGTGGAAATTGAATCAAAACTTGTAGGGTACTATAAGTAACTAACTGCAATTAAACTCTGCCAATAAACAATAACAGAGAAATTATTTTCTAACTGACTTAATTAAATACAAAGTAATTAAACAAATCAGTATTTAATTCTAATAGAGTGTGACACTTGTCACAACATCATGAAGCAAACTCTGATATATTATATGTATAGATAGATTAATTCAACTTAAAAAATATTGAGTTAATGTATAATATTAAAAATTGAATTAATAATTTTAAAAAGTTAAATTATTGTACATTGTGACTAATTTTGTGGTTACAATCAATATTTCTTAATAATTATTTGGTTGTACTAAAGGAACGATTGGGAATATGTGAGAAAAGATGAACGGTAGGGAAAGGAAACCAAATAGAAGCAAATATTTCTCAAATGGCATGCATGCATCTATTTGGTTTTCTTATGAAACCACAATAGATGCATGTCATTCCCAACCAAATCATACAAAAAAATCTGTGAGAAAAAAAAAGAAGCATGATGATGCAAATAAAGTAGACTTACCATCATCTAACGAGCAAGCTCTACCACATAATGAGAAGCATGTAAAGAAAAGAAGAATGAGAAGAAGGAAGAGATGATTAGAAGATAAATAGGCTACAAAAATAAGGTGAAGGATTAATTTGATACAAATAGTGTAATGTGAAGGACTAAATTGAACTACTCACTTTTTAACTGTACACATCAGCAAAATATTAACGGAGTTAGTAACGGAACCTTAATGGAGGACTAAAGTGAATCACGAAATGCAATGTGATGGACAAAATCGAACAAAAAGTAAAGTAAAGGACGAAAGTGAAACAAATATGTAATAGGAGAGACTAAAATGATGGTTACTCTTTTTAAATTTTAATGTGATTTCTTTGTAACATTAAAACTTATATCTTTCAGCTTATTAAGTAGATTTACGTAGAATTCACCCATCTTCTAAAATGTAAAAATAAAGAAAAGTCTAAAGTGGGTACTGGTGAGGACGTTGACGTATGAGGAACCTTGCATGGGGATATCAGCAGAACCATGATTGGAGATCACTGTTCATATTCTCTCATATGTAATGTAATGTAATGTCATACATATTTCATAATTGATATCTCGTAACAGTAACAGTATGAAAAATGCTAAACCTTTTTCTCTGCCTGTTGCTAGCTCTTTGGTCAATTAATGGCGTGAGGAAATAATGAACGAGTTTCTCTTTCAGTGGGTTCTATCCATATCCTAACCTTGAAGTCTACGTCACAAGAAGCTTCAAGGAAATTCAAATTCATTCATTAACTTGAAAGATACAACACACATGCAAGAAGAAAAATAAAAAGATCCGAATTATTATTTATTTATCAGATTTGCTAAGTGTAAAATGAGTTGGTCCTCATATTGTTAACCCGATTACAATTAGGTCCATTTTCACATAAAGTCTTATTAGTAGTGTATTTTTTAAATTTTGATTGTGTACATACAATCCAATGTGTTGTGCATTTATGTCCATTTGATTGTATATTTTTAAAATATTAAAATTAATACTATCTTTTTACATTGAAAAAAAAGAGTTTGATTGAATTTTGACCCATTGGTATGATCGTACAATTTGACATTGTACAAGAAGTATTTTCGTTTATTTATTTTTGAGGTATTCAAATTGAAATGAGATTTTTCCCCCATAAAAATGTACTCACATTAATGGTAAATGTAAAGAACATTTCGAGGACAGAATTACAGTTTAAAGACGAAAAAACCATCTTGAATGTAAAAAGAAAAAATTGGGAACGCAATTACAATCGGAAATATTCGTGATTAATAAATAAATCAATAATGCTATACATATATAAAAAATACATTTTACCGCATTATTCATTGTACAAAACAGTGATGTATGTTTGGTGACCCTAATTATTCAGCACACAAAAACTGTCCAATACACACAGCAGGCTTATACATATACATTTCTTTTCATCCTCTTCCTCACAATAATGCATATTTCGTCCGTGTAATAGTGAGGTTCTGAAAATTATACGTATTTTAAAAGATAGTAGAATAATACATTTCTATGTTGAATATAGATAGTTTAAAAGATATTACAGTAATATATGTATTTTAAAGGATATTATAGTAATATACATATTTAGAATATAATTTAATAATATATGTACTATAATTTTTTATAATTATTTAGAGAGTGCATATATTACCTTTTAATCTTATTAATATATTAAATAAGATAATATAAATTACTAGTTATGTTATTTATATATATCAAACAATATAATGTGAATTACCAATAATTTAAAGAGTTTAATTATGATATACTGATAGTGTAAAAAGTTTTACATTGTCATCAATCACATCCATTGATTTGTGTGACTTTATAGTTAATGGGTAGTTGAGTTAAAGACTTTTGCTAATGTGTTAATTCATGATTGGATGTCAGTATAAAATTACCTTAAAAAACGGTAGATTAAAATTAAATTCTAATTTAAATAGTAATAATTTATTTATAAAATAATTTAAATTATCAATAATCTTAATCGTAACGTGTCAAATAGTTTGATAGTTATGATTACAAGGGTATAGTATTTTCTTCCACTTCATATATATGCCTCGATTAAATGTTTCTGAATAAATGTGAAACGTGCATCGGCTTGGTTATTAGCAAATGAAAACCTCAAGGTGTGTGTAGAATGCATTAATTCTCCCTTAACTCAGTATTGAAAACAGGAATTATAGGGCCAAAATTAAAATTTGCCATTCTCTCGTTTTTTGCAGCTTCTTGATTCTAAAAAATTTTGTTTGAATACAACACAAGTACTTTTTTTTTTTAATAATGAAAAGTTTAAATTAGAGAAGACACACATCTATGTAGGATTAGGGCAGAAGGCTGAATCAGGTGAATCAGGTGTGCCAACCCTCATTGACACAAACACAAGTACTTATAATAATATACAATACATATTTCCAGAATTTAAATGTAAAGATTGAAATAATAAATATTTATATGATATGTATAATTTTCCTCATTCTAAATATAGTTTTTTCGCCACATATATTTTGCTTTCTTTGTTGCACGAGTGGCTTTGAGATAAGTGCAAATGAGTTTTCAATGAAAACAAGTTACGTCTATTTCTAACGCTAGCTAGTCAAGAAAAGCCTCTATATTTGTACTAATATAGGAAATTTTTAAATTACAAAAACATAACAAGAGTTTTTTTGCTAATAAGTGTTTTTATGATATTTGTTAATAATATTTAAAATATTAATTTTTTAAAATTAAAATATTATGATTAATCTATTATATAAAAGATATAAAATATATATTTTAAAGGTAAATATACTATTCTGATAAGTGTAATTAATTTGTTAAGTAGTTCATATATTTTAAATATTTTTTATAATAAATTTAGGATTTTATTAACGAGAGTATTTGTTAAAAATACTATAAATAAAAAGTTTAGAAAAATTTAAAATATTATAATAACATCAATGCTTAAGAATATAAAAATAAATATTTTTAAGATAATTTTTTTATTATCTTAATAAGTATAGTTAAGACGGTTGTTATGGTAGAAAGAGCACAATTTATTATTTTATAAATTTATTTGTATATACACTTTCTCTTATATATTTTCTATACCTACTTCACTATCTTTATATTTTTATGTGATATTACTCCACCACTTACACTTCTTTTCTCTCCATCATTAAATCAAAACATGTTTAATATACATACCAATATTATTACTCTTTATTTTACATTTGCTCAAACCAAGAGATTGATATTAGTACCAGGTACTGTGGGAAAATCTAAATGACGGTTGTGTCAACAGAGATTTTTTTAGTAAAACGGGTTTGAATTTAGAGGTCTAGTCAAGAGATTTACGGTGCTTCCCTTTCCCAAGATTCATTCATTGACAACAAAATAAAATGAGTTAGAAATTCTTTTGGCATTGGATTCTTCCCTCGGCCATGGAAACCAGAAAATGTTGGCAAAAGTGTTCAAGAGTTGCCTCTAGAGCGTAAAATAGTGTTTGTTTTCGGTGACTTTGGAGTCAGTGTTAGAAGAGTTAGAGTCACAGTGACTCTAAAATTGGTTTCGAACACACCCTCACATATTTTTGTCTCCCTTCCAGCACATAATATACACAGTGACTCCAAAATTGAAGTGAACAAAAAATTGATAATTTTATTGATATGAATTTTTTGACTGACTGTAACCCTCGCATTAAACACTTAACAGAGTTAATTTTTCAGTGATTTCGAACACACCCTAAACATAGATGGGTAATTGTTTGATTGTTTCTACTCTCTATCCTTCCATTTTAATAGTCAGTTAAAATTTAAAAATTCATTTTATATTAATTGTTACTTTCAATATTTTAACAGTAAGTAATAATACGTATATATACAATCAAGATAATCAAGGAGTAGTCAACTAATAAATATGAATTATATATATATAATATGTAATTAATGTGATACAATAAATAATATTTATATAAAATTAATTATTTAATTTTTCTTTAAAAAAAACTGCTATTTAAATTATAAAAAAAAAATTGTCTCACAATCTTTATGATTCACAAAATTAATGCACATATCCTATTTAAATTCGGAAAAAAGAATTTTCACTTTCAAAATCATATTACACATCAAATAAATTGAATTACATATATTATATAAAGAGTAATTAATACACATACCAAAATAAAGATTATTATACGTACCAAATAATTACACATATCAAATAAAGGGTATTATACATATCAAATAAAATGATATTACTCATATCAAAATTATGGATATATATATATATATATACCAAAATAAAGATTATTACACATACCAACTAAAAATGTATTACATATACCATGCATATAAAAAGTATTACACATACTTAGAAAATTATAATTATCTAAGCAATTAATGAAATATTGATTGGTTATCATCAAACATTTAATTTATGTATTTACCAAAAAAAACATTTAATTTATGTTTTTTGTTTTGATTTTTTTGGACAAATATTAAATAGGTTGGCACACTAGTCGTTGATTAGTCTAGTTGTACCTCTAGATTTTTTTTATATTTTAATTCATATTTAGTAATATTATATTACTTTTATCATAATATAATTTGTTTAAAATATATGTTAGTAATATTATAAAGAATAATATAGTTATTTTAAGATATTTTTTACACAAATTAAAATTATTAATATATTTTTAGTACTTGTGTATAAACATTAAAAGTTTATTAAAATGGAATGAAAGTAGTATAATAGTCTCCAGTCTCGGTCTAAAATAATTGTTAATTTTTTAAATATAATATTTTTTAGAGTTTAATTTTGATACACTGATATTGTAAATATATTTTACATTATCGTCCAATCAAAATGTTCTGTTTATATGACCTTTCAAATAGTGGGAGAGAGAAAAAACAATTGTGGCTGATATGACAATACATAATTGAATGACTATGTAAAAAAATGGTACACTATCAATAAAAATTAAATCCTATTTTTTATCTTAATTAATTATATGTAAAATTAATTATTTTTTAGATTTCAATCAAGGAAACTTGTTAAAGTAATAAAGAGGAAAATATTTATCTTAAAAAGACATAATTTTATATTATCTACATAATAGGTCTATCATAAAATTTTAACTTTTTAAAAATTTTATCTTTTTTAATTTCCTTAACTAGAGACATTTAACAAAATCCATATTTTTTCTATATTACCCCTAATAAATAATCTTGGTAAAAGTGATTACTTAAGGAGAGTTTAGCAAAGAAATATTTAGATGAAAATAATTTGATACAATCAAACACACATAATTTCCTAATATTATTGTACATATTTATAACACAAATGTTTGGGGCACAACAAAAAATCAGCAAAAACAGTCAACAAAATTCATTTAACACTTTATGACCCAAATAACACTTTTAATCATGAGTATATTTTTAATGAGCTGAGTGATTGTGCCCAAATTCCTATTTGTTGACTGTTTTAGCTGTTTTTTGTTGTGTTTTTAGCGATGCTCTGTTTATAATGGCGGATAGAACGATTATTTTGAACCAGACTACATACTTTGCTTTTCAATGGATCGTCAAAAATTAAAAAATCAACACAACTGTATTAATATAGAATGGAACGAATAACACTTTATATAATTATATTATTTAATCAAAATCTTTGTATTACCATAACTGATATATATAACAATATATGATTTGGACATTACATAAAAAATTTAAGTATTCATGTGCCTTAACTTTAATCTTTTTTAAAAAGGTAATTTATAATATAATTCCGAAGTTTCTATGATCAAATGAATGGTATAAGAAGTTCGATCCCATATTGTCCAGCACAAAACAATTAAGTTGGACATATGCATTATTCATACTTCAACTAGATGAGACATTCACTTTAGATATTGTAACACAAAAAAAAAAAAAAAAAAACTTTAGATATAAAAATTATTCATATATCTTAATCTAACAATTATTTAAACTTTAGAGAGATGAAGATGATTTCATAATATGTTTCTCATATACATTTTAAGTTTAAATAATGGAAAAACGTAATATATATTGATTTGATGGTATACAAATATGACAAAGGATGTAGAGATAAATCTTTTTATCAACTTAATAATCTCATCTATCTTCCAAATTTTTTGAATAAATAAAAACAAATGGAGTATATGTTATAATTATTTTAGGTTGTTCATCTATATTTTCTCATTTAAAGTAGTAGTATCACAAGCTAGCGGAGTAATAATTTCTTTTGAATTAGACCCGTACAGCCATGTGTTTCTGCAAACTTGCCTGAAAACACGGGCTTACTCCAATTAAATATGTACACCTATTCTAGAGGCAGTAATTAATATGACATTATTTTTATTAAGTTCAATATTTTACTTTAAAAATACTGTAATTAATTTTTCGGAGTTATGATTTATTGTTAAAATAAAGTATATTTAGTTTAATCATATATCATATATATTACTAGTGTAATACTTGTGCTATGCATGAATTATATATTAACTCATCATTAGTATATTTTAATCTTATACATAATATATAAATATTAAAATTGAATTGATTTATGATATATGTATTTTATAAATTTATTTCATATTAATTTTCCTATTGCCATCGCAGCATTTCCATTGCCACTCCATTAATTTTCATATGAATTTTTTAATTGTATTGAAAATCTTAAATTTGTCCCGGTTTATTCCTATTGATGGGTAGGAATTGATCCATTTTATTTTTAAATTAATATTCAATCACTTAAATAATAAAATATAATTTTTTGAGAAAAAGTTTTAAAAATATTAATATTTAAAAGTTATGATATTTGTAACACCCTATTAGATAGCCCTTAATGCTTAAGTCATTTTAGGCCATTTCATAAGGGTTACCTCATGTTATCATGTTTTATCTTTATATTTAAAAATATATATACGCGGAAAATACGTGGGAGAAATTTTCATAAATGTTTGCGGAACAGAAAATAAGGGCCTTGCGAAGTAATACAACGTATATAGGTGCGGAAGCAAAAAAATCCTGAATAAATCTCCATATAATAAAGTAACAAAGTCATAATCTCCCAGAACATACATCAGGAAATAATAATAATAATAATAATAGGTGTAATCTCATGAGCCCCAAAATCGAGACCCACAAGACTCCACTAATACAATCCATCAACATAAGTACTTGCCGGCTAACATATGTCCGGACTCAGAATAAACACAAATAAATGCTAACATTCAAAAGAAACGTAATCTATAACGTAATAATAGAAACTGATAAAACTAGAAACGAAAAGAACTCCATGAAACTAAAGTTGTGCGGGCTCCTCATCCGCTCCTATATCCTGCTGAATCTCATCATCTAAAATGGGGGGGAACGTGGGGTGAGTACGTGGAAGTAACTCAGTAGGGGAGCCGCTCCGAGTTTATTAATTAAATAGGTGTAGCATGAATGAATTCCATTTCAGTTATAAGTTCTAAAACCATCTTTCCCGGAACGACTTACCTAAGTGCCTCTTGTTCATTTTACATCATTTATACATCATACTTAATCATGTCAGTCGTGTGTGTGCTCTACGTGTCATCTAATCATATAGGGAAACTTAATCATACATCATACAACGTTTACTCAAACTTTACTGTAATACACTTTCATAACTTTAATCTCTTTATTATCTCTTATGGCCTATCCACCCTCCTGTAAACCTCCACTGCACCGACCCCTAGGCATGAGCTCATCCTAACGAAATGGGGAAAAGGGGGATATTCACCAACTGCAAGTGAATGATCTGTAGCGCTGAGGATGCCAACCCCCTCCTACAGCCTCTCAATCACAAGCCGAAGGCTACTATGTATCTTTGCGCCACCCAGTGACGTCTTTATTAACTACGCGCCACCAGGTGACGTCTTAACCACATATATGCGCCACCCAGTGACGTCTCAGCTCACAACACATAACATATACATGCATCACATAATTCACATAAACATATATTATCATCATTTATCTCATGTAAACATAACATATCAACACATCATCATCCAATCAGCATTTAAACTTGCATACAAATCATAATTAACTCATACATATCATCCATACTGGTTGTAGAACGCATTAGGGTGCATAAAGGGTCAAAACAGTTCATTTTCGCACTAACAGCACTATTGTAATCGATTACACGGGCTGGTAATCGATTACTGTAATCGATTACTGTAATCGATTACACAGACTGGTAATCGATTACTCTAATCGATTACACAGCTCTGTAATCGATTACCAGAGAGCAGCGTCTTCTCGCGATTGGAAATTCAGACATCGTAATCGATTACAAACCCGTGTAATCGATTACGAAGTCGTGAAATACGATTCTAGAGTTCCAAAAACACAATTTTCAATAGCCATTGGCCAAAATATGAATCTAACATCATCTCAATCGATAGAAAACATTGCCATACCATTATCAAACATAAAAATACATTTAAAATACTTCTCAATTCGTAAAACCCCTTTCTTTTTCAAAACCAATTTCATAAATCAACCCTTTCATGAACCCTAATGGGAAAAACAACAACATCATTCCAAAACTTCATAAATTCATCATCATACATGCAATTACATGACATTTAGAATGCATAACCCCTACCTCTTGAAGACAATCCTTGTTCTAGACGAAACCCTAGCTTCACGAACGGCTCGACACCAACGATGACCCTTATCGGAGAAAAGCAATCAGTAGAAACGTCCGGCTCGTTGAGAGGATCAATAATATATAATTGTTTTTGGGATTGGGTGAGTATTTGTGGGTGTTTCTTGACGTGGAATGACTATGGCTATGAGAGTTCTTGAGAGAGAGGAAGAACAATGGAGGCACAAGGATTAGAGAGTGTTTGGAGTGTTTCTAAAGTGAGGATTTGGGTTCCTAATGTGGTGACTCGGTTATATATGGTTTAGAGTCATCGTGGGGTCCGAACGACACTTAAAACGTATTAAAAACGCACTCTGCGCACGTCGTAATCGATTACCACTAGATGGTAATCGATTACGGTAATCAATTACAGACAGGATGTAATAGATTGCCGACAGCAAAAATACCCAGATATGAAGACCAAAGGGGTGTAATCGATTATCATCCCGTGGTAATCGATTACAAGGCTACCAAATAGTCTCAAAGCACCTCAAAAACGTCCCAAGTCGTGCTATAAACATCCATACATCATTCCTTACATCATGCATCATCTAAACATCAATTAAAACACATATATGCACCTAAATCACCCAACATAAACATGAATATACATGAACATACACCTAAATCACATAGCACATGATGAACACACACATAAATCATATAACACATATACATACACTTAGATCACATAACTTATAATGATTTACTAAAAGAAATTTGTCCACCCAGACTTAATTAAATTCTAACCAAGGTCAATTACCCTTAATTTCACTCAATTAGAACTTAATAAAAATCGGAGTGTTACAATATCTACTCTAAAATTTCAATAAGAGTATCATAAAATAAACTCAAATTTCCAAAATTTCATTAATATATGAATTTTTTTAGAAAAAAAAAATAATAATTCAATCCGATGGATAGACCCACCTCGTCCCGTCATGGGTTTATCAAAAAATAGGATGGCAAGAGTTTTCCTATTGCCATCTCACATTATATGTATAATCTTACACATTATTATTTTTTGTTTATTTTAATTAGAAATATAAAATAGTATAGAACAAATAAATAATAGTATAGTATAGGAATATCATGGTCATAAAAAAAAATCATTTCAATTGAAGGTTCCTCTGATCGACTCATGAAGTTAGAGACTATCCAATACATTATAACTCGAACTTTAAAATTTTCTATTGCTTTCCGGTAATGCAGAGGAAAACTAAGGCCATGAGTGTCAAGAGTCAGATGAAAACTTGAGGTTCATAATTTCGTTTGGCAGCCAAGGTCTCAACGGGACATCAAAGAAGGATGCTAAGAGGTCACAAGAGGTTGAAAAGGCCAAAAACATATTGGGAGTCCCTTGGGTTGCAAAGAGAGCACATGCCTTTAGGAGTGTACTATCGATGGGTCTTATAAGAATCTAGGATATGAATTAGCATAAAAGTCTGAATCAACGGAAGGGATTGAACCAACTGGAGGGTCTGAACGAGGAAAATTTGCATGAGGGTCTGAATTAACTGGAGAGTCTGAATTAGCTGGAGGTACGCAACAATGTAGACGGTCAAGGAGCACCAATAAGAGCTTATGTTGGTGTGTGCCTTTATTACAAAGGTAAAAAAAATTAAAAAATATTTTTTAATATTTTATCGAGGGATACAATCAATGTTGTTAAAATTGTGTGTAAAATCGTACGATTTTATGACCCTTAAACGATTCGATTTTGCAATCCGAGTTGATTTTGGTAAAATCGTCGAATTAAATCGTAAAATCGGTGATTTAACACGGTGGCAAAATCGTAAATAAAATTATAAATTAACCTACCAAAAAATAACCCTCAATGGTTCAATCCCTCATTTTGTGATTCAAATCCCTCGACCCCCAAATGGCCAAATACCTAGAGGCATCATCACTATTCATTCATCACCAACCTCATCTGGATCGTTTCAGGCGACGACGACGACGCTTCCTCCGACCTTCATCCCTACCGGGTCACGGTGTTGGACGAGCAGCGGACTGTCGTGGTGTTAGACAGTCGCGACCTCGAGGGTTCTGCAGTTGATGAGGAAACACGTCAGCATGTTGCTATCAGAGGGGGCTCGCTAGCGACCATTAGTTAGCCACTGGCGACCGGACCGAGTCTCACATCGGTCACAACTTGTTGTCTGTCTTACCCCTCCCCCTATATATATGAGATGATAATGTTGTTTTTCCCTCATACCTCACACTCCCGCCTTTTCAGAGCAATTGGGCATCCTTTATTATTGAGGATAGTGTGAGTTTGACGTCTTGGAGATACTCTGCGAGAGCGAATTCCCGACGATGAGTTGAAAATGTCGTTTCTGCCCTTTTCTGTGTGATGGTCGTTAGCGAGCAAGAGGAGCTCGCCAACGACCGGCCCCTCGCTAGCGAAGGCGTGTTTCGCAACAGTAGTTCAAAGTTTTTTTTTCTTCTTTTAGCGGTTCTGATGTGTCTTTTGCACACCATGTGCAAATACGGTACCGACAGCCAAAGCCGGAGCTAACAGTGCTTTCCAGTCTCAGGATTATCCAGGTGAGTGGAGATCTTGTATGTAGTGTAGCATTCGTAGCATTTATATATGTTTGATAATTAGATAATTAATTAATTTAAATAAATAATATTGCATGTTTATGTGTAGTGGTAGTTGTAGTGTTAGTAACATGCTAGGTGCTTAGGTACTTAATATAGATGATTTTAGAGATTTATTTTCTAAATTATGCTATGTTATGTGCTGGTTGTTGATGGTAAATATATATTGTTATTTATGATATAACATGAGACTAAATAAAATAAGAAATATAACTGAACAATATATATAGATTTATGGCATGTATGTTATGTTGTGTTTTGATTGTATTATATGCTGACTGTCTTGAGTAATCACGCCGCTCTGGCTAGTACTTCCATAGACGCTATGGCCCAGATGTAGAATTCTCGGTGGATCTTAGCTGTGGTATGCTAGTTAGGGTGAGCCGCCCAAGCCCGCCAAGTATGCTTCGGTCCCGGTTACTGGACGGCTTGGTGACAGATACAGATATACCTGGGTAGGTCAGATATGAGTATACTCCAGCTGCGTGCTGAGAGCCAGTTTACATATACAGATTATAGTTATTCAGTAGTAGGCTTGGGTCATCAGTAGCTTTAATGTGAATGCTCGACATGATATTGTTTGTATGGATGATAACATGCTAGTTTGTGTTATATATGTTGAGAGTGTTGCATTGCATGCATTATCCCCTTGCTGAGTCGACAACTCATCCCTCATCAACCATGTTTTTTCAGAGTACGATATATCATGTTGCTGACAAGGAGCCCTTGATCCAGTAGAAGTTACAACAGTCTTCCTTGATTAAAGAGAAAGAGAATGGTACAGGAAAGAGAAAATATATAAATGATTTGGAAGAGAACTTGAGTTAGTCTAATGAAAGGAAAAAAAATAGTAAATATATATTAATAGTTGCGCTTAAAATCTTTCTTTCATTGATTAATTTGATGGGGTGAGTGAGTATAGTGTTTCTTTCTGTCCATCACTGTCTCTGCCGGCACCATGTCACTTATTTCTCCCAGCCACTATCTATTGTTCACGCTTGCATCTCATTTTCATGGCTCCTATTTTGTCCACCACGCGTCAAACAGTGTCCTTGCCAACTAAACACTATCTACCTCCTAACAATTGTGCTCCACGTGTCAAAATCCTGCTGTAGCTGGGACATTTTATTCTTTTTTTTTCAAAAATAAAAAATAAAGAAAATTGGGTAACAAATCCTCTTAAACATTCGTTAAAGATATCTAAAACAATAAGTTTTAGCAAACTTTAAATACACAAATACTTGGGAAATAATATACTTTCAGCTAAAACAGTCAACAAAGCTCATTTAATATTTTATGGCCCAAATAACATTTTAATCATAAGTATATTTTAATGGGCTGGGTAATTGTGGCCTAAATTCCTATTTGTTGACTGTTTTGACTGATTTTTTATTGTATCTCTAGCAATGCTCCTTTAAATATTGTGATAATTCATTATATAAAAATATAAAAGTATATTTTGCTAAGATAAACATTTCTAGCTACTTCTATATCAACGTTAATAAGTCCTTTTTTTTTTCAATTTTGCAAAACCCAAATAAAAAATAATAATACTTATTGTACAACAGAAATGCATTCAACTAGTATTTAATGTATATTATGTGTCATATGTAATGTGTGCTATATATAATATGATATGTTTATCACACACTATGTATGATACAACAAGTATTATTTAATAAAAAAAGAGGTGGATTTCACAAGAACAGAACGACTATCATGAATTAATAAATGTGTGCAAGGTTGAATTATACGTGTGAAACGACAAAGGTATATGTCGTTTTCTACAGGTTGTGCGTTTTGTACACACTCTATGAGTAGCATTCATTGTGTTTCAATGTAACAGGAAAATTACCATTTCTTCATGTTAGTGTCATGCATTCTATATATTTATTTTTACAATAATGTTTAACGTACAATAGAAATACATTTAAGTTGTATCCAACGTGTGTTATCCATGTTACAGGATGTGTATTATACATATAGTTGATATACGTATAACACACATCATGTAACACGAATGACACACGTTGAATATAAGTTGGACGTATTTCTGTTTTACGTCATTTATTTTTATGGTATTCCTTTGCGGAAATTCATTAACATTACGTGTTACGTTCTAGATGAAACATATACATTTGTTCTGCTATTATATCAAAATAGTTAACCAAATAACTTTACTTAAAAAAGAAGTACAGGAGGATGGTCATGATAGGACTTAGGAGTGATATAGGAGAAAATTGGATCATATAGTAACATACATTCATATATAATTCTTTTAATAAATTTTAATAATAGTAATCATATAATTATCATTAAAATTTATTAAAAAATTATATAATCAATAAAAAATCACATGTCTTTATATTTTTAATGTTAATAAGCTAAGTGTATGTTTTGAATACACTCTTGTGAAAATATTTTAAAGAAGTTTTTAATGTAATGGATTGAAAATTTTAAAGTTATACTATCTTTATTCTATTTTAATGAAAGTTTAAGATTTAACAATTCATTTTATATTGACAGTCATTTTAGTATTTCAATACATATTTAATGATAATATATTAATTTTATCTCTAATATAATTTATTTGAAAAATGTGCTAGTGAAATTGTGAAAGATAATATAATAATTTTAATATATTTTTTATACAAATTAAAATTATTAATATATTTTTTAATATTTATGTATAAAATTTACTAAAAAATTATTAAAATGGAATGGAGGAATAAGTACGTGGAATAAATTATATCTATCATACCTAAAGGAAGCCCAATTTAATTTACCCTTAATCTTCAAATGACAGTGATATTGTACACAAAAATTCGTTGCACGCAGCAACTTCAAACGGTAGTGAAAGATGATTCATAAAACTTTTTTCTATTTTAAAAATATAGGTCACTTTTAATTTTCAAATGCACTCTTATTTTATTTTTCTATTTTACTCCTCATAAATTTTAATTTAGATTTTTAATATTATATAAAATATGAATATTAATAGAAATATTTTTATTATTCACTTTCAATTTTTAAAATATCAATATAAATTAATCATTATCTTGATATTTGTAAAAAAATCAAGAGTAATTTACATTTTAGAGTGAAGAGAATATAATAAAAATAGGATTTTTCATTTTTACTCTAAATTTTAAATTTTAAATACTATAAGAATACTTAAAATAATAAATTTGATTAAAGTTAAAAATATTAAATTTAAATAAGTTTTAAAATATTATAATATCTTTTATATGAAAAAATATAAATAAATCATTTAAAATAAATATTTCTATTTTTTCTATTTTAAATCTATAAAAATAATATTAACAGAGGCGACTTCGAAATAATAAAACTAATGACTGACTCAAAAACCAATATTTTTTTTGCATTTTGATATTTTGTTGACTAATCAGACAAAAAGCCAGAAAGAGAGAATGAGAGTAGAATTAACGGCATCAATATCAATGCAAAAGTGTAGTAATAAGAAACATTAAACACGGCCACACAAGCAAATGCTGGATATGTAGGCTAGTATATATTAATTAAAAAGATTATTATATATTCATTATATTGATTGAAACAAGAGAAGAAAAAAAAACACAAATATATAATAGAATGAAAAATTATATTTATACATTTTACTTGAATGTATACGTTCAAAAAATGAGTAAAATGATGGAGAGGAGGTGAATTAAAAGAAAAAAATAAGTAATATATAAAAATTGGATTTCATTTTTATTCACTAGTGTAAAATTTTTTTACACAGTCATCCAATCATGTACTAGCATATCAGTCATGATTGTATTTTTCTCTCTCTCATTACTTGAAAAGTCATACAAACAGAGTGTTTTGATTGGACGACAGTGTGTCAGTGCATCAAAATTAAACTCATAAAAATGATAGAATTTGTATATTTCATTTATAAAATATTTGAATATTTAAAAAGTAATGATATAGAAATAGCAGAAATTTAATACAGAGCGTGTCTCTCTCTTTTGCACATACATGTGTGCGTATGTGGTGGTGCAACATCTCTATCTCTTGGGAGACAAAGTGCAGCTATACTCCAATCAATTGCTCTAACTTTGGCTTTCCTTTTGTTCTTTTACTTATGGTTTGGAATTTGGATGGGGTAAGTAAATTTTTTTTCTTGAGTACTTTCCACACACTTTGGCTTTGTTCTTTTCCCTTAAAAGACTTGAGGTTCCATTTCTGTGTGTCTCTATCTCTATATAGAGAATTAAGTGAGAATAGTATTTTTTTTAGTGTGAGTTTAAACAAATTTAGATAGTCAAATACATAATGTTGTTTGATGTTATTTGAAAATGGCATGTTAATATTAAACATTTATAATATTTAGAGTTTCGATTTTATACATTTATGATGTAAAGTATTATTATTTTTACATAAATAGTAGTAACACTTATTATTATACTATTGCTCCTCATCAATAAGAGAGAGTTTTTTTTTTTTTTTTTGCCTAGATATACACATTTATTAATAATACCTCATATTCAAACATATGCTTAACAAAAATAAATCTTATAGTAGTCAACAAAAAGAAAAGACCTTATCAATTTTAGTCTATATATATTTAATAATTATGAAAAAATTAGGTTTATAATAAAAACTTGTACAATATTATTCATTTATATTATTGAATTTTGATATGAATTCATTTTAAATTCTTAAAATGCAACCATATGAATAAATATTGTACAAATATATATTATATAATTTTGTATTATATATCAATCATTTTGCTTAATAATTTATGAGTTTTATCAACTTTATAAAATTACATTTGTATACGAGAAATAAAATTTTGTTACAATTGTACAAGATATATTTTCAGCATATACTATTGTATGATTACTGAATTTAGGTAATAATAATTTTTCAGTCAACAATAATAAAAAAAATTTATTTTAATATTTTTTGGCTCAACAGGTATTTTAAATTATGTATACTTTTTAATGGGTTGAATAATTTAGATACAAACTTTTATTTTTGGATGATCCCTAGCAAATCTCTTGTATGATTATTCTTAGGCAAAATCTTGGCACACAACAAAAAAAAATTAGTCAAAATAGCCAATAAATTATGCATAACATATAATATATGTAATATGCAATGTATATTACATATTATACACATCACATATAATATGTTGCGCACAACATATATCACATATTGCAATATTATTTTTTTTAACATGTGATACATATATAATGTGTACAATATATGATATATGTTATGCACAATATGTAATATATATTGTACACATTATATAATATATGTTGCACGTAATATGTTCACAGATTTTTCATTATACATATAACTAGCAATGCTCCTCTTATATTAAGATATTACAGATGCTTGGGGAACAACATTTTTTCAGCCAAAACAGCCAACAAAGCCCATTTAACATTTTATGACTCAAATAACATTTTAGTCATGAATATATTTTTAATGGGCGGGTGATTGTAGCCCAAATTCCTATTTGTTAACTGTTTTGATTGATTTTTTTGTTATACCTCTAACAATTGCTCGTAAGATATATAATATCACAATACAAAAACAAACTTATTTAATTAAATTATTTAGTTTAAAATATTACAGGACAACATAATTATTAATTAAATTCAACACGAGTTAAGTCCTTAGAAGTTAACAATTTTATCACATAAAATTGAATTTATTTACAATCTCGAATTTGATGTCCTTTACCACTGTACCCTCCATAATATCCTATATCTCAGTCCCACACGCATGCCCACATTATATATATATATAGATATATATATAGAACATAACTGGCTCAAACAACCAAAATCATCCAAATCAAACCATTCACACCATGACAGACCCTCACTCCAATTTTTGTGCTAGAGGAAGGTTCAACTTCATGCCCCTCCATCCACCACCACACCACTACTCTTCTCTTTTTCCTCCTCCTCCTCAATCAAATAATACCTACCTCTTCTCATCTTCCTCCTCAAACACCACATCATTATTCTTCTCCAATAATATTCACCAATTTGAAGCCTCCTCCTCCTCCTCTTCCTCTATAGCTCCTCCTTCTTCCCCTCCTCTCAGAGAGGCCCTTCCTCTCATAAACACCATGACCCTCAGAAACAACGAATCCTCCTCATCAAACACTGTTTGTGCTGCTGTGGAATTATTAGAGGAGGCTAATAATAACAATACAAAGGACAAGAGAAAAAAGGACAAAGAATACTATGATGAGAGTCTTTTGATGACTGCTAGTACTACCGAAGAAGGAGGTGTTGATGACGACGATGACGACGATGAAGCTGTTACTGTAGCACTGCACATAGGGCTTCCTACTAGTACCAGCACTAATAGGAAGATGAAGATCTACTCATCATCAAAAGAGGAAGTGGTTTCTGAGAAGAACAACCCTCCTTTGATGATGGATAATAGCTTCAACAACAACAATAATAATAATAGTAATAGTAATAGTAAGGCTCAGTATTGGATTCCAACGCCTTCTCAGATTCTCATTGGCCCTACTCAGTTCTCATGTCATGTTTGCTCCAAGTCTTTCAACAGATACAATAATCTTCAGGTACGACGTACGGCCTAATTATTTTCATTTTACAGTTTTACTTCTTTGATTTAATTTGTACTCTAAGACCTTAATTGTTTTTCTTATGAGCTAGCTAGTTAAAGTATTGTTTAGTTTCGATTTTTATTTTTTGTTTTCTTTGTATTCAAAATTTTATGAAAAAAATACTGAAAATAATAAAATTATGTTTTCTCTATTTTCAGTATTTTCACAAAATTTTAAAAATAGAGAAAATAAAAATGAAAGTCTACTAGGCATGTCTTCCAAAAATTGGATAGAGCCATAACATTAATAGAAACTAGTTCTAATGTTTTATATCTAACATAGCTTACAAAAATGATTTTTTTTTACATCCTCTATTAATTTCTAATATTTCATGCCCAATTCCAACACCCGAATTCTTTTATCCCCTTTTGGATTTTATTGAACATCCTATTAATATCAAATTTTGGATATTAAAGTAGCAGAATTTTATAATCTATCCTGCAAGATCTTCTAATATCACGTTATGAGTTATGTCTTCTAAAAATTTAAGTTCCAAGTAGAGAGAGAGAGAGATGTTTTGTGTAAAGATTTGATACTCGCTCTAATAGTCTAATATAATAAACAATTTCGTATTTAGCATATTTGATTGTTCTCTTTCTTAGCTTGAAATTTCCCTAATTTTGAAGTTCGTTATTTCCTCCACCGGATGTGTATATATATATATATATCTTGTTATGCTTTGTGATTTTGATACAGTCTTATTTTTACATTCCTTTTGCATATAGTTTTTTTTTTCTTTTTCATTCTTTGTATCATATCTCACTCACAACGAGATTAGCTGTATAGTATTGACTATTGAGACTATCATTATTTTTTTGTTTTGGAAAATAAAACTAATCTTGAAAACTTCCCTTTTTCTCTTTTATGTCACCTTGAATATAGTGCTGCAGCAGCAAGTACTGAAAATGAATGAAGAGTAAAACAAAACTATACGAAATAATTTAACAGCAGTGTGTCTAGAAACATGATTTCATTCCAGAAGGAAATGCACTGCATTATTGTAAAAATTTTAAGGGAAATGTTTTATGGACAATATATAGTCAAACAAATCAGTCTATGAATCTATTGGACAATCTTTAGCCTAAAAAAAATTATCTCTAAGTATTTAGTTAGTTTTCAGTGGCCTGAAATATTTGTGGCAAAAAATCTCTATATAAACTAATTTTAACTGAATTTTTATTATACAAATAATAATACTCAAATTTTAAAGCCTTGTCTGTGATAAGGTTAAGGGAACCTCATAGATGCATGTGGCAAGACTAAAGGGCCAACCCCCTCTACCATTTGATGTAATTAAAGTACAATTGATGAGAAAGAAAAAACAGATGTGATATAACATAGTAGGATATAAATATGTACTCCAATATTGTACATAATTAATATCCAAAAGTTGAAAAAATCAAAGTTAAGTGTTATGTGGGATCATATTAAAATATTAATTTAATTATGATCCGTCATATCAATCATGACATTTTTACTGTCTCAAAAGTCATCAAAATAAAGTTTTTTGATTTGCTGATCATGAAAAAAAATTTAGAGTGATAATGCATTAAAATTAAACTCTTAAGATATAAAAATAATGAGATAAGTATATGTACAAAATATGTAGACTAGATTTATTTACATACATATACAATTTCTCAAGAAAAAATTATACTTTGAAAATCATCCTTAGATTTGGGAAATGGGATAGATAAGTTTGGCCAACTCAAATTCAAGAGTAATTTATTATTTCTCATTAAATTTGTGTGTCTCATATCATCATCGCTGTTTCTGAAATCCCACTGGGTCATATGTTTTGTACAAATTATTGTACGAGCTTCTAGTTGCCGTTAATTTGTCATCTTATTTTTAGAAACAACTAGAAATACAATTACGAAAAATGCTAAATATACATAGTACATTATCCCTCCATTCATTTTCCACCACATTTAAATGTTGGCAACTTTGATGAATATGTTTGCAACTTATTAATATATTCATCAAAGTTATTATCAATATTTGAATGAGTAAAAAATAGATGAATAGATATTGTGACATGTATTAATAGCAATCCCTTACAATTATTTGACTGAAAAAAAATCATGTTATTAGCTTTTGCTTGTAAATAGGCTTTAGGATTGTACTTTGTTCTGCTTTCCAAGGAGTTTTGAAACGTTGAAACTAATGTATGACTATGTGTTAGGTTTGTAGGGGGTTTTTCTCCCACTCATGAAATTTTCTTTTTCTGGTGAATAACATATATAAAAGAATACAAAACTACAAGAGTAATAATTTTTATATATACCTACAAAATTATCATTCTTGTGACACTAGGAAAAAAACAGTGGGTCTCACCATCACTTGCAAATGTTTTGTCTCTTTTCCAATTTTAACATTCAAATAACATCACATAAAGAAGTAAAATACAGCTACATCTTACAACATCTTAATTACTCTTTCCGTTAAACTTTTCTGTTGATGTATGCTTTGATGGGAAGCGAATTTCAAAGTCATAATTATTATAAAAAAAATTGAAAATATTGGTGCACAATAAATAATAAGTCAATAAAACACTTAACATATTGAATACACAGTATATTATACTATATATTATATACTATGTACATCATATATCCACATGTTTCAATATTATCTTTTTTTTATAACATATAATATATGATACACATAATATCTAATATGTAATGTGTATATTATATAATATATGATATGTATAATATGTTGAATATTTTTTTATGTATACGGAGCTGTACTCGTTATTATATATGGTCCTATGCAATGCAAATTAGGACCTTTAATTTAGGACCTTTAATTAGTAAATGTGATGTTATTTGAAATAAATTTTAATACCATTAATAGATAATACGTCTTTCATATTTAAATACAATAATGCTTGTTGTAGAACAGAAATACGTCCAACAAATATTCAACGTGTGCTATATATATATATATATGATATGGAATGTGTGCTATTTGTATAGCACACGTACGTATAACATGCATCTCATATCATGTATATTACACGTTAGATACTTTGTTGGACGTATTTCTATTGCACAACAATCATTATTTTATTTTATGCACAACAGTACTTTCCTAACTGCAGATGATACTCACACGTACTCATGTTAATATACAGTGTTTGTACAGTATAAGAAGTATTGCCCATAAATTAAATTTCATATATGACAAGTCTGAAGGTTCAACTTCTAAAGAGGGCAAAAATTTGTTCTATTAGATTGAAATATATGAATGATTTTAATTTATGTCTATTACATTTCTTAATATAATGTTTCTTTTAAGCGTAAAGTTTGCTTAGTCTCATCATTTACTTTGTCCTGAAACTTAATTATTCTAATTAAGAATAAGAGCAACAATTATTCACGTTCTATATCACTTACTCAAAAAAAATGAATATCATATATATCATACAACTACGGATATTTTCAGAAGACTTATACTATATATATTAGGCTGCATTTGATATGATAATACATGATAATCATACAGTGACATAAATACATAAATAAATATTGTGTATTTTCTATACTCCTGAATTTTGTATATTGACTGTACTCTTGAAAATTAAAGATCAAAGAAATACAAAATTAAGTAAAATGAGATAAAAATAGTTATTTTTATACGACTAATCTTTATTGTAAAACAAAAATACATCAAATTAGCATCCAATGTGTGCTATATACCATACGTAATGTGTGTTATATGTAATAACACATTACGTATAACACACAATACATATGATATATAACACACATTGGATGCTAGTTGGATGTATTTCTGTTGTACAACAAACATGTCTCTTTTTATACTAATCTAAATGTGCTATAAGCACTTTATATTGTTTATTGTTGTGTCTCTGTACATCATTATGAGAAATGCAGCCTAAGGCTCAATCACTTATGATGATCTTAATTATATCTAATAAGTTTCTGCGTTCTCATTAATTTGGTAGCAGATGCATATGTGGGGGCATGGATCTCAATACAGAAAAGGCCCAGATTCTCTAAAAGGAACACAACCAACGGCAATGCTAAGGCTTCCATGCTTTTGTTGTGCACAAGGTTGCAAGCACAACATTGACCACCCAAGAGCAAGGCCTCTAAAAGATTTCAGGACCCTCCAAACACACTACAAGAGAAAGCACGGCATAAAGCCCTACATGTGCAGAAAATGTGGCAAAGCATTTGCTGTGAAGGGTGATTGGAGGACACACGAGAAAAATTGTGGCAAAATCTGGTATTGTTTGTGTGGCTCTGATTTCAAGCACAAGAGATCCTTGAAAGACCATATAAAGGCCTTCGGTCATGGCCATGGAGCTTTTGGCATTGATTGCATGCAAGAGGAAGATGAAGCTGCCTCTGAAATTGAACATGATGATGGGGATTGCTCTATGTAAAGTTCAAGTTGCAAAACTAGACAAAGCTCATTATTCCTTAAGTAGTTTGGCATATATATATATATATGTAAAAGAATGTATACTGTTTCTTATTTACCTTCTTTATGTCTCTCTAGGTTTTCTTTTCCCTCTTTCAGTGAATGCTACAGTGCTCCCTGCTTTATAGAAAGTACCACATACTGTTATCTAATAAAGGGTTAATCATGCCCCAATTAATTACGGCACATTATAGTAGTTCTTTGTGTTAGTAGTCAAATTGTTGAATTCTACCCCGGGGAGTGTGGTTGAGCGGTAGAGGCTCATCCTCCCTTAACCAAGTGTCAAGGGTTCGATCCCTGCCTTGGGTATGGAAAAACTTTAAAACTCCGGGCCAGTTGTCCCATTCTTTGAGGTGTCTACAAGTCAACGAGGAATTAGTCACTCTGATCGACGGTGGATACCCGATTAAGAAAAAAAAAATTGTTAAATTGTTATTAAATGTGTTTTAAAAAAAGTAATGTTAGTTGTACAAGGCCATGTTGTCCAATGTGTATACAACATTCCTACACATGTGCTTAAACAAAATAAAACAAATTGGTGCACAATCAAAATTCCACACTCTCCCATCAATATTAATCTGGACCATTAGATTTCAAGAGTTTTCTTGAATATAAAAGTGAGTCCATATTGAAATTCAATGAAGATGATGAATTTTGGATAACTTTTCATTGTAAACTTAGTATTGCTTGTACGAAAATGGGCAACATAGTGTCACTATACTGCATTCCTAAATTACGTTCAACAAATTGCAGGATCGTATATCTTTCAAATTCAGTTATGGTTCCTCCCTATTTTCACTATATTGTTTCCTTTTTTGTTCACACAATTAAATTTTCGAATGCAACATAATATTGGTTCAATTTCACATTATCTTTCTTCCTCATGTCATCGTACACAAACCATATTTAAGATTAAAGTTATCTTACAATCTCTCACTTAATCCATGTGACAACTATTAGGATATATTTGGCTGTTTAGCTAATTCTGTTTGTTTAGTTGTTATATTTCTATTTTTCTGTTTTGGTTCTAATCCCTTTAGGTTGTATATATATTGGAATTAGTCCTTCATTCTTTGTAATGCAGAATATACATTCATTTCAATAAAAAAATAATGCTTTCAATTTTCCTTTCATTCTCTTCTTTGCATTCTGTTTCTTAGTCTCTTAGAGCTTGTGCTCTTCATCTTCTTTGTTGGGCCTGATACCTTAGATGGTATCAGAGCCATGTTTCGATCCTGGGACCTGTGGGTTATGGGCCCACCACGCCTTCTGGCAGCAAATCCTGTCCTTCATGGAAGGTCCAAGCATTTTGAACTTGATATTTTCTTTGTTAGAGATAGAGTTGTAAACAAACAGATTTTTCTTGTTCATATCCCCTCTTCTGCTCAAGTTACAGACATACTTACAAAGCCTTTGTCTGTTGTTTCCTTTAATATGTTCATATCCAAACTCAGACTCACATTTGTTCCTAAGTGAGGCTGAGTTTGAGAGGGACTATTAGGATATATTTGACTGTTTAGCTAATTCAGTTTGTTTAGTTGTTATATCTCTGTTTTTCTGTTTTGGTTCTAATCCCTTTAGGTTGTATATATATATATTGGGGTTAGTCCTTCATTCTTTGTAATGCAGAATATACATTCATTTTAATAAGAAAATAATGCTTTCAATTTTTCTTTCATTCTCTTCTTTGCATTCTGTTTCTTAGTCTCTTAGAGCTTGTGCTCTTCATCTTCTTCATTAGGCCTGATACCTTAGAACAACTTGAAGATTCAACAATCATAAATGTGCACTTTACATTGAAATAATTAAGTCATCATCCTTAATTAAATTGAATTAATCAGATCATGACAATCAATGTCATTAAGTAACATATTTCTTCCATGTATCACAAATCAATTCAAATAAAAAAAACTTTGATAAAAGTATATTATAGTATTTGATTTAAAATATAATTTGTCATATCACTAAACAATACATGTACAAACACATAATGTGGATGACAAACAAAATAAGCAGAGACATAGCATTAATTGAATTCACAAATGTCATAAATTAATATTAGCAAAATAACCAGACTCCCTCTAAAGTAATGTAATCTTCCAATAATTTCATTAACCCGAATCACTTAAGCACACATCAAATGATTCTAATAAAATATAGTTTAAGATTGATTTTTCTCATCAATACTTTAAACTATACCAAATTAATTTCTTAATTTGGCCTAGATGGATTCTGAAACTAACACTTAGATCTCAGATTTCTTGGAGGTAGCATTCTACTTTCTTGTCATAGATCTACTCCCTCATGTTCATGGATATTTTGACTCAGGAGTAACCGATCATATTTGCTCTTCTCAAAAATGGTTTGCTTCTTATTCTCAATTATTCCTTTCATAGTTAAGTAGCCAATTAACCAGTTCATTCTAGCTAGTACCACTATAAAGGAAAATTCTGTTTTTCAAAGGACTTTTTGTTAATTTTAAGTGAGTGTATTCCTAATTTCAATTTAAACTAAATTTGGTCTCCAAGCTGACTTTTTTTTTGTTGACAAAACTAGATTAGTTCCTACCAAGTAACCATGCAAATTGCAAATTTTGTTTTGTTCACTTGGAGCTATAAACATGAACTAATGATAAAAGAAGATCATGGAAGTGAAACCCTCACGACCCTTCCAAACCAGAGGAATATTCAAGTTTTAGAAATTGGAAATGGAATCTTCCTTATGAACACATTACCAGAAACATTTGAAAACACCAATTGTTCAGCTCGAAATGGGGGAAAATAAAACAGAAAACAAAACATGAAGGGATTTTCAACAAAGAGTGTTGCTACTTCTTACACAATAAAAAACCTGTCAACACCCGTCCATATAGAGATTTTGGGACACAAATACTTCAGCTCACTAAAAACTAACGAGATAATTTTTTTGGGCCAAAAATATTTCAGCCCACTAAAAACTAACTACTTAGAGATAATTTTATTGGGTCAAAGGTTGTCCAATGGACCTATTGACTGATTATCCATTGTTCATCAAACATTTTCCTTCAACAAAGCACAAAAACTTCATCCAACTACAAACTACTCAAAATTTAGACTTCTAATGGCTACTATTCTCTGTCCAAAATAATTGCCTGTTTATTATAAATGCATTTGGAGTTTTGGACACTACAATGTCCAAATACATTGATAAAATGGCATATGCCCATATACATCGATAACAAACACTTATTCTTGGACGAAGGTAGTATCTATTTTCCATAGCAAAACTTCAATGAATTTCTTTGCCCAAAGTTCAAGCAATCCAGCATGTAGTGAAAATCTCAACATCGAAATCCATCATGACAGGGACACCATCCACATCATAAAATAGCTTAGCTTAGCTTATCATGTAGATATATCATATATGACTCAATCATCATCAAATTGTATAACAAATTAACAAGACAATTAAGCTAATAAAGTCTAAAACGATCCTACTGTCTTGAAAGACTCATGAACATGCCTCAACATGTCCTTGTCTCTATTCCATTCCGGGGTGGGAGCATTGACAAAATGAGCATAGAGCTTGTTGTTAGCACAAGTGACAGAGATCAAGCTATGAGTCCCAACGCCATCAATCTCATACACGTAATACATCTGGCCCTTGTCATCGGATTTCTCCTCGGATTTCAAGCTCTCTGCATTGGCAATCAGGTCCTGCAAATCCACATCAGACAGAGCCAAGTTGTTCAAAACTGCATCCTTTGGCGCTAGCTGGCGAAACCCGCTGAGGAAAGTGAGGTACTCTTTCTCTGTCTTCTTCTTCGGGTTGTAGAACTCGCTGTCTGTTCCGTTGGTACCTGATTATAAGTTTGTTACTTGAGTTCTTAGTTTCTTATTTTCCTTTACATTGTCAAATTTTCACATAACCTTGTCACACAACATTTCCTACTATTATTTATATGACAAGATTTGTGTGAAATTTTTACATGCCAGAACCTATTGTGCATAGGGCGACAGTATATAACATAACAAGAAATTCGCCTTAGGCCTTAGGGCCTTTGGCCCTCCGGAGTTTCCACATTACGTGTTAGGTATAGCATACATTATATACTAATTTGATGTATTTCTGTTAAACAACAAACATTATTATTGCTAATAAGTTATATGGATTTAATTGTATGCATTGACAGTGTAAAACATTTTACACTATCGATCAATAAAAGGTTGTCATGTGTCCTATTTTATTATCAAATATCAAATTTTAATTGGATGACAATTTAATTTTTGTTTACAGTATAGTAATTAAACCCTAAGTTATATTGAATATGAAAGTGGAACTTAGTGCTCTATTAGTCGCTATACCAGTACTTTTCCGAAGTTAACAGAGTATGCAATGCAACTTCATTCAATTGGAATTTTGAGTAATTGTGTGTGTTTTACCCTTCTCGACTTTTGAGACCAGTCGCTCCTTCCAGCCCACTGGCACATCGTACACGTACTCGGCCGAGTCCTTCTTGTTGGAGTTGCCACCATAGCCGCCGTAATTGGCGGCGCTTGCGGCGGTTCCGTAGTAGACTTGGTAGTTGGCGGCGGGGTCGGATGCAAATGAAGGCGGTGAAGTAGTTAAGATGGTGGCTATGGCTGCAGCGGCAGTTAAGGCAGTTAAGGGTTGTTTGGAAGGTGGAATAGGGATGGGAATCGAGTGGGGCTTTTGTGAGGTGGGTGGAGTTTGTTGGGATGGTTTTGCTGTGGAGGAGGAGAAAATGGCTGATGCTGATGACAATATGGTGGCCATGGTTATGGTTATGGTTATGGTTATGGTTATGGTTATGGGGTTTTGGTGGGGTGTGTGCAAAATTGTTCTTGGTTTGTGCTGTTATTGGCCATAGAAACTTTGGATTTGTTTTTCTTATCCACACAGCATAGAGGAACCATTAGGATTGAGCTTACGTGGAACCTCAAATTTAATATTCCAGTATGGATAATTACCTTACACTCTTCTATTTAAATATCTTAAGCAAAATATGGTGATTAGAATGACAATTAAAATATAAAAAAATAGAGTAATTACTAATTTTAATTATGAAAAATTTGAAAATATTTGTTTTGTGAAAAATTTATCTTTTTAAAGATTAGGTTCAAGAGTCCAATTTTAATTAAAAAATTGTGACAATTTAATTTCACCGCATATGTAATACATTTGTATAAAAATAATTATTCTAGAGTTTATTACACAAACTTATATTTATAATTTAATAATATTCGTTTTCTCTAAAAGAAAATTAGAATTAATGAATAAATGAATAACTAGATAATATATAATAATAATAATAATAATAATAAATACTCAAAGTGATTTTAAAAAAATTTTAGATTGGCAGGTCATAACCTGTGTTGACGTATCATTTGATGCAATGAGGAACTTAAACTTAGAAAATGATTGTGTGTTAAATGTATTAGCAAGACATAGTTCCTCCTCAATTTATTTGATATTCTTCTACCGACACATCTCAATCTTGTGTACTAATTTCTTGAAGGTAGAAATATATCAAATAATGTCTTTAAGAGAGGGAGAAAATATTGTACTATTTTTTCTTGATTAAGGTTTTTATCCCACCAGGTTTTTTCTTAATACAGACATTCAAAGGGGAGTATTATGAGATATTATTGTGAATATATGTATCTTTAATGGATTTAGATAATATGTGATTTGATTTTATCTCTTTCTTATTAAGATTTGGTTTGATCTTATCTCTTCTTTATCAATAATATTATTTTATCTTCTCCTCTATTTTCTCTCTATTATTGTTATTAAGAATAAAATTGAGAAGTATTTTTTCTTTTTTAAATACTGTTTTATCTTATAAATCTTTTTAAGTAATTATTCCCATTTCAAAAAAAGCTAGCACGTGGCATTGGGTTCAATTATAAAAGACGGCATAAAATTGAAGTGCTAGACCTCATAGCGTTGTGCTCTTTCGCGAGAAGCAAAGAAGTGGTGGAAGCTGGAATTTGCGAAACTTACCCCAACCGCCAAAAAAACAAAACAAAACCCTTGTGTCCCGTTTCAAATAGGACATCCTTATTCCTTTGGTTTAGGTTTCCTATCCTAAATCAAACAAACTTCAATTCTAACGTTCTCGTCTCTCTGATTCCACCATTACTCTCTTTCTCTCTCGCTCTCTCTCTCTGTTTCTCTATCTCCCCCTCATCCTCCTCCATCGCCATGTCCACAAGGTAATTTTCGAATCCCCTAATTTTTTATTTTGTTTTTCTTCGATTGGTTGCTTTTCTTTCCAATTAGATCTCGTAATTCTCGACTTCACCTTATGGGTCTTCCAATTTATATTCTTTTCTTTTTTCATGTGTTGATTTTGATGTTTTTGTGCGATTCGCGTGGTGATGTGATTTAGATGTAGAAAAGTAGGAAAAAAGGGATTTTGGTTTTAGCAATTGTTTGGTTAGTGATTAAATTGTGAACTTGTGAATGACTGTGATTTTGTGACATGGAATTTGATCGGGTGATAGGTCGCGCATTTGGTATTTGATAATTTGATTAAACTAATTTCAAATTAATACAAAAAAAATGGTGCAGTAAAAGGAATCTATTAAAATTGGTATGGGAAATTGATCTTTGAAATGCAATGGTGAATTTGAACATAGATTTGCGTTCTTTTTAATGCTAATGGTTGAATAATTTGAAGTGAGTCAGAAATATTCATGTGGGAAATGGTTTGAGATTTCTAAATGTAAGGGTTTTGATTTATATATATTCTCTGCTTGTACTTTGTTACCCTTTTCCTGATATTTTCTTTTAAACTCTTGATTAATTGTTTATTTAATTATTTTAAATTTATGATTTGTCTTAGGATTTGCAAGTTTTATGCCCGCGGAGTATGTTTGAAAGGGGAGCAATGTGATTTTTCTCATGAGAGAAAAGATAATGCAGTTGATGCACCTGGACAGCAGATTTGTATTTTCTATCAAAAAGGATTATGTGCTTATGGTAGTCGATGCAAATATCAGCATGTCAAAGCTTCTCGCTCATCATCTTCTGCAAATGGACGCCAATCTCTTGTTTCAGATGCTGTTGCAACTCATACTACTGAAGGAGAATCATCAAGTTGGGTTCCAAAGGCTACAAAGTTGTCACCATCAGACAAGAAAGCAAGGAGCTCACAACATAAGCATCATGATTATCTTGGGAATGGTGATGTTGGTGAATCTAGTACTAGTAGTGCTATACCATCTGAACATCTTTTTTGTACATTCGCCGCTGCCAGCTGCCCCTTAAGAGACAAATGTTCTCGTGTTCATGGGAATCAATGTTTATACTGTAGAAAATACTGCTTGCATCCTACTGATCGAAGGGTAAAAGAAAATCACTTGAGGACTTGTGAGAAAAAGGAAAAATACCTTCAGGTTATGAAAGATAGTCAAGAAATAGAATGCAATGTTTGTCTTGATCGTGTTCTTTCGAAACCTAAACCATCTGAATGTAAGTTTGGGCTGCTTCCTGAGTGCGACCATGCTTTCTGCATATCTTGTATCCGCAACTGGCGTAGTAGTGCCCCATCCTCTGGAATGGAGATCAACAATAATAATAATACAGTGAAAACCTGCCCTGTGTGTCGCAAACTATCGTACTTTGTCATTCCAAGTGGTATTTGGTATTCTACAAAGGAGGAGAAGCAAGAAATTATTGACAACTACAAGGCTAACTGCAAGTAAGTTCTTATATTCTTACCTTCCAGTGCTCTTAACTTGAAATTGGTTTACTTAGTTGATTGGTATATGTGTGTGTGACTCTGTATGTGTATGTGCATGTTATGGTTAATTGATAAAGAGTGTTCTGTGGCATTTTCATGGGAAAATATTCCATCATTTCTGCTAATACCATGTATCCCCATCCTCAATCAAGCACCCCAAAAGTAAAAAAAACTCCATTAACACACATTGTCCCAATATTAATTTGTGTGATATATCGGTATGGTCACTCTCAACCCTCTGTTTAGGAGGGCCCTTGAGCTGACTTCAGTTGAATTGGTGATAGTCTGACAGTCTGATGATAAGAGAGTGAATTTATTTTATATTAATCAGAGGTTGAATTCTTTGGCATTTTAACTTCCATAATCTGGTTTTTTCAGGTTGATTGATTGCAAGCATTTTAACTTTGGAGATGGAAACTGCCTATTTGGGGCCAATTGTTTCTACAAGGTACTCAGTTTTCACTTCTCTCTTGCTTTCTTTATTTTTTCCATTAGGCAAGCTTTATCATCATGGATGTTGCAAATAATAATACCATCAATCTTTGAGCAATAAATTGCTCACCCTGTGTTTCTACCTATTCTATATGAAAGTTTTTATACATAAGGCCTTTCAGATTATTTTTTGAGTCTTTTTGTTCTGATTGTTGCAATTAAGTTCATCCATTTTTCATCCATATATGTTGTCTCTGTTGTCTAAAGCTTTAGGCATACCAACTGTTTGAGTTGGTTCAAAAATTAGGGCAAAAGTATGAACCATCTCAAACTATTTATTCACTTATCAAGGTGAACAAGAACTAGAAGATAGAAAGGGATATTCTAGAGACCCTCTGAACTCTCCTAGCCTTTTCCTGCTAAATTCCTTACTTCTTAACTCCTTTTCCCTCCCAACTTTTATACTAATTATAGGGATGTTTCAAAGAGACGTGCAGTGAAGATAATTTGCAATATGTTTTAGAATAGTTTCTATTAAACTTAATTATTTACAAATTAAGAAAAAAACTAACATGAAGCTCCAATGGCTATTGTCCATGTGTTTGAACTGAATTCTAGTAGGCTATAGCACTAACATAAATTTCCTCGATGAAGGTTAAATACTATATTTTCCTTGCATGTTAATCTGTCTGCATACACTTTGTCTTGTTAATTTCTGAGAGGATACTGTTATTACTCCTTCAATGAAATTGATAAATGTTCCTTTCAGCATACTGTGAAGCCCGGTTCATACGCAAGTATTCATAGAAGGCAGCCACCTAGACGTAGACCAAACAATTATGATATGTATGATGTGTTGGATATGCTTGGTGAAGTTGATTTGTCAGGTGGAGAATTATATTCCATCATGAGGGACTCAGATTTGTTTGATGAAATGGATCCCTATGAAATGATGGCATTCTCAGATATGTTGGGCAATGGATCAGGTCCTTACCCTTTCAATTCCGATGATGAAGAGGATGAGAGCTTGAATATCTTTCAGATGGCTTCCTTGTCGGAGGCATTGGTTTCCGGTGTGGACGACTTTGGTGCTGAAGACTTTGACGAAGAATTGAACCCTATGGAGGTGGCATTTTTGTCATTGATGATGCATTCTGATATGGAAGACGAGGAAGAAGAATACAGTGGAGATGAGATCTACTAAATTTTACTGTGTTAAAATGAAAACCCCATCTTTTAACCTGGTTTTGGAAGCAGTAACTTGATATGATTCATGATCATAGTTTGGTGATGTTATTAGTGATGTCTATGGTTGGTATTCAGATTCGTTTGCCATTTTTGTATATTTATTAAAATTGTGCTACTAAAGGTGTTTTTGGTTTGAGGATATTATTCATTCTGGCACAAATGCCCCTTGAATTTTGATTGCACTATAATGAAATTGAAGGCTTGTTAATGTTGATATTGATTGAAGTTGAACCTGTCTCACATATATTGTTTTCCCTTGGTCCTGGTTTGGGGTAACGTACATATTTTTTATTGTTTTCCCTAATTTTTCTCCAAGTCTCTTTATAGTAACATAGATTATATATATAGTGGACACTAAAAAATAATTATTTTAAGAAATCCTAAAATATAGATTAAATATCTATTTTAGATATTCAAAAATATATCACAAGACAAATTAATTTTTCAGAATTTGAAATTTTAATATTGGTTATCCACATTTAAAAAAAAGGGATTGTACAGACATGCACGAAAAGACGCATTATACGGACATGTATGAAAGGATAAATTTATTGTTTTTTTTAAAATATGAAAAATCAATATTATATTTTCAAGTTTTGATAAACCAATTTATTCCTATACATATTTTCTCAATGATCCTTTTGAATATTTAATTAGTCTTGACTCTTGAATAAAACTCAGATTGGTGTAACTTTTTTTTGGGAGCGACCAACTACACAACAGAAGGACACGTGATCGTTTGACATAGCAAACTGTAACTTACATAAGATAGAGAAAACTGAAGAACCGAACGTGACTTTACTTTGGGATGAAAACTACATTACACCAACTCAGTTATAGTGTACAATACACTTGTCACTTGCTCACATTTAAAAAGTGTGGATGAATACATTTAGAATAACTTAGCCACACTTTTTAAGCATTTGGCAACAAATGATTTATCGTACACCATAACTCAGCAGATGTACCCTAGACAAAAAGCTTACTTCGGTAGATTGCTGGCACCACCACTTTAGCTGAAACGCAATGCATGTCTTCTCAGTATTTTTTTTGGTGTTGTCTCTCAGTATTTATTTAGTAAAATTTCTAATGTGATCTTAAATCAAATTTAAAATATATTTTATAAATATTTATATCACATTTAAAATTATAGAAATTTTTTGTGCATAATAAAAATTTAGTCAAAATAACTAATAAATAGTGCATAATATATAATATATAATTTACACAATATATATTACATATTATGCATATATAAGGGGCGAAGCTAGAAGTTTTTCTTAGGGGTGACCAATAGAGATGAAGCTAGATATTTTTATATTTTATTTTTAATTATTAATTTTTATTTAAATTATTTGTTAAATTTGATCCTATTATTGAATCTTTATACATTTTTAAATTTTTTTACAAATATAATGTAAATGTGTGTTAATTGAATTATATATTAAATAAAATTCAATAAAATATATATAAGAAAAAAATTAGGAGAACTAAATATATAATTTTTTATTGCACTAATAATAAAATTAGAAATTTTAGGGGGTCACCACCCCTCTAAACCCTAACCTAGCTTTGCCCATGCTTATATTATATGTTGTCATAACATATATAACATATATCACATGTGATAATATCATTTTTCTTAGAATATATGAATATGATATATATAATGTGCAATATTTGATATCTTTTATGCACATCATACAAAATATGTTGTACACATTATAAAATATACTATTTTTGCCATTGTGCATATAACAATGCTCTTTAATTTATAATATTTAAAATTTATATAAAAATATAGTTATATATATATATATAATTTAATTTTCATCCACACTCACGGTGACGGTGATGGTGTACAATTCTTTTATACAGTCATCCAATGAAGTCCTGCCACGTTAATCATAATTGTATTTTCTCTTCTCCACTATTTGAAAAATCATACATACAAATAAAATGTTTTGATTAGATTACAATATAAAATACTTTTATACTATCACTGAATCAAAAATTAAACTTATATATATATATATATATATATATATATATATATATATATATATATATATATATATAGTACACAACTATATAAAATTTTTCTCGTTTATTTACCATGGAAATCAAACCTACAATCTTTCCTCATATTTCTACTCCTATATCTTATTAGGACCATCCAACACAACAAACACCACACCTTTCTCAATTTGAGTGGCTTCAATCTAAACCCCACGTGCTTCTCTCCTTTTTTTTACCTTGCTGCTCCTTATACTTTTTCAGTTTTTTTTTTTTCTTCTTCGATCAATAATCACTTGAGGTTTAGGGTTTTGATCATCACAGTTCTCGCTTAATTTAAGGATTTTTTTATTAGTTCAATCTCCTCCATGTCTAAGAGGTGAAATAGATTCCTATCACAGTTTTTTCTGTGGTCAATTGATTTTCTTTTTTGGATTGTGGTATTGCGCTGTTTCTCTCATTCCAGGAGATTATTGATTTACATGGGGTGCTTTTTTTTTTCTTGCTAATTGTTTTTTATTTTTCATATTTGTGTTTTTGGTTCTGTTTATAATCTTGTTTGCTTGATGTTTTAGCACGAGCGAATTGTTTTCTTTTTAAAATTTCTTTTCTTTGATTAGAATTGCAAGATAGAATCATGCTCGCTTTTTTATTTTTTTTGGGTTAGATTGAATAGTTTTCATTACCTGGATTAACTTCATTCCATGCTGTTATATCAATATTTAATTCTGGAGAGTGAGTTTTGATTTCGGCTGATCTTAATATCTTATTCATGATGATTGTAGTTCAAGTGTTTTAGCAATGACTTCATTTGAATGTGTTTTCAGCTGTGGAAATATGGTTAGAGGGTTTTGAATTAGTGCTTTGATTTTTGATACAGTGATACTTTGGAAAAAGAAAATATTGTGTGGGCCTAATTCCCCTGTTAATTTGCTCTATCTTTTCTATGCAACTTGGTGACTATTCTAATTTGTGTTATTTTGTATCTTCTGAATTTTGCAGGGTTCTTTGTAAGTTCTTTGCTCATGGAGCATGTTTGAAAGGGGAGCACTGTGAATTTTCTCATGACTGGAAAGATCCTCCAAATAATGTCGGTGATACAAGCTCTTCTTTGTTTCAGGTCTCACAAATTTATAGTTTTCGATTTGTATTTATCTGATCTTTTCTTGTTTTCTGTTTTGGTTGTCTTGTTGTGACAGATATGTACATTTTATCAGAAAGGAGTATGTGCTTATGGTAGTCGCTGCAGATATGATCACGTGAAAGTTTCTCGAGCACAATCCTCCACTGCATCTTCTTCAGTAACAGAACAGCAGCCCCTTGTATCTGGTAGTACCGGAATTGCATCAAACCATCTTTTTACAACATCAGAGTTTGTTCCTTCCATAAGTCCTTCCTTTCGTCACTGTATACCTGCTTGGAATCAAGAATCCGAATATCATGGATTTCCAGAAGAAGATGATGTTGGTCAACCCAGAATTACTTCACCTGCTGAGCTTCCAATCTGTTCATTTGCTGCTGCTGGCCATTGTCCACGAGGGGAATCATGTCCTCATGTTCATGGAGATCTTTGTTCTACCTGTGGAAAACACTGCTTACATCCTTTTCGACAGGAGGAAAGAGAAGAACATATTAAGAGTTGTGAAAACAAGCAAAAGCATCTTGATGCTTTGAAACGGAGTCAAGAAATTGAATGCACTGTTTGCCTGGAACGTGTTCTTTCGAAGCCTACAGCTGCTGAACGTAAGTTTGGACTGTTATCTGAATGTGATCATCCGTTCTGCATATCCTGTATCAGGAATTGGCGAAGTAGTAACCCAACAATGGGGATGGATGTCAATAGTACATTGAGGGCATGCCCTATCTGTCGCAAGCTGTCTTACTTTGTCATTCCAAGTGTCATTTGGTATTCTACAAATGAAGAAAAAATGGAAATCGTTGATAGCTACAAGGCAAAGCTCAAGTAATTTCTTGATCACTGACCAAAGCTTGTTTTACCTTATTTTGCTTTTCCATTTTCCATGCAATTATTATATGATCTAATGTCAAGTAAAGTTTGGAATTTCGCATCATCATTGTATGCTGCATAATTTACGGGGGTGATTGTAAAGCTGCTTGACCTCTGTTACTTCTCACCCTTCCCTATATTGTTGTTATTTGGTATTCATGCATAGGGGCAGCTTATGGTGAACCATATGGACTTGTCATTCTCATGACCAAGAAATAAAATTAACAATCATTCTAGGGGATGGCCATAGTTTTTTTTCTAATATTTCTTTCGTAACTGGTTTATCCCATTTGCAGGTCAATTGATTGCAAGCATTTTGACTTCGGGGATGGGAACTGTCCTTTTGGAACTAGTTGTTTCTACAAGGTAATACATGGATAATTTGACTAAACCCTATTTGGTCTTCGAAAGATTTCTGGTACATCATTTGCTCCTTGAAATTTTATTACATCACTTTAGTCCTTGAATGATAACCTTTTAACATAAAAACAGTCCAAAATTTACTGTTCACTATGACCAAGTTGTTGTCATTTGATGTCCAAAGTTATCATCCAGGGACCAACTTAATATCTATAATCTTTCAAGGTCCAAATTGGTAGGTTACTTTTTACTTATTTTATCTCCCTCCTCCTCTTCTACATCTGGACCATTTTACTTGTTTCCTGCTAACAGCATCGTTATCTTTGGTCTAAGTGTATTTAACGTGTTTTACGATGCTGTATTAACATAGTGCATAAGCTTTCTTGTCAAAGACTAAAGTGTTTAATAGGTTCAACTTGATTTGAACCAATTTTGATACGAACCAATTTTGATACGAACCAATTTTGATACGAACCAATAATTGTCCTCATGAGTTTGATGTTTCCTATAAAATTAGTAGTGTGCCACGCAACGTAATGATTTCAACATTTTTCTGGACTATGTTTAGATTTTCAGTCATTTCTCACTCCCTGTTAAGATATGATGTATAGATTTCATTTGAGGTTTATACATCCATTTTAAAAACGATGCTCAATTAGTGGTTTAAGATGTTGTTTACAAATTGACTGGGGCCTGATTTGCTTCTATTATCTCTTGATTGCAGCATGCATATCGAGATGGTCGTCTTGAGGAAGTAGTTCTGAGACATCTTGGGGCTGCAGATGGTGATACTGTGATTGCAAAAGACATCAGGTTGCTCTGTGACCTTTAATTGTTTATTTTTCTCCATCTTGGGGCTTTTTTTAAAAAAAACTAATTTCACTAACTAAATACATGATGATATCAGGCTGTCGGATTTCCTTGCTAACATGCATTTAAGATGAAGGGTGATGCTCATATGTTCTAGTGTAAGTTTCAAACTTGATGTTCCGTTTGCTTAGATTCAGAATGACTATTACATGGATTTATGTATATTGACGATTACTGTTTAGTATCATTTGCGTCATGATGGTACTTGTATTTTTGGAATCTTTTGTTCCTTTATCAGGTAACTAAAGGGTATTAACAATAACAGGCAGTTGTTTTTTTTTGGGTAGAAGTTTAGCGGTAACTTTTATAATGATATTCCATTCCTCCTCCCCTGTTTCTTTGGTTTAAGGTTCTTCTCGTCTTTTGACTTGTTTTTTTTATTCCTTTGAATTACTCCTTCTGGACCTAAATAAGTGTCAACTTTACAAATGTTTTTTGGTCCAAAATAACTATCCTCTCCAAAAACCTATTCAATATTAATATTTTCTTTCTACTAGTACCCCTAATAAATTAACTCCATTTACCCACTGATGAAGCTCCTAGCAGAATCAAGGTATTTTTTTTTATCACGAGGGAGGTAAATCACCAACCCTAGAATCGAGATACACAGAGTCACTGACTCTCTAGAGAGAAATGCTTCTCTCAAAAATCTACTACAATTACAAAATGAATTCACACCTCTAATCCTAAACAAGAAAGCTATTTATACTTATGCTGCAAGCTAACAAACTTGCCAGCTACCACTAACCGCTCGGCCAGCTCAGCTGGCCTCCTCCTGCTGACATGGTAGAGCTTTCCCTCTTCTACTATAAACCTTCCCAAACCCTCCGTTCCTATCACCCACCCATTTATTTGAAAAACGTGTTTAGATAAAATTAAATAGGGATATGTTTTTACATTTATATAAAATTAGCACAAATCAAGACAATTCCAATTATTTCCTTAATACCCGTGAATATTTATAACATGACACTTATTTTGGTTGAAGGGAGTATATTTTACTTGATGCTAAGTAACAATCAAACTGATTGTTACAAACCCCAATAGCAGAAATGTTCAAGGGCGGTATGGGAATATCACTCCTTTCCAATCCACGTATCAGAGGAGAGGAAAGAAAAAAAAATAGCGGATCGAGTGGATAGGGAACCAAGATTTTAGGAGTTAGTTAAAATGAGGAAAGATAAATAGAGAATGAGGAGAGCTTTTGTAATTAGGAAAGTTGTTGAGTGAGAAATAGTGGAGAGAATTGGCCTCTCAAAAGCTAAATTACCCCTTTCTGTTATTTTTTTCATACATCATACACTATATTGAATACATTGATCACTGACCTGGGAATATCACACTGATTTCCCACTTCTGTGATTTTCTCTAAATTCTTCTTCTTCTCTATACCTTACTGCTACCTTTCTCTTCTACTTCTATATTCCTACTAGGCTATTTTCTGTGTGGTTTTCTTACACTGGTTTACAGTTTTTGGCAAAAAGACATTGCTTATAGGTTAGTTATTACCTTTGGTTGTGACCTTTATCCAACTAAACCCTGCTACTAAACCAAAAAATATACTCTGCTTGATTGTGGATGTACTAGTCTACTGGATACTTGTTTTGAGTAACGGTGTTTAGTTTATCACTGTTAACATCTGTTTTCAAAGACTCTAATTGGGGAATGCCAACATCCTTTATCTCGTATAAGTTGAACCAAAGTTTTGTGGTACTTACCCAAGCTTAATGATCTTGTGAATGGTGATTACTCATTTATGTGCCTGGCCATAACTTTTCTAGTTTCTTACACGAGTTGTTTTCCAAAGTTATTATGGGGAGGAATTGGAATATTGAGTGCAGAACAATCCATGTTGCTTGCATCCTTTTGAATGCTAGAGCATATTTGTGCCTCTCTTAAGCATCTAAGGAAAGTGGGGAACCACACTTTAAATGTTATTTGTTAAGGGGGGAAAACCACTCTCCTTAAATACAACATCAAACATCTCATACTACTCAATGTGAGACTTTGGGCATCCCATATTACCCAAGTCCTTAATAATACATTGCCCTTGGAGAGCTGATGTCTCAGCAGCTGCACTCTATGGTACTTCACTCGCCTCTTGCTGGTCAGAACCCTCCTTAGGTAGTATCCCTCTCCGTACCATTGACGACCAACTTTGATACCATTGTTAAGTTAAGGAAGGTGGGAACCACACCTTAAAAGCTAGTTGTTAAGGGGAGATAACCACTCTCCTTAAATACAAAATAAAACATCCCATACTACTTAATGTGGGACTTTGGGCATCCCATAATAGAAATTTTACACCAAAGTGTCTTCCTTTACATGTAGACATATGATATGGAATAGAAAGTTTTTACTACTGTAGAGTTTTCTTTTGAAGTTAATGTCCTTATATTTATACCCCTTATTGTTTACTATAGCCATGTCCTTTGCTATATCTTTTTGGAAAAACCCTACAACTTAGGGCTTTGAATATTGTAACCCTACAACAACAAAGGAGTCTCTGAGGCTTTGTTTGCGAGTTTGGAGGAAAATGAAGGGGGAGGCAAGAAAGGGGTTTGGAGGAGTTAACCTCTCCTTGTTTGGGAGTTTAAAAACCCCGCAAATTGGGGGAACTTAAAAATGGGGGATTTGGAGGATTTTGGAGTAAACACATCCCCTCACCACCAATGTAACTCCCAAGCACTAACACTTCCTTCAAAGCCTTCTCCTCCCCTCCTCTTTCCTCCCCTCCAAAACCCAACTTCCAAACAAAGCCTAAAGCAATTCCAAAATCTCTAGAGTTTCTCATTCTTCTCTTTTCCTTCTTTACAACGTTTTAAAGTGCCAACATGGGTTCAGAGTGGTAATATCCTTCTGAAGATCCCATCATTATTCAGTTGCTGAGTTCATTAAATCTGTAACTATGTAATTGTTTTTATCTCATGATTTTTTTCTCCTTATTGGCCATTCACAAGTTACTGCAATCTAAACACTAGCTTAAATCTTTGAGCTATTGTTTTGAATTTTGCTGTGTTTACCTTTCCAGACACTGTTTTCTTTTGTTACCAATATACTCTTGCTTCATCTTTGCTAAAGCTTTTCCTTATATGGTATTGTTTTTTTTTTTTTTCTAATTTGACATAGCATTAAGTGAGAGAGCACAAATAATAAAGCTACTTCTCTTCCCCCCAATAACTAGTAATTCAGTTGGTCTTACTTTCAATCATTCTGAAACTGGAATATCTTCCCACCAATGAGTAGTTCTATTGGTGTCATCTGTTTCTCCCAGTGATTATTCTGCTGGTGGAATCTCTTCCGACCATCATTCTAGCAGTGGCATTTCTTACTATTGATGATCATTGAGGTTGTGAGATCTACCTTCCCTACCTTTCCAGTAATCATGATTGTCACTGGAAACCACCATGGGTTGCCTGATAACTTGAACAACCACCACCCTGGCTGCCTGGAAAGTGGAACGTGAACTTATTTATTTATTTAGGTCAAAATGTATTTTTCAGTCCCTTTGCATGATACTAGTTTTTAAAATAGTCCCTATATGAAAAGTGAGCATAGCATAGAGTTAGTACAAAGTATAAGAGCCCTTTGCTTTTTTCTCAATTACAACAGAGGGTAATTGTAGGGACTATATTAAAAATGTTTATACATATAGAGTAACATGAAAAAAAAATTGTATAGAAATTGAAATTTAAGTGTCAAGAATAAGGACCAAAATAAATTTTAAGCATTTATTTATTGTAATCATCTCAGGCTAGCACGTGTGGGCTGATAGTAGATTAACTCAACTAGAAGTCAAGGAATAGCAAACACAATAGTTCTATTTAAAGTAATAATAAGGTCAAGTCGATCTGAATATACCTGAAAAGTATCTAACGCAAACAGAAAAAACACTTGCTCAATGCTCTCTTCTTCTATGAATTATTCTTTCTTTAGTTTTAAACCTACTTTTCTACTTTTAAAAATCTAGCTCAGAGGGATGTTTATTCATTTTTATGGCAAGTAGCACATTGAATAGAATGTTCCTGCAGGTTTGGTTTTGAAATTCTTTTTTATCCCTAGTTGTCTCAATTGCTTCCACTGTGTCATCTCTGCAGGATACTTGCATAAAAATGGCATGCTTCAAAGTCAAAGTTAATTTTATATTGCAAGTCGAACTCTTCTCTTGTATGGTATGTGTTTATGGTAGCCCCTAAGTTTCCTGAAATAGATGCCTAGTTGCATTTTATATTAGATTTATCCTTAAATTGATTACTTGATGTCAATGCTACTAAGAATTAATTATTGCTTTCGCTGTTTTAATTTCATGCATTATGCGCTTATATTTCCCTAACTTTGGGCAAACAAGTTCCAAGCATAATAAAATTGTATGATCCATGATAAAATTAGTTGTATCACTTTATCCTGGTGCAACAAAGTGCCTGAACTATGTGCATACCTTAGTGACTTAATCATCTTACAACATGTTCAGTTTTTTAGCCATTGCATGGTTGTCAGATCTAATATTACCATACTCTCAAATGTGCATTGCATGAAATGATTTATGGATAAGATCCAGCTTAATTCCAATCACTTGCAACTCTGTTGCAGGTTCGATAGAGTTTTTGGCTTTTGAATTAAATTACTTATTGGACTTGATAACTGCCTGTTGACTGTTATTTATCCTATGGGTTCTTTTCATGTTTGATAAGGATTTTCTAATACATAGGGTGCGTTCAAACTACTTCCCAACTTTTACTTTTTAACTTTTATTTATCCTATGGGTTCTTTTCATGTTTGATAAGAATCACTTCCTACCAATTTAGACCAAATTGGCAGGGCAACATATCGTTTCCCAAATATTATTTTAAATGCTCTTTGGAAGTCAAAATATCCAGCTTCTAAAAAGTCTCCTGCATACCTTTCTAGGAACAAGTACTACAAAGTAAAACAAGCACTACTGTCAAAGTACATCCAAACACAATAAGTTATTATAAATTATGTTACCTCGGATGTCTTTTTGTAAGAATCTCCTTTCACACAAGGCCAAAATTAACCAGTATACCCAAATGGTACCATAGTGTATGATGTTTAAGCTATTTGAGCCATCCAAAATAAGTTTAACTGGGCTTAAGTTGTTGTTGACTAGTTATGTAGTAACATGGCAAAGGTGCTCTTTCCTTTTGAGGTGTTTCACCCGAAAAGCCTTTAGGGTGCATTTGGTTTCAATTTTTAGTTTTCATTTTCTATCTTCATGTTTTTCTGGATTTTATGAAGGAAATATTGAAAGCTGTAAAAACTACAAAATTCAGTCTTCAGTTTTCATTTCCAGTTTTCAATATTTCCTTTACAAGATCCTGGAAAATAGAACAACTGAAAATGAAAATTGTTTTCTGAAACCAAACGCACATGTATGTTTTACCTTTGTAACAGTTGGTTTCTTATTGAGGTTATGATATAAACTGCAGTGTTGTTGCTAACAAAGGTTTTTCTAATTTTGTTTCATATTTTGTTTAATCAATTTCAGAGAATAGCAGAGAAAAGGCAGCACTGGTGCATTATGTTGTTGTAATAAAGTGCATAATTTGTTAACTGGTATATGGGACATACATGATGCTTGTACAAGGATATAGTCTTCAATAAGCTCAATTTTTTTTAAAGCTTATAAATGGAAGTATGGATTGGATTGATGGTGGTATACACTATACACAATGCACTCTTTCTATCCATCTGAGAGACTTTAAGGAGCATTTGATTCTGTTTGGTGGGTTCTAAAGGTATAGGCAAAAACATTGATTGGGGTGATGAGGTTTCCCTGTTATTAATATATTGAGATTGAGATGATAGGATATGCTTTGTTTATTTTGTATAATGGATTTTCTTACTGGGTGACATTGCACCAAGAGCCTTCGGGAAAAGGGTTCAACAAATAGATTTTTGTCAATTTTACTAAGACACCTTGTCAATGGCCTATTTTAGGGTTTCGTGAGCATACATAATTTCTTTCCTTTTTTGGTGAATATAGTACAATCAATTTTGTAATTTTAGTTGATATACAAGTAGCACCTTTTGTTTGGTAACCAGTGAATGCTTGGCAGAATGAAACTCTAAATTGATACTCCCTCTTTTTTTTTTTTAATTGTCCAGTTTTACTAAATTATCCTTTACTTGGTAAAAGAGTAAGAGAGATAGTGAGTATTAAATAAAAGTAAAAGTGGACAAAATAATAAATATTATCTTAAAATTTAAAATAGATAATTAAAAAAAAGCACTCATCTTTAAATTGAATAATTAAAGATGGAGAGAGTTCTGGTTCATGAGAAATATACGGTGGATAAATCTCCTATTCTTTAAATTGGATAATTAAAGATGGAGAGAGTTCTGGTTCATGAGAAATATACAGTGGATAAATTACTCCTATTGAATTTAAAAACCATAAACTGACTGCTCAAAATTCAAAGAAAGTGATAAATGAGTTCCTCACAATCCAAATATCTCAATTTGATTAGAAGGAGAATCATTTTCTTTTTCATAATTTTCCTTTCTAATTCAAGCAAAGGGGAAGTGTCATGGTTGGAATCTCCATGATGGATTATTGTTTGTTCAGATGAAACAAAATATAATAGAATAAAAAGCTAAATCTCAAATTGGTCCTCTAGCGTGAATCAAATTAGTCCTCTATTTTTAATTTTTGCTCAAAATAGTCCTTCATTTCGTAATATGTGAATCAAGTTAGTCCTCCTGACATTCTTTTGTTATAATTCTGTTAACTTCTTCTAATGTGGACTGTTTAATGAGAAATGATTCTTGTACACCACAAATCAGCTATCAATGTATTTTATACAAAATACGTATATATTAGCGTATAAATACAAAGTAAGATTAATTTTACCCACTCGCTTGTTCATTTTAATTTTCTGGAAATGTTCGATGAAGCCTGAGAGGTTCGACACTTCTCCCATGGACGGCGTTTCCTTCACTGTTGAAGCAGAAAAATATGATTTTTTACTCTGAACTTGGCACCAAGATTGACAATTTCAGTCATAAATACTTTAATTGGACCTGAAATGAAAATGGGTAGTGAGTTATCAAACAAAAATGGTGCTATTTTTGCAGGTTAAAGATATTGTGTTTAGAACTGATGCTAATGGAGCACTTGATATATGTGATCTTTATTTATGTTGAATTGTGATCTTTATTATGTTGGATTGTGGTCTTTATTTATGTTGGATTGTGGTCTTTATTTATGTTAGATTGTGATTTTTATTTATGTTGGATTGTGATCTTTATTTATATTGGATTGTGGTATTTATTATGTTGGATTGTGGTCTTTATTTATGTTGGATTATAGTCTTTATTATGTTAAATTGTGGTCTTTATTTATGTTGGATTGTGGTATTTATTTATGTTGGATTGTGGTCTTTATTATGTTGGATTGTGATCTTTATTTATGTATGTTAGATTGTGGTCTTTATTTATGTTGAATTGTGATTTTTATTATGTTGAATTGTGATATTTATTTATGTTGGATTGTGATGGTAAAATGCCTATAGAGATTGGTGCTATGGTGAATTTCAGCATGTTGCATTTTGGTGACAACAATTTTACTGAAAAATTCCCTTCACAGATGGGGAACTTGCCACTTATAGTCTTGAACATGACAAGGAACAAGTTTTCGGGCAAAATTCCAAGCGAAATCGGGAACATGAAATGTATGCAGGAACTTGATCTGTCTTAGAACAACTTCTCAGGGACATTCCCAACAAGTTTGGTCAACTTGGTTGAACTTATAATGTTTAACATCTCATACAATCCATTGATATCAGGTCTAGTTCCTTCAAATGGACAATTTGTCACATTTGAGAGAGACTCATATCTTGGTGACCCTCTCAAATTTTTTGGATTGTGGTTTTTATTATGTTGGATTGTGGTCTTTATTTATGTTGGATTGTGGGTTTTATTATGTTGGATTGTGGTCTTTATTATGTTGAATTGTGGTCTTTATTTATGTTGGATTATGGTTTTTATTATGTTAGATTGTGATCTTTATTTATGTTGAATTGTGGTCTTTATTATGTTGGATTGTGGTTTTTATTTATGTTGGATTGTGGTCTTTATTATGTTGGATTGTGGTATTTATTTATGTTGAATTATGGTATTTATTATGTTGAATTGTGGTATTTATTTATGTTGGATTGTGGTCTTTATTATGTTGGATTGCGATATTTATTTATGTAGGATAGTGGTCTTTATTTATGTTGGATTGTGGTCTTTATTATGTTGGATTGTGGTCTTTATTTATGTTGGATTGTGGTCTTTATTATTATTATTATTATTATTATTTAGAGTTCATATTCACTCCTAAAATTATGTTGAATTATTCAGGCGCGTGAGTTTCACTCTTTCAAATATGAAAGTAGATTTTTAAAATTAAATTATACAAAATACATATTTTAGTCTTAGTGGCTGATTGGTGGCTGATTTGGAGTGTACACGTAGCATATCTCCTGTTTAATACTAACTTGACAAGTGACATGTAATCCTAGAAATACATATAACTCATATTAGTCATGTAATCCTAGAAATACATATAACTCATATTAGTCATTTATTTTACTTGTTTTGAATCAAAATAAACATCCACTCTTATTTAAAGAGAATTATTTTGATTCAAAACAAGTAAATTGGAGGACTAGGATCATATGTTACTTGCTAAGTTAACAATAATAACCTATCTCAGCAGGAATTAATAGAGTTATAACATAAAAAATAAATTAAGAACCAAATCGATTCACAAAATGCAAAGTGGAGGACTATTTTAAACAAAAATTAAAATAAAGAACTAATTTAATTCACACATATAAAGTGGATGATCAATTTGAGGTTTAATTCTAGAATAAATCAAATCGTATATATAACACAATAAAATTAAATACATAACACCAAAAAAATAAAATTATAATATAACAAGGATAAAAAAATTAAAAATCCTTCATCCTCTTATTCCTCTCTAGCACCTACAATAAATAGTACAATACAGTGTAAACAAAATACAGTAAAATGTGTAAAAATGCTCTCTCTCAGTATACATAGCTCGTAACAATCTTCAAATCTGTGTATAAACGAATGGTATTTGTTTCACACGAAATTGAACGAAAAAATCCGCGAGAGTAGGAAAAGGAAAAGGAACTAAATCATCAGATTCAGTGCTTGAAGATAGCGAGCATTGACAACACAACCGATGCTCCGATTATCGCAACCGAGCTCGAGATGGTTCCCGCCGCTCCTGCATCGGGAGAAGGCGCCGGAGCTGACGATGGCGAAAGGTCCTGAGCGGTGGTGGCAGCGGCGAAAAGGAAGAGAGCGACGGCGAGGACGGCGGCGAAGGAACTGAAAGCTGTGGCCATTATTGTGAAGGAGAGTTAGAGAGAGCGGAGAAAATGCAGAAACTGTATATCAATACTAGCAAAGGAATCTGCGAGGATCACGATTTGGGATTTGGGGAGAGAGGGGTGGGGTATTTATAGCGGTGGTTTGAGGTGTGTGGGGCCCACAGGGAGGCGTGACAGCTGGAATGTGAAGAAGTATTGCTGGCGTGTGAATTGGGTGTGTGGGCGGTGGGTGAGACTGAGATGTCAACAAGTATTTGTGTGGTGACTGCTTGGATTCATTCAACAACTTTTGCTGGTTGCCGTCCAAGTGATATATTCAATAAAAATACGTTCAACTAGTGTTGAATATGAGCTATTTATGATATGAAATGTGTGTTATACTTACATGTAATATACATATAGCAAACATTCAATATCATAAATAGCACATATTGAATACTAGTTGAACGTATTTCTGTTGTACGGTAAACATTATTGCAAGAAAAACTACCATACCATTACGGGTTATAATTTTATAGAAATATTTTTGCATATTATAAAATAAGCTATTAGTAAATTATTAATATAATTTTTTAATATTATATATTAATTCAGTATTTTAATAGTTGAATTAATAATTTTAAAAAGTTGAATTATTATCTATAATGACCGATGATATTTGATTTTATAATTTATTTATAATAATTGATAATGATTAATTTTATAATTTATATATAACACTATTTATAATTTAATTTATTTTGCTTACCGGTATCTTATGAAAGTGATTTTTTTTTTTGTAGGTTTTTATGAAAAGTTCACTCCTCTTATTACAACACAACTGAAAGTAACTCTATTAAATTTATCTTTAAACATAAGTCAGTAAGTCACACTTTTTTATGTTCAAGAAGCATAACTCTTCTTAAATAAGGGATTGTAAGATTCAACATTATTTCTCTATCGTTTATATGTTTTCTTTTCAAATTTGAAGCCTTAAATATTACGATTATGTTATTTGTATGAAAAAGTTTCGATATCCATCGGCTGATAAAATGTGAAAACTTCTCATGTTAACTTTTTTTTTTAATAAAATAAAAAAGTTCTATTAACAACTTGGATTTTGCTAACAAGTGTCATAGTAAGTTTTGAAAAAATTTAAAATATTAAAGTGGGTCAATTGCATAGAAAAAATAAAAATGAGTATTTTCAATATAAAATTTTCCTATTTTACTTCCTTAACAAGTGTCCTTAGGACATTTATTAGCAAAACCCTAACAACTTAATCTACATGTGTTATCATATGAGTCGGTCTCCAACTTTATGTATCGAGTGAGTTGGCTTATAATACGAGTCATCAAACATTAGGGTTTACTTTTAAAATTTGATGCATCAATACTTTTTATTTATTAGTTTTCGCCAACTTTTTTTTTACAATAATTTTGTTTGATGTATAATGGTAAACCAACCAGTACAGTTAATGAGTCTATTTAAGTTTTGTTTTTGACTCAAATAGTTAGTGAGATAGTAATAGACTGAACAATTATGGTCCAGAATCTCATTTATTGACTGATTTGACTGGTTTCTTATTGTATTATTAGTATCACCCATTTTTTTTAGCATTACTAGAGGTACAACAAAAAACAGTCAAAACAACCAACAATAGAAAATTAGGCCTAAATCACTTAGTCCATTAAAAAGATACAAATGATTAATAATATTATTTAGGCCACAAGTGTTAAAATGAACTTTGTTGACTGTTTTAGCTTGAAAAAGTATTCTTTCCCAGCCATTTATATTTTTTAATTTTCTTTTATGGGTGCTACATGGCAACTAGATATATATATTTTAGCATTTTCACGCGTTCTTTCACCTTTGCATACGAATGATGGTAGCAGAAGAATTCAACCCGAGAATGACACGACCTTAGCTTCATTCCATTTCAACCTTGCTGATTCTCCTTTTGACCCTTTCTGATTATTGAACGCGTCGATGTTGCTGTCTTCGACTCAATTTGTCTCTCTGTTTCTCTTATCCAGCTTCCAAATGTAAGAATGTGACTTACATTTAATACTAATGTCATTGTCCTACTGAAATAATTTTAATAAAAAACCTTATTTAACATTTTGGTATCTTTGGCTCTTCAGAATAATTTTATGGACTACCATATATATACCAACATCGCATTTTTCGTTGAACCCAAATTAATAACAATAATGCTAAGTGGACAATAAAAAACTAGCTCATACAGCCAATGAGCCTATTTTGGTTTTGGTTTTGGCCCAAATAATTATTGAGATTGTAATGAGCTGAGTAATTATGGCCCAAAATCTCATTTATTGGCTGATTGAGCTGATTTTGTATTGTTCATTTAGCATCACTCATTTAATAAACGTTAAAATTAAGAAGGATATATTGTTTACGTCCAGGATTAAAAGGGTGAGGGGGCAAAAATTAGAAACATAAAAAAATAAAATAATTATATAAAAATTTATTAGTTTAAAAATTAAATACATTATACCTCAATTGAAGTTGAACATAATGCTCCTTCATATTATAAAATTCATCAATAATAGAGTCGATATAGATGTTTTTAGCAATTTTTTTTAACATAAGTTACTAAATAACCAGCAAAAAATTATTTTTCATCTCATTTTTGCGTCTATTTTTTTATAATAATCATGACTGAAAATTATTTTTCACTTGTAATCGTTGAAACAAGAAAAGTCAATATCAAACAAAACAAACGATCAATCAAATAATAAGTCTCAGATTTTTTCCGACTTAACTAATTATTGACTTAATTCATAAATCATTGACACGTGTTTCAATTTAGTTATTGTGTAATATATTAGTATGAGTGAATTCTAAAATAATTTGTTGATTATAATCAATGAAACAATTTATTATTGAAGATCTTAAATTATATCATATATTAAAAATTAGAACTATAATTATATTAGACATTATTCTTTTATCCTATACCATTATATCATTAATAAAATTTAAAAATTATATTATATATATTAATATTAATTTTTTTTAAAAAAAAGTTGGGTGCCATGCACCCCTCTGCCCCCCTTTCCCTCTGTCCCTGTTTACGTCTAAACTTATTGTTGTCAAGCCTTAATTGAACACCTTTTGGGTGTATTAGTGTAACATAAATGCTTGGAGAACAACAAAAAAATCAACCAAAACAATCAACAAAATCTATTTAACATTTTATAGTCCAAAGAACATTTTAATCATGAGTATATTTTAATCATTATCGTGTCTGTCAAGTCACTTTTCTATTGTTTTTCCTAGTAACACTTTCCCCCTATAAATTGCTTTGAAAAATTATGAACATTAATTTTAGGTATATCAATTATTATGGTGTTGCATTTTTTTTTATTTTCATCATTTTTCAACCTAAACAATAGGAGGAGAGTATTATATAGAAAACACAGTAGAAAATCAATTTGTTGAGTCGCTAGTATATATTATACATATTATACATCACATATGTAAAATATGATGTGCAAATTTTTTATTCATTTTATGCAAAGTGTGAAAATAAAGTTCCACTACATGAAGTTATATATACACACATTAAAAGTGAGTGATGATCGTATATTTTTTTATTGAATTTTGAGTTCATGTAATAAATTTATTGGTCCATAAATTTTAAAAAATTATTAAAATAGAATGGAAAAAATACATGACAATAATTAAAAAGAAAAAAGAAATCCATACAAAAGAACAACAATTCAAACAAAGAACAAGCATAACAAGAACGGAATGAATCCAAATTCTCCCTAGGGCCTACAAACAATAACAACAACATAGGTACTAATACAGTAGTAGTATCTCTCCATAGAATAATTAATCATACAGTATGTAGCATAACAAATAGAATGAGTAACAATAGGTTGACATTCACAGTAGAGTAGAGTGTATGAGATGGATATTCATAATAATATGTAATCAAGGGTCACTATGAATATCCACCTAATATACACTTTATATAGATGTCAACCTATCATTTTTCATAGGCAAATCGATCACATGAAAACGTGTGGAATCATCAAATCATCAGACTCAGTGCTTCAACATAGCGAACAATGACAGCACAATCGAAGCTCCGACAAAAGCCACTGAGCTCGAAACAGATCCCGCCGCTCCGGCGATCGGCGCCGGCGACGGCTCCGACGCCGGCGAGGAACCAAATTCATTTGCAGCAGCGACGGTGGCGCAGAAGAGAGCGATGAGAAGTACGGAGACAGAGAACCTGAAAGCGCTCATTGATGAAGAAGCCATAGTAGAAAGTTTAGAGGGAGAGAAGAGAAGAGAAGAGAAGAGAATAGAATTTAGAGAGAGGAAGTGAAAGGGAAAAAGGAAGCTGTTAAGAAACGGTGATGGCGAGTTGCTGTGGAAACGGTTATTTATATAGGGAGGGGACGGCGCATGGGGCCCACGGAGTCTGTACAAATGAACATGGCCAAATTCTACCATCTTGCAAGACTAATGAGTAATCCACTGTATAGTATAAAAATACAGTAGTTAGGGCCAAAATTATTTTATGAGCATTTTTTATAAAAATGTGTTTGAATTTGTTTTAAAGTGTGAGTGAAATTATAATATTTAGTGTATGAAAATCAATTAAAATGTGATTAATTATGTAACATATTATAAATGAAAAATATAGTAAATATAAGAAATTATTAAATATATTGAGAGTAAAAAATGTATAATATGTGTACAAATATTATATATTGTGTGTAATTATTATGACTTTATGTGTAAAATTATATGGATACAATAACTTGAAATGACTTGTAAAATTAAAGGTCATTTGAAATATCAATTCAATACCAAATGATCAAAGAAATTGATTCATTCATTGAAGCCGTTCCATTTGATTTATATTCGGTTAGATTTGCTTTTAAAATAATTGATTTAGAAAAAATTGATTTATATTTTAGAAAAAATTAAAAAAAGTGAATTTAAAAAAATTATAGTGAGACAGTAAAAGTAAGCTAATATTTTTAATTTTTATTAAAATCAATTGTTTTTAAAAGTTAAAATAGTTTTTTTTCGGATTTGATGAATTAAATTGAATTATTTTAAAATTTAAAAGTTAAAATAACTCACACATGTTGTATTAGAAACTATTTTGGCTTTTATTTTGGCCCAAATAATCATTGAGATTATAATGGGCTGAGTAATTATGACCCAAAATCACATTTATTGACTGATTGAGCTGATTTTGTATTGTTAATTTAACATCACCCTAATATAATATAATATAGATATGAAGCACAAAAGCTCTTGCTACATATGACAGGTTGGAATGGGAATGGGGAAGAAGTGTTAGCGCGTAATTGGATGGGTGGGTGAGATGGGTCTGTACGTTTGTGTCTGTGTGTGCTGTGCGCATGGTTTTCCTAATCAACCGTCGCTGGTTGGCCTCTCTGCTTAGCGTCCAAGGAAAATCACCACACCTGTACACATTTGCTTTTACTTCTCTCCTTCTCTTCTCTTCTCTTCTCTTTGTGTCCTTTTTGAACTGTTGTCTCTTTAGTCATCCTGATAAGGCAAGATAATATATATATATATATATATATATATATATATATATATATATATATATATAATGTTAAGTGGACAATGAAAAATCAGCCCATACAGCCAATGAGCCTATTTTGGCTTTGATTTTGGCCCAAATAATCATTGAGATTGTAATGGGCTAAGTAATTATGGCCCAAAATCTCATTTATTGGCTGGTTGGGCTGATTTTATATTGTTCATTTAGCATTACCCTATATATATATATATATATATATATATATATATATATATATATATATATATATTATGGGAAGAATTTGATTAGATAGTAACTCTAAATTTTAGTTGGCATTGCTAAGATTACGTTTGTTTTTAATGTAGTGGTAGAGATATTGTAGTCATTGACATCAGAGATAGAGATACTGAAATCATAATCACAGTTTTATGTTTGATAAAATCTTAAAGGATAGAGTCACAATATCTACGAAGAAGATGAAGATGATGGAGAGGGAGAGCGGTTGAATCCAAACAAAAATTATGTTAGGAAAAATTGGACAATTTGAAAATAATAAGAAATTATTATAAACTTACAGTGATTCTGACTTATGATTTCGTGACTCTACTATTGGACTGGACAAAAATTGAGTAAATTTGTTCAGTGGGTCAAAGTGACGCTATGCCTCTCTATATTATGACCCAAAATCAAACGGTGATCATAGTCATTTTTTTACTAACTCTGAGCCTCAACCACCAAAGTTGGTGAAAACAAATGCAACCTACATGTACAATAAAAAGTAAACAAAAACAGTCAACATGTTGTGCACAATATATATAATATAATATGCACAACGTATATCACATGTTGTACCTACCATATATATCAGATAATATGTACAACATACATCATATATGTTACAAAAAAAAAAATTATAACATGTAATATATATTGTAAAGTAGATGGACTTCTAGTTCTCACGTACGGACATCACGATGTTACTGTTTGGGTAAGGCATGACATGCCGAAAATTGGTCGGCTGAAGCTAGTCGAGTCTGACATTGCTGTGTTAGGTCGCAAACAATCTTCTTGTAGAACAAATGATCGCACAATTAGTATAATTAAAAGATAGTGTAAAGGATAGCATTACATTCATACCCCTAAAATGTTATTTTTATGGTGCATTCTCACATGAAAACATTAAAATTTGTCTTTAACACGAAGGACCAATAAAGAAAGAGATATCCATATAGTATACCAAAGATCTACTGAATTATGGAGCATGATAACAAATCCCTCTTTCTTCATCCTCTAACTCCAACAAACCTATCCATCACTCCTTCTCCTCCACAGTTCCACATCCATTCCCTTTGCCACCAACATTCCCACCCTCCTTCCATCCCACTTCTTCACTGTCATCACCACCTTCACAGTTTCCAAAGTCAATTCTACAGGGAACCAAGGAAAGTCGAAATTGATGAATTTTTCTACATCCGACGTTATCAATATGAAAGCGTTGATGAGTCCTTAGATCGATTACAGAGTCTTCGTAACCAATATTTTATCCCATTACAAGAATTAGATGTAATCAAATTTGCAATCAATGGGTTAAATTTCAAGACTCGAAAGAAAGTTATTGGTCAACAATTTTTCGATTTGTCACAACTAGCAAATAAAGTGAAACAAATCGAAGAATTTCAAAAATTAAAAGAAGAAGAACAAAAAAATTTGGAGGATGAAAGTGTTGATGTCAATTATGACTAAGTCTTTTATTCTCATAAAAAAGACTCTTTGTATTATAAAATAATGTATGTTTCTACCAATTGTTATTGTTGAAGAGTATTCAATAATATCAAATATTTATCTTTTTCATTGATTTATCTAAAGATAAATATTTTGGAGGCATTTGTTAACCCCAAAAGTTGAACTCATGTATAGCATGATGATGACCATGATACTAATTAAGTTATAGTTTTGAAGCTTTGTATGTTACGTTGTTGAAGCTTCATGTGTCGAGGCCATATGCATTAATTTTTAAAACAATAATGCTTGACGTACAACAAAAATACATCTAACTTGTATTCAACATGTGCTATCAATATTACAGGATGTGTGCTATAGGTATCTCACATATACGTATAGCACACATCCTGTAACATGGATAACACACGTTGAATATAAGTTAAACGTATTTCGGTTGTACGTCAAACATTACTGATTTTTAAAGCTTTATATGTGTTTAGGCTTATGGTTTGACAAGTTGAGACTTTTCATAGTTCGACAAAATGCATATAGTTCGACCAGTCTTGAAACATATGGTTTGAAACTTTGGTTGAGCATATGTGTTTGGACAACAACAAACATAATTTCGTATGAAGATACAATGGAAGTTATTTAACCTTATCAATAGTTAGAAGCAAGTTTCAACGTTTAGGGTTAGTTTTAATTCTAGAAAATATGTAATCACCTAGGACACTTGTCATCATTCTAGGATTTTAATTTCTCTATAAATATAACCTATTGTATCATAATTAGGGGTTGGAAAAATTCTGAGAATATCATTCTCAACATCTCACATCAATCAATGGATTAAGAGAAGAAACTTAAGTTTTCCATCCACTCTCTTCCCCTCTCATCTTCTTTGTTATTTAGATTTATTAATATTAGTGTTGTTCTACAATTTCTCTTTTCTTCTTCATCTTCATCTTCTACGATTCTCTCTTTTTCTCCTATACTCTAATTTTCATCTTAATTTTCGGTTCTATTTCTTTTTGCACTTTTAATATGACTCATTCTAAAGAATTCATACTCAAAATTATTTTGTTTCAAATTTCATTAAATTAAAAATCGAATAAACACAGCTAACACTAAATTGAGGTGAAACCCCTACATTATGCAGTCCAAAGGCCTAGTTTTGTATCTATTAATTATATAGAGCAATCTAGTGTGTAGATGATTCTATACAATTGCATGGAATTGGCGTTTTAATTGTTTTCGGGGTAAGTCAACCAAATAAATAACTTTGTTGCTTGTAGTACTTAAAGAAAAGAACAAATATTTTGTTTAGCAAAGCGACATACATCACAAGCATTAGATTGAAAGCAAAATGTTTATAATAACTCATTCATTCTATCATAAGATAGAAACGTCCTATTGCATGTTTGGTATCAAGCAAAATAGTTTTTTTCTTTCTTTAAGGTACAAGACAATAAGGTTGTGAGTAGAAGTGAGTAAGGTACAAGACAATGACAAATAATTTTGAATTTCAATTTCAATGAACAATAATGTTAAATATAAAATAAAATTTTAGACAAAGATGGATTGGAATGAACAAAGATGGACTGGATCCTTTAATGGAATTTTACGACCAGCGTACCCTCTATTTTTTTTATCTATTTCCAATTATATCCTCTACATTTTCAACATAAAATATGTTTAAAATATAACAAAAAAAATTGTGTTAGTAATTGAATATATTTGCATTAGAAAATTAAAATTATGTTAAGCATGTAAAATTAACAAATTTATATATATAATTATATTAATACTTTAAATATTTAATGAATAAGAATAATTTTAAATATGCTCAAATTAGATTGAATGAAATAAATATAATTTAAAAATTTAGTGAATATACTTAATTTTATGAATTGTTAATAATATAATTATTTTTAAAGCTTAAAATTGTTTTTTATTATTTATTAATATAAAAGGGTAATTATGGTATTTTTACATCTTTCTGTTTCTTGTTGTCTGCTGTTATTGAATACAATATAAAGATATTCTTTGTGTTATGTACACTATTACATAAACAATTGTGAGACACAGTCTCTTTATGTCTTTGTGTCTCTGTCTTCATTATCTTAAGACAGCTACCAAACGCTATCTAATATTTTTTTATGTAATAGTACTAAAGACTATAGCCTTTAAAATAGTGAATTGCATAATTTTTTAAGCTAAGTAGAAATTGAAGGCTATAGACTTTAAAAAGTGAGATTTCACTATTTTTTGGATAAACACTATAAAAGTAAAGACAATAATCTTTAAAATACAGAATTACTTAAATTTTAAAAGTCAGTAGAAATTGAAGGCTATAGACTTTAAAAAGTGATATTTCCCTATTTTTCTAAAAACACTCGAACAGTAAAGACTATAGTCTTAAAATAGTGAATTACATAATTTTATAAAAGTTAGTATAAATTAAAGGTTATAGACTTTAAAAAGTGAGATTTCATTATTTTTCTAAAAACACTCAAAAAGTAAAGACTATAGTCTTTAAAATAGTGAATTGCATAATTTTTTAAACGAAGTAGAAATTGAAGGGTATAGACTTTAAAAAGTGAGATTTCACTATTTTTGGAGAAACACTATAAAAGTAAAAACAATAGTCTCTTTAAAATACAGAATTATTTAAATTTTAAAAGTCAGTAGAAATTGAAGGCTATAGACTTTAAAAAATGAGATTTCCCTATTTTTTCTAAAAACACTCGAACAGTAAAGACTATAGTCTTTAAAATATTGAATTACATAATTTTTAAAAGTTAGTAGAAATTATAGGCTATAGTCTTTAAAAAGTGAGATTTCACTATTCTTCTAAAAACAGTCGAAAAGTAAAGACTATGACATCTAAAATAATGAATTGCATAATTTTTTAAACTATGTAGAAATTGAAGACTATAGACTTTAAAAAGTGATATTTCACTATTTTTCGAGAAACACTATAAAAGTAAAGACAATAGTATTTAAAATACAGAATTACTTAATTTTTAAAAGTCAGTAGAAATTGAAGGCTATAGACTTTAAAAAGTAAGATTTCCCTATTTTTCTAAAAAACTCGAAAAGTAAAGACTATAGTATTTAAAATAGTGAATTACATAATTTTATAAAAGTTAGTAGAAATTGAAGGCTATAGACTTTTAAAAGTGAGATTTTACTATTTTTCTAAAAACACTTGAAAAGTAAAGAGTATAGCCTTTAAAATAGTGAATTGCATAATTTTTTAAACTAAGTAGAAATTGAAGGCTAAAACCTTAAACTCTAAACCCTAATTCTGGTTCCATGTTAACTTATGTTAACCTGCATTAATTTAAGTTAATGTATGTTTTGATTTGGTTGAACTTGAATTGACTATGTGTTTAAGAGTTATAAATTTGTAATGAGCTTGTACCTTTCTTTCAATTTTATGTAATGGATTTATGTTACCTTTCTTTATATTCTATATTTTATAATATAATATTAATCATATTTTTAATAGGTACGTAACTTGTCCAAATTTACGAGTTGATTTCACGGAGCCTTCACAAATTTATTTAGACTCTCGAGTTTGATTACATTGAATAGTAGTGCTCTCAACTCTACTTGAACTAAGTACAAATTATCGATTTGGTGAGATTGATAAAGATAGAAGCTACATTGATTCTCTAAGAAAAATTTTACGTTTTGATGTTGGAAAACAAAAATCTTTATTGGAAGAATCGTATCCCGTAAAAAGAAATAACATCACTTGAACTGACCTATAAATTAGACAAGAATTTAATGAATTTGGACACGAATAAATATTCAAATCAGTTCTTGAATTTATTTAGGCACAAAATTGATTACTCTTTTGATATTATTGTACGGCGGCTTCATTGAAAACTAAACAGAAAAAAGGAAAGAGAAAAAAAAAAAAAGCACATGTGATGATGTAGACTAAGAAGATGACATCATCTGTAGTACATCAAATAGATGAGATGTTGATTGATGAGGAGGATAATTAATAGAATAGTTATAATATATAATCGAGTTTACGGTAAATTTTACCTGTGATAACATATCAACTAAGAGTTTTATAATACTATTATAGTTATAACTTTTAATTATATCTTGAATGGTTGATATCTTGCCACGTGTAAGATTCACCGTGAACCCCGGTCGTACTAATCACACAGAAACTATATCATGGAAGAGCATTAAGACCATGGTTGAAGAAAATGGTGAAATCATCCATTTGATTCTTAGGTAAAGATAAGCCAATCTCAATCCCACCGACAAAATCTCTACTCTGTAAAAGAGAAACAGCCATGGTAGAATTAATTGAGACCTCCTCAATTTTCTTGGGCCTCCCCCACCCAAAATCTGATTCATCATAAAGCTTCAATTTTGGAGACCACGTAGCATGAACATGTGGTTGTTGTTGTGACCCATTTAATATCACATCCCAATCCAAAACCCAATTCTCAGCCTCATCCAAAATTGATGCATCAAGCTTCTTAATTGTGCTCCCAATTGCTTTAGCTGCAACAACCATTCCATTTTCTTCAAGTAACAACCCCTTTCTTCTCACGCTTGCTCTGCCAAACCCAACACAATTACCCAAATATGTTTTGGGAACTGGGAAATCAAACCTTGTTATTCCACCAGCTATGAACCCAAAATAAGTAGGATCTTCATGACCCAATTTTTCACCATTCACATGAATTATTTCTTGAGTTTTGGCCAAACAAACCCACAAAAATGCACATGTTAATACATAAGCAGATAAATGCAGAGGCTGAGATTGATTCTTTTCCTCGCAATGATCATTAATGAATCGCTTAATCTTCTCCATTTCAGGTACCCCCATCAAGAAAGTGGCTCTAACCATGCTTGAACTAGATAGATCTAATAATGCATTGGGATTTCTAGTTCTGCCTATGGTAATGCCATTCTCTAGTGTTCTTCTTCTCCATTCTTTCAGGAAAGCCTCTCTGAGCCCCTTTGCATCGACAATGACGCTCCGATCGTGGAACGGAAGCGACTCCTCTAGTGGTGAATTAGCTTCAGGTGAGGAAGAATATGAAGCCCATGTCTTGAAGAAATTGCTGAATGTTCTTCCATCGGCAACAACATGGTGAAAGGCAAGGCCAATAGAGATACCAAAATTTGGGAATAAAGTTACTTGAATAGAAAACAGAGGAACCCCTTTTTCACCACATGAAGGAATTGATGCCAATTTTGGTACAAGTTGATGGAAGTAATTGAAATCTCTTGGGTGATTACTGCACAAGTGTTCAAAATCAGCACCATTTGAAATGGCAAATGTCAGTGAAAGTGATGAGTTGTCATTAGCAAAAGCAAGGTGGGGTTTGGTGGGTGGTGAGGGGACAAAGGTGGCAGCAAAAGGGTAGTAAAGTTGGAGTGTGAGTGAGAGAGAGTGCTTCAATTTTGGGATTGTGGTTGCTGTGAAGTGAGAGATGGGGTAAGGGAAATCATACAAGAATAGAGGTTGGCTTGGAGAGAAGAAGAGCCAAGGAAGGTCAAGGAATGTAAGAGGGAGGTTAGAGGTTGGAGGGGTTGTATTGGGATTGGGAGGGGGACTCACCTTGCATTGCTCAAGGACCTTAACTGTGAAAGGTTTTGACATGGTGATGAGAATAACAAGAGTCTTGTGGGATATGACTATATAGTGGAGTGGGGTGTTGTTTGTTATCTAATTGGGATGCCTAATATAGTAATATATAGAGAGACACATAAATGCTTCTTGCAACTGTCTGTGTAGACATCTATTATTGTGCACAAAAGCTTGGAGCACAACACAAATACTAGCCAAAACAGTCAATAAAACTCATTTAATATTTTATGGCTCAAATAGCACTTTTAATCATGAGTATATTTTTAATGGGCTGGATGATTATGACTAAAATTTCTATTTGTTTATTGTTTTGACTGATTTTTTGTTGTGTCTCTAGTAATGCTCATTATTGTGTGAATAGTGAAGAAGAGAGAGAGAGAAAATATATATGATAGAATTAAAAACAATTCTAAATATAGATATCATTTTTCACCTAATTTTCATCACATTTAAATGTTGACAACTTTTATGAATATATTGGCAACTTGCCAACATTTGAATATGTGGAAAATGGATGGATGGTACGGTTCTATGTCAACAATGCTTGACATACAATATAAATACGTCCAACTTGTATCCAATTGTGCTATCCAAGTTATAGAATATGTGCTATACATATAGCATATATACGTATAACACACATCATGTAACATAGATAACACATGTTGGATACAAGTTGGACGTATTTCTGTTGTATGTCAAACATTATTGTTTCTATGTACAAATAATAATGTTTGTCGTACAACAGAAATATGTCGAACAAGTATCCAACATGTGCTATATATATAACATACGTATATATAGCACACATTACGTCTTATGTATAGCACTCATTGGATACAAGAAACATTATTGATGTACAAATAACATTACCCTAGAATTAAGGCTTTTTTTTCTCAATAATAGGGGATTGGACTTTATGTCCAATAATTGTTTGTGCTAAGTACGGAATTGAATTTATATCTTTATGTAATTTAATTTTTTATATAATTTATTATTCATTCGGTTGAAAAATTTGAAAACATATTTTGAAAATATGATTGGTTATGTTTTGTAGAAAATGTTTTCAAAAAATATTTTCTAAATATAACCAATTTTAAAAAACAGTATTTTCTTGTTTTCTCTAAATATTTTCTTTAAAAACGCGGTGGCATACTTGTAAATAATTGAAACTTTATTTTAAAAATACATGTAAAAAGTACTCTCTCTCATGGAAACACTCTTCCACACAGCGCGCTCTCTCTCTTGCAATGACCACTCTCCTTCTCCCATTAAATGTTTTAGATCTCTCGTCTTCATGGTCATGCGGAGGCTTTCTGGAGTCAAAAGTCACTTGCAGGGGAGGAATCACTTCCTCTTGGTGATAGAGTGGCAGTTCTTAAAGAGCAACAATCTTCTGGTATTCCAAATGGCGTGAAGCAAGGTCGATCACGAGAAGATCTAGTATTACGAGGAAGATGATGATGATAATAAATTGCCGCGCCAGAAGAAGAGGGGGGTTGAATCCTTGGGGATTAAGCCACCAAGATCAGGGGGGTTTCGTGGTTGCGGGAGAGGGAAACGCGGCGATAGTAGAAGAAAATAAACAAACCAAACATATTTTTTTTTATGTTTTCTCAATTTAAAAATAAAATTTATTTTCACAAATCAAACATATTTTCTAAAAGTTAAAAAATTAAAAATAAAAATTGTTTTTAGAAAATAAAAATAGAATATGTTTTCACAAAACCAATCAGCACCTTATTTTTTATTTTTTTAAATTTATTTTTCTTATCATTTTAATTTTATAAATTGAAGATCTAGCTATTTACAGAGTTAAGAAAACTACTTTGTAATGTAAAATTTCATTACAAGTAACATAAAAAAACAAACACATTGCTAATTTGGTTTACAATTTTTATATTTATTTTTTCATATTTAAAAATAAAGTTGCAACTATCTGATTGCTTTTTACATATATTTGGCGAAAATATTTTCATCACATGTAGCATCACTAAAAAGTTAATAAAAAATAATAACAAAGTTAATGTTATATTAACTTCCACATTTCATAAGAACTAAAAAGATAATGTTTGTTTCAATATCATATTATTAAGGTTCCATACATAGGAAGGTATATTATAAGGAAACTATTATAGATACTATAGTGTCAAAATGGAACACTAATATGTTATGTGCACCTATATTAACATGAAAATTCATAATTTTTTCATCAGTTATAACAATAATTTTTAACTAAAAGGCACTATAAGAACATCAATATAATTATTTATTAATAAGGAATTAGAAATAAAACAATAAGATATTGGCATTAGAAATGATCATGTATTTTATTTATTAATAAGGAATTTGCATATTTATAATGAATCAATATGCTTTTGTACTTTGCAAAATTAACTAATGTTTAGGTAACTTCTTTTTTTAAAATCAAAATTTTAAAATAAAATCACATTGAGATATATTTTATGGGATCAATTATGCACATTCTTTATTAGTGAACAAATTAAAAGTACATGTGATGATTCTTAATGATACATGTGAATGTACTTTTTGTTGTATCGTAATTAACTATGGTCATTCTTACAATGTTTTTTCAGCTAAAGTTATGATTATATAGGAATAAAAAAGACAAATAATAAATACTTTTGAAATTATTAGTAGACTTTCTTGCTATTATAGCATCAATAATAATTTCCATATAAAATTGTTCATTTTATTGAAGTATAAAGTATTGATTGGTTGAATGTGTAAATAAAATTGATAAAGAACGATAATTAAACTTTTATATATATATATATATATATATATATAAAATTAATTTTTTAAAATAAAACTGTTAAGTCAAAAATTTAATTACAAATGTTAAAACAATATAATATATATAACAAAGTAAAAATTTTAAAACTTGTGTAATGTTGGAGCATTTTAGTTACAATTGCGTATTTTATTCAATTGTGTTTACTGTGAGTAAAAAAACACTACTAGAAATATGCTGATATACCTACATGAATTCCTGATGGCGCTATTCCTGTCGGGAATCCCAAGCATGTAGACCGGAATTAATGAAAGCAAAATGTCCTCATCTTACCATTGAAGCCTCGTCAGAACGCCATCAATAGTTATAACCCATTTGGTGGCAAGAAAAAATGACGCACCTTTTTCCGTCCCTACCCCGTCGGGACCCTGTCAAAAAATTAATGAATTTTGGTGGGTATAATATACTTGTCCTATCCCCGTCGGGAAAGTTCAAAATTAATATACTGTCTACTCCCCATCGGCCCATAGTTGAGGTAATAGTCGTCTTCAGCCTGTCGAAAATGTACTGTTAGGGTTTAGGGTTGGTTACCGTCAAAACACCGTCAGGAATGAGCAGATACAAGACGTCGTCCCGTGGCCATTGGTGATTTTTGGTACAAAACGTATCGTATCACTGGTGCGACGTTATATCACAGTACATGTTCACCTAATGTAACATGGTTTCAAGGAAGATCTACCTGGTGTGGACAGAACACGGGGAGACGGTAATAGACACCGATCACGTGCAAGGTGAAAGTAGCTACGGTGGAATGAAATGAACATATGAACATAACACGGGGGGTAAGACTTGAGAGGATAACTTGAATAGGTACGAGGAGATGACACTACTAGAAACTCTCGGATTATCGACGGATATTATCGAGGGATAGCCTTAATATCCGTTGATGATTCAATGTATCGACGGATAGTCCCCCACGATTACTACCTAGTCGGAATTCAATTATCGACGGATTTGACCAAAACATCCGTCGATAAAATATCGATGGATATATCCGTCGACATCCGTCGATATTATTGACGGACGTATCGGCTGATATATCCCTCGATAAAGGTATTTTAAAAAAATATGAAAATCATTAAATATTTGTATCGGCGGATGCTTATCCGTCGATAACTTATTTTTCGAATAAAAAAAATTAAAAAAATTATTCAGTTATCAGCGGATGCATCCGTCGACAACAGTAGCCGAAATTTTTTTTTTTTATATCTGAAATAATAATATTTAAACTAAATCAAAAATTATAACAAAATAGTAATAATCTCCATAAATAAAACTATAATGAAATATCATAATGTATATAGTAATCAATATTTACAAAATAGATAAAATCCAAACATTATATATAAGCGAAGTCATAAAAAATCCAAAACGTAATGTCTGAACATCCAAAACATAAACAATAAAAAAAAGTCATACAAAATCCATCGTATCAACGTCAAAATCATCATCACCAGCATCATCTCTGGATGCATCCGGCTGAGTACGAGGAGTAGTCTGGGCAGGAGGAGGTCGAGGAGTCGGTGTGTGGGCAGCGGCGGCAGCAGTAGGCTGAGGTGCAGATGAAGAGGGCTGAGGAGCAAGCGGTGTCGTCTGGGCAGCGGCAGCAGCAGTAAGTGGAGGTGGTGTAGAATATGAGGGATGTGGATAGTCTGGATGATATGCAGGTGGAGGAGGAGGCCATAATGTAGGGGATAAGGCGGAGGGGGATGAGGCTACTGTGGGGGAGTGGGAAGGAAGGGTGATGGCTGAGAAGGTGGTGGTGGTGCAGATGATGACCCTCCAGCAGCAAAATTCCCGTAATACTGGGACATCTGCTCTCTAATCTGCCGGCTGACCTCCGCAGCAATCTCCTGCTGCTGGGCGATCCTGTCCTGCTATCGACCGGTCCGCTCCTCCTCAAGCTGCGCTTGCAGCACCTCGACCCGGGTCTGTAGCTCCAGGTTCAGATTGTGAACCCGGTCACGGACCTCAGCGTCGCTGCTCTCCGCTGAGGCTGCTGCTCCTGTTGCAACAGATGCATGGGAGGAACGGGCAATGGGGTTCGCGATCGCGCCCCACCCGTATATGCGGCCCTTGTAAGGGCCGCCCACAACCTCAGTCCACACCGCCTCCTCATCGACGGGTGGGACGGACTCACCGGGCTGTGATGCCTCTGCCAGCTGAGTGCGGACCTCATCCAAGCGGCGCGTATAATCAGCCTACAATGAGAAGAATGCATAATCATTTTAAATGGAATACATAATCATATTAATTGAATACATTTATACAACTATGATGAAATCACTTACATGAGTGCGCTGCGACCGCTCGTCTACCTACGTCGTCTTGTCGCCCTTCCTCGTGTGCGTCTCCCTGAACAACTCCTCCTGCGTGGGTGGTCTCTTCAGCCTCTGCTCCTGTAAGTTTAAGACAATTGAAGAACAAAGCATTAATTAATCAATTCATATATAAGAAACATAAAATGAAATGTATTGCAGATATTACGTACCAGCCGTCTCTTAGTGGAATCCACAGTAGCGGATCCACCACAATGAAGGGAGTCACCCCTCAATGAGGCCCTGCTAGCCTTGGCCTTCTCCGACTTGGCCTTAAACCTCGGAGAAGACCAATACTCGTGCAGCACACGGTAGTGGGCATCCGACATCCACTTGTGATGCTTGTCCTTGCCATTACGGATCCATAAGTACATGTCACCGAGCCTCTTAGCTGCCCGATGGCAGAAGGCACGGTACAGTACTGGATCATCGGCAGGACTAATGGTGAAGTGAGACTACAATATATAGACAAATTTAATTTGTTAGTTACCACAACATAATTAATTACTAATTACTAAAATTGAAGAGTTCATATTACCTTCCACTCCTTATACCATCGTCGCCTCTCCTCCTCGGTCAACTTCGAGAAATACTCGATCGGCCTATGATACATCTTATGTATCGTGGCCGTGATCTGATGAGTGCCGAGGGTGGCAGGCACAAAACTACATTGTTATAAAGAATTAGTTTCCATTTTATATAATAATCACTTTTACATTTTATTTATAAAAGATTGACATTTATAACAACTTAAATCATATACCTTAGACCGGATGAATCCGGTCTGATGGAGGGGAGAGGACGTGTATCTGAAGCTGCTGATGCAATCTCGGGTGGCACCTCATTACTGCCCCCAATGTCATGTGGGGAGGCAGTAATGGGTGATGACGATGGTCCCCCAGCAGCAGATGGTGATGGTGATGGTGATGGTGATGGTGATGGTACTGGCTCGTAGTTCGGGTCCTCCTCCGTCTCTGGCCCCGGCTCACGACCAGGGATATCATACAGATGCTATCACAAACATTCTTCTCAACATGCATGACATCTAGACAGTGACGAACAAGATTATCTTTCCAATAGGGTAACTCCCAGAATATGCTATGCTTAGTCCAGTTATGGTCCACACCATAACCTGGAAACTTGACTACTTTACCCAATTCGGTTATCTTAGGCAGATTTTTAACTCTGTCCCAAACCTGTCTTCCAGTAAGCCTAACATGTGGTTCTTCATGTCCAACACAGTTTCGCTTAAACCCATACCTGTTATTCCTAAATGCATGATCATTTGGCAAGAATCTCCTATGACAATCAAACCATGAGTTCTTGCCGCCATTCTTAAGTGTGAAGGATTTTGTATCCTCCATGCAAATAGGGCAAGCTAGCTTCCCCTGTGTCATCCACCCAGACAACATACCATAAGCAGGAAAGTCATTAATCATCCACATTAGAGCGGCTCTTAGCATGAAATTTTCTTTGGTGGCCACATCATAGGTCAAGACCCCATTGTGCCACAACTGCTTCAATTCATCTATGAGTGGTTGGAGGAAAACATCAATTTTAGCTTTTGGATTATCAGGGCCAGGAATTACACATGTTAAAAACATGTACGGATCTTTCATGCACATCTCAGGAGGAAGGTTGTAAGGGGTAACAACAACAGGCCAACAAGAATAAGACTTGTTAAATAAGTTATTTGGCGTGAACCCATCTGAGCAAAGCTCTAATCTAACATTCCGCGGATCATTTGCAAATTGAGGGTGACACCTATCAAAATGCCTCCAAGCTTCACCATGAGAGGGATGCGTCATTATCCCGTCACTTCTCCTATTCTCATAATGCCACCTCATATGAGGTGCAGAGCTCATAGAGGCATACAAGCGTTTTAACCTAGGGATTAGGGGAAGATAATGCATCCTTTTGTTGGGAATATGCTTATACCTCCCATTACCCGCTCTTCTAGGTTTGAACCTGGGGGCCTGACAGAATTTACATTCAACTAATTCAATATCCTCCTTATAGTACAACATGCAACCATTCATTCAACAATCAATTTTCTCTAATTTCAACCCAAGTTTTGAAACTAACTTCTTTGCCTTATAATAGTCCCTAGGAATTGCCTCTGGTCGTGGATTAGCATCACTCTTTAAAGTAGTCCATCGATCAAAAGCACTTTGACTCTCGTTTGCCTCTGACTTGATAGACAACATCCTAACTGCCACTGACAACTCAGAAAGAGCTGAGCCCTCCTAAATGGTTGTCTTTGCAGATTCTAACAAAGAAAAAAACCTCTGCGCTTCAAGATTTGGTTCCTCCTCTCTGGGTTCATTATAATCTTCATCATGTTGCCCCCCCAAAGGCATCATGGATCATTTCCTCATAACCGCCCCAATTTAAATTACGATCCCCATATTGTTCACCATCAAACCCACTTGAACTACCTCCGACAAACTGATCCTGCTGTACTGACACTGACTCGACTTCCCCAAGGACTGTCCATACATAATAATTATCCATAAATCCCTTTTTGTACAGGTGAACCTTAATCGTGTCAACGTCATAGAAAAACCTACAAACACACTCGGCACATGGACACTTGACTTTTCTCTTAGTCCTAAATTGTTCAGACATAGAAGCAAACCCCACAAACTCTTCAACTCCAGCATAGAATTCCGACTTAATTCCCCCTATTCGGGTGTAACCTATCATACATCCATGATCTATTTGTTGATGACATTGCCCTTGAATATTGGAGAATCCTAAAATGAGAAGTTTAACTAAGGCTTATTAATAACAACTTTTTAGTTAATCTAAATTCACCATTATATTAATACGACACAAATGATTTTTACAAATTTGTTAAATTTTTACTCAAACATAATTTCGAAAGAGTTTCCTTTAGTTTTAGATAACTTAACAACAGTTATTTAATTTCACAAAATTTTTACTTCACAAAATTTTGACAGAGTCTCCCCTAAATTTTAAACAAACTTTCTCACATTTTACAAAAAATGAGAAGTTTAACTAAGGCTTATTAATAACAGTTTTTTAGTTAATCTAAATTCACCATTAATACGACACTAATGATTTTTACAAATTTGTTAACTTTTTACTCAAACATAATTTCGACAGAGTTTCTCTTAGTTTTACATAACTTAACAACAGTTATTTAATTTCTCAAAATTTTTACTTCACAAAATTTTGACAGAGTCTCCCCTAAATTTTAAACAAACTTTCTCATTTAATTTTACAAATCAATCAACCAGTATTGCCGGAGTTTAAGGACCGGTCTCAGACTAAGTCATCTACCCTAAGGTTTTGCAACAATAACAACAGAATCATATCTTAAATTAAAATTAATAAATAACATACCTAATATAAACGTAAGCTCCAATCGCCGAATATATCAACAATTGTTCTCATATATATCATTTAAATAATATATTTGTTACGTTATTGAAAAATTACTTACTTTAAATAACATATAAGTTTGTTAAATCTATCTTTTTTGGAATAACGTTTCTATTATTGTTTTAAACATTTTTCCTTTTAAAAAAATTAATATATTTATTTTTTAAAAAACAAAGTTTAACATATTAATTTTTTAAATAGAAAAATAAAAAAAATTAATAAATACAATATATTAAAATACCAAAACAATGAAAAATTAAAATTTAACAAAAATACCTAATAGAAGAGCAAGAGAAGCTTCCTGGCGGAGGTCCGGTGGTGGCGGTGGCAGCGGACGGCGGTGACGGCGGTGGCAGCGGAGAAGACGGAGGATGCTACAATGAGTTCTCATTAGAGACCTCAAACAAAAAATCGAAACCGATTAAAATGTAGAGGACAGAGAGACTAACATGTTGGCACTTCCCGGAGGGCGAACGGGCGGCGGACGGTGGCGGAAACGGCCGTTATTCGCGGCGGAGAGAGAGAGAGAACGGAGAAGAGAGAGAGAGGGTCGTTCGCGAAATGAGGAAGAAAGAGACGATGTCTCCTCATATTCGCGGGTTATCGACGGATGGTTTAAACCATCCGTCGATATTATCCCTCGATAAAAGGCACCCGATTTAATGAAACGGTGCGTTTCAGTTATCGAGGGATGAAACCAATATTATCCGTCGATAGTTGTCTTCTAGGTTTAGGGTTTAGGGTTTTATCGGCGGATATTTTAATCTACATCCGTCGATAAATTCAACCTGACCAAAAAAAATTTTTTGTTTTGGGCGGGAACATATTATCGAGGGATATTTTCTAAAATATCCCTCGATAATAATATTCGTTGATTAAAAATTCTCCTCAATGCTTTATCTGTCGATACATCCGCCGATAACCTTGGCAAAACCATCCGTCGATAACGTCGGTCGATAATCCGAGAGTTTCTAGTAGTGTGATATTTGACGGGTTATGCCTTGAAAATAGAGGTGTTCAGAAACGGACAGAGGAACCACCAAACAAAGATACTCAAAGTTTCTTCACACTGCTAATAGAGGCTGCTAATCAACCGTTATGGTCAGGGTGCGCACACTTGGAGTTGTCTTTGGTCGTTCGAATGTTGAGCATCCAAGTCGGATGAGAATCAAAGTCAAAGTTCATTCGAACAGTGGAGTAAGTTGATTGGTAAGATTACAAGATCCATGAAACCCTATTATTAAATAAAAAACCCATATTTTGATGGGTTAGTAAAATACAAGATCCGACTTAAGTCCATCTTTAATTTCTCCCTTCTTTGTTTACTTTCTTCTTTGTTTACTTTCATTCACAGTCGCTGCTAATACTAGATTGAGGTGAAACCCCTGCAGTATGTAATCCAAAGGCCTAGTTTTGTATCTATATATTAACTAATGTTTTTTTATCTGAATATGCACGAAAAATTATATTTTCAACATTAAAATTAAAAAAATATATAATTTATATATGAAATATTAAATACATATATTTTGTAAAATGTTTATTTTCATATGATCCTTAACTCTATGCATGTTAAAATTGTGTATTGCAATGAATTTTATCATAAATTAAGAAAATTAAAAATTGATTTGAAGTTTGATTGAGACAATACAATGAAATATATATTTTAAAAAAATATTAATATAAGGCACAATTTACTAATTATGTGAAATATGAATTATTTTTTACCCATAAATATGAATTATTTTTCAATAAAAATTATCATAAAAATTAAATTCTCATTTTTAATAATTTAAAATTTAATTTAATATAAATTATTATAAAAATTGATGAAACTTACTTTCTATTCATAAAATATATTATTTATTGTTAAAAAATTTATACATATCATAAATAGGGTGTGAGATTACAATAACTATTGGTGCATGTCAATTAAAATTTTTTTCTTATCATGTTAAACCTTTTTTTTTTCCATTTTCTCCTTTTATAATAATCTATCTTTTTTTTATTGTTAAATATAGAGTTCATTATGTGAAAGTACTATACTGATATATTTTATGTAGTTCCTTCAAAATATAGATAACTAACTTTTATTTATATTTATAATAATACTATAATCCTAATTAAATAAGGAAATAAATATAAAACATATGTAATAATGAAACTAATCCACAAATATTATCTAAGATATCAATTATTCCTTTATAATCATCATTAAATTTAATTATTTATTTTTCATTACACCAAGAAGATTAGTGAAAGTAATTAATGATTGTATTTTTCAATTTTTTTATCTTTTTATAAATACAATAGCAAGATTCATTATATGTTCCCAACTTATTCCTCTTTTCTTTTTATACTTATATTTTTAACCCTTGCAATACACAAAGAAAATCTCCTCAAAATATAATGATTATTAAAAAATCATTAATTAATTATATTAATAACAATTTATAAATAAGAAGTAAATTATATATTCTTAAACTTTAAAAATAGAAACCAATAACTCTAAATTAACTCTAAATTATATATTTTTTTATAATCTGTTTTTTCTTCTTATTTATCATTTGTTATGAGCTAAACAGAAATATAGAAGTAAGGGGAAATATTTTTTTTTCTAAATTTTATTCATTATTATTCAAAATTCATAATAATTATTGTCTAACATACATTATTTAATAACTAAAATTAACTATTTTATGATGTAAAATTTTATTACTTACGTGCATGATTTGGTTTTTTGTCATAATTGTTTTTATTTCTTATCTCATTAGAATTTTTTCTTCTTGAAACACATATTATGTATCTTGGCTAGTTTACTAATATTATTTTATTTAATTTTTTAGTTAAAGTAAAATATATTAAACTAATTTCATAAAAATATTATCATATTCAATTAATGTATTTACAAGTTCTAATGTTCACTTAATAAATGCTCTCCACTGAATAGCTTTTAATTGTATATTTCCTTAATTAGAAACTATTAATTTTTAATTAAAATGAAAAATTCTACACTAATAACACTTGGCAAAACTTTCCAATTTATTCCTCTCAAATTTTTATATTAATAGATAGATTGATAGATATAGAGCAATCTAGTGTGTAGATGATTCTATACAATTGCATGGAATTGGCGTTTTAATTGTTTTCGGGGTAAGTCAACCAAATAAATAACTTTGTTGCTTGTAGTACTTAAAGAAAAGAACAAATATTTTGTTTAGCAAAGCGACATACATCACAAGCATTAGATTGAAAGCAAAATGTTTATAATAACTCATTCATTCTATCATAAGATAGAAACGTCCTATTGCATGTTTGGTATCAAGCAAAATAGTTTTTTTCTTTCTTTAAGGTACAAGACAATAAGGTTGTGAGTAGAAGTGAGTAAGGTACAAGACAATGACAAATAATTTTGAATTTCAATTTCAATGAACAATAATGTTAAATATAAAATAAAATTTTAGACAAAGATGGATTGGAATGAACAAAGATGGACTGGATCCTTTAATGGAATTTTACGACCAGCGTACCCTCTATTTTTTTATCTATTTCCAAATATTTTGTTTAGCAAAGCGACATACATCACAAGCATTAGATTGAAAGCAAAATGTTTATAATAACTCATTCATTCTATCATAAGATAGAAACGTCCTACTGCATGTTTGGCAAGCAAAATAGTTTTTTTTTCATTCTTTAAGACAAAATCGTTTTGAGAATTTAAGTTTGTTGGACTGATTTGAGAAAATAAATAAATTGAAGCCGTTGAGTTGGAGAAAAAGTTGTTTGTAGCAAAAATAAGTTGAATATATGTGGGGCATTGTTTTTTCAAAGAAAAATTTGTTTTGCTAAAATTATATATACCCTAAAAAATTATTCTCTTATTTCTTTATATCTATTTTTTAATGCATCACTAAAAAATGATTCTTTTTCAATCAATCAGATAATACAAATTAGCTTCAACACATTTTTCACAAATGAATAATTATATGAAAATTATTATGTAAATAAATAACTATTGAAATAAGTGTAATGATTTAGTTAATTTAAATACACACCTAGCTAGTGCACATTTGGAAAAAATGAAAACTTATACTTATTTAATAATCACTTATATGTATAATTATTTTTTATATAATTATTTATTTAAAATAAATTTATGTTTTAGTATTTTATTCGAAAAATAACTTTAAGTTAATTTGTATTGTTTAAATTATTTAAAACTTATCACTCGGGAAAGGAGGCAAGAGCGACCGAGGTCTGACGAAAGAGGTCGATCTCAGGAGCACGAAGAAAGGAATGACAGGCACAAGCGATCTCGTGAAAGGGAAAGGGACCAACAGTCCTAGAATTACGACGAACGGGAACACTCCCAAACCTACGTCGAGCACCGAAAAATGGTCGGTGGAAGAGGGGGAGTGTTCTAGTTCCGTGCAGAAGGTCCCTTGGCCCCACACATCCTGAAGTACTAAATGCCCCCAGGTCGGACCCCACCAGGGCTCAAGTACGACGGGACCACCGACCCTGAGCAACATCTGGAGGCCTTCAAGTCCCGAATGGATTACGATGAAGCGGCAGACGAGGAAAGATGTCGGGCATTCCCGATCACCTTGCTGAAGACGACATTGAAGTGGTACAACCGTCATCCATCAAGGTCGATCAATTGCTTTGCCGACCTCGCTGCCCAGTTTTTAGCTCACTTCACTACAAGGAAGACGAAGTCGAGGTCTTCTGTGAGCTTGATGAACATCAGGCAAAAGCAGGGGAGGCCGCTTAGAGCCTACTTTGAAAAGTTCAACGCTGAAGCGCTACTTGTGAAAGATTTGCATGTGTCTAATGCAATCACCCTGCTCATCAACGGATTCCGCTAGTCGTCGTTCGTCGAGTCTCTCTCCAGGTTGGAGCCAATGACCATGGAAGAGATCTAGGACAAAGCGGCCGAATTTATAATGGCCGAAGAGGTCATGATGGCGAAGATGAAGAAGGAGTCTGCAGATGACGAGGTTGAGGAAAGAAAGTCGGAGAAGACCCGACGTCAGAAGCCTAGCGAAAAAAGACCGAGGTCAGAGAAAAGAAAAAATGCCCCCTACATGGGAAAATGTTCCGACTACACCCCCTTATCATAGTCGGTAAGTGAGGTATACAAGGAAATACAACACACCGAGCGGTTGCTCAAGCCTAAGGCGATGAGGCAAAGGGCGAATACAAACTGGGGTGTGTATTACGATTTACGACTACCACGGACAGTATGGCCACAAAACGGAGGATTGCCACGACCTCCGAGATGCCATTGAAATACTCATCCGAGCTGGCAAGCTTGTCAAGTATGTGACCAAGTAGAGGGGGCCAAAAAGAAAAAGGGAAAGTAGTCTGGCGATGAAAAACGAAATCCGAGAAATCGGAGGACCGAGGAAGATGGTGAACCCGAGAATAGCTCTGAGGTGGTGAATACAATTCACACCATCTCAGGAGGTTTTGCAGGAGGGGGAGCCACTGTTGCAGCAATGAAGAGAGCGCTTTCTGACTTAAGCTTTGGAGTCCTTTTCAGGGAAACACCCTCGTGCCTTGGAGAGGAGTTGTGTGAGGAGTCAGAGTTCGGCGACAGTTCAGACTTGAGGGAAAGGTACGAAATTGTCCTTAATTTTAGTAATTAAAGTGTATTATATATTAAATTTTATTATAAAATAGTTATTAAATTTTAAAAAATTAAAATTTTTATTTTTAAATTAGTTAATCAGTTAAAGCGATTTTTGCCGGTTTTTGAATGGTTTTCCCGGTTTTTACCGATTTTCAAAATTCCAATTTTTAAGGCCCATTTAGACGGGACAGAGGTCTGGTTCCTGATTCAACCGATCGGTTCGGGTTTTAGAACAATGGGTATAAGATTTAGTTTGGATAAAGAGCTTAATTAAGTCCTTATATTTTAAGAACTTATTGATAAGGACTTTAAATAATAGAGTAAACCCCAAAACTAGTCCCTGACAATTTAAGCGTTGGACAAGGTAGTCATTGACAGTCGGAAATACCCTAACCAGTCCCTAACAATGTCAAAAGTCGGACATCATAAGGTCCCTGGATGGAAAACGTTAAAGTTGTTAGTGACAATTTCATTTTTAGACAAATTGGTTCTTGACAATTTTATTGTTGAAAAAACTGGTCAATAACTTTATTTGATTTTTTTATCATTTATCTTCTTTATTATAATATACATTTTTAAGCATTGTCATATCAACTCTGTATATCTCTCATTTGATTATTACGATTCATTTTTAATGGATTTATTTTACTATTCCTAAAATGTCATTTATTAACTTTTACATGTACAAATCTTCATATTTTAAATTTTGTATATTAAAATTTATACTAATAACTAATATTAAATATAAAAATTAACTATTTTAAGTTATATAAAATTTATAATAAAATACATCTATTATCTTGTTAGTGTTTTAACATTTTCAATTAAAAGAATGAAAAATTACTTTATTTTTTTGAAGCAAGTAAATTAAGAGGTGTGGTACATAAAATTATTAAAAAAAAATAATATATTATTAACAAGAATATTTTTAAAAATACCAAAACAATTGCATTAAAGAGTGAATAGAAATTTTCAAATAAAATATATATAGATTTGATTTAAAAATGTTTAGAGTTGAGTATGTTAATGAAAGTAATAAATGATAAAAGATAAAAGAATTTAAAAAATAATTAGGGAGTAATTTTTCTGACAATTAAATTGTTAGGGACTAATTTGTCTAAAAATGAAATTATTAATATTGTTAGTTTTTCCGTCAGGGACCTTATGATGTCCGACTTTTAATATTACCATGGATCAGTTAGGGTATTTTCGATTGTCAATGACCAACTTGTTCGGCGCTAAAATTGTCAGGGACCAGGTTAGAGATTTACTCTAAATAATAAGTAACTTTTAAAAATCTTATTTAGTATTTGGAAGAAGAAGAATATTATATTTTGATTTATAGTACTAAATTTTAGAAAATTGTGCAAAAATCTTTTAAAGAAGTTACATATCTTAATTTCCCAAGAAGTACTTTTTAAAAATTAAGAATTACACTAGAAACTAATACAAACACATTATAATAACTTTTAAGTTATGAAAAGTTACAAAAAGTCTTGCAATCAAACTCATCCTAATAATTGTTTAATTATATATATAATTACTAACAGCATTTTAATCATTAATCACTAAACGGGACGCAATGAAAATGATTCTGAACATAGAAAGAAAAGAATAGCAGGTATCACTAGCCGCGAGTAGTTACACCAAGAATAAAATATACTATATTAACAATAATAATGTTGAATGAAGCAGACAAAATGAAACTCGACTCTCTTTTTCCCCCATTTTCCCCCACATTTTTTTATTAAGCTTCTTCCTCCGGTGACACTTACGAAAAAAGGCAGATAAGTGAATATCACAAAACCAAAAAATACCACAAAAGGGTCCAACCTAGTACCCACACACTTCAACTGTATGGATAAATCATCCAGAGATGTTTCCACCATATTCTCATCTTCATTCTAGTCAAAAATCAACGCCCACCCCGTACGCAGCCTTAACAACCAAAGATGAAAATAGACATTATTAAACTTCACCTACATCTACTTAGTCATCTAGGTATCAAAATATCCTTCCATGTACAGAAGAAAGTCCCAAAATTAAGCCAAGCGTCTCCTTAGTTTAATACTCTTTTTTTATATGATTTTTTTTTTCCAACCAGACATCAAGACACTGATGCAACCATAGTCTGCAACCATCTTAAGAATTGAAGAACTTAAGTAGCACCCAAGCTTCCTTCCGGCTTAGACTCTGTTCTGACATAGGTGAGACCGCGAGTAGCAGGTGCAGAAACACTGCCCATATTCGAGGATGTACCATTGTCAGATTGGCTACCCTGAGCATCCCGCTTCCACTGCAAGCTCCTTGCACCGAGTTTGATTGGGGGCCGAGCTCTAAATGCACCAGGAACACCTCGTGGGAAAGGGAGTCTGGGAAACCTAGCAGAAGGAAATGGAGATCCCCTAGCAATACGAGGCCAAGCCATGCTTGAAGATGGTTCTTGATGTGCAGCACTTTTCTTAACAACCTGCAACTCAGTAATACCAAAAGTCCAAAACAATTTAGTTCACCAACCTTGTCTTAACTTGAGAACTACAAGAAAAGCCTACATATCACATGCATTATCACCACACTGATGTTCTCATCAAGCCAGCAAAATTGACTTATCCTGACATGATTTATATGGCTAAAACTGGAACTATCAAATTCAAACCCAAGGTACCACTACAAAAAAATGTGATACGTACCATATCAAGTTTAAATGGAGAGAAATAGAAAATAAGGGTATTTTGGGGAAAAAGTTGTGATCCTGTTAAAAGAGAGAGAAAGCTAGAATCTGTTATATAATGCATGAGAATTTGAGAGGAAAAGGGGATTTTCTGGAAATTGGATAGGCAGACCTTTAGGAGAGTAGTAGCCTCTCGAATGCTACTTATTATCTTCCTTCCTCTACTATTTTCTATACTCAAATAACACACTTCTTAGAGCAGATATATCTTGACTCTTTCAATCCTTCTCTATTCTACACACACTATCTTTTATACTCTGTTCTACCTTCTATATTCTGCTGCCATTTTACTGCATCGATACCAGGTTATTACAGAATGGGACAATATACTGACCAAGTTATCAAACCGACAGGAAGTTCATTATCTGAAGAGGCTAGATGTGTCCTAAATTATAGTGACTACAGATACTTTCCTCTATATAATGGGAAAAAAAATGAAGGGAGAAAAATGCCTGAAGCAAACTAAATAAATGAAGGAAAAAGCCTCTAGATAACTGGAGTATCAAGCTGTGATCAATACCTTGAGAATGCGTGACAAGTAAGAAGTTCCATCCAGAGATAAAGCATTCTCTGCGGCTTCTTTCCGCATGAACTCAACATAAGCTGCCCTGCTCAAGTAATTGTGAATCAATATGAAGTTGCAAACAAAATGTACTTGTACTGAACATAAATGAGAAAAACAAACTTCCTAAACATCTTACCCTTTCGGTTGTCCTGTTGCTACATCCATAACTATAACCACTTTTAAAACTTCTCCAAATTTATTAAAATGCCGAGAGAGGCCATCTTTGGTAGCAGCAAAATGAACCTGTGGTAACAAAAATAATGCAATTTCAGAAATCAAACAAATCCTTGCTACCATTGAAGCCTATCCCCTCCCCCACCAAGAACAAAGGAGTAAAGAGCTATTACATTGCTAACAAAAATTGTTCTGGAATCAGCATCCTCTGAAGGACGACCAGATGCACTTAAACCTGAGAACACATCAGATGCAACCAAAAATATACCTGATGAATAAACTATGTTTCAAAAGTAATTAAGTTAAATATAATACATAGCAAAATGTGTAAAGTTATATGTAACATGTTATTTTATGATGTAAGAGAAGTAAACCTAGGTCACTGAACCACACATAAATGGTACAGATTCGTTATTTGAAGGACACATAAGGACTTTAAAAAGTCACATGAATTTTTATTTTAATGGTGACCATTAATTTAAGATCCAACTGCCAAAAGTTTTCTCTTACAGTTAAACTACTTTTTTCACTTGCTTAACAGGCCAGATATATAATTGTTACATACTTACATGTCTCTTGAAAGCAAGAATTTCCAGTAAAGAAGATTTAGAACATACCAGCTGCAGATAATTGTGCCTTATTAGACTCTTTCTGAGCATCAGGAGTAGGGTTTGCCTGTTACATATGTCATAAAATCAATGAATAAGATCTATGCCAAATGCTTTAAGCATGTCATATTAACAGAAACTCATTGCCCAATCTTGTATGCATGAACAACTCACATTGCCATTACTAATTTTCAGGGTGTTGGCATTCTCCTTCACCAGTCGCAAACCACTCCTGGGAGCTCCTGCTTCACCGTCTAAAGTCTTATGACCATCTAATTCCGCAACCTCCCTTGGTTCCTGATAATGTGGTGGCTTCCAAGTATTTACATTAACAGAAATATTTACTATCTTACGAGAAGTGTTAGATACAGCAGAAGGTTTCTCCTGTTCTCTATTCCGTTTTAGATGCAAACCATCATCCACATTTTTGGCTACACTGTACTGTACCATCAATGAATCATCACCCCTGTTTCCAACAGAGGAGCCAATCTGAGAAGCTCTAGTCATCCTATGATCCATGATGTTAACATCATCAAATCCTTCATTATCTGAAGTATAATCAGAAGGAAAACCAGTCTCATGTTCCATCATTGTCACATTTGACTGCCCATTATAATCAGAACTTTGATAATACAGTGATTGATTTTTTTCCTGATGTCGGTAATTATCTTCAAGTTGGCTGTTATCATCAGATGGATTCATACCACGACTAAGTCGATCAAATACACTCCGAGATGATTTGTATTTTACCACATCCTCAGCAGCTTCTGCCACAGCCTTAATCACTGAAGCCATTGGATTTGTAACCCTGGAAGCAGGCTGTGCTCGCTGTGGACGTTCTACCAAAGATGAATCATCAGAGGATGTAGAAACTACAGAACGAAGACGTTTCAAAGACGGCTCCACTGATGAGCCCAGATTGGATTGCCTAGAAGTAGCCACTGCATCTCGCACTGCAAATTGAAGCAGCCGCCGAGGAGCAGCAATATTTACTTGTGAGAGTGCATCCCTCTGTTGAAGTTACAAGTTAGATGTCAGAAAGCAAAGGATCAAGCTGTACTTTGTTGTTTTACAAAAACAAAAGGAACAAGTGTAGTGCAAAAATAAGGTTAACAGTGAAAGTAACACAACATGGTGATTTTAGCTGCATAAGGAAACATGGATACCATCCCCTTCACAGGATCATGGAATGAAGCATTGAGATCCATGATAAAGGAAAGCACATAAAAAAAGGAGAGCTCTGATTCCAACACAATTTAAAAGCAATTTAAGAAAATGCAAGAAAACAGTGTTAAAAGCAACTTAGCAAGTGAAAACAAAATTGATCAACTGCAGTTGCAAACATAATAGGAAAATAATTTTAGGAATTCAAACCTTTGTTCTCTGTTGTTCATCAGCTCGGCCCCTTTTCCTCCACATTGGAGATTTAGGAGAAGGTGACCTGGAACCACGATTAAGCTTAGGTCGGGTCTTTTCCTCCATGTGAGTAGCTTCAACAATAGAGCTTCGGATGGGAGGTGGTTCAGCATCACCCCTGACCAATCCTTTCCAATCTTTGTTATGCCGACTTCTAGAGAACTTATCTGACTTTCCTCTTTCTGACTCTGCAGGTTGGACCTCTGATACAAGCTTTTTCTTGGGAGTTTCATTCTGCAATTCTTTTGGTTCTACATACAAATCTATATTCAAATCCAGATGATCCCACAGCCTGTAAACAAGATAAACGAACATGATGTCAAGACTACATTTGTTGCAATTTAATTGACCTTAAAACTATCCATCAAATAGAGACTGAATGAAATTACCAGGATACAAAAGAATCACTGTCATCCCCCAAAAAAACATTCAACTCATTCCTGGCCTCTTCTTTCCGCCTACCGTTCCTCAATAACACAATAACATATTCCTGCCATTGCATAATGAGAGCTTCAGTTTACTCAATAAAATATAATCCTTCCTAAGAAGCTTTTTGAACTTTGTATTAGTTGCCTTTATCTACCATATATCCACCACCAAAAAAAAGAAGAAAAATACCATTCTACTCATTCAACTCAAATGAATAGATAATAACAATAACCATAATCATAATAATGGATTACAAATAATGAAGAAATTCAAAAAATAAATAAATAAAAACAGGCTAGAGGACCTTCAACTCTAAAGTACACAACATAACCCAGCAAGTCAGCATCTACACAATAACAATCAAGACCCCACCTTGTATAGTCTGATGAAAACCATTATTAAATAAATCCATTTAAAGTAAGTCCTTTCAATGCCTTCTCCTACAGTTCTCAGTATTCCTCTACCTGATTTAATCTAGCTACCTTCAATTTGATATGCTTCTCTCGCTAGAGGCTCCACTGGTCTTTTCCTCACATGTAAAGACCACCTAAGCTGAGTTAATATCATCTCCTCATCAGGTGCTACTCCAACTTATCTCAACTACTTTGGTTTCTAATTACATACGTTCCTATATGCCCACTCTCAAACCTTAGCATTCTCAACTCTGGTAAACTCATTATTTGCTCTTGTGTTGGCACCGCACAGCAAAAATTCACTGCCTTGATAAAATTTATGTTTTCAGTTGAGAGGGGGCATAAGATAATTCAAAAACATTCTAATAGGAGTATAGGACACATTTAAAAACAATTATCTCATTCTGAAATTTCATATCATTCCAAAAACTACTCAGCCACCATTAGTTGGGGCACTACCAAAAGTACCAACAGACATCCAAAAAATGGCCCAAAACCAAGTTGAATCTAACTTGATCACATTAGGTATGACCACTACAATTCCCGAGCTGGACACTAGTTGATCTTCATTCCTGCACGTTTCTTATTTGTGGAAAAGTAAACAAAAATCAAGTACCATTACTGAGAGTATGAGACTAGAAGCATGTGAAGTTTGCTGAACATTGCAGCATATTTACAGTTTACAATTGCAAGCTCATTCTACAGGTGCATAAGCAAGCACCAGCCATGCATATGTGCATGCAGAAGCCCTACAAATGCATTTGTGAAACAAGGTTCCAATCCATCCAATCATAATATCAACCAGTAGGACCCCAAGGCCAGATATAAACAGCAATTAGTTTGCATCATGCATCAGGTTTTCAATCACCGTACACCCATTGCCTTCAATCCTATTGCCACATGTGGCCTTCGCTTTTTATATAAAAATAACTTACATTATGGCCCATACATTCATCTGAATATCTCCCTTTCACATTTATCGATACTCCTAAATACACATTCAATAATTTGTAGAACCCTAAACCTTCTAGCCACATTTTAGAGGGATTATCAACATAAAACCCTCTTGCATCATTCAACTGAACTTATACCACAAAAGGAATATTCAGGAACTGCAACATTCGAATCATCAAATAGAAAATCAAACGGAATCTCAGCAGCCAACACATTAGATATCACACAACCACAAGCCTCAGACTTTGCTCACAAAAGGACAAAAAGTCTACAATCTAGAAAGAAAGAAAAAATAGAACGCACAGCACATTATTCATCACTCATTCAAAAACGGTGTCGTTTTAGGGTCGTACCACAAGAGTGTCATCGGTGTAATCCCCCATGAACTCCTTGAGCTTCTCGCTCACACTCTCCCGCAGCTTCACTACACCATCGACGGTGAAATTCGCCTTGAAAACCCGATCGCCTTCCCGATCGACGCTTCCCATCTCAAATCCCAAGAACAAAAGAACACAGCGCACAAAAACCAAAAAGAAGGGGAAAAAACCCTAACGGAGTCTCTATCTCTCCCTCTCGCTCAGTGTATCCACCAAAATCGCGATGCTCTCAAAACCCTAAAAAACTCCCTCACGCGAAAAAATCAGAACCCTGGGTGATTCCTGTGATGAATCGGCGGAGGAGAAGTGAGGAGATAACAAAATTTTCTCGGGAAAATTCTGAAGCAGTCATGGAAAATCCCTCCCGCAGCGAGAGAAGGAATGCGGGAGAAAGGGAGAGAGAAGAGAGAGAAGAGAATGGAAGTGGAAGAAAAGAGAAACCTAATATATACTCTCTTAGTCGGTTAGGAGTAGTGGTACTCGTAGCACCAGGATGGCGCAAAGCAGAGAGAAAAAGAGGTTTGTCTGTTGCTGAGGTGGTGGTGGATAGTGTGTACAATGTGGGTACTCCGTCCATTCCAAAATATTAGTCTTTTAAGGTTTTAACACATAGATTAAGAAATTCAATAAATATTCTTAATTTTATAAAATGATATATTAAAATGACTAAACTACCTAAAGCATTAATGAGAAAGAAAGATGATTAGTGACCTCTTGGAGTAATATTCAAAAAAGAAAGAGAAATGATACTAGGGGTATAATAGGTATGAAAAAATTAAATTGACATTGGAAGTTAAAAATGACAATTATTGTGAAATTTTTTTTCTTCTTAAAATGATTAATATTTTAGAATAAAGGGAGTATTTATTTGTTGTTAATGAGCATTTATTACTTTCAATTTAAAAATAAGAGTTTAATTTGGAAATCCTAGATATACTGTATGCTATTAGTCAATAAAAAATTAAAATATTTTTTATAAAAAATATAAAATGTGTATTTACAAGTGCTAGCTTAAGTGTGATGAATCATAAAAAAAAAAAGGTGCCATGAACATGATAAGTAAAACTCATAAAAAGTGATAACTTATCATATTTCTATCAATATTCACATTTTAGATAATATTAAAAATATAAATTAAAATTTATAAAGGGTAAAATAGAAAATATAAAATTAGAATATATTGAAAATTTAAAAGTAATTTATATTTTAAAACAAAAAAAATTCTAAATAACTTATATTTTAAAAAGGACGAGTAATTGACACGAAATGATGTTCAACATTGTCCATAGAAAACATAAAACTAATATTTTAAAAATATTTTACACCAATTATTAAAATATAAAAGTGATCAATTATAAGAGTATATAAGTTAATTTAAATACATTATTGGTATTAAAAATTGACATAAACATCTATTTCCCTATTTTTTTAATATCCACTTTTAAATATGAACATGAATTAAGAAAATAATTAAAAAGTTTCAATTTTAAAGAAATATTAATATATATTATAGTATTATCCTTAATACTAACTATTTATCTTCTTAACTATTTTATCATTCTTATACTTTCTTCCACTAATAAAGGGTATATGGCAAATTAGATGTTGTAACCTATACAGTAAGTTGGAGTTTAACCATTAGGTTTGCTGGTCTGACATCTTTGTCCTCACAAAGGCGCAGGGGTTAGGACCTGCAAAGTGACTTCGATGTCTAAATGAGTAACTGTTCAAAACGTGTTTCAATTAGAAGTTGCTTACTTAGCTATACCAGTCTTGATCCATTTAAGTTAAGAAATCCCCACCAACTTATCCAAGTAATACACCGAGAAATGAAGTTCTCTAAGATTCCCACCAATTGAGCTCAACTCCCTTGACTCGTGTCTTCCGAGATTCTCTCTGAGCTCTATTTTATCCAGGTGAGACATGAACACAGTTCCTCATTTCTCGGGGACAGTCCAGGTTCAATGAATTTCATCATCACTCGAATTTCAAGCAGGGTAAGGTCCCGCCGTCAAGCACTAAGCTCAAAAGCTTTATTTTCATTGTTGTCGTGTTATATGTTACCTACTCCCTAGGTCGAACCATAAGCCCCAAAGCTCGAGGTATTTTCCCTAAATGCTCTGAGTTTCCAATTAGCTCGGCGAGCCTCGATGCTTTCATCGTTGTTCGATGTTAAGCATTCATCGATCTCTGTGGTCGTCGAATTTTTTCAACGACTTAAAGTCTTAAATTAAACCTCTTTGCATCGTCTTTACTCTAGAGATGGTTACTTTTTAGTGGCCCTCGAGATTTGTGCCATGATGTGATTGTTTATCAATGCAATCCTATTATTGAATTATGGTTGTTGGATTCATCTACTTTTCTCATATGATCTCCATGGTCACCATTCATTCCCCTCAAAAATAGGATACTCTCATCCACCCAATCAAGCCCTTCAACCCTTAAGAATAAAAACTCCTTTGCTTCTCTCTCTCCTCTTTTTTGCCTTCTTGCTCGCTCGATGCTTCCTCATCCCCAATGTTTTGTTTTCTTCGACGACTCATCCTTGCTCCTCCATGATTCTCACAAGTTGCCCCTCCTCTTACTGCTCCAATAAGCTTCATCATCCTCTGCATTTTGTTCTCTCAATGGGTTCCCCTTGAGCCCCATTTAAATTCCTTTTGTTCTAATCTAGACAAGTCCTTCTTCATTAGCCCTGATGAAGAATCTCCTAGCTCCCTTACTCCTTCCGTCAAATCTTTCATCAATACCTCAAGGTAACATCGTTGCTCTCGCTTTTTCTAACCGTTGTCATTCTTGCATTAGTGACTTGCATTGACTTTTTTGCTTTAGTGACTTAGGTGGTTACCTAGGATAGAGAATGGTTGTTCAGAGTTTTCTTTTTCTTTTTTTTGTGTCTTTTCAAAGATCTTTTTCGATCTTGTTATGAGTTTCTTTTTTTTTTCTTTTCCTTCCAAATGTCATCAACTGGGAAGTATCTTTAGCGCCTGAGGTCTCCTCCTCAACACCTCTAAACCTCAACATAGCGCCTTTCGGCCTCTACGTTAGGGTTCATGGGGAAGTGAAGAACGCATGGTCCCTTTACATGGATGAGGTGTTGGTACATAGCTTCATTGTTTCCTACTCCATTTTTCCAAACATTTTTCTCCCTCAATAGCTTAGATAGATTCTTGCCCACTATTATCAAACTCTCGAGTCAACTCGCTCGTAGACTCTTACGAGTTTACGATTCTAGATCATAGAATCGAGTTGACTCGCATGCAAACTCTTTTTTGAGTAGACTTGAGTATACTCGTGCAAACTCGTGCAAACTCGGTCATACTCGCGAGTTTATGAGAGAGTTTACGAGTTTGATATGCCTATATATACAAAATTACCAGAACAACATCAATTTTAATACTAAAATGACCATTATTCACTAAAAATCATCATTGTCCTCTTATGTTTTTAATAAATCTAGGCTTTAGAAACCCTTCATGGCCTCAAACTCTTCTCTGTCCTTCACTCTAGTTTCTTGTCAATGTCATCCGCCGCCTCACCGTCGACCCACCATCGCCTCACCTCTGCCTCATGCTTCACCTGCCGCCTCACCTCATCTGTCTTTGGTTCTCTAGCAGCGCCTCACCACTGCCTCACTTTCTCTCTTGATGAAGCCTCATGAATCGCAACGCGTTGTCGTCGCCTCATGTTGCATCTTCGTCGCCTCACCTCCGTTGTCTTTGGCTCTCTGTCTTTGCCTCACCTTCTCTCTTCGCCAATCGCCAAATAGCAAGTTGTCGTAAGCTTAAAAATTGAAGGCTATAGACTTTAAAAAGTGAGATTTCACTATTTTTCGAGAAACACTATAAAAGTAAAGACAATAGTCTTCAAAAATACAGAATTACTTAAATTTTAAAAGTCAGTAAAAATTGAAGGCTATAGACTTTAAAAAGTGAGATTTCCCTATTTTTTTAAAAACACTTGAAAAGTCAAGACTATAGTCTTTAAAATAGTGAATTACATAATTTTATAAAAGATAGTCAAAATTGAAGGCTATAGACTTTAAAAAGTGAGATTTCATTATTTTTCTAAAAACACTCAAAAAGTAAAGACTATAGCCTTTAAAATAGTGAATTGCATAATTTTTTAAACTAAGTCGAAATTGTAGGCTATAGACTTTAAAAAGTGAGATTTCACTATTTTTCGAGAAACAATATAAAAGTAAAGACTATAGTCTTTAAAATACTCAATTACATCATTCTTTAAAAGTTAGTAGAAATTGAAGGCTATAGTCTTTAAAAAGTGAGATTTCAATATTCTTCTAAAAACAATCGAAAAGTAAAGACTACAGTCTTTAATTAGTGAATTGCATAATTTTTTAAACTATGTAAAAATTGAAGGCTATAGACTTTAAAACGTGAGATTCCACTATTTTTCGAGAAACACTATAATAGTAAAGATAATAGTCTTTAAAATACAGAATTACTTAAATTTTGAAAGTCAGTAGAAATTGAAGGCTATAGACTTTAAAAAGTGAGATTTCCCTATTTTTCTAAAAACACTCGAAAAGTAAAGACTATATAGTCTTTAAAATAGTGAATTACATAATTTTATAAAAGTTAGTAGAAATTAAAGACTATAGACTTTAAAAAAGTGATATTTCATTATTTTTCTAAACCACTCAAAAAGTAAAGACTTAGCCTTAAAAATAGTGAATTGCATAATTTTTTAAACTAAGTCGAAATTGTAGGCTATAGACTTAAAAAAGTGAGATTTCACTATTTTTCGAGAAACAATATAAAAGTAAAGACTATAGTCTTTAAAATACTCAATTACATCATTCTTTAAAAGTTAGTAGAAATTGAAGGCTATAGTCTTTAAAAAGTGAGATTTCAATATTCTTCTAAAAACAATCGAAAAGTAAAGACTACAGTCTTTAATTAGTGAATTGCATAATTTTTTAAACTATGTAAAAATTGAAGGCTATAGACTTTAAAACGTGAGATTCCACTATTTTTCGAGAAACACTATAATAGTAAAGATAATAGTCTTTAAAATACAGAATTACTTAAATTTTGAAAGTCAGTAGAAATTGAAGGCTATAGACTTTAAAAAGTGAGATTTCCCTATTTTTCTAAAAACACTCGAAAAGTAAAGACTATATAGTCTTTAAAATAGTGAATTACATAATTTTATAAAAGTTAGTAGAAATTAAAGACTATAGACTTTAAAAAAGTGATATTTCATTATTTTTCTAAACCACTCAAAAAGTAAAGACTTAGCCTTAAAAATAGTGAATTGCATAATTTTTTAAACTAAGTCGAAATTGTAGGCTATAGACTTTAAAAAGTGAGATTTCACTATTTTTTGAGAAACAATATAAAAGTAAAGACTATAGTCGTTAAAATACTGAATTACATAATTTATCTAAAAGTTAGTAGCAATTGAAGGCAATAGTCTTTAAAAAAAGTGAAATTTCAATATTCTTCTAAAAATAATCGAAAAGTAAAGACTATAGCCTTTAATTAGTGAATTGCATAATTTTTTAAACTATATAGAAATTGAAGGCTATAGACTTTAAAAAGTGAGCTTTCACTATTTTTCGAGAAACACTATAATAGTAAAGAAAATAGTCTTTAAAATACAAAATTACTTAAATTTTAAAAGTCAGTAGAAATTGAAGGCTATAGACTTTAAAAAGTGATATTTCCCTATTTTTCTAAAAACACTCGAAAAGTAAAGACTATAGTCTTTAAAATAGTGAATTACATAATTTTATAAAAGTTAGTAGAAATTGAAGTCTATATAGACTTTAAAAAGTGAGATTTCATTATTTTTCGTAAAACACTCAAAAAGTAAAGACTATGCCTTTAAAATAGTGAATTGCATAATTTTTAAACTAAGTCGAAATTGTAGGCTATAAGCTTTAAAAAGTTAGATTTCACTATTTTTCGAGAAACAATATAAAAATAAAGACTATAGTCGTTAAAATACTCAATTACATAATTTTTAAAAGTTAGTAGAAATTGAAGGCTATAGTCTTTAAAAAGTGAGATTCCACTATTCTTCTAAAAACAATCGAAAAGTAAAGACTATAGTCTTTAATTAATTAATTGCATAATTTTTTAAAGTATGTAGAAATTGAAGGCTATAGACTTTAAAAAGTGAAATTTCACTATTTTTCGAGAAACACTATAAAAGTAAAGACAATAGTCTTTAAAATACATAATTACTTAAATTTTAAAAGTCAGTAGAAATTGAAGGCTATAGACTTTAAAAAGTGAGATTTCCCTATTTTTTTAAAAACACTCAAAAAGTCAAGATTATAGTCTTTAAAATAGTGAATTACATAATTCTATAAAAAATAGTCGAAATTGAAGGCTATAGACTTTAAAAAGTGAGATTTCATTATTTTTCTAAAAACACTAAAAAAGTATAGACTATAGTCTTTAAAATAGTGAATTGCATAATTTTTTAAACTAAGTCGAAATTGTAGGCTATAGACTTTAAAAAGTGAGATTTCACTATTTTTAGAGAAACAATATAAAAGTAAAGACTAGTCTTTAAAATACTCAATTACATCAATTTTTAAAAGTTAGTAGAAATTGAAGGTTATAGTCTTTAAAAAGTGAGATTTCAATATTCTTCTAAAAATAATCGAAAAGTAAAGACTATAGTCTTTAATTAGTGAATTGCATAATTTTTTAAACCATGTAGAAATTGAAGGCTATAGACTTTAAAACGTGAGATTCTACTATTTTTCGAGAAACACTATAATAGTAAAGATAATAGTCTTTAAAATACAGAATTACTTAAATTTTGAAAGTCAGTAGAAATTGAAGGCTATAGACTTTAAAAAGTGAGATTTCCCTATTTTTCTAAAAACACTCGAAAAGTAAAGACTAAATAGTCTTTAAAATAGTGAATTACATAAATTTATAAAAGTTAGTAGAAATTAAAGACTATAGACTTTAAAAAAGTGAGATTTTATTTTTCTAAAAACACTCAAAAAGTAAAGACTTAGCCTTAAAAATAGTGAATTGCATAATTTTTTAAACTAAGTCGAAATTGTAGGCTATAGACTTTAAAAAGTGAGATTTCACTATTTTTTGAGAAACAATATAAAAGTAAAGACTATAGTCGTTAAAATACTGAATTACATAATTTATCTAAAAGTTAGTAGCAATTGAAGGCAATAGTCTTTAAAAAAAGTGAAATTTCAATATTCTTCTAAAAATAATCGAAAAGTAAAGACTATAGCCTTTAATTAGTGAATTGCATAATTTTTTAAACTATATAGAAATTGAAGGCTATAGACTTTAAAAAGTGAGCTTTCACTATTTTTCGAGAAACACTATAATAGTAAAGAAAATAGTCTTTAAAATACAAAATTACTTAAATTTTAAAAGTCAGTAGAAATTGAAGACTATAGACTTTAAAAAGTGATATTTCCCTATTTTTCTAAAAACACTCGAAAAGTAAAGACTATAGTCTTTAAAATAGTGAATTACATAATTTTATAAAAGTTAGTAGAAATTGAAGTCTATATAGACTTTAAAAAGTGAGATTTCATTATTTTTCGTAAAACACTCAAAAAGTAAAGACTATGCCTTTAAAATAGTGAATTGCATAATTTTTAAACTAAGTCGAAATTGTAGGCTATAAGCTTTAAAAAGTTAGATTTCACTATTTTTCGAGAAACAATATAAAAATAAAGACTATAGTCGTTAAAATACTCAATTACATAATTTTTAAAAGTTAGTAGAAATTGAAGGCTATAGTCTTTAAAAAGTGAGATTCCACTATTCTTCTAAAAACAATCGAAAAGTAAAGACTATAGTCTTTAATTAATTAATTGCATAATTTTTTAAAGTATGTAGAAATTGAAGGCTATAGACTTTAAAAAGTGAAATTTCACTATTTTTCGAGAAACACTATAAAAGTAAAGACAATAGTCTTTAAAATACATAATTACTTAAATTTTAAAAGTCAGTAGAAATTGAAGGCTATAGACTTTAAAAAGTGAGATTTCCCTATTTTTTTAAAAACACTCAAAAAGTCAAGATTATAGTCTTTAGAATAGTGAATTACATAATTCTATAAAAAATAGTCGAAATTGAAGGCTATAGACTTTAAAAAGTGAGATTTCATTATTTTTCTAAAAACACTAAAAAAGTATAGACTATAGTCTTTAAAATAGTGAATTGCATAATTTTTTAAACTAAGTCGAAATTGTAGGCTATAGACTTTAAAAAGTGAGATTTCACTATTTTTAGAGAAACAATATAAAAGTAAAGACTAGTCTTTAAAATACTCAATTACATCAATTTTTAAAAGTTAGTAGAAATTGAAGGTTATAGTCTTTAAAAAGTGAGATTTCAATATTCTTCTAAAAATAATCGAAAAGTAAAGACTATAGTCTTTAATTAGTGAATTGCATAATTTTTTAAACCATGTAGAAATTGAAGGCTATAGACTTTAAAACGTGAGATTCTACTATTTTTCGAGAAACACTATAATAGTAAAGATATTAGTCTTTAAAATACAGAATTACTTAAATTTTGAAAGTCAGTAGAAATTGAAGGCTATAGACTTTAAAAAGTGAGATTTCCCTATTTTTCTAAAAACACTCGAAAAATAAAGACTAAATAGTCTTTAAAATAGTGAATTACATAAATTTATAAAAGTTAGTAGAAATTAAAGACTATAGACTTTAAGAAGTGAGATTTTATTTTTCTAAAAACACTCAAAAAGTAAAGACTTAGCCTTTAAAATAGTGAATTGCATAATTTTTTAAACTAAGTAGAAATTGTAGGCTATAACTTTAAAAAGTGAGATTTCACTATTTTTTGAGAAACAATATAAAAGTAAAGACTATAGTCGTTAAAATACTCAATTACATAATTTTTTTAAAAGTTAGTAGAAATTGAAGGCAATAGTCTTTAAAAAGTGAGATTTCAATATTCTTCTAAAAACAATCGAAAAGTAAAGACTATAGCATTTAACTAGTGAATTGCATAATTTTTTAAACTATGTAGAAATTGAAGGCTATAGACTTTAAAAAGTGAGCTTTCACCATTTTTCGAGAAACACTATAATAGTAAAGACAATAGTCTTTAAAATACAGAATTACTTAAATTTTAAAAGTCAGTAGAAATTGAAGGCTATACACTTTAAAAAGTGAGATATCCCTATTTTTCTAAAAACACTCGAAAAGTAAAGACCATAGTCTTTAAAATAGTGAATTACATAATTTTATAAAAGTTAGTATAAATTGAAGGCTATAGACTTTAAAAAGTGAGATTTTATTATTTTTCTAAAAACACTCAAAAAGTAAAGACTATGCCTTTAAAATAGTGAATTGCATAATTTTTTAAACTAAGTCGAAATTGTAGGCTATAAGCTTTAAAAAGTTAGATTTCACTATTTTTCGAGAAACAATATAAAAATAAAGACTATAGTCGTTAAAATACTCAATTACATAATTTTTAAAAGTTAGTAGAAATTGAAGGCTATAGTCTTTAAAAAGTGAGATTCCACTATTCTTCTAAAAACAATCGAAAAGTAAAGACTATAGCCTTTAATTAGTGAATTGCATAATTTTTTAAAGTATGTAGAAATTGAAGGCTATAGACTTTAAAAAGTGAAATTTCACTATTTTTCGAGAAACACTATAAAAGTAAAGACAATAGTCTTTGGGAAAATCTTTGAGTTGCAGGGAACTCCTTGAATAATGGGGGCTGATTCCAAAGGTGTATCCAAGTACATTGGTATATTTTCGAGCTTTCATTATTTATCTATCTGTATTTGCCTATTTTTATCTGCCTTATTAACATATTCTCATTTTCTTTTTCGGCAAGCATGACATCTCAGTTCAATCAAGATGCTTTGGCTACAACAACCATCTTGAAGAAAAAGGGGGAGGTGAAGCAGCTGAACTAGGTTGCCCCCCACACAGGTGAAAATAAAAGATTAGGCGAGAATGAAGGTTGAATTGTGCTCCTTAATTGTTTTTAAGAATTTGAGTCTTGAACTTTTATCAAGTAAGAAAGCTTGTTGCTCTAAGAAAGCAACGAAAATATTGGTTTCAAAAACTTAGGTTTTAGAAGCACACTTAGGTTTCTTAATAATTAGCTAGTGAGGTTTCTCACGATAGAATTAATTGTTTAATATGTATAAAGCGTGAGAAAATAGTAGATTCTGAATGTAAATAGACCATGGAAAGAAAAGTTCACACACAACAAATTTTGTATGGGTTCGGACTAATTGTCTACTCTAGTTCTCAACCCTTGAGGGTAATTTCCTTATCATCTCACACTAGAGAGGGACTTCATTTCCTTTTCAATCTAGAGAGAGACTTCTTTTCCTTCTTAATCTAGAGGGGGACGTCCTGCTTCAAACACCAGAGGACTTTACTGCCTTCACACACGAAGATTTTCCTTTGCCTTTTCACGAAGGACTTTACAATTCTTGAGTTTGGTATTAAACAAGAAACTTAAACTATCAAGAACTTAAGTGCAACTAAAAATTACCCTTAATTGACTCCTAGTTGTTTACTTGTAGAAGCAAGAATGTACAATAAAATAGTAGAAGATTTCAGAATCTACTCTCAACTTTAGAAAGTTTTGTTACAAACTTGAGAAAAATTCTAAGTTACAAATAAAAATCTTTGGCAACATTTTGGCACTTGTTTTCTCTTGGATTTTTTGCTATTGAAACGACCATGGTCCATTTGTATATATAGGCAATGGAATAGGTCCTTGTAATTTGAGTTTTCTCTTTGCTGATGTGGCTTCTTGCTGATTCAGCTTCTCACAACGACTTCTGACTCTATCAGAGCAATTTGGGAAACTTTTCAAACTGTGTACAGTACTCACTACTCCATAAAAGTGTTTTTTCTTGTTTCTGAATGCTTCTCAGATAAGCTCTTGAGAAGTTACTCTCTTATATGGCCACTTTAGAAGATTCACTTTTTGAGACCTCTTAAGGGAGGAGGTTTTCTGAGAGCTTTCTGACTACTTTTGAGTTTTGAGCTTCTCATGAACCTTTCTAACGTTGCTTTCTCAGATACTTCAGAGAAGGCTTCTCAACCACCCTTTCTTGCATTTCTTGGGCTTAGCTTCTGAGAGGCTTGAAGATCTTCTTGATGTTTTTCTTGGCTTCTGATATATCATTCACAATCAATGTCTTCGAAGTACATCCATGTCTTCTTAGATGCTTTAGTCCACTTCATATTTTTATAATTTGGAAGTGAGGACTTTGACTTCTTATTGCACTTTCTTTGTGAGAACGTTGTCATCACTTGAGCATACATTAGCACTTACAAACAAATTTTTTATCTATTACTATATTTTATTATCATTCCAAACATTTCTTTTCTTAATGATTCTCTTGAATCATTTCAATCAAGGGTTTTGGAGCTAACAACTGGCCTAAGGGAAATTCCTGCTCTTGCTTCTCAAATTAGTTATAGTGCTAGAGCATAGTTAAACTCTAACACTTTACCATTTTAGAATTTAAAAGGGTAAAACAAATATATATTGATCTCAACTATAGCGTGTATAGTTAAAGCAACCTGAAGTTGTCTCTCATGGAGGTTAATACAATTGATCACTATTAAGAACTACAAAAAGAGGTTTTTCAAAGGTTGGAAATAACAAGTACAATTAACTAGAGATGATTAAAATGCTAAAGGCCTTGACATATGGGAATATGCATCTAACAAATAAAGATGTTTAACCATAGACTAACGACTTGCATATCACTAAACACTTGATGTGCAATAATTAATTAACACATTGAAGGCCTAGGATCAATTGATTCTAGCCCGAATAAAAATTGCCTAAACTCAATCCTATATACTAATCATGCAATAATTCCTAACTCGGAATTGAGATTATGAATTCATTCAATTAAGAAATCAACTAAACAATTAGTTACATAACTAAAATGTCACTACGATACATGATGTGAATTTTCAATTGTTCATTGTTATGTATGAATGCATAGTGTGTATTTTCAGTCATTTTGTATATATGAAGCTACTAACTAGCAAGTGTGAATTAATAAAATATTTTAAAGGGTAATCGTAGGAATGCTACGATTTCACTAACAGAGTACCAAATGTGCTTGAAATTGTAGTACTGCGCTACGAATTGTATCTCTCACTGCATTAGTAGAAATAATGTATTTTTTTATTTTTTGGGGGAAAAATTCTTAAAATCTTTAAATTAAATTTAAAAAAAATGAGCTTTTAAATTGGACAAATAAAAAATACAGAGAAAGAATCAAAAATGAAAACCTTAATACCAACGAATAAATTCCAAACTGATCCCTGACAATTTCAGCATCAGACAAAATAATTTTTTATAATTAAAAATATCCTAACTGATCCATGACAATGTAAAACGTTGGAAATAGGGACCGAAAACTAAGCTCACCATAAACAATAAAGCTAAGCTGAGAGATCCCATTTGATTTTCAATATGCACTGACATTTACACGTCACAAACGAGATAAGACAAAGAGAGAGAAGGGGCAACTTCAACGGAAAGACAAGAAAGTAAAATAAATAAATAAAAAATCCAAAAAAAAAAACGTAATACTTCTAGAAAAGAGTGAACCCCAAACTTGGTCTTTGAACATTATCACGTTCAACAAGGTAATTTCTGACATTGAGAAATTGACAAGTTAGTCCCTAAATGGCTTCCGTTAGTTCGAGGGACCAATATGGCTTATTTATTAATTGTTAGGGACTAATAAAAGAAATTTAATAAATATGAATTATTTAAATTATGATATGAACATTGACTAATATTCATTATAAGAGTAATTATATATTAATTCTAAGCTACATAAAACTATTCCGGTAAATATTAAGTCTCTATTTGGATGTATTATTATCAAAAGACAAATATGTTAGGTAATTTTTCAATTGAAGAAGTAACAACATTATATTACTTTGCTGTAGAAAATAATTACATGCACCATAAAATCAACTATAATTACGATTGCATTTCAGTGATGTACAAATTCAACTATAAAAAATATTAGATAAATGATTTTATGTACACCATAAAATCAGTCACCATTAGCCATCATATATAATAATTCAACATTTTAAAATTAGTAATTCAATTTTTAAAATATTGGATTAATGTCTAATAATAAAAGTTAGATTATTAGTTTCAAAATATTAAATTATTACATACATGATAACTAATTTTATGATATACATATAACATTACTACTCAAAATATTATTGTATATATGTATCAATAATATCCCTCTTCGACTATATATATATATATTGCTAGAATCAAGTAATCAACCGTGATAGTTATCGACAAATAATTATATGCATGTAATTATTTTCTACAGCAAAGTAATAAAATGTTGTTACTTCTTCAATTGAAAAATTACCCAACATATTTGTCTTTTGATAATAATACATCCAAATAGAGACTTAATATTTACCGAAGTAGTTATATGTAGGTTGGAATTAGTACATAATTAGAATGAATATGAGTCAATGTTCATATCATAATTTAAAGGATTCATTTTTATTAAATTTCTTTTATTAGTCCCTAACAATTAATAAATAAGTCATATTGGTCCCTCGAACTAACAGAAGTCGTTTAGGGACTAACTGTTGTTCAAAAATTGAAATTGTCAGGGACTAACTTGTCAATTTCTCAATGTCAGGAATTACCTTGTCCATCGCAAAAATTGTCAGGGACCAACTTGGAGGTTTACTCTAATATAAATTAGCAATTTATCGGATGAAGCAATTAATTAATTTTATGAAGAATTGTGATGCATGAAAGTAAACTCTTTCGCTACATTTGAAAATAATTTTAGTTAATAAGATAAAATATTTTTAAAGTACAAATATAAAATATTTAAAATCATTTTTCTGCTCTCAGATTTTCAATTAACATAGTTGATTTTGTTAGTCAACCAATTATTATTGTTCTTTTAATCTTTTTATGTCATCTTTAAATATAATAACTTAGTAGCAAATTTACCTTCATCATCGTTAACACTTAACAAAATTCAAGGTATCCCTACTTAATTAGCATATGTATTTCAATAGTGATAAATAAAAAATGAGTTAGTATAAACAGCAACAAAACAAACTGTTTAATTCAATACACGAAGAGTATAATTATTCATATTTTCAATTAATTATGTGTATTACTAAACAACTTTTAATTGATATGTATGTGATTCAGTTAAAGAATTTTTAGTGAAAAATCAAGGCATAAAATTATTTATGCTAAGAATATATTTAAATTTAACTCTAAAATAATTGAATAGTTCAAGTAATAAAAAAATAATGAAAATATAATGAAAATATAAAATACTTTTATAAATTCACCCAACCATATAATATCATATTTATATTTAATTAGATCATATTATAAAATATTTTTAGAATATAAATAATTCAAATTAAATCCATAATAAAAATTAATGTAAAAAAAGTCACATCACATGGGATGATGGGACAAATAGCTAATTGTAGCCGCCATGAAGTTAAAATAATAAAAAAGAAAAACAAAGAATAACACAAGACCACTTGTTTGAGATGTGTCTCCACGAGGCCCACATATCATTTACCGACCTCAGCACATCCAACAACAATAACACATTAACCCATTGCTTATTTTAGGAAAAAATGGGTTAAGAAATTAGATTGATTAAGAAATTTTAGATTAATAACGACAATGATTAACTCAACAAAGGGGATTAAATTATGCGCTTGTTTTAATGATCAACACTCATCATTCGTAACACGTAGATACTTGGGCTGCTTAAGTATCATGTCCCGGGTTCGATCCTTAGGGTGGTGTGTATGCAGAAAACTTTGTGGTTAGCTCCCTACTCTCCGCAAGAGTTAGGGATTAGTCGTCAGCTACCGGCCGACGGATACCCGAGGGAAAAACCCATAAAAAAAGCACTCATCATTCGGACAAACAAATTTCATAGAGTTGCACAATATATATTATATGTTATGCACAACATATATAATATATTATGCAATACATAATTACAAGTTATAAAGAAAGATGATGTCACCATATGTGATATATGTTATGCACAACATGTTATATATGTTGTACATAATATGTAATATGCATTGTACATATTATATATCATATGTTTGACTATTAATTGACTGTTTAGACTAATTTTTTATTGTGCAACAAGAATTTCTCAATTTCATATATAGGTCTACTTTCGGTCCAATAGAATTTCTCAATTATGGTGCAACAATTAATTATGTTAATAACTTTTTACTGATGTATGTTAATTTCAGTTGTACATGAGAATCGAATCCGCCTAAATCAATTCATGTAAGCTTATAATCATGATCATGAATTCATGATGGGTTCATAAGTATAAATGACCTAACTAGGATAATGTTGTAGATATTAAATATGGAATTATTTTTTCAGTTTGATTTTGATACACCAAAACCAAAAGTTTCGATTTCATTTATATAACTTTTCAAATAATAAAAAAGAAAAAATACAATCACGTGACAACACATAATTAGATATGTATTAGATACCCAATAAAAATGATTAGGCACCAAATAAGTGCAATAAATTTTTTATGTTCATTAGGTAATAACTAATAAAAACCCACGAAAACACCATATATATATATATATATATCTAACTAGTATCTAATATGTATTATACAATAACGATATATAACATGTATTTATATGACGCGTATTACATTATACCTATGTAATATTGATGAATATATATTTAGTCTGTCATAAAATAAATCCCCTCAATCCCCTAATTTCTCTTCCAATTTTCCTTTCCCCTTGATCCTCTCTATTGTTTTCTTCCAAATCCCGTAACCCTCCATGGCTCAGAAAACTGAGAAGAAAGAAGAAACTGAATTCAAGGTCCCTGAATCCACCATCGTCGTCCCTTGCGGCAACAACTGTTCCCTCACCGCCAGCACCATGTGCCAGAAATGCTTCGCCGCCGCACCAACCTCCTCCTCCTCCATCTCAACCATGCCTCGGCCTTCCAGATCCACGCGCCCTACAAAGCGTCCGTTCCGGGAGCAAGAGCAAAATCCTGCGACGGCGCGTGAGGATCATCCATGGCGGCGAGACGAGGCGGCGCAGTCGGAGACGAAGCGAGCGGTCAACCGGTGCTCAGGTTGTCGGCGGCGGGTGGGACTGACCGGATTCCGGTGCCGGTGCGGCGATCTTTTCTGCGCGGAGCACCGGTACTCCGACCGCCATGACTGCGACTTCGATTACAAGGCCGCTGGTAGGGAAGCCATCGCGAAGGATAATCCGGTGATCCGAGCACCGAAGATCGTCAAGATTTGAAACCCGGATCCGAACCTGAAAAAAAAGTCTATGGGTTACGGTTACTGCTAGGAGAAAAAAAGAACGGAAGATGAAGAATTAATAGAAGACAAGTTTATTTTTTATTTTTATTTTTGAGATAGCATGTTAGTTAGTAATAGTTAGATAGTTTAAGGAGAGAGAGAAATTGTTGCCAGAAAAAAATTAATGAAGAACTGTTACGTGTTTTCGATCAAGCCTTTGATCATTTCAAATTTTTCTTCTGAATATTATGTTTGATTTTTTTCTTTTTAGGTTTTAAACTATAAACTAGTGTGGTTTACGATGAATTTGAGATACTGGTATGTAATTGTTCTGAGTTTTAGCTTTGTTCATGTGGAATATGGTTGATGATGGCAATTATAATCGGGAATATAATCATTACATCCTATATTATAGAGATACAATAATGTTTTACCTAACATAAATATGTGAAATCTGACGTATGGTATTTATGTTACAGGATGTGTGCTATACATATAGATGTTATACGTATAACACATAGATAGTACACGTTAGATACAAGTTGGAAGTAAAAAAAATAATCTAACAAAATCTCAACTGTAATCTAACTATCCAATAGAATGAATATGAACTATAAATAAAAAACGGATTTAATCCAACAAAATAAATATTAGAATCAAACAAAATCTTCGTTATAATCCAACAATCAAAGGAAATTAATATGAATTTTAGATAAAAAACTGATTTAATCCAATAAAATAAGTATCATAATCCAATAAAAATTTAACTATAATCCAACAATACAAGGGAGTGAATATGACTCTAAATAAAAATCAGATTTAATCCAACAAAATAAGGATCATAATCCAATAAAATCTCATCTACAATCCAACAATTCAAGGGAGTAAATATGAACTATAATAAAAATAAGATTTAATCTAATAAAATAAGAAATATAATATAACAAAATCTCAACTATAATCCAACAATCCAAGGGAATGAATATGGACTGAAAATAAAAATCAGATTTAGTCTAACAAAATAAGGATCATAATCTAACAAAATCTCAACTATAATCCAACAATCCAAGGCAGTGAATATGAGCTCTAAATAAAAAACAGATTTAATTCAACAAAATAAGGACCATAATCCAACAAAATCCCAACTATAATTCAACAATCCAATGGAGTGAATAGGAACTCTAAATAAAAATCAGATTTTAATCTAACAAAATAAGGATCATAATCCAACAAAACCTCAACTATAATCCAACAATCCAAGAGAATGAATATGAACTCTAAATAAAAACAGATTTAATCCAACAAAATAAGGACCATAATCCAACAAAATCTCAACTATAATCCAACAATTTAAGGGAGTGAATATGAACCCTAAATAAAAATCAGATTTAATCCAACAAAATAAGAATCATAATCCAACAAAATTTCAACTATAATCCAACAATCTAAGGGAGTAAATATGAACTCTAAATAAAAATCAGATTTAATCCAACAAAATAAGGACCATAATCCAATAAAATCTCAACTATAATCCAACAAACCAAGAGAGTGAATATGAATTCTAAATAAAAAATAGATTTAATCCAACAAAATAAGGATCATCGTACATTAATATAACAAAATCTCAACTATAACCCAATAATCCAAGGGAGTGAATATGATGAATTCTAAATAAAAAACAGATTTCATCTAACAAAATAAGGACCATATTACATTAATACAACAAAATCTCAACTATAATCCAACAATACAAGGGAGTGAATATGAATTCTAAATAAAAAACAAATTTCAAACAACAAAATAAGGACCATAATCCAACAAAATCTTAACTACAATCCAACAATCCAAGGGAGTATGTAACTCCCCGTTACTAAGGGGTGTCCGTGCGAATGACTCTATTCCTACCAACACGCTACTAAGGCATAACGTAAAGACTAAACATAATAAAACAAACAGTAATAAGCTAATACATAAATAATTGTATCAATCTGAAACATACATACTAGTTTTGTATACTAAGACATAACTGATATAGGAATCCAGCCTCTAAAGTCTGGAGCAAAACTATACATGATTGATCTGGCTGAAATATAAACTAAACATAGACTGTTAAGACTCCACGGAAGATGCGGAACTCACCAAGGAAAAGTAAATACAACCGACCTCTACCGGATCAACGGTCCCTCGTCTGCCTCTTAATCGAACTCTGAAACAAAATGCAGTGGAATGAGTCGCAAGCTCAGTGATGGGGTATCATGCATGTATGCAGCACATAATATTATGTTATCAATCACATATACTTATCCTATCTACGTAGTTGTGCTTCTCTGACGATGGACTAGAACCATAAGAGGTTTCTGCACTCAAGCCCCCATGCTGAACTAATAACTGATGGAACACGAGCCGCCCTGCTGTAACTGATAATTGTGACTCGCTACCACTAGGGTGCGGTCATATGACGGAACACGAGCCGCCCTATGATCTGGACCTCTACAACCACGCAGGTGAGGCCAATCATACCGTATCTGTATCTAGGGTGGGACTCGAGGCGCACCAGTGACAGTATGTCACGGCTAAACTCGACCGGGAATTCTACATCCGGGCTATAGCGTCTGAATACATACTACGACGGGTTCACAAACTACGTAACACAGTCATCATACAATTCTACAAACATTCTACTCACATACTACATGTTGTCATACTGGTCATATATCATAGGATTGTATCATGCTTTATATCATGACATAACATAACATAAATCATTCAAACACATAGAAATAATCATAATGCATAACACAAAAGTAATCATAACGCGTAATATACTGATAATCATAACACACGACATAAATGCAAAAAGGGATTTAGAAGTCATCTACTCATTCCGAACATGTTGTCCATTAAGGAAACTTATCTATTTGAACGTACCCTTCGCTAAAACCTGTTATCCTCTAAGACACGTTCATATTAAGGTATATTATCTTACTAAGGTGTATTATATGTCTAAGATGTGTCTTCTTACTGGGGATACTATCTTACTACGTCATGTTATCCTACTAAGTTATATTATCTTAAGGGGTTATGTTATCTTATTATGTTATGCCATCTTAACAGATTATGGTGTTTTACCATGTCACATTATCTCACTAGGTCGCATTAATTTATAGGTTATATTAACTCAATAGGTTATATTATTTCACTAGGTTGTGTGACAAATGCCCCCTAAGTTCATTTAACCTCATTTTAGGAATCCGGTTAAAGATAAAAAATTAAAAAATATTATTAAATTATAATTATATTATATATATATATATATTTATTTTTGTACTTTTATTATGTTTCATATTATACTTTTATTTGAATTTTTTATTTTTTAATTAATTTTAATAAATTTATTTTGATTTTGATTAAGTTTTATTTATATGATATGACAAGTAAATTAAAATAAATAAAAAAGAAAAACATAGAAAAAACTAAAATAAAATAAAGTATAACATAAAATTAAAATAATAATAAATTAAAATATAAAATAAAGTAATATAAACTAAAAATTAGAAAGAAAAATAAAAATGATAAGAACTTAAAAGATAGTTAGTTTAAAATACTTTATGTTATTTTTTATTTTATTCTAATTTTATTTATAATCATTTTTATATATTTTAATTTCAATCTACTGTCCGTGTAAAGTAATTTTACACACACATTCAATTATGGTTTGACACATCATAAAAAGTCTTCAACTTAACCACCCACTAACTAAAAAATCTCACAAATAAATGGATGTGATTGACCGAAAGTGTATAATTTTTTTACATTGTCAGTGCATTATAATTAAATTCATTTTTATACTATTTTTATTTATTTTAATTTATTTGCCATAATATATAAATAAAAATTTAATAAAAATAAAAATACAACAAAAAATTAATTAAAAAATATGTTTAGATAAAAATATAGTATGCAACAAAATAAAAGTACAAACTTAAAAAATAATATAATAAATAACATTTAATCAGAATTTAATAATATTTTTTTATTTATTTTTGTCTTTAACCATCATATTTCTGAAATATGATTAAATAAATTTTTTCAATAAAACCTAGTATTAGAAATTCAATTAAGAAAATAAATTATAAGAACTGAAAATTCTAAATTTTTAATTTATTGAAATTAATTTAAAATTTAATCAAATTATACGAACTTCCACTATAATTAAACTAATAAATAAATTAAAAAAAAAATCAATTAGAATCCTAATACGTAACGACAATGCTTAATTTCTAAGACACCTATTCTCATTTCTCTCAGCTCTCAACCGTTTGAAGCGCCGCCTAATCGCCGCCACCGCTCTCTGTCGCCGCCGCGTACACATTCAGCTCCCTCCATCTCTTCCCCTTTCCAACTACATCTCACTTTCCCCTTCCTTTCCTTTCTCTTCAAGTCGCTCTCAACCATCACACTACCAGTAGTGACCATCATAATTCTACCTCTATTTTTCCTTCTGATCCACTCTTCGTGAAGATAGGGAAAAATAAAAATTAAAAAAAAAAAAGCATGAGGAAACGCACCGTTTATGCTTGTTTAGTAGCAGCTATTTGCTTCATAGTTCTGATGATCGTGACCCCAGCCATTCCTCAGTCACAAGAATATCATGATTTCGCTGACCAGCGCAATTTCTTTGGTAAACAAACCCCTTACATCCAAAATCTTGTTCTATTTTCTGTTTAATTAATTAATACCCTTTGAGCTCTTTTCAAGTGGGTTCCCTGAAAATTTTGAACTTGGTGCAGGATCCTGTTTGTGGTAAAATTTGGAAATCAAGTTATTTTTTGTTTATTTTTTATTTTTTAATCTTTTGCACTTAATTTGCAGGCATACCTAATGCACTTAATGTCATATCAAATTTCCCATTTCTCGTTATTGGCCTAATTGGGCTTATACTTTGTCATCATGGAAATTATTTCAAGCTCAGGTATTGTATTTTGTGCTAGTGTGTGTGTGTGTCAATCAATTTTTGTGTAATTTTTGTTGCTATTGATATGATGAATATGTGTGCTGAAAGCTTGCAAGGTGAACTATGGGGTTGGACATGCTTCTATGTTGGTGTGGCTGCAGTTGGTGTTGGATCTTCATACTATCATCTCAAGCCAGACGATGCTAGCCTTGTGTGGGATAGGTTGCCCGTGAGTTCCTTTTATGGAAGTTGAATTTTGTCATTAATTCATTATACAATTCCAATTCAATTGAAAGTAATGGTTCATTTTGGTTCTTCAAATTGTATGCATCTTTCACTTTAGTTACTGAAATTAAAAAGTTAAGGATGTAATCCCTGAAATTATGACAAGTTATTTGAAGTAATCCTTTTGGTGATTCTAATCCATGCGAACACACTCTAGGGACTAACTTGACTCGCTTCTCTCAACTGCAGAGACTAAGGCTTTGTTTGGGAATTTAGAGGGGAGGGGAAGGTCTTGAAGGGAAAGATAGAAGGAGGGAAAGGAGGAGTTTGGAGGAGATAATCTCTCCTTGTTTGTGAGTTTTAAAATCCCCAAAATTGGGAGAACTTGAAAATGAGGAGTTTTGGGGATTTTGGAGAGTTTTAAAAAACCCTCAAACACCTCTCCTCCCCACTAATACAACTCACAAACACAACTAAATCTCTCGAAGTCTTTCCCTCCCCTCCCCTCCAAAACCCAACTCACAAACACACCATAAGTGAAGCACTTGTACAAATTCATTTACCAAACTGAACATTCACCCTTCCAATTGCAGACTGCACCATCCCTTTTTACCCGATTTTATATGTCAATTTTTATTTGATTCTTGGTACAGATGACTGTTGCTTTTACATCGATCATGGCGATATTCATCATTGAAAGGATTGATGAGTGGAAGGGAACTGTTTCAATTATACCTCTAGTTTTGGTGGGTATAATCAGCATTGTGTATTGGAGGCAAGCCCTATTTGAGCTTTCATCTTATATCTGTAATAGTTCATTTGCTTTTCTCGCATATTATTGGAAATCCAGTCTTTGATGAATGACTTAGGTTTAATTTGTTTCACATGTTCGTTGGAATTCCTTCTTCTGTAACTGCAAGTAAAGATAGTTGACAAACTAAATCATGGACATGATGCCAAAAAATAGACAAATCATTTTTTGATGCAGTTATTCTTTATGTGATTTCCATTTGAGCTTCACTTTGAAGTACTTGACAATTCATCGTGCTTTGATCCTCAACTCTTGAGATGGTTGATCTCGGCCTCTGTATGCTTCAGGTTCTTTGATGACCTCCGACCTTATGCGCTTGTACAATTTGTACCATGCATTGTCATTCCTCTTATGGCTATTTTGTTGCCTCCAATGTACACACATTCAACGTACTGGCTCTGGGCTGCAGGTTTGGATTTGTGTTGTGGCATAATAGTGCCTTCAAGTTTGTTTTAACCACTGAACCGTGCTCAAATTTGAATGATCTTTTTCCAGGGTTTTATCTTCTAGCTAAGGTGCTAGAGGCTACTGATAAGGTGGTCTATGAATGGACTCATCATATTGTCAGCGGTCACACGCTTAAGCATTTGTTTGCAGCAATGGTTCCTGTCTTCTTGACACTCATGCTTGCCAAGAGGAGTATCGATGAAGAGAGGTATATGCATCTTCCAATGTTGAACTTCTTATAATTAGTATTTAATATTTTGGTAATTTGAATTTAGCACGTGAATTCGGCAACTAATTTTGGGAACATGCAACATTGTCAACACAATGAGTTGGCATTAGGCTTAGGTCCTGTACGCTTTTAAAAATGTCTAAGACTCTAACTCTCTAAGTATGGCTGATAGGATTCATAATATAAAAGTAATTTTAATAAACTTTAAGAAACGGAATCTTGTTTCTGAATATGTTTCGTGTTTTTCTGTTTGACCATCTAATATATCTAGATTACAAACACTGATGATCTGTTTGATGCATTCATTTAGTACTGATTGTTGCAATTGATTACAAATTATGCTCACTTTCATTGGTAATTATGTTCTGATTGTGTTCATTTTTCTCATTATATTTTTCCTTTATGTTCATTTACTTTATTTTGAATTATTAGCGAAAATGCCAAACAATTATGTGAATCACATTTTCAAGTTTGGCAGCCTTACTGTGAAAGAATTCAACAAGAGCTAAAAGAATTAGGCATCAATGGATAAACTGTTGCTGTCGTTTATTTCAAGCGTAATGTTAGCAGACTTAGATTTACGGTGAATCCTATATGTGGCAACATATATAATTTAACTTCATGTTACAATACATAGACACTATAAAAACAAATGATCAATATATTGCTACATGTCTGGCCACACATAAACCCAAATCTACATTATCATCATTCTTTTGTTGGTACTGTCTGATTGTTTTGACCTTCATGCAGGCAAAGTTTAATTAAAACATGGAGAGTTTCCTGGACAAAATTCAAAAGGGGTGACAATAACTTTGAGAATTACACTTTCTCTTACTCAAATGTGCAGACTGAAGAGCCAAAGTAAAGTCTGTTTGGTTTCCTACATAACAGAATTGAACTACAGAATGCTGTTAATCACTTGATTATGGATAAAATAAAACAACACATACCAAGAATAACTTTATTTTAGTGAGTTGTTAACTTGAAAGAAAGTTCAGCACTTGCATCTCACAGTTTGTACTCGTTAATTAAGTTGTAAACATAGATTGGATGCAAGGATTATATATATATGTTAAAATTATACCTTCCCAACTTTCATATAACAGGAACTGTAAAGCATATATTGTAGTTTGTATAGTGAGGACCATTTAAAATTCTTTATGAATGTTAAGTTCTGTCTAATTGCTGTTTTGTAATGGTATTTGTGTTCTTCCAACTCTTGTAGTGCTTGTCATGATAAAACCTCCAATCTATCATTTTATCTATTTATTTATTATTGGGGAAAGAGACTGGATTTCTTATAGCAGTTAAAAATTACTACTACAAAACAAACCAGAAGTTAAAAATTCCTAACTGTCATCAAGTCTGAGAGATGCTGCCAATGAACCAGAAGTTCGCCATCCTCTGCCATGCATGGTGAAAGAACCAACGCCTCGGTGCGTGGGGGAAGAGCCTTCTTTAATTAGCTGACATAGTTTATAAGAGGCATGAAGGGCTAGTGTATAAGCAACTTGCCCTACCTGTTCTAGGATTTGAAAAGGGCCATAAAACCTCGAACCAAGCTTCTCATTAGGCTGCTTAGCTAACAACCTCATCCTGTAAGGCTTGACTGTCAAGTTAACCCAATCACCCATTCCAAGAGTAATGTCAAGTTAGAATGCACACATGACACACCATAAAAATTTACGGGAAATATTTGGTGTACAATAAAAAATGAGTCAAAGCAGTTAATATATTATGCACAATGTATATCACATGTTATAATATCATATTTATTTATAATATGTGATATATGTTGTGCACAACATATTGGTTATATTGACTGGTTTTTTTATTGAGCTTGACTTGATATACATCATTAATACACATCATGCTCCGAATATCCACCATACAAAAGGATGATATGACATGAAACCCGATGCACACTTATTGTTCAGCGGAAATCATTTTCGCATGTTTGGTGTGTGCATTTTTGTATTTTTTGTGTGTGCATTTGTGTATGTTTGGTGAGTGCATTTCTGTATGTTTTGTATGTGTTACTGATATGTTTGATGTGTGCATTTCTGTACGTTTGTTGTGTGCAATATGATATGTTTGGTGTATGCACTTTCTGTATGTTTGATGTGTGCAATTGGATCATTCAAATAAAAAAACTAAAATTATTGTCTTTCATTCTAATTCAAAGTTTTTAAAAGTAATCCACCATTTTTTTTTTCTATTTAATTTGACTATATTATATATTTTTTAATATATTCTCTCTTTGTGATATTAAATATTCCAAAATTAAAAGAATAAATGAATTGGAAGGTTAATAATTAGATATCTTTTTTATGAAAAAAATTAAAATTATAGTTTTGCATACACTAAATATAAAAACATGAACACACCAAATATACACAATTGAACACATTAAAATATATATAATGCATACACTAAACACTCATATATAATTGTACACATCAAAACTACATAAATGCATAATAAACAGTATTTATACATTAAAAGAATGCACATTAATTTTTGTATCGCATTAGTCTTTTTTTAATGAAAGATTAATCTATACTACTTATAAAGAGAATATTCAAAAAGTTGGTTACTTTTTGATCTCTCAAAATAGATCAAATAAAAATTAAGAAAAATTAAAAAAATTTAAAATTAACTACCATTTGTAACTTCTATTATTCAAATTCTCTCTCTTTTTTCTATTTATGTTTTATACTAATATTTTAATAAATTAAAATGAAATTTGAGAGAACTTTAATTAATTTGAATAGTATTATTTTATAAAAAAATTATCAATAAAATTAAATTAAATAATATTATTTTATAAAAATTTATCATTAAAAAATAAAAAAACTACTAGTACATGTAATGTACATAGAATTTTTTGGTTTTTTATTATAGATATAGGAGGCATACTTTCGTAATCCTGAAGTAAGAAACGTTTTCCTCTACGGGCATTTTCGCCGCACAATCTCTGAATTTTCATACTTATGAGTGGGCCCCAAAAATGTATCCAAAGATCAGAGTTTTTTGTGTATGAAAAAAATCACTTACTCCGGGAGTATATATTGCAATTTCTTTTGGTGCTATTTTGACAGTAGGGTTTTTAATCACTGCATTAACTCAGACGCAAAATTAGGAGGCATAAACTAAACAGAGAGAAAAGTAGAAGAAAGTTGAGAATGGGTGGAAGAAACGGCGGAGGAAGGTCACTGCAAGAAACCCTCCGCCGCCGGTTGGAGTCGTGCAATACCAGAAACTCCACCGTCGACGACCTCGTCAGCCACCTACGCTCCACCTACCCCGATTACCAACGCACCAAGCACCAAACCCTCGCCCGCTTCGTCCAACAGGCCCTCCAGTCACGTGCCAACCACGTGCTCAAGGCCACTCCCACCAAGCCCAAGCACCACGACGACGATGACGACGACGAAGAAGAAGAAGATGGAAACCGTAGCGCGTCACGAAAGAGACGGAAGAAAATCGACGAAAGCGAAGAGAGGTTGAAGAAGATCGAGGCTTCACACATCCGAAGAAGGAGGATGAATCAGAGCGATGAGGACTCTCAGACGACGTCGTCTGCTTCGAGCTCGAGGGAGTCGGATGGGAGCGTGTCCACCTCGGAGGACGCGGTTTACGGTGAGAAGTTCGAGCCGGCGATCGATTTGATGAAGACGATGTTGCGGAATTCGTACAATTCGGGAACAACAAAAGAGGATAATGCGAATAAGGACAAGAAGAAGGAACATGTTGTGGAGGAGAAGAACGTTGAAGTGGAGGTTGCGAATAGTAGTAAAGAAACCAACGTGGTCGCTGTTGTGAATGGAAGAGAGAGGAAATCGGCGAAATTGAATTCGAAGAGTTCGGTCTCGAATGGTGAGGTGAAGATGGGGGAGGGACCAAGGTTCAAGGATTTGGGTGGGATGAAGGAGGTTTTGGAGGTGGTGACGATGGAGGTGATTATACCGTTGTTCCATCCGCAGGTGCCGCAGCGTTTGGGGGTGAAGCCTATGCCTGGGGTCTTGCTTCATGGGCCACCAGGGTGTGGGAAGACCAAGCTTGCTCATGCTATTGCCAATGAGACTGGTCTTCCATTCTACCAGATTTCAGCTACTGAGCTTGTTTCTGGAGTATCAGGTATTGATTTGATAATGGATATCAATTTTTGTCACTCTTTGGCTAGTATTATAGGGTGTGTTTGTAGGTAGTGTTTGTTTTAAGTGACTCTGGAGTCACTCTAAAATTGACTCCGAACACATCCTCACATATTTGTGACTCCCTTCCAATATTAGGTTGCGTTTGTTTTTTCTAACTCTGGGGTCGGAGTCCGTGAAAATTTGACTTTGTCATGTGTTTGGAGATACACAACCTAGTTTGTAACAATACAATATACAAATTAAAGACATAATGAAGATACATATATAAAAATTCGTGAATTCATTTTTGTGTATCTGTGGCCTTACTTTTAAAATGGACACAAATGTTGCATTTGTTTGCAAGTAAATAAAGATATAAGGAAGACATATATATAAAAATTTGTGTATTCATTTTTGTGTACCGTGTTCTCACTTTTAGAATGGACACAAAATACATAATATTTTTGGTATTTGTATATGTATTTATGTATCTATGTATCTATTTTCCAATTAAACACTCCAAATTTATGTATATGTATGTGTATTTGTGTCTTGTACTTGCAAACAAACACTTTCAAAATACATGATATTTTGTGTATTTGTATATATATATTTGTATATCTATCGTCCAATCAAACACTCAAAACACTTTCCCTTGACCTCTAGAATGAAATATGCAAGCACACCCTTGTTTTATGTTTGTGAGTTTAAATTTTGGAGGGTAAGAAAAGGTTTGTAGTGTAAGATATTAAAATTTTATACAACAAGCCCTTCATTCCCCTCACTTCCACTCCAGAATTCAAACTCAAACATAAATGTGCACATCCTTTGATCAGGATTGGAGTTCTAGGTTTGTTCTTACTTCATTTTTGTTGCTCTTTGGCTAGTGTTAAAAACTTCAGATGTGGTTTATTATAAGATACTATGGTGGATTAGTCCTGAAGTACCTAATCTTTTATGAAAAGTGGGGTTTGAAGTTAGTTCTTATGACAAAATTAGTGTCTTTGCTTCCTCTCTACTATAGTTTCTTGAAAGTTGTGTCTTTTGTGATGAATTTTTTCAGGTTCATCTGAAGAGAATATTAGAGATCTTTTCTCTAAGGCATACAAGACTGCTCCATCAATTGTATTTATTGATGAGATTGATGCAATTGCTTCAAAAAGAGAGAATTTACAGCGAGAGATGGAGAAACGAATCGTGACACAGTTAATGACTTGCATGGATCAATCCACCAGGCTTATGCAACCTGCTGATGATTCAGAAAGTTCTGGTGTTCGTCCTGCTCATGTTCTTGTAATTGGAGCTACAAATAGACCCGATGCTCTTGACACTGCCTTGAGAAGGCCTGGGCGGTTTGATTGCGAGATTGTTGTTGGTATTCCTGATGAATCTGCAAGGGAGGAGATCCTTACTGTGCTTACCCGCAACCTCACACTTGAGGGTTCATTTGATCTTAAACAAATAGCAAGGTCTACACCAGGATTCGTTGGTGCTGATTTGACAGCTCTGGCTAACAAGGCTGGTAATCTTGCAATGAAGAGAATTATTGATGAAAGGAGATGTGAACTTTCTCAAGATGGGCATAATGAAGACTGGTGGAAGGAACCTTGGTTGCCTGAGGAGATGGATAAGCTTGCCATCAAAATGTCTGATTTTGAGGTGCCCAAGACCTGTTCCTTTTCTATTTTTGGTTTACCTTTTCATATTATTATTACTCTGTTTTCATAATCTCCTAAGGCTTAATCTAGATTTGTATTACATACTGTCCCTTCTATTTGTTGATACCTATTTTTAGTAACCTGTGATTAAAAATTTAAAATATTGTGTCTACTACCTTTTCTTCTCTCTACTTCAATTTCTTTGTTCATCTATAAAAAAATGTTGTTGTTATGAGTTACAACTCTTGTATTCTTAGGTTATTTTGTGTAAAAAGATGATAATCATTATATTTACTGGATATTTATGCAGGAAGCCGTCAAAATGGTGCAACCTTCATCAAGAAGAGAAGGGTTCTCTAGCATTCCTAATGTAAAATGGGAAGATGTTGGTGGGCTTGATCTTTTAAGACAGGAGTTTGAACACCATATATTGGGTCGTATAAAATATCCCGAGATATATGAGGTAATTTTTAGATAGTACACTTTTTTGTTATGCCCCCTGAGTTTAATTTAGAGAAACCTTACAATCAGATGAGCTTCATAATCATTATAATTGTACTCTATTCACTGTTCTTTGAATCTCTGATCATTTGGTACTTGCAATCTCTTTATTCTCTAACTCAACTTCATGTTCTCAATCTGAACATTATTGAATTGATCTTTTTTTCCTTTCTTTCCTTTCCATGAAAAATATTGTGGTAAGTTATCTTTCGCATACTGATAACTGTTCTTGGATTTATCTGTTTCAGAGATTTGGGATGGATCTTGAGACAGGATTTTTGCTTTATGGACCTCCAGGTTGTGGTAAAACACTAATTGCCAAAGCTCTTGCCCATGAGGCAGGAGCTAATTTTATTCATATTAAGGTCTGTCTAAATACTCCATCACAATTGTGGTGGTTTTGATTTACAAGATGTTCCTCTATTTTGAGGAAACCATTGTTTCAATTATTTAACTTGCTTTTGCTGAATTGTTAGGGACCTGAACTTCTAAAAAAATATGTTGGAGAAAGTGAGCTCGCAGTTCGTACATATTTTAGTCGTGCAAGGACATGTGCACCCTGCATACTATTTTTTGATGAGGTTTGTGGCTCTCTTTTCAAGAATGTGGATTAACTTTAATATTCTGTCTTGGCATTGTCAATTGATTTCTATTCTGCTAAGTTTCTTTTCTTAAGAGTTAAGATTATTAAATGAATGTTTCTTTTAAGGAACAATGATCTGCTAACCATACTTATGCTGTGATAATTTGTGTTTTGTCTAGTTTCTTACTCAATGAACTAGTTTTATGCAAGACCTGTGTGCTTATCTGTTTTTTTAATTTCCTTGGCTTGCAAAGCGCTCACTTATGTACTCAGTGGGCTGAGTTTGTCGAGGGAAGCTATACCTAGTTGTTTCAATGTCCCTCTAATTCAACTCTCTCTTCTGTTTTTGTTTTTTGTTTTTTGTTTCTTTACATTTTCAATAATCTTCAGGTGGATGCTTTGACAACTAACCGTGGTAAAGAAGGTGGATGGGTTGTTGAACGACTATTGAACCAGGTCAAACAATTACTTCTTGTCGGATAAATTGTTCTTATACTGGCATTATGCTCCTAATAACATTTTGGTTAAAATGACACAATTATTTGCAAATTGCAGTTACTTGTTGAGTTAGATGGTTCGGAGAAGCGACGAGGTGTTTTTGTCATTGGTGCTACTAATAGGTTTAGTTTTTGTTCTCTATCTTTATTCAGTTATTAAATCTTCCATCACATCGTAATATTCCATTTAATTACTCATTGTGCAGGCCTGAAGTGATGGATCCTGCTCTCCTACGTCCTGGTAGGTTTGGAAAGCTACTTTATGTTCCTCTGCCAAGTGCCGACGAGCGAGTTTTGATATTGAAAGCACTCGCAAGGAAGAAGCCTGTTGATGCCAGTGTGGACTTAAGGGCCATTGCAAAAATGGAAGCCTGTGAAAATCTAAGTGGAGCTGACCTTGCTGCATTGGTTTGCCTCTACATTCTCTTTTTTGTTGCTTATATCATCCCTTTATCAGAAGTGCATTTTATTTGCATGTGTGCATTGATGTTCGAGTCTGATAAGATTTCCGACTTTCCTTGATTATGTAGATGAACGAAGCAGCAATGGCCGCCATTGCTGAGGCACAGAAGTCTTCAAGTGAGATATCGACAATCAGAATGAGTCATTTTGACGTAGCTCTGAGTAAAATCTCACCATCTGTGTCAGACAAGCAAATTCGGTTCTATCAGCATTTGTCAGAGAAATTTAGTGGCACAATGCTCAAGTAGAGACGCGTCGATAGAGATGGAGTAGCTGATGGAGACAAGGTGAGAGGCCAAGCCATGGCACCACCCAATGCGGGTTCTACTCGGAGCGATGGGATTCGGATATGGAGCTTCCATAGCCGTCGCACTCGAGCAAAGCTAATGGATGAATGAAGCTTTCACTTGTTTGGTTGATTATTGTGCAGTTGGAATTCTGTCATTGATTGAGGATGTTTTCAATGCAAAGTTTTGATCTTTGAAGTCTACGGGTAGAGTTATTCTTCTTTTCATTTTTATTTTCCGGTGGACACTGGTAGTAGTATCTTTTTCCGATAAGATACAGGTAGATGTTTGGCTTGAAACGAAAATATCAAAACAGTGTATGAATTCAATTTTGGACTTGGTTAAAAGAAACCATGTCAAAATTATTGTTATTTGTGACTCGATAATATAAAAACTAATAATTTGATTATTTGAATTTTTTTTGTTAGATATTTAATTTTTGTGCGTCTATAGTAGATAATTTGCTTGATAACATAAGAGTTCAATTGGGATGTATTGAGTTTTACATACTCAATCAATTATTAACTATTATTTATAAGATTTTCAAGTTAGTGAAATTGAATTGAACATTTCTATAGTGTAGTAACATGGAATTGATCGTTTGCATATTGATAATTTATTTGAATTTAACTCATGTTTATACAAGTACGAGAAATTAATTAAATTAATTTGTTTAGATGTATTATTATTGGATTTAATTTTCATCCAATACAATTTTTTTCACATTCATCCAATCATGTGTTGTCATATTAATTATGATTTTATTTTTTCTCTTCTACTAATTAAAAAGTCATATAAATGAGGTGTTTTGATTAGATGACTGTGTAATCATGAATATAATTAATACATCAAAATTTTCTCTCTTCCACGTCAATAATGATTGCATTTACTCTTTTCCACTATCAGTGCATTAAAATTAAACTTATTATTATTATTATTATGAATTTGTATTATTTTTAACAAATTTTACAATACTATTTTTTAAGATATAGGAGTGTTATATACACACATATATATATATATAGTTAGATAAATATATATTTTACAATATATTTTCAATACATTTTAATTTTTTATAGCATATAATTCATTATATGCATATATATTGTTAGATAAATATATATATTATATATACTAGCGACTCGACATGCACTTTCGTGCCTGTCAAGTCGCTTTTTATTTTTTATAAATATTTATAAAATAATATTTTTTAATTTAATTTTATTGATAAATTTTGTATAAAATAATACTATTTAAATTAATTAAAGTTCCATATCCGAATCCCATCGCTCCGAGTAGAACCCGCATTGGGTGGTGCCATGGCTTGGCCTCTCACCTTGTCTCCATCAGCTACTCCATCTCTATCTACGCGTCTCTACTTGAGCATTGTGCCACTAAATTTCTCTGACAAATGCTGATAGAACCGAATTTGCTTGTCTGACACAGATGGTGAGATTTTACTCAGAGCTACGTCAGAATGACTCATTCTGATTGTCGATATCTCACTTGAAGACTTCTGTGCCTCAGCAATGGCGGCCATTGCTGCTTCGTTCATCAATGCAGCAAGGTCAACTACTTTTGGTTTAGGGTTTATGATTTAAAGTTTTCTTTAACTTTCATTTTAATTCATTAAAATATGAATTAAAATATCAGTATAAAACGGTAGTTACTTTTCGTAGAAAATTTGAATAATATTTGAATAATAGAAGTTACAAATAATAATTATTTTAATTTTTTTTTAATTTTTATTAATCTACCAAAAAATAACCAACTTTTTAGATATTCACTTTATAAGTAGTATATTTATACTTAATTATATATGGTTGAACCTCTAAACTTCTGTAGCATCCTATTCAACGTCCGGTCCCAATTTTAAAACATCCATTAAAATTGATTCAATCTACGTTTCAGTTTTATTTCCATATACTTCAAATGTTCCATGAATAAACCTAACTAATAGACAGAATTGGTCTTATTGGAAACCTGAACCCAATGCAGTAAAATGAAATTGGTGGTGCCAAGTATGAGATTTGCATGAAACTAAGATGTTAAGGTGGTTCCATGCGAAATTCATAGGTCGCATGTTACTATCACAACATCATCCACCAAAATCTCTAGAATTCGAACCATCATTCCCTCCTCTCTTGCGCTCTGCTTCCACGTGTCCTTCCTTTCTCTATGAAGCCTCTTTTCAATCCCGTGCCATTTCTTCACCTCGTGACCCTCTTCTATCTTTTCTAATCCTTGCTCTGAAATCTTCATCCTCTGTCTCTTGTTGCAGGGTCATTCACGCTCGTGTTATAAAGTCTCTGGATTTTAGAGATGGGTTTATTGGTGATCAACTTGTGTCGTGTTATCTCAACATGGGTTCCACCCATGATGCAGAGAAGCTGTTTGTTGAAATGCCTAGCAAGGATTTCGTGTCATGGAATTCCTTGGTTTCTGGGTTTTCCAAAAGGGGACATCTTGACAAGTGCATGAGTGTGTTTTCTATAATGAAATCTGAGTTTGCAATGGAATTGAATGAGTGTACGTTCATATCTGTTATCCCAGCTTGTGCTTCTGCAAAAGCCGAGGATGAAGGCCGGTATCTTCACTGTTGTGCAGTGAAGTTGGGTGTAGTATTTGAGGTGAAGGTTGCTAATGCTCTCATTAATATGTATGGAAAGTTTGGCTATGTTGACTCTGCTTTCAGGCTGTTTAAGGCAATGCCAGAGTCAAATGTGGTATCTTGGAATTCGGTGGTGGCTGTTTGCAGCCAAAATGGACTCCCTGATGAAGCTCTTAGTTATTTTAATAGGATGAGGGCAAATGGACTGTTTCCTGATGAGGCAACAATGGTGAGTTTGCTTCAAGCCTGTGAAAATTTGCCTCTAAGAAGATTTGTAGAGGCCTTACATGCTGTTATCTTCAGTTGTGGTCTTAATGAAAATTTAACAATTTTGACCACCCTTTTGAATTTGTACTCTAAATTAGGAAGACTGGATGCTTCTCGAAAGGTCTATGCCGCGATACATAAGCCTGATAGAGTGGCATGGTCTGCAATGATAGCAGGCTTTGCCATGCATGGGCAAGGGAAAGAAGCAATAGATTTCTTTGAAAGGACTGTAAGGGAAGGCATGGAACCGGATCATGTTACTTTTACTCATCTGTTAAGTGCTTGTGGCCATTCAGGGCTTGTCGAGGAAGGAAAGTACTACTTCAAGATCATGTCTGATGTTTATGGAGTTCAACCCCGATTGGATCATTATTCATGCATGGTTGATGTTCTTGGGCGATGTGGTCTACTTAGTGATGCTCATGAGCTGATTAAGCAAATGCCATTAGAACCAAATTCTGCAGTCTGGGGTGCTCTTCTTGGTGCTTGTAGGGTTTATGGTAACATTGATATGGGGAAGGAAGCTGCAGAGAATTTGATTGCATTGGATGCTTCTGACCCTAGAAACTATATCATGCTTTGCAACATATATTCTGCTGCAGGTCGGTGGAGTGATGCATCAAAAGTGAGGGCCTTAATGAAGACTAGTGTTCAAACCAGAAATCCTGGATGTAGTTTTATTGAGCATGGGAATAAAATCCACCGGTTTGTAGTGGATGATTATTCCCACCCTGATTCAGACAAAATTCACAAGAAGCTGGAGGAGCTTATGAGAAAAATTCAAGAGGTTGGCTTTGTCTCTGAAACTGACTCCGTTCTCCATGATGTTGATGAGGAGGTCAAAACAAATATGATCAACAAGCATAGTGAGAAGATAGCTCTTGCATATGGACTTTTGGTCACTAGTGCTGATACGCCACTGGTTATAATAAAGAATCTTAGAATATGCCGTGATTGTCACAACACTGCAAAATTTGTCTCGCTTATAGAGAAGCGTGTTGTCATCATCCGAGATTCAAAGAGATTTCATCACTTTTCGGATGGATCGTGTTCTTGTGGTGATTATTGGTAGCTGTCTCTTTGGATTTTGTCTTTGGGTTTGCATCACCCATTGACTTTCTCACTAGATCTCATGTGGTAAGAAACTTGATAACTATATATCATCAGCAGCAGTACAATTATACTCTATCATACACACACAATTAGCTCTTCATTCAAACCTAAATGAGTCCCCTATTGAAGATTACATTGCAAACAAACTCTTGAAAGGGTTTTGATAAAACTGAAGTTTCTATTTGTTAGATATAAATTTAAAACTGTTGGATTAATCAACATGTTCCTCTTAGCACTTCATTTATCTGTGTCTGTTTATTGACCTGCTTTTAATGTTACAATTCCAAATGCCTATTTACTTTTGATGTCTCTCAACAATGGTCATAGGAGAAAAAAAATAGTGAAATATCAATGTTTTCCTTTGTCATACTCATATATATACTGGTATGCTCGACTTAGTTTCCTTCCGAACATCTATAATGTGTTACGGACTTTTAAAGACATGAGATAATGAACTTGGCATTGTGAAGCATTAACAAAAGCATGGAGGTTTTCTTTTTTTTTTTTCCGGTTCACTCTCTTTCCTCATTTTATTGGAAATTTGGACTAGATTGATAGCCTTCATACTACTAGTAGATTGTAAACATTCATGATTCATCAGTTATCAGATTGTAAATATAAGCCATCTTTATTTGCATTTTCAATGTGGAGAACAATAACTTTGTTAGTAGCAAGGAGTTTGATAAAATACAGATGATGATTTCTTGTTGGCATGTTTGAATATTCATTATCCACTCATTTCACAATGACAAAAGATATCTATGCCCTTATTGTGTAATCTGAATTTCTGAATTAGATTCTGAAGATTGTAAAATCGTCATGCAAGGTAACTAACTGTACATCTCTTGTCTTGACCTATGAATAGGATGATCAGTCCTTAAAAAGTTCTCCACCAGAGAGTGCAGATCGATCCGCAAACACAAAGGTCATGCACAGTCACGAGGCATCTTCTGATCAGAAACAATGGAATTTCCATATCAGTTATTGCATTGCGTATGAAAGTCAGCTGTGGATAATGGTGCATGCCCAGGATGAAATGAACCTTGGGTTCTGACCCGGCCTATAGGTACAACTATGATTTCTGACAAAAATATTGCTCCTTTGGCTCTTCTTTGATGCGTCAATTCATTCAGATCATAATCAATTTGTCGTTTAATGAATGATATTGTTGTAACACTCGGCTGACTCCCCTCATCCTCATACTCTAAAGTAGGCTAAGACATGAGGAGAATGCTGTGGCCTTTGATGGGGGAGGAGTAGCAAAGGAAGTTTGCTGGCCTGTAGTCACCTTGGAAGGAGGCGGAGTCAGAGTCACAGTACCAGTTACTGGATTCGCTCCAGCCTTGCATTGTCCCTTGGTTAACTTGAATTTAGTGATCCTATGTTGGTTATCTTTCTCGATCCTAGGTTCTTATGCCGGTATCATTCAAGCCATAGGCAGGAAACTTTGTTGAATTGGTAGGCAATTTGATCAAGAATAAGGAAGGAAGTCCAAAGGTAGTGTTTGGAATGTTTCTCGAGAAAAGGCAAGAGGGATGGGAAGATTTATGGTTTCATTGGTTTGAGAGATAGGGAGAGACAAAAAAAAAAAATTATTCCTGGAACACACAGTGGAGACAGGACACAGACAAAGAAATTTCTTTCAAAAATATCCTTTTAAATATTACATATTTACATTTATGCCCTCACATTTTATAAGTGGTCTGGTGCGGGTGATGATCTGGTGGCGGCTGACGGTGGTCCTTTGGCAACGGATGGCGATCCGGTTGAGGGTCAATATATCATTTTTATGTTTTTTTATTGTTTATTACTTTTTTTGGTTTATGACCTTACTACCGAATGGAATACAAAGACAAAGTTTTGTTTGTGTGTGTGTTTTTTTTTCTGTGTTATTATCTCTATTGTTTTCCTGTCTTTATATTTAGAGTAATGCTATTTGAACATCTATCATTTCCAAACATCATAGTCACAAAATATACGAGTCTCCTTATTTTTATTACTTATTTTTTCTTTTTACTCATTATAAATGAATGTCTACATCTATTTTCCAGGTCAAAACATCATTTCCCTGGTATTTATGATCTCAGGACACCACCCAAACATAAACAATTACCAAAGTGAGTGTTTTTTTTTTTTTTGGTATAACCAGGAGGTGTTCATTGTCAACAGCAATGCCTAATTCCCCTCGCCTCGGGAGCTCGCACTAAGCGGTAAAGGGCTGGCCACAAGAAGTTTTCCATTCCCATGAGTTGGGGATCGAACCCCCAACCACATAGTTAAGGGACAAGGTGAGCTACCACCATGCCACCCCTTGTGGTTTACCAAAGTGAGTTTTACTTTGAGCTTGCTTCCTTATACTTGATCAAAATGTATTTGGCCCAGTTATCCATTTATCTTATTAACCATCATCTAAAGCTTTCTTCAATACATAGGCCCAAACACTTTCATGGCCCAATAAGTTTTCCTAGACTCAACAGTAACTAAGGTCACACCTGCTCTGCACCAACAGGTAACACATTAATGAATATGTGTCCACTTCTCACCTAAACCTAAGCATGGGCTCTTTCCTTCAATGGACATGCTGTTATTCACGTGCATGCAGATGCATCTGCTCCCCTAATCTTTTTGTGCTACCAAAACATATATTGTCATTGACCTTAGAGAATTGAAGTTGGTTATGGCTTTACCAAGCAAGCAGATCATGGTGATATATGATGGATGAGATGTTTGTAAATTCTATTTAAAATTAGAAGAGTGCTATTCATACATGCAAAATAGTATGTACAATGTAATATTTTGTCATCTAAAGGTGGAGAACTAAAGTTTGTTTATTTGAAGCGAGATCACATCAAAATTTAAATATAATAGAGTATGTGTATAAAATATGTAAGAGGAAAAAACACGTACGAATATGTTAGTCATAGTTATTGAATATGAGTATTGCTGCTATATGGACAATGAAAAAACAATTAAATAATAGCTAATATATGATGCACAATAAGTATTATGTAATGTGAACAACATATATTATATGGTGTACATAATATTTATCTTATATTATGCACAACATGTATCACATGTTGTAAAGAAATATGATGTTGCAACATGTCATATATGATGTGCATAATATATAATATACGTTGTGCATATAATATATATTTTATGTTGTATATAATCTATTGACTGATTTTAATAAAATGACACTACACTCCTATAGTCATCTATGAGAACAGCCAAGTCTTCCCCTGAAGCAGCGCCCAGTTTGGCCATAAAATCTGCAGCAAAGTTGGCCTCCCTCAGAATGTGCACGAATGTGATATCCCATTGCTGATTCAAGTACTCACTGATATGAAGAAGCTGAGGGAGGGTGCAGAGCATGATTCACTCATACATTATTAAAATATGAGTGAATTTATTCACATTTAGCCCCATAAAATATACTTCACTTTTATGAGCATGGTTAGACACATGGTTAAAAGAAGAAGTGAGTTTTTGTTTTCGATAATTAAAAGAAGTGAGTTACTACTATCTAACTGCTCGTGAACATAACTACTTTCTAAACATTGCATATGTACTGAGATTTCCCAAAAAAAAGAAAAAAGATCTAAGAAAATTGAGAAAAAGAGAGAGAGGGGTGAAGCAATAAAAACATGAGTAAATACCCAAATCTGTCCCTGAACTTTTCTTCAGTGCCCACTTCCATCCTTGATCAAATTTAATTAGGTCCGCAGTCCCCGAACTTAAATTCCGTGAGATATATCCGTACCTCCGTCAACTCCCCCGTTAATGAGTGACGGAGTAGTCCTACGTGGACCGTTAACTTTGTCCTACGTGGACGTTAAGTGACACGTGTGCAATGAAATTTCTAACAGGGGACAAATCGGTCCCCGAAGTTTCTAATAGGGGACAAATCAGTCCCTACTCTTGAACCAAAACGATGTCGTTTTGCAAATCTTCTATTACCTTCTTCTTTCTTTCCCATTTGAAACCCTAAACTCCCATTGCAGACCCCACAACCGCCCCTCCATCCTCTTCTTTGTCCTTGGTTCTTCTCCCTCAACCTAAACACCGCTTTAAACCTTCATCATCGCACTAGCACCGCCACTTCCTCTCTTCTGTCCTCTATTTTCTTGTCTCCTCCTTGTAACCTCCATTGAAACACCTCTTTCAACCTCAAGATTCCATTGTTACACCATCATAGCAGCTACTCAAGCTCAAGATTCCATTTTAAGGAGGTGTTTGAATAGAGGTTGAAAGAGAAGATCCAAGGAGGAAGAAGAGGATGGAGGCACGGCTGTAGGAGTCTGTAATGGGGGTTTAGGGTTTCAAATGGGAAAGAAAGAAGAAGATAATTGAAGATTTGCAAAACGATAACGTTTTGGTTCAAGGGTTAGGGACTAATTTGTCCCTATTAGAAACTCCGGGACTGATTTGTCCCCTATTAGAAACTCCGGGGACTGATTTGTCCCCTATTAGAACACGTGTCACTTAACGTAGGACAAAGTACTAACGGTCCACGTAGGACTACTCCGTCACTCATTAACGGGGGAGTTAACGGAGGGACGGATATGTCTCACGGAATTCAAGTTCAGGGACTGCGAGACTAATAAAATTTGATCAGGGACGAAAGAGGGCACCGAAAAAAAATTCAGGGACGGATTTGGGTATTTACTCTTAAAACATTGGCATTAGGGAGTGGCTAGAGTGGGTGGTTGCAATAACTTACACAAGATCTAGTCATGATCATGTGTCATGTGTGTCCATAGGCCAGTGCTCGAATTAAAACGGTAGGATCATTCACATGCAGAGAGGGGGCCACTGAAAATGTGGGGGCCAGAGCCCAGAGGATTGTAGGGACTAGGGGTCCATATGCTCACATTTTTGGTAGGAAATGAGTGGGCTCAAGTTATGGTAAGTCATTGCTAGAGGAAATAGAAAATATCGACTTACTCTTCTACGCTCTTTCTTTGAGCACTTTTAATTCGTGTTCCAAAATATCTTCAAATATCAAAACTACTAGAATTTGGCACGAGTTGTAAGCGATTTATTGTCTCCGGACACTATGAGCAATCAAAAAAAATATCTTCAAAACTATATATATATTATGGTACAGAAAATGTTAAATGTACATAATATAATATCCCTCCATCCATTTTTCACCGCATTCAAATGTTACAACTTTGATGAATATGTTTGCAATTTGTCAACATATTCATCAAAGTCGTCAACATTTGAATGAGTGAAAAATAGGTGGAGAGGTACTGTGCTATTTACCAATTGCACTCCCCTTATGGAACACAAGGTAAATTATGAATTTTGAAACTTTGGCTTATAAAAAAATTGAAAAATGCAAAATAATATTATTGAATTTCAAAACCGATAATAACATGTTGTACAATAGAAATATATCACTACTATCTAATGTGTACTATATATCATACGTAACGTGTATCATGTATAAATTGCGCGTTATGTATGACACACATTACGTATGGTGTATAACACATATTGGATACTAGTTGCATGTATGACATTTTCATTAGAGCATTGTTATATCCACAATGAAAAAAGTGTCAAAACAATTAATATATTATGTACAATATATATCATATGTTATAAAGAAAGATGATGTTAATATGTAAATGTGATATATGTTATGTACAACATGTAATATATGTTATGCATAATATATAATATACGTTATGCATATTACATATTATATGTTATGCACTATTTATTAACTGTTTTATCTCATATTTTATTGTTCATCATTAATTCTATTTTCATTATATAAAAAAAGTCAAAACGAAGTGTTGTTATTATTGTTATTAACTTATTATAGGAGAGAGGGAGTAGTATCTCATCTGCTTTAAACTAGTACATGCATGGTGGTGGTTGTGATGGTGCATATACCTCATCCCAAGTGGTAGTTGCGCTGTATTATATTTTAGTGCTTTTTGTTTCACTTTTCCCCTCACTTCAGTTTCAGTGACCAACAATGGCAAATCCGTACACGAGACATCAATACGTACTTCCCTTCACTGATATACTCGTATTAATGCTCTTCTCAATGTTAATTTAATTTAGGTGTTTACTTGGGCACTTCCAATAATTAGATAGTATCCATACATACTATTACGTGACACCTTCTAATCGATTATATCATCTATGTCAATACCTAATCATCATTTATTAAATTTAGTACCCAAGCAAACACCTCTAATTTAATATAAGTTTGGTTTCGGATTGATTTTTATATCTAGATACAGTAATTTTTTTTTTAATATATCAAAATGTCACAATTTCTGTATGTAACATATATGAACGAAAGGAGGTAGTAAAATTAAATCGTGCAATTCATGTATGAAGTGATCTCGTATAATGGAATACGGCTTATTGTTATTGTATACACTTAAAATTGATGAATCCACATTGTTATTTATGCGTCTACAAGAAAAGTTTTCCCGGGTTTATACATACATATACATATTCTATTCAAATTTCAAAACCATGTGCAGATATTTATGACAAAACTAACAAATAAAATCCTCAAGTTGCCCTCATCAATCCACTTCCAGATCACTTCATTTTAAACAAAAAATGTTATCGATCCGCATTAATTTCTCTCAAAAGAAGCTATAGAGAGGAATGTTAGGTGAGATACTCTCTTCACTTTTATTTGTCTTTCTAGGAAATTTATTTGTCCACTATTATTTGTCATTTTAGATTTTCAATGAAACATTTACAATCTTTTTCCAGTTTTATCCATACATACACTCTCTTTTTATCTCTTACAATTATTATTGCACAAAAAACTATAAGGATAATTTTGTCATTGTACATTTACTTCTATAAAAATTTTTTTGTTTTCATCACCTTCTTAATAAGTGTGCAATACTCTATAACGTCAATTAAAAGTGTACGGAGGGAGTAATATTTAATCACCATCATCGATAAGTGAGGAATAAGCAGGACCACCACCACTTCAAATAATAATAATAAGAATAATGTAGGATGATATCCATATATAATATATATGTGGCTTTTTGACCCATTTAAAATAAAATAAATGAATATGTTCAAGGATAATTGAATGACACCAATAGTAACACAGATGTCCTGATTTTGGGATTTTAGTCTGATTTTCGCCCAGGGGGGCGAAAATCAGTAATACTGCGCGAAATGCATTATTTTCGCCTCCCCTGGGCGAAAATAACACCATCTTCGCCCCCTGGGCGAAAATAACACAATATTTTCCTATATAAGCGTTTCTAAACACTTCAGAATTGAACATACTCTCACACAATCAATCATATACCACATTATGTCAGAAAATAGTTACTTTCTTCTAGTTTATTACGATGGTGAAATACAAAATAGTAATGACGGAGTGTATTTCACATCTAAAAATAATTTCGATTTTGTTGTTAGAAGATCCATTCAATTGGACGAGCTACAAAACATGATTTTACAATGGTTGGGGTTAGAAGGAATCAAACGAATTAGTTTGATGACATACCGGATGCCAGTATATTATGGCAACGGATTTGTGAAGTTCGGTTACTTAACTGTGAACACCAACAGAGATGTGTGTTCGATGTTTGATATTGCTGATAGATTCCCAGAAGTTCGAGTTATGGAGGTCATTGTTAATTTAAACGACATCATAAGCTCTCATGGGTGAGCTCCTCCTCCTCCGTCAATTCCAGAAGGGCAGAACTCATTCAATTTTGATCTCACTCGTGATCCTATCAATGATGATGGCGGAGAGGAACTTGGTAATGCTCAAAGCTTGGCAGAATTAGTTGTTCAAATAGCACAACCACTGGCAGAAGCAGAAATTCCCATTGGTGGCTCGGGATTTCATATTGAAAACATGGAGGATTGCTCGGATGACGAAGCAGTGAGAGAGCTCGATGATTTGGATGCAGAGGATGAGTTGGTGCAACAAAATACTGACGGTGAAACAAAAGTACAAGAGGCGCAGCCAGAACCATCGCAACCATTACCTAGACGAGGTCAGAGGCAATCCCAACCTCAGTCCAGAACTATGGTGTTGATGCGGGGGATTCCTAGTCATTATACCTCCTTGAACTTGGAAGCGATGGAACCAAGTAGTTCTGCAGATTTTGGAACAACACCTTCAGGATCGGCCGAAGGAGAGAGCGAATTTGTGGTTGGACAAACATTTGCAGACAAAGAAGCGGTTTTGTATGCCGTTAAGAGTTATAGCATTCGTAATCGTGTTCAGTACAAGGTACGTGAGTCTGATCATATCAAGTATCATGTTAGGTGTGTTAAGTTTGGTGATGGATGTGAATGGAGTATTCGTGTGTCGTATCGGGTGAAGAAGGAAGTATGGGAGGTCCGGAAGTACAAAGGGCCACACACTTGTGTTTTTGATTCCATCTTGCAGGCTCATTCACAGCTGGACTCTGATGTCATTTGCGACCATATATTTCCCATGGTCAAGGTTGACCCAACGGTGGCTATTGCGGTGTTGCAAGGCTCAGTTGAGTCAAAATTCAACTTCAGGGTTTCCTACAGAAGGGTATGGCTTGCAAAACAGAAGGCAATTGCACGCATATTCGGTGATTGGGAAGATTCGTACAATGAACTTCCTAGGTGGTTGATGGCTCTTGAACATTATATGTCAGGTACACAAAGCATATTAATAACTAAGCCGTACTATGTTGGTAATTTGGTTCATCCTGATTGTGTTGTGTTCTAAAGGGTTTTTTGGACTTATCCTTCTCTGATTGAGGCATTTAAGTGGTGCAAACCGTTGATTTCTATTGACGGCACTCATCTATATGGTAGATACCATGGTGTCTTGTTGATGGCAATTGCACAGGATGGTAATTCTAACATACTACCAGTTGCATTTGCTATTGTGGAGAGCGAAACAAAGGAAGCTTGGTCATTTTTTCTTACCCACCTTAGACAACATGTCACCCCATAGGAGGGAATCATGGTAATTTCTGATCGTCACGGTGCTATTAAGTCTGCATTGTCTGCTCAAGGGAGTGGGTAGAGAGCACCTACGGCCTATCATGGTTATTGCATTCGTCATATTGTGTCAAACTTCGCCCTACAGTTCAAGAGCAAGGATGCTAAGTGGGCCCTGACAAATGCTGCTTATGCAAGGACCCGTCGTGATTACCTTTATTACATGGGGATTTTGCGAGATGAGAACCCCGCCATATGCACTTGGGTTGACAGAATCCCACTTCAAAAGTGGGCACAACATGCTGATGAAGGTCGACGGTTTGGACACATGACAACTAATCTATCTGAGTGTATAAATGCTGTGTTGAAAGGTACACAGAATCTTCCAATTACTGCTATTGTGAAGGGTACGTATTTTCGTTTAGCTGAATTGTTTGCTAAAAAAGGAAGAGATGTTCAGGGGCAGATTACAGGTGGACAGGTTTGGTCACAGTACTTGTTGCGTGCAATTCAAGAAAGCAGTAGGAAGATTGGACGCATGAATGTAACCGGTCTGACCCGGGAGAACGTCGAGTTTATGGTTTCGGAGCTAGAAACTGGAAACACTTTCAGCGTCAATCTTGCCGAAAGATTTTGTGACTGTGGAAGTTTTCAGACTCTACATTATCCTTGCAGTCATGCACTAGCAGCTTGTGTCGACGCCCGAGTTAAATGGGGGACATACACACACCCAGTCTACAGTCTTGAGTGGATATTTAATGTTTACAAGAAGGAGTTTACTGCCGTTCTTGGCCCGCTTTTGTGGCCTGAATATATCGGCACATTGATTAGACCCGACACGCAGAAGGGCTAACGAGGGTCGTCCAGTCTCGACTCGGATCAGAAATGAGATGGATGAGAGAGAAGGCAATCAACCACGACGTTGCGGGATCTGCAAGAATACAGGACACACTCGAAAGAATTGTCCAACCACTATTGCATCAACATCTGGACGACATGGCTAGGTTGTTTCAATTTTATTTGTATTAAGTTTCGTACTAAGCATGTTAAAAGTATTTATCCTGTACGTTTTCTATCTTGTTGTATGCTTTTATTTGTAGTAAGGATAGTACTAAGTTTGTTGTGCAACAATGAATGAGAATGTTTAACTTAACTAATTCGTCTAATTTGTCAATTCTTTAATATTGTTGAAAATAACTCATTATTATTGAAAAACCGTAATGCTTTGACATAGATAACAAAGTTTTCAAATTCAAACTTACTAGTGCATGGCTAAGTAAGGAACTAAACCGCAATAACATAGATATTCGATACATTTAGGGGTCCCCTAGGCGGGTCACAGGATAGTTGGCTAAATCGTAGTCGATCTCGTCTAATTTGTTGTTGTATATCTCAACATTGAAAGTCATTATCTCATCATAGGTCAACCATAAAATATATCCATCATCAATCCAAAACTGCTCTAGAAAATCACTCCACCCATGGGTTAGCCAAACATCATTGCCCCTCTTCTCACACTTGATAGGAAACTCAAGTCCTGTAGGTATTTTGAACTTGATTTCCGCAGGCAATTGTTCCCCATATACTCGAGTAAATGAGGACATAAATTTCTATCATTAAAAAATAAAGAAGCGTTAGTATAAATAAGATCAGTCACAACTAATATTGTTTTTAAATGTGTAAAGGAATACCGTTTCATTGTGGTTGTAGAGTTTGATGGCCAATAGAGTACGATTTTTTGGCACATCTGAGGACTTAGCATATGTTGGATATTTCTTCGATGTCATATCTGAAACAAGGCAAGGTGGAAATGAGGTGTAGTTAGCATTCATTTTATAGAGAAAATGATAAATGGATAATCGCCAAGGTGAGGCGAATTTCGGTAATCGCCAAGGGGGATCGAATATCGATAATCGGCCAGGTGGGCGAATATCGATAATCGCCAAGCTAGGGCGAATATCAATAATCGCCAAGCTGGGGCGAATATCGATAATCGCCAAGCTGGGGCGAATATCGTCATTCTATAAAAGTGTTGTCTGACATTGCGAAATACAAAACATATTCGTTCTAGCGCACTCCAACCACTAATGTCCCGTAAAATAATTTATGATGTTTCCAAAAGAGTCCCTCCTACGCCAGTTGAGGAGGACCACCCAGGATGAGAATGGGTTATTTGTCAATTCGAGAACCAAAAACAAACAGTATGTTTACGTAGTCACAAACAAGTTATTTGTATTACCTTTAGTTGATGATTGTCATTAACTTACATTTGTATTAATTGATTTAAATTTATGATGTGTAGTTTTTAAGTAAATCATTTGCTCGAGCATTTGGCGAAAATTTACGGAAACAAGTCAAGTTGAGGGTACCAACACAATTTGAATATCTAATCAAATGTGAAGAAAAGGGTGATGAGGTTTGGCTAACACAAGGATGAAGTGAATTCATCGAACAATACTGGATTGATGATGGGTTTATGATATCTATGGTATATGATGGAATTATGACATTTGAAGTTAAAATTTACAACAAAAAAGGAAAAGAGATCGATTATGATTTATCCAATTATGAAGTCATTCGTCTCGGAGACCCCTAAATATAAATATATTAAGTTATAAATACATTAAGTTTGATCTTTTATTGTTACGCATATGATTATGTTATAAATATATTAAGTTTGATCTGTTTTTGTTACTTAATTATAATGTTATACAATTCAACAAAGTCTCTGATAATATAAAGTCATACAATTCAACTTCACAATACAATAGTTAAGTTTAAATGCATATAAAATAAATATAAAGTCAAAATACACTATCCACGGTCCCTCCGAGGCGCAGGAAAAAAACATGAACCAGTCTGACACATACGAGGTCTAATCGGACGAGGTCTAATAGGACTTGATGAACTACTGGGTGGATGTGTATCGTCAGCATCGGATGGCATAGGTGGAGGTGGGGGAGTAAGGAAGGAAGATGGAGGAATGTTCATGTCCAATCGTCGGGCAATTGAAGACTCGGGCTGCTCGGGTGTCATCTGCGTAGACAGCTGAAGATGCAACATATCTATCCGCTCATCTGACCATTGTAAAGGCGAAACAAGATGTGATGATCCTACATCCTGCTGTTGTGGTGGCATCGGCGTGTAGTCATATGATGTACGAAAGTAATGTCCCGAGTCATTGTGCTGCTGGACAAGCACCTGTACCTGCTGCTGGACATGCACCTGATGTTGCTGGTGCTCATGATGCTCCTCATGCTCCTGTTCTTGTTGCTCTGGCTGCTCTTGCGTCTGATATCGCCTACGATTTGCTGCGGGTCGTCGCCTATGTGTTTGTGGCAGAGGCTGAGGTTGTGACTGTGTCTGCGCACTATGATCTCTAGTATCATGATACCCAATGAGGTATGTCCTCTGGCTCGTCCTAGTCCCGGCCCTAGCTTGACGCTGAATATGTCGCCTGTCTGGGACTCCTCCTGGCTGTGATACAATACCAGCGCCGTCTTGCACCTGACTGGCTGGAAGATCATCTGGCATGTCACGGTTTACTATTCCTCCACCAGCTATGAACCTGAATCGGCTTGTGGACCACCACTGCATATATTCTGCAGAAGGCCTCGTGTCATCCCCTGCAGGCATAGTGTTGACAATACTCTCTGCATCTGCCCTAGATTCCCATCTGGCATGCCACTCTGGAAACTGATCAGCCAACCAGACTGTATAGTACCCCTGCCCGCTCATTGTGTGAAGCCTCTCAATATCTTAGGGCGGCTGAGGGATGTGCTGCATAAACCCAAGTTGTCTTAACACTCGATCTACCTGGTGCCACTCAATCGTCTCGAACACAATAAGCGCAGTCACAGAACGAAATATGTAACTCTGTTCCATGACATATTCCGGAATAACAACCAAAACATCAAGGTCAGCATAGGGGCTCCATAGGAACCGTAAAAGGTTTAACAATTTTGTGTTAGACATATTACATATTATAATTATTTTTTTGCAAAAAGAAATAATGTAGCTCACTTACATCGTCAATCTGCAATGTATCCAACCTCCTCCTCCACCTCAGCAATCTTTGTTTGTCTTCCATCTTCGGAATAGACACCCCGCACCACCTGATATGTAAAAACATATTTATATGTTATGCGTACGAGATAAATAAGAAATAAAAAATTACAAATGAAACGACTAACTTTACCTCCCAGCCAAAGGCCATGTAATGTCCGGACAGAATCTCCTACGTACTGACGGGATCCGCCAGTATGCCCATGACAAGAGCAGTGCTACGCAACCAGCAATATCTACGACCGTATACTTTGCAGCCCTGCACAGATTCCTATATAGGCAAGCAAGCACAGCTGATCCCCAACTATAAGTCCCGGCATGCGCAAAGTCCCGTATCAGAGGTAACCACTTTATATGAACCCGCGAACTAGACTTATCGGGGAATAGAAATCCTCCAAATAATTTCATGATGTAAGCACGGGTATGACGCTCCAACATTTGCTGATCAGAATCATGCTGATCTAAGTAGTCAGGGGGGAATATATCATCAAGCCAACCTAGGTGGACACAATTTCTCGTACGACGAGTAAAAAGGGGAACAACCCCTAAGAACTCAAGGCACATGTCCGGGATGTCCATGTGATAGTGCTGCGTCCAGTTACTTAGGGCCCCTGAAACAGCCAGACCATCTATGTGTAAACCAAGCTGGTACGCCACATCCTCAAGTGTGATAGTGGCCTCCCCATACGGCATATGGAATGTATGTGTCTCTGGATGTCACCGCTCTACTAATGCACTAATTAGTGTTGCGTCGTAGTCCCATAATACTTTAGTCAACTGTGACACCTCCCACAATCCAGCAGTGCGCAACAAATACTCCATATGTGGATGAGGTGCAGGTGGATTCCATCGTCTAGTATTAAGGACCCGATCCGGCTATTAAAAAAGTTTTTTTATTTTAATCCATTGAAAATTAATAATTTAAGAAATCTAATTTCGACAAAACTAATATTCTAACCAAAACTAAATTCAATAATTATCCTATTAAAAAATAATTACCTACAACAATATAAATTCAAATGACCACAACTAAATTCAAAAATCATTCTATTGAAAAAAATAATTACCTACAACAATATAAAATCTAATTACCATAATTAAATTCAACAAATATTCTATTAATAAAAATAATTATGGACAACTGTAAAATCTAATTACGAAAACTAAATTCAATAATTATTCTATTAGATAATAATTACCTACAACGGTATAAAATCAAATTACCAAAATTAAATTCAACAAATATTCTAGTGAAAAAAATAATTACCTACAACAATATAAAATCTAATTACCAAAACTAAATTCAACAAATATTCTAGTGAACAAAATAATTACCTACAACAATATAAAATCTAATTACCAAAACTAAATTCAACAAATATTCTAGTGAACAAAATAATTACCTACAACAATATAAAATCTAATTACCAAAACTAAATTCAACTAATATTCTATTAAAAAAATAATGACCTAAATTTCTAAATTGATTTTCAAAAATTAAATTCAACATTCTACCGCCCTATGTCCTAACCACATATGCAAGTCTATATCCTAGTCATATATAATATAACATGAATATTTAAATAAAGTCATATTTTAAATATTATAAAAGTTTTGACTTACTATAACATCGAGCTTTCTTGCAATATGGAACTCAGTTGCACTTCCAAAATTATTTTCTGCCATTCTCAGATTTTGCACAGCACAACAAAACAATATTAAACAAATTTTTTGAGAGAATTAGAGAGAGAGCGGGGGAGTGGGGCGGCTGGAAGGGGGGCGAAAATGGGGTATATATAGCCCCCATTTTCGCCTAGGGGGCGATTATACTCCCCCATTTTCGCCCAGGGGGCGATTATGCTCCCCATTTTCGCCCAGGCGGGGCGAAAATCAGACACAATGACCAATTTCAGGACATCTGTGTACATATTGATATCATATATTTATTTATGAGAATATACGAATTTTTTATAATAAATGGGTAAAAAATCCTATATATGGTGGATATCCATAATAATTTGACATCAGGAGTCATTATTTTAACATTATGATATTATTATTTGATATCATGTTTATGTATATGTATATCAACCTATGATTTTCCTACTAATAAATTGGGAGACGTTGTCTGCAAAATTGTGAACTTAACATTTTTCCATCAGCATATTAATATATCACTAGATACTAACTTTTTTTATATATATAATTATATGCTAACTTATTGTGTGCTTCAATCTTCTGCATCTTAATATTTGTATTAAGTATATATATAACATCACACATAAACCCTCCTAAGAATAAGAATAAAAGCACCCAACATTAAATCATTTCGGATGTGGTAAAAGGAAAATGAAAAGGTGATACCGACCGACAATCATTAAATAATATTGAGTAAATAAATCATACACTTAATTTAATGTGTAAAAAAGCAACAACCAAATCTTTTATCCAAATCCTTCACATTATCTAACACAGTGAAGCTCACATGCACCACAGGAATATTCAAAAACTATCTTGACCAATGCTCTCACTTAAAACATGAATTCCTTCCTTCAAAGCTTTATGCTATTCACGTGCAAGCAGCATATGCACCACACCTTTTTGTCTATTTCATCTTTAGCACTAAAATAATTACTATATTACACCACTTAAGCAAAAACAATTATTACATAAAATTATAATAATGTTTCTTGTACATCGAAAATGCATCCAACAAGTATCCAACATGTGTTATATGTTCTATATAATATGTATTATACGTAATATATTATACTTATAGCACATATTACATATGACATATAACACATGTTGGATATTCGATAGATGTATTTTCGATATACAACAAAACATTAGTCCATAAAAATAATCACACTTTGGCTTCATCACTATTAACAAGTCTTCAATGGGTTTCCACACAAACAATCGTTGTTGCTAAACGACGACGCTTCAAGGTGATCAAACGGTGACCCCAATGGAATGGATCCACATAAGTGGTTGTGGCTAAGATCCAAATGCCCAATGTACTTAGCATTTGATAACGAACCGGGTATTCGACCCTTCAAGTTATTGTAGGACAAATCTAAAGCCATGAAATAGGATTTTGACCCGAAAACATCGGGTATGGTACCCTCAAACCCGTTTCGGCTCAGATTCAATATACCCATACCCGAGCTAGTCAACAAACTCGGAGGTATTTGACCCGAAAGTGAGTTACTATCCAAATTGAGCGTTGAAAGAACCGGCATTTTCCCTATACTCGCCGGAATTGCACCGCTAAGCCGGTTCATGGACAAATCCAAGTCCGCTAGCCGGTAAATATTTGAAATCGAGCCAGGAATTGGACCACTGAGTTGGTTTCTACTCAGCAACGCCCGGCTCAGCATGGTAAGCTTTCCAAGATCATTGGGAAGCTTACCGCTGAGCTGGTTGTTGCTGAGGTCGAGGTGTTTAAGCGACGCGAGGTTGACGATTGAAGCTGGAATCTCGCCGACAACTGCATTGTCGGCGAGATTAAGCACTGTCAGCCTCTGCAATTTCCCGATGTCGGACGGAATCTTGCCGGAGATTTTGTTTCCGATGAGGTCGAGGATGCGGAGGCTGGATAAAGAGGTGACGCAGGCTGGGATCTCGCCGGAGATGGCCTTCCAGTCGGCGAGGACGAGGGTAGTGAGGCCGTCGAGCTTGCAAATCTCCGGCGAGATTTTTCCGGTCATGTAACCGGAGCGGCCGGCCTTCTCGAAGATCGGGTCCTCCGACTCGCCGCGGAGGTTGATGTCGGAGACGCGGCCGGTGGTAGCGTCGCAGCTGACGCCGTACCAGTTCAGGCAGCAGTTATTGCCGGACCATGTCTTGAAGATGCCGAGGTATGGCTCGCTCAGCGCCGCCTTGAAGGCCAGCAGCGCCGCCTTGTCCGACGGCGGACAGCCGTCAACGAAGGCTGTTGAGGCAGCGAAAATGACCGTTAATATGAACAGAAACGGAGAAGCCATTGTTAAAAGTGTCGGTTTCTCTCTCTGCAATGAATTTTTTATTTTATTTTATTTCTTTTTTGGGATTGATTTGTGTGAGAGATTGTGTTGGATGTATTTATATACGAGTTGAGTGACGAAAATACCCTCCCATGATGATGATAATATTATACAGTTGGTTCTTAGTTATTGATGCTATCTGAGTGCATCACTGTTTTCGCACATGCTATTGCCGGTTCATTATTTTGTTATTGGAGCGTGTTCAACTGTTTTTAAGCTTTTTGCTATGTCTTGTTTATTATAGATTAATTTATGAATTTTGCAAACATGATAAAAAAATAGTAAGTTTTTAAAATATTAAAAATGTTATGGTAAATCTATTACATAGAACATATCAAAATGCATATTTTTAAGGTGAATCTTTTTTCTTCTTAACAAATACCCTAAAGACACTTATTACCTAAACCCTTTATTTATCTTCTTTTCTCAAACTAATTTTATCAATTATTACATTTTTTTACGGGTGATTAATTATATGCATTTCGGAAAATGGGATGGAAAGTGCATAGAAAGGAATTAATACGTCCAAATTATTGAAAGTACTTCTTGGAGTTTTTCTCCATGATGGTTGGGTAAACCCCACTCCGTCCTTTTATTTATTTATTTCTCTTTTTAATAAAATATTGTATTATTTTCTCATTATAATACGTTTGTGTGATTTTCCTTCTCTTAGTTTCTCTTAAAAGTAGTGTTTGATATGTAAGCTGAGCAACAAAGTTTACACCTTCATTTTCTCATGTTTTCTGCATGAGAAATGCTATTTGTACATATAATAGTGTCATCCACCAATTTTCCACCCATTTAAAAGTTGAGAACTTTTATAAAAATGTTGACAAGTTGCCAACATATTCATAAAAGTTGCCAACATTTTAAATGGGTGGAAAATGGATGAATGTGTATTATAGTATGTACAAGTAGTATTTTCCTTACTGCATCTACAGAACAGTGTTGATACAACATCTACAAAATCAAAATATCAAATGGTACAGAAAGAGGTGTGTTTCCTTTGAGTTGGACTGGATATGTACATAATGTTACCTTCGATTTCCATCTCAACAAACTAGGAATATGACCCTAGTCAAGATTTGGTAAATCTGAATCCTAGTAACCAAGTGTCGAGGGTTCGATCCTCGTTTTTGATATGGAAAAACTTTAAAATTCCGGACTAATTGTCCCACCCTTTGAGGTGTCTACAAGCCAACGAGGAATTAGTCACTGTGGTCGACAGTGAATACCCCGGTCATGAACCAAAAAAAAAAATCTGAATCCTAGGATCTTAAATGAATATTCAAGATTAAAATATAAAATATGACTTTTTAAATTGATCATGTGATCATTGATTATCATTAAGTAACTTTCAATCTTGACCATCATAATATATGGTTATATAACCCAGATTAACTGCTTATCATCGTAATAAACCTCCCATCTCACTAAGTAACACAATTAGCTATAAGTAAACTTCAAGAAGTGTTGTACCTATGTTAAAATAATTATGAACACCATCATATGATCAAGCAAAAATATCTTCAGTAATAAATGATTCCTCAGATTCAATACAGCTTTCTGAAGGTACCTGAAATTGCTCATAGTTTAGTTGCCTAGAAGCTTCATACAATGCTATGCCAACACTCACAGATAGATTCAAACATCTGACATAGGTTTCAACCATTGGGATCTTGATAGTGCCACCACCAAATGGTTCACTTTTGCAATCTAGCAATGCCTCAGGTGGCAGGCCACTGGTTTCAGAACCAAATAAAAGATAATCACCTTTTCTGTATGAAAATTCCTGCAAAGTAAGAAGGAATCCAAAATTATTGCTCTATGATCATTCTGTAGTATTGCGCGTTACCCCAACCAAGCGAAGAAAAGGAAGAACTTGGCGATGATACAGACCTGGGTTAATGTGTGCCCCGACATGTAGCAAAATATTAATCATTGATTAAAGGAACGGCTATTGTCACTCCCACTAACTCAAAGTTTGTTTAGTTTGTCTTTTATTCCCTTTTATCCTATTGTGTAATCAAAGTAATTTTGTCGAACGGGGTAACCGATAATAACAAATTTTGGGAACCTCCTCTAACATAAGCTTATAGACTAAATCATGTTAGAAATCTTGGATTCTTTTTCACCTATATATTTGCTGCAAGATACAAAATGCTTTTTTTTTCAATGGTAGAAATGTTTAGTTCTAATAATATTCTTATGATAATAAAAATGATTTTCACCATAATACAACATCAAAACATCTCTATATGGATCAGCACTGATCCATTCCCATTCATCCATTCTCTCTCTTTTTAAACTATAGTAAAAACCAAAAATTGACCATTTCGCATTTTCTTATTAGTTGCGGATTAGAGAGGTGAAGACTACAAAGGGTCAAATTTCTAGCAGTGTTTTAAGAATAAGTCACTAGTTTCTTCAGTGAACTCGTAGATTCTCTGAAGTTCTGATCCAGTAGAAGTGAAGCTGAAAATTATTTTGAATGAATAACAAACCCCGTGTAGTGACACAAAAGACAGGTTAATCATCAGCATCAATTCAACAATATACTACAATTAAATTAACTGTGCTATTGATGTAAGTGGTATAAAACTCACAGAATGGACTTTTGTTCCCCTCTTTGTAAATGCTAGCAGTCGCTTTTCGCCCTCCTGTTGCCTGAAATAGTCATGAAAAGCTCCCCAAGAATCATGAATTTTAACAACTACATATCTGAATTTTTGTGTCAATAATTGAAAACAAATAAAAATCAATAATGCAATCATGTCAATAGTAGATCAATACTGAGAGTTGAAATTCCTGGATGTGCTAAATTTGAAAAGCAACGGCCATTATCTAGTCAAAACAAGATTAAGAAGAGGCGATAAACACAAAAATTAATGGAGAACTTGACTTGAAATAAAACAGCCATAGACAATTGCACACTGCCCTGCATAATAGTATCAGAATTTTTCACTTTTTCTAAACAAAACACTAGAGATGCAGTTGATAACAAAAGTTGCAACTATAAAGAAGCAAATGTCCATGGATACGGCCAGTAATCCAATCCTGCACGCTTTAGTTTGGTATCGTCAATCTGAAATCCTAATGGCTGAAACATACAGAGATACAAAGGCTATCATTAGTATTATGCAATAGAACATTAAAATAGAAGACAAATTTATCATCAATTGTAAAAAATTTGAAGACTCAGAAAACCAAAACTCACCCCAACTAAGTGTAGTCCAACATTTGATGCTGCACATGTTCTAGCAATGCAGCCAGTGTTTCCAGGAATCTACCAATGACAACATAAATCCCAGAATCACCTTCAGAAATTGAGATATTATAATTAAAGCTAAAGAAAATGTTTGCTGACGCGATATCATTATGCTGAAATAGCAACTTTTTAGGTGATATAATCTAACATTCACATAAATAAAAATGCATGAGCATTTCGAATTCAGCAAGGGTTCGATAAACAACTCCATTTGTTTCACTAACGAATCCTGAATTAATGCAACTGATAGTAGCATGTTTAGTTTTCTACTCAGAAACCGCCAAACTGTGGTTTGAGGTTTTCAAATGAAAATTCAAAGAAGTTATAACAGGTCCAAGTGCAGATGCAATGACAAGATCATGAAAGAAACCAGTGCTTTGCAATACATATATCTCTATCTCTGCTTGCTTTACATTTCTCTTGACAGTAAATGTCAATTGTCAACAGATAAAGAAAGCATCTCCACAGCAATTAAAACACATAAAAAATATGGGAGAGAATATCCTACTTTTTTATGCTTCACCAGCTTAGCACTTATGAAATCAGCCATTGAATATCAAGTTTGCAACAAGCATTATATTATAAATAAGCAGGACAAACATAATGTCCTGTCCTTGTCTAAGAGTACAAGGCAAGAGTACAGCTAGCTTTTTTTTATGAAGGACGGTACAATATCCTGTCCTTGTCCAAGATTAAGCATCTCATTCACTTTCATATTAGATTTTGTTACTAGTTTCTAGTTCATGATACTGGTTTCATATCATTTCAATATATTATATTAACAAATATATTGTACTACAAAACATGTGGTTGGTCACTCGAGTTGTCAAGGACACGATTACATACTTATATCACTATAGTCATAGATTTCAGCCTTCTTTTGAATAGGAGTCATTTTGATGATCGGATGAAGAAACTTATCAGGGAAATTAGTCTTCTTGTAGTATGAGAGTGATGGACAGTAACCTTTTTGTTTAAAATGAAAGAAGAAATATAAAATGTGCGATCAAAGCAAGAATGTGCTTTTAACACGCATAAGTGATAAACAAAATTTCCACACTCATCTAAAATCATTTTGCATCCATTTATTTAATAACAGCCCTGAACTTCATACGTCACCAATTAATAAATATGAAATAGTCTTTAAGAGTGCATATATTCAGCAATCAATAAAATCTAAATTTTCAGCATATTCATTACTTTGGACTAACAACAATCAAGTTCCAACTTTTCGCCAGCACAACTATATCCTCCACTTAGAATCAAAGTCCTTCTTTTGTTGGGTGTAGAATGATTTACACACACACAACTAGTGGAGAACAGTATAGTTTTACCACACAAACTCACTTGAATAGAGTATTAACTGATCCAGCGACCCGGAAAAAATTCACTAGATTCACTTTGTTCAATAAAACATTCTATGTGATAAAAGAAATTGATTGATTGAAAAAATAAATAAATTATAGAGCTATATTAATGCATAATTGGCTTCTGTATTATATCAAAATTAACAGAAAGGAAAACTTGAAAACAAACAGCAAAAGCAATATCAAATGTTTAAGAAACTATAATTAAAACAGAACAAAACAAATTCTCGACTTGAAACATTACCTGAGGAGACACCAGCACAACCTGAAGAGCCCTGGATCGTGATGCTTCATTCACTCCCTCTCCAACACCACGAGGCAATGTTCCTTCCTTGCTTATCTCAGCCACTCCATTCCCATCTGCAATAAGTAAACCCCAACCACATAAATGAGTAAACAAACCTATAGTCTCAAGTTCAAACAAAGACCAAGTGAAGTCATAAATATATTGAACTTTAGTGTATTAACATCTTCCAAAAAAATTAAAAGAAAAAAAAAAACAGAACAAAACAAAAGCAAATCATCCCATGAAAGATTAAACAATAAAGTACCCAGAAAAGTGAAATTAAGGAATATGCAGAGAAAAGGGAGAGATTACTGAGAGAGCAAAGTGGTGAGTGGCGTGGTGAAGATAGAGAGAAGAAAGGTGTGGTGGGTTTGAAGTGAAGCAGAGTGAATGGACGGAAAAGGGAAACTTTATGCCTGAAATTAAAAGGGGTTGGTATGCTGAGGGATTTTAGGCCAGTGATGTCCATAGCTGACACCACCCTCAATCTCTGTTTTTGTTCTTTATGTTTTCTATCTAATCTCTATCCATTTTGAATCTCCATGGCACCAAGGAAGGCTACTACACGTGCGAACAAAGGGTTTTTACTTAATTCATATACTAAGGTAGTGTTTGTTTACTCTAGAGTCCGACTCACACTTAATGGAGTGACTGAGTCAGTGTCACGAGATAATGACTCTTTTCATATACTAGTATTTTTTTAAACGTGCAATGCAAGAGAATTATTTTTTGGAATAATAAAATATAGAAATCAAGCTATTAAATATTAAATTAAGATAAATATATTATATAATAATTAATTATTAATGATAAATAACTTTGTATTAAAATATTCAAACAAATCTATTGAAATAAGTAGATAGAAAAGAAAAGAATAAACATATGTTTAATATGATATAATGTCTGTATTCCTTTTTCAGTATCTCTGTATGGTGATGGACATAAAAAATGTTGTATTGAAATAAAAATAAGAATTAATTTAGAAAATTATAAATTGAACTATTTATAGATTTAATAAAGTCAAATAAGTAAAGACGGGTACCAAACATCACGTTCTGCAAAACAATATCTCCTATGAAAATTAAATAAAACATTGTCAGATACACTCTCAATATTGTAAGAATAATAATGATTAAATATAAAAAATGTATTACCCTTGAAAGTTTTGATCTTTCCAAATTGTATAACAACAATTGGTCTTTGAACATCGCTATTAGCAATAAAGTTGTTAACTTCATCGACAAAATTTTCAAAAAGAGCAACATCTAACTTCAAGATGAAACATATATTATAATAAATTAAAAAAAAGTATGAAATAAATCTATATCTAAAATAAAAGTTAAGATTAAAATAAAATACCCATCTGATTCAAGATGAATGACAATCATTCTTGTCTTTTTCTCATTTTTGTCATATTCTCTCTCTGTCCCAATAGCAGTAAGAATACCCATTGTGTCTGTCCAACACAATAATGTATAAGTTATATGTAAGATATCAAATTCAAATTAAAAAATAAAAGTTTAGATCAGAATTTATTACCAATCAAATAAGGAAATTCAGAATCAGATTCAAGTATGTCAACAAATGAAACCAACTTCAAGCCATAAATCGGAATAGACAGATTATCAGCAGATTTAACTGTAGTCCTGAATTGAAAATTGAAAATTCAGACAAAACTCATGCATGGTGGTGCGGAAGTTTTCAACATTACCACCTACTCCGAAATAGGCTAAAACATAAATTAGCCCCTCAGAAAGCAGTGGTTTAAACTTGTAGACCAACGTTTTCCGTATTGATGCGTGTATCGTAGTGCCCTAGATTTTATAATTCAAAATATCAATTTTAAAACAATGAATATTGTTAAGTGTCAAATATCATTAAAAAAAAAAACTTACAAATTCATCCATTAGGACCATCTCTAGACTGTTCAAAGAGTCTTGGTTGTTGAAGGATGTGAGACTCCACAACCTAACAATACGAACTTTGATTCTCCAACATTCCCGGATGGGAGTGATCTCAGCTAGTGGATTAATTTGTCCTGCCATGCTCAAAAATGTTGACACCAAATATTAAACCTCAGAGGCTAGAGAGAGTAAAGATTAGAAGGATAAAGATAATGAATTGAATAGTAAAACAACACATAATATATAAATTGTGAAATGAAAAAAGCAAAACATGAAAATAGACGGAAATATTCTGATTGAAGATATGAATCAGATTTATTATTGGAAATTATAAATTTGACTATTTATATTAATTACAGAATCATATTTTACTTAATTTTCAAGCAAAACGCTTTATTATTGTTCTCTCCGTCTATTTAAATCTTACCATGATTATAATATTTATAATCAGATTTAGTATTTGTTGAATAAATTCGATATAGTATTATGAATTATAAATTGACCAGATTTAGTATTAGAATAAATTGATTAGTATTATAAATTGATTAGACGGAAATATTGTGATTAAAGATATGAACTGTTATAAAATAAAGGGAAACATTTTGATGAAATATAGTTTAGTATTAGAATCAAAAGAATTTCTTATTTAAAAAAAATTGATTCAAATCTGATAAAATTAATTCAGATTCTTATTGTATTAATTAATTTATTTATAGTAACTTCTAATGAGACACTGATTGCATATCCTGAATAATTGGAAAATAATTTTGATTGAGAAAAAAAATTACCTGAAATATCTCATCCTTGAATGATTGAGAAAAAAATTACATGCAATCACATTCCTTGATTGAATATAATTTATATTCCTTGATTGAAACAATTATAGAATATTTGAATTATAGATTATGAGTTAATTAAATTGTTTATAATAATTTTTTAAGTAAATTTAATTCTTATATTTTAATTAATTACATAATCACTCAAAGTGTGACACTTGTCACAACCTCATGAAGTGAACTCTGAAATATTATATTTATAGATAGATTAGAATCAAAAGAATTTCTTATTTAAAAAAAAATTGATTTGTAACCCCCTACTAGATAGCCTTTAATGCTTAAGTCATTTTAGGCTATTTCATAAGGGTCACCCTCTGTTATCATGTTTTATTCTTTACTTTAAAATATATATACGCGGAAAATAGGCGGGAGTAAAATTTTCGCAATTTATTTACGATATAAATATAAGGGCTTTGCGGAATACATAATCGATAAATAATAAGTCATGCCAAGATATAAACTGAATGGTCTATCAAATAAATACTCCCAACAATCAAAGAACATACTAGGGATAAATATTAGGCTTTATCCCATAAGCCAAAGGCAATGACTTATGAGACTCCACCATAAATACATGTCAAATAAATAGCTGCCGGCTAACACAGGTCCGGACTTAAAATAAACAAAGCAAACAACTTAAATAAATCCATAACTGGAAAGTAAATAAATGTATATAGGTCTATAAAGCGGAAGACTAAAAATAAACTAAGGCTGGGTCTGCTCCTCGCTAGCTTCATGGTCCTGCTCTGTCTGCTCCTCTATAATATGGGGGAAAAACATAGGGTGAGCACTGGGAAGTGACTCAGTAGAGGAAGCCGCCCCGGGTTTAATTAAGAAATAGGTGAAGTATGAATGCATTCAATTCAGGTATTAGTTTAAAAAGAAGTCTTTTCCTGAAACGTCTTACCTAAGTGCGTCTTGACCATTTTAATTAAGCAGTTAATATGGCATAAATAAATAAAGTCTTGGTGTAGTGTACTAGTGTCCTTACACATATAAAATTGATAACTCATAAGATAACATAATACATTTAGCCAAACAACTTTATCTTGCATTAATCAATCTTTGGCACTGCCCGCCCTCCTGTAATCCTCCACATCACCGGCCCCTAGGCATGAGCTCATCCTATACTATGGGGAGAGGGGGTACCGTCTTCTTCTACCAATGAGACTATTCACCAAGGTTACCATCCCTTGATTTACAACCCCATCAGTATCCAAAGACGGGAGTGTTTTATTAAACTGTAACTTTGTCTTTGCGTCCCTTTTGACGTCTTTGTCGTTATTAATGTCTTACAGGGTATATATACATATATAGCATCAATACATCACATAACAACATGAAAACATACATAATAAATCATGCCAACATATATAAATCATGCACAAATCGTATATAACACTCATATGGGTCGTAGAACATATTAGGATTCACAAAAGGGTCAAAACAGTTAATTTTCGTAAAATCTGCAGCGTTGTAATCGATTACATCGGGAATGTAATCGATTACAGAGACCCTGTAATCGATTACCAGAATGCCCTGTTTGCTTGCGATTGGAAATTCTCAGCTCGTAATCGATTACGAACCCGTGTAATCGATTACGAACGCGAGAAATCAGATTCTAGGGTTTCAAAAACACAATTTTTATAAGCCAATGGCTAAAACTCAGATCTAGAATCATCCCAATCGGTAGAAAACACAGACAACAAAGAATCAATCATTGGAATAAGTTTGAAAACACTTTTACATCCATAAAACACTTTCTTTTCGAAATTCAATCGGTAAAAGTAACCCTTTTATGAACCATAATGGGAAAAACGAACACCAACAATAATATCAACAAACATACATCATTATGCATGAAAATATAGTGAATATTGAATGTCTAGAACCCCTACCTCTCGTAGACCTCCTATGCTATGCGTAGAGACACCCCTTTCCTTCTCACTTTCTCTCTAGCCCCACGAACGGTACAAGAATGACTTCTTTCAAAAATGGAAACGGTAGAAGTGTTCTATTTGAAGAGAAGATTATGAATATATGGTTTGTTTTGTGGTTGGATGAGAGTTGATATGGGTTTGGGGTTGTGGAAGGGTTATGATTTTTGAGTTTGAGAGAGAGAGAGTAGAATGGAGGCACAAGGATTGATGGAGGCTGCCAAGAGTGATCTGAAATGTTAAAATTAGGTTTTCTAAGTGGAGGCTAGGGTAGGTATTATATAGAGGTGTTGTGGGGCCCACTCTTGACCTAAAAACGCACTAAAAACTCTAACTGCGCAGTCTGTAATCGATTACACGAATCTGTAATCGATAATCGATTACACGCTGTAAAAATGCACAGATTCGTAAATTTGTGCAGTGTAATCGATTACCACAGGCTGGTAATCGATTACTGAGTTGTAAAATTGCCCCAAAACACTTCTAAAACGTCCCAACTCGTGCCATACTCATACATACATCATTTCTACCCTCATGCATCATTAAAACATTAAATATAACATATAAATACATATAATTCAAACACATACAACACATAAAGGTTTATTAAGGAGAAACTCATCTACTCCAACTTAATTAAATTTCTAACTAAGGTCAATTTCTCTAAATTTTCACTCAATTAGAACTTAATAAAAGTCGGGGTGCTACATGATTCAAATATGATAAAATTAATTCAGATTCTTATTGTATCAATTAACTTATTTATAGTAACTTCTAATGAGACACTGATTACATATCCTGAATAATTGGAAAATAATTTTGATTGAGAAAAAAAATTACCTGAAATATTTCATCTTTGAATGATTGAGAAAAAAATTACATGCAATTACATTCATTGCTTGAAATAAATTACATGCAATCACATTCCTTGATTGAATATAATTTATATTCCTTGATTGAAGTAATTATAGAATATTTGAATTATAAATTATGAGTTAATTAAATTGTTTATAATAATTTTTTAAGTAAATTTAATTCTTATATTTTAATTAATTATATTTTAATTAATTACAGAATCACTCTGAGTGTGACACTTGTCACAACCTCATGAAGTGAACTCAAAAATATTATATTTATAGATTTGTACCTCCCTATCAGCACATAGTGACTTCGTGCAATACACAGTGATTTAAAAATTGGAGTAAACAAAAAATTGACAATTTTGTTCATTAGGTCACTACATTGAGTCACTGTGATCTTCACACCAAACACATGACAGAGTCAGTTTTTCCCTAACTCTGACCCAGAGTCAGAAAAAACAAACGCAACCTAAAAGTCTGTTTGAAAACTTGTTATAGGATGGAATTGAATTGACTTCCATTAAAAATTGAATTATACTTAAATTGAATTGAATTCTGGTGTTTAAAATATATTAGTAAAATTGTAGAATTGAACTGAATTCCAGTGTTTGGAATATTTATAAAATGAATTAAATTTTTTTAATGGATAAATTTATCCTAAGACACTTTTGAATTTGAAGAGAGTAATTTAAATATGGTAACTTAGAAGAGGATAATTTGGACATTTTATATTTTAATTGAAATGTCAATGGAATTCAATTGAAATCAGAGTGGGATAACTCTGATTTGTTTTTTTGACCAAAACTATGGAATTGAATTGAATTCCATTTCAACTTAAATAATTTTCTTTGTTTAATTAAATTTAATTATGTGAGAATTGAATTCTAATGGTGTTCCAAACACCCTGTAACGGTGTTAATAACTGATCCATTTTTAAATAAAATTGATCCCTAACAATTCTATTGTTAAAAAAAAATCAATCCCTTATTATTTTTTAAATGCTTTTATATTTCATCACTTTAATTAATATATTTAACTCTAAATATTTTTAAATCAAATCTATATATCTTCTATTTGAAAATTGTCATTCTCTTTTTAATAAAATTATTTTGGTATTTCTACATTTTTTTAATAGAGTATTAATTTTTTTATTAATAATTTTAGGTATTACACATCTTATTTTACTTATTTTAAAAGAATAAAGAAGTTTTCAATTCTTTTTATTGAAAATATTAAAACACTTACAAGATAATAAACTTATTTTATCCTAAATTTTATAGTTATCAAACTCCACTTGAGACTTGACTCCATCGAGGCACTAGATTATCGGATTAGTGGTTCAACATGTGAGTCAATGATTCAACCGGTTGATAATTAAATCAGTCTACTAAATATGTTTTAATTTATATATGAAATAAAAATTTTTAAAATAGTAGTATATAATAGATATATTTAATAGAGATAGCATCCCAAAGCTTATCTCTTTTTCTAGGATTTCTTGAAAGTTCTCCGTCGTCATTTTCTCGTTTTACTTATATAGGAATAACATCTTCCTCTTCTGAATCGTAGTCTAAAATTACATCTTCATTTTCTATTTCCGAATTTTCATCCTTACCTATTTTAAAATTTATTTCATTATACTCTTGTTGGATCATTTTTAATTAAGTGACATAGTTACTTCTTCAATTCTTTCATCTATATTATTCATGATAACTTTAGTGGATGTTTTATTTTTAATTTTAAATCGTCAATTGTAACTATCCTTTTCAGGGCTTTTACAATATTTTTTAAATAATTGTTCTATACTTTCAAGTGTTATGTAACCTATACTTTCGAATTGAAAATTTTCTTCAATTTTTTCTTTATTTTTTTTTATAGTTTATAGCAAATAGAATTTCTTTCAATATATCAGTTATTGTATTTAATTGTGGATCTAAAGTGTGGTGAAGATGAGGAAAATCTTTACCATATTGACACTTTTTGATAATACTGTGAGAGGTATAAATATTTTCTGGAACTTGAGTTCATTGAATAAAACTTATTGTGTAATTTAGATTTTGTGCAAAATCTTTTTGTATTGATTTTAAAAATTCTATATCATTTGAGCTAATATTATTTAATAACAAAGTTTTTTGTTCAATTATTTGAGATAATTCAATTATCTCTTCCTTTAATTCTCCAATTACATTTTTTAGGTTAGGTGAGTCAGGAGATTTTATTTTTTCAATACTCATTTTGTCATGCTTTTCCATTTTACCATGCTTGTGCTTTCCCACACTTCAAAAGTGTTGCTAATAAAAACATCATCACCATATTAAATTTTTCAACAACACCGTAGTTTTTCCCATATAATGAAGCTTAACCGTTAAAATGCTTAGGATGCAGGGACCATTTAGTTCCTAAACTTGGAAATTCGTTTCCCGCGATATTCTTCTAGATCATTCTATCGCTTGGGCATTTTCAACCGAAACAGAGTGCTCCTCCTCGAATTTGAGGTGAAAGATCGGTCTTTTTTGTTTATCACATCATTAAATTCAACGGAGAACATCAGGATTAGGTTAATCTCTTACTCATTTGCTACTAATCTTGGTTTCTTTTAGTTTTCGCTTCTTTTTATGATCCCTAAATTGATGTAATTAGATTTTAGGGGATTTGAATGGTGTTGGAATTTGAATCAGTCGCTGTTTGTATTTTGAGATCACCTTGTTTGAATTGTTTCTATTTAGAGGTTTCAGGGGTTGATTCGATGCGTTTACATGCTTCCTAAATGTTTTCACTCAGTAGTGTTTCAGTGCGTCGTTGTTTCACTTTTTGTTGCTTTTACATGCAATTGACCTCTATTTTTTATTTTCTAAAGTTTCATGGGGTAATTAGATTGTTGAACGCTAGTGTTGTTGTTGCGGACGATATGATGGAAGTTTCATAGCCTTTAATGTTTGATCTAATATATAAAGATAAGGTAGATTCATTTTTTGTTTTAAAAAATTGAACTTGAGCTCTTCGATAAAACAGGGAACCAGAACAGAGCTCGTAGGGTAGACAGTTGTGCTTTGTGGATACATGTTTTTCATAAAAGGGGCTGAAGCTTGATACTAATTTTTCATGGAAGTCTCTGAAATTTTCTAAAACTAAAAGGTTCAATTTGCAAATATTAAAACATAAAATTGTGATACATAGATATTAAATGATGGCACATGGCAAATATATATTGGGCTAGGATAAAAAACATGGTTCTGAAAATCGGTTCGGACTGGTTCGACTAGGAATCGGTGGGTGAACTAGGTCAGTTACAAAAATCGCTGGACCAAAAATCGGTATCGAACCGCTCAGAACTGGCCAGAAACTGCTAAATCGGCGGTTTTGCTCGACCGGATGGCTTTAAAAAAAAATTCTAAAACTGAAAATGATGTCGTTTCTTAAAAAAAAAATAAAGAAAAAAACACTCGACCCCTCGACCTCACAAGTCACTCACACTCTCACACAAACACAACTTACAATCCCTAATTTTCCTTTTTGAAGCTCCCAGTCGAACCTTACCCTTGCCCTTGGAAAGGTTACAACCGCCGCCGTGTTGCAGCTCGCCGTCGGCCGCCGCTGCGACTCTGCTCCGCTGCCCCCCCGTGTTGGAATCACGCTGCCCCCTCCGTGTTGGCATCGCGCTGCACTGTGCCGCGCTGCTGCCCCAGCCACATGCTGTCGCCAGTTCGTCTCAGCCTTCCGTCGCCGGTTCATCTCAGCCTGCCCCAGCCACACGCCAGCGGCAGCTCTCTACACTATGCCAGCTAAGTGTTTATTTTAATTTTATGATATTTTGATATGTAAAATGGTTTTGCTATTGGATTAATTTAATGATATGTAAAATGGTTTTGCTGTTGGATTAATTTAGTGATATGTAAAATAGTTTTGCTGATGGATTAATTTAGTTATATTATATATGTAAAATGGTTTTGCTGTTTGAAATGGTTGTCAAAATCGCAAGTCAACTCGTAACCTCATACGAGTTTACGTTTGTAGGTCGTAGAATTGAGTTGACTCGCATGCAAACTCGTTTTTGGGTAGACTCAGATGGACTCGGTCAAAATTGTGATTCTATTCGAGTTTATGATATGTCCGAGCAAAATTACCAAAATTTTATGATTTTGATACATGCAATTACAAATAACCCAATCTGATCCCTCACTATTCACTAGAGTCTCCGCTCTCCAGTTCTGCGGCGCCTCTCCTCTCCCGTGCCGCCGCTCAACTCCGGCAAACCTCCACCGCGCGAAGCCGCGCCTTCACGAAGCCGCGCCTCGTCTGTCTCGCCGTCTTCACGAGGCCGTACCTTCACGAGGGCGCACCGCACAGAGAAACGAAGTCGCGCCTCGTTTGTCTCACCGCGCCTCCACGGCCGATGCTGAAGCCGCGCCTCCACTGCCGTTGCCGAAGCTGCACCTCATGCTTGCACCTCCTCTGTCTCACCTTCTCTGGCTCTGTCTCTGAATCGCAGCTTTGGGTCGCCGCTTCATGCCGCCTCATCACCGCCTCAGGCCGCCGCTCACCGTCTCCTCCTCTGTCTTCTCTATTCACAAATCAGAATCAACATCACTGCATCACCAAGGTAAGTTCGATCCTAGTACAAAATGATTCTAAATTTGTTCTGAAATGGTACAAAAATGATTCTTCTAATGTGATTCTGAATTGGTACAAAATGATTTGCAACTTGTTCTGAAATAGCTCTTGATAATTGATTCTAAATTGAAATTTTGGTTCTGTTTTTCACGTTTTCATTATATGCTTCTTGGTTCATTTTTGTTCTAATTCTGTTTTGGTTTGGTTCTTAATTCTGTCCTGATTAGAATCTTAATTGTGTTCTGAATCTGGTTCTTAATTTTGTGGTTTACTGGTTTTTGAAGAGGAGGATGAAGATGATGATGACATTGAGATATAGGAGGATTTGAGTTTTGAGATTTATGTTAATTGATGTTTTGATTTGGTTACCTTTCTTTCTTTATGATGTATGTAATGGATTTATGTTGTATGAGACAATGAATTACCTTTTGTTTGATGTTGTATGAGTTACCTTTCTTTCTATGTAATGTATTTATGTTATTTTTTATATAATTTTTAATATATTTAACAGGTACGTAGACTCATACGAGTTTACGACTCGAGTCTACGGACCCTCCACGAGTCTGCGTAGACTCTCAATTTTGATTACCTTGGATACAGTGATATACTGATATACTTGTCTTATATTAATATCACTAATTTAACTTATAAGCATCTTGCCATGTCCCCAAATTCTAAGATCCTCCAAGTTTTATTGCTTGCTTCCTTTACCTTTACACCCCATGTTTCTGCACCTGTCAAACATGACTTCCTCTATTTTTATCAAAGCAGCTGTGTATAACAGCTCTGTGATTTTCAAAGCAGCCAGGACAGAGGATATTTCAAAACTTTTTAGCTGGAGTGATGCTGATTACATTTATTATTTTGTAGTGAATTTTCTCCTTAGTATTTATATTTTTCATCAAAAGAAAAGCATTTATGAGCAGTATTTTTACTCTTCTGTTCTTTGTGCTGTTTTGTGTAGGCTGGCCAATGGGGTGCACTAGAAAAGGCCCATTCTATTTAAAGTTTTTTTGGATTTGTTGGTTTTTTCTAAACTTCTTGTGCCATCCTAAACCTGTGGAAGGATCATTATCCCACCTAATGGAAAGAACTAAAATGCTTTGTTGCTGCTGCTACTGTTATTTTAAATTTGGTGTGTTGATCATAGGTGGAATAAGGCCATCCCATTTTATAGTTAGTTAGGTTAGCGGGCTGGACCTAATCCCCATGTCCCAATGGGCTTTTTAGGGATGAGTGGGATGGTTGGGCTGACGGGCTCATACTGAGAAATGAAAAACTCTATTTCTGATATAATTGCTACATGGAAATTTGCATATTAATGTTTTGTAGTTTTGTTTTGTCTGAGGTTCTTTTTCATCATTATCTACAGCCAAATGCTGAAGATCCCAGAGCACCAAGTTGCTGGCCATAAAGCCAAAGACGGTGTCCTTGGCCCTCTAATAGATGATTCTGGAAAATTCTACAAGCCTCTTCAAAATGATGAACGTGGTTCCAAGGAGGTTGCATTTTATACCTCTCTTTCTTCTGATCCCAGAGTTCCTCACAGCATTCGCAAGTACTTCCCCATTTTTTATGGTACTAAGCTTGTCAATGCATCAAATGGCTCTGGCTTACACCCCCACCTTGTCCTGGAAGATGTTGTCTCATCTTACCACAACCCATCCGTCATGGATATTAAGATTGGTTCCAGAACCTGGTACCCCCAAGCTTCTGAGGACTACTTCCAGAAGTGCCTTAAAAAGGATAGAGAATCCTCTAGCCTCCTATTGGGGTTTAGGATATCAGGTTTGAAGTTAGTGAGCCCCTCCAATGATAGTTTGGTCTGGCAGCCTGACAGGAAGTTTCTTCAAAATCTAGCTGCTGAGGATGCCAAATCGGTTTTGAGCAAGTATGTTTCCTCTAATGTGCCTTCAAATGACGATTCACGCCCTGATCGTTCTTTCATGTCTGAGGTTTTTGGTGGATCTTCTGGAATTTTGGCACAACTGTTGGAGCTCAAGGCATGGTTTGAGGTTCAAACTGTTTTCCATTTTTATTCTTGTTCTGTTCTCATGGTGTATGAAAGGGAATCTGTACTGAAAGGTAAGAGTTCAGGTGTTGTTGTTAAACTTGTCGACTTCGCACACGTGGTTGATGCAAAGGGTGCCATTGATCATAACTTCTTGGGAGGCCTTTGTTCTTTAATTAAGTTCATTTCAGATATACTACATGATGGTCCATATGAGAATTGCATTTGTAATGGAAACGGTACGAAAAATGAACACTGAGACCACTTTTGCTCCAAAGAAGGTTTTGGGATTTCAAACAATTTCTGACTTTTTAGATAATAAAATCTGGTAATAAGATTGATAACTTCTGCCCCTGTTAATTTATGTTCTCTACTTTATATTTTATGCCAGTGAGTTATGGAATGAGACTGTCTTTACCTTGTGGAGAGTTCATATCTTCATATTGTAATTTCTTCTGAATTCATGCTGAGGCTCAGTGCAAAGAAACTGGTTCATATTTCAAATATTTTTCCATTGTCAGATAAGAAAAAGAATAATCTATAGGTCTTGCATAAAGGTTTTCTGGAAATTTGAAATTTTTTTATGCTGTTGTGAACTTGTGATCACTCAGTAGAATGCTTAGTCAAATGTTTATTATGAGGTTGTAAAAAAAATTGTTTGTTTTTAGATTCCTTCTGAGCTCTTATTGTAATCTGTTGTTCTTATTCCTTTCAATATTAGGGTTTGATTTTCTTTTTTGTGCATATGAGGGCTGAAGCCCAAAAGAGAAAAATACAACTATACTACAATAGAATGGTACAAAGCATCCCATGAACAATAACCAATTTGGGTTGGTCAAGTGGTTAGCTCACTTGTCCACTTAAGTAAGGGTCGGGGGTTCGATCTCCGCCTTGTGTATGCAGTAACCCGTTGGTCAGCGGTTAAACTCTTAAATGGAGCTCCACATTGCGACGGATTAGTCCTTGACCTATCGAGTTGGGGGATACCGTTGATTCAGTACAAAAAAAAAAAAATCCCCCATACAATTAGCAAAAACCACATCTCTCCGAAACTCAAGAGGATTATCCCAGTCCCACACATGCATCTCGTAGTCCTGAGTATGTACATGGTTTGCTAGTCTGTATGCAACAAACTTTGCCTCTTGGTGAGCAAGAGTAATGGCAACATTCACTTCGTTAAGGGAGGTTGAGTCCCTACTGCTCAACCACACTCTCCGTGTTGTCATATCATATTATATATGTGATATATCTGACTAACTATAACCTAAAGCAATGCATAAATGTTTTGGAAACAACATTTTTCCAGCCAAAACAGTCAATAAAGCCCATTTTAACACTTTTGGCTCAAATAGCATTATTAATCATGTGTATTTTTTCAATGGGTTAAGTGATTTAGGCCAAATTTCTTATTGTTAGCATTATCTCTAGCAATGCTCAAAACAATGTAATCTATTCTAAATTTTATGATGTTTCTTTCTTTGATTTATCTTGTAAAGAAATATTACATGTATTACCACTCAACTGAATTGTTAAAGAAGTATTGGCACTGCTACCATTCAGGTTTGGTACATAATATTTGATTTGATACCTGTTTTTAGTAAAACTAGCGGCTTGTATTATTATGGTGCTAAATACTGCTAAGGAACTGGTTTTATTTGAACAGTTCGTTCATTAAGCACCATTCGCTCCCTCCAAATAAAATTCCAAGGGAACAAATTCCACTCAACTCATAAAGTTGCTTGAGTGTAGCAAGATCAACCAATAAGTAATATTAAAAATACTAATTTAAACATAAAAGTAATATTGATTATTGAGATCTTAAAAAGAGCATTTGGAGGAGGCCTTCTTGACTTATTATTAATTAATAAGTTGTGATTCTATGCAGTATCCAGGAGAATAATATTATAGTAATATTTGTAGGATATGTATCTTTTTTTAATAAAAATTCCAAACTTATCTCGCCTTGGAGGACTTTTCGACTTCAATATTGGAAGACAGGAATACATCAATAGGGACCAATATAATAGTACTATTATAAAGTTATAATCCACTTGCATTGCACTATCATGGTCAGTGTTAATAATAATAAGGTTCCAACATACATTAACAAAATTTGTTGCCTAACTAGAGGCACAATTGTACTAATAAGATCTTATCTCTTGCGCATGTTTTGATCAAGATTCTCATCATAAGCTCCCTATTCTTATTCCCAAGTACACTAATAAATGGTATGTACGCACTCGATCCAGTAGGGATGGCAATGGGGATAGGAAGGTGGGGATCCCCGCGGGAAATTCCGAATTTGGGGCCTCGAAGTTGGAGATTTTTTCTCCGTGAGGATGGGGACGGGGAGAAAATTTTTTTCGATGGGTAGTTCGGGGACGGGGACGGGAACTACCCGTCCCACTGAGATTCCCGTCCCGAGGGTAAATTTATAATTTTATATGTATGTATATAATTTTATTTTTACATAATTGAGCAGTCTTAAAATAACTTAACGTCTTAACCAAACTCTTCTCTCTGCGCCTCTCCCTCATTATCTCCATTCATATTTCTCAAATTATAACACACACATATCTTGATACCAAGTCACTGTCAAAGATATATTTTATTATTTTTTTTACTTATATTTTGTTGTCTAAGACTTATTTTACTTTTTTTGTGACCTTTAAAACTTATGTGACAATGTCTTTAGGATTGATGATTATTGTATTAGTTTTCTCAAAATTAGATTTTATTTTATATAAAAACAAGTTTTTTTTAAATTTTTTTATTCCTCATTTGGGGCCCGCGGGGATCCCAATCGCCGTGAGGAGCGGGGATGGGGGAGAAATTCCCCCCGAGACGGGAGGCGGGGACACAGATGAAAATTTTTTCATAGAGCAGAAAGGAAGATGGAAACTATACTTCTCGCCCCGCCTCCCGCATTACCATCCCTAGGATCCAAATATAATGCACAATAATGTATGTCACATCAGCATTGATACAACAGTTCCAAGAATGTCAAATATTTTCGTCCAAGTGGTGTGAAATGTTCATAATTTACCTAATTTCTTAATTAAGTTCTAAGAGTTCACATTCCACTAATAAAAATAAGAGAAATTTTTTTAGTAGTCATGGATCATTATGTAGAATTATGATTTATCATCACCCAAAAATTCTTCTAAAAAATAAAATGTATTTTATTATTAATTGTTTGTCTTTCAGTCTTGATAAAGAAATTAGGTATTTTTTTATTTATTATATAGAGATGAAAGAACAATAATATTTGTACATATCAAATGGTATTTATAACATATATATATATATATTTATATTTAAGAATAAAAATAAAAATTTAAATGTGTAAGTGATATCATATCAAAATTTAAATATGATAAAATAGGTGAACAAAATATGTAAGAAAATATATGTACAAATATTATTATTTATTTTGAAATGAAAAAAACAAGTGAGATTTCAAAATCAAATGTATGCTTCAAAATGGGAATGGGATATATATCTCCATCAATAATAGATGGTGTATATCTTCAAATTAAACAAGGGACAAGAATTTGAGCATCCAATAATGTTGTTCAATTCTATAGCAATACGTTAGCTTAAATGTCAAGGAAATACTTTGTTCAAATATGTGGGTCATCAAATTCAAGTGTTCTATACCTACAACTAACAAAATTACAAAATTTTACATTTTTATCCAATTGAATTTTCTCATGTACATGTATATGGATTCAATTTTTATTTATATTGATATGATTATATATACATGAACTAAAGACTATAGTCTTTAAAATAGTAAATTTCATAATTTTTTAAAATAAGCAGAAATTGAAGGCTATAGACTTTAAAAAGTGATATTTCACTACTTTTCGAGAAACACTATAAAATTAAAGACAATAGTCTTTAAAATACATAATTACTTAAATTTTAAAAGTCAGTAGAAATTGAAGGCTATAGACTTTAAAAAGTGAGATTTCTCTATTTTTTCTAAAAACACTGGAAAAGTAAAGACTATAGTCTTTAAAATAGTGAATTACATAATTTTATAAAAGTTAGCAGAAATTGAAGGCTATAGAATTTAAAAAGTGAGATTTCACTATTTTTCTAAAAACACTCAAAAAGTAAAGACTATAGCCTTTAAAATAGTGAATTGCATAATTTTTTAAACTAAGTCGAAATTGTAGGCTATAGACTTTAAAAAGTGAGATTTCACTATTTTTCAAGAAACAATATAAAAGTAAAGACTATAGTCTTTAAAATACTCAATTACATAATTTTTAAAAGTTAGTAGAAATTGAAGGCTATAGTCTTTAAAAAGTGATATTTCACTATTCTTCTAAAAACAATCGAAAAGTAAAGACTATAGCCTTTAATTAGTGAATTGCATAATTTTTTTAACTATGTAGAAATTGAAGGCTATAGACTTAAAAAAAAAAAAAGATTTCACTATTTTTCGAGAAACACTATAATAGTAAAGACTATAGTCTATAAAATATTGAATTACATAATTTTCAAAAGTTAGTAGAAATTGTAGGCTATGGTCTTTAAAAAGTGAGATTTCACTATTCTTCTAAAAACAGTCGAAAAGTAAAGACTATAGCATCTAAAATAGTGAATTGTATAATTTTTTACACTACGTCGTAGAAATTGAAGGCTATAGATTTTAAAAGTGAGATTTCACTATTTTTCGAGAAACACTATAAAAGTAATGACAATATTATTTAAAATGCAGAATTATTTAATTTTTAAAAGTCAGTAGAAATTGAAGGCTAAAGAATTTAAAAAGTGAGATTTCCCTATTTTTCTAAAAATACTCGAAAAGTAAAGACTTATAGTCTTTAAAATAGTGAATTACATAATTTTATAAAAGTCAGTAGAAATTGAAGGCTATAGACTTTAAAAAATTAGATTTCACTATTTTGCTAAAAACACTCGAAAAGTAAAGACTATAACCTTTAAAATAGTGAATTGCATACTTTTTTAAACTAAGTAGAAATTGAAGGCTAAAACCCTAAACCCTAAATCCTAAACCCTAATTCTGGTTCCATGTTAACTTATTTTAACCTGCATGAATTTAAGTTAATGTATGCTTTGATTTGGTTGGACTTGAATTAACTATGTGTGTTTATGAGTTATAAATTTGTAATGAGCTTGTACCTTTCTTTCAATTCTATGTAATGGATTTATGTTACCTTTCTTTATATTCTAGGTTATATAATTTAATATTAATCATATTTTTAATAGGTACGTAAACTCGTACGAGTTTATGAGTCGAGTTCACGGAACCTTCAGAAGTTTACTTAGACTCTCGAGTTTGATTACATTGGAAAATACTACAGCCTTTAAAATATTGAATTGCTTAATTTTTCAAACTAAGTAGAAATTTAAGGCCATAGACTTTAAAAAGTGAGATTTCAGTATTTTTCGAGAAACACTATAAAAGTAAAGACAATAGTCTTTAAAATACAGAATTACTTAAATTTTAAAAGTCAGTAGAAATTCTTTAAAATAGTGAATTACATAATTTTATAAAAGTTAGCAGAAATTGAAGGCTATAGAATTTAAAAAGTGATATTTCACTATTTTTCTAAAACCACTTGAAAAGTAAAGACTATAGCCTTTAAAATAGTGAATTGCATAATTTTTTAAACTAAGTAGAAATTGAAGGCTATATAGACTTTAAAAATTGAGATTTCACTATTTTTCGAGAAACACTATAAAAGTAAAGATAATAGTCTTTAAAATACAGAATTACTTAAATTTTATAAGTCAGTAGAATTTGAAGGCTATAAACTTTAAAAAGTGAGATTTCCCTATTTTTCTAAAAACACTCGAAAAGTAAAGACTATATCATTTAAAATAGTGAATTACATAATTTTATAAAAGTTAGTAGAAATTGAAGGCTATAAACTTTAAAAAGTGAGATTTCATTATTTTTCAAAACCACTCAAAAAGTAAAGACTATAGCCTTTAAAATAGTTAATTGCACAATTTTTTAAACTAAGTCGAAATTGTAGGCTATAGACTTTAAAAAAATAGTCTTTAAAATACTCAATTTCATAATTTTTAAAAGTTAGGAGAAATTGATGGCTATAGTCTTTAAAAAGTGAGATTTCATTATTCTTATAAAAACAATCGAAAAGTAAAGACTATAGCCTTTAATTAGTGAATTTCATAAAGACTTTAAAAAGTCAGATTTCACTATTTTTCGAGAAACACTATAATAGTAAAAAATATAGTCTTTAAAATATTGAATTACTTAATTTTTAAAAGTTAGTAGAAATTGTAGGCTACAGTCTTTAATAAAAAGTGAGATTTCACTATTCTTCTAAAAACAATCGAAAAGTAAAGACTATATCATCTAAAATAGTGAATTGCATAGTTTTTTAAACTACGTAGAATTTGAAGATTATAGACTTTAAAAAGTGAGATTTTACTATTTTTCGAGAAACACTATAAAAGTAAAGACAATAGTCTTTAAAATACATAATTACTTAATTTTTAAAAGTTAGTAGAAATTGAAGACTATAGACTTTAAAAAGTGAGATTTCCCTATTTTTCTAAAAATACTCGAAAAGTAAAGACTATAGTCTTTAAAATAGTGAATTACATAATTTTATAAAAGTCAGTAGAAATTGAAGGCCATATATTTAAAAAAAATGAGATTTCACTATTTTTCTAAAAACACTTGAAAAGTAAAGACTATAGCCTTTAAAATAGTGAATTGCATAATTTTTTTAACTAAGTAGAAATTGAAGGCTAAAACCCTAAATCCTAAATCCTAAACCCTAAACCCTAATTCTGGTTCCATGTTAACTTATGTTAACCTGCATTAATTTAAGTTAATGTATGCTTTGATTTTGTTGGACTTGAATTAACTATGTGTGTTTATGAGTTATAAATTTGTAATGAGCTTGTACCTTTCTTTCAATTCTATGTAATGGATTTATGTTACCTTTCTTTATATTCTATGTTATATAATATAATATTAATCATATTTTTAATAGGTACGTACGAGTTTACAAGTCGAGTTCACGGAGCTTTCAGAAGTTTGCTAAGACTCTCGAGTTTGATTACATTGGTAAAGACTATAACCTTTAAAATAATGAATTGAATAATTTTTTAAACAAAGTAGAAATTGAAGGCTATAAACTTTAAAAAGTGAGATTTCACTATTTTTCAAGAAACACTATAAAAGTAAAAACAATAATCTTTAAAATACAGAATTAATTAAATTTTAAAAGTCAGTACAAATTGAAGGCTATAGACTTTGAAAAGTGAGATTTCCCTATTTTTCTAAAAACACTAGAAAAGTAAAGATTATAGTCTTTAAAATAGTGAATTACATAGATTTATAAAGGTTAGCATAAATTGAAGGCTATAGAATTTAAAAAGTGAGATTACACTATTTTTCTAAAAACACTTGAAAAGTATAGACTTATAGCCTTTAAAATAGTGAATTGCATATTTTTTTAAACTAAGTAGAAATTGAAGGCTATATAGACTTTAAAAAGTGAGATCTCACTATTTTTCGAGAAATTAACACTATAAAAGTAAAGACAATAGCCTTTAAAATACTGAATTACTTAAATTTCAAAAGTCAGTAGAAATTGAAGGTTATAGACTTTAAAAATTGAGATTTCCCTATTTTTCTAAAAACACTCGAAAAGTAAAGACTATAGTCTTTAAAATAGTGAATTACATAATTTTATAAAAGTTAGTAGAAATTGAAGGCTATAGACTTTAAAAAGTGAGATTTTATTATTTTTCTAAACCACTAAAAAAGTAAAGACTATAACCTTTAAAATAGTTAATTGTACAATTTTTTAAACTAAGTCGAAATTGTAGGCTATAGACTTTAAAAAGTGAGATTTCACTATTTTTCGAGAAACAATATAAAAGTAAAGACTATAGTCTTTAAAATACTCAATTACATAATTTTTAAGAGTTAGGAGAAATTGAAGGCTATAATCTTTAAAAAATGAGATTTCACTATTCTTATAAAAACAATCGAAAAGTAAAGACTATAGCATTTAATTAGTGAATTGCATAATTTTTTAAACTATGTAGAAATTGAAGGCTATAGACTTTAAAAAGTGAGATTTCACTATTTTTCGAGAAACACTATAATAGTAAAGAGTATAGTCTTTAAAATATTGAATTACTTAAATTTTAAAAGTTAGTAGAAATTGTAGGCTATAGTCTTTAATAAAAAGTGAGATTTCACTTTTCTTCTAAAAACTGAAACAGTCGAAAAGTAAAGACTATATCATCTAAAATAGTGAATTGCATAATTTTTTAAACAACGTAGAAATTGAAGGCTATAGACTTTGAAAAGTGATATTTTACTATTTTTCGAGAAACACTAAAAAAGTAAAGACAATAGTCTTTAAAATACATAATTACTTAATTTTTAAAAGTCAGTAGAAATTGAAGGCTAGAGACTTTAAAAAGTGAGATTTCCCTATTTTTCTAAAAACACTCGAAAAGTAAAGACTATAGTTTTTAAAATAGTGAATTACATAATTTTATAAAAGTTAATAGAAATTGAAGGCTATAGACTTTAAAAAATGAGATTTCACTATTTTTCTTAAAACACTAGAAAAGTAAAGACTATAGCCTTTAAAATAGTGAATTGCATAATTTTTTAAACTAAGTAGAAATTGAAGACTAAAACCCTACACCCTAAACCCTAATCCAAACCCTAAACCCTAATTCTGGTTCCATGTTAACTTATTTAACCTGCATTAATTTAAGTTAGTGTATGTTTTGATTTGGTTGAACTTGAATTGACTATGTGTGTTTATGAGTTATAAACTTGTAATGAGCTTGTACTTTTCTTTCAATTCTATGTAATAGATTTATGTTACCTTTTTTTATATTCTATGTTTTATAATATAATATATTAATCATATTTTTAATAGGTACGTAAAGTCGTACGAGTTTACGAGTCGAGTCTAAGAGTCGAGTTCACGGAACCTTCACGAGTTTATTGCTTAGACTCTCGAGTTTGATTACATTGTACATGATTACATACTAGTGTAAAATTATAAAAAAATTTATTTAATTTATACTATATACACTAATTTATAATGATTTGATTTCCCTCCCAAAATATACAACTCATCTACAATATTTACAAAATAAAATCTGTATAATAATTTTATAAATTTGAAGTCTCCTAATCAAATTTAACAAAAACGGGGACGGAATAAATTTTACTCTCTAGAAGGCTAGGGTAACTTCTTGACTTGTTTATGATACTCAGCCCTATGATGTTAAATTTATTAGAACATAAATTCCAGATTTTTTCCCTAATAAAATGTAAAATTCATTATTTTTATAGAGTGAGAGAAATATTTATTTTACAAATGTCCTGTTTTTTTCACCTGAGAGAAAATCGTAGCAATCCTACAATTTGTGAAACAAAATTTGATCAGATAAATGATAAAAAAAATTATGGACCAATTTTTTCAACAATACAATTGGCAGGGACTAATTTGTGTAAAAATGAAATTGTCATTAATATCATTAACGTTGTTTTCCGTCCAAGGATCTTATAATGTTCGACTTTTGACATTGTCAGGGATCATTTAGGATATTTTCGATTGTCAAGGACCACCTTGTCCGATGCTAAAATTGTTAAGGACCAGTTTGAGGTTTACTCTTTTAATTTATATTTTCTTTGGGAAAGTAGCTATAATATTTCCTAAAAGTTTAATTTCAATTCTCTATTAGTGTAAATAAATTTTATACAGACATCTAATCATGGATTGACACATCAACAAAAGTCTTTAACTCAACCACCCATTAACTAAAAAGTCATATAAATCAATGGATCTGATTGGTTGACAGTGTAAGATTTTTTACACTGTCAGTGCATCATAATTAAATTATATTTTCTAATTAGGTAATTAAAGATAGGGTTTAATCTAAGTCCCTTATTGGAGCGGTTTTATGTTTCGGAAAACCGTGGGTTTAATTTCTTCGAAAACTGCTTGTATTACCAAACCAGAGGTCTGAAAATACCTGAATGGTTTTTGTTTTGCTTCCTCGGTTTTCTTCCTTAATTAATTAGCTATCACTTTATTACTTTTATTCCAAAAAATCTTTCACTGACAAGTTGAGCCATGCCTTTTATTTTTTAAATCAACAGCTTATGTCAATTAATCGTCTGTAAGGTAATGTCATATTGATAATTAATCTGTTTATTAATTTAATTAACACACGCTATATAAATTGAATTTACAGAAACATTTTTTTTTAAATATTTGAGCACTGTAAGTAGGGTGGGGAGCGAGTCGAGAAAGTTAATGAGATTTTTCTGACTTGATTCGTTAATAAATCATGCTTGTAAGTTTATGAGTCCAATTAAAATTAAGTATTTAAAATAAAATTATTTAAAATGCTACAATTCCAGTTTAATTGTTACAGAAATCGTAGCAATCCTACTATTTAATCCTACTATTTCTAGTAAGAAAGAATTTTGTTTCACAAATCGTAAGATTCGTACGATTTCCTCTCACTTGCTTTAAAAATAGGACATTTGTGGAATAAATGTTTCTATCACTTTATACATAAAAATAATGATTTTTTGTGTTTTATTGGAGGAAAAAACCTTGTATTTCAACTTAGTTATATTCAACTTATTAGCTTGTAAGTTGTCTGATATATATATATTATTATATGATATATTTATTGTTGTTATATTTTTATGTATTTATAATTATAAACATATTATTACTAAATTATTTCATTTTATTATTATATCAATAGTTATTAATTCGGGTTAGAAATTATAAATGTGACTAAGTAAATATGATAAAAATTCTTAATTATTAAGCTAATTAAAATGTCAATTCATATCTAAATTAAATATGCTTATGATATGAGTTGTTAATAACTCGAGTTTGAGCATTAATTCTCAAGTCCAGCTAACCTTAAAATTTACCCAACTCAGACATACCTCTATTTCACTGAAATACATGAGTAAAAATAACATTTTAACCCAGTTAACTGCCCAATCTTTTTTTTTCCTTTTATCTGCGTAGGTCAATAGCTATTTATGATGAAAGTATATTATATATACGAATTTTTCTCAATTTTTATGTTATGAAAGTTTCATCTAATATTAGATAAAGTGTCAAATTCATTGAAATAAAATTGACATTTATGGAAAAAAAAAAAGGTCGAGCAGTTCAGAACTTATTTCTCTCTTAAGTGGTTCGGATCGAAGTCAATTTATTTACGTGTCAACATCTTTGCCTTGTTCTGTCTATTGTGTGGACAAATGCATCAATCTCTGTCTTCGTTTGTACAGAAAAATTTAATCTCTTGATATGATCATTAACAATCAATAATATTTGACATATAATATAAATATATCTAATTTATATTTAAAATATGCTATCCATATTATAAGATGTGTATTATACGTATAGTCAGAGGCGGATCCTTATATTATAGAAGGGGGGCAATGCCCCCTAAATTTTTTATTTTCTTTTGTAATTTTTAAAGAAACTGTATTTTGGCCCTTCTAAAAAATTTATTTGAAGAACTCTTGTTATTTTTAGTGTAATTAAATACTATGATAAATAATATATTATATGTATATTTATTTTATATGTATGTTATTTTTCTTTAAATTTAATTGTTAAATATACATTTCTTATGATTTTTGTTTAAAAATTAAATTATAAAATTATAAAATATATATTCATTAAATAAGAGTAGTTGGTAATTGTTTGGCCCCTCGTGAGATATTCTTCTAGTTTCGTCCCTGCGTATAGCACACATCCTGTAACATGGATAGCACACGTTAGATACAAATTGAATGTATTTCTGTTGTACGTCAATCATTGTTGCATTAACAATAGGCTAGAGACAATATACAAAGGTCAATTGTCACAGGTAATTAATGATTCATATTTGGCGTGTACGTCGATATTAATTGACTTGTATGAAGGTTCAATCCAACTAAAGTTATTAGCCTTATAAACTATTACAATCAGTAAGTTTCAAGGATGAATTAATAATGCAATAATGCTTGACGTACAATTAAAATACGTTCAACTTGTATCCAACGTGTGCTATCCATGTTATAGGATGTGTGCTATATGTATAGCACATATATGTATAGCACACATCCTGTAACATAGATAGCACACGTTGGATACAAGTTGGACGTATTTCAGTTGTACGTAAAATATTATTGTTAATAATGGGTTATCATTATGACTGAAATATTTGATTATTATATTCAACTAAAAGCTTACATCTTTGCAACAAGCACAAAATGTGACATGCAACAACAAGACTATGGTGAAGTGGACATTTTTCTTTTGGTGATGTCTAACTTATAAATGCATTAGGAGTCAACCTATGTCATATGTGAGTCCGATTTTATTGAAGACTATTTTGGTAACGATACTCACCTTGACTGAACTAAACTTGAGAAACATCGTTAGCTCCAGCTACTGCTACCGGCACTACGTTTGCACCTAGCGTGCAAAGACTAATAAAAAACACAACAACAATGAAAGTAAACTGCTGAACTCAAACCATGCCCTCCTGGCGAGCCTAAGTCTTGCCCAGTGGGCTCAAGTCTCGCCCAGCGGGCCTGCTCACCCATCAGCGTGCTTGCCACTTGCCCAATGCGCCTGTTTCGTTCAGAGGGACCTACACAAAAATTAGAAGGACATGGCAAAGCCTCCCTCCCATCCTTACTCCTACAATCTGGCCCCTAGGTATGAGCTCATCCTAAAACATTACGGGGAAGAGGGGGTACAGTTCACCTTCCTCAAGTGAAGGAGTTGCAGCCGAGGATGCCACCCCTCCCTACAACACTCATCACAAGCTGAAGGCTACAGGGTATTTTAATCTTTCAGAGTATCAGAGATCTTTCAGAACGTCTTTTAATTATCAGAAATCTTTCAGAGTTAACAGAGATATTTCAGAGCATCAGAGTATCTTTCAGAACATCTTTTAACCTTTACCGGATGACAGAGTTAATTCATTCAGAGCATTTCATCATAATATATATCATCACATAGCATATTCATCATAAACATCTCATACTATAATTACATATACATATAAACATATTTTATAGCTCATATAATCATATATAAATCATGCATAATTCATACATAACATTTATACAAGTCGTAGAACGCATTAGGGTACATAAAAGGGTAAAAACATGTCAATTTATACTCTTTAACATCATGGAATAAACATAGCACATTCACTTACTTACTCTGACATCATGGAGAGTAAATAAATATCACTCCTTATCAAATAAACATGATATACAACTACTTATAAATATTATTCTCAATGCTTCTATACCTTTCATGTCATATGATCTCGTTTATTTTATTATTATTTTCATACTTATACGTTATTCTAGTTTTACTTGTACTTTATACTCTACCCTTAAGTATCTTGTAAACTCTTATATTTTATTCACCACCAATCTTGTCTTCTATACTATTATTGTTACTATTACTATTATCATTACATATCATATATTATACATGCTGTTGTTCTTACTGTATTATTCTTTTATTGTTATTATTAGAGTTAATATTTTATTATTATCTTCCCTATTAATATTACTATCATTATCATATTATTATTATTATTTGTACCTGTTATCTACCTATTATTAACTAATATACATGCTAATAGGTATAAGTTTATGTAATAATAATATGTAATAGTAATATACATATACTAATAAATTGTCTTTTCTTTTTCTTTTTATTTATATATATATATATATAATGCCTCACGCTGCCAGGAAAGCGAGACCAAGCATTCTCGCTCGCGCTGCGTTAATATATACACATATCATGGTGTATCATCATAATAATAATAATAATAATAGTAATAATAATAATAATAATAATAATAATAATAATAAGTCACAAAAATCCCTAATGGGAAAAACGACCATCACATTAATCTCATAAAATCATCACCAATATGCATGAAAGTAGAATGCCTAACCCCTACCTCTTGAAGACAATTTCGAAATATGCAAAGAGAAACTCTTTCCCGACGTTGCTCTCGTTGGAAACCTCTCTCTCTAGCTCCACGAACGGTCCGGTGATGCCGGAGACTCTAAACGGAGAAACGGAATCGGTAAAAAGGTTCGGTTTGATGAGAGGATTAAGAATATGAGTTTATTTTCTGGATTGGGTAAGGTTTGACAGGTGTTTCGTGGTTTGGAGTATCAATGGCTTAGGGAGCTCTTGAGAGAAAGATGGCTATGGCAGCTCAGAAGAAGGAGGAGAGTGTTTTTCTCAATTGGAGAGGGTTACTAGTGTTTATATAGGGAGTGACTAGGTCAAGAGTCATTGTGGGGCCCACTGTCACTTAAATTACTAAAACACTCCAAATCCCCCCAAATAATACTATAATGCTCATATAATTTTTCTAATATTTAAATATAAATTAAAATACACACATAGGCACATAAAATAAAATAAAATAAAATAAATAATAATATATAACACTAATATTATCTAATAACATCATGTAACTCATATAAATATCATCATTCCTAACCATATGCATCATCTAAATACCAATTAAAACTCATATATGCATCCAACATACTCTCCCACACACAATGAACACTCACATAAATACACATAATTATCATGACATATAATTTACACACGTAATTCACATAGCATAGAATGAACACATATATACACACTTAAATCACGTCACACATAAGGGTTTGACTAGAAGAAAATTATCCACCCAAACCGAATTAAATCATAACCAAGGTCAATTACCCTTAATCTCACTTAATTAGGACTTAATAAAAGTCAGGGTGTTACATTTCTCCCCTCCTTAAAAAGAATTTCGTCCTCGAAATTCGACACTTCTAACACAAAAACAACACAAAACATAACAGCTCCTACCCTCGCGGAGACTCGAGGGAAAGTCCACACGCAAGTAGCTAACCTGAATGAACAGGTCGTGCAGAAAACAAGTTCAAGAAACAAAAACATCTGTTGCAAACACATAAAAACAACCGAAATACATTTTTCCATGATAAAGACATGAATCCATAATCTTATAAGGCAAGTTGATCCTTATGTTCCTAGGGTCCATGATCCAACATCAATGTTCTCATCAAAAAGTTTCATCTCTATTTTCAAAACATCATCCTAGGAATTTTCGAAAATCCAAGTTAATTCCCAATCCTTAGTAGTTCAAAACACGTTTATTAAATTTTCAAAAACTAAATAAAAGCTCAAAACCTTCTTGTTTGCGATCAAAGGCAATTCTATGCTCTCAAAATAGATTTTAAGGTTTCTTATGTCCACACTAATGAAAATATGTTTTCTGTACTCCTACGGCCTTTAATCACGTACGTTTTCACATACATAAAAGAAATCACTTTCAAAAACTTCTTTCAACTTATATTATATCGTTACTTTAGAAATCATCTACCCATGCCCAAAACACATAATCTTAATAGCCACAAAACTAGGAAAACACATTGGACCCTACGACTCATAATTACAACTGACACCGTAAGACATCCCCAAAGTATTTTCAAACAACATGAAAACGATTCTCAAGTTCGCAACTAAACGATTTGTAAAAAGAGCCTTAAGGAATCACGTACCTTAAGGTAGATGGGGTATAGAATCATTTTCTAAAACCAAGGTTGAATTCAAAACGTCATTTTAATAAATTTTCGCAATTACCTCAAAAAAAAAACAAAAGAAAAAGAAGAGGCGTAAACATCTTCGACGTACATCCAAAGCCACTAGGAGGAATGTGCTCACGATGAGCATCCCGTCGAAGCTATGAAATAGGTCGAAGAGAAAACACTTTTGTTTATTGAAATCGATTCGCAAAACATCCTTTCAAAAACATGAGCTGAAAACAAGTTTTGAAAACAGGTCTTTTAGTTCACATATAAAACCCTTTTTGAAAACACTTTCCATTTCATTTTCCAAACAAAACAATGGTGTGATTAACTCACAAGAAAACACGTGGAGGCCAAAATCAACCAGGGAAGAGTAACCATCCATGGTTAACTAGCCAAGACAGTCAACTCTGAATCAGGGTCAACCATCCTTAACAAACCTTGACTAGACCTTAACAAGACTACAAGTAGCTCAGCTTCAGGCCTAGACATGCATCACACAATGCCCACCATACTCTCGTACTAAGTGGGTCCCAAACAATGATGATTAAGGCTAGTCATCACCATAACAAATCAAACAAGCAAAACATAAACGCTTACCCCCGATGATATCGTCTGATCGCTCCGCACAAACTGTGAACACACGTCCCTGGTGCTGTGGCCTAAAAGAAGAAGATGACGGTGGACCTGCTACCTTGCAATCCTTGACATAATGGTCTGCCTTCCCGCAGCGAAAACATGTATTCTGACTGAGGCGACAGACACCGCCAAGAGGCTTGCCGCACGTGGCACATGATGGTAGGGCGGGTAACGCCTGAGGTGCTACTGCGGCTGGGCGTTGCTATTGTTGCTGTTGTAGAGGTCGAGGCTGAGACTGAGTCCTAGGTGGCTGACCATATGGCTGAAAGCGGGCAGAGGCGGCGTGGCTGGTCTGCTGAGGTGCCGCACTCCTCCTCTGAGTCTCAACCCTCTGCGGTGCAACTGGGCGGCTGGTCTCCTCTACGATCCTGCAGGTGTCCACCATCTCTCTGTAGTCTCTGATCTTCATGTGCTTAACCATCCTCTTGATGTCTTGGTTCAGCCCAGCACAGAATTTCATGCACTTCCAGCTCTCCTTCGGGTTCGCCTGGTAGATCTCTGAAAATCGAATGAGCTCCTCGAACTTTGCGATGTACTCAGGTATGGTCATGGTGCCCTGACGGAGATCAAGGAACTCCATTTCCTTGTCTTGGCGAACAGTCTCCGGGAAGTACTTCTCATAGAACATGTCCTTAAACATGTCCCATGTGATAGCTACACCTGCCGCATCAGAAGCGCGACGAGCATCGTTCCACCAAGAACGTGCCTCCATCTGCAGCATGAAGGTGGCCAGCTGCGCCTTCTGCACCTCTGTACCTGGACCAATGTAAAGATGTCCTCGATACCCCTCAGCCAATCCTCAGCTACTGAAGGATCCGTAGTGCCAAGAAAAGGAGAGGGATTGGCCCTCTTGAAGTCAGCGAAGTAGGAACTGCCATTACCCGCAGGTGGTGGCGCTGCGCGCTGCTGAGTCATGTGGTCCACCATGCGGTTCATGGCTCTAGCCATCTCCATGAATGCCTCTGACGAAACCCCGCTTCCTTGCACATTCTCCTCATGATCGTCAGCATCGTCCCTATACGTCTGCTAGGTGCCATGTCCCTGTGCACACAAAACAATGAACATCGAGTTGATCAGGCTCCATATCACCGCTAAGTATGCACAATTACTCTGACAATCCAGCAAAACGATCATGCACCTCAACACTAACATAAGACACATAAGAGGTTATGTGCATGATATAACTACCGTACATGCCATAATAGCATAACAGGTCCATTACCCCAAGCCCTGTAGGATAGACCTGCTCTGATACCAAAATGTAACACCCTACTAGAAAGCCCTTAATGCTTAAGTCATTTTAGGCCATTTCATAAGGGTTACCTCCTGTTATCATGTTTTATCTTTATATTTAAAATATAATACGCGGAAAATAGGCGGGAGTAAATTTTCGAAAATCATTTGCGGTATAGAAAATAAGGGCCTGACGCATAAATACAACGATACTAATAAGCTATACAAACATCTACGAAAATACTACATCATATAAATAACTCCCATCAAGTCACAAACATGAAATAAATACTAGGTCTCACCCCATAAGCCAAAAACTGTGACCTATGAGATTCCACCATAAATATGAGTAAATAAATAGCTGCCGGCTAACAAAGGTCCGGACTCAGAAAACATAATAAATAAATAAACGTAGCGGAAGCATAAAAGTCATAACATATGATAAGGAAATAAAACATGTCTCTGATATCTAGGGAACTATATCATAAACTAAGTCTGTACGGGCTCCTCGTGTGCTCCGACATCCTGCTCTGTCTGCCCCTCTAAAAGGTGGGAAAAACATAGGGTGAGCACTGGGAAGTGACTCAGTAGAGGAAGCCGCCCCGGGTTTAATTATAAAATAAGTGAAGCATGAATGAGTTTAATTCGGATATAAGTTGAAAATCAATCTTTCCCCGGAACGTCTTACCTAAGTGCATCTTGTCCATTTTATTAATTCGTATAACATATCATAATTAAAGGTCCATGTGTAGTGTACTATGTGCTTCTATCACAATCAGGGAAAATATAACATAACAGAACATTTATCAGAACTTTCTTTCAGAGCATCTTATCTTTAACTTTTACTTTAAATCTGTCAGACATGGCAAAGTCTCCCTCTCATCCTTACTCCTACAATCCGGCCTCTAGGTATGAGCTCATCCTAAAACATTACGGGGAAGAGGGGGTACAGTTCACCTTCCTCAAGTGAAGGAGTTGCAGCCGAGGATGCCACCCCTCCCTACAACACTCATCACAAGCTGAAGGCTACAGGGTATTTTAATCTTTCAGAGTATCAGAGATCTTTCAGAACGTCTTTTAATTATCAGAAATCTTTCAGAGTTAACAGAGATATTTCAGAGCATCAGATTATTTTTCAGAACATCTTTTAACCTTTACCGGATGACAGAGTTAATTCATTCAGAGCATTTTATCATAATATATATCATCACATAGCATATTCATGTAATCATTCATCATAAACATCTCATACTATAATTACATATACATATAAACATATTTTATAGCTCATATAATCATATATAAATCATGCATAATTCATACATAACATTTATACAAGTCGTAGAACGCATTAGGGTACATAAAAGGGTAAAAACATGTCAATTTATACTCTTTAACATCATGGAATAAACATAGCACATTCACTTACTTACTCTGACATCATGGAGAGTAAATAAATACCACTCCTTATCAAATAAATATGATATACAACTACTTATAAATATTATTCTCAATGCTTCTATATCTTTCATGTCATATGATCTCGTTTATTTTATTATTATTTTCATACTTATACTTTATTCTAGTTTTACTTGTACTTTATACTCTACCCTTAAGTATCTTGTAAACTCTTATATTTTATTCACCACCAATATTGTCTTCTATACTATTATTGTTACTATTACTATTATCATTACATATCATATATTATACATGTTGTTGTTCTTACTGTATTATTCTTTTATTGTTATTATTAGAGTTAATATTTTATTATTATCTTCCCTATTAATATTACTATCATTATCATATTAATATTATTATTTGTACCTGTTATCTACCTATTATTAACTAATATACATGCTAATAGGTATAAGTTTATGTAATAATAATATGTAATAGTAATATACATATACTAATAAATTGTCTTTTCTTTTTCTTTTTATTTATATATATATATATATATATAATGTCTCACGCTGCCAGGAAAGCGAGACCAAGCATTCTCGCTAGCGCTGCGTTAATATATACACATATCATGGTGTATCATAATAATAATAATAATAATAATAATAATAATAATAGTAATAATAATAATAATAATAATAATAAGAAGGCACAAAAATCCCTAATGGGAAAAACGACCATCACATTAATCTCATAAAATCATCATCAATATGCATGAAAATAGAATGCCTAACCCCTACCTCTTGAAGACAATTTCGAAATATGCAAAGAGAAACCCTTTCCCGACGTTGCTCTCGTTGGAAACCTCTCTCTCTAGCCCCACGAACGGTCCGGTGATGCCGGAGACTCTAAACGGAGAAACGGAATCGGTAAAAAGGTCCGGCTTGATGAGAGGATTAAGAATATGAGTTTATTTTCTGGATTGGGTAAGGTTTGATAGGTGTTTCGTGGTTTGGAGTATCAATGGCTTAGGGAGCTCTTGAGAGAAAGATGGCTATGGCGGCTCAGAAGAAGGAGGAGAGTGTTTTTCTCAACTGGAGAGGGTTACTAGTGTTTATATAGGGAGTGACTAGGTCAAGAGTCATTGTGGGGCCCACCGTCACTTAAATTACTAAAACACTCCAAATCCCCCCAAATAATACTATAATGCTCATATAATTTTTCTAATATTTAAATATAAATTAAAATACACACATAGGCACATAAAATAAAATAAAATAAAATAAAATAAAATAAAATAATAATATATAACACTAATATTATCTAATAACATCATGTAACTCATATAAATATTTTATATCATCATTCCTAACCATATGCATCATCTAAATACCAATTAAAACTCATATATGCATCCAACATACTCTCCCACACACAATGAACACTCACATAAATACACATAATTATCATGACATATAATTTACACACGTAATTCACATAGCATAGAATGAACACATATATACACACTTAAATCACGTCACACATAAGGGTTTGACTAGAAGAAACTTATCCACCCAAACCGAATTAAATCCTAACCAAGGTCAATTACCCTTAATCTCACTTAATTAGGACTTAATAAAAGTCGAGGTGTTACACACATCATATCATTAATGATGTGAACATTGTATTATTCATGATGTGCACTTTAGTTTGTACGTAATGTGCATATCTTTTATATAATGATGTGCACATCATATGATTTCTTGATTGCATTGCTTTCCTACATTAAGGTGCATCTCATTATATATAATGTGTATTTCTAAATAGAATACTATATGTACTTGTTTCTTTTGTGCATTTTCTTAATAAATAAACGGTGTGCATTACATTCTTCATATATTAATGTGTATGTTAAGTATTGTTTGTTGTCCACAGTTGTGGTGTGACACTATAGCGAATCACTATAGTGAATCACTGTAGCACATTATTGTATACATTTGTTAGTTGTTTTGGTTAGAATGTTGTTGAATCAATATTTTCTCTATTTACATTAACTCAATTTTTTTTATTTCTATCAATATTCTCTCCTCTATTATGCAAAAAAAAAAAATAAATACTTTTTAAAATTATAAAGGTTTAAATATCATTTTAGTTTACTAGCTTTACATAAATTCTGATTTTAGTCCATTATCTTCAGATTTATCACATTTAGTCCCTTAACTTTTAAACTGTGAGCACTTTTGATCCACTATTATAGTCAATTGATAAGTCAATAGACACGTCAACAAAAGTCAACAGCCAAGTAAGCAAAGTCAACCAACACGTCAGCAAAGTCGATGACAATGTCAGCTAAGTCAACGTCCACGTCAACAAAGTCAACTACCATGTCAGCAAAGTCAATTGTCATGTCAGGATCGTTAAGTTCACATCAGTACAGTTGACTAAAATTGAAAATTTTTTAAAGCTAGTGGATTAAATGTGACAAATTTAAAGATAATGGACTAAAATCAGAATTTGTGTAAAGCTAGTGAACCAAAATGACATTTAAGTCAATTATAAAAATTAGATAATTTACAATAAAATAAAATGTAAAAAGAAATCTTCAATATAAATGCGAAATGAATTTAGGATTAAACAATGACGATAGATAAAAGAAATTTTTTTTACACCATAAATTAGTCATTATAGATAATAATTTAACTTTTTAAAATTATTACTCTAACTTTTAATATTATACATTAATCTAATATTTTAAAAATTAAAATGATAACTTTTAAAAATTAAATCATCATCATATATAATAATTAATAGTGATTGATTTTAAAGTACGGGTTCAATGTTGCTCTAGAAAGGAGTGTTGCTCCTAACAAATTATATCATAAAGTTAACACTTTGCATAGATGTCATCAGTCACGTACTGTATAAGCAGAAGCAATTATAGACCAATCATTTGTTTTACCAATATTTCATTTTATTTTATTTTAATTTGTTTTTGACTAGATTAGCCAATCATAGCTGCTCAGTCATATATGAACAAATACCAGATACCAATACACAGTATGTATCATTCCATTCCATTATGATATAACATATCCTGTTTCCGAGAAACCAACTTGCCCCTTCAATTTTGGTCTTATCCATGCGTTACTTTCTCTAGCAGCAATGAATTTAATTGAAGACTTCTTTTACCTTCGCACCTCATACGCACAGGGATAAAAGGTGATGGTAAATTGGTAATAATATGTAGTCGCTGAATCAATTGAAATTAAATTTTTTAAGGTAGCGTTTCTTTTTATTGACCCTGGAATTAGAGTCAAGGGAGTCATAGAGTCAGTGTCACAGGAGTCAGAGTTACAGTGACTTCAAAAATGACTCCGAACACATCCTTACATATTTGTGTCTCCCTATCAGTATATAGTGACTCCCTGTAATACACATACAGTGACTCCAAAATTGGAGTAAACAAAAAATTGATAATTTTGTCACTGAGTCACTGTGACCCTTACACCAAACACATGACAGAGTGAGTTTTTCACTGACTCCCTAACTCCGACCCCTGAGTCAGAAAAAATAAACGCAACTTAATAAATATTTTAAGGATACTTATTAAAAAAAATAAAATAAACATTTTTAAAAGAGATATTTTTATATTTTTATGTAAAAGGTCCACTATAATATCTCTTTTTAAAATAAATATTTTATCTTTTGATTCTTAAATAAATATCCTTAAAATATTTATTAACAAAACTCCTAAAATAAAGTTGAAAGTTCTTATTAATACCAACTTATTGCATAATTAACATTTATTAAAATATTTAGTGCCTTTACTTTTTAATAATTATCCATTTTCATTTATTCACATATATTAAGATAATAGTTATTATAATTTATAAGAACTTGAAAATATGTAAATTTTAATATATTTTACAATAGAGTTTAATTTTGATGTGCTGACAGTGTAAAGATATATTTTACACTGTCGTCCGATCAAAACACTCTGTTTGTATGACTTTTCAGGTAATAGAAAAGAGAAAACACAATCATGACTGACGTGCCAGTACATAATTGAATGACTGTATAAAAAAGTTTTACAATGTTAGTGGATAAAAATTAAATCATTTACAATATTACTATTAGGGTACTTGTTAATAAAATCTTTAATTATTAATATTCTCTCTCATATGTAATTTATTCATTAATTTTGTATATATCAATAAAAAAATTCACGTTATCTAGAATTCTTAAAAAAATAAATAATAATAAAAATAAAATATTATAGATTGATGCTTGTTCAACAATGGAGGTAGTAAAATATTATCTCTTATATTATTATTCTTCCTTCTTTCAAACAAGTAACAAAGATGAAAATAATCAAGATTGTAATATTGATTTGCTGAATTACATTAACCAATAGAGTTAAATAAAAATATTTTAGTATAAATAACAGATAGAAAACAGAGAAGGTATTAATAGATACTGAAAAAAATAAATCATCTTTTTTAAATAATAATATTTGTAATACAACAGAAATACATCCAACTAGTATTCAATGTGTGCTATACATAAGACATAATATAATGTGTGCTATATGTATAGCATTCGTACATATAACACACATTACGTCTTATATATAACACATATTGAATATTAGTTAGACGTATTTCTGTTACGACAAATATTATTATTTTTAAATACATATATACAACTTGTTGTTTCTTTAACTTAGTGTCAAAATTCAAAACTTTATTTATAAAATGTCAAGCCTAGCTCTGACAGTGCCAAGCAACACGAGAAAAACGTTCAGTTAGAATATATAGATGTAACGAGTCAGTCAAGCTAAGAGTGCTAATTTATTTAACTGGTACTCTCATTCCAAAATATTAGTCTTTTAAGATTTTTACACGTAGATTAAGAAATTCAATAAATATTTTTAATTTTATAAAAAGATATATTGAAATGACTAAACTACCTAAAGCATTAATGAGAAAGAAAGATTGTTAGAAAGAAAGAGAAATGATATTAAGGGTATAATAGGTATGAAAAAATTAAATTGACGTTGGAAGTTGAAAATGACTATTAGTGTGGAATTGTTTTTTCTACCTTAAATAACTAATATATTGGAATGGAGGTAGTAGTACGTATGAATCATCATATTCATTATAATTTATAAATATGTGGTTGTAGAATATTGGAATTTTCATTATTAGTACTATATAATATATTTATATATGAGTCAATCTAGAAACCTATTTAAGTACAATGAATATCTTTTGTAGATATATATCAAACGAGCATGATTATATGATTATATGTATAATAAAAAAACAATCAATTAATTATATGGGCCAATAACTCTTTAACCATATGTGATAAGCTCCATCTACATATATTAAATTTTCCTATACTATTTTATTTTTATTTTCTTAAAAGAAAGACAGAGCTGGAAAAGCTTATAGCGGCTCCTAGACTGAGACTCAATTGTTTGTCTTGTTTTCCTTATTTCATTGAACCAAATTAAATTCTCTGAATCTTATATATGGTCCTAATGAATTTGATTGTGGCTTCTGACATAATTGGGCATGTATTATTTTAATTGGATAATGTCCATTTGCATATAAATAAATAAGTATCCACACTATATTATATTTATATATATATATATATATATATATATATATATATATTAAAGAATGAAGGAAAAACGAAGTCTCAATTGAAGCATGCGTATAGAATTCAGATATTTCCTTTGCTTCTATTGACACAATTATATCTATTGAAAATAAAGTCAATAATATAATTATATTTGATTTTACATATAAATATTCAAATATAATTAGTAAAGTTTCTTAACAAGTATCCTTAGTGCACTTAAAAATTAAGAAAACTTAAAAAGAAATTCTCATTTTGAAAAAATATATTTTTTATATAAGGACTTATCACTATATTTTAAAATTTTTCTAAATTTAGTATCCTGATAAAACCCTTGTTAGTATATTTCCTTTTTTATTTTATTACAGGCTAAGTATATAGTTTTATATACATACAATTATTTTGCATGATAATAATACAATCAGCTTCTTTAACTTGTATATCTTCTCTCGGTGTTGAAATAATGGAATAAAATAGTCTCTGTTTATTATTCATCTATATCTTTACCTTTTTATTGTAAATAAATATTATGAAGTTTTGGTTCAAGGGTTGTAAAATTAACTCATCATGCATTAATAAACTTCTTTTCTATATTGTTCAAAGCGAATAAACTATTAAAGTATATATAATAAACGTCTTCCATCATTTTAATTATTTGGTTAATCACATCAATATCTATCATCATGATGTACGTTCATTTTGGTATTAATTGACTTCTTAATTTTCAGCACATAGTCACATTATTCCATCCGTGGGAGCGTGCTCAATTATTACTTCCTCCATTTTTTTTCATATGTATACAGTTTCAATTGCACACATTAATTTAAAAAACTATTATAATATCTGAATTTAAATAAATTTAAGTATATTTTATAATATTATTTTTATCATTTATTATTTTTAGAATTTTATTAACAAGTGATATAAGATAAATTTAGTATGAGATGAATCTATTGTACATAAAGTATAAAAAAGTACATTTCTAAGATCAATTTTTTCTTTTTGTTACTTTATAATTAGAACACATGTTAGTAAAATTCTTTTTTTTTTCTTGATTACTCTCTATATTTATTTTCTTTTATATTAATTAAGGGTATATGGAAAAGGCCGCTTAGAATTTTATATTAAGGACATCGACCGGCTACTGCCTGTTTGCACTTATCGGCCCTCGTGACTTCCTCCTGTGCGGCTGAGCCTCTGACTCCTGCACTTGCGGCCTGAGCTCACCCCTCACCCGTCTGATCTCGGGCTCGGTGGTTCGTGCTCTGCGCTCTCTCAATGTCAAGTATATACAATAGTGCATAAACCTTTTTCTCCATATACTTTATCACCTTGGATTTAGATGTGACAATCACACTAGTACTACACTTAAATTTTTATCTAAGTAGGGGCGGAGCTAGACTTAAATTTTAAGGGAGGCCAATATGCTTAATTTTTTTAACAATATACTTAATTATACATAGAAAATATTAATAAAAAATAGATTTTTATTTTGCATCCTATAAAATTAAATGTACATTTTTTTTAGTAATTTGTAATCATAAATGAACTAAATATATCACTAACTCAAATGTTTCAAATTTATTATGTTAATTATTAAACTATAAGTATTAATTACATTCGCATAACGACATATCTTATAGGATATAGAAGTAAAAATTAAAAAAAGAAATCATTAAATGTCACAATATATTAAAAATTGACATTATTTCAATAAAAAAACTCAACATATATATATATAATGTGGAGAAGAAACTCTATAATTTAAGCTATTGTTGATGAAACATAAACTTTTGGTTCGTATTTTATCTGGGAACTAAAACATATGGGAATGAAGAAATTAATATTCATATTCATGTTTAGTAAACCATAAATATATGTTCAATAACACAATATAACAATAATTAAGTAAGATTAGTTAACTATCATAGTAATTAAGTTTAGTTGTTATATATATTCCTAGTATTACTATACAACATTTTAATCTTTCAGGATGGCCACCGCCCCCTTAACCATAGAGAGGCTCCGCGCCATGTATCTAAGGATGATAAAGTAGGTGGAAAATGAGGTGTATGCACTGTTTGTCTGTACCGATAATATTTTTAAAAATTTAAATTATAATAGTGGATCACTTGCATTGAAAATAAAATGCATGTTCCAAGATGATTTTTTTTTTTACTTTTTTTATCTTAAAAAATGTCCTAAGAACACTTTATTAGCAAAATTCTTTTAAATATATACTAAAAAAATATTTTCTTAATTTCAAAGAACAAAATAAAGAATGTATAAAATTTTATTATTATATACTGTAAAATATTTTATACAAAAAATAATATTTATTATTTAATTTAATATAATTACTTAAATGAAGATATAAATACTTCTTTAAACTCTTCAAATATTAACTATTTTTACCTTTTAGTTTTAATTTATTATTTTAATTATTCATTCTGTACTCGTCAGAAAATTCTAAGTTGAATACAATGACCTGCAAGCAATTATAGCACCCATAGACATGAAAAAACGAAATTCTGTATTTTATAGGTTGACAAATTTTCCTTCATGAAAATAACCACATGTGGGTCCAAATTGTGAATTTTTCTATCTCGTGATATGTTATGGGTCTTGATACTTATATCACTTACTTTTCTTTTAATTCATTTTTTTTTATCATCTTCTTTATTTTTTGGATGTCTATATTCAATTTAGATTTAGATGTCAAAAAATCATTTCCATTCATAGAATCATAGTCTTTACCGCTTCATAGTATTCCCCAAAATATAAAAGAAAACTAAAAAATAAGAAGAGTAGAAAGAGTCTTTTATCTTTTATCCTAAGAATAATTTCCTTTTATATTTTACTTAAATTAAGATGTTCTGTTAATTTTTTTTCTATTTTTTTCTTTTTCCTTTAAAACAATAATTTAATTTTGATAATTTGATACTGTAAAAATATTTTATACTATTATGCACCCAACAAAAAAAAGTTCAAATTCAATGATATTTTAAGTAGTGTATGATTGAGTTAACTATCAAAACTAATATAATAATATATAATTATTGAATATGTAAAAAAAATAGTAGACGGTCTATATAATAAAATTAAATTCTTTCAAAGTATAGTCTATGTATATATAAACATCCAAAATCCATAGAATGATATATTTTCAGCTAACCACTACAAACAAATAAAAATATAACATCGCTTACGGAAGCCTAAACTTTCCAAAAAGGTACCTTTTAACCATAAATTTAATTCTTGTTGAAAATGATGGTTTTTGAAATTAAAATATAATAGAATCATCATCATTCATGATACAATGCATGAACCTAAAAATTATTAGTAATATATTTTTGGTTGTTTGAAGTTTCGTCCCGACTAATCCATCGTCCCGGGTTGCTTATCTAGGAATGAAAGGTGAAACTTCCGGTAAAGATTTTTTCCATCTACAAGACTCGAATCCAAAACCTTGCTTAAGAGACAACAAATCACTTACCATTCGTGCCGATCCTCATCGTTATTATTAGGAATATATAAGGTAGAAAAAAGTGGCCCTTCCCGCAACCAAAGAACACAATAACCGTACATTTATTGATTTTATTCTCCGCATACGCATAGTATTCACCACCAAAATGCACACAAGGGTCGCTTGGTCCATAAGCTAATCTTACCCATCCCTTATCCACTTCGAATTATTCTTTACTAAACTTGTACTTACATATAGCATCTTTATCTACTTTAATTTATGAATCAATTACAAACCCTAATTATATATTTAATTTAATATTAGTAGAATCTAGTGTAGAGAAGCATATCCGGAGGAGATATGAAAAGTACCAATAAAACGAGTAGGTCAAATGAAAAACATAATTTAGTAAATAAAGGAGAGGAAAACCAAAATTGGTTTTATGGTTTTCTATGCACTTATTCTAAAGGAAATTTAATTATGCTTCAATTAAACTAATTATATCTCTTATAATAATTATTATATAAAAGAATTAAAAAGACAATTTAATTATTATATATCATTTTTACATATGAAGTTGTGTATTTTGTATTTTTAATAACTGTAAAAAGTTTAAAATATTATTTATTTTTAGATGAATGGAGTATATACCTAGAAAGATTTCATTAAAAATTCTTATACCCAAATGGAACAAAATAAAAAAGGCAAGCTACACTCCTCATATTACAGCCACATAAAAACCGAATATGATTAGCTTTAAATGCCTAGACCCAGATTGTAAAGTTTGACAATTCCTAGCTGTAGGGATTTTAATGGTCAACGGGATGAGAAAAGAGAAATGATCATGAAGCAGATATAATATATAATTAAAAAATATTTATAGTTAGATATTTTAATTTATAACATTTAAAATATTTTTAAAAATAAAAAATATGTGGTTATAAATATTGCATTACATTACATGTAATACAGCACGAATTTTTTGTTAAACAGAAAAAAAATTAAGACATAATTCATTAAAAGATAATAGGTGTTTTAATTTTTTATTCATTATATCTAGGTACATTAGTTTTTTAATGAACCAAAAAAGTCAAAATAATTATTATTTTGTAATAGAGTAATAATAATAAAAAAGAATAATGCTACATGTACACTATAAAATCGGTCACCATTCGCCATTATGTGCAATCATTCAATGTTTTAAAACTAGTAATCCAACTTTTATTATTATACATTAATCAAACATTTTAAAAATTGAATTACTAATTTCAAAATATTAAATTATTACAAATAGTGGCTTATGGTGACTGATTTTGTGTTGTACACCAAAAATTTCTCAATAAAAAAGAGTAATGATATTTGTACATACTTTTTTGTATGTAAGATAAACATACATATAGATCCAATGGTAGAGAATAAAAGTTGAAGTGTTGGAGTGATGTCACATCAAAATCCAATGATAATAAAGTGAGTGGAGAAAGATATGTAAGAGAAAATATATGTACGAATATCATTATGGATAAAAAAAAAGGCCAGAATGGACCTCATTATGTAATCAAGGTATGATTGTTATAAAGTGGAAAGAATGAGGGTGATTAGTGAACAAGACACAGCATAAATATGTCACAAGGGCAAAGACAAAAACAACAACAATCTTAGCCTTTGCCTCCCCCACAAATTCTTATCTTTTCTCCCCTCTTGTCTCTCATATGTTTCTGTTATATACTCTGAGTTCAGAAACAGAGTTAAGAAGCTGAAGAACCTGAATTAGCCCAAATTTCAATATTTTCTGAGCTTTCTAGTCCCTAAAACTACTCTGATTAAGGTAGGAACTGGGTTCAAGAAAGGTTTCTGTGCTGAATTTGTGTTTTGTCAATTCTCATTAAACTGTTTAATAATAAAATTTTTGCCTTTTAATTCTTAGCAGATATTGTCACTTGAAAATTTTGTTGAAGATCTAGGTTGAATTTCCCTTCGCTTGAAAAGTTTCTGAGCAAAATAACTTTTTTGAGGTTATTATCATAGTCATCAAGGTAACTTTAATGTTTAAATTTTCTTGAAAATTCGCTTAAATAGCTTGAGAAATGAAATATAAAACGAGTTTTTTTTTTTTTTTTTAAATTATTTTCAGGTAATTGCGAAAAGGAGATGAGTGTTATGTATAGTCCTGCTCTGAAATACTCAGATATAGTGCTAATGAAAAGCCAAGAAATGGAATCAAGTATTGGTAATCATCAACATCAAGAACAACAACACTGTCACCAGCAAAATTCTGGTTTATTGAGGTACCGTTCTGCTCCAAGCTCATTCCTTGCAAGCCTTGTTGAGGATGATCCTGAGCATTATGTTCAATCCACAAGTTCAGAAATGGATACAGTGTTGTTCTCAAAGCTGATATCGCCCAACAATGGATGGAGCAATGATTCTGAACATGAGCTGTTTGAAGAAAGGTATGTGAAGCAGGAAGAGGAAGAAGAAGAAGAAGAAGAAGCAGAGAAAAAACAGAGTAGTGGTTACTGTTATGGGTCAGAGTTGGTTTACCAGTCTCAGCAAATTCAATGCTTGGCAAATGGTGGAGGTGATGATTCCAATGGCTTTGATGGATCTTTTGGTGCTGTGAATTCCATCACTTCAGGTGAAGCTAAAATGGGTGTTAGGAGTTGCTCCAATCTCATCAGGCAAAAGAGCTCACCAGCTGGATTTTTCTCCAATGAAAATGGTATATGCATTTTCTCTTGCTTTCTAGTAATTATTGGAAGAGAAATGATTTGTGTACACCACAAAATCAGCCATCATCCGTCACTATGTGTAATAATCCAACATTTTGAACCTAATAGTCCAACTTTTAAAAATGTTGGATTAATATATAATAATGAAAGTTGGATTACTAGTTTCAAAATATTGGATTGTTACACGTGTGGCTGATTTTATGGTGTCTATGTAGCATTTCTCTTATTGGAATCCATTTTATGCAAGATTTCTTTAAAGTGGAAGCATTTTTTTTCTTTGCATGAAATCACTCTCAAAACCATAACAAGGTAAATTAATAATAGCACTGGTTATAAGGCTTACATTTATTGAAATGTTACCTTTCAAGTAAATAAGCACAATATCAACAAAAAATCCCCTCTTTTAGGTGTATTGCTAATAAAATGAAGAAATTGGGAGTTACTTATGAAATTTACAAGATGGTTTCTTCACATTTTTTCTGAAGAAAGTTGACTTTTTGAGGAACTCTATCAATAAATAAATATCTTCAAACAAGAAACAAATATATCAAATACTGCAATGCAAATTTTGGTGATAAAAAGATGAGGGAAGGGGTATCATATCTGAGAGAATCTGACAAAAGGAAAAAAAAAGCAGAAGAGTTTGCTATAGAACTACTAAAATTCGGGGTCTTTGCAATGCGAGTGTGCGTGCGCAATCGCCAATAAAATAATGATGAACACAAATTGTTTCACATTATGAATACCAGTTCTATTAATTTGCAGCACTGAGAGAGATAGGAAGCTTTAGAGGCAGTGATGTCTCAAATGGACAAGCTACTGCATCAACCAGTGGGTTGCATGGTGGTCTTCCCTTCCCATCTAGGCCATCCTCTTGCTTGAAACGGATGCCACAGATCGCCGAAAATGAAAGCGTCGTAGAAGGAAATAGTGGCCAGAGTAGAGATCTGGTAAATGACAATGGCAGTTCTAAGTGTTATGTCCCTAGCTTCACCAATGAATTCTGGGACGGTTCTGCATTTGATTCCCGGAAAACAGCAAGTGAAGATGAAATCATGTTTTCTACCTCAAATGCTTTGGAGTCTCAGGTATAGCAGAAAGCTTTTGATTTTGCTTCTCAGGTTTGGCCAATGGAAAATTTTTTCAATTGTCGATGATCGCTGGAAATGGTTGATTTCAGGATTCGGATTTTAGCTCTCAAAATATTGGTTTGACTCATCATTTGAGTCTGCCTAGTTCTTCTACCAAGATGGCATCGATCGAGAAGTTTCTTCAACTTCAAGGAAGTGTTCCTTGTAAAGTTCGAGCGAAAAGAGGCTTCGCCACTCACCCTAGAAGCATTGCAGAGAGGGTAAAATCCTATGACAACTAAAAGCTGTAATCCTATGTAGTCTCAAATCTCAATATATTTGTAGTCATTATACCATACTACTTAGACAGTGATTGACATGCTTCATATATGTTCTGCGGTACTCGCATTTCAGGTAAGAAGAACTAAGATCAGTGAAAGAATCAAGAAATTGCAAGGCCTTTTCCCAAAATCAGACAAGGTAAGATTCAACCCTCTCAAAAGCACATAACATGTTGATTGAATTCGAAACTTCATTGTGCACTTTGATAATAACATAATGATTCTCTCTTGGCAGCAAACAAGCACAGCAGATATGTTGGATTTGGCAGTTGAGTACATTAAAGACTTGCAAGAACAGGTTAAGGTACTAAAGAAGCCTGGGTGTGATTGGTTTATTTTCTGTTTTCATTTTCTATTTTCACTATTCAATGAAGTAAAACCAAACATTTTCACTTATGTTTTCTAATTACAATGAAAATGAAATTGAAAATAGGAAAATGTCAAATTCTTGTTTTCTATGTTTTCAACCAAAAGTGTGAAAATAGAAAATAAATTGAATAAAAATATCATGGCTACTACCCACTACAACAAATAAACAACCTCTATACCTATATAAAAATAGAAAATGAAAATAGAAAATGAAAATGGAAACCAATCAACACCTAAGCTTTTCTCCTAAGGGCGTGTTTGATTGAGGGATAAAATTTGGCAAGAAAAAATTTCATAGATGAAGTATACGTAGAGCTTATCCATAAGAAATTTACTCCGTTTTTACCCTCTAACCAAACACACCCTAAATATTTAAGAGATTTAACTAATTAAACTGCATCAAAAGTCTACATTTTCTAACCAAATTTCTTTCACCTCATGCAGATGCTCACAGATGTTAGGGCAAGGTGCAAATGTACAAGTAATCAGAATCAATACTCTTGACCTTATGCATGATTCAATTGCTTGTACATTGCCAAAGGAAGGAGTTAATTTTTGTTTCCACTTTAATGAATGTGCCAAAGTTAGAAATTGTAATTATACAAAATAATGCTTATATATCTTCCTAGTCTGAGTTTTGGTCCAGTTGAATCTCTTCTAAGTTCTGTGATTCATTTTCCCCATGATTTCTTGTCCTTTTTAGCTCGATTTAAGGTCATAATTTTCTATCATGTTTGGCATAAGTCATTGTCTGTAATGCCAAAGGCTGAACTGCATTGGAAAGTAACACTGAAATTAGTAACTAAGATGGGATTTGGTGATAACCAATTGTCAATACTCAATTGAACCAAATGGTTCAAGTTGTTAGAAATCATTTTGAATAATATGAACTCAAGAGATATTAGTCTGATATTGTGTTATTTCTGATTTGATATTGTGTACAAAAGAGTGTTATTTATAAGTCTGACGATGAAATCAAAACATAATGACAAATTCCATCTAATATTCAACTAAATCAATTTAAGTTATTCTAAATTAATAAAAAATATAGATATTATTTTTAACACACCCTCAAATTCGAATGAGTAACTTGAATTTGAAAAACAAGTGAGTGCTAGAGAGGCTCTAAGCGAGCGATAGAGAAGCTCCAAACAAGTATAAAGAGTGATCCAAAAGAAACTCAAATGAGAATAGAAATGAATATGAGAAAAAGTTGAAAGATAGTCATAAAAATAAAGATAAAATCCCAAAAACAAACTAAAATAAAAGAACATTTCATGACAGAGAAAGAGATAAATGACAAGAAGAAAAAAAAAAGGTTGTAAAAAAGAAGTTAAAGGATTATGTGATGATGTCATGACTCTAATATGATATTGTGTACAAAGACAGTCTATTTGTACATAGTTATTAGAATAAGGCCGAAACGACCAGATGAGACCAGAAACTGCTGAACTGACCACATGATTGATTTGGTTCTATATTTGGACTCAATTCGGTTAACATTGGGCAAACCCGTTGAGAAGTTTAATTCACAATTGATTAGTTTAGTTTTATTTTTCACTAACAATTTGTATTCAATCAAATTGCACTTGTTTTCTCATTTTCTCTTTAACCGGGATTCATACAGAAATTACTTTGAGCTTAGCTCTATAATTACGGATCAAGTTATTAATGATATATCATATAACAGTGTCATGATACCATCCAACAGATGCAGCAAAAGATTCTACAAGTTGCATTGAATTTGCAGCACTTCACTGGCAATTAAATTTGCTATAGCTACAAGCAATTCTATCAAAATCAAAGATTTATTACCCTCTTATCCCCAAATATATAGGTTGCTGGAAGATTATAAATAATTGGCCAGATGAAAAAAATATTGTACTCACATCACAATCACCTCATCTCCATCAACTCGGATCAGCATCTCTGATACCTCTACCAAATCTACTGGGGAAGGGGGAGAAAACAAAAACAAAAACAATAAACAAAAACAAATACTGCTAACCGCGACTCGGCAACTCCTCTGTAGCTGGGCAGAGAGAATCCTGTCAATCCAACCATCTCAAAAGAATTTTCGATATCATATGAATCTCGCATCGGCAACAAGCCGGAGCTTAGATGTTACAAAATTTCAAGCCCCAGCTTTTGGTTTTGATTTTTGTTTCTTGGCAGCTAATGTTGATAACCCCTTGCCCAATCCAACGGGAGCCTGATCTTGCCCGGTCTTCGATTCGCCTATTTTGGCATCAGCCGGATTAGTTGAAGGAAGATCACTTGCTTCCTTCTTTGCTCCGTCTGCATTTCCATTGCCCCCGGCATCTGGAGTCGCGCCTGAATTTATCATATTCAGAAGATGGGTGAGGGGTGGCAAGGCTTGTACTGGCACACCGTGTGGACGTACCAACAGACCCCTTGCTGCAGCCTTCTTCCTAACTTCAGCAACTGCACGTGCAGCCCTTTCGTCAATTCCCCTTCCTCTGGGGAGAGCCTCACCCACTATTGCAGCATTGAGGGATTTGTTTGTAGATGCGCCTGAACTTCCGGCAGCGGCTTGGAATGCTTGTATCAAATCAGGGTGTGCCTGCCATTATAATCCCAATTTTGAGTAGAAATTACACCTCAGAAAAGACGAGTGTAGAAAATACATTCATTTAACCTTTTTTTTTCAAGAAAATACAACTTCTATGATGGTATAAACCTAGCAACTGTTGCCTCTGGATAATTAGAGTAAACAATGAAATAACATAAAATGAAAAGCCAATTAAATAAACCAGAAGCTTTGACCAAAAATATACTGTCATTGTTCTTTCGGAGTATGGGCCATGAAGCAATAATTTTGGACTGGCTACAGACAGTGACAGTCTTAAAATAATCCATGCTTTATCAAAGGAACATAAGGTACCTTCAAGATATCAATAGCCTTCTGAGCTGGAGCCGCATTCAGAGCTTGACCCTTTTGCTTTTGAGCATTCATCTGCCAAAGCAAATCGTGTCATGTGAATTATGCATGACTAAAATGAATTTTTTTACTTGCAAGGTCGTTTACAATTCACATGGTACAAAATGAAAAGGTCTCAGCATGAAATTGAGACCTAAATTGCCAGCCAGGGGATTCAAACTGCCTCCAAAACTCATGTTCCCAAAATATGGGATTGAGGATCAATGTGGAGAGCAAATTTGTCCTTATCCAAAAGTATAAAATGAAATGTGCTCAATGACATGTTTACCATCCGCAAAGGGGAAATGGTCAGATACCTGCAGCTCGCGCATCTTAAATGTGTTCATCCAGTTCTGCGAGTCTCGTGTCCTTGAATCGTCTTCACCAAGTTGTTTGACAAGTATATCATATGTTCGCTTCTCATGCTGTCGAACCAAATTTCCAAATCAATCAACCACCTACAGTTGGTAACAGAAAAATAACTTTCCCACAATACATACCTGGTGAGAGAGCTTGAAAGCACCCATACAATTAAATGCTATGGCAAGGGCATGATAACAAACAGCAGTTTGAATATGTTCCTCACCAAGAAGCCTTTCATTTTTCTTTAATGCTTCTTGCAAATACCGAAGAGCCGTGTTCATCTTTCCTATGTCCTGATACATCATTGCAACATTGATAAAAGTTGCTGCAACATCAGGATGATCTGGTCCTGATGATAAACTCAATAAGAGCAAAGCACGGGACATATGACGCAGGGCAAGTTCTGTCTGGTTAAGTCCATGGTAGAACAGGGCCATATTTCCATAACTGCAACAGCAACATTTCAGATCAGAAAATGTTCTAGACTATGGCATGGTTTGGAAGAACTTTTACAAAAAGATCTTTCTGTAACTGATCTGTTGAAGAAGTAAAAGTTATTTTACGTAAATTATGTTTGGATGTAATATTAAAAGATTTTTATTTAATCATAAATATCTTTTAAATGTTATAAAAGTCTTTTTCCAGAAAATGAAAATAATAGCTTCTTAAAAAGATCTTTTTCCTTTTACTTTTTTCTAGTGATTCTAATTTTAATTAAATATTTTACCCAAACATGTTAAAAAACACAATTAAGATATTTTTTTAATTGAGAAAGATCTTATTTTGACCAAATAATGGCACACAAACTAGCACTACAATGCTTTACTGAACCACTCCTTGAACTACTATGGGGAGAGGTTTAAGGTATTAAGGTGTACACTCTGTAAAATCACATGAAATTATAGGCAAAAAATAATTGAAATGTTAATGTAACATGAACAAAGTGCTTCATGATGCACACAAAATGGCAACACACTCAACGTCGCAAAAGACTATGACCATTAAATGATAAAAAACAACATACAATATGGAGTCGGCGAGTAATCAAAATTCATCAATCAGGGAAAGGAAATATAGAAAGAACCAAAACAAAATAAACAAAAATTTAAGAAGCTAATATATTAAAAAAAGTTAATATAAATTTCTATTATTTTAAAAAAGGGGTTGAATGAAAAAAACAAAAAACAAAAGCTCAACAACCTCAACTGCTACTGGTTTGAATTGTTCAGTTGAGTTTTGACACAGGCTTTTTATCTTCCAATTTCAGAAATCTTCCCTTATCAAAGAAAAGAAAATTCCAATTTTTGAAATCTGACCAGTCTAGTTTCTGGTCCAGTCTGGTTCTCAAAACCAAACATAAACCCCTCTTTTTTTTTTTGGTAACAATTTTCAGTGTTTCGAGGATTGTATAATTCTAATTTGGCTTGCATTAGATATATTGACAAATACATGTAGGATACAGAAACTCAAAAATATAATGGAGATGAACAAGGAGATCAATAGAGTGGGAAAATGCCTGTGAGCGGTATCAGGATGATCTAATCCAAGACAACGTTCATTTATAATAAGCTCCTTATGTTGTTGCATAATAGCCCCAGCCATGTCTCCAGCATGATACATAACCATAGCAAGATACCTGAAATTCAATAATTTAATTTGAGATTAAATGGACAACATGAAAATAAATACATCATCAAAAACATCTGATAAGCCTAACTTCATAACAGAAGACCCAAAAGTTGGCTATAAATCTTAAACTTTACAAGGCATCAAAACTGAAAACATGTTAAGCAGTTGCAGTCCTATAATAAACCTTAAGGAAATAATGAGTAAGGGGCAGAAGGGGAATTACGGCTCTAACTACCATACCTATACAGCAAGCTAGCAGTATGCTGGGCGAAAACTGAGGATGTGACAGATATAAGTGGACACGGGAGAATGAGAGAGGCAGGCAGTTAACTAGTGAGGTTAGATGTCTCTCAAATAACTTGAATGTGAATGTTTTCTTTCTATTCTGTTTTTTGAGTTTCTCTCTTATGGTGTAATGACTTCAATGGCACTGGTTTCTGACCAAGATCAGTAACTGGAGGACGTTTTGGTGGATATTCAATAAAATCTGACTGTTTAGCACATACAGTTCCTTTCAACATACGAGTGTTACTACAAATCCAGTATCCCAGGTCTAATGTAGCAAGAAATTAAGAATTACAGATCATAATTAAACTGCGATTGAAGTATAAATCTTTTAGGAGCATGCTGACAGGAAATAAATAAATATTGGCATACCGACAGCAGTTAGCAACCTCCCGATGCATGGGGCCAGTAACCTACATCCCATTCAACACCAATTATTTCATGCACAAAAATCAAAGATGATCTGACAGAACAATACTGAATTTTCATGCCTGTTGTAAGATTGAGAATGCCTCTGAAAATGAAGTGTAAGCTTCACTGAGCATGCCCTGCATCAGAGAAAAGATATTACACATTAGCACATTCTTTCAGGAGAACCCAAAAGAATACACTGAACCCCTGAAATTACAAATTTATACTGCAGCAAAGAAGACACTTAAAAGAATGGCATCTTAGATAGCTTAATTACTTTAATTCATGAGGGAGCAACCTCAAGCAGATACCACTTCTATCAAAATATTTGGGTTGTGGCTAACCTTAACTTCACCCAAAAAGTATAACCATGTCCTTAACATTTAACAACACCCCCCGCAGCCCGAAAGTAAAAAAAAAAAAAACAGCAACAAGCAACGGATACCAGGAACTACAGCAGTTTTCAAACAGTCCAGGGATGTATTTGCTATTAGTTTTGGCAATAGCAGCAGAGTGTCGAAGCTATGACCTCCTACAAACTACTCAAAAATCCGTTCACCACCAGTCCATCCTTATGCCTCAAAATGTACTTATATACTCGATTTGAAGAATGGGTGAATACCTCAGCCAATTGAAGCTTTCCAGTTTCCACAAGTTCCTTGGCTTCCGAACAGCCAGGAACTGAATGCTTGACCACTGGACGGATATCCAAGACATCTGATGTTTGGAAGGGTGTTGTAGAATTAAGATCATATTTACGAGCTGCAATTGTTATCCCAACCTGAAAACCAAGTATAAATGAAGCATGCTGAAATAAAACTCAATTTAAAGCATTAAGATTGAATAGCAAAGATTATAGGAAGGATTATTCATCATCAAAGGTAATAGTGGATAGCATCAAGAGCATGCATGTATTGCACACACCGCATGGGAAAAGTCAGTAAGATCAAAAGTTCGAAACTCATAAATTAGAAAAGTTAATACCATTTTCACCAGACCAAAAAGAAAAGAAATTGTAACATATCAATCCTTCTTCCCTAACATGTATCAAGAAATAAAAGGTTAAGATGAGAAATAGATTGCATGAAACAGAGATCAGCATATAAGCATAATCTGACAGAAAAGAATGAAACGGAAAAGTACTTTCCAAAAGCCTCATGCTATCAAACCTAATGAAAGATAAGACCAGGCTGACCAGCTAGAACTTAGACTCTGAAAAACCGGTAAAATCTATATACACCACCGACAAAATCAAATATGAACTGAATGAAGCATCAACAATGTTGTACTTACCTTCTGACAGAGATTACGTAGAACAGAAACTTCTTTTACACGTGACCTTGCATCCTCTGGCAACTCAAACTGCAACAATTTGATTTTAAGTTCAAATATACAGTAACAAAGATATAGATGTAGTTAAAGAAAGAAACATATGAGAAGAGATGTCCAATTTCATGGCACAAAGATATATTTTAATTCCGTATGATTAAAATGCAATATAGATGTACAAAAGCAAACCCCACAGCCACACCTCTGATATGTGCTTTAAACGAATGGAAGCAACCATGGTAGTAAAACTAGTAATCCATTCTCAAGGTCCAAAAGTAAATAGTCGTGTTAGGCAATAGTTGGTAGCTGGTACCTCATATTTGATCATTGCAAATTCCCGAATGTCAGACCAAAGACCTTCAGAGTTCATATTCATATACAAAGGTTGACTCTTTCTCAACGATGCTCTTCCTTTCCAATGTGCTTGCCCTTTGGAATGCTTTCCAGGAGACCGATGTCCAGCATGTTCCTGCAAATAAAAGAGTACTTATTGCAAACTAATTTACCGGAACTCTATAGAGAAAGCAGAGGTCAGAGATTAATTCGAGGAATCATGGCAGTATGACACAGAAGAATCATCAAACTAGGAAAATTTAGTTGGAGTTATGAAAGTCAAAATGCTGGACATGCCTTTTTAGGAGTTTTGGAGTGTCCACTGTTAGCAGTCAATTTTCCAGCAGGAGCTTGGCAATTTCCAAATAGGCAGTTCAAGAAATGAGATACTGCCAGTGCAAGATCATGATCCTCTGTGTCTCTTAACAAGTCCTGCAATCAATTCATTATTAGCTTAAAACAAAAAAGACACTGGATATCAGAAGTACAATCTAAATATCATTTGTGTTGTCAGTGCAAGTAGATTAAGAGGAATAGTGATTTTCATAATATCAATTATCTTCCATATAATCTAAAACATCAACAACAAAGTATATTACGTTTCTCATACTCTTCCATCGACGAAGCAAGATAAACCATTTATTGGTTGCAACATGAACAAGGGATATCACAGACACACAAAATATGTGCAGTTTAGAACAGGCCACCCTTGACAACAAACAAGTGATAATTAATAAACTAATATTTCATAATCCTGAAAATACAATCATTCAGGAAATACTTTTGAGCTTTGAACAATTATCAGAAACACTCTAACAAGTCACAGCTTATACAAATACACAGATGAACATGTATCTAGATATACTGCTCAGTTTGATGTAAATTACAAGATTAAAGAGTATTTATGACTTTTAAAATCTAAACACAAAGGCGAAAACACAGGTAAATAAATGAAATGCTAAAGCTCAGATTTTGTTACCTTGATAACATGCTTAGAAGATCTGACAACAATTTCATTATTACAAAGATCCCATAGATGAGGCAGATGTCTAGTACCTCCGGCCACCTTTCATAGAAACAATTGCATGTCAGAAGCAATAAAAGAATTAGCAAAAGACAAGTAAACAAATATCAGGAAAACTAACAAAGAGGAATGGCAGCAAATTAACTGGAGCAAAAACCAAAAGAAATTGTTACAGCAATATCAACGAAAATGCAAGATACTTACCTTGCCAATATAGCGAACATTAATTCCATGAGCATGGAGTGCTTCTGTTAATGTCTGGCCATCCATAGGTGAAACTTCTAACGTGCATAGGTCTTGTATAAACTTAGGAAGCACAACATCAGTGAGATATTGACTAACTTTCCTCACATTATCTTCATCAGCAGCTACTTCCTGGTGAATATCAAATACAGCTGTATAAAGTTAATGCTAAGGGGCATTATTTTTTTCACAGAGAACATGGAGATATAAACTGGCAAGCAGAACTGGTAGATAGACCAACAGAGAGTGAAAAGGTATAAAGATTATAGTAGGGCACAGATAAAGGAAAAATGGGATTTGAAAAAACCTCTGGACTCCCAGCCAGTTTGAATTCAGTGAAGACATTAGGATTAAAAACAATTTCCTCATAACGATCAGAAGCTTCATCAGTCACGGAAGTAAGTTCTTTGACATCCCCAGTTTTATCTTCCTTTGATAAATCCTGACAAAAAAATCAAAGCACATAACCACAGTTTAAACATGTTACATTGAAACATAAACAGCATGAAAATATCATTAATACCCACAAAACTTAGATAACTAGAGAAACAAACTGCATTATGTTACGAACCCAATTGACAATAGGAGTGAAGGGCAAAAAGGGAAGAGCACCCATTTTAAGTTTACGTATCAGAAGAGGAAGAAAAATAACAGAATGAGTGGAGAGTGAACCGTATTTTTAGAAAGGTTGTTAGTGAGAATGAGGTATATAGGAGAAAGGAAAAGCATATTGTAGGTTGGTAGGCAGAAAATAAAAAGTGGAAATTGAGGAGAGTCTGGCCTCTTGAATGCCAGGAGAGAGTTTCCATTATCAGTAATTGTTCACATTTCTTCTTTACACATATACAGTTTACAGAAATACATCTCAGGGATTATCACACTGATATCCCTTTCTCTACTCCTTCTCTTCTACTTCTATATTGGATCCCATCCCCTTTCCCTGCATTTCTCTGTTCTCTATCTCTACTCTCTATCTCTATTGTTAGCAGGATCTTACAATTGCTATCAGAGCCAGGTTGTAAAACAGAAATAAAAGCAGGACTGGGTGAAGAGAAGAATTGATGTTGGACAAAAAAGTCAAGCATGAGCATATCATATGCCATGCAGCAATAACACTTACTGGCTTGTCAGCATCGGTGGCCTCTTGGGAATCCGTGGCCAAGTTACCCTCTTGAGAATTTGTCTCCTTAGATTTTGAAGATTCTGCTGCCTGGGCCTATTGCCAGACAGTGCTAGCTGTGTCAAACTGAATATACAAAGAAAATCCCCAAGTATTGTTATCAAGTACTGCAGTTACCTGGCAAAAAGCAGTAATTAATTCTGGTCTCAAGATACAAAATCGAGAACCAGGTCCAGTATAGTTTGCATCCCGAGGAGTTACTCTCAACAAATCCAGAAGATAATGCCTGATTTGGTTACCAAATTTACAAAATGAGAAGAGCATCAGTGCACAAAAGTAGCACAATAGAAAACAGATTAAACAAATGCAAGTTGTCATCAGCTAAACTTGAATGTAACACATAACTTCGAGTCTAGTAAAGGCCAATAACATTCTTCAATAATAAGAAAACAAAAATCTAGGAACAAAGATGAAGTAATTATAATATATCAGCAATGTTCACATCAAAATCTTCGGTCTAGTAGGAAACCATGCCTATCCTATACATGCACTGGCAAACGTCAGAAAGGGGGGACACCAACAAGGTGCATAGACTGCAAAAATAACAATAAGTCAAGAGTAACTAACTACCGGTCATCACCACCAACAATTCCTTTGCATTCCACTGGTGCAGCTAAGTTGAAAACATTCCCAGATCCATCAAGAACTGAGTGCTCCTTCAAGTGAAGGCGTTTGGCTGCCTCTGACACCTAACATAAGAAAAGCTCAGAAGCCAAAGAAAAGAAAGGAATACATCTGATAGAGAACATTGGTTAAATAGTGTATGGTTACCATTTAAAGAAAATGCAATTTTAAACAGTTCATTTTCCACTACCAGCAAATTAGCTTACAATTTAACATTACCCACAGATAGGCATGAATCGCATGATGGTCACCCACATAGTATCAGTAAAACTCAAATCTGAAAACCTCATTAAACTAACTTCCACCTCCTTCCGTACCTTAGAATGAAAATCTTCATTCCAGCAAATTTTCTTTCCATTATCAACAGAGCCATACAAGAGAGAGTCCGACTTGTCCCCTTGAAGAATGCCTGGTAAGACACTCTGCAGCACAAATAATTAGAAATCGTAACAGCAAATTTATATTGTGAAAAAGGATTCATGGGTTTCAAAGTATAAATAATAAAGCAAATTTGATGTAAAAATCCATTAAATATCTACAGTGTAAAAATTAAGTAATTTAGTAAATAATTACCCACAGGATTCATGGGTTCTTAAGGAAATGGTTATGGAAACAAAAAAGAATAAGTACTAACGGTAATACTTGACGAACAGCAGATTTTCAACCAACAATATAGGATGTGCATTTTACGTGTAATATGCATTTGCATTGTACATATTAATAGTTGTGCATCCATGTGTGTTATGTAATACAATTTTCTTGATATTAATTACATTAGTTCTACATTTATGTGCATTTTACATGTAATGTGAGGTGCACTATACACAAGAATGCATGTGCATTATACATATTAATAGTTGTGAATCCGTGTTGGCTGGTGCTGGCGAAATATTAAATGAAAAAGTGAAGAATGTAGTATATCGGGACTCAGAAAACATTTATTACTTTCTAATAAATAATTACCCTTAGTTCACTTGTTAGCAAAACATATTCACTTTAGTTTTTTTCTAGCCTACATAATCAATCTATCATCATTAACAGCAATTGAAGTGGGAAATCACGGACATCTATGCTGCAATGGTAACAGTACATTAGTGACACAAAACAGGGTTTTGGAACATTAAACAAAATATTGCAAATATATGGATACATTCAGATTAATATAAGTTAATGAGTTAATATATGTGTATCTAAACATAGTTAATGACAGCACAATATGACATTATTTGATCAATCCAGTTGAACCCATCTAGTGAAACAGGGTTTACTTGATGAAAAATTAATAAGTTAAATGAAAAAGGAACTGAAAAAACAATACTACATCCTATGCGCTTATAAAAAAGAAATCGAGATTTCATGCAATGTTTACAGCCATTTTAACAAAAACAGTAGGTGATTTTGAACTTCAATACACACCTGAGCAACCACTCTATGACCCCTGTAGTCAATTATAGCCATAGCAAGATTATAGAGTCCAGGGACATCAGCTTCCTGGTAAGCCTTGGTGCCTTTCAAATCATTGTTTGCAGAAGCATATGTTGCTTGCTCATTCTCAGCCAACTGAGCTTCAGGAGAAACATCTGTGGTGACATCTGTGCCATTAACAAGTTCTTCTGAACTTGAAACATCATTTCCTCCATTGGGAACCTGACTTCCATGAAGTGGACTGTTAGAAGATTTATCAGAACAACTTTGCAGAGTGCCTGTGCAACACGTTTTAGAGCTAGCATCCACACGTTTCTTTGACAGCATCTCAAGGTCAGCATCAACAGCAAAACTAAAGAATATATTGTTGTGCACATACCTGACCAAAAATTACACACATGAGCCAGATACTTCCCAAGTACAAAGAAAACCAATTCTGTGGAGAAAGGAGCAATAACGCATATAACAAGAAAGCACATGAACCATGACAGACAATCTAAACAAGATTTTTTTAATAAAAACTTTCAACAAGTTAACTTTTTATTTGTCAAAGCAATCAGCCATGCTTGAGAGCTGATAAAGGCATGTCATGAACAAGTAATTCATAAGGCAAAAATGTAAAATGCAACTTCCATTTGAGCAAACGTTTGTAACATTTTTAAATTTCAAAACATCAGAATGCAGGAAAACCAAAAGATAAAGACTATATATAACAAATTGTGTAAGCTTGAGAACAGCTAAAGATCCACTAACATGTGAAAGCACTCTGGATCAGTCGGGTTTATTGGGGGAATGCAGCCACTGATCACTCCAATAGCACCATTAATGGCTGCATCAACAAAGTCTGATGTCACTTTATAAAGTGCCCTGTCTCTTAAAATCCTGCAGTAATAGGAAAACACCCAAGAAGAAGAAATAAGAAAAGGCATACTTCCAAAGATACCAATTTATGAATGGAGAAAATAAGGTGTTGTTTGGTTTCCATTTTCATTTTCTGTTTTCATTTCATGTTTTCTCTGTTTTCAAAATTTTGTGAAGAAAATACTGAAAATAGAGAAAACAATAAAATCACATTTTCTCTGTTTTCAGTATTTCCTTCACAAAATTCTGAAAACTGAAAATAAAAATGGAAACCAAACAGCACCTAAGAGTACCTCTCCTGTGGATTTGTATGAGGAAATTCTCGACAAGATTGCAGCTCCTCATTCCAGTCTCTTTGCATACCAATTGGCTCACTGCCATACAGAAGAGTTAAGGCATTCTCAGCTCTAGCTGCATCACGTCTGTGGTCTGCCAACAAAGAAAACCACATTCCAAAAATATATCAAGCAAGCTTGAGACTTTCATTAACACCTCACTCAGTACTACAAGAGGTGTATAAATAAAACAAATAAAAACCTACAAAACACTGTAACATCTTTCAGTCATTGCTTGACAAGAAGAAACTTTAAAATTTCATGCTATTGTAAAGTTCATTCCAAATTCCAAATCGTATACATAAATAAATCAGCATCAATGAACATCACAACAACCCAAAGCAGGCTAAGTTTCTCAATCTCATTCATCTTTCTTTAGCACTGTATGAAGTATCAAATGCATATTGCATAATAGGAATTACAGGGCAAGACCCTAACAGATGCTACCAGAATAGGATGACTCCATTTATTACTCTGTTTTAACAACTGAAATGTTGCAAAAATCTATGATTTTAGCAACCATTTATTAAGTCAGATATTATTAAACCATAAAATATGTGTCAGACCACTTCTCAATTAAAATATGTGTCAGACCACTTCTCAATTAAAAGAAACACAATTGGTCTAGCATAATAATAATAACAACAACAACAAATAGCATTCAGGTGCAAAATTTCCAAGGTATTTATCCCTTATCTTCAAATTATAATCAAACAAAAAATGTTTAGATAATTTATTAATCAAGCAAATATCTAGTAATAGCATCACAAGCCACAACTAGCTCAAGAAATTGCTCAAATTTGACAAAGTGATAAAAAAAAAGTGCATGAGAACTAGCTAGGCTGGCAACTAGACCAAATTTTATATGTGCTGAAAGAAAGATTTTCAACTAACAATTTCCTCTCACAAACAACAGACTATCACCAATTAAAAACCATCACTATAATTCAAATCCAGGAGCAGTAAATACTACAACAATGAATTGAATTGGAAAGATACTGCTGATGAAATGAACTGCCACACATTGAGCGTACCAGGAATGGGATATGGCCCGAGCCACGAATTTGGCGGCAACAAAGACTGCACATTTTCAAAAGGATGGGCAGCAGCTCTACCCTCCAATATTTCACGGAAAGCTTCAAAATTGCACGAAAGAGAATAAGTTTTGGTTGCCAAAGTAAAATCTTAATAAATATAAGGCAAAAGCAATTAGTGCTTTAATTACACTTAAATACCTTTTTTGAACTTTGGACTGATCTTCTGTAAGAGAACAACAAGAGTTGTTGCTTCAAAAGTAGCTTTACTTGGCTTTGGGTCAAGAGCGTTAGCCGAACTTGAGTTGACATAAAACATTTTCGTACTCCCCGTAATACAAAATTTATTACCCTCAAGAGTTGTAACATCCAGATAAATCAAATCTCCAACAAGCCTGCTCACCACATAACAGCCTTGTTAAAAGCATATGAAGTAAATGAGGGTATGAAATAAAATCAACTGAAGACAATTTTCTCCTGTTACCTTCTGTAGCTCGGAGGAGGATTAAAGGATGAAAATACTATGCTCTCTACACATTTAATATCCTTCAATGGGGATGATTGCAAACTACCCAATGAACCAGTGACATCCTCCATATAACCAAGTCCATCAAGCTCAGGAACCTCGTGTTTTGAGGCATCTGATATTTTAGGAAATGCACATGCAGACTAGTAACTAAATAGAATAAATCAACAAATTAATATACCAAAAAACCCATAAAGATAAAGAGGGCCATCTTACCTCCTGAATTTGCAACTTTATTTTGTGCTTTATCATTCTGTAGGGCGAGTGACGTGGATAGTGAAGCGTGTACGTTAGAAAGGGAAAGCAACTCTCTAGTACGATGCACATGGGCCCTTATAGATCTATCATCATACAATGCTGCAAAGACAATTTTTCATATTACAATGCTACAATGTTCAGATATCTCATTGCTGTTAGAGAAGTTCACTAAATGACTAAAATACCAGGAACCATTTCCAAGGAGCAGCCGCCAGTAGTAATATCAGCTATCTCAGAAATTTCATTATAATCTTCGAGTTGATGGGTGGACCCATCTTTTGTGTGCAGCAGTAAGTCATAGCATGTAATAAAACACGTCTCTGAAGCATCAAGAAGGAACTGCCTTATATCCATGACAGAGTCTCCTGGATTTAACTGTTAATCAATTAAGAAACTCAGAAGATGCTTTTTTTTAGATGTATATTTTATAAGATAAGTAGTTGCAATGTTCTAAATGCTAACTCAAACAAATTTCATATCAATATATGCCTTGAAATATGACCAAATCTCTAATAAAGCTATCAAAGAATCTCTTGAGTCCACAATTTTACTCAGCATGAAATAGTAGCTACAAACAGCTCCTTGATGAAGCTAACTCACCTGAAGCTCAAACTTCTCCCCAGTTTGTGTCTTGACAGAAACAGGATAAAGGTGAAGATCACCTGCACTACCAAATTGTGAAGGATATTACTTATCAAGCGAAGATGAAGTTCTATCAAAGCCATTACCAACTATACAATTATGAATCTTTTATCCTTAAAGTTTCAATCACACACACTCCATGTTTGTGTCCTGCAGTTTTCAGAATTTAGTGTGCCCCACATGTGCACCAGTGTCTTGCTTCATAGGAAATCGGAAACAGTTGATCAGGTATTAATAGTGAAAATTATTTTGTTCAATCAAATTTTAAAAAACAATAGAACAAAAACAAAGTTTTAATTACAAACGTTAACAGCCCAATATACGAGGCTCTGACCTGTTGGGGTCTTTCGAGGATTTGAACCTGTAACCTCTAGGTCACAAGACAATAACTTTGTTTTTGCACTATGGCTCACCTCAAGATAGGTTGGGTAACTATCACAGACTTTATGAGGAGCATTAAAGTCATATATTCTTAGATTTAATTTCATCTGAAGCCAAAAAAGCTTTGAGCAGCCTCTGCATTGAAGTATGAAACACATAACCATCTAAACTGTCACACCTTAAGACAGGTTGGGTAACTATCACAAATTTTAAGAGGAGAATTAATGTCATATATTCTTAGATTCAATTTCATCTGAGGCAAAAAAAGCTTTGAGCAGCCTCTGCATTGAAGTATGAAACACATTAACAATCTAAAGTAACAGATACCTAAACATAAACTAAGGGTAGTCAATCCAATTTAGGCACCAGGAAGAAATTTTGGGACTTTTTAAAATACACACAAAGATACACTTAACATTACATGGACAAATTTGACAACATCTAGCTACTATTAAGTGCAGTCAAAGGCATCAAAAGATGCACTTAATGCCAACACGGACTCAGAAAATCTTGGAACTTTAGAAGCACCATTGTGCTTCAGGCTAGACAAAGCCAAAAAGAGTAAAATAATATCCCTGAAAATAAAGCCATCTAACCTGCGTACCTTGAGTAGGAAGTAATTCAGAATGTTAAAGAAGAATTACTTGATGGTCTTTGAGTCTGTTATCAGCAAGCAGCTTAGGTTTTTTTAAATTGAACGTTGTAATTTTAAATTTTACTTTGCTTCTTTTATTTAAAAAATTAAAATAAACTTCAATATTTATTGTATTCCTTAGTAACTAATTTATATGGAAAACTAATGCAAATGAGTCACATACGTTACTGTTTCCTTTCAATAATGTGAACATCTTTATGACTTTAGAAAGGTGTGTACTTTTTTGTACCTCTCTTGCCGTTGATTACTTTACTACTAAATTTGCAGCTTTTCATGCAAAACACATCAAAGGTATTTCTCTAACCAGATTCAGTGATTCACCTTGCTTTGCAAGGTCCCCTTCATTTTCTGTTTCATGCTCCTTTACCTCCGGATTGGCACTAGCTGAATCACCAGCAGCTGGAACCTCAGCTGCCTCAGGTTGTGCAGATTCTGAAGTACTTTCCACATTACCAGATTGGGCCGATGGTTCTGAATGACTGGAAGAACTCGGCGCGTTATTCGACCCTTTTCTGCTCCTTGCCCTGCTTGATTTTCCAGCCATTTTCTCCTTCTAAAATTCAAACAACCATGTCAGCAAGCCAATAACCAGTAATGAAAAGCACATGACACATAAAAAACACGTAAACAACCATGACCCAAATCTCAATATCCCAACCCCAGAAGGATGTCAATGTCAATCACCATTTCTAACACTCAAGTCCTATATATACCATGAAGGCTTCAACAAAACCATAAAGGAACAAGCATAATGACAAAACTCTATCACATAACTCAACAAAGAGCCAATAGAAATCCCATTTTAAGCTTAAGTACTCAAAATAAACAATCAAGTTAAGTATTAGCCATAACGTGCACTCTCCAAACTCTTGATTCCCACTAAACAAAATGACAAAAGCATCAAATATGAATAAAAGCAAAAGAAAATCACCATTAGCATTCACTAGCAGCTCAATTAACGCACTACACTCCCCACAAAAGCAAAACCATCAAACACAACAAAGCTAAGTTTCAAAATTTCAAACTTTTCAAAATTTCCTTTCTTCTTTTTTTCTCTACTAAGATACTGAAAGAAGAAAATTTTGTAAAGAGTTTTATTACCAGGGATTCAATGAACCAATTGCTGATGAAGTACGGATTAGATAAGGAAAAGCATAGATATAAAGATTAAAAAATTAAATATAAATTAAAATGGAAAAAAGGAGGGGGTTTAGATGATTTTGGAGAGAGAAGGCTTTGAGGTTTTGGAGTGGAGAGAGGGACAAGGAGTGAAGCAGTGGCTGAGAGGCGGCTCTGCAGTTTTATGAGAGAGAAACACGTGAACTGAAGCAGAGAGAGAGAGAGAGAAATGATGATGATAAATAATTTGGAACAGGTTCTGGGCTTGGGCCTTTAATTTTATATATATCAAAAAAATAAAAATAAAGAACTTTTTATGACTTTATTCATTCATTTTTATGACTTTATTCATTCATTTGAGGTTAAAAAAAAGTATGTAGATTTTTTTATGAATAAAAAATTTAGATAAAGAAGAATATTGTCTCATTTGAAAGTTAAGGCATGAATTTGGATTAGGGATGGCAAAAAAATTTTATAAAAAGTGGACACGATGAAGACTAATATCAGAGCTAATTTATGTTTCACAGGCTACGTTTGTTTTCACTTACCGTAAACTTTTGTTTTTGGAGTCACTATAGACAGAGACGGAGTCAGAGTGACTAAGACTGAGTTTGGTAAAGCTTTTCGTTGGGGTGCTCCTGCTCTCAATAAGCTGGAGCTCCTATTTTGCGTTTGATAAATAAAAAAGTTTGACTGTTTTTGCTCCTGACTTTTGAGAGCATGGGGTGCTCTTGGGAGCTATCAGAAATAGCTTTTCAGAGCCAGCTTTGGCTCTCTTAAAATGAAAATACATAAATGACCCTTATTTGCACAATATCTTTTAATATTATGTCTATTATGGTCATTTAATATCTTGGGAGCCACTTTACACTATTTTACCAAACATTATAATGATGACTTCTACTTATTGAGAGCAATTTTTGTATAATTTTACCAAACGATACTATTATGGCTCTCTAAGAGCAGCTTTTTGAGAGCTCAAGGAGATCAGCCGCTTTTCAAGAGCCACAGCTTTACCAAACTCAGCCTAAGTGAACAAAATTATCCAATTTTTGTTCATTCTAAGGCTGCGTTTGTTCTCACTGACTCCAGAGTCAGGGGCCACTAGGGTTAGTGTCACTGTAGTCACAGAGTCACTTATATCTTGTATCATATTTATTTTCATAAAAAAAAATATAGTGTCACTGTCAAAATTACCATCTCCCCCATTTTACCGTCGTCTTTTCTTAGCTTATGATATCAAATCGTTCTGTTAATTTTTTTAAAATAATTTAACATGCTATTCTTACAGAATATTTTTAAAAATTAACTTTTCATTTATTCTAAGAAAATCTTAAAGAAACATATTAGTACTCTCATTTTATGTTATATCACAATTTTAGAAAACCATTTCTTTTACCATCAAGCCATTCACGTGGCTCATTTTGTTTATTTATATAGTACACATGTTCAAAGACCAAATACCATATTATTTGCATTATGATACCATATTTATAATGTAAGATTGTCCCAAGTTCATCTTTTTTGTGATTTGACATTGGAATTGATTTTAATAAATAGTGTGACATGTAGAATTATTCAGAATCAGAGTAAATGGAGTAGGACATGCACTACCAAGAGTGATATTGTGCTCTTATCTAACTAGAATAAAGATACCACAATTAATTATAATTGATCACTCAGGGGAATGCCTAATTCAATTCTGGTATAACATATATTATTAAGAAATGGCATTCAATTATAATTACAATTATATTGATCACACGAACCATAAAAACAGACTGAGAGATAATATGTTGAATAATATGATTTCAATTATAATTACAGAAATGTCACAATAATTTCTTTGTATTAAACCAACTTGGGTTGGTCAAGTGGTTAGCTCACTTATCCGCATAAGCAAGGGTCGGGGATTCGATCCCCGCCTTGTGTATGCATCAACCCATTGGCCAGCGGCAAACCCTTAAATGGAGCTCAGATCCGCGACGAATTAGTCCTTGACCTTTCGGGCGGGGATACCGTGGGAAACAAAAAAAAAAATCTTTGTATTGTGCTAATCTCAAGATTTTGTTGTAAAGGAAATGGTGACAAAAGAATTTAAAAACAAGAAATGCCCAGAGACCTCAAGAGCACTAATATCAGCAATTTACAAACACACTTCAGCAATTTATCTTGAGTAAAGGAGAGGTTGCTGCAACAAATCCCATCTTACTCTGCCTTTTTATATCTCCATTGGAAGCAATGACTACATTCACTACTATCTCCTCAATGTATACAATGTTGATATTTTGTACCTACCCTGGAGCTTCAACCAGTTTTTAGCTTCTTCAATTAGGCAAGAAACTACATTATTTTAACATATAAAATTTCACTACATTATTGGGTAATTTTGTTCAGCTACATGGATGGAACAATGCTGTTTGGATTGGTCTGATTTTAAAATGGCAAGATACTTATTTATTCCTACAGTTTCAAGATGTCAGATATAGTTGCAAAAGGCAAAAAGAAAAAGTTAACAAAATCAAGCAGCAAGTATAAAAAGACCAAAGAGGGAAACATATATGGAAACAAAGTAATATAAGGGCATTCTTGAAACTCGAAATGCATTTAGTATCCTTTTGCATCCACCAACACAAAAGATAGTAATTGAATTGTGCATGAAATCAGCCATCAGGAATGCAGTTTGCTTATTCTTTTTGCACCACATGAATAGTATCTTAGAGGAGAAGTGGGGGGAGGAAAGAAAGTAAAAAACAAAAGGAAGAAAAAGAATCCAAATGGTGGTATCAACATCTCAAAGGAGGAATTTTAGTCAAAAGCCATAAACCATACCTAGCAAATCTCAAACCTCTACCAATCACCAGAAACATCCTCAAAGTCATTTATTTAGGATTAGAAAAGGCCCATAGGTTGTCACCAGTTATTCCCCGTATTCACCAATATATATATATATATATGTATATATATATATATATATATATGTATATATATATATATATATATATATCAGCATGTAAAATTGTTCTTTATAATTTAATCATAAATCCAGTAATATGCTAAACATTGATCAGAAATAACTGAAACAAAGAAATATCAAAGAATGAGATTGATAACTTTTCTTCACTCATCAACTTATTCATTTTAATTTTATTTAAAAATGTTCAAATGAAAGGGTGAAGGACCTAATTTACCTGGCTAAGGACCATTTGCAAAATATTTGGAAGTATTTGAATCTGAATCAAAAGATGGGTATGCTTTTTGCTGCATCTCCATCTCTACATTGAATTATAACTTCTTTTCTTCAGATATGTCGAAATTAACTAGCTGAGATATAAGCTCTTTATCACTTTGCCTTGTATTGCATCTGCTATAATTTGCAGCACTGGGCACAGTAGAAAGTAAGCCTATATCTTCATAGGCTTGTTCCATAATGAAATCATTCCAATCAGAAAGAGAATCACTACAGCCAGAATCCACACTATAGGAATGGAAGACATCATCCAACCATTCAAGCCATGCATGCTGCACAGTTCACATAAAGGCAACTTCAAGAACTGTAGTGCATTGTTTCTGAAACCAACTTCATCTTTTACTAGATCACTTATGGCCAATGCTCTGAATACTGCAATAGATTGCTCAACTGCATCACTCATACAATCATGTTCTAGTCATGTGTGAAGCATTTGCCGGATTTTTCTTCCTGTTGTGTTGTCTAATAGAATCATTTGTATCAATCAGAGATTTTGATGCATCCGTCTTCACAGTTTCAGGGATTAAAACAGGCAAGGTATGATGTCTGCATTTGAATGCATGTTCTCTCCAAAATCATGGAAGCTTCAACAGGTGGCAATGAAAAGAATTTACTTTGTGAAATCACATCATCTCATTATTAGATGCATTCAAATCTTGGATTTGGCAAATGAGTGAAACACCTGCATCGATGAAACAAGAATATATCAAACAACACCCTAGTTTTACAACTGTTTTGACAGCACTTGCAATTTCCCTAGTTGCAGGGAAATAAGATATATTTGAACACATTTCACAAGGATAAACTTTGGCAAATAGAAGTCTATGGGAATTCATTGAACACAAACATCTACTCATCTATCCTGATAAGAGAAATTGACTAATAGTGCAGGAGCCTCTAGAAAAAGTTGTTGTCAGTTCCTTCATATTCTCAACTTCAAACATATTACAATGAAACTAGAATGAGAATATTTTGATTAATCATAATTATCAACAATTTCAAATCTTGGAATAACTATGTTGTGGAAAGTGAAAATTCCACATTCGCCGATTTGTCACTGAATCAATTAGCCTTAGCCTCTACAAGATAATTAAAATTCAAGGAGAACAGTTATTACTTTCAAATAAACAATACAAAAAGAATTGTGTGGCTAAATAGGTGTTGTGAGAAGATAAGCATAAAAGAAATTTTAAGAAGTAAATAACATCATTAACATCCGTTGAGGTTTTAATTAGTACTTCCCTCCATTCACAAGTACAAACTTAACCCAAGCTAACCATGGTCTGATTTGGAAAGAAAGGAAAGCTCAGACCGACCTTACACACCTTCAGGAGTGCCTTCATTATCAACAGCCTGAAGTAATACAGGACCAAAATCTAATCCTGATAACGATTCTGATATAATTGATGACACTCAATTCCATGCACCAAAGTCAATGGACTGAAGTGATATATATCCAAGATACAAATCCCTCAAATGTTGCTTACATAACCCAACTCGCCGTTTATTTAAGCTTGGATGAATGCAAGTTGAAAACCCAGTCTTCCAGCTAGGAGACTTCTGCATTTCCATTACATGAAGAGTGTAAACTCTTGGTGCTGAAGATGGACATCCCATTACAAAACAATTACATGGTCTTGATTGAGTCACAATTCTTGCAAGAGACAACAAACACAAACCGCTGAACATAATTCCATACATTAGCGCCTCATCATTATCAAAAGCTTGAATACCAAATGGTTCATTTGTCATCTCCTTCTCTGTGTCCTGTGTTGATGGAAGCCTGCAAAGTTCTACATCAAACCTCTTTTCTATCTCAGTTTCATGCACCCGATACTTTGCCGCCAATGTGCGAATGCAAGATTTCCTAACTTGATCCGATATCAATAGCTTTATCTCATTAAAGTTAGCACAACTTTCATACCATTTCAGCCAGCGCAAAACTATCCCTGAAAACCAGTCAATAATTTCAGATGTATCTTGCATGATAAGCAAATTAGCGGAACGAGGGAATCCATTGGATGTGGTTAATCCATATCTATGGAGACGCTTTTTTAATTCATAGACAGGAGCAACAATCTCAGTTTTTTTGGTGATAGGTTCCATTGAGCTATAATTATTTGGAAAAAGCTTAAGAATAGAAGCTGCTTCTGAATTTATATACCGCTCTGCCTGTTTCATAAATTCATAGAATGATTCTTTCAGCTCTAGTGGAAGAGCTGGTTCTGCAACAAATTTTGATAAGATGGTTTCTTCACTCTTGGCATTTTTTGCTTGAACATTTTGCATCCACATCTTTAATAAATGCTTATACCAATGGTCAGTTTCCATTCCAGACTTACGGTAACAGGAAATCCTATTCAGTAGAGAGCTGCTGTTAGCTAAATGCTTGATTTCTGATTCCTTAACCTTCTTCAAACCATGACCCAACCATTTCTTCCCAATTCTAATTGTCCCATAATTCCAAGCCTCTAGCTTTTGCAGTGTAAATAACTCTACTTTCTCTTTTAGTTTGTGAACAGCTTTTAAAGCAGGACTCTCACCAACATTTCTTCTGACCAAAGTTCCCAAAAAGCGTATACCTTGAGGCCCTTCACAAGGCAATATATCAGTTTGATCAACATCCAACAACAAAGAATCCTTCAAATAACTTTGGACCTCAGACTTAAAATTCATAGCAGAATCTTTGGAACCAGAAATCGCAAAGAACATCTCATCCATAAAGCGACAAGAGTAAACCTTAACGCTTGAATCCTTTTCATATACACACTTAACATCACCACCATCCAACTGCCTCCTGAACCAACCACGCAACTTGGATGAGGACCTATCTTGATCACCATGCATTCCATCATATATAGCCTCGTATTTCATCGACAACCTGTAAAATTCACAGTCAAAGAGGTCAAGGTATATATTCGTTAGAATAGGGGACAATACCCCTTCTTGTGGAAGACCATGTCCTTTTGGGAAACCCCCGAACTCGAGATTTAGTACATCAGCATCAAACATACTCCGAATAAAATCATATAAACCAGGATCTTCTATCTTATCCTCCATCACTGAAATAAGCTTAGCCAAGACAGCAGCATCCAATTTCTTGCTCACGAGCAATGTGAACCACCAATCAGGATTTAAGACCCCCTTGCAGACATACTTCAATGCCGCAGCAGGGCCTCTGCCACTCCGACAGCCATGGGAGATCTTCGAGAAATACGGCTTGTAAACAACTTCCAAAACTATTCTAATTGCTTCCTGGACTACCTTCAAGTTCAAATTGGGAAGCACCAAGACTTGTTTGTTACTCACTCTCCTTGTCGAGACAGAGAAGGTATTGGCGCTGACATCAAACCTCCCTTCTCGGAGCTGTTCTGACAAGTCATCCAAAAACAAGCTGTCATAGCTTGAATTCGTGTCAACATTCGAGTTGATCCTAACGCAATTATAAGCATCCCGAAGAGTTTCTGCATCGGAGATCACATTTTTCATCAAACCACGGAATTTTCCATTCACACATTGCTCCTTGACCCTCTTTTTCACTCGGTTTTCAAGAAACCTCTTGAACTCCATCCTGCTCTTGGGTTTTCTCTCTGAAGCTTTGGAGGACTCCTCAACAAGAGAGGCAAGGTCCATCGCCAGCACTGATTTTCCGAGTTCCTCATCTTTCAACATGTCCAGATTGGTACGTGACATGGTCGAATAAGTGCTGTTCTGTGTCTTTTCAACATGTTTTCCTGGTAGATGAGTACCGTTACACTTAAATGCACAAGAAACTATAACAATTTGAAGTTGTTCTTGTTCTTTAGCTTCATTAGATATTATTACTTTTTATAATTGGGAGGGAAAGAATAAATAAAATATGGAACCTGAAAATTGAAAAAGGAAAAGGAGCGAGAGAGATGTTTTACCCGTAAGCATAAGCGAGAAGGATGAGATGGCGGTGACAAAGTTGAGGTTGTGAAGTAAAATGACACATTTGGGAAACTTGGATGTGCCAAGAATGGGCATGCTTCTATTTCCCTCGGTACTTTCAATTCAAAGACCTCAATTCCTTAATCATTTTCTTAGATAATTCATCAAAATGAATACAGCACAGTATAACTCCAAGGTGGAGGACGCGGAGCTCAGGCGCGCCGCAGGAAGTTCCAACAATGTCGACGCAAAGCAGGGAAGGAGTGGTGTGTGATTCAGAGGCGATCCTTGGTGGTTCACAATCTGAAGCGGCAGAGCACACAGCGGTTATGGCCAAGGGTTTGGAATATTTATCACTATCCCAGGGACGAATCTAGAGGGGGCAGCAGGGTCGTCCTTGACCCCCAAGATTGTTTTTAAATCACATAATTAATTTCGAGAACAATTTAGTTTCTCATGATTCGAAAGTGATAAAATAGTCTTTCCAGATTAATTTTATAGAACACTTTAAATGATAATTTAGTTATTCTGTTAAGTTTATGTTAATTGAGCTACAAACATGATGTAACTTAGGAGATGATATGTCATACAATGTATCATACACATCACTACAACTCAATTAACATAAACTTAACTGAGGGACTAAATTTTCATTTAATGTGTCATTTAAAATTAATCTTGAGGGACTATTTTGTCACTTTCAAATCTTAAAGGACTAAATTATCTTCAAAATTACTCTTAAGGGTCAAATAAGATATTTACTCTTAAAATTATTTATATCTGTTTGACAATATATTGTAGAAAATCTAATGGTGATGCTTTGTTTTGTTTGACACACTTAGGATCATATAGTATTTGATTTTTTTTTAGACATTTCATTTAAAATTTTGTTTTTTATTTTTACTTGTCTGTTTAATTACCATATACGTACAGTGTAAAATTAAAATCCTTCAACCTTTTGGCAACAACAATTTCTTTGACCCTTAATTTGTCATTGTTATTTTCATTGTCCAAAAAACTCTTCATACCTATCCTCAATTTCATCAGTCCAAATAAAGAAGTCACATCTCAACTTCTTTGACTGCAAAGTAACACTAAATACATGAAAAAACAAAACTATTACAACATTAAAAAAACAAATCCAATTCTCCCACTGAGGACATCTTCATAATCATCTTTCTGGATTTTCATTTGTCGTTGATTGAAGTAGGATAGTCTAAGCCACAGAAGCAAGACTACTTGAACACTTTGCCACTGAAGCTACCACAACTATCGAGGCGAGCTTGGTCCGACGAATGACCCCATGAAGACAAGTGGAGAATAAAAGAAATTGAGAATGAGGAATTTAGAAATTTGGATGTTGTAGAAGAATGAAGGTTCTTATGTATAAAATTGGGAGAAAAAAGAGATTTAAGGATTTAGAGATTGTAAGTGTCCATAGAGACAAAGTTGATATCAGTTAACCCTAAATCAGGGTTTCCATTAACACATCGCATTAAAAGTTGTTTCTTTAGTTTATAAGGACTATATAATAACTAGAATCTGTTCATCCACAAAAAGAAGTCTTCCAACAAAAAAACCATACTATTCCATTAATGCATTTTGATCTGTGTTCCATAATTAACAATTTTCTTGTTTTGTAGTAATGTCAGCCCTCAAGCATAGCTTTGGCAGCATCTATCAAAGTTGGTCTAAACTCATCAGTAGCTCGCCCAAGCACTGTGTATCCTTCCTTATCCTCAACATCCACATCTGCTCCATGCCTTAGCAAAAGGAGTGCCACCTACAAACACAACAAAGGGCGAGGATTTAAGACACTAAATCAATCTATGCTCCAAAATTATGAGATTCTAATAATAAAAAGGTTTAATTAATCTGCAGGTTTAGTTTTATCAAATTTTCAATTGGATCTCTACACTTGAAAATGAAAATCAATTAGGTCTCTATGTTAGGAAAACACTCTATTCATTTACTGATGGAATATTATAAGAAAAAAAGGCAGACTTTACAAAATATTATTAGAATAATTTCAAGAATATTCTGTCAAGGTGGACTTTTTTGTAACAGTAAATAGGCCTAGGACCTCATTGAATTTTTTTTAAGTATGATAAATTTTCAAACTATGGGAACCTAATTAAAAATTTGGTCAAACTAATAGGGACTTGTGGATTAGCTAAACCTAATAAAACTGTCAAAAATATTCTGTCAAGTCGGACTTTTTTGGTAGAAGTAAATAGGCCTAAAAAGTATACTAAATTTTCAAACTATGGGGGCCTAATTGAATTTTTTTAGAAGTATAATAAATTTTGAAACTATGGGGACCTAATTGAAAATTTGGTCAAACTATTGGGACTTATAGATTAATTAAACCTAATATAAACTGTAAAAAATATTCCTGATCCTTGAAATCAATCTATTCAATGCATGTATATGATATAGATTAGAAGTGCTTGAAAGGGTAGAGAGAAGCAAAAAGAACAGCAAGTGTTCATCAATACAACACCAAATTGAGAACTAGACTAAACAAAGGAGCCACCGAATTCAAATCTCAAACAACACAGCAATCAACATATAAAAAAACTAATTCGAGATACAATGCCTATACTTTATTGCAAAACAATTGATGAAATCAATGTCAAAACAATTCAATAGCAGATTCTTCACAAGAATTTACAAGTAATTCTCCCTGCACCTTGGTGCATCTAAAAAGACTATTTGGATAATACTATGCTATGTGCAAGCTAAGAAGGTAACTGTTACATACCCGAGAGGTGAGAAGGAAGACACTGTAGCTGATACGATTGCCATATTTGTAGTTGGGCTTTTTAATTAGGGGTTAGGTCCATTAGGTTATTAGGGAGTATAAATAAGGGACTTTACATTGTAGTTGGGAGAATAGATATTTTGTTGATGAACATTGTTCATTAGAAGTCTTCATTCCTTGACTAGAAGGAAGGGAGTTATCATCTTATCATTCTAATTCTTAAGAATATGTTAGGGACTTGGGTAGTATGGGATGTCCAAGTCTCACATTGAGGAGTATGGGATACTTGATGTTGTATATAAGGAGAGTGGTTCTCCCACCTTGATAGCTAGCTTTTAAGGTGTGGTTCCCCACTTTCCTTTGATAGTTAACAGCCTCAAAGAATTCTGGCAGTTCGCAAAAATGAAGCGGAACAATTGGAAGTCTTAATGAAATGGCAAGATCTTCCAGATTTTGAGAATTCATGGGAAAAAGCAATGGAGATTCAGGAAGCTTTCCCAGAACTCCACCTTGGGAAAAGGGGGTACTTGAGGAAGGGGGTATTGTTACATACCCAGGAGGTGAGAATGAAGACACTGCAGCAAGTAGAAAAAGGTCCAAGGGTCAAATATCTCCCTTGCCCTTTTATTACAGCAGAAGAAAAAGGGCATTTCAAGAATTACACAAGAGAGGACACCTGGCGCTGCAGAAGGACCTGGCACAGCAGAGGGTGGAGGGCACCAGATCCGAGAATGCTTCAAAAGGGAAAAAGGGGGTCTGAGAGGCTCAGGAATTAGGATCCAAGATAGGACAGGAGAGTGGGCAGGACTCTCGAATATTCTCTGCCATTGTTCTTTACATTTCTTCCATTTACTCTTTCTGCATTTCCATTTTGTAGTCCCTCCTCGACTACTTACCTTATTCAATCAAATGTGACATCATAACGATGCTTTCACCATTTCTCTAAATTTCTCTCGGAGGCATTCTGTTTCTGGTTTTGCTACTGTTCTATTGGAGGAGGATAGTTTAATACCTTACCCTGGGATACCAGTGTAATAGTAACGCTATCCCAGATGTTATCCAAAGATCTTGATTCTAGCTTTCCAAACAAGGATACCACAAAATAGCAAAAGATGAACATTGCCAAAAGAACTTGGCTTTTCTTGATGAATCCCAAAGCCTCTTAAGTTTATTAAGGAAAAACTATTCTGACCTGATGGATTATGAATCCCACATGCTTTCAATAAGAACAAATGGTAGTAAACAGTATATTAAAGGTATTGACTTAACAAGTATGTGTGTCAGTCCTCATTTTTTATTGCCTCAACTCATATAAAGCCCTTATTAACATAATGACAAAAAATTGATTTAATAAAAAATAATACAATATCATGAGTTATGCAAGTGACTGGAGTGTGAGAAGTGATATGTGTGGCATTTTTGTTCCTTAATCCTTATTAATGAGCATAAATGGTTCATTTCATGAAATTCTCTCCTCTGCGGGGAATGAATTCATAATTAATTTATAATAATGAAGCTAAACCCCTACCATTTTTTATGAAAATTGGAAGAAACACGTAGATAGGGTAAAAGAATACAGAACTACTTCTTGAACTAGTAAAAGATTACCAATTAACATGGAGCAATATAATTGGGCTGTGATTCTACTAAAAAATCGAGAGGATCTATTAGTATATTGAAAACATACAGATGTCTAAGAAATACTGTTCAAAGAAACCTTGTTAGTGCATATTTTAACAGTTATATGTACACTCCCTCCCAAAATTAACGTACCTCTTTGTTATGGCAAATCACAGCATTCATTAGAGGAGTCTGACCACCTCTATCAACAGCATCAACCTCAGCTCCTTCTTCAATAAGAAGTTCACATAGCTCAGAATTCCCGGTGCTGGCTGCCCGATGCAATGGGGTGCAACCAACCTGATCATAACAAAAGGCATATAGTAAATATATCACATCAAATATATTTTGTTCTTTAACATAGTGATCATAAAGGGAGGGGGATATTCAAACTATAGCGCAACAAATATACATATCTGTACAAGCGACAACCTTGTCCTTTATATTAATCTTGGCATCATGGGAGATGAGCTTTTCAGCAATCTTCATCCAACCTTTGCTGGCAGCATAATGTAGAGCAGTGCGACCCCCATCATTTTTCAAATTAACATCAGCCCCTACCAAAAAGAAAATACCAAAAAATTTAACATAATTGATGAATCTTTCTATATTGTAAATGACATACATTCATGAGAACTATTGATCATTGAGACTGCTTTTTAATACTAGATTTTGGAACCTTTAAGAACTATACCACAAATTATTGACTAAAACTAAAGGACTTCTCAATCAACTTGTACGAAATGTAAACTACTATATAGGAAATCACAGCTGAGTGCTCAACTACTTGTTACCACCTTTTTCTAATCTCAATCGCTTACGAAGGAAAGAGCCTAAACATCATGCAAACAGAAAAGAAACAATAAAACTCTATTAAGCATAATATGCAATTGAAATCGATATACGCAACACCTTCTTTAAAACTTTGCACACTTCAAGTCCTCTCAATCACATTCAAATCAAAGCAAACCAAACATTAACAGCATCACGAAACAAACACAGAATCACTTATACACATATCTTACAGTTCAATCAATTGGGAATAAAGGGAAATTGTTTATAGCCTTTGAGTAAAATCTTAAATGAATAGCTTCTAGAACAACATGAATTTGTTTTTAGGCAAAAATTCACATTTTACTGTTAAAATAATCTAAGACAAACACACCCAAAAAGTTACAACATGCTATTTGACACCACATCAGGAACAACAACCAAAATCTATGAAGTTAAAATTAAGCATTGACCTTTGCTCAACAATGCCTCAACTATCTCCAAATTCCCAATACTCGCTGCAGAATGAAGTGGTGCCCAACCTTCTTCATCCACTTTGTTTACCACACTCAATGAAGCATCAGCAGATAGCAGTATCTTCACCACCTAAAAATATAAATAAATAAATAAATGAACTTCTGGATGCAGTGAAGCATTTCAAAGCCTTTTCTTTTGGACAAATTACATTAAACACCTTCAGATTCGTTGAAATTCACCTTAACTCACCTGTATTATGAAAAAAGAAAGAAATTCTTATGAGGTCCCTGAATTTGTAAAGTCACTTTTTAGGTGAGTGTGTGAACGAGGGGTGATCCAAAGCTTAAAATCACTATAAATGAACATTGGGGTTCCAGTCAAAGAAGAAGCAAAATGAATAAAGGAACAATTTTTACGGCAAATGAAAGAGAAGTAAGGAGACCCTTCTGAGTAGGGTTTCAGAAAGATAGGAATGGTGATGATGGTAACCTGGGAGTGACCGCATGAAACGGCAACGTGGAGAAGAGAGCGAGCGTCTTCGTTTGTGAGGGAAAGGGCTTTGGAAAGTGTTTGAGGTGAGAGAGATTGGAAAGTTGAGGAGTCGCCATTTTCAGCGGCTTTGAAGAGGTCCTTGTCTTGTTGCTTATTCTTCTCTGCCACTTGAAGGTCTACTTCCATCTCCATTTTTTCTTTTCTTTCTTTCTCCAGTGCAGTATTCTGTAGCTCGTGTTCTGAATGTGTAGTAGTAGTAGGTATTTAATTTTAAACAAAAATAAATAAATAAATACTCGATTCCGTGCTTGAAATTTTCTTTTAGTATCCACTCCCTCCCTTGTCAAATTTTATTAATTTCGTACTTCTTAAACTTGAATTTCCCTGATATATACTTTGTCTCTCCATTAACTTCTTCGTTAATGAGTGACGAAATCGTCCTACGTGGACCATTAACTTTGTCACGTAGACATTAAATGACAAGTGTGCAATGCAGTTTTTAATATGGGACAAATCAGTCCCTGAACTTTCTAATAGGAGGACAAAACAGTCCCTATTGCATTGCAGACACCCACAGTCGCGCATTCATCCTCTTCTTCCTCGTTGGTTCTTCTCCCTCAACGTAATTGAAACACCTCCTTAAAGCAATTCAGCAAGTTATGTGTTTCAAACAAATTTAAAGCACATTTGAATAACATTATATATTGTCTAGATTAGACAAGTTATTTGTTACATCCAATTTTTATGCACGTCCTATTTCATTTTCTAGTAAGTCCATTTTGGTCTTTTTTTTTATTTAGTTGAATTTGGTCCTTTTAACTTTCATCCAATTTTGAATTTGGTTCTGTACTTTTTTTAGCAAGGTGAATTTGGTCCTTATTTCCAAGTCAGCATCACGTGGGGTCCATATCAACACCATGTGACATCCATGTCAGCGCCACGTGGCATCCATGTCAGCACTGTTAGTGTCACGTCAGCGCCTCACTAACGGGGTTTAGATGAAAGACCAAAATGATTAACCTTTGCAAAGATATAGGATCAAAATTTTAAAAAAAATAAAAGATATCGGACCAAAATCAAAATCGGATAAAAGTTACAGGAACAAAATGATATTTTTTCGGAATAAAATGTAAACTAATGAGTTTGTTAAAGATGAAAATAACAAAGTTCCAAATCATAAGGTTGAATATAATTAATAATTAGTTGAATTCTTTAAGTATCTATTCGATTTACCTAAATCATAAAAAATTCGCCATAGCTAACAGTAATAATAAATATCTTGTTCAATAAAAAAATAGTTTCGAAAAGTGGTGGTAATAGAAGTACGAAGTTTTTATGTAAACTTCATTTGATGCTCTTTTTATGCATTTTGACAATAAAATATTGCTTTTATTCTTTCCTCCCTTTTAAAAAAAACTTACAAGCTCTAGCACTTCTCAAATTTTTTATCCAAAATTAAAATATATTGTCTTTTAAGTTTTAAGAAAAGCTCTAATAAAAAGGTTAATTACGAAAAATACTTTTTTTAAGTTAATTTAAATGCAACCTTAAACTATTTTATAGCAAAACAAATTATATATTGTCACATCATTTGGTCCATTATCATTATATACTACTTTCACTTATTTAGAAGCAGAGACAGAATTACATTTTTTTATATGCTTGAATTTAATTATATAAGTACTTTTTTATACTTGTTAAAGAGAATATATATATATATATGTATAGCATAATGTTCTGAAAATGCAAAACAACTTTGCAAAATGGGAGAAATCATGTGATCTGAATCTTCTAACTGTACTCATTCAGCACCGATTGCATTGATGTTAATCTCTCTCTGTGAGATTGAAACCACACAGTAAGCATGATTACAGCATCACCTTCTGTGTTACATCTTATAAATACAGAATAAGCCTTAGTAATTAATTCCCAAATTAAATTAGTTTTAACTTAAGACTTTTTTTATACACTGCAATTAAGTAAAAGATGAAGCTTTCTAGGTCAACGGCTTCAGTTTCAATATTGCTATGCTTTTTCTTTATCATGACAAGTTTGGTGGCACAAGAAGTTCAGAGCACTCCTTGCACAAGCACATTCTTTTCTGCACTTGTGCAGCTCATTCCTTGCAGGGCGGCGGTCGCGCCGTTCAGCCCGATTCCGCCGAGCGACGCGTGCTGCAATGCCCTCAAGGCTCTTGGGCAACCATGTCTGTGTGTGCTTGTCAATGGCCCTCCAATATCTGGGGTTGACCGTAACATGGCCTCACAGCTCCCTGAGAAGTGCACTTCAAACTTTGAACCATGTGATATATCTCTCTTACACTCACACATATTCTAGATACATAACAAAAAGTTGTACAACATTCACTCATATCATTGGATTTTAAGATAAAATTACTCTTACATGAAAACTTTTAAAATTCAGCAGTGAATGTAAATATTGTTCATGTGTTTTACAATTTTATTATGTACTAATCAATAATCATTTTGCATTTGTTATGTGATATATCTATCTCTCTCTCACACAGACATTTGGTCTTTTGTTTGATTGTTAATAAATAACGTTTGTAGTATAATATAAATACGTCTAACAAGTATTCAACGTGTGCTATACATGATATGAGATGTGTGCTATTAATGTTTGTCGTATAATATAAATACGTCCAACAAGTATTCAACGTGTACTATACATGATATGAGATGTGTGCTATATAAATAGCACACATTCTATATCATGTATAGCACACGTTGGATATTTGTTAGACATATTTATGTTGTTCGACAAACATTATTGATCGTTAATGCTTCAATGTTCCATGGTGTTTGATTGCGGTAAAAATTAAGGATAAGTTTTTGTGGAATGAATTCTATGTGTAAAATTACAAAAATTCAGTAATAAAAAATTAACCTTCATTTTTAATAGTTGAATGACCTATTGAAAATTAAAACTATCCTCTATTGCATGTGTGCAAGTGCAAGAGACATATTTTCTTTTTTGTTTGGCCTTATATTTTGCTGATGAAAAAATTATTAATTTTCTTTATCTCTTTATGCAGGTGTTATCATGTGAAGTGAAGTTGGAGGATGAAGCTAGGATTTTATTAGAAATAAAAGTTATTGTTATAAGATTAATTCATATGTGTTTCTCACCATGAGTACATGGGACCATGTAATTGAGATTATGTGTACTTTCTCATTGTTCTCAGTTTAAATATTAAATTATTTAAGTAATAAAATATGCAAATAATGTTCTATCTCCCCAACAAGATTGTACTATGTAGCCCATGTAAGATTTGTCCTCTCTTAGAGGTTGTTTGACAGATAAGAATCCTTAGGATTATACTTGATGGTGTAAGACTAATAGTGTAAGACATAATATGATAAATAAAATTTCAATATTATAGATATTTGGTGTATGATAAACTATATCTTATAGTATATTATTATTTTAAATATTATATTAAGTATATATTTATTGATTAAAATACAGTCAATATTAGTTATCGAAACATTTTATAATTATTTATTATTTCAATAAAATCTATACATATAGATTATACTCATTTATATATTTTAATATCTTTATTAATTTTAATATTATTTATTTAAAATATTAATTTTTTAATTACATAGTTATTATTATTTCTCTTAGAATTAATTTATATTAATAAAATAGTCAAAATAAAACTGACCTTGTATATTAAAAATTAATTAAACCTTAGTTATACAACATTTTAATGTATACAATACTAATGACATATAAAATTATACAACAATAATGACATATAGGTAGCGTTTATTTAGTATGTACAAGACATAAAATACAATACAGAATGAAAAATAGCATGTTTGTTTAGTACAGACACATACAAGACAGACTGCATCTGTACAGATTTTTTCTGTATTTTGTATCCACACTCAAAAGTAAGTACACAAAATAGTAAAATACAAGTGGTTGATACAAAAAATTTAATGAAAATTTTGTTCAAACTTTATACCTATTATTAATCCATAATTCCACCATTGTCTTATTTTTTACCAAAGCTCCAAAACAAAATTTTGTATAAATACAAAAATAAATTTATTTTATACACACTAAAACAAACACTATAAAATACACAAAATTTTCTCTATTATATTATACTGTATCTGTATTTCTATACTGTATTCTATCAACTATGAAACAAATACTACCATAAAGCTATAAGATGTATGCCTCAAACAATAGATAAATATGTAACATATAATATTAGTTTATGTTACCATACCTAATAGAACAGACCAAACATATCCTTAACAAAAAAATAGTTAAGAAGCAGCAGATATGTGTTTACTTTAAATATTTAAAGATGAATAGTAATGCAATTAAAATACAAATTACTAGTTTTACCTCCCTTTCCTCCTTCCTACTCTAATTTGAACATTAGGCCCGTTACATGCGCACCCATTGGAATTATTCAAACTCAGATCAAGACCTCGACCTCTCAATTCTTCAAGAGAATGCAGTAAATATAAACAAAAATAAACGCATACAATTTAGTACAGGAAATTGGGGGAAAAAGTGAGTCAAAGTTCATTTCAATATGGATTGGAAAACTATTTGTTCTTATTTATCGCTAATCCAGGAATAAGGTTCATTTGTTACCATTGTAGCAAAAAATAGTGACAATATGTGACCTGCACCCTTATGTCATAAGGATAATATATACAGAAGAAACTGTTCTAAAGGTGCTGGATGAGACTGCCTTATAACCCTTTAAAAATTTGGATTGAGAACATCACTTTTGATGGGAAAATTAATATTACATACACTCAATAATGAAGGGACGGGATAAAAACTACCAATCCATAATACTCCTACAAAACTTGAACAGCAGGTGATTTCCCCGCCTAGATGAGCATGATTTTGTTAATAAGTGACTAGTGGAAAGAGTTTCATCCAGAGGCTGACGCGGCTCTCTTTTTCTCACTCTCTTTCTCGAATTCACCACGCTCTTCCTTGGCGAACTCTTCAATCAATTCGCGCTGTCTCTCTGTCAGGTTACTGCACATTACACGAACAAACATTTATATAAAAAAACATCTCACAGATGGATCTTTCCCAGAAAAAACCAGAACCTAGAATACTTTTAGGGCATGTTTGGTTTGCGGGTAAAAATTCCATGGATGAACTTTGTTGTTTTTACATGTAAAGCTCAACCAAGTAATTTTTACGCCCACTTTTACCACTCAACCAAACATAGAAGAACAAGAGTTAGCAGCTCAAGCTACATTGAACACGAACAGTATCAAATGTAATACTCACGCTGGGATGCTGACATTAAAATGAACATATTGATCCCCAAATGTATAAGAATTTTTAGTCTTGATCCCTGTTTAAGTGAGCAAACAACAATGGTGAAGAGATCAGCTTAAACTCACTTTAGACATCTAAGCAACAGGTCCATGGAATTTTGCATATATTTTCATAGAGCACTTTCATAAAAAATATCTCAAATTTTGCATAAATGATATCCACTTGGTTACCTTTCTTCTTCAGAACGACCTTCTGACCAGGTTGGGTGCCAGGTCGAACCTGTCAAACAGAATCCGTGATTCAAACCTTAGTTGCTGAGACCAAAATGCTATAGGAAATCAAACTTCGATAGCAACACAAACCTTAAGAACAACATCTCCCGTAAGAGTTGGGACCTGAATGGTTCCACCCAAAATTGCCTGAAAAAAGAAATATTTGATTAGTTCTGAGTTCTGATAGTTCAATAAATCCCAGAATGTGACACAAACTAATGAAATGTTTGACATCCACACATGCAAGACAAGTCAACAACAACAGTTCCATGACAAGTCACAAAGAAACATTACAAAACCAAATAAACACCATATTGATGATCGCCAGATCCCCAGCCCCAAATCCTATTACATGTCAATAGCCACCGTCATGTCAACCAGGGAATTCCAACCTACCAAGCTCTCAGACCCAGTAATTTACTTGTCAACAGTGGAGATTTATAAATGTGGGAGTAATTTATTTTGCTAGTTATTTTTTAACTGGAGATTCAAATCTCAAGGCTGTGAGAGCATCTTTAGTATGCCGTATGAATTAGAATGGGACTTCCCATTCCAGTGCATGGTAAAATCAGAAATGAGTAATGACCCCGTTAGGGAAGGGAGACTATTCTCTTTTTTGGGAAATTGAGTATAAATTGAGGAGGAGAAGGGAATGTTATGGGAAACCATTCTCTTGATTCCTCGTAGATACAATTTCTTGCTCCCCTGCAAATTGGGGATCAACGAGAGAATAACTATAGAAATTTATCATTTCCTATACCAACCCAAGAATATTACTTAGAAAAATTTTATATAAAGGGCTGGGCTTTTTGAAATTTTACACTTACAACTCTGAAACTTCCCCTTTCTCTCCTTATTAATTTAATTCAATTCAAACACAGCAGCAGGTGATTTTTTCCCATCCCATCCATTTCTCTTCCCTTATCTCTAAAACCTTCAAACATAGATTAAGGCAGCACCCAAATGATTGAGCATTAGGCAATCCAATTGTGGGCAACATCCACTGGACAAAATAAAAAAAGAAAAGTTGAAACATAACACTTCACTAAAGCCTGACATCTTTGTCACATTATTTTTCTTCTTGGCATCTTTCATGGGGTAACAGAAAGCTTACTGAAGCCCAAATTTTCACATACTAAACATCATTAAGTATTTTAGTTAATCAATACTTCTGACAAAAACCCCTATTTGATCCCTGAAACAAATATTAGGGAACAAATTAGTTTCTCACGACCTGAAAGCTTGTCCCAGGTCCCTAACCATTCGAAATGTGGGACACTTTGGTCCCAGGGTTTTATACGAATTCTCCTGAATAGTGAGAGTATTTCAGACTTCTCGGCCAAAATGACCCAAAAAAAAAATGGAATTCATACTGTAAAAAACTGCTTAGTATGACAGTTACTAAAACGGTACATAATTACATGAAGAAAGAGCCTTGCTACCAGCAGATGATAGGTGGACCATTGACAAAATATATGAAAAATGATCAACTTAACTTTTTTTCTACTGACACATTGAAAATTCAACCAATTTGCTTCCCCACAATAAAAAACTAATGGCACTAACTAAGTGCAGACATAAGTTAATCGAATCTGAAAAAGGTCAACCAGATTGGCCAAACATTTTGTACATCTATCTAAGGATCATTACCTGCGTTATACTTAGAACAGCATCGACATGAATATCAGATCCCTCTCTACGGAAGACAGGATCTTCCCTGACCTGCAAATAGAACAAGATTCGGGGCTTATGAGAGATGTAATAGAAAAAAGATATTGACCTTCAAGCTATTGGAGAGCAAAACACTTACCTTGATAGTAACATAAAGATCACCAGGATCTCCATCAGGATCTGCACCACCACTTCTATAAACTTTTATGGTTTCATTGTTGTCAATACCTGCAAATATACAAATGTTAAAACAATCAACTCTTGTCAAATATGAAATATGTGTAAAATGTTTCAAGAGGAGTGTGTACATTATGAAAAGCATCTATTGATAAATGTCCTTTTCTCCAGCATAATTGCCAATTGTAGGATTAAGTTAAAAAATAAAAAGGATTGACATAGCCAAAAATTCTAAAAAAGAATACCATTCTAATTAATTCATCTTTAATATGCCAAAAATCAGTAGGTTTTTCTGTGCTGTTGTCAAAACATTATCAGACATTGTGGCAAAATTTGGATTTAGTATTTGGTTTCTCCCCCACCAAATTTTATGCTGAAAGGAAATAGGAAGTATTGAAGTAATCTTTATATCTTCTTCGTACACCAAAAAAAAAAATCTTTGTATCTTCTTCCAATATATAAATTGAAAATCAAGTATACATAAAATGTTCAAAACATGATCTAAATAAAAATAGAATAGAATGCAGATTGACACACATCAGTGGGTGTGCAAAAGCTAATTTATTATACAATATCAAATTCACCAAACAGTCAGACCATTCATAGACAAATTGCCCGTGCATTTGATATTTTGTTTGTGTGCTGCCTTAAGCATTATTCACATATAACACATCCCAAACTTTAAACAATAATGCTTACCAGGCATAATATCCAATTTGATTGACTTTGATCCTTTAATAACTTTTGCACCCTTGCATGACTTGCAGAAATTCTGATACCACCAAGAAAAGAACAACAATATTAATACACTTTCACAAATTAGCAATTGTAATTGAAGATTGGAAGAGCAGTATGCTGGTATGACGAAACTTGATGTAATTCATCACATGATTTATTGATAAAATTAATGGTCAAGTGAAGTGGGAGATAAAAACATCCACAGATGATTTGCTACCCAGTAAGAAGAAAGATCAACAATAAGCATGTTATGTGAATCACAACTAAGTCCATCATATCTGAACCCTTATGAACTACAAAGACAAACACTGACAATAATAGAATTTATTCACCAAAAAAAAAAAAATGTTTCCATCATACCGATACGATTTTGCCAGTTCCCTTACATGTACCACATGTTTTCTCCATCCTAAATATGCCAGCTTGTACATATGTCTGAACACATATAAAAACAAAGCATTTAGAACTTATAACATGATAGATGACAGTTAGATTTTAATTTCAAGGCAGTACTGACCATTCCTGACCCTTTGCAGCGCTTACAGGTTTCAGGTCTCGTACCAGGAGGAACACCACTCCCACCTGCAAAAGTTGAGCAAGAGAGAATTTGAGACAAGTTCCCTAACTACATAAACTAAACTGAATTTAGAAATGACAGAAGAAAGTGCTATTAATAAACAAGTGAACTGATAAAAGCATACCACAAGTGTTGCAAAGCACATCTGTTTGAAATGAAACAGTTTTGGTGCATCCTTGGACAGCTTCCATAAAGGATAGTTCAATGAAAGTCTGTGAAAAGTAGATTAAGATGCATTTCCTAAATTAAGCCCCAAGTATATAAAATCAAAATATGAAGAAAAGAACCTTGACATCCTCTCCACCAAGATTCTGATGAAAAAAGCTCTTGACAAAATCCTGATCACCAATTCATCATAAACGAAACTGTCAGATATACATACATATATACATATGAAGACTTTAAACATGTGATATAAAACTAAAGAAATTTTCAGGGCACATATATTCATTAAAGAAACAATAATGTATTAAATTTCTACTGCAATTAAAAGTAGAACCAGGTGCATAACCAAGCATAGCATATAACAAATTAAAGTGGTCGTGTCATTGCTTGAGCATATATATCTGTAAGAGCTATTTTAAAGAAACAATGTAACATTTTGCCATTATATCAAACAAATAATAGAGGTGGTTGTATGGCATTGCAAGGCCACTGATATTCTTGTAAACACAAATTTACCACCAGAATTTTTATATAAAAGTACAATTCTCAATATAATTCCAACTACAATGTGAGACAAACTAGACTACCTTTCAATAAAACAAATGAGGATCTACTAATAGCAAAAATTAAATAAATAGGGAAGAAACTCATGAGGCCTTACATGATCACGGAATATCTGCTCAAATGGATTAAAGCCACCGCTGTCTCCAAAACCAGTGCTTTGTTGGTTTACAAAAGCATCGTGACCAACCTACATACCATGTTAGAAAAAATAAAATAGGCATATGTTAAGCACCTAAAGAAATGATGTTATTTGATTCATATAGCTGACCCCACATAGTGGGATAAGGTTTGTTGTTGTTGTTGTTAAGCACCTAAAGAAAGTGGGGAACAACACCTTAAAAGCTAGTTGTTAAGGGGGGAGAACCATTCTCCTTAAAGACAACATCAAGCATCATGTACTACTCAAAAGAGCCGATACTTTACTCGACCTCTTGCCGGTCAGAACCCTTCATATGTAGACCTCTCCGTGTTGCCGACAACCAGCTCTAATACCATTTGTAAGACATGGTACCATGATGATAAAAGAAAGGACTAGAACAATATAGGTAAAGACAAGAGTATAGAACAGGGAGATATGGAATGATAATAGTATGGTATCACCCTAATTTCCAAGATAGCATTATTTATGCTACCTCTCTCCCAAGGGCCGATTCTAGTCTAATATCCCTGCATGATTTACTCTAATCCTAATTCTTCTTCTTATGGGCCTCCTCTCTCTCTAAAAGAATTAGCACAAATCATTTCCCCAAATTACCCTTAATTTCTATTTTTCTTCCTCAAGCAATATATGGGGTACGTAACAGCATATAAAAGAGGAAATAACAATTCACTAAGAGATATACAGCCCATTTCACGCCAAGGACACCAATCCGTTCCCTGCATCTATTTTTTATATCCCTGGACATGCTTTGTGTTCTTCCAAAAGTGAGGAGCTAGGCCTAATCCTACTTTTTCTTTGTTATATTCTTATTACTGATCTACTACAAGTTAAGGATTCACATCCATATAATCAAACCATGAATCCTACAATTTATCCCCATAAAGTAATGATGATATAAATATTTGAAGAAGAAGCCAAAACATTATCTGCAAAGATGTGAGACCTGATCATACTGCTGACGCTTTTCCTCATCCTTCAAAACCTAATACAATTACCAAAATAAGGGGATGTCAAGAAATCAGCTCTCAGTTCATTTGTCATACAATCATTTAAAGTAGACCTCTGGATAATAACAAGGAAAAACAACAAGAGCAAACCTCATATGCAATTGAAACTTCTTGAAACTTCTTTTCAGCCTCAGGATCATCTTTGTTTGTATCTGGGTGTAGCTTCTTTGCAAGCTGCAGAACATTGATAAAAATGGAGACACCGGTAAAAATAGAAGATGGAATTATTTAAGAGAAATAAGTCATGTTTGTCAAACATGCTTGAAGAATTTATGTCAAGAGGGAAAGTAGGAAATATGTTGAGCACTAAAATGTCATCCGCAAACTAACAATTGTTTGTCATAGAACATATATGACAATAAAATAGTACATGAGGGGGCTTATTCTCACAAAGAAAATCATAGAGACAGTAGATTGTGCAAAATTTAAATGCCAAAAAATGGAAACAAATCCCCATATTATAAATTGCAGGTAAATGGTTGAATACTAAACAAAATGTGAGCAACATGATGTAGAAGAAACTTTGATGCCCACTTCGAACTATTATCTATAGGTGGTTCCCCTAAGAAATGGCCCAAGTAATCACCTCAAGAAAAATGAACAGTTTCCTTGGCATACAAAAAAGACATGAAATACAACATAAATAAATAAAAGGCAACATGATCCCACTTGACCAGGAAATCTAGACAAAGTTTCAAAGTGTAACCAGGAAAATGAGGCAAATATTTTTAAAAATGCATATTCTACAACAGTGGTTAAGGAAAACCTACCCCATAGTATGCTTTCTTAATATCAGAAGCACTGGCATTCCTACTCACACCAAGAACATCATAATAGTCTCTCGCCAATGATGCTGCAAAGGAGTTGAGGGTGAAAAAACGGAAACAAGGCATTGACGTGCTATGGGACAATAAGCAAATGTGCATAGACAGACAACGAATTGGGAATAAAGCATAAACTTCAAGTTACTTCAACTTTGTTAGAAGATAGTATTGGAGAGTGAAAATTCAGCTCATGATCAGTCATCATTACCAACAGAGAAAAAAATTTTAAAAAATAACAAGAGAATTTTTCCATGTGACTCCATGATGAATATAATGGAATGCATGCCAACGACCCATAATCTCAGAATTTAACAATTTATACCAGAGCCATGTATAAACCTAGATTGCCCCCAATATGAATTTGCCGCTCCCAGTAGCAACCAGTTCTTCAAAGTAACACCATCTCCAGCTGTAATTAGATAAGGTAGGGAAAGTTCAGCAAAAACAATAGAACCTTAAAATAATGTACTTATTGCTTCAAAAAAATGAAGCTTATTTCAACATCCCAGGGAAAACAAGCATTGGAGCAAGAATAATCAATTTGTTCAGAAAATAACTGAATCAATAAACAGATATTCACTCCTCTATTACTGCACAACCAAATCAGAAAATCCCAGATTCAAATTCATAATGCTAATAATAATAATAATAATAAAATTGAAACTAGCGTTAGTAACGTACTATTTGGAGAATGACTTCGGATAACTCTAGATGGATTGCAAAGTCCTAAATTCGATGTCCTATAACCCCTTCGGAACACTGTTTCATATACCTGAAGTTCACGAAAACAAAAGTAGCTCAAACTCACTGAATCACAGTTCACCGAAAAAATGTCAGAAAGAAATCGAATATGATTTCGATCGAGGAGAGGGAAAGGGCGATAGAGTACAGATTCGTTCGCGGGGAGAGATCGACGAGCGACCAAGTGAAGGAGCCTGACGCCATTGGAGCGAACCATTGGGGAGCTCTACTCGCGTATTAAGCGCGAAATGGTTAAGGTTTCGGAACGACGATTTTGGGGATTGTAGTAGGTATCAATAACCCAAACCCCTCCGATAAACCCTAATTTTACTTTTTGAAGAATCGGAAGGTTCTAGAGTAAGAGTGACACGTAGGAAAAAAAATTTAAGGCTTTGTTTGGATGATCAAGGGTGGATGTAGCGGAGAGGGATAATGGAATATAATGGAGCTGTATATTCAACGTTCATTTTATTCATTTTAGTTTTTAAAAGTGGTGTTTGGTAGCTGTTCTAAGACAGTGAAAACAGAGACACAAATAGACATATATATAAAAAGATTGTGTCTCTGTATGGTGTTTGGTAAAAGTGGACAGGACACAAAAAATATTTTTGTATTGTATTTGATAATAGTGGACATGATATAAAGACATGTAAAAATGACCTTGGATATACATAATGAGAATTATGTTAAGTGATGAAGGATATATTGGTCATAAAATTTCATTAAAAGGATCCGTCCATCTCAGTCCTTCACTTCTGGAGTGGACACAAATTTTGTGTCTTTTCCGTCCATGGACAGAATTTTTGTCCATCTATGTCTCTGTCTCATAAATCAAATAGTATTAGTCTCTATCAGTCTATGTCTTTTATATACTGGGACACCTACCAAACTCTACTTAAGTGTGATTTACAAGATTTTTTACCCATTTAAAATATTAAAATTCAATATCATCCAATATATCATTATTGTATCAATATCTACACAAATGTCCTGTTTTTGGATTTCTGTTAGGGGCAAAAATACTATCACTTTTGCTCGGGGGCGAAAATGAGTGAAAATACCGAGCAAGAATTGTTTCAATGTCTATAAAATACACATCCGAACATTTCAGAACTCATACACACACTCTTACACAATCGTATAGCATATTATGGCAGAAAATAATTACTATCATCTTTGAAAATTAATAATTTAAGAAATCTTCTAAGTTCAGCTAATATTCTATTAAAAAAAATAATTACCTACAACGATAAAATCTAATTACCAAAACTAAATTCAACTCATATTCTATAAAAAAAAATTACATTCAACTATAATTACTTATCACTCTAAATTTTAATTTTCAAGTCTATATCCTAACCATATATGGAAATCTATATCATAACTATAATTTATCCAACTTTTTTTTCTCTGAAAAGACCAATTTATTTTATATTAAAGATTTATAGGAACCAATTTCTCCAATTTATTTTTCGAAAAACCCATGTGTTCGATTTAAAATTTTGCAGCTACTAAAATAAGAGTTATGTGTAACATTTTGTAATATATAATCTTTAAAAGGAGAAGGAAAATAAAGCACAAGTAAAGCATCTATTGCAAGATCATCAAAAGCCCTTGAACTGCTTGCCTTTGCTTTCTTTCAGCTTCAAATCTGTCTTTCACGCTCTATTCATTCACTTTGGCATTGCTGCCCATTGAAGAAAGAACTGATCCTTTCAGGTTTCAATTAATCCCTTTAGCCAAATACCCCCATTCATTAAGTAATCATAAATTATACTGACAAATTAAATAATTAATTCTTGATAGAATTTAATTGCTATGATGTCCAATCACGTATTGTCACGTTAATAAAAATAACTTTTTTTAATGATAATAAGTATACAAGTCAAATATATTTACTTATTAGCCGCATGTGATGTTAATGTAAATATTTTATAATAATAATGTATCAATAGTTAAACTATTATTTATAACCTGAAAATTCATTATGCCTCCTGAATGAGTTAAGAATAAAATCATGGGTATATATTCATTCTGGATTTGGACCAAAAAGATTATAAATAAAAATGGGCGATTATGTTTTTAGTCCAAATGAATATATATATATATATATATATATATATATATGTTGCTTTAGTTTTGGTTAATCTATTATTATTTTTTGATTTTAAATATTCATAATTTTATTAATATTATATATGTTTTTTTGTCCTTACCATTAATTTATAAAGATCAAAATAAGATTTTTAAAGTATTTATAATGATAAGAAAAAAACAAAATTACCAAGACTTGTGAGGATTAAATTCATATTTCACGTTTAGGGACCTAAATATAAAGTACAAGGGACTAAAAATGTATTAAAAAAATCACAAATGCTTGGGGCACAACAAAAAATTAGCCAAAATCGTCAACAAAGCTCATTTAACACTTTATGGCCCAAGTAGCACTTTTGATCATGAGTATATTTTTAATGGACTGGGTGATTGTGGCCAAAATTCCTATTTATTGGCTATTTTGACTAGTTTTTTTTTTGTTGTACCTCCTGCTCTAAAAATTCAAAAATATTTTTAGAGGGACTAAAATAAAATGACATATATTTATAGGGTGAATAAACATATTTGACCGAAAACAAAGAATCAAATCATATTCTTCATTTTTCTGGTAGTTAATCAAATTCTGCATAATTGTTTACAACCCAGTAGCTTCTTCATACTATTTTATAATCACTGAAAATATAAACTCTTAACATACAGTTCCATACAACAACGTTTATAAACCAAAAAAGAATAATAGCCAAGCTTTACGTTAGATCAATTACAAGCTTTCCTTCATTCTCCTTTTTCTGCTTTCGATTTATTACTAATACTAAAGCTCATACAGCTTCTTCACCAAATTATTCCTTGCTTAAACCAAACCACTAGTAATAACTAATAAGTGTTTCTATCTAGTGCGAGACACAATCACACAACAAACAAACAATATTTGTGTGCTCCTATCTTTTGCCTTCATAAACAGAACTTCCTTGCTTCATAATGGAGAATATCAGAGGTAACTTGTTCTGCATAGCCACTTGAATTTGTGTCCATTTTTTTTTGCTTCTTGTGGCAGAACACACCAAGAACAAAAGGGGGACATGAAGGTGGTTGTGGAAGTCATTGATGCTCATGATCTTATGCCCAAAGACGGCGAGGGATCAGCAAGTCCATTCGTTGAAATAGACTTTGAAAACCAACTTAGCAGAACAAGAACTGTCCCAAAGAACCTCAACCCAACTTGGAATCATAAGCTTGTTTTCCATTTTGATTCAGCAAAGCCTTACCATCAGCAAGTCATCGACGTCTCGGTTTACCACGAGAGGAGGCCAATCCCTGGCCGGAACTTCCTTGGAAGAGTTAGAATCCCCTGTTCCAATCTAGTCAAGGAAGGTGAAGAGGTTTACCAAACTTACCCTCTTGAGAAGAAGTGGTTTTTCTCTCCTGTGAAGGGTGAGATTGGCCTTAAAGTTTATATTGCATCAACTTCTCAAAAACCAAAAACACATCTTTCTAATTTCTTATTCCCTTCTGAAAAAGAAAAACTCTCACATTACACCTCACCACAGGTTGAAATACCACACAGGAAAAGTACTAGTATTGCTCCTCCTTCACTTCCTCATAGTGTTCTTCCACCAAACACACAAAGTTCTGGCATAAGTAGTGAAGAAACATTATTGGAAGCTGATCCAAGAGTAGAAGAAGGTACTGCACTTGACACCTCACAAGCGATCACAGAGGAAGCAGAGAAAGTAAACTCTGTTGCAGCTGCAGCAACTCATCAGTGTAGTGGCATTGGCAGTGATCAAGAGCTAGAGGAGGAAAGCAGAGAGCCTTTCATAGAGACATCACAACAAATACACAGGCACCAAGTTTCTCAGCAGCCAATGATTTCAATAAAGCGGCGCCAACGCGGTGGCGGCGGTGCTCCGGTTGCTATGCACTCGGGTGCTACCCCAGTTGCAATGCACTCGCTTAATCCTCAACAAGTCCATCAGCCCAGCAGGCATGACCTTCCTGGTGGCCATGACCACCATCTGAGTGGTCACGGCCATCAGGGTGGCAATGCTGAAGAAGCTTTTAATCTGAAGGACACCAACCCGCAGCTAGGCGAGCGGTGGCCTAACGGTGGAGCCTATGGTGGAAGAGGGTGGATGAGTGGCGGCGAAAGGTTCTCGAGCACGTATGACCTTGTTGAGCAGATGTTCTATCTGTATGTCAGAGTTGTGAAAGCCAAAGACCTTCCCACAAGCACTCTCACCTCAAGCTGCGATCCTTATGTGGAAGTTAAGCTTGGCAACTACAAAGGCAGAACAAAGCACTTCGAGAAGAAATTGAATCCGGAGTGGAACCAAGTCTTTGCTTTCTCCAAAGACCGGATTCAATCTTCTATCCTCGAAGTGTTTGTTAAGGATAAAGATATGGTGGGAAGAGATGATTATCTTGGAAGGGTGATTTTTGACCTCAATGAGGTTCCAACTAGAGTTCCACCAGATAGTCCTCTGGCTCCTCAGTGGTACCGGCTCGAGGACCGGCGAGGAGATGGAAAGGTGAGAGGTGATATCATGCTTGCAGTCTGGATGGGGACACAAGCCGATGAAGCTTTCTCGGAAGCTTGGCATTCTGATGCAGCCGCTGTGTATGGAGAGGGTGTTTTCAACATTAGATCAAAGGTTTATGTGTCACCAAAACTTTGGTACCTCAGAGTCAATGTAATTGAAGCACAAGATGTGATACCAAGCGACAGAAACCGCCTACCGGAGGTTTTGGTGAAAGCTCAGGTGGGGAACCAAGTACTTAGGACCAAGATATGTCCAACAAGAACAACTACACCAGTTTGGAATGAAGATTTGGTTTTTGTGGCAGCTGAACCATTTGAGGAGCAATTAACAATCAGTGTGGAGGATCATGTTCACCCTTCAAAAGATGAGGTACTTGGGAAGATAGTATTACCATTGACACTCTTTGAGAAGAGGCTAGACCACAGGCCAGTTCATTCTAGGTGGTTCAATCTCGAGAAATATGGTTTCGGGATGGTTGAAGGTGATAGGAGGAAAGAGCTTAAATTCTCAAGCAGGCTTCACCTCAGAATTTGCCTTGAAGGTGGATACCATGTGTTAGATGAATCCACTTTGTACATCAGTGATCAAAGACCAACAGCTAGACAGCTGTGGAAGCAGCCAATTGGGATACTTGAGGTAGGAATCTTAGGAGCTCAAGGGCTTCTCCCAATGAAGATGAAGGACAGCCGTGGCAGCACCGATGCATATTGTGTGGCCAAGTATGGCCAGAAATGGGTCAGAACAAGAACAATTCTTGACACTTTTAGTCCTAGATGGAATGAGCAATACACTTGGGAGGTTTATGATCCTTCCACTGTTATTACTCTTGGAGTTTTTGACAATTGCCATCTTGGTGGAGGAGGAGGAGGAGAAAAGTCTCACGGTGCCACACCGGCCCGCGATTCACGGATCGGAAAGGTGAGGATTAGGCTCTCAGCACTTGAAGCTAATAGGATCTACACTCACTCCTACCCTCTTCTTGTTCTGCACCCACATGGTGTCAAGAAGATGGGTGAGCTTCAGCTAGCAGTGAGGTTCACAACACTCTCATTGGCTAACATGGTTTACATTTACGGGCAGCCGTTGCTGCCCAAGATGCATTACTTGCACCCTTTCACAGTGAACCAAGTTGATAATCTAAGGTACCAAGCCATGAACATTGTAGCAATGAGACTTGGCAGAGCAGAACCTCCTCTCAGGAAGGAAGTTGTAGAGTTCATGCTTGATGTTGATTCCCACATGTGGAGCATGAGAAGAAGCAAGGCCAATTTCTTCCGAATCATGTCACTCTTCTCCGGTATGATCTCAATGGGGCAATGGTTCAGCCAAGTTTGCCACTGGAAGAATCCCATAACATCAGTTTTAGTACACATTCTTTTCCTGATATTGATTTGGTACCCGGAATTGATCCTCCCAACTTTGTTCCTCTACATGTTCTTAATAGGCCTATGGAACTATAGGTTCCGGCCCCGGCACCCGCCTCATATGGACACTAAGCTCTCTTGGGCTGAAGCAGTTCACCCTGATGAACTCGACGAGGAGTTCGACACGTTCCCAACTTCTAGACCACATGATGTGGTGAGAATGAGGTATGACAGGCTCCGTAGTGTTGCAGGCAGGATTCAGACCGTTGTTGGCGACATAGCCACACAAGGGGAGAGGTTTCAGTCCTTGCTTAGCTGGAGGGATACAAGAGCAACTAGCCTCTTTATAGTGTTCAGTTTCTGCTCTGCGGTGGTTCTCTATGCCACGCCGCCGAGAGTCGTGGCTCTGGTGACCGGCTTGTATTACCTGCGGCATCCCAAGTTTCGCAGCAAGATGCCTTCAGTTCCAAGTAACTTTTTCAAGAGGCTGCCAGCTAGAACAGATAGCATGTTGTGATGAGAACATATTTTCAGTTTGGTGTTTCTTTTTTTTTTATCTGTTTACTTCTTTTTATACTTCACATAGTGTTTTATTCTGTTCTAGTTCCATCTTCTCAGAAAGTGAATTTGCATAATTAGACTCTAGATTAAGAATGTGTATCAGTATCAATGAGTTTACTTTATGTAAAATATTCTAATAGTGATTATAGTATGTATCATAGTTTGCTAAGTCTATATATGAATTTATGATGCAATATCAATATTAATCTCAGTTGGCTAATTATGCAATTTGATGAAACACTAATCATCAAAGTTAGCCAAGAATACTATCTGTGCAGTAATATATCTAAATATATCGAAAAAAAATGCAAGGCACTAGCAAAAACGTTTATGGATGGATTTTAGCAGAAACGTGAAATAAAATACTGCTACTGCTCAATAACATCATTTTCAGATTTTATGTGAAAAACAAAATGGTTATCACATAATTAATGCTGCACAAGTAAACTTGATTTAGATTTGGATAGAACTAATTACTTGTGTACTGATATATCACACCATTAGCTGAAAGATTCAAATTTACAGAGCTAAAAAACAGGAAAATATGATAACATGATAAAAATGGAGTGTTAATTTTCATGGATGAACTCTATATATAAAATTACATGTAATCTTAACAATGAAAAATTTACTCCAATTTTTACATCTTAACCAAAGATGCTATAATAATAATACTAAAATTATAAATCTGGAAACATTCTGTAGCTTCATGGCTATATCACCCACTAAGGCAAACATCTTGTGTATAATGCTATTGAAAAAGCTCCTCAATTTTATTAATAGATAGAGAAATACAAGCACATTAGAAAAATTTCATTTCTGAAACACTCAAAGTAGAACAACACTGAACATTTTATAAAAAAAATAAGAGTAAACCCACAAGTTGCCCATGACAATTTTCGCGGTGGACAAAGTAGTCTCTGACATTGAGAAATTGACAAGTTAGTCCCTGACAATTTCAATTTTCAGACAACCGTTAGTTCCTAAATGGCTTCCGTTAGTTAGAGGGACCAATATGACTTATTTATTAATTGTTAGGGACTAATAAAAAAAAATTTAATAGGAATGAATCCTTTAAATTATGATATGAACATTGACTCATGTTCATTCTAATTATTTATTAATTCCAAGCTACATATAACTACTCCAGTAAATATTAAGTCTCTATTTCAATGTATTATTATCAAAAGACAAATATGTTGGGTAATTTTTCAATTGAAGAAATAACAACATTTTATTACTTTACTATAGAAAATAATTACATGCACCATAAAATCAACTGAATTTGTACATCACTGAAAATGCAATCGTGTTGCATATTTTCTACAACAAAGTAATTTTCAGCTTGATGCGGAGAAGATCCATTTTCAGCGGACTTATACAAATCAGGTGAGTTTGTTTTTTTTTTTTTTTTGCTTTCATTAGCCACTGCCTTTTCCATTTGGATATAATGCTGCGGTGAATTGGGATGGTAATTGCTGGCTTTGTCTACACTACCAGCCCTCTAGCTTTCAAGTAACAATATAGTTGAATTTGTACATCAATTGTAATTATAGTTAATTTTATGGTGCATGTAATTATTTTCTACAACAAAGTTATAAAATGTTGTTACTTCTTCAATTGAAAAATTACCCAACATATTTATCTTTTGATAGTAATACATCCAAATAAAGACTTAATATTTACCAGAGTAGTTATATGTAGCTTGGAATTAATATATAATTAGAATGAATATGAGTCAATGTTCATATCATAATTTAAAGGATTCATTCTTATTAAATTTTTTTTATTAGTCCCTAACAATTAATAAATAAGCCATATTGGTCCCTCGAACTAACGGAAGCCGTTTAAATACTAACGGTTGTCTGAAAATTAAAATTGTCAGGACCAACTTGGAGTTTACTCAAAAAAATAATTATACTGAACATATTTCATTAAAAAAAACTCAAACTAAAGCAATAGAAGAAGACAAATAAAATCAACTCACAGCATTCCATCTGATTTTGCAGGCATTCTCCTGAGGAAATTTTGTGGAAACGCAGGCATATCGATTCGGAGCCCTCCAACAATTGTCCTTGTCCTCACCCATTTAGGACCATACTTGGCCACACAATAAGCATCGGTCCTATTATCCTTCTTCATTGGGGAGAGTCCAAAAGCACTCAGAATCCCCAATTCAAGAACACCAATACTAGGTTGCAACAAATCCCTTGATGATGGCCTTAGATCACTACTATGATGAGTTGCTTCATCAAGAACATTGTACCCTCCATCAAAAGAGGTCCTCAAATTAAGCCTACTCGTAAAATGGTGATTTTATTAAACCATGGTGATTGGTGAGGATAGTAAAATGGGTATAAATTTTGAATTAGTATGAATCAATAATATAATTTCTAGTATATTGTACTCGTAAAAATTGTATTAGTAAAAAATATTGTTTTAGTTATACCGGCAATTTACAAAAATCAAACAAATATATTTATACTATTATATAAATAGAATTGTAAAAAATAATTGTCTTTTTTATGTCCATATTTATTATGGTAAATGCGACTTGACAAACACTTAAGTATATGTCAAGTCGCTAGTATAATATAAAATTGAAAAGTGCATGTTTTAAAATTTGATATAATATAACTTTTTAAAGAAGTATAAAATTAAAGACTATAGTCTTTGAAAAATTATGTTTTAAGAATTTTTTACATAAAATAAAAATTGAAGACTATATATGTTCACACCTCGGATTGTGGCCCAATCCGGCGGCCCAATTCAAGACTTCAATAATGAGCCCAAAAGAAGGCCCAAGGTCGGACCTCGGACCCCACGATGGGCGAGTCCAGATCGAGGCCCAATAAACCCTCAAGGCCCAGTAACCATCGGAGGCCCAAAGGACTTGGATCCGGAGCAGGACCCGGGAACCGGCCCGAGACCCGACCCGAGGTCGGATAAGTTTAAGCCCCCGATTAGGGCGGCGATCAGAAGCGAGCGGATAGCGATGCCGAGAAATCCGGAGCCATGATCGACACGACGCGGGGCGCCACAGAAAGCGGGAAGGCCGTTAACCTGAGTCGTGCGGCGTGAGCGGCACGGAAATGGCTCCAATCCCCCTCTATAAATAGGGTGCCCCATCACAGTATCAGGTACGCTTTCAGTTGAGTTCTCACGCTTATACTGATATTGACTTAAGCTTCGGAGTGGGAAAACACCCCAAGCGCCTTGGAGAGTTGCTATGCGAGGAGCCAGATTCCGGCGACAGTTCATACCTCAGTCAAAGATACGGAACATTGGCGCCGTTGCCGGGGACCCACCACAGCACTTTTTGAGGTCGGTTTACCTTCTAAGGGACCGAAGCGAACACAAGAAACTGGCTAGAACAAAGACTACCGCCTGCCTTGTCCACCCAAAAGAAACAGGAGATCGGATGGAGGGCACACCGGAAGGGCATTGTGAAACGTTCCACGAGACCGACCAAGTGAATCATCAGTCTCCGCCGGCTCACCAGGAGACACTCCTCGGGGGAAACGGAGGAGCTGAAGCTGAGCAGCAGCCAACCACGGTTGCTGGAAACAATGAGGTCGGACCCTCCGTTGATCCCGATGTTCGGCAGACGATGTAGCTCATCTGAAATCAGCAAGAGAGGCTTCGACTGCTAGAACAAGAAATGGTGAAGCAACTACCTCCGGAGGACCAACTCCGGAGGGAGGAACGCCGAAACCAGAAGGTGGCGGAAAAGCTTCTCCACGAGCGGGAAAAAGTCAAGGACCTAGCCCACCGCCTCAGAAAGCTCGAGCTGGGGCAGAAAGACCCAGCCAGAAATGGCCGAAATGGGAACTCTCATGAGAAGAAGCAGGAGCGATCGAGGTCCGATGATCAACGTCGGTCTCGGGAACGCGATGATCGCCAGGAAAGATCGAGAAGGTCCCGAGAAAGAGAAAGGGACTGGCAATCCCAGAACTATAATGAAGATCTCGAACGCTCCTTTACCTACATCGAGTACCGAAGTACGGGCGGTGGAAAGGGGGGAGGGTTCACATTCAAAGCTGAGGGGCCGCTGGCCCGACATATATTGAAGTACAAGATGCCCCAAGGTCGGACCCCACCGGGACTCAAATACGATGGGACCACCGACCCCGAGGAGCATCTGGAGGCTTTTAAATCCAGGATGGACTATGACGGGGCTGAGGATGAGGAACGATGCCGAGCGTTCCCGATCAATTTGCTGAAGACGACATTAAAATGGTATAACCGCCTTCCGTCAAGATCTATAAACTGTTTTGCTGATCTCGCCGCTCAATTCCTGGCTCATTTCACGACCAGGAAAACAAAGCCGAGGTCAGCTGTGAGCCTCATGAACATCAAGCAGAAGCAGGGGGAGACGCTGAGAGCCTATTTCGAAAGGTTCAACGCTGAAGCGCTCCTAGTGAGGGATTTGCATGTCTCCAATGCAATTACCCTCTTAATCAACGGACTCCGCTGGTCTCCATTTGCCGAGTCCCTCTCCAGGTCGGAGCCTACGACCATGGAGGAGATCCAGGACAGAGCGGCCGAGTTCATCAGGGCTGAAGAGGCCATGATGGCCAAGATGGAAAGAGAATCAGCGGAAGATAGGAGTGAGGAAAAGAGGTCAGAAAGATCCCGACCTCAGAAGCTTAGGGAGGAAAGGCAGAGGTCGGAGAGGCATGATCGGGCCCCTACAAGGGGAAAATTCTCCAACTACACCCCCTATCACGATCGATTGGGGAGGTGTACAAGGAGATTCAACAGACTGAGCGGTTGCTCAGGCCCAGACCGGTAAGAACGAGGGCGAACACAAACCGAGGTCTGTACTGCAGCTACCATGAGCAACATGGGCATCAGACGGAGGACTGTTACAACCTCCGAGATGCGATTGAGGAACTGATCCGAGCTGGTAAGCTCGCGAAGTACGTAGCTGAGCAGAGGGGCCCGAAGAGAAAAAGGGAGAGAAGCCCTGAGGATGAAGGGCGTAACCCGAGAAACAAGAGAAACAAGCCGGAAGATGAGGCCGAGCCCGAAAACAGCTCCGAGGTGGTGAAGACGATTCACACCATCGCGGGGGGTTTTGCGGGAGGTGGAGCTAGTGTCGTGGCAAGAAAAAGGGCGCTCAAGGAAATTCTGAGCGTAGATAAAAAGGAATTGGCATCGAAGGCACAGAAAAAAGCCCCGGTGCCAATCACCTTCTCTGAGGAAGATAACCCCGGGGTAGTTGCTGACTACGCGGACCCCTTGGTGGTGTCGGTCATGGCCAGAAACATGGAGATCCGAAGGGTCTTGATCGACACGGGGAGCTCCGCCGAGCTGTTAACAAGGAGAGCGTTCGACGAGATGGGCCTAAAAGGCTCCGACCTAAAGGCCTATGACGAAGATCTCGTGGGATGCTCGGGGTACGATGTAATCAAGCCAGGCGGTTACATTACCCTATACCTCACAATGGGCACCAAGCCATTAGTGAGAACGGTTGAGGTGGACTTCATAGTAGCAAGAATTAACTCCGCCTACAACATGATCATGGGGAGGCCCACGTTGTGCAAGCTCGGGGCAGTAGTGTCGGTAGCCCACTTGGTCATGAAATTCCCCACCGAAGATGGCAAGGTCGTCACAGTGAAGGGGTGCCAGGTGACAGCTCGGAAATGTTACATTAATAGCCTGAAGGTCACGAAAAGGACCAAGGGTGAGGGTGGAGAGAAAAAAGAAAAAGAAAAAACAGAAAAAGAGATAAAAAGGCCGAGAGTCGAGGTCAACAACGTTGAACTCGATGTGAGATCTCGGAACCCAGTGAGGCCGGAGCCAGAAGGCCAGCTGGAGGAGGTGCAGATCGGGGAAAGCCCCGAGAAGATTACTCGGATCAGTGCTAACCTAAGTCCTATAGGTAAAGGGGCGCTGATCCAGTTCCTCAAGAAAAACGTCGACCTCTTCGCATGGGAAGCAAAGGACATGCCCGGAATCAGTCCCGATGTCATGTGCCATCAGCTGTTTGTGTACCCGGGCACTAAGCCGGTGCAACAGAAGAAGAGGAGAATGTCGGAAGAGAAGACCCAAGCAGTGATCGAGCAAGTTGAAGCACTGCTCAAGGCCGGTTTCATCAGAGAGGTCCAGTACCCGACATGGCTCTCCAATGTCGTGTTGGTACCGAAGACAAACGGGAAGCTCAGGATGTGTGTAGATTACACCAACCTGAACAAGGCTTGCCCCAAGGATCCCTTCCCACTACCGAGCATTGACAGCCTAGTGGATGCCGCGTCGGGATTCCGTTTTTTGTCCTTCATGGACGCATACTCGGGATATAATCAGATCCCGATGAACCCCGACGACGAGGAGAAGACGGCGTTTATAACACCAAGGGCGAACTATTGTTACAAGGTGATGCCTTTTGGTTTGAAGAATGCCGGGTCCACTTATCAGCGACTCATGAATTGGGTCTTTAAGTCGGAAATCGGAACCAGGATGGAAGTGTACATAGAAGACATGCTGGTGAAGACGAGAAAAGAGGAGGACACGATCTCCGATCTGGAAATCGTGTTCGGAAAACTAAGAGACCATGGGATGAGATTGAACCCCTTGAAGTGCGCTTTCGCTGTCGAGGCCAGAAAATTCCTGGGCTTCATGTTGACCCAGAGAGGTATCGAAGCCAACCCAGAAAAGTGCAAAGTCATTCTGGACATGAAGAGCCCCGCCTCCGTAAAAGAAGTTCAGAGGTTAACGGGCCGGTTGGCTTCGTTATCAAGGTTCCTCCCACTGTCAGCTCAGAAATCCCTGCCGCTCTTTGAGCTACTGAAGAAAAAAATGGATTTCAGTTGGACCACGGATTGTGAAGAAGCTTTCCAAAGCTTCAAACAATTCCTGATGGCTCCCCCGATTCTGTCTAAACCGGAGGTCGGAGAGGTATTATACCTCTAACTCTCGGTAAGAGAGCTGGCAGTCGGAGCGGTGCTAGTAAGAGAAGAAGACAGAGTGTAGAAGCCTATCTACTTCGTGAGCAAGGCATTGCACGGCCCCGAGGTCCGATATCCGAAGTTAGAAAAGGTGGCATTCGCGTTGATCACAACCGCAAGAAGGCTAAGGTAATACTTCCAGGCCCATACGGTGGTAGTAAGGACAAATCACCCTATGAGGCAAATTCTACAAAAGCCCGACCTAGCAGGGAGAATGGTGTCGTGGGCAGTAGAACTTTCCGAGTTCGACTTGATGATCGAACCTCGGAACGCTGTAAAGTCTCAAGCCTTAGCCGATTTTGTCAGAAAAATGGTGGATGAAGAAGAAGAGGAGGTCCAGTGGACCTTATTCGTTAATGGATCGTCTAACCTAAAGGGCAGTGGAGCCGGCATCATCCTGGAAAACAATCTAGGAATCCAGGTTGAGATGTCGGTAAAGTTCGAGTTCCGAGCTTCCAACAATCAGGCGGAGTACGAAGCCTTGATTGCCGGGCTGAAACTAGCAAATGATCTCGGAGCTCAAGAACTCACTATCTGTAGCGACTCGCAGATTGTGGTTTCTCAAATAGGGGGCGAGTACCAGGCCCGAGATGAGCAACTAAAGAAGTACCTACAGGTAGTAACCGAGTTGCTCAAGCCACTGCAGAAAGCCGAGGTGAAGTACATACCTCGAGAAGAGAATGCCCGAGCCGACGTGTTGTCGAAGCTCGCAAGTACTAGGCCTACAGGGACAAGCAAAACCTTGATTCAAGAAACCCTGGAAAGGCCATCAATTGCAGAAGGACAAGAAGTCGCGGCTATAATAACGTCGCCGAGTTGGATCTCCGAGCTCCTCCAGTATCTCAGGCTCGGAATCCTTCCGGATGATGAGAAGGCCGCGACAGTGGTGAAAATGAGGGCCCCATACTACACGGTGGTTGAGGGGCAGTTATACAAAAGAGGGTTCAGCCAACCCCTACTGAAGTGCCTAAATGAAGACCAAACCACTTATGTCCTGGAAGATGTTCATGAAGGGGCCGGGGGAAACCACCTCGGAGGACAGCCCCTAGCGCTAAAAGTTGTCCGAGCAGGATATTTTTGGCCAACGCTCAAAAAGGACGCGGCATAATACGTGAAGAAGTGTGTGAAAAGCCAAGAGCACAGTCACCACTATAGTGCACCCCCTGAAGAAATGACCCCGATCTCGACCTCCTGGCCCTTTGATAAGTGGGGCATAGACTTGCTCGGACCCTTCCCAACGGCTCCGGGCTTGGTAAAATACTTGCTGGTAGCAATTGATTACTTCACCAAGTGGATCGAGGCAGAACCTCTCGGCACAATAACGGCAGCTCAATGTCGGAAGTTCGTCTAGAGGAACGTCATAACTCGTTTCGGAGTCCCAAATGTTATAATCTCGGACAACGGAACGCAGTTCACTGACAAAAAGTTCCGAGATTTCCTACAAGGTTGGAACATTGAGCAAAGGTTCACTAGCGTGGAGCACCCCCAAGCTAATGGGCAGTGCGAAGCTGCTAATAAAGTGATCCTAAGGGGATTGAAGAAAAGGCTTGACGAGGCAAAAGGATCTTGGGCAGATGAGCTCGGGAGTGTCCTATGGGCCTACAGAACAACGCCGCACTCTACTACGGGAGAGAGTCCTTTCAAACTCTCCTATGGTAGTGATGCTATGATCCCAGTTGAGCTTGGAGAACCGAGCTTCCGAGTTATCAGCTACAAAGAAGCTCGGAACTCGGAGGCAAGGGAGGCAGAGCTCGACATGGTCGAAAAGGATCGGGACGCAGCCAGGATCCGGGAAGGGGCCCTTAAACAAAGGGTGGCAAGAAGATACAACCAGGGAGTGATTCCGAGAAGGTTCAAGAAGGGCGATTTTGTCTTACGAAGAGCAAACATCGGAGCTCCCAACCCGGGAGAGGGGAAGCTGGCCGCCAACTGGGAAGGGCCATATCGAGTAAAAGAGACCCTAGGAAAAGGGGCAAACAAGCTAGAAACCCTAGATGAAAAAGAGATTTCGAGGTCGTGGAATGCCACGAACCTCAGGAAGTTTTATGTTTAAATTATTCTTTATGTAATTTGTGGTACCTCAGTTCGTACTCTTTCCTACCACGGGATTTTGCCCTAAGGAGGGTTTTGCCCGGGAGGTTTTAACGAGGCGAGCTCGAGAAGACATTAATAAAGTTTTTCTTTCGATATTTGCTTGATTGTTTTTATCTGAAAGATTGAAGTATTTACATAACGCTAAAACCCGAGTTGGTTAAAGACCCCGAGTTGGTCAAAAAACCCGAGATGGTTAAAGTGATTGTTTAAAATTAATAAAACCCGAGTTGGTTAAAGACCCCAAGTTGGTCAAAAAACCCGAGATGGTTAAAGTGATTGTTTAAAATTAATAAAATCCCAAGTGGTTAAGACCCCGAGTTGGTCAAAAACCCGAGATGGTTGTATTAATTATAAAAACCTAAATTGGTTAAGACCCCGAGGTGGTCAAAAACCCGAGATGGTTATGTCAATTATAAAAACCCAAGTTGGTTAAGACCCCGGGTTGGTCAAAAACCCGAGCTGGTTAAAGTGATTGTTTATATTAATCCAAGTTGGTTAATACCCCGAGGTGGTCGGAACCCGAGATGATATAAAATTAAGCGAACCCGAGACGGTTAACGCGATTAAAGATGGTTGCATGTGCAAGGCTAAATTAAATAAAGCTACAAGCGCAAAGTGAATAGAATTTCTACATGTATTACTGGAAGCCGGCACGAACCCCGAGAAGGGGAACCTGGAAAGTATAAATGTACAGAGTATAAAACCGGCACGAACCCGCAAAGGGGAACCCGGACAAGTTAATCAAAAAGTAAAGGCAAAGTAAAATTGTCATTTACAAATTAACACAAATCAAACATCTGGAACATCTACAGCATCGGTCTCTGGAATAATGGCTTGTGAAGAAGTCTTGTCAGCAGGAACCTCGGGGTCAGCAGGGGGGTCTGGTTGTGCTTCCTTAGGCGAGTTCGGGTCAACAACGATCAGCTTCCCGTCCTCGATCTTGGTGTACATCCCGACCTGTCGAAGGTCGAGATCGGGAGCAATGATTCGAACCTGATCCTTGATAAATTCCGCCACGACCAAGGTGGAGTCAACCAAGGAAGCCTGCAACCCCTCCACCTCGTTCTCAAGCCGGGAGATGTCTTGAGTGGAAGAAAGGCGGAGATCATCCAACGCGCCTGTCAGCTCGTCGATTTTCCGCTTCCCCTCGTTCAGCTCCGCGGTCAGGCTCCTGCGACCATCCTCCGAGGCCTTCAGCTCACCTTGAGTAAAGGAGAGATCTTCCTCGGAGGCCTTCAGCTTCTCCTCCGCCTCCTTGAGACGATCCTCGAGGTCCTCGATCCTCTTGTTGCTTGTCTCTCGGGCCTCGCGGAGGGCGTCGAGCTCCTCCTGAACGCCGTGCCCAAGAACAGCAAGGGGCTCCATATGGCGAAGGACGGTGGCGGTCTTCATCAAAGTCCTCTGGCCCCACCGGAGGAAGGTAGGAATATCTTCCGCCCCCTCCAATTCGGCGACAGCAGCCGGGGTGTACAATTCCCGGTCTATCAAAGCCGAAAAGTTGAAGTCCTTGTCAAAGGGGGAGAGGGCAGAAGAGCTGTCATGATCATGTTTCTTCTTCTTCCGAGGCTCGGAAGGACCAGAGACACCCAGGTTAGCGCCCTCTTCAAGCACCGAGCTCTTGCGTTTGACACCAGGGGGCGGAGGAGCAGAGGTCGCCACCACGACGGTCCCCGGGGCATGGCAGCCAGGGTGGCGGCGGAAGCAAAGGCCTTAGAACCCGAGCTTCCCGCAGCAGCCTTCTTCTTTTTTTGGGAGGGGCATAGAGCTCATAGAGCGTCCAGGTTAGCTGCGCCTGACATGGTTTCTGCAACAAAAACAAGCTCCAGTTATACAGATATTCCAAGTAAAAAAGGAAGGGGAGGAAGAAATATCGTTACCAAGCTCTTCTTGGAAGTCGGAATCGCTCCCCCGAATTAACTTCTTTAGGGAGAGGTTTTTCTCCCCATGGGACTCGAGGAACAGCTGTATTATACCCACGTCAGCCTCGGTCGAGTCAGTGTCTTTAATGGCCACAAGGTAGACATTTTTGTTCCAGTAAAGGGGAAATCGGGGTTCACCCTTGTCGGAAAGCCAGAAAGGGAAAGTGTTCTCCGCGGCACGGACTCGGAAATACACCTCCTTGAAATTGTGCACGGAATCTTCAAAGAGGGTAAAAACCTTCCGGCCTGAATGAGCTCGGAAGGAAACCCATCCTTCGGTTTCATGAGGAAGGGTAACTGTAAAAAAGTAGAAGAACACTCGCAGGGAAGGGGGAACCCCGAGATGTTCGCAGACTCTCTCGAACCCTCGAACCATAGCCCAAGAATTGGAGTGAAGCTGAGAAGGGGTAGCCCAGACGGTCTTGAGCACCCGTATCTGAAAGTCGGTAAAGGGGATGCGAACCCCGATCCGAGTTAGCAGTATGTCGTACATATAAAAGAAATCCACAGGCTCCTAGCCGTTGTCAAAAGGGACCCTTTCATCAGCTGAGGGAGCTTCAACGATGTAGTGGCCAAAGCCTCCTTCGGCAAAAATTTACTCGTGGGAGTTGACGGCGGTGGCATAAGCCTCGTCGACCACGGAAGCTATGCCGAGGGCCTCCTCCCCGGCCCAGTTATATTGATCGTTGAGTAGTAGTGGACGTTGGAGCTGTGGCTTCGGACGCTTACCCATGACCTACAAAGGAAACCATTCAAAACAGTTTAAAAAATTGTCCTCGGAAATCGGGGTTTGACGTTTTAAATGGTTTCCAATGAAAGGCAAAAGAGGGCAAATCGGGTCCCAATTAAGGGAGACCGAGCTCCGACGTCACCGCTCCGAATGAAGAAAGTAAAATATGCAGAAGACCCTCGATAAAGGGAGAGCTATCCTCTAGGTCGGAACTGAAGCGAAGCCCCGAGCAGGGGCATCCGAGGTCCGAGGTTGCATATCCAGATATTATGGAAGGCGAAAATGGCAAAAATAAGGGCGAAAGAGGGCGAAGAGCCCCTAACGTAACCTATGCTAGAAAACAAGCAACAGCAAGAAAAGGAAAGAATCCTTGCACAACTTATGCAGGCTCAGAATAAGACCCAAAACCCAGAACATGGGTTGCACAGACGCAGCAAGGAAGGCGAAGAAACGCCATAGCCAAAAGCTTTAAGCAAAGGAAAAATGCAGAAAACCATAAATAAAGAAAACTCACCGAGTTGAAAGAAGAGGAAGCACCCAATTTTGAAGAAGACGGTGGAGAACGGCGGACTTTGAAGCCTCTGACGGTGGCACGCTTCTGAACAAGGGCGGTGCACGACTGAGAGCAAGAAGAGGGATCGCAGAAGCAAAGAGAAGAAGAGAAGAATCGCTGGAGAGTTTGAAAGTGGAAGAAGAAGCACAGTGACCCCCAAGGCGGTACTTATAGCGCCAAAAATACAGGGGCAAAAATGTCATTTCACGCCCCGGACAGGGGCATTCCCGACATTTCGCGGGCAAAAGCAGGGGCAGTTTTGGAAGTCGCAAAACTCATCTTGTAAACGCTTCGTCTCCAGCCGACACGTGTCACGCATCGAGCGGCACGATGGGATGTGAAAAGACAGGCGTCAGAGATAGGGTGGCGGGAATTTCGAGGCGCCTCTTGGTGTTTCAGCTCGAACCTCGGGCTATGCCCGAGCTCCGAGCTGAGGGCAATGTTCACACCTCGGATTGTGGCCCAATCCGGCGGCCCAATTCAAGACTTCAATAATGAGCCCAAAAGAAGGCCCAAGGTCGGACCTCGGACCCCACAATGGGCGAGTCCAGATCGAGGCCCAATAAACCCTCAAGGCCCAGTAACCATCGGAGGCCCAAAGGACTTGGATCCGGAGCAGGACCCGGGAACTGGCCCGAGACCCGACCCGAGGTCGGATAAGTTTAAGCCCCCGATTAGGGCGACGATCAGAAGCGAGCGGATAACGATGCCGAGAAATCCGGAGCCATGATCGACACGACGCGGGGCGCCACAACGCGCCACAGAAAGCGGGAAGGCCGTTAACCCGAGTCGTGCGGCGTGAGCGGCACGGAAATGGATCCAATCCCCCTCTATAAATAGGGTGCCCCATCACAGTATCAGGTACGCTTTCAGTTGAGTTCTCACGCTTATACTGATACTGACTTAAGTTTCGGAGTCCTTTCAGGGAAAACACCCCAAGCGCCTTGGAGAGTTGCTGTGCGAGGAGTCAGATTCCGGCGACAGTTCATACCTCAGTCAAAGGTACGGAACAATATACTTTAAAATTTGAGAATACATTATTTTTCTAGATACATTATAAAAATAAAGATTATACACATTAAAATTAGAGATTACTCATTCTTTTAAAAATTTAGAATTTAATGCTATATAATTTAAAATATGATATAATATAATTTTTTCAAGTAGTATACAGTTAAAGAATATAGTCTTTGAAATACTAAATTTTTAGGATTTTTTGCATAAAGTGAACATTAAAGGCTAATACCTTAAAATATGAGATTACACTATTTATTTAGATACGCTATAAAAATAAAGACAAAATACTTTGTAATTAGAGATTACTATTTTCTTATACAATAAAAAATGAAGATTATATACTTTAAAATATGATATAATATAACTTTTTCAAAGAGTATAAAACTTAAAGAATAAAGTTATTAAAATAATAAATTTTAAGGATTTTTTATATAAAGTAGAAATTGAAAGATATATACTTTAAAATGTGATGTTAGACTATTTTTTAGATACATAACGAAAATAAAAGAGTATTCATTTTATAATTAGAGATTACTCTTTTCATATACAATACAAAATTAAAGACCTTTTTAAAAATATGACATAGTTTAACTTTTTCAAGGATTATAAAGTTAAAGTCTATGGTTTTGAAATATTAATTTTTTATTATTTAGTATATAAAAGTATAAATTGAAAGTTATACAGTTCGAAATTTGACATCAGACTATTTTTTAAGATACATTATAAAATTAAAGAGTATATATTTTACAATTAGAGATTACTCTTTTCTTATACAATAAAGATTAAAGATTTTATACTTTAAAATATAATATAATATAATTTTTTCAATAAATATAAAATTAAAGACTATAATCTTTAAAATATTAAATATTTAAAATTTAGTACATAAAAATAAAAATTACAAAATATATAATTTAAAATGTGAAAATTACACTATATACTCAAAAGTAAAATGAAAGTTTGTCTATGACCCTTATAAAAATGCTACGTCTAAACAAGACACCTCTTCGCGGTTTCTGAATTCCCCACTCAAAGCGCCATTTACGAAGTTTCCCGCGCGAAAAACATTTATTTTTTATTCTCACATCAATCACTCACACACACACACACACACTCACCTCAAAGCCTTGTTCCCGCAGAAACAAGCCCTAACCCTCCCACAGTCTCACCGCCGCGCCACCACACCGCTTACCCGGCAGCCGCGGCGCCCACTCCCTCCTCTACTCCCAGCTATCGCGTCGCCGGCGGTCTCCCTCTGCTCCTCCCTTCTCTCACCCGAGCCACCGCGACAGGCCGTGACTGCTGCTCTCCTCCACCGCCTGGCCGTGACTCTTGCTCATTAAGGTTCAGTATTTCTAACTATGCCGTGGACATTTTCTTCTTGCTTAGCTCAGATAGACTCTGATACTTGCTCTGTTTTCTTTACACCCTTTTGTTTTTCTTCCTCTTCTTTTTCTCATTCATGGTTTAGCTGCTGGTTTAGTACAACAAACAACACCACCGCCATACCCATTTCATCATCATGGAAAACTCCTGTGCTAAACCCGATGCTCACGTTTCTTCCTCTAATTTTTCTGTGTCTTTAAAATATTCCAAAGGGGGGGGGGTGATTCAATCATCTTTATTGTATGTTTTTTTTTTGTTTTTCTTTTTGGTGTTCTGTTCCTGAATAGACCCATTTTCTTGCATCTATTTATTTGCTGTTCTTTAATCTTGTGCTGGAGTAAATGAAGATTCTGAAGCTGATTTCCAATTCAGGTTGCAAAGAGTTTTGAACAATTCTGCATTTTTGAAGATTCATTTTATGTTTTATCTGTTTTTAGGATTTTGTGAAAGAAATACTGAACATCGAAAGTAATAAAATCATATCTTTTCTGTTTAATACTTTAAATCTTTAATCGTTTTTTAATGGCTATAGATAGTTATTTGATTTATAGTTGCGATTGATTTGATTTCGTTTTAAATTTGTAAAGGAACTTGAACCGAATTTTAGTATATTGGGTACAAATATATAGGCATGCAATGTTATTTTGGAGAAAAATATTCCTTCCATCTCTCTTTCTCCTTGCCATTTCAAACCTCTAAGGCAGGATAATACTATTGAGAAAGATGGTCTAGGAGTTTTTCATGGCCACGAGAATCACATGAATGGAAAATTGCTTGCAAAATCTACATCAGTTGCCTTTGTGGGTACTATAGATTGGTCAATCACAATGAAGTTGTTGCAGCTCTCTGATGAGTCCAATCACAAAGCAGAGAAAGAGGATGAAAATCAGTCTGAGAGTCAAAATGGGTCACAGAGTCTTCTTCGATTATGATACATTGCACAACTAAAGGCAATTACTTCCCTTATGGGTATGGAGGTTAATTCATTGGTTTTGGGTAGTAAAACCTTGCTTCATTTCGAATTGAGCTGTGACAAGCTTGAGAGTAATGGGAAGGTTCCTCGAGATTATAATTCCACTAAAAACAGTGAAAAGCTGCTGAAATATTATTTATATTGACATTTGGTGATGAACATCTGCATCATGGGGAACATAGTGGATATTTCTATTAAATTTCTTTGAATGTATGTTGTGATTTTCTCTTATCCCACCTATTCATAATCGAGTATATGTGACTTAGTTTGAAAAAGGCGGAAGAAGTAGTGAAATAACAATAGGAGATGGGCAGTCAATTTTGCAGTGAAATGTGATTTTTGGTTGGAGCAACTTGTGTATTTGTGTTGCTACTTTTGGTTGATTATGAGTAATTAATATTTTTTTCAATCTTTATTTTATATATAATTATATTTAGCTGACTGGTTTAACTCTTGACTGACCAACCGGTTGAACCATTGACCCAGTGATCCAGTATCTCGATCGAGTCGATTCTCGAGTCTTACAACAAGCACTGTTCCCACATAAGCAAGCCCTGATAATGCTGTTCCCTAGAAACTGAATGATTCAAATTTTTATTCTTCTTTGTGCTGTTGTTATTTTTCCCTAGAAACTGAATGATTCATTTGTTCCTTTTTTCCCCTGCAGTTTCTCTTACGTCCAAAAAGTAGATTAAGACACGAACATTATTACCTGAAAACCAACAGCAGAAACAAAGGAAGAAGATGTTTTATTCACAGACCTTTTTGGCACGAAAAGGGCCACTATCGACAGTGTGGATTGCTGCTCACCTCCAACACAGGCTCAAGAAGACCCATTACACCTCTACTAATATCGAATCCACTGTTGGTAAGTCATCCCCCACAAATGTATTTTTCCAGTAAAGATACGTAGTATGGAATAAACCAGTGAAAAACTGATAACAAATGACTTGGCATGATAGGTTATCAATTGTGTTATTTTAATTTATTATAAACAAATTAATAACTTGATTTGTAAAAATGAGTGCTAAAGTATTCCACACTTCCACTTCGATTCTTTTATCATTTCGTTTAACTTATTTCTTACTATATTGCACTAATTTTTTGGTTAAATTTTGCTTTGTAATTGCTACGTTCAAAGTTCTAAAGTTAATAGCATTTTATAATTCCTCATGATTTTATTTTTTATATTTGGTGAGTCCAGGTTGTTCTTCATTTCCTTTTAGAATTAGGTGCTTATTTTAATAGGTCTTTGTTTTTCATAATGATTTCCAATTTTTCATTTAGAATTTGCTTTTTGCTGAAGAAAAAGGTGTATTTGTAGGGCTGATAAGTGGGGACAGTTGAGAGACATAGAAAAGATTAAGTTAAATGCTTTACATTTTGGAAGGCATTCTTGTCTCTATTTGTTAATATGTAGATTTTCCTAAGCTTGTGTTTATTAAATGCTGTTTTTGTTTCATTAGTTCTTATCCTGCATGCTAATATCTCTGTCCTTCAACTGGCACTAGGATAGTTTTCAGTTTTACACAAAAGGGTACAGAGCTTCTTCTTTAGAATGTAATTGAACGCCTATTATTCTTTTCCCCTGAATCTTTCTGTAGATCATATCTTGGATCCAGGGGTTCCTATTGCGCTGAGAATGTCAGGCCACCTTCTCTTAGGTGTTGTTCGGATATACTCAAAGAAGGTTGATTACCTTTTCCATGACTGCAATGTTATTTTGACTAGTGCAATCAAAGCATTTGCTTCTATACAACTTACATTGCCAGAGGATGCAAGGCAGGCGCCAATTCAATCTATCACTCTACCAGAAACATTTGACCTTGATGCAGTGACCTTGGATGATGAGCCAGAACATATTGGGTAACATTTCTTTGGATTTTCAAATCATTTTTCTTGTCTACTGAAATTTATATGTGATATGTGGATAATTGGGTATGTGTTTTAGGACTGAGGATATTCACCAGAGGAGTCAAGAAGAGATCACTCTAACAGGTTATATTAGTGGATTAGCTGTATTAGTTATCTGTCTTCTTCAAGTTTGTATAAAAACATGACACTAATATCTTTTTAATGGTTCTTAATATGCAGACCGAATTCCTATTCAAATGGATCATTACATAGCTATATCTTTTGATGAGGTGTTACCATTTTCTTCCTATTATCTGTACATTATTCCTATTATTCTTTTTAATAATGAGGTTATTGGATTGCAAATTTATTTCATCTACGGAATTTTCATTATTTAGGATATAATGATGGATTCCTCACACACAGAGGCACTACCAGGTTCAGGGGCCACACCAATGGAGGAGGAGTAAGTTTGTGACTTTTGAAATTTTGTTTCCCTTTTGTGTTTCTTTGCTTATGAACCAATGGAATGATCTGATGTTTTGTGGGTACAGTGTTATCCCCCAATCTCCATTGACAAATGTGGGCTTCCAAGATGGTGGTCCAAGTATCCAAAGGGAATTTCCTATTGCCCAACTTAGTGCTGGTGATCAACCTCATCCTGTTCCGGATCCTGAGGCTACTTGTGACTTAGGACCTGATCATGTCCCAGCTCCACCAGAAACCCTACTTGATGTTGGTCATAATGCCATCAATGATTATAATCTAGAAAACTCTCCAGTAAATCCAGTTCCTGAAGATCAAGATACTGAACCAATTGGAGTTGATGACAAAACTATGAATGAAAAGGACTATAGTCCAGCAATGACTGATGAAGGGATGGCTGCTCATTCCCAGCAACATATTGGACCATCAACTCCAGCTACTTCTCAAGGGGCTGCCTCAGATGCACTAGTTGGTGGAGGTGAGTGCATCCCTGCCTCCTGATTTTACATTTGGATTCTAAAATTACAAAGTTCTTATCCTTGATTTTGTTTTAGGGCCTAGTAACCCCAATCTGGTACTTCATGCAAGTCCACCAATTCAGCAACCACAAAGGAGAGGAAGGAAAAGAAAACAATTCTTTGATGAACCCATAGTCTTGACAAATAAGTAATACTTTAAGATATATATTTTTTTAATTGAATTGCTTATTTCTCCTGCAACTTATGGTTGTGAATTATATTGCTGTAACTTGCTGTTTTTTATTTTTCTTTTCATGCTTATTACTCACAGCGATGTCTATTTTTTAGATTCATGAGGGATGCACTTAATAATCCTGGTGATATACTGAGGAAACGAAGGGAGGTGCCTTCCTCTACTTTGGATACTTGGAAACTGAACAATAGTCGAAAAAAGGAACAAATTTTTTATCAACCCTTACTAGCTGGTAAGCGGGGTTGTTTTGTGGTTTGTGGTTCCTTATAGTTTTTATTAACTTGTCGTCTGAAAACCACCCGTTGTGCCATGTTCAGGGTTGTGCAAGGATCTTTTAGACATATCCAAAAGGGAATATATATGTTCAAAACCCAATATGGTCATCTCTGAGGAAGATCATGAGGATGCTGGGCCTGGTATTGCCAGAACTCTTTCTCCAACTAACCAAATCAATGAAGAGCCTAGACCTGTTACACCTACTGTTGCTTCTGCTCTGGACAAGGAAATTGAACGCTTGTGTAGTGTTGCTGCTTCTTCCCCTCCAGCTGTACCAGCTCACAATGTGGACATTGAAGTAAATATTGAAGATGCTTGTAGGAGTCCTATTAGAAAAGATGATTTGACGCCTGTTTCAGCTCAAACCTTAAAGTCCGTGTCAGTTTCCTCTGAGGGAACAAATGTTGCATTTGGTACAACGCAGACTCCATATTTAGCAACGTCGCCTGCTGCTCATGGATTGGTTGCAGAAACACCCGATACATATCCGGATGATACATTTCAGAACTTTGGTCTTTCCGATACTCATCAGTTGATCAATTCTGCTGCAACAGAAGTGAGCTTTTAGATTTTGTAATGAGTGCTTTAGTTTATCATATTTCCTTTCTGCACACGCATTCATCCTGATTGCTTTTTTTCCACGAGGTATGTGTGAGGAGGATATATTTAAATCTGTTACTTGTGGTTGTGGGGCACCCTTGAGATGGATATTTCTTATGACGTGTTGAGTTCAAAATCCAATAGTTAAGTTCTGTAATCCTATGTTTTTGAGGACTTAATTCATGTTAGAAAGTGGTTGTGGTCTTGTTACCTTCAGGAAACATGTGTCAAACTATTTGCTTGAAACCAAAAAGCCCTATCTGGTCTAGTTTAAATTGTTGTTTGCTTTTGTTATGTCGATATTCGGAATAATTTTATATAAATTTGTACCTCCTCTCCCTAGTTGCTGTTCATCATCTCTGGTTTCTGGTTTTGTCAGGAACAGAAAATATGCTGCAACTAATGTTACCTTTGATTTAATGCTTTTATAATGATTGAACTGATACATTACTTCTAATAGACTATTTAATTTTCTCCTGTAGGAGCTATCTTTTCTGGAAACGGATACCAACTCGCCAGCCAGTAAGTTCTATTTTCATGTCATCTTCAATTTGATTATTCTGTCATGTGCATTCTTTTTATTTTGGTCTTCTATGTGGCTCTGATGATATTATATGGTTACAGTTTCTGTCATAAGTTTATAGATAACAAAAATAGTTTAATGGCAGGTTCACAATTCACTAGTGGAGGTGGTTCCAGCTTCTCTGCAAGGACTAGGTACTCTATACTTTTTTTTTACGCAATTATTGAATATATTTCTTTTGGGTTATGGAATTTGTATAATGTCAATCAAGTCTTGTTTGAAGGCTCTTGATGAAAATCTTTTCACACTAGATTGAGGAATGACATATATCATGTGACTTAAAGTTTTGCTGATGTAGCTTATGTTGCTAAATAGATAGCTATTATCACTATGCTGTCTTGATCTGAGGGACAACTATTATTGGACCCTAAGTGAGCCAAAAATTTGGGATAAAGCATGTTCATGTATCATACAGTAGAATCACTTTTTGTTTTTCTTTCCTTCCCTTAATAATGTTATTCTAAATTTCTAATGAGTTGTACAGTTGTACTTTAATTGACAAATACATTCATTGTGTAGTTTTTGTCTTTTCCACAAACAATTTATTTTTGGTGTCCTTTTAGTGTTATTTTATTCTACATGTCTAACCTGGGAACCTGCATGTTGTAACTCGCCCTATTTATTTTTGGTGTCCTTTTAGTGTTATTTTACTCTACATGTCTATGGCCTTTATTCCCTCTTTCCTGGGCCAGAATATATAATCGGACTAAGCATAAGATAGGTATTTGCATTAGAGTGAACATTCAAACTTCAGATAACAGACATGACCAAATATGGCAAGTATGGTAATTATTTTCTGGAAACGGACATTAGCAAACAAATGAAATATTTAATACACTATAAGTAATGCATTCATTTTGTTCATGTATTTAGTCCACTGTCTGAACATTGTTAATATTCCTGACTTGTTAACTCCAGGGCTGTAGCTCAATATTTGAAAAGACCAATTACCCCAATTTTGGAGGACCCTGCTGAAGATCTCAGCTTGAACAAGATCTTGGAAGGGAAAACTAGAAAGATCTCTGCCCGAATGTTCTTTGAAGTATTGGTGAGCTTCAGAAATATTTCCCTGGTTACAAAAGGACCTCAATAATGCAATGTGAATATGCAAGAGAATACTGAATATTGTCTTCCTTTTTTGTTTCATATGTGCCCTTATACTTCTATTGAGGTGCAATCAACATATAATTAGGCTGCATTTGTTTTTTCTGACTCTGGAGTCAGAGTCAGGGAGTCAGTGAAAAATTGACTCTGTCAACTGTTTGGTGCGAGTCACTGTGCAGATGGGAACAGAGTTACAGTGACTCAGTGAATAAAATGTCAATTTTTTGTTCACTCCAATTTTGGAGTCACTGTGTATTAGAAGTGAGTTACTATGTGCTGGAAGAAAGAAATAAATGAGAGGGTGAATTCAGAGTCAATTTTAGAGTCACTGTGACTCTGACTACTGTGATACTGACTTCATGACTCCCTTGACTCTGACCTCAGAGTCATTGAAAATAAATACTACCTTATAGTTTTGAATCCTTAGTAGCATACATCTGTGCAAATATTTTCTAAAAAAGATGGCTCTACCTGTGATTTTTTTTTCCTAATTTGATCATGTAGGACTGGGAGTAAAATACAAACTTGTTTTGCATCTATTAAATCAAGTGTAGCAGGCCTACTATTAGAGAGGTCTGTATACTAGGAAGAGCGCCGATCAGGCTTTTCTTAAATGGGCTTGGCGGCCTGCAATGTATAGACTGGAAGTTAGAGAGTTGGGCTTTAAGAGAGCTGAGTTTTGGAATTTGAAGGAATTGTAGGGGGCGTCGTTCAAATACCCTCTCATCTGGATTTGTATATGCACTGCTCTGGAATCACAATGAGAGCAGAGAGCATATTGAGTATTGACTGCTGTTCTTGTTTCATGACGAACCCTCTTTTTCTTACTTGTGCATATTTGAGTATTGTTATTGATCTGGCAGTTAAATGTTGCAATACAGGTTTTAAAGAGTCATGGACTTGTTGAAGTACAACAGGAAGAGCCTTATGGTGATGTCATCTTGAGTGTGACTGCTGCTTTAAATAAACAATTTTGATCATTTCACTAAGTTGTTTGCAAGTCTTCATGGACCCTGATGTAAATAGGTAAGAGTTCCATACTCCTTGATAGTGTTTTTGGATAGGGTCATTTAAGCAGGTAATGTAATTTTTGAGAGATTTTAAAATTTTTCATCATAAAATGATATTTAGATATTTAACTGGAAGGAATTTTATTTGTCTAAATAAGAGAATTCTAATTTACATTTAAAATGAGAGAATTTTGAAAAGTATTCCCCTCAATTCTATTTATTATTTGGTTCTCTTTCTCTTTAATTAAAATTATCATAATAGTAATGCTATTTAATAAATGAGAGTAATGCTATTTCTTCATCCAAATAAAAAAATTTAAAATTAAAGAGAATTCGAATGATATATTTAGAATTCCTTATATGTGGTCATGGTACTTGTGATATGTGGCTATTGAACATATTACATTATATCCCCAAAATAACATTATAACATTATTTTATTTAATATAATATTACATTTTTTACCTCCATGTTTAAAAAATACTCTTTTGGTGAATCAAAAAGGCAATGGAAAAGTTGGAAATAAGAAATACTCTCTCAATTTCTTTATGTCTCTTTTAAGATTTTGACTCAGACTAAGAAATCATTAAAAATGCATAAAATACCAAAAAAAAGGTTTATGTGGATAAAATTGTCCTTTTTTTTAAGTTTATTTTGCAATAATATGAAATGCTTATTGTTTATTACATCCATATGAGATGTCTGTGCTGGTCAAGTTGAAACCTAATCATCTCTAATTTTAGTTTAAAATTTGTCTTGATTGATTTGCAGTAGGGTTCATCCCAAGAACAGAAAAGCAGTTGCATTGTATAGCAGAGGCATGGCAAACTCTGACCAGCATCAAGAGAAATGGTTTCGTCACTTTGTTATGCATGTATAGACGTGCTTAATTTAGATAAAACTGATGGTTAACTTAAATTTTTTTGTTCAATCTGTATACAGTTAGGGGAGAAACAGTTGGGCATAAATTATATTTAGCTTTTTAACAGAGTAGTTTGGTCTGATTTAATCTGCTAATTAGTGGTTTCAATCCGACATCGTTGTGGCCTGCATTTTTCAAACTGACATGCATTAATTAATAATAAAAAAATTAGTCAATGGACTTTGTACAATATGTAATATGCACAATATATATTACATATTATACATATTATATATGATATGTTATGTACAAGATATATCAAATGTTATAATATCATTTTTTTATAATATGTGATACATGGTGTGTGTAATGTGATATATGTTGTTGTTCGCACCTTGGATTGCGGTTCAATTTGAAACCTCAGCTACGACTCAGAATGGTCCTATGACAGACGAGTCCAAATCAAGGCTCAACATCGATTGAATGATCCAAACAAAATGGGTCCAGAGCTAGACTCGGGTACAGACCCTATGACCCGACTCGAGGTCGGATAAGCTCAACCCTATGACTCGACCCGAGGTCGGATAAGCTCAACCCCCTACTTAGGGCGGGAACACAGTCATGAGTGGATGATGACGCTGCATAATCCGGCACCATGATCGGCACTATGAGGATCGTCCCTGCACGCTGAAAAGCGGAGTGGACGTTATCCCGAGTCGCACGGCGTGGATAGCACGGAAGTGACTCGCTTCCCCCTTCTATAAATAGGGTGCCACTCTCATGGAACATGTACACTTTCAGTATAGTTCCCAAGCATTGAGTAATTTCTGACTTAAGGTTCGGAATTCTTTTCAGGGAAACACTCCCCGCGCCTTGGAGAGGAGCTGTGCGAGGAGTCAAAGACCGGCGACAGTTCTAACCTAAGCGAAAGGTACGAAACATTGGCACCGTTGCTCGGGACCCACCACAACTCTGTTTAAGGTCGATTTACCTTTTAAGGGACCGAAGTTCAACCGCAACACTGGCTAAGACTAAGTCGACCTCTCGCATTGTCTACCCAAGCAACCTAGGGTACGAGATGGAGGACACACCGAAAGGGCGTTGACGGTCCAAGAGACTAATGATCATTCACATCACCAACCTTCACCGGGGCCAGACCAGCTAGCAATGGTGGCCACTAGTGGAGCTGAGGCAGGACCATAGCCAAACACGGTTGTCGGAGCTTAGGAAGTCGGGCCTAGCATGGATCCCGATGTACTACAGACTGTGCAGCTCATCCGGGATTAGCAAGAAAGGCTCTAAGCCCTAGAGCAAGAGATGGTGAGGTCACTTCCTCTGGAGGAGCAACTTTGGAGGGAGGAGCGCCATAACCACAAGATGGAGGAGAAGCTCTATGAAGAGCGCGAAAATGTCAAGGACTTGGCTCAACTCCTCCGAAGGCTTGAGCTTGAGCAAAAGCGCGATCACAACAAGACCAATAGAAAGGAGCATTCTCAGGAAAAAAGGCAAGAGCGACCGAGATCCGACGAGAGAGGTCGATCTCGGGAGCGCGAAGAAAGGCAAGACAGAACCAGGCGATCCCGGGAAAGGGAAAGAGACTGACAATCTCAGAACTATGACGAACAGGGACACTCTCAAACCCATGCCGAGCACCGAAGTATGGTCGGCGGAAGAGGGGGAGGGTTCCAGTTCCGCGCAGAAGGTCCCTCGGCCCCGCACATACTAAAATACCAGATGCCCCCAGGTCGGATCCCACCGAGGCTCAAGTATGATGGGACCACCGACCTTGAGGAGCATCTGGAGGCCGTCAAGTCCCGGATGGATTATGACGGAGCGGCTGATGAGGAGAGATGTTGGACGTTCCCGATCACCTTGCTGAAGACGACCCTGAAATGGTATAACCGTCTTCCGTCAAGGTCGATCCACTGTTTCGCCGACCTCGCTGCCCAGTTCCTGGCCCATTTTACCACGAGGAAGACGAAGCTGAGGTCCACAGTGAGCTTGATGAGCATCAGGCAGAAGCAAGGGGAGCCACTGAGAGCCTATTTTGAAAGGTTCAACGCAGAAGCACTCTTGGTGAAAGACTTGCATGTGTCCAATGCAATCATCCTATTCATCAACGGACCCTTTGTCGAGCGCTCTCCAGGTCGGAGGCAACGACTTTGAAGGAGATCCAGGATAGAGCGACTATGTTTATAAGGGTCGAGGAGGCCATGATGACCAAGATGGAGAAGGAATCTGCGGAAGATAAAGCGGAAGAAAGGAGACCAGAAAAAACCCGACCTCGACCGACTAAAGAAGAAGGACCGAGGTCAGAGTGGGCCACCCGCAGAGGGAAGTTTTCTGACTACACCCCCTTATCGCAATTGATAAGTGAGGTGTACAAAGAGATACAACATACTGAACGATTGCCTAAGCCCAAAGTAATGAGGCAAAAACTGAATACAGACCGAAGTATGTACTGTGAATACCACGGACAGTATGGTCACAGACTAGAGAACTGCTACGACCCCCGAGATGCCATCAAAGAGCTTATCCGAGCTGGTAAGCTCGCCAAATACGTGTCCGAACAAAGGGGGCCCTAGAAAAAAAGGGAAGCGAGCCCGGAAGACGAGAAACGAAACCCGAGAAGTCGGAAGACCGACTAGGAAGGAGACCCCGAAAACAGCTCCGAGGTGGTGAAGATAATAACCACCATCTCGGGAGGTTTTGCAGGAGGTGGACCCACCACCACAGCAAGGAAGAGGGTGCTTAAAGAAATAATGAGTGTCGACAAAAAGTTGGCATCCAAGGCATTGAGAAAAGCCTCGGTGCCGATGACCTTCTCGGACCTCGACAACTCCGGAGTAATTTCGGACTACGCCGACCCCTTGTAGTGTCGGTAGTAGCCCGAAACATGGAGATAAAGAGGGTTCTAGTCGACACGAGAAGCTCGACCGAGCTGCTGACAAGGAAGACCTTTGATGCAATGTGCCTAAAAGATTCCAACCTAAAGGCGTACGACGAAAAACTCGTAGGGTTCTCGGGGTATGATGTAATCAAGCCTAATGGTTACATCACCTTGTACCTCACTATGGGCACCAAGCCAATTATGAAAATCGTTGAGATTGAACTTATAGCGGCAAGGATTGACTCGGCCTACAACACAATCATAGGGAGACCCGCCTTATGCAAGCTCGGGGCGGCGGTATCAATCCCTCATTTGGTCATGAAGTTCCATACCGAGGAAGGAAGCGTAGTCATGGTGAAAGGCTGTCAGGTTACATCTTGGGCCATAGTCACTGAACAATTTAACATCTTGGATTGGACCATCCTTTTGGTCGTCGAATTGAGCCTTTGGGCACAAGGTGTGTACAAAAGTCTCATTTTTCACTATAATAGTAGTAATATAATTAATTGTAATTGATATCATTTTAATTAATAGCTTTTTTTTATAAGTTATGTATTTAACCACAAAAGTATTCCACATTCAAAATATATATTTAGGAAATATAGTAATTATAATATTAAGTATAATTTTACTATAGTCGATTCTTATTTGATACTTAACAATGAATTTATTTTTTATTAAATCATATATATTAATTTTTATTTAAATTAGATATAGTATTCAGGAATAAGATTTGAAATACAATTTAAAAAATATATTTTAATTATAAACTTATATTAAATTTTATTTATAATACTTATTTAAAAATACATATCATAATATATGAGTAGTACAATCTGTATAATTTATGTTCATAATTTTTTTTTAAATTTATGTATATATTTTTATTAAATTATATATTCTTTTATTGTAAATGATGTTGTGCATTGCAAGGATAATAGAATGATAGAAGTTCTAAATTACACAATTTTACTGATGACTGGTCACCCGACCCAATTTGTACCCAAAGGGGAAAAGAAAATCATTACCAACACCAACAAGATAACAGGATAAACCTCTTCTGCTACAATCAACAAAAACCTCTCCATTTTCACTCCCAATCGTGTTCTCAGCAACAACAATGGCTGCCACTACTACTCTCCTCTCACCACCCACCTTCCTTTCCTTCACAACCACCCCATCGACTTCTTCTCCCACTCACAATCACGCTTCCACCTCTTTTCACTTCAAACCCGTTCTCAAGTTGGTTCCTTCCCTCGTTGTTGGAGCTCCCTCACAAAGATACAGATACTCTCCTCGGAGACCCTTTGCAGTGGCCGAAGAAGCCGCGGCGGCGGCGGTTACCTCGGTGGATCCGAAGTCCGAGGCTGCCAGGAAGCTCTACGTTGGCAACATTCCCCGCACTGTCACCAACGATGAGCTTAAGAAGATTGTTGAAGAGCATGGCACTGTTGAGAAAACTGAGGTATTTAACTTTCTATTTCATTTATTTGTTCAATTTTTTTTCTTTTTCAAGTTATATTCCAGTTGAATTGAATTATATTTTACTACATGTTAGATTGAGCTCCATTTGGTTTAGGGTTGAAAATTACATGATTGAGCTCCATTTTTGAAATAACACATGAAAGTTCATACCCCTATTTTTTTACCCTGAACCAAACATTCCCTTAAAGTTATCATTTCTACCACCATGTGTCCAATTTATCAGTTGGGAACTAACTTTTTTTTTTTTGGTAATATATGATTTTTATTGAAGATGTGAATTAGAGCGTTTGCTTATCTGAACGAGTTTCAAAATACGGTTCTTTCACTTTCTTTTGGTTTTGGGACATGGGATGTTTGGATGAAGTTCTGGTTTTTGTATTTGGGGTGTTTGCTTACTTAAATGATTTTTAAAGATGTTTTAGTAATTTTTTTATGGGAAAATGGAGTTTTTCATTGGCTCTTATTAACTTAAGCATTGAGGCATACAGGTTATCGAGATAATTGTCACTTTAATATGAAACATCTTAGTGTTTCAGGAGTAGCTTAAAGGAAAAAAAGATCTGTTGTAACTTGTAAGCAGTAGTAGTAAGTGACCAAGAAAAAGAACATTTAGATCTCAATCGAATGATTGTGGATTTGTACTGATAGTATGAACTAGAGAAAACGGTATGTTGATAGGTGCATTGTTTTTATCCATATGAAGTAGTTTATGAACTTCATTTGCATAGTCTATTTTTTGTATACAGGATCGTCTTTCCAGTCCAGTGCACAATGTAGAATTGCTCTAGTCTGTCATTAACTTTTCTTTATCTCTGACTCATAGGTAATGTATGATAAATACTCTGGAAGGAGTCGTCGCTTTGCATTTGTTACAATGAAAACTGTTGACGATGCAAATGCAGTAATCGAGAAACTTAACGGCACTGTAAGTTATATTGCATAATTTAACACAAGAAAAATAAATACTAGAAAGATTGCTTATGCTCATGCAATAACTTGTATTTATTCAAAATACACATGAACCTTAACAGGAAATTGGAGGACGTGAAGTCAAAGTAAATATCACTGAAATGCCTTTGGCAACAGCAGATTTTCCGTTGCTCCAGGCTGAGGAATCCAATTTTGTTGACAGCCCCCACAAGGTATATGTTGGAAATCTGGCCAAGACAGTAACAACAGATAAACTTAAAAGCTTTTTCTCTGAGAAGGGACAAGTTCTTAGTGCCAAGGTGTCTCGGGTTCCTGGGACCTCAAAATCAACTGGGTTTGGTTTTGTTACTTTTTCTTCAGAAGAGGATGTAGAAGCTGCAATCTCATCTTTCAACAATTCTGTAAGTTGTTTCATTCTCTTCTTGCTTATTTTTAACACATTCAAACATACTTCAAATATGCAACCTAATAAAACATAGAGGATGAGATCCTTCCCCTAATCTGAATATATAATGATGGTTTAGTTTTTATCATTTTGTGTACTTGCTGTAGTAGTTTGAGGTCAGCAATGTCTCATAGATATATTAATATCAGACAAATTCTACTTACTGCATTTAACTTGAATTTCATTTTTAATTCACTGCATATCTAAGTTATCCCAAAAGACTTTCTCAATTTGCAAAAACATTTTTCAATATGATAAGAAGTAATAAGTACCATGTATGTTGGCAAAAATAAGACCTAATAGCCTGCTTATTTTCCATTATCTAGTTCACTCATGAATATAGAAGCCTAATTGCACAAATATATGAAGCTAGTTATGTAATAGCTGGTCTCATTTCCGTCTTTCCTTTTCTCATTGTTTTCTTTTGTAATGTTTGCTTGTGCATGTTTTGACATTTGACTACCTTTAATTTACTAATTTTCCTCATGCTTTCCTAGATTCATCTTGATGTGTCACAATACAAGTTTCTTATCTCTTAAGATGTTAACATGACTTAAGAAAAAGGGAAATTTACACTGACTGAACTCCCCTAAACTTTGGTGAAATTCACTCCGACTCCCCTCTATTACACCGACCTATCGTATACGCATTGTTCATGTGCGATGGAGGGAAGATCGGTGTTATTCTCGAGGGAGGTCAGTGTAATAATTTCACAAGCTTAGGAACCTCAATTCTCGTAAGCAAATTTTACAAATAAAGAGGAGACAAGCTGAATTTCACCAGATCTCATATCTCAAGCGAGATCATTGTAATTTCCCCTAAGAAAACATCCTATCATGTTGTGGTCTGGTTGTTTAATGGAATATGGTCTTGTGGATTGAAATAATGAGACTTTAATGAGTGATTAGTTTACTTCTAAATACTATTCTGACTGATTTAGTATTTGTCTGATGACTTGTTTACTGCAGTTGCTAGAAGGGCAAAAAATTCGTGTGAATAAGGCATAGAGAACTAGCAGTGTTCCAGAGCATGTTTATGGATCAATCATCCAGCAAGAACACAGTACATTGTGTTGAAATGAAGACAAAAACAACTCCCCCTTTATTTTTTTTCCATGTATAGCATAAACCTAATCATTTTCAGTTGATAAGGTTCTAAGAAGATGCATGAAAGTAGCATAGCGGTTAAAAGTTCATTGTGCTGAGCATTTACTCTATTGTATTATGACCTTGCTACTTTGTTGATGACTATGTTGCTCCATTTTTTAGATCCTGCTTCAATGGTGTAGCTAGTGTTGTTGATGTGTCCACGTATTTAGTTCCATTCACTCTCTGAATTTGAAACATCCATGTTCTCTCTCTCTCTCTCAATGAACTTGCACAAGTTTCTTTATGAAACTTGATTATAAGATTTACAATATAACCTTAGTATTACGTATACATCAAGCACACATTCATAAACCATCCATCAAGCATTATGCAATTTGTGGGTTCATTATTTAAAACAAAAACTCAAACTTGTACATATATCTCTCACTCCCCAACTTGATACGTGGCATACACTCACTTTAATGGATGCTTGATGAATGAAATGTTGATGTACACCAATTGTTTTCATTTTATAATAAACTTTGTAAGCACCAGAACCCTTCTGAGAGAAATTAATATATTTCTCTTAGAGAGATAGAAAGTTTTAATGATAACAAGGTAAGCCATAAGTATAAAAATTTTACTTAAGGTTTTGCTAATATGTGCGCTAAGTGTCTCAGAAAGCTTTAAATTATTGCAATACCATGAGTAAAGACCAAGACAAAACATCTAGTAGCCTCGAAATCAATTGATAAAATCATAGCGCCAAAGATATCAGAAAGGATGTCTCAGAAGCGCAGAAGGTGAAAACATGATTCTGAGGAAAGAACATTGTCGCCTCAGAAAGGTCTCAGAAAACCTTGCGACTGGTGGTTCTCAGAAGGATCTTCCCTCAGAAGGTTCGCCTCAGAAGTCCGTACATCTCTCAGAAAGTTGGACTCAGAAGCAACCAAGTGTCAAGACTCAATGGATGAAGCATTCATTCTCAGAAAGCTCAAAACAACAATCAAAGAAAGTGGGAACACGCGCACTGTACAAGTCTGAAAAGTTCCTCATTTCGCGCTGACTGTTGCAGGGAGCCGTTCTGAGCCAGACACAGCCACATCAGCAAAGTGAAAGCTTCTAATTTCGCGGCTCTTTGATGCCTATATATATGAGTTCAATTCCAGAGCATTGCGACGAAATTCTTGCGCGAAAAACTCTTGATTAAACGTGCCAAAACTCTGCTGAATTGAAAATCATTTGCGAAAACTTAGAACTTTCCCAGAAAGACAACTTTACGGAATTGTTCTTCCAACTTTGCGAAAATCTTCTAGTTCTGTATTGGTGTAAATTCTTACATTTGTAAGTTAAATCTAGAAGTCTACTAAGGGTCAAATTAAGTTTGTAACTTAATCTTAGTAGTTGGTTTTCGAAGCTAAAACAACTTTCCAAAAAACGCTAAGTCCTTCGCTGTTTGAAGGCAGTTTTAAGTCCTCTGGTGTTTGAGGCAAAATTCAAAGTCCTTAAGTGATTAAGGCAAGGAAGTCCTCTGTTGTGAGCCAAGGAAGTCCTTAAGTGTTTAAGGCAAAGAAGTCCTCTAGTGTTGGAGGCAAGGAAGTCCTCTAGTTTGAGGCAAGGAAATCCACTTCGGGTTGTGAAGTGGTGGAAGTCCTTTACTTGGTAAAGGCAGGGTTGTCTAGGAAGGCACTTTAAGAACAATATCCAAGAACTCTCAACTGAAGATTGAGGACTGGAGTAGGTTGGTTATAACCGAACCAGTATAAAATTCTTTGTGTTAAGCTTTTCTCCCTTACTCTTTACTTGCATAAATCTTTGAGAAAAACTCTACCACGACTTTAATTAAGAAGTCTCGTAAAAACTTTATTGATTAAAATCAGAAAGCGTTTAAGAAATTCTAACTTAAAGTCATTTTCTTAAAACTGCTCAGAAAGGAGCTTACTCAGAAAGACTAAGTTCTCAGAAACTTAATCTTCTCAGAAAGCAATCTCTGCTGCAAACTCTTAAATCTACCTTCTGAGTAAAAACAACTTTCTAAGTAAAAGTTTTAAGAAGTAATTTTTAAAACTTGCACGATTCAACCCCCCCTTATCGTGCACACATACACTTTCAATTGGCATCAGAGCTCGGTCCTTAAGGGGTTGAGCACTTTGCAGTGTCAAGGAAAAAGATCCACGAAGGGAAATATGAATTCACCAGCTGCATTCATATCAGATGGGGCTTCAATAAACAGACATCCGATGTTTCTCGGAGACAGCTTCGACTACTGGCGTGACAGGATGACGCTATTCATCAAGCACACCAGTCTGGACTTATGGGATAGGATCGAGAATGGAGACTATCAGCCTCTGCAGACAATTACAGAGGACGCTGTAGTTGCAACAGACGCTGAGCCAGGAGCGGCACCTCCAGCACTCAGAACCTATACAAGACGAGTCCCTAAGGACGAATGGACTCAAGAGATGAAGGAGAAGATACAACTCAACTTCAAAGCCAAGTATATTCTCCTCTGTGCTTTACCCAAGGTAGAATATGACAAAATTGTGTCATGTGATACTGCACAAGAGATTTGGGAAAGACTTCATATGCTGCACGAAGGTAATGACGAAGTCAAGGAAACAAAAAATCTCAATGCTCGTACACAAATACGAGTCCTTTAGCATGCAGCCTGAGGAAACTATTGACAGCATGTCAATAAGATTTCTCCATATCATCAACCAGCTGAAAGTCTTGGGAAAGACTTATTCAAACGCTGAGATGGTAAGAAAAATCCTCAGAAGCCTTTCTGCAAAATGGCGTCCTAAGGTCACAGCAATCCAGGAAGCCAAGGATCTAAACCAGTTGGGTTTGGATGTACTATTTGGTTCGCTCAGAACGCATGAGATCGAACTGGAAGGGTTGCTCGGAGGACCATCCGCTTCCTCCAGACCTCAGAAGGGAGTGGCTCTGAACAGTCAAGTCAGAAAGTCTTCCAAAGCTTTCAAAGCTGAAGAAGCTTCTGAGTCTGACAATGATGAAGGCTCAGAATCTGACGACGACGACATCTCTCTCCTAGTAAAGAAGATGAAGAAAGCCTGGAGAAAGAGACTAAACAAAGGCAAGGAATTCACTCCTAAGAAAGGAAAGTCAAAGCCTTCAGATGCCACATGCTTTGGATGTGGAGAAAAAGGCCACTTCAAGACGGAGTGTCCACAAAACAAAGGGAAGAAGAAATTCATTCCCAGAAAGAAAAAGAAGGCAATGGCTGCAACCTGGAGTGATTCAGAAGAGGAAGCTTCTGAAGCAGCAAGTGAGGAAGAAGAAGCTAATGTTTGCTTCATGGCAGAAACTGACTATATTCTGGAAACAGAATCTGAGTCAGAAGAGGTACCAAATTCTCCTCCTCTTTCATATTCATACGATGAGCTCTCAGAACTTTATTATGATCTTCTGAAAGACTCAAACCAGTTAGCTAACAGTTTCAGCGATCTCAAAAATTCTTGTAAAAATTTAGAAGCTGAAAATGTAAGACTAACTCAAGAAGTTCAGAACCTAAGGCTTGAGAGAGACGACTTCAAAGGTAGATACCTTGAAAGTCATGACCTATATCAAGCATTAGAAAGTTTGTCTTCAATCACAGTAGAGAAGGCTGAAAAGGCCATGATCGAACTGCAAAAGACAAATGAACTTCTAACCTCTGACTTAGTTAAGATGGTAAATGGTGAAAAGATGCTAAGTCTTTTGCTTGGAGGTCAAAGACCCTATAAAGACAAAAACGGTCTTGGATATGAAGAAGTCTTTGAACCACATGATCTTGATCCATTCTTAACCAAGTCACCTTGCATGTGCATTGCATGTTTTAAGAGTGGTCATGGTTCTGAAAAATGCCCTATGTTGGAAAAAATAAAAATCTCTAAGCCTCAGAAGGCTAAGAAGAAAACTCAGAAAGCAAAGCCTTCTAAGAAGACTAACCCCTCTCAGAAGGGTAGAACTTCTCAGAAAGCAAGTGCTTCTGAAAAGGGCAAACAAAAGGTTTCTGACTCTCAAAACCATAACCCTTCTAAGAAAAGAAGGCAAAAGTCCAAGAAAGCTAACAAGCAAGGACCCAACAAAGAATGGGTACCTAAATTTGTCAACTTTGTGACTGCAGGTACATCATCAAGCGCTGCTCCACCACCACGATGAGCAGTGGTACCTTGACAGTGGCTGCTCGAGGCACATGACTGGAAGCAAGCACTGGTTCAGAAGCCTCAAGCCCAAGAAAGGCGGAACAGTGCGATTCGGTGATGGCGCTAAGGGAAGAGTCACTGCAATAGGAGATGTTGGTAAGGATTCCTCTCACCAAATCTCAGATGTACTTTTGGTCGATGGCTTAACTCACAATCTATTAAGCATTAGTCAATTTTGTGACAAATGCTTAAAGGTTGAGTTTTATGCCAAGTATTGTCATGTGATTAATCTCACAAATGACAAGATCGTTCTGGAAGGAAAACGTGTTGGTAACATCTATGTTATTCATCTGGATGATCTAAAGGATCAAAACGTGGAGTGCCTTGTCTCTGTCCAAGAAGACAAATGGCTATGGCATAAGAAACTTGGTCATGCCCATATGAGACTTCTTTCTGAACTCTCTCAGAAAGGACTTGTAAAGGGCCTTCCCAGCATTAAGTATCAGAAGGATGCAACCTGCGACTTCTGTGAAAGAGGGAAACAAACCAATGCTTCCTTTCTCAGTAAAAGTGGTATTTCTACTCAGAAACCACTGGAACTGCTCCACATGGGTCTCTTTGGACCAACCAGAACGACTTCCCTTTCTGGAAAACGCTATGGTCTTGTCATAGTGGATGATTACTCCAGATTCACTTGGGTTTTCTTTCTAGCCTCTAAGGAAGAAACTTTTGAGAAGTTCAAAGCATTTGCGAAAAGAGTTTCAACAGAAAAGGATTCGCACATTCATACCATAAGATCAGATCATGGTGGTGAATTTGAGAATCATGCTTTCGAAAAGTTTTGTGAAAATCTGGGCATTGCTCACGAATTCTCATCTCCCAGAACTCCTCAACAAAATGGAGTGGCTGAGAGAAAGAATCGAAGCCTTCAAGAGATGGCAAGAACAATGCTCTTGGAAAGCGGACTTTCAAAAGATTTATGGGCTGAAGTAGTTAACACTTCATGCTACATTCAGAATCGAGTCTTTCTGAGACCAATTCTGAAAAAGACTCCTTACGAGCTATGGAAGAATAAAATACCAAACATTTCTTATTTCCATGTATTTGGTTCTTCTTGTTTTATTCTCAACACAAAGGACAAACTCTCTAAGTTTGATCCTAAGTCCGATGATGGATACTTCCTAGGATACTCCTCAGTCTCTAAAGCTTACAGAGTATATAACAAAAGGAGTAAATGTGTTGAAGAGACAATCCATATTAAGTTCAAAGAACTTAGTAAGGACATGTCTCAGAAAGATACAGACTTAAAAGATGAGGTTGAGAAACTCAACATCTCCTCTGAAAAAGCCAAAAAGAAAATTCTTATGGATGATGAGACTGATTTCCAACCCATGGAACAACCATCTCCATCTAAAGAAAAATTTAGTAGCATCATCGAAGCTCAAGAACCTAGAGAATCTACTTCCACAATTGCAATGGAACTTAGATTCTCAGAAGGTCAAGCTTCTGATGACTCAGAAAGAGAACCTTCTGTGTCTCCTTCTCAGAACCCTACTCCTAAAGGGATTAGAGGTTCAAGAGACTTGAAGAACGTCTCTCAGAATGAAGTCTTGGGTGATCCAGAACGTGGTGTAAGAACCAGAAGGAACTACACAAATCTTGCTATGGTTTCTGAACTTGAACCAGACTCCATAGAAGAGGCGTTAGATGATCCTAGCTGGGTAAATGCCATGCAAGATGAACTTGACCAATTCGAGAGAAATCAAGTTTGGAAACTAACTCAGAAGCCCAAAGGCAAGAGTGTCATTGGGACTAAATGGGTGTTTCGAAACAAACTTGATGAAAACGATCAAGTCGTGAAAAACAAGGTCAGATTGGTTGCTCAAGGGTACAACCAACAAGAAGGGATAGACTACGATGAAACTTTTGCTCCAGTCGCAAGATTGGAAGCTATCAGAATGTTGCTAGCTTTTGCTGCACACAAAGGTTTCAAACTCTATCAGATGGACGTTAAGTCTGCCTTCTTGAATGGATACCTTTCTGAGGAAGTTTATGTGTAACACCCCGACTTTTATTAAGTCCTAATTAACTGAGCTTAAGGGTAATTGACCTTGGTTAGGATTTAATTCGGTTTGGGTGGATAAGTTTCTTCTAGTCAAACTCTTATGTGTGACGTGATTTAAGTGTGTATATATGTGTTCATTCTATGCTATGTGAATTACGTGTGTAAATTATATGTCATGATAATTATGTGTATTTATGTGAGTGTTCATTGTGTGTGGGAGAGTATGTTGGATGCATATATGAGTTTTAATTGGTATTTAGATGATTCATATGGTTAGGAATGATGATATAAAATATTTATATGAGTTACATGATGTTATTAGATAATATTAGTGTTACATATTATTATTTATTTTATTTTATTTTATTTTATGAGCCTATGTGTGTATTTTAATTTATATTTAAATATTAGAAAAATTATATGAGCATTATAGTATTATTTGGGGGGATTTGGAGTGTTTTAGTAATTTAAGTGACGGTGGGCCCCACAATGACTCTTGACCTAGTCACTCCCTATATAAACACTAGTAACTCTCTCCAATTGAGAAAAACACTCTCCTCCTTCTTCTGAGCCGCCATAGCCATCTTTCTCTCAAGAGCTCCCTAAGTCATTGATACTCCAAACCACGAAACACCTATCAAACCTTACCCAATCCAGAAAATAAACTCATATTCTTAATCCTCTCATCAAGCCGGACCTTTTTACCGATTCCGTTTCTCCGTTTAGAGTCTCCGGCATCACCGGACCGTTCGTGGGGCTAGAGAGAGAGGTTTCCAACGAGAGCAACGTCGGGAAAGGGTTTCTCTTTGCATATTTTGAAATTGTCTTCAAGAGGTAGGGGTTTAGGCATTCTATTTTCATACATATTGATGATGATTTTATGAGATTAATGTGATGGTCGTTTTTCCCATTAGGAATTTTTGTGCCTTATTATTATTATTATTATTATTATTATTATTATATATATATGTACGTGAGCGAGATTCGCAGTGTGAGCGTGATTTATACACATGATATATATATATATATATATGTACGTGAGCGAGAATTCGCAGTGTGAGCGAGAATTCCTGCAGCATGAACATGTCAATCTTGTCTTCTTTTTATTATATATATATATATATATATATATATATATATATATATATATAATAAATAAATAAAAAGAAGAAAAAAAAAAATAAAGACAGTTTACTAGTATATGTGTATTACTATTACATATTATTATTACATAAACTTATATTTATTAGCATGTATATTAGTTAATAATAGGTAGATAACAGGTAGAAATAATAATAATAATATGATAATGATAGTAATATTAATAGGGAAGATAATAATAAAATATTAACCCTAATAATAATAATAAAAGAATAATACAGTAAGAACAACAACATGTATAATATATGATATATAATGATAACAGTAATAGTAACAATAATAGTATAGAAGACAAGATTGGTGATGAATAAAATGTAAGAGTCTACAAGATACTTAAGGGTAGAGTATAAAGTACAAGTAAAACTAGAATAAAGTATAAATATGAAACAATAATAAAATAAACGAGATCATATGACATGAAAGGTATAGAAACATTGAGAATAATATTTATAAGTAGTTGTATATCATGTTTATTTGATAAAGAGTTGTATTTATTTATTCTCCATGATGTCAGAGTAAGTAAGTGAATGTGCTATGTTTATTCCATGATGTTAAAGAGTATAAATTGACATGTTTTTACCCTTTCATGTACCCTAATGCGTTCTACGACTTGTATAAATGTTATATATGATTTATGCATGATTTATATATGATTATATGGGCTATAAAGTACGTTTATATGTATGTTTAATTGCTATGATGTATATATAATTATTGTATGAGATATATATGTTATATTGAGTATATGTATTGCTTTTATGATGCGTTAAATTGTTTATGTGAGTATATGATATATATTATGATGAAATGATCTGAATGAATTAACTCTGTCACTCGGTAAAAGTTAAAAGATGTTCTGAAAGATATTCTGGTGCTCTGAAAGATCTCTGTTAACTCTGAAAGATTTCTGATAATTAAAAGACGTTCTGAAAGATCTCTGAAACTCTGAAAGATTAAAATACCCTGTAGCCTTCAGCTTGTGATGAGTGTTGTAGGGAGGGGTGGCATCCTCGGCTGCAACTCCTTCACTTGAGGAAGGTGAACTGTACCCCCTCTTCCCCGTATGTTTTAGGATGAGCTCATGCCTAGGGGCCGGATTGTAGGAGTAAGGATGGGAGGGAGGCTTTGCCATGTCTGACAGATTTAAAGTAAAAGTTAATGATAAGATGCTCTGAAAGAAAGTTCTGATAAATGTTCTGTTATGTTATATTTTCCCTGATTGTGATAGAAGCACATAGTACACTACACATGGACCTTTAATTATGATATGTTATACGAATTAATAAAATGGACAAGATGCACTTAGGTAAGACGTTCCGGGGAAAGATTGATTTTCAACTTATATCCGAATTAAAATCATTCATGCTTCACTTATTTTATAATTAAACCCGGGGCGGCTTCCTCTACTGAGTCACTTCCCAGTGCTCACCCTATGTTTTTCCCACCTTTTAGAGGAGCAGACAGAGCAGGATGTCGGAGCACACGAGGAGCCCGTGCAGACTTAGTTTATAATGTAGTTCCTTAGATATCAGAGACATGTTTTATTTCCTTATCAGATGTCATGACTTGTACGCTTCCGCTACGTTTATTTATTTATTATTTTTTCTGAGTCCGGACCTTTGTTAGCCGGCAGCTATTTATTTACTCATATTTATGGTGGAATCTCATAGGTCACAGTTTTTGGCTTATGGGGTGAGACCTAGTATTTACTTCATGTTTGTTACTTGATGGAAGTTATTATATGATGAAGTATTTTAGTAGATGTTTGTATCGCTTATTATTATCGTTGTATTTATGCGCAAGGCCCTTATTTTCTATACCGCAAATGATTTTCGAAAATTTACTCCCGCCTATTTTCCGCGTATTATATTTTAAATATAAAGATAAAACATGATAACAGGAGGTAACCCTTATGAAATGGCCTAAAATGACTTAAGCGTTAAGGGCTATCTAGTAGGGGGTTACATTATGTAAGACAACCCCCTGGTTTTGTGAATGATGCATTCCCGGATCACGTATTTAAACTTACAAAGGCTCTCTATGGTCTGAAACAAGCTCCAAGAGCTTGGTACGATAGATTGAGCTCTTTCCTGCTTAAAAACGGATTCTCAAGAGGGAAAGTGGACACAACTCTCTTTACACTCTCAGAAGACTCTGGCTTCTTGATTGTCCAGATTTATGTTGATGACATAATATTTGGCGCAACCAATGATTGCCTTTGCAAAGAATTCTCCAAACTTATGCAAGGTGAATTCGAGATGAGCATGATGGGAGATTTAAAATTCTTCCTAGGATTGCAAATCAAGCAAGAGTCAGAAGGGACAGCTATCCACCAAGAGAAGTATACCAAAGAACTTCTGAGGAAGTTTCTGATGGATAAGGCCAAACCCATGAGCACTCCCATGCATCCCTCTCAAGTAATTGACTTGGATGAAGATGGTGAGAAAGTCTCAGAAAGCAACTATCGAGGGATGATTGGCTCACTTCTCTACTTAACCGCCTCCAGACCAGATATTCAACTTAGTGTTGGGATCTGTGGTAGATTCCAGTCTAAGCCTAAGCAATCACATTTAACTGCGGTTAAACAAATTTTACGATATTTAAGTGGAACTACTAATCTTGGTCTTTGGTACGAGAAAGGTTGTTCTTCTAATGTTGTAGGATATTGTGATGCTGACTACGCTGGAGATAGGATCGATCGCAAAAGCACAAGTGGCTGCTGCTGCTTCTTTGGAAAGTGCTTGATCACTTGGTCTTGCAAGAAGCAAAATACGATCGCCCTGTCAACTGCTGAAGCTGAATATGTGTCTGCTGCAAACTGCTGTTCTCAGATGCTCTGGATTAAGAATCAGCTACTTGATTATCAATTAAGGTACACCAAAATTCCTATTCTTTGTGATAATACAAGTGCTATCAACTTAGCTAAGAATCCTATTCAGCATTCTCGATCCAAGCACATTGATATAAAACATCATTTTATTCGGGATCATGTGCAAAAAGGCGACATTGAACTCAAATTTGTGAATACTGAGGATCAAATCTCAGATATATTTACAAAGCCTTTACCCGAGGATCGTTTCAATGTTCTGAAAGGACTTCTTAATCTAAGACGTGTCTAAGTACTTTGAAATTAAAAACTTTTTCTTAGAAACCCCCCCCCTTAGTCCTAGTTTAGACTCTGAGACAAACAATAGAACTAAGCTTCTGAGCTAGAAGTAGGAAAACGAAGAAAACTCTATCTGAGAAAATTTGTTCTCAGAAGACTCATCCCTCAGAAAGGAGATCTTCTGAAACATTTCTCAGAAGGAGCATTTCTCAGAAGGACCACCTCTCTTAGAAGGGTACCTTCCGAGAAACAAGTTACCAACGGTAACTTTTGGATAAGCGTCAGAAACGGCTAGTTACAAGCCAGTTCTATAAATACTCATGACATTGTTCTATTTGAGAAATTTGCACTTAAAACTTACCAAAACTCTGCTAAATTCTCTCCTCGCTTTCCAATCCTCATCTGTTTCATCTCTTTTCTCTCTCTCTCTCTCTGCTATCTCTGCTCTTATTTCTTCTCTATCTCCCTTCATCTCATTCCAAACTTAAACTCTTTCTTCCAAATGGCCTCCTCTGGAGAAATTAAGGGATTAATGAGAAACAACCTCAATGAGGTATCAGAAGACATCCTCTACGAAGATGAGAAGATGCAATCCCTATTTCACAAGACCTATCTCCCACGGAATTTAGCCATGGGAAGGGTATTGCTTCTCAATGTCTACAACCAGGTGGACGAACTTCAGCTCACATTCCTTAAGCAACCTGGATGGCCAGCCATGATGAGCTCCGAGGACGTATGCTACCCAAATGTGGTGAGGGCCTTCTATTCGCAAATCGAAAGGTTCACCAACAAAGGGGTCAAGAGCACGATTGCTGATCAACAAATCCGCTTCTCCTCCTCTGACATCAACAAAATTTTCAAGACCTTAAATGGTGGGGCTGTCATCCCTGACGACCCAGAATGGGTTAAGGAGGTAGATGACTCAGAAGAAGAAGTGGTGACACTTCTGACTGGTAGCAAAAATCTACCACTCAAGGGCGTAAAGGTGCCTCATCTCACGCAAGAGGCCAGAATCATCTTCTCAGTTGTCCAGCATACCCTTCTCCCTCGGATTGGAGACATGGGGAACGTCACCACCATGGATGCATGCCTACTGTACCACCTGCTGAAGAAGGAAATAGTAGATTTTGGAAGGATGGTGCTCAACTACATGATGCACCAAGCTCATCCTAAGAGGGCTCTCACAAGTCTACCTTACGGAAGCCTTCTGACCAAAATCCTCAACCATCTCTCCTTCCCACTTGAAGACTACGAGTATGTCTTCAACCACAGCAAATTCACCATGGTCACCTTCAACAACATCAAGAAGAAGAAGAAGGAAGCGAAGCCTTCTAAGGGAGCTGCTGGTCCCATACAGCCATCTAAGGCTGAAAAAGGAAAGGAAAAAGTTTCCGATCCTTCAGAGAAGAAGAAGAAGAAGCAAAAAGTGACTCATCCTTCTCCAACAAGGATGACAAGGAGTATGACTTCTGAGGAAGCTCAGAAGACTCCTCAGAAAGAACCTGAAGTTGTTGAGGCTGCTGAAGACTCAGAAGAAACAACTTTTGACCAACCCCTGACCAGAAAGAGGAAAACACCTCCAACTCTCCAAGTCTCAGACGTGCCACCAGAAGGGAAAAAGAAACGTGGTCGTTTGGTAAAAGCTTACTCTAAAACTCCACCTTCCTTTCTTAAATCTTCTTCTACTTCAATTCCTGTTTCTGATTCTGTTTCTGGTTTTAAACCCACCAAATTTAAAACTAAACTCCTGCATTCCTTGAATTATCAGGGAAAGTCTCACAAAGGAGTGGGGATAAAAACCACTAAGAAACAAAGCCCGCCGAAGCCGACGGGTAAAGAAATTGTAGCCGTTACCACTGCCACTACCACTACTACTGCTGCTGCTGTTGAAGAAGAAGCAGAAGCTTCTCATCACTCCTCCCCCTCTGGGAATGTCTCTCCTCTCAGAGAAGACGTTCAAGGGCATGGAGGAAATGTTGCTGATTCCTCTTCTGAGGAAGGAGATGCAGCAAGATTTCGCATTGAGCATCGCACTCCAGATGCTGGAAGCTCAAAGAAAGAGCCCCAGAAGAAGCCATCTGAGGTTTCTATGGCAGAACTTTTTGAGGCAACCACAACTGAGGTTGCTACTGTGAATGCTGAGTCATTGGCTCAGACGATGCTTGATGTCCAGAAGGAACTGGATCAACCTTCTGAGAATCCAGAAGCTGCTCAGATGCAACCACAACAACAACTACAACAAGAGGCAGCCTTACTTGAACCAACTTTTGAGGTTGGTCCCCTCTCTTCTGAGATCCCTCCGGAACATAAGGAAACTCATGTCTCAACACATGAAGTAGTGCCAGGGACCACCAGCACTGGGCTCAGCTCAGAGGTGGGCGTTGACGCTACCATGGCTGCCGAAGTTGCAGCAGTTGAGGCATTTGTTGCCCACAGTTCCTTAGAAGGAACTCTATCTGAGAAGGACTCTCAGAAGGAACCAGAGGTTCCTCCTCTAGATCTACCAGAAGTTCCTCCTTCATCCTTCGATCAACAAGGTCCTACCTTCTCGATTACGGACTCGATGATTAGTTCCGGCTTTCAGCTGGGAAGAATGATAGTCACCCCATCCTCTGTGCAATTTCGGCCTTTCTTTGGTCGAACTGAGAAGTTGAAGGTCATTGAAGCCATACATAGCCAGATCTCAACTTTCAACCTCTCCGAAGATGCTCAGATTTCTGGTGCAATGGAGCAACCATCAGCTCGGCAACCTTCTAATCTAGACCTTGCTCTAGTTTCTGAGGACACTCAGAGGCAGCCTTCTATTGAACTCGCTGCTATTGAAGACAAAGCTGTCCAAGAAGAAGAACTTCCTGAATATCAAAAGAGGGATATCATCGATGAAGTACTTGAGGCTGAAGTCTCTCATCCTCCTCCATCTCAACCCTCATCTTCTCAACAGCCTTCCACTTCCTCTGAACTACCTCCAGAATGCGCTCCGCATGCGACTCAGAGCGAGATTCTCATGGAGATATGCTAGCTGCTACGCTACATTGCCAGAAGGCAGTAGTTCTAAGTCAATGATGGCGTTTATGTCTTAGCCACCCTTTTTGATGTAACAAAGGGGGAGTAGATAAATGATAAAATTTTTGTACAATGGCTATACGTAAACACTAGGCTAGGACTTAGGGGGAGCAACAACTTAGGGGGAGCAAAATATTTTGTATCTCTACAAAATAATCAATGAAAAATCATTATTTTGGCATCTCATGTTTTACTTAATTTTATGCTTATTTTTTTATTACTTGGCATCACTTGATTTACTTAGCCTGGTATTTCTGAATTTCATACATATATTCATCAAGAAATACACGTTATGTAATTGATAATCTCAAATAGTGATCATACATTGCATACTTTAACTGTTGATTATCAAAGCCTTCTAAGAAAATAACAAAGCCTTCTCTCAGAAAGCTAAGTTAGTTTCTAAGAAAGCAAAAGTGCATTCTGAGTAAGTTGTGAACTTAATCAGAAACACTTCTGAACTTAAGCAAAATTATTATCTTAAGACTTAAGTTGTTATCATCAAAAAGGGGGAGATTGTAAGCTCCAGAACCCTTCTGAGAGAAATTAATATATTTCTCTTAGAGAGATAGAAAGTTTTAATGATAACAAGGTAAGCCATAAGTATAAAAATTTTACTTAAGGTTTTGCTAATATGTGCGCTAAATATCTCAGAAAGCTTTAAATTATTGCAATACCATGAGTAAAGACCAAGACAAAACATCTAGTAGCCTCGAAATCAATTGATAAAATCATAGCGCCAAAGATATCAGAAAGGATGTCTCAGAAGCGCAGAAGGTGAAAACATGATTCTGAGGAAAGAACACTGTCGCCTCAGAAAGGTCTCAGAAAACCTTGCGACTGGTGGTTCTCAGAAGGATCTTCCCTCAGAAGGTTCGCCTCAGAAGTCCGTACATCTCTTAGAAAGTTGGACTCAGAAGCAACCAAGTGTCAAGACTCAATGGATGAAGCATTCATTCTCAGAAAGCTCAAAACAACAAGCAAAGAAAGTGGGAACACGCGCACTGTACAAGTCTGAAAAGTTCCTCATTTCGCGCTGACTGTTGCAGGGAGCCGTTCTGAGCCAGACACAGCCACATCAGCAAAGTGAAAGCTTCTAATTTCGCGGCTCTTTGATGCCTATATATATGAGTTCAATTCCAGAGCATTGCGACGAAATTCTTGCGCGAAAAACTCTTGATTAAACGTGCCAAAACTCTGCTGAATTGAAAATCATTTGCGAAAACTTAGAACTTTCCCAGAAAGACAACTTTACGGAATTGTTCTTCCAACTTTGCGAAAATCTTCTAGTTCTGTATTGGTGTAAATTCTTACATTTGTAAGTTAAATCTAGAAGTCTACTAAGGGTCAAATTAAGTTTGTAACTTAATCTTAGTAGTTGGTTTTCGAAGCTAAAACAACTTTCCAAAAAACGCTAAGTCCTTCGCTGTTTGAAGGCAGTTTTAAGTCCTCTGGTGTTTGAGGCAAAGTTCAAAGTCCTTAAGTGATTAAGGCGAGGAAGTCCTCTGTTGTGAGGCAAGGAAGTCCTTAAGTGTTTAAGGCAAAGAAGTCCTCTAGTGTTGGAGGCAAGGAAGTCCTCTAGTTGGAGGCAAGGAAATCCACTTCGGGTTGTGAAGTGATGGAAGTCATTTACTTGGTAAAGGCAGGATTGTCTGGGAAGGCACTTTAAGAACAATATCCAAGAACTCTCAACTGAAGGTTGAGGACTGGAGTAGGTTGGTTATAACTGAACCAGTATAAAATTATTTGTGTTAAGCTTTTCTCCCTTACTCTTTACTTGCATAAATCTTTGAGAAAAACTCTACCACGACTTTAATTAAGAAGTCTCGTGAAAACTTTATTGATTAAAATCAGAAAGCGTTTAAGAAATTCTAACTTAAAGTCATTTTCTTAAAACTGCTCAGAAAGGAGCTTTCTTAGAAAGACTAAGTTCTCAGAAACTTAATCTTCTCAGAAAGCAATCTCCGCTGCAAACTCTTAAATCTACCTTCCGAGTAAAAACAGTTTTCTAAGTAAAAGTTTTAAGAAGTAATTTTTAAAACTTGCACGATTCAACCCCCTTCTCGTGCACACATACACTTTCAAACTTCACCCTCCACCTCCCTACAAAATGCCCCCATACTCAATTGTTCAATTAAATTGCAAACGAACAGAAGAAAATTTGGTACATAAAACTTCCTGTTACCAAAAATGGGAAGAAAAAAGAGATTTTTTTTAAAAAAAAAAAAATCATTGTGCATCCAGTGATATCAAGCTTTTCTACTACTTTCTTCTAAACCTCCCAAAAGGTTAAAAACATAAATAGAATAGAGAAGGAATCAGCCGAAAATCAATACAAACCCCACAGGGGAATAGCTGATTTCATTTCCATTTATCTGAATTGTTTACTTTGTTGTTATTAGATATAAATCATTTATTTGTATCAATCTTTATGTCACAGCCTTTATGATTAAAAACTCTAGAATTCAATCTTTGTTGCACTTCTAAATAAAATAATTAAATTCTAGTACAAGATTAAGCATATTTGTACATCGTTCATACTTTAAATTCAAAATACACATGCACATATGATGTAATGTAAGTATGAAATCATTAGTGAGTCATAACTTAATAGTTTAAATTTTGCATATTAGGAGCGCTATTGATACATATAAGAGTATTTTTCACCCATATAACTAATTTTGTTAGAATTAATTTTCAATTTTTGTATTCCATGGAAACCAAAGATATTCTTCATCCTTGTGGAGTTGTTTCCATGCCTTACAATTGAGTCTAAACCCTTCCCACCGTAACACAATTTTTTAATGAATGTTGGACATACCTTACAACCTCGTTCTTTTTGTTTTTCATTATTAGTTTTGAACATTATAAATTAAAATGTTATGAACATTTAAGGAGCACACATTAAATGGGAGAGGAATGCTATTTGTATATATAATAGTGTCATCCACCCATTTTCCACCTATTCAAAAGTTGGCAACTTTTATAAAAATGTTGGCAAGTTGCCAACATATTCATAAAAGTTGCAAACTTTTTAAATGGGTGGAAAATAGGTGGATGTGTATTAGTGTATGTACAAGTACCATTTTCCTAAATGGGATTGAGAACCGCACAAAATTTTCTCCCCCCACCATCACAACATGAACCGGATTTGTTTCTTTTAATACTGCCTTTGATTGAATCAATGATGTGATTGAACAGTGGAATGCAACAACTTGATGATTTAAAAACCTTTTTAATGTCATGCTTGATTTAATTTTTAGTAATAACAAAATTTTCATCAAAAGCATGATTTTGGTCTGCAAAAAGCAAATAACACTGCATAGGCTCTTACCTAGTGCAGTTGTTGACTATATAGTAGTTCCAAATTCAGACTTCAAATACAGCAAGCAAAACAGTATTAAGGTAGTGAAGCAAAGAGTCGACAACAAAACCATAAATGATAAAACACAATCTAAGAACCAACAATCACTGTCTCCTTTATGACTTAAAATTTTCAAAATTACTCTACTCAACATTTATTTATAATGTTTACCAGCATAGCAATTAGCCCAGTTTGAGTAACAAGGTGAAATGCTGGTATTGGTACACACAATAAACAGTTCTAAACCTTATGTGATACTACTATATAAGACACACTGGCAATCATTTGTCAGTAACAAGAGCTTCAATCTTGTTTTCAAGGTGAGCCTCATAATCCTCGAGGCGACCTTTCACTGCATCGTTCTCCCATCGAACCAAAGTCGGCACACCGGTGAGCTTGAACCTGGAATCCAGCCTCAATGGATGCTGTGGGTTCCTCCATGTTGGCCTATCTCCTACATAAGCTTTCAATAGTGCTATATCATCTGCTGAAGCCTCCAGCTTCTTGTAGATCACAGGTTCAGCTCTCACACAATCTAGGTAGAGAATGAATCAAATATTTGAATAATAATAATAATAACACACTAGCCACATTCTTGGATTATTCTAAAATGGAAGGATATCATGCTTTTTCTAACTGTCAATGAATTCTTAAATTCTATACAGCGAAGTTTTAATAAAATATTATCTCAACTTTTACTTGTTTGACATAGTTGTGAGTGACCGACATTCATCATTTTCAAATATTCAAACATCTTGCTCACTAATTATGCTGGTCCCTGTGGATGTACACAGGTCATTTATCCCTTTAAGACTTCCATGGCAGCCATAATAAAGAAGCTTTTTCATGGCGGAGGCCAAAATCCGCCACCCCATAGCGCCACCATGGCCGCCATTTGACAACAACTTGCTGAATATAAAAATTCCCAACGGCAATTGATAAATCATCAATCACCACCATTAAAAAATGAAAGGTATAAATCACCCCAAGATAATAGAAACACTCTGCCAGTGTAAGGTATAAAATTTCCCAATTTTTGTAGTTATAATAATAATAATAAAAATAAAAAAAAACTCTCTTTTCACCAATTTCGGGCCTTTCCTCTACTAGTCATCTAAGAATTCTCACAGACACTGCTCCATAGATCACAAGGTGCATTATCAACGTGCATTTTTCTTCTTCACAAATTTCAAGACTTTACCCAAAAACACAATAAAATAAACCTAAAAAAAATCTCTGAAAGATTCCATCTGGGTTTTCACCCAAAAACTGGGAAAAACAAAAGCACAATGAACATGTTTTTAAACCAACACATTTATGTTCGATGAATTTCATAATCAACACAAAGAAAAGCCCAATAAAATGGGGAAAACAGAGAAGAGAAAATAAAATAAATAAATAAATACCAGGGCACCAACTAAGAGAGGTAGCAGGGTCGATATCAGCCAAGAAGAGGATGAGGTTGGCCTTGTGTTTGGGAGCCTCTGATCGGAACTTGTCAAAAACCCCATCAAAGCTCGACAATGTTGCGTCAAAAACCTTCAACGGCATCTTCCAACTCTGAAAAGGAGAAACAAGAAAATAAAAAAGGGCAGAACTTTTGTTCTGTTTAGTGTTCTTGGAGAAGAATAAGATGCGTTTCTGAAAGATAAAACGAAATGAATGCGTCCCTTACGCTATGCTATTATATGTTTAGACGAGGTTTCTCCTAGACGACAATCGGGTCAGGTTCACCGGACGGAAATCATCTGTTCACCATTCTGTCCTATTGTCCTATAAATATAAAAGAATAAATACCCTATTTAGTGCCTCAAGAATAATTTAGAGGACAATTTAGTCCCTCAAATTTTGAAAGTGATAAAATAATCTTTCAAGATTAATTTTATAGGACACATTAAACAACAATTTAGTCTCTCTGTTAAATTTCTTTTAACTGAGTTGTAGTGATGTGTATGACTCATTGTATGATATGTCACCTAAGTTTTGTAACTCAATTAATAGAAACTTAATGGAGGGACTAAATTGTTACTTAAAGTGTCCTATAAAATTAATCTTGAGGGAATATTTTGTCACTTTCAAATCATGAGGGACTAAATTGTCTTCAAAATTAATCATGAGAGACTAAATAAGGTATTCACTCAATATAAAATAAAAATAATAAATATACAAAACATCCAAATTAGTCGGTGCAAAGCTTCTCATCGGATAAAGTAGTCTCTCGAAAATAAAAACTTCAAAATATATCCCTCTCAAATTAAAATGTCGGACAAATTGGTCCTCAAATAAAAAATTAGACAAATTAGTCCCTCAAGATTTATCAAAGTGGTCAAATTGGTCCTTATAATGGAAGGATTGATTTATCCAAAATCTTTAATTGGTAGGGACTAATTTGATCATTTCCATAAATCTTGAGGGACTAATTTATCTTATTTTTTCTTGGAATATCAATTTGTCCGACGTTTTAATTTGGAAGAACTGAGCTTACATCATGGTTAGTGACAGATAAATATAAATACAAAGTTTCACCTGTAATCGGTCGGGTTAGAATTGGAGGAGTTTCCAGAAAGATTTTGAGCTCTGTGGACTTGAAGGCTTTCTCGCATTCTTCCGACCATTCAAACTTCATGTCTTCCTTAAGGGTTTTGAAAAGAGGAGTTGCTCGTTCGGCCGACTTGGACATGAACCTTGCTAAAGCTGCTAATAGGCCAGTTATTTGTTGCACCACTTTAATTGACTGCAGACTTTTCATTGATAAAATGGCTTGACATTTTTTCTGGGTTGACCTCTATTCCTCTGTTCATTATCATAAATCACAGAAACTTGCCACTCGAACATTTCTCCGGGTTTAACCTCATGTTGTACCTGCGCAATTGAGCAAAAACTTCTGTTAAGTTGACTATATGATCTCCTTGACTATCTGTCTTAGCGACCATATCATCGACGTACACTTCTATATTCTTACCAATCTATTGTTTGAACACCTTATTCATCAACCGTTGATAAGTCGCTCCAACGTTCTTCAAACCAAAAGGCATCACCTTGTAATAATAATTTGCTTTTTCGGTAATAAAGGTTGTTTTCTCCTCGTCCTCGGGTGCCATCTTGATTTGATTGTACCCCGAGTATGTATCCATGAAACTCAGATGTTTACCAAGGATGCACTATCTACGAGCTTGTCGATGTTTGGTAGGGGATATGCATCTTTTGGGCAAGCTTTGTTTATATCAATAAAATCCACACACATTCTCCATTTCCCTGAAGACTTTTTAACAATAACAACGTTAGCCAGCCAAGTGCTATACCTGAGTTCTCGAATGAAACCTCCCTGAAGTAGTTTGTTCATTTCCTCGGCAGCAGCCTGTTGTTTCTCTCGTCCGAGTACTCTTTTCTTTTGCTTTACTGACCGAACATTGGGGCTAATCGCCAACTTGTGACACATAAAGCGTGGATCTATCCTCGGCATATCCGAGGGTGACCATGCAAACATATCTGCATTCTCTACAAGAAACTTCTTTAGTTGAGTTTTAAATTTGTCATCGATTAAACTCCCAATAAATGTTACATGTTCTGGCTTTTTACCGATTTGTACAGGGAGCAAGTCCTCGACTGGACTAGGGCGATGATCTTGGTTGTCTCTTGGGTCTAGTTCCTGCATTAAAGAGTTAGTTCCGCCACTAATTGTGTTTAATTACCTGATCTACCATTAGCTGAGGTAGGCCTTTAGATGGTTCATACTTCATCTTTAAGCACTCATTGTAGCAAAGTCGAGCTAACTTTTGGTCAACATGCACCTCGCCGACTTCTGTTGATGATACTGGAAACTTCATCACCATATGAGGGGTGGAGACGACAACCCCCAATGCATTCAGAGATGGCCTCCCTAGGATAATGAAATATGGACTCGAACAATGGATAATCATAAAACGAATATCCATTGTTTTAGTCTTCCGGTTTTCTCCAAAGGTGGTCCTGATCCAAATATAGCCCATGAATTTCACTCTGTCTCCAGAGAATGCCACTAGGTCTCCTTCAAAAGGTAGAATATCTTTGTCCAAGAAGTTCATCTTCTTGAACGTATCATAAAGAATAACATCTGTTGAACTGCCTTGGTCCGCTAGAACTTTCCTGATAAGGAAATTACCAGGTAAGACAGAAATTACCATAGGATCATTCATATTTTCATCAACACCCTTGAAATAAGAGGGATAGAACAAAATTATCGGGTGATTTTGAATTTTTGGAGTCGGTTGGCTCGATCCTTCCAATTCAAGTTCACAATGTGTCGTACAGATCTCTTCCTAGCAGAGCTTGTCTCTCCTCCACCAGCGAAACCTCCTGCTATATGTTTGATGACTACGAAGGCCATTGGTTGATCTCCAGTTCTTCTTGATGGACTTCGGCTCCTTCTTCTCGGATTTTGTCTTCTTCTGTTCGGGCTCCTACTTCTAAAGTGATACCTTTGTTGGTTATGATATCGCCGATCTGTTGTTCGCCACAGAATGAATTGTTGAAGATGTTCGGCTCAGATTAGTGCCTCAATGCGATCCTTGAGCGTAGTGCACTCCTCTGTTGTATGGCCGAGCTTTTGGTGATACTCGCACTTTTTGCTTCCATCATCACCTTCAGGAGAAGTGCGACTTCCCGGCTTTGGAAGTCGGATCAACTGTGCACTGCAAATTTCATGCAACACCACTTCTTTTCTAGCATTTAAAGGGGTGTAATCAGAGTACCTGACTTCATCATATGGCTTGTAGGGAGTCCTGATATTCTTTTGTTTTCTTGATCTACCATCTCAGTCTTTTTCGCCTTTATCTCTTGCTGAATGATCTTCCAGATCATTCTTTCGTCCTTTGTTTGTCCCAGAATTATGCTCCTCGGCATTTATGCACGTTCTCGGAATTCAGCAATACTCTTCGGTCTTATGATCGCCAAGCTATCAGCAAAGGGTCCGGGCCTCAGTCCGAGCTTCACTGTGTATAACTCGACAGCTGGGTCTAAATCAGGTATCTGCATAGCCTCAGAATTGAATCGAGTTAGATAATCTCTTAAAGATTCATTTTCACCTTGACAGATCTTTGATAAAGCATCCTTGTTCTTTGTGTAGATCTTTGAAGACGAGAATTGATTAGTGAAATAAGTGTTGGATAGCTCATTAAAGTTGTTAATCGACTCTGGTGGTAGTGCCGAGAACCACAGCTCGGCTACTCCATCCAGAAAGGTTGGAAAAACCCTACACAAAACTATGTCAGTGGCATGGTTATAAAGCATTGTAGATTTATATTTAGATACAAAACGATGAGGATCTCCTGTCCCGTCATATGATCTTAGTGTAGGTGGAAGCTTGATATTTTGATACAATTCCTCTGCCATCAATGCTTTCAAAAAGGGTCTCGTATGAATCTTTAGCACCATCTTGGTTTTAGAATCATGTTCATACGAGCTTTTTTCTTCCTCATAGTCTTCCTCATCCTCATCATAGTCTTTGTCAGTTTCGTCATGGTCATCTACTGTTCCTTTTGATTGAGTCGATCTATCAGGAGGGGGGGAATATAATATAGCCGAGTTACCTACTTGAAGGTCTCGGGTTGTTTCTCTTAGTTAATAGTCATTAAATCTCTTGAATATGTGTATCTTCGGTTACGTGCTTGTCATCATTATTAACCAGCTTTAAGCCGTTTTCCGTTATGATTCAATTATTACTCGTCTTAAAGTCCCTACGTCATTGTACTATAGAGGCTGAAATGAGCCGAACTTACGTGTAGGCCGAGCTCTTAGGCCCAGTCCACTACAATTCGTATTTAAATTAAATTTTTTATAAAAAAAAAATTGCTCTCTATGTTAAAAGTTAGTTAGGCATAATGCGATATTATGATGTGTTATTAAGTTATAATGTATAAGCAAGTCATGATGCCTAAATTTATCTAATACTGTTTGCGTCAAACAATGAATAAGGATATGTTGTATACCACCTACCGCATACACTTTATTTGTATCATAGATATGTACGCTAATGAAGTCTATATGTATATATTTTTTATGCTGAATGAAATCTATTTTTATGAAATATATTAATCTCTATATTATATGTTTTTATTAAGTATTTGGAAAAACTAAGAAACAATGTTATTATTTTATTCCTAAAGTTTGGGGAATATCGAATTTGAAGGCTATAAAGAAAAGTCAATTTGCTTAGGGAGCAAGGAGAGTAAGGGTCGTTTTCATTTAAGACTCTTTCAATTTCTAAACTTCTTTTGATGATCACTCTTTCTTGACCAAATATATATAGGACACTAACATTTTTACCATATAACTATATATATATATATATAGGCATTTAAATTAATATAAATAATACTCCCTCCGTTTTTTTTAATTGTCCACTTTTAAATGCGCGCGAGAATTTAGGTAATGATTGGTAGAGTATTAAAGTTAACAAAATGTATATATGTTTTACTAAATTACCTTTTACTTCTTTGTTATTATCTCTCCTCAATCAATAGAGATAGTCAGTATTAAATAAGGGTAAGAGTGGAAAAAAAATAATAGATGTTGTCTTAAATTTTGAAATGGACAATTAAAAAAAAATGCATACATCTCTAAACTGGACAATTAAAAAAAAACGGAAGGAGTAATTTTTTAATTTTATGTATCATTTAATTGGTTCTTATCTTTTTAGGAATATAAATTATATATAATTCTTTTTCAATTCTATATTTTTAAGACTAAACGTGTCCATCTTGTCAGCAACAAACAAACAATCTGTTAATTCTTAAAGTGCCAGTTCTTTCCTTTTATCTTCCATGCAGCTGCTGCTGCCACATGTCTCGTACTTCTACACAATCTTATGCAAAATGGTGCACGTCAAATTTGTAACTTTTTTCATATTATAAATGTTTTTGCTGCAACGTTATTTATTAGAGGAAATATTAAATTTATTCTCTTAAATAGATTTATTAATTAATTTGACTGTTTTTTTATTATTTATAACTATTTTTCTTAATTTTTTTCCTTTTAATTTGGAAACCATATATAGTATTAATTTACTATTCTAAATTATCTGGCCTCTCAGAAGTGAATAAAAAAGTAAGTAATTTTCTGTATATGTTGCTATGTGACTTAGTATTTTTCTCTTAATTAAATGCACATGCATTGCATGCTCTTTTAAATCAATAATGTTTGCATATAGCATATATCCTGTAACATGAATAACACACGTTGAATACAAATTGAACATATTTCTGTTATACGTCAGGCCCTTTCTAAAGAGAGTGAATGGTTGTCGTCATTCATGGGGCATAAGTGGAAGAAAGACAATTCCCTCAACAACATTCATAGCAGGTTCCATGTACCAAAATCTATCAAATAGGAAACAAACACACACACACACACACACTTATTTATCATAGTAGTACGACTTGGCAAGGTTAAAGCAGCCACAAAAGACCCCATGATCAATTATATATATGATTTTTCAAAGCTAATTAACTATGTGGTCCCATGCATGTATATAATCATATATCCTTGCTCCCAAAGCAAAATGACCCACCAACATGGCAACTTCCTTTTCTTAACCATATATAAATCAATATAATATGCTGGTGCTATAAATAGCTAGTTCATTCACTCACAAGTCACAACACAAGTTCACAGCATAAGCCAACACATTCAGGTATATTTATCATTTCAGCTTTGGTCACACAAAAGAATTCACAAACATTTCTTGAATTTCAAATTGCATCTCAAACAATTTAGCTGAACAAACATACATCAAGGGGAAAAAGGGGAAGGAGAAATCAAGAGAATTCAATTATTATGGCTATGATTTCAGCTTTCTTCAATTGCTTTGGTCCCTCATCGACTCAAGTGTCAGATTATGCTGAAGGAAACAAAGTGATGAAATCTGCTAATAATTCTTCAAAGAAACCAAATAAGAGCGAATCATCAAAATCAAAGGGAGCACCAATTGTGGTTTCTTATTTCCCAGTCAACTCTTATCCCTCACGCTTGTAATGTGAACCTGCTTTTGTTTTGCACGAGTTCCATGTTATTCGTTATTCGATCTTATCTTATTCTTTGATGCGATAGCAAGCTAGAAAATAACACTATGTAATATATTCTTTAAGAATTTATTTAATTTTTTATTCGAGGCATCAATTTATTAGTACTTTTTTAATAATTTAATTATTCACAGTTAAATAGTATTGATAATTTTCTTCGAAATGGAAACGTCTACTTTGCTAGCCGGAGTTCTCTGTTAATCGTGCAGTTAATTATCTCTGCAAAGACTAAATATTAAAAGGTAAATACTTAGTACACATCTAAAAATCAGCCAAAACGTACGTGCACAATATATATAATATAAAATACATAATTTATATAACATGTCGTGCACAACACATATCACTTGTTGAGCAAAACATATATCACATGTTGCAGCATCATCTTTTTTACAATATGTGATGTATGTTGTATACATTATGTGATATATATATATATATATATATATATTGTGCAAAACATGTAATATTCATTGTGAATTTTATATTATATATGTTTTGCACAATCCATTGACTATTTTAGCTGATTTTTCGTTGTACATATAACCATGTTCATATTAAAATTAGTAAATTGCGCCCCAATTTAATTACATCAATTTAGTTCTTGAAATTACTTAACTGGACTATGAAAATTAGATCCAAATAATTTATAATATCTATTTTGCACTATATGAATCAAATTAGTGCTTTCATCATTTTTCGGTTATAACTCTAGTAACTCCTGCAGATATGGGCTATTAACTGCCAACTTGGCAAGTGATATATAATTCTAGCAATTCATAACTCATATTAGTCATTTACTTTACTTATTTTGAATCAAAATAGTCATTCACTCTTATTTAAAGAGGAGTGCATAACTACTTCTTCTTCTCGTTCTTTCCACATCTTCATCTAGGTTTTCTCCATCTCTTTTCATTCTTACAACTACGTCACTATTGATATTGTCATTCATATTTTTTATGAGGTATGCTATCTGCACAATAAAAAAACTAGTCAAAACCAATCAATATAGAAATTTTGGGCCAAAATTATTCAGCCCGCTAAAAATTAACTACTTAGAGAAAGTTTTTTTTTTTTTTTGCCAAAAGATTGCCACCAAACATTTCCCTTTTTTTATATTCTTCTCTTTTCTTCCCATATTTTAGGAACATTTAGAAACCAAAATGCTGCAGAAATAGATAAAATATTTTTCATCTTTGTGCTTGAAAATTGTGATTGTAATCATAATTTTAAATTTTTGTTACATTAGCTACTTTTTTTTACTATAGCAGTACACATGAGAAAATCAAAAGAAAAATTACTGATTATAGTAAAAATTATGCAGTTTGTATTTTCTATTTTTATCAATGTTGAAGCATCCGAACAAAGAGAAGAGAAGTAAAAGACAATTCATTAATTAATCATCTGTATCTGGTTCAATGTGAAGTCAATTAATTGTTGTTTACAATATGAAAAGAAAAGAGAAGAAGTAAAACAAAAGAAAAAATGAAGGATAATATAGATAGTGACTAGTTGTAAGAATGAGAAGAGAACAGAGAATTTGATGATGATATAAATAGTTGGAGATGAGAAGAGATGGAAAAAATTCAGATGAAGATGTGAAAAGAATAGGAAGAAGAAGAAGATGCACTCCTCTTTAATTAATAGTGAATGACTATTTTGATTCAAAATAAGTAAAATGAAAGACTAATATCAGTTATGAACTTTTAGAGTTATATGCCACTTATTAAGTTGACAGTCAGGGGTGGAACTAAACCAATATCTCAGGAGGGGCCAAACAATTACCAACTACTTTTATTTAATGAATATATATTTTATAAATTTTTTAATTTAATTTTTAAACAAAAAATCATAAGAAATGTATATTTAACAATTAAATTTAAAGAAAAATAACATACATATAAAATAAATATACATATAATATATTATTTATCATAGTATTTAAATATCTAATTACACTAAAAATAACCAGACTTGTTCGAATAAATTTTTTAGAGGGGGCCTAAATACAGTTTTTTTAAAAATTACAAAAGAAAATAAAAAATTTACGAGGGCCATTGCCCCGCTTCTATAACATAAGGATCCGCCCCTATTGACAGTTAACGATCCACATTAATATAATTTAATAAAAAATAATGAAAAAATCAACTTGTTCGTAGAGTGAAAAAAAAAGAATTATTTTAACTAAAAATTAAAATAAATGATCAATTTAATTTACACATGTAAAATATGTAAAATGAAGGAGCAATGAGATTTAAGTGATACTATTTGTGTGGTAGTCAAAACATTTGTCAACATCACTGTAAACCCAGCTACAGTCATAGCGGAACATAAAGCAGCCGCAAAAGACTCTTCATTTTGAATTTTCCAAGAGTCCTGGTCCCGTGCTCTCTCCTTGCTTCCGAAGCAAAATCGTGACCAACATCCTCGTAACTTCCTTTTTTTTTTGTATTGGTCAGTACTTGAGTACATGGTAACTTCCTTTATTTGTTTAATCATATATTATATGGTGCTATAAATATACAGACCCGGCCCATACCCCTATTCCATTCACTCGCAAACATAAGCCAATCTCAACTTGTGCAAAAAGTATAGTACTCTTCTTCTTGCTTCTTTACAAAGAGGAACTACACAAGCAATAAGCCACAAATACAACTCCTTTAGCCGAACCGAAGTAACATACACAAGAAGAACACGTACGGAATGTTGGACTCAAAGCACCAAATGGGTCTTATGTCATTTTTCGTAAATTGCTTTCTTCCATCATCATCATCAGCTCAGGTCTCGGATTATGCTGAAGGGTCTTCTCAATTGAAATCATCATCGCCATCTTCAGAGAAATCAAGTAAGAGCAATTCAAAACCAAATGGAGGAGGAGGAGGAGCACCAATCGTGGTTTCTTATTTCCCGGTTAACTCATACCCTTCGCGCTTGTAGCGCGTATAGGTCTCAATAATGTCGGTCGTACAATAGAAATATGTCCAACGAGCATCCAACATGTGCTATACATAAGACGTAATGTGTGCTATATGTACATGTGTTATACGTATAGCACATATTATGTCTTATATATAGCACACGTTGAATGCTCGTTGGACGTATTTCTGTCGTACAACAAGTATTATTGTATAGGTCTGGGTATACTTGGCTTCATGATGGCTGTCATGATATTCTTTCATTTTATTTATAGTTAACAAATTGGTCATCCAATTGATTCCTTAAAACAGTATCATTAATAGTTTATCATGATCAAAATAAAATTAATTGACACTCATGATTTTTCAAATCATGATAATAATTTGATGTGAAAAACTGAATTGGACAAAATAATTCAAATGAATTAATTTGTCATGTATTTATAATCTTGAAAGACTATTGATTACATTTCTTTTAAAGAACTAGTTTATTTGATCTAAATTATTTTTGAAGGACCAAACTATATATAGTATTTGAGATATTGTACTTATCTTCATAATAGCGTTATGAATCTTGAATAACTTCACACTCCAATCTTCATATGTAATAGCTTATATTAGATATATTAGTGTTAAAAAGATATGATTGTAATTTAGATAAACATGGTTAGTAGTTAGTTATTAGTTTTGTAGCCTATATAAGGCATTGGTGATTGTAATCACTAATCATTCAATTCAATTCCATTTCATTTTCACATTTCTATTTCTCATCTTCTTGATCTTTGGGTGTGAATACCATGGATTTTAACATGGTATCAGAGCCATGAGATCCCTTGATTATTCTTTCTTCCGCTGCAATTAGATCTCTTCGAAGAGCATTTTATCAATTTCAACACTAGTTCAAGAATTGATCTTCTAGCATTTAATTTTCTCTGTAATTCCTTCATTCTCTCATAACCGTGCCACACCATCTTCTCATCATTGTATATTTCTATCATCTTTAGCTGAGCTTGGATCCTAGCCCTGTTTTTCCGCATCCATGGCGCCAAAAATGTAACTAAATGAAGCTCAAGGTTGATCTTCAGTGTGAAACATATTAAAAGAAAGTCAAGGAAGGTTCTGAGCAAATTTCCTCAAATCATAGACCACTTGTATGATATGAAGAAAAGCATCATGACGATCAAAGTTGTATTTTATAGCAAAATAAAATAAAATAAAATAAAATTAAAAAAGAAGGTGAGGGACGAGCTCTGCTACAAAGGTGGTGGTTCAATAAAGAACATAGAAATTGTGGAACCATCAAAGGCCAAACCACCCACTCAAGCACCACCATCATCATGGCTCCTCCAACAAAGGCAGAGAAGAAGAAGCACGCAGAGAAGCAACCCTCCACCTCCTCTAGTACGACCAAGATTCCTAAGGTCACATTTTCAGATCTGATTCTCCTCCGATTCGACCCGCTTCTTTCCCGTTTATGTTTGCAATTGGGTTGATATTGGTTTTTCAAGATTTATTTTGGAAAACTTGCTTATTTTGTTCTTGTTCAAGATTGAGGACATTTTGATTTGTAAAATTCCTAAATTGTATCTTTGAGTTTCTGCCCATTGTATCTAGGGTAAAAAAAAAAAAAAATTCTTGATAGCCTAATAAAGGCTTTGTTATAGCTTCTGCCACAAAAAAAAAAGTGGTAAAACATTTCATAATATTTTTCTTTGCAACGAGTTATATAAGTGGAGACTTTGAGGAATAGATTGAAGAGGCTCAAGAAGAAGGTCGAAGACATCCCGAACTACGAACCACTGTCGTTGGGACTTTCTCATATATGGAGCCGTAGAGCCCATTTTTTGGAGTGTTTTCTCGACCGATGTTCATTCCGGCGACACGATTCCTAAGTCATCATTTTCTCCGAGGAGCGGCATTTGACCGAAGATCATTCCGGCAAACCGACTCACTCTCATCAAATTGTTTTCAGATTTGGATTTCATAATAGATTGATATCTAGTTGTATTCTCTTTGGATTGTAATTCATCTTTTAGTTGTATTACACTTTATTCCCAAGGTAGACATGGTGGAAATTCTCCCATGCCTAGCTTGAGGGGGATGTTAGATATATTAGTGTTAAAAAGATATGATTGTATTTTAGATAAACATGATTAGTAGTTAGTTATTAATTTTGTAGCCTATATAAGGCATTGGTGATTGTAATCACTAATCATTCAATTCAATTCCATTTCATTTTCACATTTCTATCTCTTTTTCTTCTTGATCTTGGAGATGATACCATGAATTTTAACAGCTTATGAGATCTGAGCCGGTACTTCATGCATGAGTTTTTTAATAATGCTATTAGTACATTATTATATTAGCCACCATCAACTACACTAAAAAAAACTCAACCAAACAAATAAAAATTCGATGAAATAAATAAAAAAAGTTTAAATAAATAATAGAAAAAATAACTTAAAAACAATTAAAAATCCACAAATTTTACATATTTATGCCGATGAGTGTATGACAACATAGATAGTGAAATTTTACATACGTTGATATAAATATGTAGCACGTGACTCTCGCTAAAAATACAGCCCTCCTTGAGCATGAAATGCACTTGCGGGCTCAAGAGTACATACACCAAAACTATAAGGAATTGGTAAGTCCGACTGTGCTATGGTTCATCCAAGCAAATGTACTATAGTTCTTCCAAAAATATATATATATATATTCTATTTAGTCCTCTTGATTAATTTTGAGGACAATTTAGTTCCTCATGATTTAAAAGTGACAAAATAGTCCTCAAATATTAATTTTATAGGACATTTTAAGTGACAATTTAATCATTCTATTAAGTTTATGTTAACTGAATTATGAACATGACGTAACTTAGGTGATATGTCATACACATCATTGCAACTTAATTAACAGAAACTTAACAGAGAGACTAAATTCTCATTTAATGTGTCCTATAAAATTAATTTTGAGGGACTATTTTCTCACTTTTAAATCATGAGGAACTATTTTATCACTTTTAAATCATAAGTAACTAAATTATGATCGAAATCCATAATGAAGGGCTAAATAGGATATTTATATAAGAAAAATACATACCGGCGTGATATGTGATATGTGAGAGTTTCATCCCACCTAAACTTTTATCATTTCTTTTTAGAGAAAGTATCTTTATGGAATTGAAGTCAAAGTCGTTGTTGCAATTCGGTCTTTTTTCCTTGGTGAGAAAGCCAAACTATTGAAGTGCTTCTCGAGCAAGGAATTGGTAGGTATATATTCCTATTCATACACCCACTTTCCAAAACCCACTCACTATATGTATTTTGAATTTCTCATTTAATTAAGTTAAAAAATAACAAGTGTTCCTCACCTGAACCCACACATACATGTCTCTCCTCTCAGCCATATTCTGCTGCTTTACGCCCAACAACTCCAACGAACACAATAATAATAATAAAGGCTCTGATGAAGTAGTGGCTGTGGAAGCAGGTTCTTTATCACGAAAGCCACAAGGAGATCCAAAGCCATCTTCAGCCCCTATTGTTGTTTCCTATTTCCCAGTTAACTCTAACCCTTCTCGATTGTAGATTTCTGCTGTAATATTATTGTACTAGTCCCCTCTACTTCTCATTATAACATGCACTCAGAGTAGAAAAAACTGAGTTGTTCTGTATTATTTATTTTTTATACATATAAGTAAAATATAATTATTTAATACCAATTGTTAAAATTTTATTTGTTTCTTTATTATTATAGTTGATTCATGTATTTATGTGTTAAAATTTAAATAATAAAGGCGGAGGGAGGGGGAAATATCAGATATGTAATTCAGATATAAGCTTTTTCACATGCTTCGGTAACTGGTGAAACAGGACAGAAGGGTATATCTGTTGACCTGCTTGAGGGTGTCTCAGTGCGTTATAACTTTAGAAGGAGAAAAAGAAAATATTTGATGAAGAATAGATTACTAGCCAAATCACTTAATTGGCTCAAAAAAATTATCTCTAAGTGAGTAATTTTTAGTGGACTGAAATATTTATGGTCCAAAATCTCTATATGAGCTGGTTTTTGATGGTATAGATACAATACTAAAAAGAAATATTGGAGTAAAATCTTAAAAAGTTACTCTATAAACTCTTTATTTCCTTCTTAAATCCAAACTTGCAGAGAGACAGAGAAAGAGTATTTTATTTGAATTTACTGCGACTCTTGCTTCTTCATATGCTCCTACATATCCTGTTTTTCATCAATTTTCTTAAAATTCATTCTCCTCCACAATTGTCCACTTACCATTTCTCTTCACTATCTTTTTTTTTCTTTTCTATTCTGAAAGTGAAGGCTAAAAGGGCTCTGTGGAGGAAGAAATATCTCCCTCTATGAATGAAGTATGAAAGAATATCGTCTCATCTCATGAGTGTGTATTGTCCTGATTGATTTGTTGATGTGTATGTTTTTCGGCAAGTTGTGTATTAATTAGTGCTTTTAATTCAGCTATTTTTATTGTAAAGTATACTCGTGTCGTAGTTTGTATCCTCTACGGTCAATATACATTTACAATAAATCATTTGTTGAACAAAGAAAAAAAAATAATGTTTTATTAATAATAAAAATATTACTAGACTCAATATTATTAAGATACCTTAAAATATTTAATACTTTCTTTTTTCTAAAGTAATAGTTATTTTAACTTTTTTAATTATTAGAAAACTAATATAACTATGCATAATATATTTAAACATAGTACATTAATTTTTTAATAAATAAAAAAATCAAAATAACTATTATTTTAAAATAAATGTAATATATATTACAACACTTATTATAATTATCTTACACATTTTTAGATACTATCGTACTCAATCGTATTTTGTGTACTATACTTAAACTCACTGACTTTCTTCTGTGACTAAAATTTCCTCGACTATTGCACAACGCAACACAAAATCCACTCATTTTTAATATTCTAACTCACTCTCATTTATTGCACTTGATTAATTACACTTGCTGGACTTTACGCAGACACTTACCAAACACAACGTATATATAGTAGTACAAGTCGGTTGTTTTACTGAATTTAGGCAGATATTTTTTACTTCCTCCGTTTTTTTAATTGTTCAATTTAGATATGCTTTTATTTTTTTTAATTGTTTATTTTAAATTTTAAGACAACATTTATTATTTCTTTTCACTTTTATCCTTATTTAATACTCACTATCTCTATTAATTGAGGAGAGATAATAACAAAGAAGCAAATGATAATTTAGTAAAACATATATACATTTTGTTAACTTTAATACTCTACCAATTATTACCTAAATTTCCATGCAAATTTAAAACTGGACAATTAAAAAGAACAGATAGAGTACTTTTTAATATATAATCTTCAATTATTGCTAGATTTTTTTAGTTTGATTGGTCTAGAGAAATCTAGATACTTCAGTCATTATACTTAGAGAAATCTAAATGTAGATGTTTTTAGGAAATACTGATGTTGTCCTTCATTTCTCCCTCACAGTATTACTTCTAGCTTGTATTTTCATTTATTCTGAAAATTTGACATTACTCAATTCTTTGGTGAAGATGTCTACTATTTGATCTTCAACAAGTCTTGATCTTTTTTATTATTATTTCTTCGTTGAAAATCTTTTCTTTCAAAAAAATGGTAGTGTACCTCCACATGTTTTGTCTTAGTATGAAATACAGGATTCTCTGTCAATTGTAATGCAAATTTATTATCACAATGTAACGGAATTACACATCTGACTAGTTGATACAAATCCTTCATTAATTGCATTAATCATGTGCACTCTTGTGCCGTCATTGTCGATGTTCTATACTCAGTTTGTGTTGTTGACAATGAGATTGTCGATTGTTTTTTACTGCACCATGAAACTGCTCCTAATCCAAGAGTGAATACATACCCAGTGGTCGACCGACGAGTATCGTGATCTTTTGAAAAGTCGGCATCACAATACCCCACCATTCCACATGTATCACCCTTTTTGTAAAGTATTCCATAGTCGACTGTGCCTTTAATGTACTTTAGTATTTTTCAAACAACTTTAAGATGCGACTTCTTTGGATTTTACATGTACCTACTCACAACTTCGCCAATATATGAAATGTTTGGCCTTGACAATGTTAGATAGATAAGGATTTCAACTAATTGTCGATACATAGTCGGATTTTCTACATGTAGACACTTATGGGGGCTTATGCCCCCACTCAACTTGACAAAACTCCCAAATTAGTTCCTCCAGAATTTACAATCGGACATTTCAGTCCCTCCAGAATGAGAAAGTAAAAATTAGTCCCTGCACATGTTAGACGTCGGACTTATTAGTCCCTATGTTAATATTTTCAAACTGGGATGATGATTTGGCAGTAACACTGATGATGTGGCACCGTTAAATGACACATCACCATCACCATAAACTAAACAACGCTGTTTTGATGTTCCAAATCATCAATTCACTTAACTTAAGTGAATGTGGGAGGAGAGAGAGGTGAGGTGAAGATAAGTGAAGTGATGATTTGGAACATCAAAACGGCGCCATTTAGTTTACGGTGATGGTGATGTGTCATTCAACGGTGTCACATCATCACCGTTACTACCAAATCATCATCCCGGTTTGAGAAGATTAACATAGGGACTAATAAGTTCGACGTCTAACATATGCAGGGACTAATTTTTACTTTCTCATCCTGGAGAGACTATAATGTCCGATTGTAAATTCTGGAGGGACTAATTTGAGGGTTTTGTCTTATTTTTTTAGTTTAAGTATATATAAATGTATATATTTTACCCCAATTGTATTATTAAATTTGCCCCCACACAAAATTTTTTAAAAAATATCATCTTATGTTTATATATATTAGTGATGTAATATTTTCGCCCCCACTGTTAAAATTTTCTGGATCGGTCATTGCTTTGAACTAACGAGTTTATCCTACCCCCAAGTTGGTTGTATACATGCAATGATGACCAAGAGGTTCAACGCTCTAAAGCATCAATTCTGCCCCTCCCAAAGCCCAAAGGCAAAGAACAACTCTGTCTCCTCAATCTCCCCAAGGTCAAGTTCGAAACATCACAACTCCAATTCGAACACTTCTTCGAGAAAAGATTCTTACGCACATCACGGCACAAGATATTCCTTCATCCACCACCAATATCCACAACACAATTTCTCCAAATTACCCAAACAGTAGAGCCCGCATAACATTTGAAAGGCCCAAAATTGTTGTGGAGTACACAATAGCTTACACCATGGACTACAGAACAATTCACCCACCTCCTCTCTCTTTCGCTCATATATAACCTTTAAAACCCTCTCTGTTTCGCACTCTGCTCCATCAAAACAACCCCACCATGGCTCTTCTTCACAAGGTTGCATCTTTCTCCTCTCTCCATTTCAGCAAAAACCACCATTTCCAAAGTCACCACCACCCAATTTCTTCCTTCAGCTGTTGCTCTACTTCTTCTTCTTCTTCTGCTTCCCCCTTCACAGAAAAGCACTCCATAGAAAGGTACCAAAGGGACCAATGGCTCTACAACAGCAACAATATTATGTGCCAAACACTGTCTTCTTCTGGGCCCACAAAAAGGGATGATGACATAGCCCTGCAGCTCCCAGAGCTGAAGAAGCTGCTCCATGTACTGAGGGAGAAGAGGGAGAGTGAAGGGAAGTGCAGTGAGGGAGGAGGGAAGTGTACACCAGGGGATGTGTTCCTTGTAGGGACAGGTCCTGGTGATCCTGAGCTATTGACATTGAAGGCTGTGAGAGTGATAAAAAATGCTGATTTGTTGCTTTATGATAGGTTGGTTTCCAATGATGTGTTGGATTTGGTTGGTCCTCATGCTAGGCTTCTCTATGTGGGCAAAACTGCTGGCTACCATAGCAGAACCCAGGTAAGGAAAAACAAAAAAAATTGCATTTTTTGTTTTTGAGTTTTGTTGTTCACTGTTCAGCTATGTGGGGTTTGAGGGTTTCTTTTTTATTTTCTGGTGGGTTATTGCTATGGTCTTAAATTGCAATTGCGGCTGTGTGAGCAATTTAAGACCTTGGGTTGGTGAATGGTTGCTTTAGCAATGCGGAAAATTGTGGGAAAAAAGTGTAAAAACTGTCGCAATTGCAGTTTTCCAACAGCGATTTTAAATCATGAATGAGACCTTATTGCTGAAGTCTAAAATTTTCTGTTTTTTTTTTCTTTTTGTAATTTGAATATGTGTGGCCTTTGTTTTGTTGGTAGAGATTTGTTTTTTATGCCTTTATGGATGTTGATAAAATGATTTTGTTTTTTATTTTTTTTTTCTGTGGTTAAATTGTGGCAGGAGGAAATACATGAGCTTCTTCTGAGTTTTGCAGAAGCTGGAGCAACAGTTGTGAGACTTAAAGGGGGTGATCCATTGGTGAGTTTTCATTTGGGGTTTTATAATGATGAAGCAATTTGATGCATTGGCTTGTATGAGATTTGAAGTCTTTTAAATGCTTTATTTTTGGGTATTTGCAGGTGTTTGGGAGGGGTGGGGAGGAAATGGATTTTTTGCAACAGCAAGGTATCCAAGTGAAAGTTATTCCAGGTATGCTGCTAATCTCTTTATTTTTATCAAGTTGGATTTGCTACTAAAAAGTGTTTGGATTGTCATACGTTTGTCGGTTGGCACCGGTGCTCTTTGTTGTACTTGAATATATAATTGACATAGGAAAAAAAAAATTTGACTTTTCGTAGTTAGTGGCATTGATCATTATGTTGAATAGTTCATTTTTAAACTAGAAACTGGATTCTCTCGATCAACCGCAGGCTTTATCGTTCACTTTATACAACCGCACTCTTGTGACTATAAGAATTTTCAGGTTGTATGCATCTCTTTGAGCCATTTGTAGCAAATTTATGGTCTATCCAACCTAGTGTGGCATTTTTCCTTTTAGATATACAGAGTGCTTCCTCAGTGTTGCTACATAAGGTTTCAATTATTGAATTCGCTTCGAAAGATGAATGGTTCGTCCTGTGCACCATGTGCTGCATTGCTTTTAGGAAATGGGGGAAACAGATAATAAGTTTTCCTACATCATAAATGATAGTCAGAATATGAGTTAAAGCATTTAACATGACTCCTATTGTGCCCATGTCGACTGTTATTGTTTTTGTTTTATTTGATCATGTTAAGTTTTTGGGTGATATCTGTGGATTTATGAATTCTGTATCTGTATTGGTTTCTAAAAGCAAAGGCAAACTAGTGATGGTGGTTTTACTATAATCAGTTACTCACATTGCTCACAGGTATAACTGCAGCATCTGGAATAGCAGCAGAGCTCGGGATTCCATTAACTCACCGCGGCATTGCAAATAGCGTGAGGTTCCTCACAGGCCATTCAAGGAAAGGTGGAACTGATCCTCTATTTGTAGCAGAAAATGCAGCCGATCCTGATTCTACCTTGGTGGTTTATATGGGCTTGTCAACCCTCCCTTCACTTGCACAGAAATTAATGCATCACGGTTTGTCCCCTCAGACCCCAGCTGCAGCCATTGAGCGAGGGACCACACCCCAACAGCGCACGGTAAGCATAGTCATATTTTCCTATTCAGTCGATTGACTAATTATTTGTCTCTTTTCTGGAACTGCATTCAGTTATCATCGTTATTACACTTTTAAGAGGGCTTTGATCTAAAATGGAAATGACCATTTTGTTTTAACTAACTGGTGCTAAAAAAATTTGTCACTTTTGAGTAAAAAAAATTTGGTTCATTTTATCTGTCACTTTTACATTTGAATGAAATATTTGTAATGAGTTGTCCAATTTTTCCTTTACATACAATTCTAACCACAACAATCTATGAAATATTAATAAAATAAATTAGTTATTAAATAAGGATATTTTGGTGAACAATTTAATGATGAACCTTTGATTTTGAGATCCATTATTAGTGTGCAAATGGCTAAAGGGTATGATAATTTGAACTAGAGGGAATACCATTTCCACTTGTAGAGGAAGAATGAAGGTGGAGTTGTTACATTATCCTAAGAGACATTAATTATGCTATCTCAAAATTCATAAGCTTTAATTCACGCATTTCGTTTTATTATTCTAAAATCATCACTGAAGACAGGCTCCATTTAGTATGAAATGAATCTACAATTCTGACCCTCGGAGTTGAGAAATATGAATAGTACTATGACAGTGAAACATTGATTCTGGAATTTCTGTTCTCCATAAAATTCTGTAGTTCTGAAGCCTTACCCGTAAAAACATCGTCTTCTTTCTCCCCATCCTCTCATTTTCCTTAAGACAACTCCTGAAGAGAACCCAACGTATCCTATGCTGTGTATTCCCCTGTTTCGGTCCAGGAGTTTCTTGTGTCTTTCCCTTTCTTATTCTTGTTGCCTTTGTTGTTATTATTCTTGACAAATAGATATTCAATGAGGAATGCTATTTGTACATAGCATAGTCTCATCCACCCATTATTTTCCATCCATTCAAAAGTTGACAACTTTTATAAAAATGTTGGCAAGTTGCCAACATTTTCATAAAAGTTGCCAACTTTTTAAATGGGTGGATGTGTATCATTGTATGTACAAGTAGCATTTTCCATATTCAATAATAGGTTTAATCATTTTAAGCAGATGCATCTGGCACTACAGGCCAACTGTAAATGTTTTTGGACGTAGCAGTGAACTTCTTTATAAGGCCTCAATTATATTTTGTACTTTTGAATGATAGCTGACAAGGTTATCAAACTCGAGAGTTTACCTAAACTCGTAGAGCTTTCACAAGTTTAGATAAGCTTGATTTGTATATTTCAACTATATAACTTGAGAGTTTGATAACCTTGATAGCTGATATGATTAACCAATGCGTCTCGGTTCAACTTTTCAGGATACTAGGGACTGATCATTATGCATATTATTTGAAACTATGTAGGTGTTTGCAGAACTAAAGGACCTATCCGAGAAGATTACATCTCAAGGGCTAGTATCACCAACACTGATTATAATAGGAAAAGTTGTGGAACTATCTCCCTTTTGGCCAATTTCTACAAAAGAAGAAGAATCGTGTTTAGTGCAGGCATGACGGATGTTGTTGAAAAATGACAATAAGAAGCTATTTTCATTTTCTGTTTTCATTTCATGTATTTTCTGTTTTCAGAATTTTGTGAAGAAATTACTGAAGCACAGAAAACGTAATTTTATTGTTTTCACTGTTTTCAGTATCTTTTTCGCAAAATTTTGAAAATATGAAATGAAAACGATGACCGAACAGCACCTAATGGAGACGGAATATTATTTTGATGAGGATTGAGGATTTTGGTTTAGCATGAGAGCTTGCACGGAATGATGAATCATGAGCAAGCAATCTGATGTTATGCCAATGCAGAATTTCTGTTACGACATATGTTTTGGTTATCTATTCAAGTCGTTGCGCAGAACGGTTCCGGGGATCAGGAATAAGATGATGGAATACACCAATTTTTCTCAGTTTTTACATAGAAATAAAGTTGGAGGCAGGTTTATACGGCCGCATTTTTGTATGATAAGCTATTAAAGCTTCATTCTTTCTTGGAGGAACAAAGATGCAAGTGTAAAGATGTGATTTGATTTGTCAATTTTATCATTGTTTCTATTCAGAGCCATTCCTTATATTATTAGCATTAGCATGCTTGTAATCTTGTAACTTGCTAGTTAAAAAGTTAACCATATTATATTGCCTTCGTCATATACGACAAGTTTTATCTCTCACTACGTGAGATCGGCTACATGGATCAAACGATGTTATTGTGCTCTATCATGAATAATGTTAGGATTTAGGTTATTTTGAGTATTATTTTGCTCCTATCACACTTGGTAACTAAGGTTGAGTTTTGTAATGATTTTTTTGTTGAGGTGCTTGTGGTTTCAAAAAGATAGAGTTTCTATTTTATAATTGATAAATAAAAAAATCAAACAACTTTTGCTCTGATTTTTGAGAGCAGTGTGCTTATGTTTCCTTAAATATTATCCAAGATGTTATTAATTTAGTTTAAATTTCTTTTTCTATTCTATTCCATATTTTTTGTATATATTTTATGAGTAATGCTACATATATATCACAAAATCAATTACTATCGGTCATCATATGTAATAATTTAATTTTTTAAAACTATTAATCCAACTTTTATAATATTGGATTAATGTATAATATTAAAAATTTGATTAATAGTTTTAAAAAGTTAGATTAATATATATGGTTATTGATTTTTTTTAATAAAAAACATTTCTCATATTTTATTAATGAGTAATCCGACATGTACACCATACAATAAATCACCATCAGTTATCTTAGATAATAATTCAACTTTTTAAAATTATTAATCTAACTTTTAAAATGTTGGATTAATGTATAATATTAAAAGTGGATTAATAGTTTGAAAAAAATGGATTTTTATGTATAATGACCAATGATAGTAGCTAATTTTATAGTGTAGAAAAGTATTTCTCTTTATTAATAGTATCTAAAACATTGATTATCTGTTAGGTCTATTTTCTGAATCTAACACTTCGGGAAATTAGACTTGCTCAATTTTCTGACAAATGTACAAACTTCCATTTTCTATTAATTGTTGAAAAAAAATGAGTTCCGCATAGATATTATAAAATTTTTGTTTAAGGGAAAGCTTATTTGTTCTAATTGGACCACTAAAAGCAACTGTTTATTCAAAAAAAGGTCTCTTTGCATCACATACTTTCAGTCCTTCGCCAGCTTTCCTCGTTTGGAACTATCCCTTAAGGGCCAAAATAAGTAAATAGATAAAAATTTTACTAAAGACTATTTTGTAAGAACCTAAATGTGAAAAAAAATATTTGAAATATTTAATATTCGGCACATTGAAAATGTGGCTTTTTTACCAAAAAAAATATTAAAAAATATTATATACAACAATGAAAAAAAAATTAATTACAAAAATAGAGGAAATTTTTTAAACATTTTCGGACCAGACCGAAAATGTATAAGAAAATTCTTTTTTTTGAAAATTTTTTCTAAAATTTTTTTTTTAACATTTTCCTCCATTTTTGTAACTAATGTTTTTTTTTTCATTGTTGTATATAATATATTTGAATTTTTTTTTTTGGTAAAAAAGCCTGAAAATGTTAAACTTTCACTTTTTTATGAAAACCTCTCACTTTTATTCAGAAAAAAAATTCTTAAGATATTTGTTAGTAAAACTCAATATAACAAAATCATGTATTCATATTTAATCCTTAGTTAATAAAATGATAAATAGAGACTTTTGGGGGAAATTTTATACGTTTAACTTTTAATTTGCTCATTTTAAGAAAAATATTCACAGATTTTATCTAATTTATTTAAGACTTGGTCAAACTAAATACAAAAAAAAATTAATATAAGTCTTGTGCTATTTTTTAATCATAAAGTTTTCCCACATCTGGATATTAACTATATGGTTTTTCTGTTTTCATAATTAATATAATCCCATAAACTTGGTAGCAAATAAATTTGTACACAACAGTATTGTTTTTAACATTTATGGGGCCCTATAACAGCCTATCACACACTAGTTTGATGCTCAATTTGCAGTGAAGGACAATGCACAATGTTACAAGCAGAGCACTGAACACCTGCTAGCTTGTCTCTCATGGGGACCAGCTTGTTCTGATCATCAAGGAATCTAAGGGCTTTCTTTTCCAGCTTGGAGGGCATAACCTTTAACATTCACAGATTATCTTTAGTTTGCTGACATAGGTCTATACATATTCTGAAATTTGAATTAGTTATTTTCGGAACCTTACAAAATTCTAGGACTAAGTTTGTATTATTCCTTGTGCTGATTGGGTGAATGTAGGCATGATGCAGAGCAGTAAAGCAGTGAATAATTCTGATCCTGTAGTTAAGAAATTACCGCATTGCTATATGTATAACAAAAAATCAGTCAAAACAACCAACAAATTGTGCACAATATATATAATATAAATTGCACAATGAATATTACATATTGTGCACGTATATATCACATGATGTGCACAACATATATCACATGATGTGCACAATATATATACAAAATGCACAATATATAGACTATTTTGAGTATTTTTTTTTGTTGTGCACCAAATATTTCCCAAATTATTATTGTCTGCTCTTAGGCTATGGTCAATGAGTTGTACAGGAGAAAAATACATGGATAAAATTATTTACTAAAATTTGTGTATTTTTTTAACTTCTAAAACATTTAGATAGATGAGACAACAAAAACAATCATGATAAAATGTAGTGTATAAAAATAATAAAAATGCAACTTGACGGACACGAAATGCCCGACAAAATGCTAATATTTATAAACAGTGTAGTATCTTTGCTTCATTGTTGAAATTTTATAGATCTGCATCCACCTAATGTTCTATAAGCATGCAAAAATTCATGGTAGTTGTTTGAAGAGCTGCATGAACATGCTGTAAAAAGGATACCAATCAGAATCATTTAGCAAGGTACCATTATTACACCTGGCAGGTCCCAAGTTTTCAAACTTTATAGTTATAGGTGATGCTGGCAGATAACATTGACAAGAAGATAAAACCAAATCCTAGTAGGTCCTGCTAGTGTTTGACTTGTTTAATCATAGAGAGGGTCTTGAAGCCATTCTCCTATCTTGGTTCATAGGAGCTTGGTTCCAAATAGCATCTCAATCCTAGCCCATTATTAAAATGAAATGTTTCTATTGTGAATAGTATTTCATGTGTGTTTGGTTCTGTATTCGTAGAAGGAAAATACTAAATGTATATAGTACAGTACTCTTCTATTCATTTTCCACCTCATTCAAATATTGACAACTTTGATGAATATGTTTGCAACTGTACTATGTACCAATAGCACTCCCCTTCGTGGAATTGATTATGAGTAGAATTAATCTAATTGGTTTATATTTTCAGGTCCAAGTAGAGAGGAATGCACCTACTACTAAACATCTAGAATATGAAATTTTCATTATCAATTTCTAATTCCTATTCTCTGCTTTTCAAGATTTCACGAAGAAAACAATGAAATCAACATCAGAAAACAGCATATTTCTTGTTTAGTTTCCTATTCTCACCCTTTTTATCATTTCTACTTTCTGCCATTTCGTTCATAAAATCCTGAAATACAAAAAACGGTTTAAAAACAAAATAAATAGAAACAGAAACCAAAACGGACTCGAATGGTACTTATTTCACATTCACTAGCTTCCTCCTTCTACTTGTTATTCGGTGGGCAGTGTTTTCAGTTGTGTGTTGGAGGGTAATAGCCAGCATGCCCTGAAAGTGAAGATTACAGCTCAACATACATACCAATGTCAGAACAAATGTATAATGCCAAACCTAAAATATGTTGGCTTTGGATACTTAAGTGGCTTTGGATATCACTCTACCACTTTACACTTCTTTTCTCCACCATTAGATCAAAACATACGTATACTATACGTACCATTTGGTATGTACCAATAGCATTACTCTTTGTGTAAAGCTCCTATTGCAGAATTAAATGGTATCAGGGTCAATAAAATGCGGTGCTTTAAGATCAAATGACAAGAATTACTGTAAAATGATAATTTATACAAATCTCTTAATGTAGTGCAAGAATTACGCAGTAAAAAAATTAAATAAACATGTATCCTGTACAATCTCACTTAAAGAAAAAAAAGAATCAAAGAATGACCTGTGTTGTGTATTATTTTGATCTAGCATTGACTGCTGATACAAATCTTCATTGCCTCACACACATATTAAGCATATTTTAGGGAATTATGTGTACACCAGCAAGTAAAGGTGTTCTTGATAGTTGACATGATATGTACTCCAAATCGCGCGTTGTAAATTACTGCAGTTTTCCTGAACTCGAGTGGTTTCCAAGGGATCAAAATCGCAGAACCGGCCAAAAATAGCGCTCGCTTCATCGTTCAGTTGTTGAGTAACCTTCATGCTAGAAGCTTCGGTATTAACTCGAAATCAGGAAGGAAAATGCTAAATGTACATACCATTTTAACTCTCCACCTATTTTCCACCACATTCAAATGTTGGCAACTTTGATGAATATATTGGCAACTTGTCAACATATTCATCAAAGTTGGCAATATTTGAATGGGTGGATGGTATTGTTCTATGTACAAATAGCAGTCCCCAATCAGGAATCAGCCTGTGAGTCATTGCACATACACTCAGGAACAGGATACTTTGTGACATCCCTCCCAGCCTTGATCGTCCTGAGTTCTGGTTGCCCCAATGAGTCCTGATGCAGTTCCTTCATAATGCTGTTAAACTCTTCTTCAGATAGGGAAGAATTCAGAAAATAGGGCAGCATGTGTCTTTTGTTCGGGGTTATATATTTCTTGTGGCCGGCGTAAGCTCGGTGACCCTGGAATGAAACATTTTTAATCTTCACAAATTAGAAACAATAGCAAATGAAGATTCAAGTGCAAAGTATCATATTAATAGACTAAATACCCAAAATGGTCCTCAGAATTTGAAAGCTTAATATTGATCCTTCACATGTTTGTACAATGGTTTCTTTGTTGAACGGACAGTATGGAAGGACGAATTTGTCCTCCTTTTGAAATGTGAAGGATCAAATTGGACTTTCCAATTCTGAGGAACCAATTTGTCCCGCGATGATATTTCTGGAGGACTAAGATGGGTATTTAGTCCATATTAATATTATACAATCACTGATAACTTGATGATAAGCATACCTGAATTGCATGCCCCATGTTTCCTCCATGAGACGGCATGAAAACGTCGCTCTTCTCGGAGACTATGTAGTCGATTGCAGCCATTAGAGAAGCCTTATTTGCAAATGGTTGTAGCTCTCCCGGCATAGCGAGGTCTTCCTTGCTGTAAAAATGAGGAAACTCTTGGATTAATGGAAGCAAAGCCTCTATTCCACCCAATGGTTGTCCTCCAGCCCAATAAATTCTTGCATTTTTCGGTGCGCCAAGAGCTTTAAGCAGCCTAAAAATTGAAACAAATACATCAATTAGAAAATTCAGCTTTTTTAAAAGCCAAACAAGACCTATCTAAACACAAGTGTTCATTATCCTGACCTGGTAACTTCCACTGCATTCAAGGGGCAAAGACCAGCCATCTTCCTTTCATGGTAAGTCATGTTTGATTTTGCAGTCAAGAGCTCCGGCCGTTGAATCCTCTCGTTGTTTACAATTTCGTCGTACTCGGGACTCAAACCAGGTAAGCAACCAGTCCTCACCCAGACATCCTTTTCCATTCGTAGGTGAAGAGCAAGGTAAGGTCCCTTGCTCATCATCCTCTCTGCGAGCTTGTCGCCGAGTTCCTGAACCGGCTTGGCAAACCTCAGCGCGTGAAAAGCAACCTGAAAGATAAGGCTATAGTTTTCAGAATCTGCTATCATTTGTAAGATAAATAAATTCTCTCTCTGGCCATTTTGATTTTCCCTCTTCCACATAAAAGAAAGGACTTCGCAATACCTTGCATCGAAGTTTCTGAAGATCAGAAGGAAGATCCTTTGAAAGCCTTGAATCCAACCCGCGTAAAAGCAAAACACCCTCTCTGGTGAGCTGCATAGTACAACAAAGGTTACAGTTAGAAGATAAAACATTCCTTGGTCAACTGAAAAATCAATTCAAGCTTATATACATTAGCTTATAAGCAGCAGATTACAGGCAAATTGATAGGAGACTGGTGTTGTTTGATTTCCGTTTTCATTTTCTGTTTTCATTTCCTGTTTTCTCTGTTTTCAAAATTTTGTGAAGAAAATACCGAAAACAGAGAAAACAATAAAATCATGTGTTTTCTCTGTTTTCAAAATTCTGTGAAAGAAATAATGAAAACAGAGAAAACATGACATGAAAACAAAAAATGAAAACAGAAACCAAACAACATTATTTGTCTAAAACATTGCAACTTTACTCACAACTCTACCTATATTCTTACATAGCCGGTCCCAAGCCCGGATAAAAGAGGAGGGTTGTGTTACTTGGTATCCATAAAATGACCATATACAAAGTTAGTCAACAAAGAACTAAGGCATGATAAAAGCATTACTGGTTGAGTGTATACTCACAGAAACAGAACAAAAACAGAACACAACAAAAGCAATGATAAACAACTCTTACTCTTCTGTGATATCTTGAACGGATCCAGCTGGGAGTGACATGGAGGGGAGGGCTTCCCTCCACCGGCTTTGTCATCAGGTGCGTCGACGGCAAAGCCGAAACCACCCGAACATCATCGGCAAGAACACTCTTGAAGTGCTCCAGATCAAATATATCACCAAATTCACTGCAACCAACCAACAGAAGAAACATTACACAAATAAGTAAATTCATCAAAGTTCTACAAAACTCTCCCCTGGAATCCACAAATAAGGAAAGAAATTTAATGGAACATTAGAAAAACATAGAAGTCTACTTCACAAGGAAAGAAATTTAATTAACACCAACAAAGAAATTTTTCCTGTATAAGGAAAAAAAAAATCTACTTTTCACTCTTAACCTGCATCTTCAATGCTGGTATATATCAAAACTCAAAATTTAGTCCAAATTTGAACTCATGAATAAGCTAACCCCCAAATCTTCATGTAAGAACAATAAAAAATAATCAAGAACAAAACATATATACTATATATATACCTTTCATCACCCCAAATGACATTGACTTGTAATATGGGAACAACAAGAGCAGCACCAAGAATCCTAGCAATGACAACAGCATCAACAATCTGGTTCCTCTGCTGGTTCAACCCACCAGAGACCACAACCATGAGATACTTTCTCCTGTTCTTGAGAATCCATTCACTAGCTTTCCTATAATCCCTTGTGAAGCTCAAGCAAGGCTTGTACCCTAACCCATTTGGTTGCATCCAAAACTCACTCTTCTCCTCATCACTACTAGGCCCTTGTGAAGCTCTAAACTCCACATGAGACCTAACAAATTCATTTTCCAAGATACCCCTTTTGAAAATTTCACCTTTTTGGCCATTCTGTGGTTTCTGCTCTCTGTGCAGGACAACACCAAAGTTGGTTTTTTTATGCACATTTGGGGCTGTGAAACATGGGTATGAAGAGAATGGTGTGTCAAGGTTGATTCCAAACTTGAGCATCCCAATGAAACCAACAAGGAAAAGGGTGAGGAACCAGAGTCTTGGCCTCCTCCTGCATATTATTGTGGCTAAGGTTGTGAATAGCCTTGTGCTGCTGTTCCTTGATGACTTCTTTGGGGAATCAAGAAGAGATTGAAGGGAAGAGGATGATATTGAATTTATGATCTGAGATGGTACTGAGATGTAACACAGCTTCTTGGCATTGTTCTTTGACTTTGCCATTGAACAAGAGATTCAAAATAAGAAGCCAGAGACAGAAACAGAGAAAGAAACAGAGTTATATTGCTTTTTTCTTTTGCTCTGTTTTATAAGCTCAGAAGAAGATGAAGAACTCGGAGAAGATTATTACTAGTGCGTTTGTTTGGTGTGCTCTTAAAAGAGCTTACTTTTTTCATTCATTCAAAGCTTTGTTGATTTTTTCCTTTCATTTTGTAGAGAGAGAGAGAGGGAAGGCGAAGTCAGAGATGAACAAAGGGGAATGAAGAAGGAGGAAACTATGGTTTGGGCAAGTTTTTGTTGTTGTGAGCTTAATTTAAAGAGCCAAATTTTCTTCCACTTTTTATGCAGAGTGACAGTACTATACATATCAGTTACGAAATTTTATAATTTCATTTTTTTAAATTATTAATTTAATTTTTAAAATATTAAATTAATATATAATATTAAAAATTAAATTAATAATTTTAAACATTTCATTATTATAGACGGTAATAAATAATGGCTAATTTTGTAATTTATAAAAGTATTTCTTTAATATCAGTGCATATTTTTCTTAAATATTTTTTATCATCATTTGATTTTCATAAAACTTTATTTTAATATTTAATTTTTTATTTTCCACTTTTCAATATGAAAATGTATACATTATATATATATATATATATATATATATATATAAATATTTATATATACAAAATAGCACTATTCGTTTTTGTAAGAGCAAAGAGAAAAGAAATATATATATATATTAATGTTCTCATGTAAGATATTTAATGTGCATTTTAAAAATATTATGAAAAATTTTATATAGTATTATTTTTTTAATAGCTTTATAAGAGAGATAATGTATAATTAAATATGAGGAAACATTAAAATTTATTTATTTTCAAATTATTAAATAAATCATTTTCTTAATATATATTTTTGGTTACAATCATTTTCATAATATACTTGCATGAATCAAAATGAATATTTATTAGAAAATAAAAATATTCAATTAAATTGAGTGCTTATAAAGATATTGAATAATATATTTTAAGATCATGAAAGAATATGTGAGTTGGGATTGTTCATTAGAACTTAGCATTAACTATGACATTATCCATCTCTGTCTTTGTTTATGGTGATCTAAATTTTTCAACTATTGATGGATGAATGGTATATTGTTGGTAGGGAATGACCCTTAAGCACCTTTTATTTGCTCTTAATAATACATAAATGATCGCAAATCTAGGGTTAGATTTTCCACTTGGATCCATACCATCAATTTTTTTTAGTTTAATTATTATGCACGGACAGTGAAAAAGTTTTATACTATCAATTATTCATATTAATTGATTTATGTGATTTTTTAATTAGTAAGTGTTTGAGTTAAAAATTATTATTGATATGTCAATCTATAATTGAATGTATGTGTAAAATTACTTTACACTGATTCAGGATTTATCTTAAACTTTCTGTTTAAGATGATAAATGAACTGCTAAGTAGATATAAACATTTAAGAATAAGTAAGACAAAATTGATAAAATTAATAGAATTCACATATTTTATAAGTAAAATGTTTAAATATTTAAAAAAATTTAATTTATAAATAATATTACTCATTTTTAATTTCATCCAAATTTGGTGAGGGGTTTGATATTTAATGAGCGCTAACCACCATCTGACTTGAACATCAAGATGTGTTTGGTACATCAAAATTTATTCATGAAAATTTCTTCTCGTTTTTATCTCCAAGCCTAATACATTCCATTAATAATTCTACTAATGGTAGATATATAATGAAAAATCAGTCAATATATTTAATGGATTCATTTTGATTTTGGCCCAAATAATTATTGAAATTGTAATTGTAATAGACCGAATAATTATAAGCTAAAATTTCATTTATTAATTGATTTAACTAATTTTTTATTATACATTTAGTATCGCTCGTAATTCTACCTCTCCGACACGTGACATGAGAGTTACTAACTAATGAAATCAGGTTTAGTTTGCTAGCTCTTCGAGGAGATGCTACATTATGTACCTTTTTATCTTCAATTAAAAAAAAAGGGTTCTTTTTCTAATAAGCATGTAAGTGCATATATTTATTAAGATACTCAAAATAAATAAATTTTAATAAATTTAAAAAGTAATGATGAATCTCTTATAATGAAAATATAAAAATATATATTCCCAAAGAAATATTTTTACTTTATAAGGATACTTATAAATAAAACTCTTAAAAAATAGTTTACCTCTAAATTTTTAAAAAGATTATATTAATTCCCTTAAATACATAAGTGCTATCAATTTAATTTTCTAAAATATTTGTGATGCAAATTTAGTTTTTCTTTTTATACTTCCAGTTTAGTTTTTATTATATATATATATATATATATGATATCATTTAACCCTTAAAAAAACTCAAAATCAATTAATAATATATATATATATATATGGGACATATCAAGTGAGAGGGATGAGAGTGAAAGGAATAAATCTGGACCATTGAATTTTACTTGAATGGTCAAGATTAGAACATAAAGTCATGTGACTTTTTTAAGTGGTTATGTGACATTTTAAAATCTTTTAATCTTGACCATCCATGGATGATTTTATGACCAAGATTTACTTCTCTCACTCTCACATAATTTTAACATTCTTTGGCACCCAAAGAGTCATACATCATATCTTTTATTTTATCAATTTACTTTCATTTTTTTTATATATATTCTTCAAGGGAAGAACAAATAGTCAAATATAACTTGAAGATTCGATAGTGAAAGGAGAAATTACGTACTTTATTTTAAATTGGGATTTATTCGGTACCCAATATTTTTTTTTGTATCGATATTCAATTGTATGTTTAACCTACTAATATATGTTAAAGTAAATATAATTTTGTACCAACAGAGCATGGTGGTCACGATTGCAGCCTTCCTAGATTCGTCTCATTCCCAATCACATCTCTTCTTCATCTTTATTGTATAATGCGCTCTTTCTCTAACGACAAGTTATGAATTGTGTTTTTTTCTTCATAAATTGATAAAGTTAGAGAATATCAATATAAATTAAATTAATTTTTTAAGATTACTTACCTAATATGTTACCATTTATATAAATTTAATTAATTTTATCTATAAATCATGACAAATATATGTGTTGGGTATTGGTATCCTATATTTTTCTGGGTACCTAATCAAAATCCTAATTTAATATGTAATCAGTTAATTCAACAAAGTAGTCATACCTCTTGGAAGTATAGGATAGATAGAGGACCTTATGAGTTCTATCAATGTTCATTTACATTTTGCTATTCTAGGTCGGATGATCATTTTCTACCTTATAACATGCGATGCACAATATTTAAAAAATTAATTCAATTACATTTACATGTACATATAAATATTACATCTACCTATATATATTTAAAATTTAATTTTTATTTATCGATAATGTACAACTTTTTTACTCAATTATTCAATCATGTGTTATCACGTCAGTCATGATTGTGATTTCTCCCTCACAGTACCTAGTACCTGATAAGTCATATAAACTTAGTGTTTTGATTAAATGATATATAAAATAATTTTACATAATTGTGATTGTATCATCAAAATTAAACCATATGTTTATATAAAAAATCGATGTTTGACTGACTATTCCACTAATTCGATCAACTAAAATCACTCACGACCTTCCCACTATAGATACAGTAGATGTATAGTGTACATAGATAATTGTTGTTTCAAAAAATAACAATTACAGAAATGTGAAGGGAATGCAACAAATTATGGAAATTGATACACATGAATGCCTCCTCCTAATTCTCGAAGATACATTTTACAAATTAATAAATAATGTTAGATCAATAATTATTTCTCTTAATAATTAATACAACTTTCTTAACATCTTTTCCATTGCTCATTAGTATTTATTATCTCGCGCGCTTTTTAATTATTATTCACTATATTTATTTTTTATTATATTAACTAATAATATGATTAATAATTATTATTATTATTATTTATTTAAAATTTCTAAATGGATAGATAAAAAAATTATTTTTCAAATTAAACAAATGAAAAAGAAAAATGAAGAGAGTATAAAAAAAGTTATATTAGTTTTTACTATTTTAAATCTCAAAAAAATTTATTTATTTATTTATTTTGTAGAATTCCATATTATAATTACTCAGCTCGTAATATATTTTTGTGTAGGGTTCAACTTGTATATCTCGAGAGGAATGTTGCATCGCTCATGATAGGAGCCAGCTGCAAGGGAGCGATAAAGGGATCATGTCATGTGACTTTGCCTCCATTTCACTCACCTTTATTCATTTTCTTCTTTCATATTCATATTCAGTAATGAGAGCTATTATTTGAATATGAATATATATAGTTGTTCAATATTATTAATTCTAGGGAATATTCTCATCTTTTAGTACATTTGTTACCCCACTTGTAAGATGTTTTTACAAATTTTAGATCTAGTTTATGTGAAAATAATGTATTTTCAATATGAAAAAGTCTTTATGTATAACTGAAGGGGCTAACAAAGAGTCAATGCATAACATCAAATGAATATATTTAACGTTAATTTAAACAACTTATTTAAATTCTTATATAATAGTAATATACAAGAAGTAACTTATAATGAAGTTATTTTGAATGTGTACATACAATAACAAAAAAAATTATTTTAATTATTTTTAAAAGTGCTTATAGAGAAGTCAAATATTTTGACTATTTTAAAAGCACTAAAATAAATTATATATATAGCTAAATATGACGCATGTATAACATCTGATAAGTCAGAAAAGTACTATTATATATCCAAATGAATCCTTAATATTATTATTTTTTTAATATTTTTATGTATAATATTTAATAAGTTGACTTTTTAATTTATGGATTAATTTTAATTTTATATATAGCATTACCGATTAAATACCTTTATAATCAATTGCTTTTTCGTTTGATATCTAAAGATTATATTATAAAACTAATATCAAAACATCAAATTTTATCATCGTATTAATTAACAGAATAAAAAAAGTGCTATAGTCTTTAGGTATTGCAAAACATACATAAAATTTTCTAATTATTTAAAAGTGTATAACTATATAAATAGCAATTAAAATCGGTCTAAAATAAGGGTAAAACCCACGTTAACAATGCACTAAATCAAATTTATAGTCTTTATTATTACGTTGTTATTAAACAATGTCATATATATATTTTGTAGTACGACGATTTAGTGATAGATTATTTAATTTGTTGGTACAATTATATCAGAATAAATATATGTCATAAGATGCATGAACATGCATGTCAGCATTTTAATTTCTCTTGTGACTTATCTTGTAGTTGCAAGATAATGCATTAATATATATATATATACTATATTATATATTATATATATATATATATTCTGCAATACATACATACGTATTAATCATTATGGAATGGATAATGAGGGGCGTCGAGAGCGGGTACGGGTATACATACATCCCATATTCAAATCAAGTGAAATGAAATGTAAAATAAATGGAAAAAAAATTAAACTCATTGTTCTATTTGCGATCAGAATCAATATAGTAATCAAATAAATATTTTAACAAATGATTAATAGTGTTATTTTAAAACTTATTTCATACGATACGATTCTTTCTTTTTTTTTCATGGGTAGTCTTCACACTTAGTTTATCCTCATTTTTTATTTTTATTTTACTTGAAAAGCTTAATTATTATACCTTTGTTATTTAAAAGGAATTTAAATAATATGAATTATAATATAAATTAGTAATAAATTATACAAAACAATTATATACTAACACGACTATTTATATAACTCATTGTTTGGTGAAACTTTATTTTTAACTAATAATATAAGATTATTTAGATGAAATATTCAAATTCATTCTTGTAAATTGGTCAAAATAAAATAGTCTCTTCAAAATTTGAAATTTTAAATATATTTATCCAAAATTAAAAATCAAACAAATTGATCATAAAAAAAATCAGATAAATTAGTTCCTCAATATTTTATTAAAAATTGTCAATTAATTTCTATATGAGAAAAATTAATTTGTCCAATTTTTTAATTAGTAAGATAAATTAAAAAGACTAATTTTTATCAAAATTTGTCTTGAGAATCTATTTATCTAATATTTATAATCTTGAAAAAGTTTATTTTTTAAAAAATTAATCTAATTGATTATAAATTTTTTAGATACGAATTTGGATGTTATCTATTACTCCATACATTTAACTTATGAAAGCGGTTCTGACTTGAAATGTGAAATACTGAGCTGGGCGCTAGTACCAACTTGCCAGCTGGAGCCTCATCACACACTGCTGTCAAAAGATGCCACGTGGATGATAGTGACACTTCCAGCATTGCCACATGGGATATTGCTCTTCGGGTTATGTTATGTAGGCTCCACTTACCATGCCTTTTACTTTGTCCGAGGTAGATAGGACCAAAGCTTTTGAAACTCGGAAACACGTACAAAAGGAAAAAATAATAATAATAATAATAATAAACGAGAATTTAGCTAGAAAATTATTCTTACAATAACTGTTATTATTTTCATTTAATTATATATATAGGAAATAATTACTATATATGTAAAAAAATTTATAATATCCGTTAATAAAAAAGAGATTATTATCTGTCTTATTTTAAGTTTAATTATAAATAATACTACAAATTCTAATAGTTTTATCAATTTTTTAATTTAATGTCTATAATTTAAAAATTTAAAATTGAGTTCCTTTTATTTTAATTTTTTTAATTGAATCTCTAACATTAATTTTTGTTAAAAATTTATTTAACCATATTTTAAAAATATGATTAAATATAAAAAGAAAAGAAAATATTACTAAATTTTGATCATATATATGTTAATTATTTGTATTTTTATTTTATTTTTGTATTTTGTAGTTTTATTTTATTTTATAAAATATTTATTTTATTTTATTTTTTTAATTAAATTTTTATTTATATATTATGATAAGTAAATTAAAATAAATAGATATAAAAATAATTAGAAATAAAATTAAAATAAAATATGGTCTTACTCTTTAGATTTTACTATATATTTAATAGAATTATTTCTGCGCACATAAATGGGAAACGGTAATTAATAGAAATATATAAGTCTAATAAGTAATAACCTAATTATAAAGGCCCCATAATAAAATATGATGTGTAAAGTTAGTTGGTTAGCTAATGATTTTATTGATTATTCTCTTATTCTAACATTTGTGGTGTCAATGGGGGACACGTGAATGTTTGAAGTCACGAGTTCTTTTTAAAATTTGCAAGTTTGTTTAGTTCTTAATTTCTTATAGATAGAAACTAGAAAGTAAGGCAATATGTAAACTATACATTATTCCATGATTATTTCTATATTTAATTAGAAGCAATCAGAATTTGAATCAATAATTTCTGCTCCAGTCTCTATCCACTTACTGCCTCCTTTCTTTTTTTTATTTATCCAGCTAGTCTACAAGAATAATTATGAAAGAATTTAAAGATATTTTACTTTTAATAAAATTTAAATATATTTTTATGATATTATTATTACTGTCATTATTTTTTAATTACTCATCATACTTACTCTTTCTTTAATTAATAAAGAGTATAATTAGAAAAAATTAATAAAAGTTATCTAAAATTCCTATAAATGAATATATATATGTATATATATGAAAAACTATAATTTTTAAAATCAACAACTAAAAAAAGAAGAAAATATTTTATTATAAATTTTGTTAACAATAAGTGTCTTTAAAATAAACAGTGTTAAGAGAGTAAAAATAAAAATATATATTCTTCCTAAAAAATGTATTTATATTTTATTTTGCAAGCTGTAGACCATTAAATTTTTTAAATCTTCTTAAATATTTTTATTTAAAATAATCTTAATAAACCCAATAAAGTTAGCAAAACATTCTATTATATATATTCACTAAAGTTCAGAAAAAGACAGATTTATTGCTTCTGATGACTGGAACATTTTAAAAAAACACCAGAAAATAATTGCCTTTATTTTATTAAATGATAAACCCAATAAAAAGTCATCTACCTTCACTATAAAGGCTCATCAATTTTGATGCTTATTAATACTAATTTCAATAATTTTTTTTTTCATGTCAAATATCGTGTTTTTTATTTTTAAATTGTAATAACACATGTAATTCCATTATTATTTTATTAAATTAAATAAAATGTTATTTATCTAAAAAAATTTTTATATATCCACAATATTTTTAAAACTATTAATTCAACTTTTAATATATTATTAATTTAATATTTAAAAGTTGGATTAATTCAACTTTTTCATACCTATTATTATACCTCCAGTATCATTTCTCTTTCATTCTTGAATATTACTCCAAGGGACCACTAGTCATCTTTCTTTCTCATTATTAATGCTTTAGGTAGTTTAGTCATTTTAATATATTTTTTTATAAAATTAAAAATATTTATTGAATTTCTTAATCTACGTATAAAAATCTTAAAAGACCAATATTTTGAAATGGAATGAGTAAATCAAAAGAAAAAAAAAAAAGAATTACGAAAAATTTGGCATGATGTAACTTAAAAGAGAAGTGTTAGATTTGCGTGGGGAAGAGGAAAGCATTTACGAATTATTAGTGAATGATTAAGTGAAGTGAGCCGAACTATGACAAATAATGATGAAACCATGAGAACAATGACACTACATTCCTATCTTTGTTTGTTAGTGACTGCTCTGAAGTGGGAAGTTCATAATGACATTGAGAATGGCCCTTTCTTCTTTCTTCGTTCATGTTCTCTTTCTTTCTTTTTGCTTATATATCTAAAATGTTACGAAGGAAATGTTATGAAGGATGAAAACATCTATATTAAAGTGTGTGCACTTGTTCGATATATGATGAATATTGATATGCGATGAGTTGGATACTATTAGTGAATGTTAGTTAAGCTTCCTCATTCAATGTCCTATAAATATTTGTACCAGACTCTATTCAATATTCAATACATCATAATTACAATTTTCTACTTTTCTCTCCCTCTTCTCTAGTTTTCTTTCTCTCAGTTTTCTCTCTTCTATCATGGTATCCAGAACTTATCGTCATTGAGCTTCGATCCGTAACCACCTCTCCACTTCCGCCATGTCTGGAACCTTCCACCAGAATGCATCAAATTATTCCGAGGAAGAACATAGTGATGACGGTGATGATCATCGTGCATCGAAGAATGTTGGCTCTAATGGAAATAATAGATCGACAATGAATCTCAATTTGCCAACATTGTTCAATCATCATCCTCTCACAATCAAACTCGATTTGAAGATTATTTCTTTGAGGAGACAAGTTCTAGCCGCAGTCAAATTCGATCCACAATCTTCTTGCGTATTTGGACGGAAGAAGAAATATCCACAGAAATTCGATTTAGAGGTTGATAAACAAGCAGATCGCATCTTTGAAGCCTATACTCTTTGGGAAAGGCAAGATCAACTTATGGCGTCATGGTTGATGGCATCGATGACTGAGAACATTCTCACAATTGTGTTTGATTGTGAACATTTGAATCAAACCTAGTATAAACTTGATGTCTATTTTGCCTCTTTCACTTATGCAAGAGTCCAACAACTCAAGAATTAATGAATTACGCAACATATCTAAAGGAAATGCAACGATTGAAGAGTTCTCTTCGAATCAAAGTGTTAATTAATGTTCTTGTCTCGATCGGTTCACTAGTTATTGAAGACGATGAACAACATTTAACATATTCTAGAAGGACTACCAAGTGAATATTAGGCTTTTGTCACTGCGATCTCTACTAGATCTGAGCCACTTCGTGTTGAACAAGTTGAATCTCATCTTCTAGTTCAACTAGCACGTATTGAAAAGTTGAATTGTACCTCACAGCCACTAATGCAAGCACACCTTATTGGATCTGGTCAAAACTTTGCTAGTAATAAAAGTCACGAGAACCGTGGTTCTTACAAAGGAGGCAGTGGATTTCGTGATCGTGTCCACTTTGAAGGACGACATGAGGACGAGGTGGACATTTCTATGGGAGAAATGCTGATCTCACTTGTCAATTATGTAACAAACAAGGACACACTATTTTTTTTTTACTGTTGGCACCGCTTTGACCAAAACTTTCAACTTTCTCTGACCTCACCTCACCTCACCCTGCTGCTAACCTCACTATCACCTCAACCAATTACCATCCACAGTTCCCTCACTCTCAACGCTAACACACTAAGCCTCAACTTTTTCATCCAATACCAATGCATACCTCAGCTCCTAAAAATACAACATCCTTTCCTTCTGCTTTAGTGATTGCCCAGGCCTACCTCTGTAAATGATCCAGTCTGGTATCCTGATTCAGGAGCTACCACTCATGTCACTCATACTTATCAAAACCTCATGCATTCTCAACCACACACAGGGTCTTACCACTTACATGTTGGTAATGGTCAAGGTTTGCCTATTTCTCATATAGGTTTCTCTAAAATTATTCCTCTTTCAAATTCAAAGCATGCATTGTCTCCACAACTTAAGTAGCGGGTGCACTGCAGTATGCAACCATTACTAGATTGGAGATCAGTTTTAGTGTTAACAAAGCTTGCTAATTTATGAAACAACCCACAACTTCTCATTGGAAAACAGTAAAAAGAATCTTAAGGTACCTACCTGGCTCATCAACACATACATGGATTGGGCTTCCACCAACCCACTCAACCTCTTGTGTTAAGGGGATTCTATGATGCTGATTTGGCCAATGATATTGATGATAGAAGATCAACTTCAAGGGCATGTGTATTTTTAGGCCCAAATTTAGTGTCTTGGTGGTCAAAGCAAGAAGTAGCTTACCGTAGCAAGATCAAGTACCGAGACTGAATATTGAAGCCTAGCTAACTCAACAGCAGAAATTATGTGGCTATAGTCTTTACTGGATGAACTTCAAGTTCAGAATGGAGAAAATGTGATTTATTGTGATAACATGAGCACAACGATGCTTGCTCAAAATCCCATCCTACACTCTAGAACAAAACACATGGAACTAAGTCTATTCTTTGTTAGAGAACAAGTTTTGCAAGGAGAACTTCATGTGGCTCACATCCCTACATCAGATCAACCAATAGACATCCTTGCCAAAGCAATTTCCAGCAGTAGGTTCAATTTCCTCAGAGAGAAACTCATGGTGACAGACCCTAGAAGATCAAAATAATGGCAACAATAGGAACTCCAAATTGAAGGGGCGTGTTAGTGAGTTTAATATGTGTAGATTCTCTTCATTGAGAGGGCATGCTAGTGAATGTTAGTTAACTTACTATGCAAGCTTCAGTGTCCTATAAATATTTGTACCATACTCTATTCTATATTCAATACATCACAATTACATTTCTCTACTTTTCTTCGCCTCTTCTCTAGTTTCCTTTTTCTCTGTTTTATTTCTTCTATTAGATACACGTTCGTACATGTTCGAAAAATAATTTATTTTAGGTTGGACACATGCATAACGACATTATCTGACACATCTATATTAAAGTGTGTCCACGTGATTGATATACGGTGAATGTCGATATTTGTGGGCACATAGTCGATACACATCCGTACGTGCATGTCTGTAAGATAACTTCTTTTAGATTGAACACGTGTGGAACAATGTAGACACAGTTCAGACATATATGTCATGACACACCATAAACATGAGTCAAATACATCATGAACATGATGTCTTTTTTAATTCTTTTAGTTTTTGTGAATAAAATTAAAGTGAAACTCAACTCAAATTTATTACACTTAAAAATTCAAAATATTATTAACTCAAAACAAGAGAGGTTTTACTTAGAAATATTAACTATACTCTCTCCATCTAATTTTATTTGTCTTTCTAAATTTCTTTTTGTCCAATATTATTTATTATTTTAAAGATTCAAGAAAATATTTATTATTTTTTTATAATTTTACCTTTATATATACCTCTCTTATTTCGTATAATAACTACAACATAAAAGATATTACAAGAATAATTTTAGAGTAAACCCCCAATCAAGTTGGTCCCTGATAATTTTCTCGGTGGACAAGGTAGTCCCTGACATTGAGAAATTGACAAGTTAGTCCTTGACAATTTCAATTTTCAGACAACTTTAGTCCCTAAACGGATTCCATTATTTCGAGGGACTAATATGGCTTATTTATTAATTGTTAGGGACTAGAAAAAGAAATTTAATAAAATGAATCCTATAAATTATGATATGAATATTGACTCATATTCATTCTAATTATATATTAATTCCAAGCTACATATAACTACTCCGGTAAATATTAAGTCTCTATTTAGATGTATTACTATCAAAAAGCAAATATGTTGGACAATTTTCCAATCAAAGAAGTAACAATATTTTAGTATGTTCGGTGTATAGGAATTTAATTAAGTTTTCCTAGATGCAATAAATATATAGTTTATGTTAATGAAGATATGATACTAAACAGTTTGAGAAGAATGAAAGCAACAAGTGTATATATATATATATATATATATATATATATATATGTATGTATATATAAGATTCAAAAATTAATAAGTAGTTATATACACTAGCTCAGCATGATGATCAGGTACGTTTGTATATATGACTGACATGTTTGTTATAGCAAAAGCTGGACAGGCTGTGATACATATAAATTATATTATTTAATTTTTCCAGAAACTATGAGAACATAAACATTATTGAATATATAATTCTTTTAAAATAAGTCAACAAATTTATAGCATCGATTGCATGTCTAGGAACCATTTCAGTTATTTACAAATTCAACTATCAAAAATATTAAATAAATATTTTTATGTACACCATAAAATCAGTCATCATTAACCACCATATATAATAATTCAACATTTTAAAATTAGTAATTCATTTTTTAAAAATACTGGATTAATGTATAATAATAAAAGTTAGATTATTAGTTTTAAAATATTAAATTATTACACACATGATAACTAATTTTATAATATATATATAACATTACAACTCAAAATATTATTGTATGTATGAATAATACCATTCTTCGACTATATATATATATATATATATATATATATAAATTGCTAGAATCAAGTAATCAACCGTGATAGTTACTGACAAATAATTATATACATGTAATTATTTTCTAAAGCAAAGTAATAAAATGTTATTACTTTTTCAATTGAAAAATTACCCAACATATTTGTTTTTTGATAGTAATACATTCAAATAGAGACTTAATATTTACCGGAGTAGTTATATGTAGCTTGAAATTAATACATAATTAGAATGAATATGAGTTAATGTTCATATTATAATTTATAGGATTCATTCTTATTAAATTTCTTTTATTATTCCCTAACAATTAATAAATAAGTCATATTGGTCTTTTGAAATAACAGAAGCCGTTTAGGGACTAACGGTTGTCCAAAAATTGAAATTGTCAGAGACTAACTCGTCAATTTCTTAATGTCAGGGACTACCTTGTCCACCACGAAAATTGTCAGAGACCAACTTGGGAGTTTACTCATAATTTTATTATTTTATATTTATTTTTATAGAAACGTGTGTGTTTTAACTATTTTTTAATAAATGTGTAATACTCTAAAAGTTTAATTAATATTACACCGGGGAGTATTTATTTATATACCTTACAACATACATCCAACCAAAGTAGTTACACTTCTACATTAATGTATGTTAGTGGACCCGACGAGCACATATTAGAGGTTGAATGTTAGTTAAATAATACATTGGTTGTATATATAGTAGTATTGTTTATTTATATATACCATGATTATATCCAATATTTTAATTTAATATGTCTCTGTATCTATGTCATGTCATGTTTTGTTTTGTTTGTGCTTCTTAGCTAAAATCTAATACTGTCTCATTTACATACACTCAAACGCACCATACTCCAGCTGTTGAAAAATTCGACTATTCAGGCTTCCGTGTGGATCTGGATAATGAAGAGAATGATAGTAATAACCAAATTTTCCTTTCTTTTTCGAAATGAATAATAATTAATAATAGAGCAACCAATTTGCATGATGGTTCCTGTATCCGAGTCAAATGTAATCATTAATATTTAGTAATCTTCTCTTCCTCTGTTACTATCTGTCAATAAATATTTTGAGAAATGACAATAAAATACTAGCTAGTATATTAAAAATAATCTACCAAAAAAAATATTAAAAATATCATTGTTCTGTATGTATAAGTGTGTTTAATATATTGATTTTTAAATATACTATTTAATTATCATTATTTAAAGTGATAAGATAATAGTGAAAGAAAATAATATTATAAAAGAATTTCTCTAGAGTCATGCATACACTCCCCGCTTCCATATATTCTATTAATAGAATATAAAATTATTAACAAATCTTAACCTAAATAATTTTCTAATACCTATCACTACTACAACTTGATTGAACACATATTGGAAAATTTCTATCATATATATATATATATATATATATTAACACAATAACACTTAATATTTAATTGCGAAGTTAACTCACTATAACTTCGTATTATTGCTGAGAAAATATTATTTAAATAAATAAAATTAAGTTCTTCAAATATATATTCAAAATAAAAATCAAGTGGGCTCAATTTTATTTAACATATATATACCATTATTGAAAAAAGTCAGAAGCGTATGGATTGGGATATTTGAGTGACATTTCCTTTGGATGATGACTATGGACCAGCTAACTAACTATCAAACTTATAATAGAAATATAATATTCAAACTCAAAAATGAAATAATCAAATTTCAAACTAAGACTATTGTATAACAAAAATATTTTTCGTACAACAGAAATACGTCTAACTAGTATATAATGTGTGCTATACATATAACACACATTATATCTTATGTATAACACACATTGGATACTAGTTGAAATGTTGAATATATTTCTATTATACGATAAACATTATTGTATATTAAGCAAGTAACATGTTTAGGTTTCATTCCCATACTTGCGTATTGCCCTTATTCCTACACCCATGCTCATTTACTGGTTTAACTATGTTTCCAATTTATTTGAAGCCAAAAATACATCAATATACCCAAAAAATTGATATTTTAATTGAATACTGAGTCAATTTCATGAAAATTGCATGAGTATTCTTGTATAATAAGATAATCTTGTACAAACCATCATTATTAAATGTGGCCATCTCTCCTAGCGACATTAAAATCGTTGCTTGCTACATGTGAGGAGCGCCCATTTCCACTGATAAATCAACCTAACTTCCATTGGCTTATATAGTTTGATAATGGTATAAGTAATTTAATAAAAAAATAATGGTTTAATTAATCTGGAAATTTCTATAACTTTAACCAGATTTTTAATTAATTAGATTCTTATAATTTAAAATTTTCAATTGGATTTATATACTTTTAAAAAAATTCAATTAGGTCCATAAGTTTATTTATCGGTACAAATTACATTACAACAATAATGATTATTTTTAATATGTAATTATCGAAAGAGTGATGCTAAATGAACAATATAAAACCAGCCCAACCAGTCAATAAATGAGATTTTGGGCCATAATTTCTCAGCCCGACCCATTACAATTTTAATGATTATTTGGGCCAAAACCAAAGCCAAAATAGACTCATTGGCTGTATGAGCTGGTTTTCCATTGTCCACTTAGCATTATTGTTATCGAAAAGTTTAGATAAAAGTATGTATTTAATTTTCATTCACTGACAGTGCACCATTTTTTTACAAAGTCATCCAAATCATGTGCTGTCACGTCAGCAATTATTATGTTTTCTCTCTCCACTACCTGAAAAGTTATACAAACATAGTGTTTTGATTGGACGACAATGTAAAATTTACACTGTCAGTGCATCAAAATTAAACTCTAAAAGTATTATAAAAAAAAATATATTGATATTTATTGGGCGTTGAAAATAGTCATAAACTATTCTTATACCAGATATATGAACGGGTGTGCTGTTGCAAATGGAAGGGATTCGTGTAATTGTTTTTCTCCCGCTTGTTGTTAGAATCTTGCTAGGTGTACAACATAAAATACACACAATGTATAAAACAACGTACAGTACGAAAATTAGGCAACAAGGATTGAAAAACACGCGCTTTGTATACCTACTCTCACGAACGCGCGCGTGTACAGTACGCGCGTAAGTGAACACATTCCAACATATATAATGAACACATATTTCAATGGCAAATGAACACATTTGACTATCATAAATTAACACATTTATTCATTATAATGAACACATTTAAGTAGAAAAAAATGAACACGTTTACTTAAAAAAACATTTCAAGCTCATTAATCTTATCTATTTGCATTATATTATGTGTGTAATTAGTTAAGGTGTATATATGTGTTCATTTTGCATTGTATTATGTGTTCAGTTACAGTATAAATATGTGTTCACTTTGCATTATACTATGTGTTCAGTTGCAGTATATTTATGTATGTGTTCACTTTGCATTATATTATGTGTTCAGTTACAATATAAGTATGTGTTCACATTACATTGTATTATGTGTTCAATTGCAGTATATATATGTGTGTGTGTTCATTGTTTCATATATTATGTGTTCATTGTGATTTAACTTTAATATATATGTATTCATTTGCTAATAAATAAATTTATTACCAAAGTATTACCTTATGTGTTCATTTTAGATTGTCATATGTGTTCATTTAATCTTATTCAATGTGTTCGTTGCGCATAATTAGTTCTAATCTGAAACGAAAAATAATGTTCTTGTTTGGAACTAAAACAACCTGATATAAACAAAGATTGAGTTGTATGATGAAAAGAAACCAAGAATTGTCTCCTTAAATATCACAAGAATCATTGTTAAAAATTAATTTAGTTGATGAACATATGAAATCCACTTCTTCTTCATCATCACTTATGTCATGGTTATACAAACAAGTTATAGAGAAGAGTTACAAAAAAAAGTTTTCTAAAAGTAAAATGAAACAAAAACAATAATCATACAATAAAAAAAGAGTGCGTATCATCACAAAAATTATCTTGAGTGGAAGTGAAAGGAAAAAATGAAGAGAAAGATTGAGAGAAGAAGTAGTGAGAATAAATGAAAAGAAAAGAAAAAAAAAACAGAGAGAAAGATCATTAGAAGAACCCAGAAGGAAGGAAGCAGGAAGCACGTAGTTACATGAAAAAATGGGTATGTACAATGTACGATGTATATACGTTGTCAGTATTTTACATTGTACAATTAGAATTTCCGCTTGTTGTTACTTTTAACCACATTTTCTAAATATAGTAAAAATGTTAGACTTAATAGTGTAACTAAAATAAATTAATATCACATTATAAAATTATAGGACTTAACTGATGTCAAAATTCTTTTCAGAACTAAATTAATTTCAAATGTAAAATCTTAGAATTAAATTGATATAAAAAATTTTGTTAGAATAAATTAATGTCAACTATAAAATCTTAGTACCAAGATACATAATTACTCTATTTCATCGTCAAGAGTTGGAATAGTTTTTTCTTTAGGTACAATAGTTGGGTTGTTATAATTAGTACAGAAGTACGATAATCACATCTGGTTGAAACTAGTAATCAGACTTAGTTTCTGTAAGGAGAGGTTATTAGTTAAATTTTCTATCTGCTTAACTTATTAATTTTAATTTAATAGTTCATCTACGTACATTTTGGATGAAAAATGTTATAGCTAAATGTTAATTTCTAATCTAAGATATGTATGTATCAATTTTGATTATGTTGGAAAGTAAATTAATTAGGTATATAAAAAATAAATAATTAAATTTAGCTATAATATTTTCATATAATATTAAATGACCAATTTGGTTGTTGAAAATGAACATATTTATGTGTTATAATAACAAATACACTTATAAGTATAAAAAGTTAACATACTGGACTAATTTCTATTTCTAGAGGGAGAGTACTTTGTTCGATAATAAATTTTGCAAGAATTAATTTAAATATTTTGTCTATTATCAATATATTTTATGTTTTACGTACATATTTATCTTATTATTATATAATATTTCTTTTCTTTTCCATTTACCTGTTATTTCTCCTAGTGATGATAGATGTACAATGAAAAATCAGCCAATAAATAAGATTTTGGGTCATAATTGCTCAACTTATTACAATTTCAATGATTATTTAGGCCCAAATCAAAGCCAAAATGAACCCAATAACTACATTGGCTGATTTCTCAGTGTACATCTAGCTTTATCGGTCCATTGGCAGCTTCTTGCACAAATGCAAAATACTGTTCTAAGTGGAAGCGTCGTGGCTAACAAGTTTCTTTCATGAAGTTTGTATTTGATCTTGCTCGTCAAATTGAATATACTAGAATTGACAAAATGTGCCAAAAAGAATTTATTAATCAATAATTAATTGTCACTACTTAACTAAACAGATTGGACTAATTAATGATTTGGACCTCAAGCATGAGATTATTTTAGTAATTATTTAGGTTTTTATTATGTGATTATTGGGTGGTTGTGTAATTGCTTCTAACTACTATACTTTAACAACTCCATAATATTGTCATTTTTCTTCAAAGGTTGGTGCACTACTCATATTAGTTGTCTATATCTTCACAACCCTATGCATTTGGGTTCTTGTTCGAACTACCAATGCAACGGAGGTACATTATAAAATATAAATTATGAGAAATTAAATGATGATTGAATTATTTTTTTATTAATTTTTGTATGGACTCATATCTCATTTATTATCATTCAATAGGGGTGTGAACTCTACCAAAATGAGTGTTTACACCTTATTTAATAATAAATAAAATGTAAATCGATATATATATACCAATAATGTTTGTCGTATAACAAAAATACGTTCAACTAGTATTTGACGTGTGCTATATATAATATAAAATTAATGTGTGCTATATGTATAACACACGTACATATAACACACATTTCATATTATATATAGCGCATGATGAATACTAATTGGACGTATTTCTGTTGTATTACCAACATTATTGTATATATACCGAGATAGTTCATATGACAATTGCCCCTCATAAGAAATGTTTGGTGATGGATAACCAGCCAATGGACCCATTAAATAACCTTTGCCCTAAAATAAATTATCTCTAAATAGTTAGTTCTTAGTGGACTGAAATATTTGTGACCCAAAATTTCTATATGGACTTGTTTTAACTGATTATTAATTTATTGTGCAAAGTATAGAAGTATATTGTTGATCCAGTTTAAATTTGTAATATCCAGCGAAAAATTCCTCATCCTTTTTAAACTAAGTGGATGAACAGCTCCTTCATTTGTTAATTAATTAATTAATTGGTTCCATCATTATTAGGAATTAAAACTAATAAATACTTTACACATTAAGGGGGCACGTACGAAAAAAAGCCTTGTTTTTTTTTTCCTTATATAAGAAGAAAATTTATAGTGGACCTAGCTTTTGGAATATGCCAGAGAAACTTGCATAATCAAAATGCCAGAGAAGAGATCCATTTTAATTTGTTAATTATCATTATTATAGTTATCTTCATTTTGAAGGTTGGAAGATATGTTAATTAATTTGACTTCGTTAGGTAATACGGTTTTTTAAATTTTGGGAAACATAAAAATAGTAAGAAGTAGGAACAAATGGGTTGAATATATAGATAGTTAGTTAATTGGTCAAAATCACATGTGAACTATACTCTTTATATATAATACAAACGGAACCAAGCAAGGTAACCAAAACTCCAAAAAAAGGGAGTGAATGAGTCTTTTTCAATAATGGCAATATATTAATAAAAGTGCTGCTATTTGTACAATAATAAATCAGCTAAAATTAGCTTATATATAGATTTTCGATCACAAATATTTCAACAAACTAAAAATTAACTACTTAGAGATAATTATTTTTGGGCTAAAAGTTATTTAATGGGCTCATTAGTTGATTTGACTGGTTATCCATTGTTCATCAAATATTTATCTATTAATAATGTGGTGAAGGTGAAAGTTCAGTTGAATAAATAAGTAAAACGACCTTTTTGATGATCTTAACATTTCTAATTTAGAATCAACTTGGTAATAAAAAATAACATCAATTTGATTCTAATAATATTTTTATATCAACTATAGTTTTGACATTCATTTAATTTTAATACATATTTTTATTTTTACACATCAATTTAATCATTCAATAATCAAAATGATCGAATATTCAACAAAATTACTCAATTTATGTCAAAATTAAGAATAAAGAATAATGTAGAGAATTTTATTAAGATCAAATTGAAATCAATTGAAGATGTTAGAACTAAAATGGTATTGAGTTTAATTAATGAGTGCCATCACTCTTTAAGGAACTAAAAAGAGATATTTTGACGAACAAAATTGGAAATCTTCAAGTTTTTAATGCATTAATTGAACGTATTAAACATATGAATTTTGATTCGGTATCCAGAAAAATATTGGGTACCGATACCCAACACATATATATGTCATGATTTATAGATAAAATTAATTCAAATATTTTAAATTTATATAACTGGTAAACAAGTAATCTTCAAAAATTAATTTAATTTTTATTGATATTCTCTAACTTTATCAATTTATGAAAAAAAAACTCAATCCATACCATGCCGCTAGAAAGAGAGCGTATTATGCAAGTGACAGATAAAGAAAAAGTGTAATTGAGAATGAAACGCGTCTTGAAAGGTTGCAACCGCGACCACCGTGCTCTGTTGGTACCAAATTATATTCATTTTAGCATATATTAGTAGGTTAAATATACAGTTGGGTACCGGTACCCAACAAAAATATTGGGTACCGAATAAACCCCCTAAACATATCATAGTATTTTAACAGAGTGAAGTGATTCTATTTGCACAATAAAAAATCAGTCAAAACCAGTCAATAGAGAAATTTTGGGTCAAATCCACTCGGCCCACTAAAAACCAACTTCTTAAATGGAGTTTATTTTGAGCCAAAAAAATTACCAAATGAGTCCATTAGCTGGTTGGACTGTGTTTTTATTGTTCATGAAATATTTCTCATTTTAACATTTTTTAGCTTTTGAATCCTTAAAGAGTATCCTTAAAGCACTTATTAGCAAAACTCAACATTAATTACTAAATAATTTTTATGATCAAATTTTTGCTTAGGTAGGCAGGGTTGGAGGGAAAAGGTTGAATTATGCCCTTAATAACAACTCAGGTTCTTGGACCTTATCGATTTTGCATTATGAAAGAAGGATTGTTGTACAAGCAAATTATCACCATAAGGCTTTTGATAGTGTACAAATAGTAGATTTGCTCTTTTCCTAAGATATCATAATATTGGTTTTGAATATGCTAGCTGCTTGTTACCTCTAGTATCATAATATTTCACTTTAAGTATAGTTGAAGAAAATAATGTGTGTCCACAATCCATAAATGTTTCTGCAAATTAACATTTGGTACTATCCTGCCTAGGCAAAAACGCCAATTCTCAAATAATGAAAGTATCATAATAAGCTTTACCTCAGTTTGGGCAAATGATTTTTGTATAACCTTGAAGTATATTTAATCCATAATTGGAAACTTTTATAATCACTCATTTAAAAATTTTATATTAATTTTTTATTTCAATAGAAAAATAATAATTAAAAATATTTTTAAAATGCATATTAAATATTACTCTTTTCATCATCTAATAAGTGTTCATTATTTAATTAAATCAATGCACATTTATTAAAAAAATAATAGATTGAGGTGAAATTAAATAATTTCTTAGAGGGGATGCTATCAGTACATATAATAGTATCATCCATTTTTTTTTCATCCAATAAAATGTTGACAATTTTAGTAAATATATTGGTAAGTTGTTAACTTATTGATCAAAATTATCAATATTTTTATGAGGTGAGAAAAAGAAATTGATAGTACTATCGTATGTACCATTATCATTTTTGAAATTGTTATACTTTACTACTATAATACTAGTACTATTGTACTACTACTCTTATTTAAAAGAGATATACTAAAAGAATAATAATAAATGATGTATAGAATTATTGAACTAATAGACATTAATATGAAAAAAAATTCTAAATGAATACTTATTAGAGTCGGGAAGAAGTATTTTATAACAATACAAGTATTTTTTTAAAAAAGAATGCACACACCTTCACATGGTGTGCAAATTTTAATATCAAGAGGTGAACTTAGAGCATTTTCATAGAGTTAAACTTGAATTGGCAATAAATGTAGTGAAATTAAAGTCAGCCATGTGATGGATTAGTCCGTTCTGTTCATGATCAGAATAATAATAATCATCTTCTTTGCTAGGATTTGCATCTTTGGGATTCCCTAGGAAGTTAGAATAATTCAATAAATAATGTTCGTTTTGCTAAGGATTGAATCATACATAAGAATCCAATGACCGAGAATTAATTAGAGGATAATATATTATATTGCTCTTATAGATAAAATGATGCTTTGTCATGAAATTTGGTATTGCATAAGTGTAATCCAGAAATTATTATACATACTCTCCTATAACATCCCATGGCATTGTGGTAGACAATTGTGTTGCTAATTAAATTTTTGTTATGTAAGGAATGGAATAACACAATTCTATGTAATGCCTACTCCACAAGTAATAATACGCTCCTAGACTTTAATATCATACATTTAGGGCAGTTTGGAATACAATATTTCTGACTATTTTTAACTTCTGACTTATCAAAAGTTATTCTATCCTATTTGACTATATAACTTATGACTTTTCTAGAAGTTATTTCAATATTTTTTGAGAAGTCAGAATATATTTGACTTATTTAGAATCACTTTTTAAATTAATTGAAATAAAAAATTTTATTATTCTATATCCACGTATAAAATAACTTATTCATAAGTTACTTTTATATAAGAGGTTAAATAATTTGTTTATCCAAACTGACCCTTAGATTGATTCTAAGAATTGAGAAATTCTTATACGGTTTATAATATTTAATACGTTAGAAGTTACCATAATAGTTCATTTTAATTTTAAACATGAACTATTTAATATTTTATATTTGCATGATTTTTAGAGCACACATTAATTATTGATCCATAAATATACAAAAAATTATCTTTACAAATTAATTTTCTTGAACACACTCGATTAACCGACAACTATTACTTCTTCAATTCTTTAATATCTGTCCACTTTACACATTTTATTTTTCTACTACTATATGTCCATACATATAGAAATTTTAGGTATTATAATAGATATTTTTTCTTTCACTATACCTCTATCAATTATTAAGACTTTTAAATAAGAAAGAGAATGATAAGATAAACACTATAATAATTTTCATCAAGAGCTCTCTCATTTCAATACAAATTAATAATCATTTTTTTTTATTAAGTATAAAAAGTACAAAGTGGACATATATTCGAAAATGAAGGGAACTAGCACTTTCATAAATTGGGTTGATTAAATTTTCAATATATTGATCCTATCCAAAAGTGTTTAGATTTATGGTCTCTTGTACCCAACTTGAGAGAAAAGCTAAGCAATCAATTGTAAGACCAATAAGGTACCTTTGAAATTGTATTCTTGAGTAAATATAAATACTAATCATGGAGTTGCCTGTATTATTGGGATAACAAGAGATACATACACCAAAATTGTGGGCCACTTTGTTTGGCACTTATCCATACTCAATAGGCCCGAAAAACTTTAAGTTTGCATGTCATCCATGTGAATTTGTAGGAACAATGTCCTTCATAGAAGGGCTCTTTCGCAAGCAAATTTAATGGTTAGCTTGCTTTTCTTAAGACAAACAAAATTTACACTGTGTGAGCGTGATTGGAAACACCTTGAGTGTCTCCAAAATCAGTTCAAATGCTCTCCAAAATTTACTCTCCCATACTTATTTTGGATACAAAAGTTTTTAAATATAAATTACGCTGATATCAACTCACTTTTAACTAAAATCAGTTTTATTATATCAAGTTTGTGCTAACCTCAATTTACAAATTCTAATTCAAACACACTTAGTTTTGCAAGGTTGGGCTTTGGAAACATGTTGGGTGTCTCAAAAATGAATTCTATATGGCTCATAATAAAGTTGTGTATTTATGTTTTGAGTGTGGTTTCAACCAAAATTAATTTAGGCCTCAATTAATTCAGAGGCTTTAACGTGAAAGCAATACATTGAGTGAAATCAATTCTAATAAAATTAATTATATCAAAGTTCAATAATTAATAATGTTGGTTGTACAACAGAAATACATCCAATTAGTATTCAACATATTTTATATACCAGATGTAATGTATGCCATATATATAACACGTTACGTATGACACACATTATACATTGAATACTAATTAGATGTATTTCTATTATACAACAAATATTATTGGTTCAATAATTTTACGAGTGGAAAAACAAATTAAATATAGACCTAGTTCTGCAAAGGGTGGCCCATTTGAGGCCATAGAACTAGTCATTAGGGAGGGAAAATTAAAAGTGATGGACAAAATAGGTCAGCGAAGGGGATAAGGAGAAGAGCGGTATGTGATTGGATGCATCATAAGGAACCAAAGTGGGATTGCTCTTAATTCAGGAAGCACAGCAATGAAGGCCCATGTTTCTAACATGTGAGGATTGTCCCTCTTCCATGTGCCTTTTATTCAATCCTTTTTTCTTCCTTTCTTTTAAGATTATCTTCATTAACACATACCATCCTATCTTGTTTTGCATGTAAGCTGTGCAAAATTGCTACTTATACATTCAGTTTTGCATACCGAGCCGCGATTCAATCTCTCACCATTGATTTATGATGCATGTCTCCACATAAGCTTTTTAACATTTCTTATCTACCGTTAATTTTGGTGATTGTCTCATAAACGTAAAAAATAAGTATATTATTACTCATAAGGTGTGTATACCTTTAAATTATTGTTGAGGGGGAGGTCTAACATTGTGTGTTATTGGAACTAGACAGTTATCTAAACATAAATTTCAGTTATTTGTAGATTATTTGTATCAAATTTTACTTGTTTTATATTGAATTTAAGTAGTGTCTTGACTCAATCTTTACGTTGACTTTTCTCTAATTAATTTTGGTGTCAGAATTAGTTATTCAAATCTCTTACAGCCCGTTTGGAAACTTTAAAATAATAGAAATAGAATTGAATTGAATTCTAGTGTTTGAAATATACCATTAAAATTAAAGAATTGAATTGAATTCCAGTGTTTGAAATGTTTATAAAATGAATTGAATTCTTTTGACGGATAATATTATCCTCTATTAATACAAAATCATATTTAATAGAATTTTACCTTGCAAAATATTTTTAATGAATTAATTTGTTCTTTTTTCTTTTTACCCTTCAATAATTTTCGAAAAAAAAAAGGATAAAATTGGCAAAAAAGAAACAAAAATAGAAAAAAATGAGGAATATAAATATAATCACATCACAAACAAAAAATGATAGTTGCTGTGCAAAAGAGAGAATGGGCATTACTAATTAGCAAAAACAACCACAGAATTGAAGAGCCACGGGTGGCTTTGAAAGAGGTGTGGTTGCTGCTGTGGAGAAGATGACGAAGAGAGGTGTGTCAAAATTGGGTTAATAAAATGAAGGTTAATTATGAAATATTATAATTTGAATAAGGATATTTTTGACATTTAATATTTTAAGTAAGAATTGAGTGAGAGTGAATTTGGAAATCAGACCTATTTTGGTCTGATTTGTGGATGAGTTTAAAATGAAAATTAGAATTTCTATGAGAATTGAATTTATAGATTTTATTGTATTCCAAACTTAAGAAATGAATTCAATTCTCATAAGAATTGAAATCATAGGCATTCCAAACACACTGTTATATATTCTAGAAAAAAGTCACGAAGATTCATTGATGATCGGACAAGATGATCAGCGGTGTAAACTTTAACGTCTGTTCAGAAACTCTAATATTACTAAAAGCGAATAAGGTACTTTTTTATTTTTGAGAATTCTCATATAATTTTTTTTTAAATCTTAAACTAAATATCAGAATAATTTGTTGCAATCCTCATATTTGGAGAAGTCCTTAAAATATTTTGGGAACCAAAATAAGAGATTATATAGAGCATTATTTCTTTAGAAACTACTAGTTGTTGTGAGTTTTCAATGTATTAGTTTCAAATGTTTTTTTTTTCTTTCGTTATTACACTGACTCTCCACACATATAGAAAATTTTAGAACTTTATATTTTCTCTTAATTATTACCCTGGGATATTGATTAACAAATTTCTAAAGGTTGAGGTAGAATAAGTTATTTTTAAGGTAGGTGGGATGATCTATGGTTATATCACTTATATCCGAGTAGATTAATGTCACCTACAATAAATATATAAATAAATAAAAGATTTTAAAGCACTTGTTAAAATAATAAAAGTAGAAACAATTATAATTGTAAAATATATTTTTATATTTTTAATATAAAGGATCCACCACTACAATTTAAATTTTACTAAGACTTGCTATTACTTGTTATTTTGAATATTTTTAACAAATGTCATTAAGGATTAGTTTGAATGAATAACTTATTTAACTCCTTATACTGAAGTAATTTCTTAAAAATTGCTTATGAATGAGTCATTATATATTTAAATATATAATAACAAAAATATTTATTTTGAATAATTTGAAAAGTACTTTTTGAGAAGTCAAAATATCTAACTTCTCAAGAAGCATTAAAAATAATTTCCTAAAAAAGAATAAGTTATGTTGTCAAATAAAAAATTATGATTTTTAACTTTTAGAAAGTTAAAAAAAATAATAATTCTAAGGACTTATTGACAAACTCATAAATAAAATTCTTTTAAGTATTTCTTTTTAGATTTAATTTTCATATCTAATGACAGTGTATAATTTTTTTATACAGTCATCCAATCATGTGTTGCCACATTAATCATAATAATTGTGTTTTCTCTCTTCCACTACCTGAAAAATCATACAAACAAAGTGTTTTAATTGGATAACAATGTAAAATATACATTTACACTGTCGACGACGTATATTAAAATTAAACTCTTTCTTTTTTTTCATAACCAAAATATCCTACAAGATCTACCCATTCTTCCCAAAAACGAAAAACTTGGTCCCTTTTCAAGTAAACCCAGATTAGCATGGCCCATGATGTCATTAAACTTCCCTCTTTTTTTTTTGGTTACTTTATTAAACTTCCCTTTAAGCGTACAACTTGTTATGAAAAAAACTCATATTACTTGATTCACGACCCCGAAATACAAACACTTATAACATATTAAAAGAAAAACCTTTTACGACAAAAAGACTAAATAAACAAAAACCAGTCTATGACCAAACAAGGAATCCAAAATCTAGTTAAGAATATTTTTTTCTGCACATAAAAACAAAAATTTTCTAAAGTAGGAAGAAGCCCAATAATATTAATATGCTCTCAAAATTTGATGAACTCAGAGGTTCAACTAATTAAAAACATACAGTACTTTATAAAAAATTAGTGTCCGAATCCGTGTAACGCCCGAGATTATTTCGTTTATAAATATATTAACCAAAAATAAGTCCACCTTCCTCAACTAATTGAACTAGTCCAAAATCATCAATAAAACGAGATTGGTATTTTTCTATCAGACATGCTCATTGTACACCACCAATCAGCCACCAGCGTATAAAATACAATGGATCCCACACACACGGAAATAATCCAACTACAATAAAAACATCGCAGTGGAGTCGCGTGCACCAAACACGCTTGAAATTCAATCATGTACTTATTTTAGTTGGATTGTAGCAATGCTTTTAGTTAAATTGTAGCACTACTCTAGTTGGATTGCATTACTCTCGATTTGGAATAAAAAAAACAATCAAATCAAATTGAATCAAATCTCAATCACTAACACCCAACGCCAATCCTCAAGAGCATCACCATCACCAACAACCCCTCTTTGGCTGTTGTTTCTTTCGATATTCCCCTGAAGAAGCTTTTATCTGGATGCCCTGTTCTTGAGACTTTTGGCCTCTCTGCACAGTATTGTTTTGTGGGATATGAATTCTGCTTGCCTTCTTCTTTGAAGAGACTAACCTTAGAAGGTCTTTATTTTGGCGATGAAGTTGAAGAATTTATTATAGGACTTGAGCAGACTGAGAAAACCTCGTGTCTTGAATTCTTGTGTCTCCATTTATGTCATGGCTCTGATTCGATTTCTTGAAGAATTTATTATAGGACTATATAGCTGTTTTAGTTGGATTGTAGCAATGCTTTTAGTTGGATTGTAGCACTACTCAGTTGGATTGTAGTTTTTTTTAGTCGAACTAACTAAACACAAATGACACACACTCCACCAACAATCAAAGCATTGACGTTTCTCTTTCTCTTTATCTATCTCTCTCGTCGTGACACAGAGACACAACCTGTTCATAAATTTTTGCAGCAATATGGACAACAATGACAATGGCAAGGAAAACGAGTACGACGCAAAAGGCTACGCCCTGAGCGGCAAGATTATGGTGACATCAATTGTCATTCTTCATCATCGTCATCATAATGCTCTCTATCTACGCCTACGTCCGCTGCTACCTCCACTGCACACGTCATCATAACGCTTTCAGTTGGATTGTAACACTACTCTAGTTGGATTGTAGCACTACTCTAGTTGGATTATAGTTTTTTTTAGTCAGTCTATAACACTTCTTTTAGTTGGACTATATAGCTGTTTTAGTTGGATTGTAACACTTATTTTAGTTGAATTAAAGTTCTGTTAAAAGCGCGTGAGGTGAGAGTAGATATATTTTAGTTAAAAATTACGATATACGTATATTTACTATATTTATACTCGGTGGCTGATTGTTGGTGTACACGTAGCACATCTCTTTTTCTGTTGGACTTATCACAAACCCATTTCAAACGGTAACACATAAAACATAAATAAAATTACTTTTAAAATAAAATTTTACAAACATAAAAATATAATATGTTAACGTAAATTCTTTTATTATTATTTTTTTTTATCAAAAATCAATTTTTGAGAATCAAATAGATGAAAACTCATATTTGCAAGTTTTAATCCAAATACACAGAAGTCAACTTATTTCCATATTTAATGATTGCATACTCTGAAAGAACTTGATCCCGACCATTGATTACGGTTTAACGGTTGAGATTTAACTTATGGTCACAAACTCAATGAGGACCACCATAGAATTCACCCAGCCTTTGGCATAAATCGTAGCAAAACGATGTCGTTTATGTACCGCCACGACATTATTGGGTGATTGGATCCTATAAAATCCAAGAAAGAAAGAAGGGAAAAAGATTAAAAAAAAAAAGGGAAAAATAAAATAAAACGGAGTTGAGCGAGCGAAGAGAAGTGAAAAAATCGCAGCGAAACAAGAGTGATGGAAGAAGATTTTGATTTTGAGAAGAAGGTTTCGATAAAGGATTCGATGGAGGCTGAAGAAAAGACACCAAGTTCAACCAAAATCGTTCCTTTGCTTCGCAGTTTTCTCGGTATTCAGCAACGCCGAGCCGAAGCTTACTCCAAACTCAAAAGGTTAAAGCTCAAACTATTCTCGGGATTCCACCAAAACTGGGGGAATATCAATTCCACTTTTATTTTTTCTACTTTCTTTAATTTCGTTTAATTTTTTTTTCTGATTGTGCCGATTTTCTGTCCCAATATTTGATTCCGAATCTGTTTCTCTTTGATTTGAAGTTTAGATCACAAGTGTGTGTGTGTGTTAGAAAGAGAGAGAGAGAGTATGAGCTAGGTTTGATTTCAAGATTAATTCGTGGTTAACAATAGATTACGTAATATGCAAAAAGTCCGAAAATATACCATTGTTTATCATAGCACATGCCAGATTCCCAGATTTTGCTATTTTCTTAATTCAATTTTCGTCATTTATCAAATAGACTTCTTCTTATATGTTGTTATTACATGAATTTTCGGTATGCTTTGAGGCTGTTGATTTGTACATAGAGAAATTGAAAGCAGGGGCCAATATTTTCATATGGTAATGGCAGTTGACACTTGATTCAATGTCTAACTTGGCAGGGGCTTTTCTGACTACATGACTTCAGGAGGGGAATTGGCTTACCAGCAACTTTGCAGTGAAATCACGATTGAGTTTAACGATTGCTCGAAAAAAGTTTGATGCATGATCCTAATGTTTTCTTCATCTGCTTGTTTACATTAACTGCATTTTTTTAACTTCTTTCTCGTGATTTAGCATAGGTCCTTGAAATGGAGTCACTATTTCGGAGCCCTGACTACTGCCGAGTCGATCTAGCACAGATTCTTAGAGCTGTTCAAGATCAGGAAAAGCAAAAATTGCAGCTGGTATGTCTCTTAAAGGATAGTCTGTATTCTTAAAGCTAGGAAGCACAAATACACCTATTCTAAGGCGTGTCTGCACGACGCGTCCGTACATGTTTGGTAATTATTCTTAAAGCTTGGACACGTGCTTGACACGGAGTGACACACACTAGATACTATATAACACGCTTTGGACACAGAGACACACCGTGCTACCGTGGACACATACATATATATTCTTGAACTCTAGAAATCCAATTTAGATAGTATACTTGAACCAAAATAAGATATGTATTCTTGAACCAAAATATGAGAAACTTCATTAAAAAATATTAATTATATATACATATATATGTCATGTCAGTGTCTTGTAACTTATTTGTTTCCGTGCTTAGCTTAAAAGAAATTTCAGTGTTAAATGAAGCATGAAACTCATCTTTTATGAATTTAATTTTTTTAACTTTGGGTTTTGATCTTCTCTCTAGGGTGTTATATCAAACTATGATATGCTTCATTTTTCTTTTAGTTCTTGTACTCCTTTTCCTTTTAGGAAGTATTCTATATAGGCATCAATACGTTATCGATTTGACTTAATACATATCAATCATATAGACACACATGCAGTGAAGCTATAGAGTAAAAGGAGGTGGTTCTGTCAAATGGAACAATTATATTTTATCTTGCTACCTCTTCCTTAAGTGGTTTTACATGCAGTTGTTATCCTTGGAAATTATCTGCAGATTGTATATGATGATAAATTCAATCATTTATTCTAAGTGCTGCTAGTCCTTAATTATTAAGACACCATATTCTTAGTTAAATTGTGCTTTTCCAGTTTCTTGCAACTAAAATATAAATGTCAGCTCAAATGTTGGGTGTTTGCTGACAAGTTCTTTACTTTAAAGACAGCTACGATTCAGGTGTTAAAGAAAGCTGGACGCCCATCTGAACGTCTGGTGAGCCATGAGAATTGCAAATTTACAAAGCCAACAGAACATGAGTGTGTTCATGTTCAAGAGATTACTGAAGCTTCTGGGACTGAAGAGGCCGAGGCAGACGCTGAATATGATAACGCTCTCAAGGAAGCTATTAGAGGTGTCCAGGATGCTGTCACGGTCATAAATGAACATCTTGAAGAAATCAGATATGAAATTGCTGCCCTAGGAGCCGAGTGATTCTTTGTGTGTTCATTTACTTATATGTGCTTGAGATTCACATTGAAGCATGAATATTTATCTGGGTGGATAGGTGAAGAACGCACAGTGCTAACAGATATTGGTATGTATTCACCAAAAAAAAATGTACATAGTGCAGTTCATGAATTTTGTTCATTCACCAACAGTTTATATTTATATATAAAATAGCATTAGACAATAAAATAGGATAAGATCTGTTTAAATTGTTTTAAGATAAGATTTGTTAGAATTTTATTTGGGTCTAGAATATTCTATGGTGTCTATATAAGGAGCACAGGAGCACTTGCTCCCCACAATTTGTGTCCCTTCAATATTATCATTTAGTTAATATTAATTTCATAGTTCTCACTATTTTTGAGCTCCAAATCATGATCATGTTTTCTTTTATGGTTCAGAGCTTTTCCATGAAATCCATGTGTTCTGCCAATTCATAATTCTCTTTTCATAGTTTCTTTTATTTTTCTTTCACGCCATTCAATGCCCTCTCTGAGAAATTGCTTCAATTACTCATCTATTCTTCTTGGTCCTTTCACTGCCATAACCATCTTTTTCATTAACCTACAGAACACCCCCATTTTAGTGTCTAGCTCTTCTCACCTTTTATTTGTTCTAAAAAAGTTGTCCACATTTTTTCAAGCTCTGATTGAACTTTCCGCTCCATATTTTTTTGGAAAATGATAGGTTGACATCCATGTAGGATGTATGGGATGAACATCCATAATTAATGTCAAATTATTACGGATGTTCACCCCATACATTCTACATGGATGTTAACCTATCATTACCATTTTTTTAGATTTGCTTCCAAGAAATCATTAATCTCGGTTTTGTCTTTCGCTCACCTCAAAGAAAACCTTATATCTCATTCACACTTTTCCATTCGTTGCCCTTTTATGGGAATTTTTTTTTGTCTTCCTACTTGTGGTTATCATCATCATTGTGGTCTTAGTTCGTCACCGTGCACAATGCTTCCTTCATCGTCGGAGTTGGATATCAGTTTTTAGTTCTTATATCTCCTTTGACGAGCTTCTTTTTCAGTGCGCTTTGCTGGTATATAATCTTCATCTTCTCATATCTGCATTTTTTCATCAATTAGTGATCATCGTCATAACCACACTTTGTCGTCTAGCAGTTGTCCTCTCCTATGTCGTCTTGTCTCTAGCGTCGCTTCGCTTCCATATGTCCTCTAATCTAGTTTTAGTTCATCAGCATTCTTTTTCGGCAACGGTGACCATTGCCTCGTCATCTCCTTTCTCTGCCATCTTCTTTGATGAAGTCTTTGTCTTCATGCTCGACTCTTGCTCTGGCTTGTCATAGAAGTGGATTTTCTGTTCATCATAACTGTCAACAACAATTGGTCCTCCAACGAATGTCTTTTGCTTGGTTGCACTGTCTCTAACAATACCTGTAACACCCTACTAGATTGCCCTTAACGCTTAAGTCATTTTAGGCCATTTCATAAGGGTTACCTTATGTTATCATGTTTTATCTTTATATTTAAAATATAATACGCGGAAAATAGGCGGGAGTAAATTTTCGAAAATCATTTGCGATATAGAAAATAAGGGCCTTGCGCATTAATACAACGATAATAATAAGCGATACAAACATATATTAAAATACTTCATCATATAATAACTCCCATCAAGTAACAAACATGAAGTAAATACTAGGTCTCACCCCATAAGCCAAAAACTGTGACTTATGAGATTCCACCATAAATATGAGTAAATAAATAGCTGCCGGCTAACAAGGTCCGGACTCAGAAAAAATAATAAATAAATAAACGTAGCGGAAGCATAAAAGTCATAACATCTGATAAGGAAATAAAACATGTCTCTGATATCTAAGGAACTACATTATAAACTAAGTCTGCACGGGCTCCTCGTGTGCTCCGACATCCTGCTCTGTCTGCTCCTCTAAAAGGTGGGAAAAACATAGGGTGAGCACTGGGAAGTGACTCAGTAGAGGAAGCCGCCCCGGGTTTAATTATAAAATAAGTGAAGCATGAATGAGTTTAATTCGGATATAAGTTGAAAATCAATCTTTCCCCGGAACGTCTTACCTAAGTGCATCTTGTCCATTTTATTAATTCGTATAACATATCATAATTAAAGGTCCATGTGTAGTGTACTATGTGCTTCTATCACAATCAGGGAAAATATAACATAACAGAACATTTATCAGAACTTTCTTTCAGAGCATCTTATCATTAACTTTTACTTTAAATCTGTCAGACATGACAAAGCCTCCCTCCCATCCTTACTCCTACAATCTGGCCCCTATGTATGAGCTCATCCTAAAACATACAGGGAAGATGGGGTACAGTTCACCTTCCTCAAGTGAAGGAGTTGCAGCCGAGGATGCCACTCCTCCCTACAACACTCATCACAAGCTGAAGGCTACAGGGTATTTTAATCTTTCAGAGTTTCAGAGATCTTACAGAACATCTTTTAATTATCAGAAATCTTTCAGAGTTAACAGAGATATTTCAGAGCACCAGAATATCTTTCAGAACATTTTTTAACTTTTACCGAGTGACAGAGTTAATTCATTCAGATCATTTCATCATAATATATATCATATACTCACATAAATAATTTAACGCATCATAAAAGCAATACATATACTCAATATAACATATATATCTCATACAATAATTATATATACATCATAGCAATTAAACATACATATAAACGTACTTTATAGCTCATATAATCATATATAAATCATGCATAAATCATATATAACATTTATACAAGTCGTAGAACGCATTAGGGTACATAAAAGGGTAAAAACATGTCAATTTATACTCTTTAACATCATGGAATAAACATAGCACATTCACTTACTTACTCTGACATCATGGAGAATAAATAAATACAACTCTTTATCAAATAAACATGATATACAACTACTTATAAATATTATTCTCAATGCTTCTATACCTTTCATGTCATATGATCTTGTTTATTTTATTATTATTTCATACTTATACTTTATTCTAGTTTTACTTGTACTTTATACTCTACCCTTAAGTATCTTGTAAACTCTTATATTTTATTCATCACCAATCTTGTCTTCTATACTATTATTGTTACTATTACTATTATCATTATATATCATATATTATACATGTTGTTCTTACTGTATTATTCTTTTATTATTATTATTAGGGTTAATATTTTATTATTATCTCTACCTGTTATCTACCTATTATTAATTAATATACATGCTAATAGGTATAAGTTTATGTAATAATAAAATGTAATAGTAATATACCTATACAAATAAACTATTTTTTATTTATATTTATATATATATATATATAAAACCAAAAAAACCAAGCGCAGCCATGCGCTGATGCCCATACCAAGTGCTCGCAGCCTTACACACACACACACACACACACATATATATATATATATATATATATATATATATAGAACCACATAATAATAATAATAATAATAATAAGCCACAAAATTTCCCAATGGGAAAAAACGACCATCACATTAATCTCATAAAATCATCATCAATATGCATGAAAATAGAATGCCTAAACCCCTACCTCTTGAAAACAAAATGCTAGAATGCAAAGAGAAACCCTTTTTTTTCCGACGTTGCTCTCGTTGGAAACCTCTCTCTAGCCCCACGAACGGTCCGGTGACGCCGGAGACTCTTAACGGAGAAACAGAATCGGTAGAAAGCTCCGGCTTGATGGGAGGATTAAGAATATGAATCTATTTTCTGGATTGGGTGAGGTTTGATGGGTGTTTCGTGGTTTGGAGTATCAATGGCTTAGAGAGCTCTTGAGAGAAAGATGACTATGACGGCTCAAAAGAAGGAGGAGAGTGTTTTTCTCAATTGGAGAGGGTTACTAGTGTTTACATAGGGAGTGACTAGGTCAAGAGTCATTGTGGGGCCCACCGCCACTTAAAATACTAAAACACTCTAAAACCCCCCAAATAATACTATAATGCTTATATAATTTTTCTAATATTTAAATATAAATTAAAATACACACATAGGCACATAAAATAAAATAAATAATAATATATAACACTAACATTATCTAATAATATCATGTAACTCATATAAATATTTTATATCATCATTCCTAACCTCATGCATCATCTAAATATCAATTAAAACTCATATATGCATCCAACATACTCTTCCACACACAATGAACACTCACATAAATACAGATAATTATCATGACATATAATTTACACACGTAATTCACATAGCATAGAATTAACACATATATACACACTTAAATCACGTCACACATAGGGTTTGACTAGAAGAAACTTGTCCACCCAAACCGAATTAAATCCTAATCAAAGTCAATTACCCTTAATCTCACTTAATTAGGACTTAATAAAAGTCGGGGTGTTACAATACCCATGTTATGTCGTGCTAGCCGAATTAAAATTTTAATCCCAAGAATAAGTACGTGAGAATATAAGATTCCTATGTGTAGTAGGTTGATTGGAAAAAAATTCCCAATATATTTTAATCCTGGAAAGAAAAAAAATCTAATTTTTAATTTTATCTCACTGGTGAAATCTTCTATTCTCATGGGAAGAGAAAGTAATTTGACTAAATAAAATATCAAAATAATCTCTCTAATGAAACCCTTCGCGAATCCTAAAGAGTTCGTATTTTAGGTAAAATAGTTTATTATCTAGTTTAAGGAGTTCATATTATAGTAAAAAAATAATAATTTTTTGTCTTTTTTGTAGTTAATAATTTTAAGTTGAAAATATTAAATTTTTGAATTAAAACTATTAGGGATATTTTTAAAAAATTGTATAATATTAATGAGAATATAAGTATCGATCAAACACTGGAATGCTCATTTTCAGACATATTTTGTAATATTACTATAATTTAAATTCATCCACCAAACACTTCTAATATGTCACGTATGGGAAAGTTAATTCCAGGAATATGGTTCTTGGGAATGCTATTCTTGGGATTAAGATTTTAATTCGCCTGTTACACACCTATAGTCCTCACAACTTATTCGTCTACTTCAAGTTTATAGAAGCTTCAGATCTGGTTAGTCAACATTTTCTCCAGCGACATAACAACTTAAGAGTGTGCTTGTGAATTTAAATTTGGAGGGAAGGGATGAAGAGTGTAAATGTGTTTGAGAGTTAGATTGGTGAGAAGGAGATGTGTTAGAAAGATTTTTAAAACCCTCTAAACTTCTCATTTTCAAATTTTCCCAATTTGAGGGTTTTAAAACTCACAAATAAAGAGAGATCATCTCCTTCAAATCCTTTTTTTTCTTCTCTTTACCTTCTTTTCTAAGAACTTTCCTCTTCTCCTCTTCAAATTCTCAAAGAAAGCCTAACAAAGTCTAAGTTTCCACCATCAACTTAGTCTCATTTGTCTCCAAGAAATGGTTGCATTGTACTTAGTTTGATTTTCATTTTCATTTTCATTTTCTATTTTCTCTATTTTCAAAACTTTGTGAAGAAAATAATGAAAACATAGAAACAATTAAATCATATTTTCTCTACTTTTAGTATTTCCTTCATAAAATTCTAAAAATAGATAAAAAAAACCAAACAACACATTAATTTCCTGATTTTAGCCTATTTAGATGTCCTACAAAGATGTATTGTTTGTTTCTTTTTATTTTGATTACAATTTATTTTAATGTGTTGTCTATATGTTTATCTTTTACAAGTTGAAGGTGGTTTTCATCCATCTTTCGGCTTGAGAGACTATTAGAATATATAAAATAGCATTAGAAAATAAAATAGGGTAGGATTTGTTAGATTGGATTAGGATAAGGTTTGTTAGGATTTTTATTTTGGTCTATAATATTCTATGATATCTATATAAGAAACTGTTAGAATCCTAGCAATGACTGAGCTAACCTCTTTTAGGTAGTGTTTGTTTGAGAATATAATATAATACACAAATACAAGAAATACATATACACTAATATTTATGTACTATGTATCTTGTTTGATAACAATATAAGACATATTTTGATTGTGTATGACTGTATTCTACATTTTATATTATGTTTGTTTATATTATACAAGTTGAAATTTATTTTGAATTTATAAAACTACTCTTAGGTCAAAATTAAAGTAATTGATCTCTCTCTAACTCCTTTTCTCTTTCATCTACCCACAATCATGGATGCTCATGGTTGCTTGCCTCCTTCATGAGTGCTCAACCAACACCTTCAGCAACAGTACTAGTAAGGCACTAAAGGTCCACCAATGTAGGTCCTTCATAGATGCTCAACCGTCTCCTCCTCGCTCGCACTCCTTCTCCTCTTCCCCCGAGTCCACCGCTTCTGTCACTTTCTCCTTCCCTTGTCTCTCTCCCTTCGTGCGATGCCATGACCCTTCTCTCTCTTTCCCTTCGCGGTGGCCATAGCGCCTTGCACCCGCAGAGAACGCAGACTCTCTTTCCCAAATAGAGAGCAACAATAACGATAGTGGAGGGACGCAACAATGATGATGGCAATGGATGCAGCGACAGTGACGGTGGTGTAACGACGACGGTGGAAGGCGGAGGAGCAAGCAAGTGGGAGGCACAACAGTAACAACCAAGTTCGATTAGGCATGATTAGGGTTTCTGTGAAGGGCAAACAATGTAATTTGTAAATAATAGGAAGGGTACACTTGTCCAAAAATTATCATAAACTTTGTGTATTTCTGTATTTGTATTTGTGTCCACTCTTGCAGTAGGTACACAAAATATACAATTTTTTTGGTACAAATATACAACTTTGTATATATATCTCTTCAAAAAAATAATCTTCTTTTCTGTACTTGTAGTTGCGTTTCTGTATTGTACCTCTAATCAAACACAACCTTATTGATAATAGGGAGGGGAATCCTCAAACTTTAATAAAAGGTACAATGGAGGAACTATTTCCTATAGAGAGAATTCTCCCAACTACAAAACTACAATGTACAAATGAATAATCAGACTCCCTTAACACCTCTCAATTCTCTTATTTATAGTCAATTTAATCTCTAACTAACCAACTTAACTCCCCCAACTAACTAACCAATTTATTATTAATATGATCCTAACAACACTCCTCCCTAAAAAATTCACCTTGTCCTCAAGGTGGGTTACAAACAAAACTTTTTTTTTTTATAAAAAAAATAAAATATTACAAACATCAATCCACCTACGTCCATTGCTTTAAAAATAAAGACCAAGTAATAATGCTTTCCTCCCCCTGCATTTTGAAAGTTGTAGGAACAAATTGTCCCTTCTTTTTAGCCCATATAATTTTTTCTTAAGGGCTAACTCCATTGATCAACATGTTGAGAAAAAAGAAAATGTAAATTGAAACTCAACCCAATTATTCTTCTTATACTTGCCATCAATTTGGGCTTGGCCCATTAGACGGGTAGGCAACCCTAACTGCTGCCTTTTTTGCATGTCCCTAGCCACCACCTTCCCTAGGTAGTTACATAGAGTGTTTTTTGCTGCCACTTCCGCCATTAGGGTTGCCATCACTATCACTACAAGTGTTCGTATTGAACCTACCAATGATGGAGTTTCCAGCAAAACCCCACGGGCTGCTGCCCTGGTTCCCATCCATCATTGTGGTGATCTCTCCATATCCTTCGCGAGCGCCTTCAAACACTTGTCACTCGAGCAGCCGCTTTCCTTCTTGGGTTTCTTCACCACCGTCTTCCATCTGTTCTTTATCATCAACGTCACTTTCCCTTTTCTCCTTCATTACGTTGTCGGTTCGTCACAAGCTCCACGTGCCTCGCTGCAACCACTTCTTGTGTCGCCAGTGCATCAACATGTGTTCTTGTCGTGATAGCCCTTGTGGTATCTGCAACTGCTCCTCCCTCGTGCAACAGTTCTGTCACCTCTGTGTGCACCGTCACAACCATTCTGTCATCTTGCACGTTCATCCGCTTCAGTGTTTCCTCGATGGAACACAAGGTGGTTTCGATGGATCTTGTTGCCTTCCAACTCTATTCTTCGGCGGAAACAAAGCACAATGATTTTAGGTATGTCTAACCACCTCCCTTCTCTAGACAATCTTCCACCTTTGTCCTATCATCCTTCATTTCCTTCATTCTTTGGCCTATTTCTTGCGTTGGAGTAGACACAACAAGATTCCAATGCATTTCTTTGGGTCTTTTTTCAAGTTCTTGCACCGATTTTTCATTCTTTGAGATCGTTGTTGTAGATGTTTGGACCTTTCGTTCTTCATATTGTCCTTGAACCCCAACCATTATGTCGTGAATTCGCTCTGCTAATTCTGAAATTGCATCATCTAATTATTGCTGATATAAATTCAAGTTAGCCTTAATCTCTTCATATTCAATTTCCCAATCTGCAACTTTGTTCCAAACAATTTCAGGCAAGATCGGACGCAAATTAGGTTGAAAATGATGGAGAAATGCAATGTCAAACGTTCTCTATTCTGCGGTTAAATTGCAATGCCTCCATAGCTGAAACCATGTCAATGTTGTTACCTTTAAACCCTGTAAGCTCCAGAACCCTTCTAAGAGTAATTCTTGAATTAATTACTCATAAGTACTGAAATGTTTTGATGATAAGAAGTCCAAATTGAAAGAAAAATTTTGATTGATAAGGATTAACATATGTGCTCAAGTGTTACTCAGAAAGCTTAAACATAGTAAGAATGAGAATCTCCATGAACTTAGAAGCTACATCAATAGCCTCGAAATTTCAAGTTTATCAAAAAGCTCAGAAGCACGAATATAGTGCCTCAAAAGCTAGGCAAAAGAATTCAATTCACAAAGAGAACAAAACATGTCTCAGAAGCCTCTTAGAAGGGATGAATATTTTGGTTCTCAGAAAGGGACCTTCACTTAGAAGGCAACCTCTCACTCAGAAGGCAAACTCACTCAGAAGTTGTTCCTGAAGTCGTTCAAGTCTTAGAACTCATATAAGGCGAAACATTCTCAACAAATACTATAAGGCAAATAACAAGTATTTTGGAAAGTGTGCATTGTACACTCTCTGAAAAAAACATCTTAAAATGCGCTGACTTGCAGGGAGTCGTTCTAAGAAAGCTGAGTCAGCAAGCAAGTCACATTAGCGTCCAAAACTCTCAAGTTACAAGAGATTTTAAAGCTCTATAAATAGAAGTTCATTACAGAAGCTCAGCACGAGAATTACGAATCATTAATTGTGCTAAAACTTTGTTGAATCAAAATCTCGTTTGTAACTTAGAAACTTTTTCTCAGAAACCTTCTTAGAAACTAAGAAGTGCATTCTTAAATCTTCTAGAGTTGTAATTGTATATTCTTTCTTTCAGCAAGTAATATTCTAAGAGTCTATCAGGAATCAAACTTAGTTACGCCTAAGTTCTTGATAATTTTTTGAAAGAATTTTCAAAAACCAAACTATCTGTAAAAGTCCTTCACTTGAAGGCAGTAAAGTCCTCGTGTGTTGAAGCATAAGTTCTTTGAGTTGCAAAGGTAAGGAAAGTCCTCTAGTGTTTAAGGTAAAAGTCCTTAGAAGGATACAAAGGCAGTAAAATCCCCCTTTGGTATAAAGGCGGTGAAAATACTTTACGGGTTATAAAGATGGATCTTCCTGAGAAGGCATTCTAAGAAAAATATGTTAGAAATCTCAACATAGATTGAGGACTAGAGTAGATTTGTTTTAATCGAACCAGTATAAAATTTGTTGTGTGTGAATCTCTCTTCTCAAACTCTCTTAACTATTACGATTCATTGAGAAAACAACTTTCAACTAAAACCTTCTAAGTTATTAAATCTTAATTCTAAGTAAATTAAGAAGCTCACTGTTAACAAGTCTTTATAATCAATTTCTTAATTTCTCAAAAGCACTTGTTACTCAGAAGGTTATCTTAAATTTTGCAGAAGCTACATTTACTTAGAAATCTTTCCGATGCTTCTTAGAAGGACAATTTTTCAAAACTTGTTTTTAACGTAAAAAGGTTTGTAAGAAAATATTTTAAAAGCACGTTTCAACCCCATTCTCGTGGAAATACACACCTTCAAACCCCTCTTAGCCTCTAACAATCTCTATTTCTAATTTGGGGTGACTCTTGCATCCCAAAATCATCCGGCACAAATGGCCCACCAATACTCGTTAATCCCATTGAACATGGTAAACGCCTCCCCTGGCTGTTATTTTCCTTCCACCATCAATAGGCTCCAGAATTCAAGAGCTGTTGATACTATATTTTCCTTTTCTTGAAAAACTCTTTGTTATATATATATTGATATATTGATATTAATATATGACCAATCAATGAGTAATGGATAAAAATAATAATCATAAAATAATTATAAATCACGAATTGTATATCATATCTTATTACATATCTGGTTAAAAAATAATATTATATATTTTGTTAAAAATTATATATATATATATATATATATGAGATATAATATATTATAATTATTTTATAGGAATGTATAATATTAGTATATTTATTATCCTTAATTAAATATTAATAAGAATAAGTAATAATAGATATATTTGATAGTAAAAAAAGAATGATTTAACATAGAGCTTGTTTGGATGAGCTTCTAGAAAAAAATCTTTTCTTAATTTATCTTTTTAAATAAGATCTTTTAAAAAAGTACAAGTAATTTAATGTTTGGATACAAAATCAATTTGTTTAGATGTAATATAAAAAGTTTTTTTATTCAATCGTAAACATCTTTTATGTGTTTGAAAAAAATATGTTTTTTCAGAAGATAGAAATTACAGCTTCTGAAAAAAATATATTTTTCTGCTTTTTTTTAGTAATTTTAATTAAAAAAGATCTTATTTTAAATGTAATATAAGATTCAAACAAACACATAATATATTTGATAGATTTTACATATTAAAATAATTTCTCTAAATAAATTGTCATGTAACTATTCTCTTTTTAGAAAATCTCTTTTATATATATATATATATATATATATATATATATTGATATATTGATATTGATTAAGGGTGGATTGAAATTGAATGTGTAAGGTTTAGTTTGGTAATGTTGTGGCTCTCAAAAAGCTGCTGAGCTCTTTAAGCTCTCAAAAAGCTACTCCTAGTCCCTCCATGAGCACCCTTGGCTCTCAAAAGTTAGGAGTAAAAGCTCCTTGGATTTTTGAGTTACCAAACACAAAAAAGAACTTATGCTTTTTGAGAGAAAAAACACTTGCTCAATAAATTTTACCAAACTCCCGTATCTCCTTATATCAAACATACGAAAGGAGGGCGCCTAAGAAGGAGCATGGTGTAGGAGGCGTAGGTGATAACGTCCCTCAGTACTATTTTATTTTATTTATTTATTTATTTTAGAATAAATCCCTCAGTAGTCAGTACTATGAAATCATATGCAACGCTTAGAATTCCAATTCCAATCCCACTCCCACTACTACTACTGTCTTCTCTTCTCTGCCATTCTCTCCTTCTCCCACACCACACACCATTTCCGTTCTTCTTCCATTCTCGTGAGACACAAGTTACATACCTCTCTCTTTTTTCTCTGTTCTTGCCTCCTTCGTTTAGTCTCCTTTCTGTTTTCTGTTTTCTGTTTTTTCTTTCTTTTCGGTGACTTTATGCAAAAGTTTTGGATTTTTTCTTATTTCTTGTTTTTCTTTTCTCCCTCATTCTTCTGATTTTGTTCTTCTAACATGAATGCTCTCTGTTTCTTTCTTGCATTTCTCTATTTCTTCTATAGTTTTCTCGTTCTCACATTCTCTATTCTTGTCTTCTGGTTTTCTTCTTCCAACTTGAATGCTCTCTGTTTCCTTTTGCATTTTTTCTATTTTTCTTCACTGACGTATACTTTTCTTGTTTTCATATTCTCTGTTATGTTATGTTCTGATTTTCTTCTTCCACCTTGAATGCTCTCCGTTTCTTTTTTTCTTTTTCTTCACTGACATTTACTTTTCTTGTTTTCACCTTCTCTGTTTTTGTTGTTCTTCTGCTCTTAATTTGTTCTTCTAACTTTAATGCTCTCTGTTTCTTTTTTTCTTTTTCTTGTGTGGCATTTAGTTTTCTTGTTTTCACCTTCTATTTTTGTAGTTTTCACAATCTCACTTGTTCAGTTGTTCTTTAGAAATTGATTCATCGTTCAGTTGTTGTTGTGTAGTAGTGGGGTAACTTGGATGCATGAAGTGATGTTATTTTAGTTTATTATCATTGCCGGTGATTATGAGGTTTTCTCTCTAAATTTTAGCTTCTAAGCAAATTTTATTTTATTTTATTAAACATATGTGCTATAATTTTTGAAAAGATAAAAAAATAAATAATTTTTAAAAAGAAACATTAATATCAAACCCACCCTTATTAAGATAATATAAGTAAAAAAAATCCATTTTAAAAATATGTACTTCTATATTTTTAATATAAGAGACTCTATATTACATTTTAAATTTTAATTAAACTTGCTATTTTGAATATCCTTAATAAAGATTTTTAGCAAAACCCTTATTTAAATTGTATTCAAGTCACATTTTTTTTTGGATGACTTTTTAAATATTGAAAAATAATTGGATGATATTATAATTAAACCCCTTTTATTTTCATCTAGTTTTCTTCATTATTATTTTCTCTATGCTAAGAAACAGCACGAAGATAGGCATTGTATATATGTTTTAATCGATTTTCGAATAACTAATAAAACAGAATTCCTTCACTACTATGTGTAAAGTTTCTTCACTTTTGTTTATGCATATTGTTGTGATTATAAACAGCGGTCCCTTGTTTTCATCAATATAATAGCATATTTTTAATTTATTAAATTTTTTCATTCAATCCACCAAATAAAATTAATTTTCCTCATTCTCTCATGAAAACAAGATTACGATTCTGTTATTACTTTCTTTGAGTTGTTTTTTCAAATATTATGCCCCATCTCAATGCTAATAGCTCTTTCTCTTCAAGAGTATATAAAATGATTATCAATTACTAGCATTTTCTTAACTACATGATGGAATATTTAATTAGAGATTCTTCAGTATGTTCATCTTACTTGTTCCACATCTTTCAAATTAATTTTCGGCACAGAGTTTATTAGGAAAATACAACTTATTCATAATGTTAGCTTCATACTCATTTCATTTTCAAATATATTTTGGTATTCTCATTTTCTTATTCATTCCTCTGCATCTTAAATGAGTCAAGTTATTTAACGTCAAAATTCAACACTACACACAGTACATGCAAATTTAAAACAATAATGTTTGTACTACAACAAAAATACATGTAATTAGTATCCAACGATTGTTATATGTGTATCAAACATAATGTGTGATATATGTATATAACACGTTACGTATGGATATATAGCTCACATTAGATGCTAGTCGGATATAATTATGTTATATAATGAACATTACTTAATTTAAAATTTCTCACAAACAATTTTGTGGGCTCTATACAGTACAGTTTAGTCCTTCTTCCCAGTTCCTGTTTGACTCAGTTTAGCTTAGTTGAAAAATGCATGTTGTGCTACTATTCATGTCTTGCTACTATTCCATATATTAATCTGTGAATTATGCTATTTATAGGAATATTTTTTGGTTTCAGTGTTGGTCGACATGGAGGATTTTTTCTACTTGTAACAAATTAGCCTTTTTCTTGTGTTCCTTGAGCTTCAGAAGGATACTTACATTTTTAATCTTATTTTTTGAGCAGGAATTGAGAAGAAATGGATTCTTCCGGTGAACTTGAATCGTTGCCACCTCCGCCGCAGGTCATTCCTCCGAATGTTGTTCCTACAAAAGTTGCTGAATTTGGAAAAGAAGTTTCGAAGGCAAAACTTGTGCCAATGGCTAGGAGAGGTGTTGGATCCAAGGGACAGAGGATACAGCTTCTGACTAACCATTTTAGAGTTGCCGAGCGCAGAATGGATGGCTACTTTTATCATTATAGTGTATTCCTATTCCCTTCACTTTCTTACCATAGTTGGATTGTTGAGCACGCAATTACTGATCTTAGTCTAACACCATACATATTGTTGGCTAGGTTGCCTTGTCTTATGAAAATGGGGGTCCAGTTGAAGCTAAAGGTATTGGAAGAAAGGTTATAGATAAAGTTTACGAAACATATGATGAGCTGAAGAAAACGGATTTTGCGTATGATGGCGAGAAGAGCTTGTTTACACTTGGTTCCTTACGGGAGAACAAGTTATACTTCACTGTTGTGTTGGAGGATGTTTCATCAAGAAGGTACATTTCTTTTTTTATCAAAGCTCAGCTGTTTCTTCTTGTGTTTGTAACAAGAACTGACTTGGTGTAGAACATAATAATGGTTCAGGGTTGGAAGGGACAGCATTACTGATGGAGACACAAAGAGAATGAGGCGTCAATCTCAATCCAAAACTATCAAGGTGGCTATCAGTTATGCAGCCAAAATCCCACTGCAAGTGATTGCGAGTGCTTTGCGTGGACAAGATTCTGCGCACTTCCAGGAAGCATTGAGGGTCCTAGACATTATACTGAGGCAAAATGCAGCAAAGAAGTATGTATGGGAAGAACAAAAGTTCTGTGTTTGTTGAAACCGTGTTTGGTTAGTTACATTGAGTGCTTTGTTTCCAGGGGTTGTCTCCTTGTTCGCCAATCCTTCTTTCAAGACAATCCAAGGAATTATACTGATCTTGGAGGCGGCGTTCAAGGTTGCCGTGGATTCCATTCTAGTTTCCGGGCCACTCAAGGAGGTCTATCTCTGAATATTGGTAAGAACTTTGTGAGATTTATGCTTCGAAGTTTATTCTTCTTCCTCAGTTTTGATTGACTGTTGGCTGTGTTCTTTGTCTGAAGATGTTTCAACTACCATTCTGGTAAAGCCTGGCCCTGTATTAGACTTCCTATGTGAGAATCAGAATGTTAACCATCCGAACCGTATTGATTGGGCCAAGGTGAAATAGCTATTCTATGCTATCTAGTAGATTAGCAGTGAGGGTTTGATGTTTTCGATTTCATGTTTATGAGTTGTGATTATTTGATTAACGTTTACTTTCAGGCAAAAAGAACGCTGAAAAGCCTCAGAATCAAGGCTAATAATATCGAGTACAAAATCACTGGATTGAGTGATAAGCCCTGCAGGAAGCAGATGTAAGAAGTCACATGCCTTATCTTCCTGACCCTGCTATTTGATTTCCATTTTCATTTCTGTTTTCGAAGTTTTTAAAGTTTTCTAAGTTTTGAAAACAGAAAAAAAATAGAAAATGAAAACAGAAAAAACGTGAAATTTGTATTCTTTTGATGTGAGAATAAGTTTGTTTCATCAGTTCCTTGTAATAATTCTGTCAGTTGTTGGTGTAATGTCCTGTCTGACTAGTGACAATGAAAGCACATTACCTATTTATGCTTTCGTGACTTTGATCTTCTCTTACTTGAGTTTCCTGATTATTTTTGTCTTGACTACGCCCTCTCGTCACGAACACCAGCTCTGTTCCTAACAGTTGGATCATAATGCAATAGTCAAACCCTTTTTCCTACTATTAAAGTATCCCCTATTCCAATGACAAGCATTTGTTGTTTCTTACAGGTTTTCATTAAAAAATGGACAGGATCCAAAAGGTGAAGCGCAATTCATTGAAATCACAGTTTATGAATACTATAAATACCATAAGAGGATTCAACTGCAATGTTCTGCTGATTTTCCCTGCATCAATGTTGGCAAGCCAAAGCGCCCAACTTATTTTCCAGTGGAGGTGCGAAAAATGTCCATATATATACATATATATAATCAGTTAATTGCTGCAGCGAAAAAGAAAACTAAACTGGTATAATGTTCTTGCTTTGCAGCTATGCACCTTGGTCTCGTTACAGCGGTACACGAAGGCATTGTCAAATTTGCAAAGGGCTCAGTTAGTGGAGAGATCAAGGCAAAATCCAAAAGAAAGGAAACAAATTTTGTCCGATGTATGTAGTAAGGTTTAAAATGCTTTTTAAAGTTTCAAACAACTTTAGGATAGTTTTAACTATTGTTAACTTTCTTGCAGTCCTTTAGAAACAGCAGATATGGCAATGAGCCTATGCTCCGCTCTGCTGGACTTACCATTGAGTCTGATTTTACCCAAGTCTGTGGCCGTGTTCTCGAACCTCCAAGGGTATGTATTTCTATATGCTCAGCTTTTAATATCTAGGAGGAAGAGAGACCATAGTCAGAAGAAATGCAGTACGTTTCGGTACCGATACGGGTACGCGGTACGCCACTTTCTAAGTGTACCCATTCAGTATGTAATTTTGGTACGTGGTAGGTCCTGCTATAATGTTTGGTACGTAGTAGTATGTGATTGGTACGTAGTATGTGAAGAGACCTTATATAGACATATGTGAAGGCGGTAGAACAAATCAGTTAGTAACTAACTGATACATATCACATGTGATAAAAAAGAAAATTACAATCAGAGAGGGAAGAGTAAGATATATTTAGGAATCGTGTATGGCAAGTAATATTAGGTAACATTTTTTATTTTCACATTAAAAGCCTTTGGAGGTGATTTTCATGTGACATTTGTTTTTGCAGCTTAGAGTTGGAAATGGGGAGGATTTCGTACCCCGGAATGGGCGCTGGAACTTTAACAATAAGGTGACTCTTTGTTATTACATTATTATTTTATTGTTGTAGTTGAACCAAATTTAGAGTTGCTTGTCTAACATTGAGAATCATCTTTCAGAAACTTGTTAGACCTGTGAAGATTTTCCGTTGGGCCATTGTGAACTTCTCAGCTCGTTGTGATATAAGAAGATTGTGCGAAAGCCTTGAGAAGTGTGCAGTACAGAAGGGGATTGTAAGTTTTTTCCAAGAGTTCTGTGGCAAATTCACTTTGTTGATGTTCTGATACCTCATTCATTTGGCACTTTTGGTTTCTTTTGTAGGACATGAAACGCCCCTTAGGTATATTTGAAGAGGATCCTTGCTTCAGAGGTGAGTCAGCTCCTGCTAGAGTGGAGAATATGTGTAAAACCATTAGTGGCGCATTGTCAGAATCTCTTCAACTGCTGCTGTGTATTCTTCCAGAGAGGAAGAATTCAGATATTTATGGTATTTCTTATTTAGTCACATTTGTATCCTGTTGAAACAGTTGTTATTTACAATAATGCTAATCGTACAACAGAAATACGTCAAACGAGTACCCAACGTGTGCTATACATATAATAACACACATTCCATGTTATGTATAGCACACATTGGATACTCGTTGGACGTATTTCTGTTGTACGGCCAACATTATTGTGTTATTTAGCTTGATGTTATTCATTACGCCTTCCTAATGAATGCAATATGTAGGACCTTGGAAAAGGAGAAATCTTGTTGAGGAAGGGGTTGCTACACAATGTATTGCACCAACAAGATTCAATGATCAATACATTACCAATGTCCTGCTGAAAATTAATGCAAAGGTATTTTGCAATTGAGAAATGATTTGTGTACACCACAAAATGTTGAGCAGTCTCTTCTGTTAATCTTGATTGAAGCAACCATTATGGTATGCCTGTCCTTCATTTTCATGTTGAGTGCTTTCATCATACAGCTTGGTGGGATGAATTCTCTTCTGTCAATGGAGTGCTCTCCTTCCATACCATTTCTCTATAATGAACCTACCTTAATTCTTGGTATGGATGTCTCACATGGATCTCCTGGCCGTTCGGATGCGCCATCTATCGCTGCTGTACGATATTTACACTTATAACATTCTGTTATTAAACTTTAATCAGTCTCATTCTCTAGTAGTTCCCAAATTTGTTATTATATTATGCGACGTATTCAGGTTGTCAGCTCGAGATCTTGGCCTTTGATTTCATGTTATAGAGCTGCAGTTCGTACTCAGTCACCAAAAGTTGAGATGATCCAGTCTTTATTCAAGCCTGTTTCTGATACTAGAGACGAAGGTATCATAAGGTGCGTGTTCTTTGTTTTATAAGGGTGCTTATGACAATGTAAGAACTGGTATCTGAAGTCATATATATTGCTAGCCCTAGCAGAAAATAAGGAAACAACGGCAGAGGATTTCGAGAGTCCTGCCTCTCTCCTAACTCCTAAGCCTCAATCCTGGTTATAATTTTCTGAATGAATCCTTAGGAATTGTTTCTGCTCTGTATTCATTTCCAGGGTATGCTAAAAGACAATTTATTGCTATGCATTCTTAGTATGTGTTTGCTTCCATCCTTTTAATCAAACAGTGATCTATTTTGTTGTTTCACTTTGCAGGGAGCTGCTTATCGATTTCTATGCAAGTTCGGGAAAAAGGAAGCCAGGACAAATTATAATTTTCAGGTACTGTCTGTAGTAGGACCATGTTTTTTTTATGAGTAAATTCATATGCCTAATTAACAATACAACATTTTTCTGGTCGCAATTATAGACTTATAGTTGACAAATGTATATGTAGGGATGGTGTAAGTGAATCACAGTTCATCAAGGTCTTGAATGAAGAGTTAGTGCCAATCATTGAGGTATTCAAATTCACCTGTTTAAACTAATTTCATTTATGATTGTATCACTTCTTCAATGAAATCTACTGAACTTGATTTAAATTGTACTTTTTAGGCATGCAAACATCTTGATCAGAAGTGGTCTCCCAAGTTCACTTTTATTGTTGCATTGAAGAATCATCATACTAAGTTCTTTAAGGAAAATGCTCCGGATAATATTCCACCTGGTCTGTGACTTGAACTGTTAAAATAATATTAAAATAATTTAGTAAATAGTGTCAGTTTTATTTTGACTAAATATTCATTTTACTCCTTTGGAAATGTCATTGCGGGACAAATTGGTCCCTCAAAATTGAAAAGTCCAATATTGATCCTTCACATTTCAAAAAGGAGGACAAATTCGTCCTTCCGTACATGTCCGTACAAAGAAATCATTGTACGAACATGCATGGAAGGATGAAATGTCCCATTTTTTGAAATGTGAATGACCAATATTGAGTTTTTAAATTCTGAGGGACTAATTTGTCCCGCGATGTATTTCTGGAGGATCATTTTGGGTATTTAGTCATTTTATTTTCTATTCTAATCCAATCTTTTGTGTGCAGGAACCGTTATTGACACCAAAATCTGCCATCCAAGGAACAATGACTTCTACATGTGTGCTCATTATGGCTCAATTGTTAGTATCATAGTCAAAATATAATTTCAATTGGATTTTCTGTTAGCCATTTTCTATGGCATACTATTGGTTATGACCTGTTTCTGTATTTTTTGAACAGGGGACAAGTCGACCTACTCATTACCATGTTTTACATGATGAGATCGGTTTCTCTGCAGATGATTTGCAAGAATTAGTCCATTCTCTATCTTATGTGTATGTGTCTCTATACACACACACACCATAGTGTAAATTACCCTTATTGCCATTTGGCAATCATGTGTTTAAGAATTTAGACTAAAGGATTATTTATAACTTTTCACAGGTATCAGAGGAGCACAACGGCCATATCAGTAGGTAAAACTCTTAAGCCCATGCTTTATTTAGATGTTAACATTCAGTAAACTGTAAAATAGTGTCTTGTCAGACATTTACTTGTTAAGCTGTCCTGTTTTTAAACTGTCTCCATATTCATCTGTTTGGAGAATGAAAATCTCACTATGCACAACTATAAATTGTATAGTAGTTCTATAAAAGGTTTGAGATTCACTTGTTTAAACACTTGATCATTCAATACAATTCATTTCCTTTTTCCTTTTTTCTTTGTTTATTTCTCTAATCATAGAGGCTAATACCATGAATTTCAACTTGGTATCACCTAATGGGAAAATTTTCGCTGCAATTCCTTGCGACTCACTTGTGTAAACACTTAATCATTCAATACAATTCGTTTCATTTTTCATTATGTTTTGTTTATTTCTCTAACCATAGAGCCTGATACTATAAATTCCATCAGTTTTAGATGTTATGCAATGAACATTATATAATCTTTTAATGTTAAAATTTTCTCATGATTGCAGTTGCTCCGATTTGCTATGCGCACTTGGCAGCTGCTCAGATGGCGCAATTTTTAAAGTTTGACGAACTGTCAGAGACTTCTTCCAGCCATGGTGGAATGACATATGCTGGTGCACCTCAAGTGCCTAAACTGCCCAGACTCCACGATCGTGTCACCAACTCCATGTTCTTTTGTTAAAATTCCTATAAATCTCTCTCCCACAGCAACTTATGAGCTCAATGGTACCAGCAGGAACTAGGATAATAGAGATTATTAAATATACTAATTTCTTAGGACTTTCATACTTGGTTGGCTGCCTCATTTCCTTTTATAAAACTGTCAAACATTGGTTTTTTTCCATCTAAAGCCTTCATTTCAGTACAATTTTCCCATATACCTTCACTTTCACATCCATCTAATTGTTAAGGAGTATATATTTTTTTTAATGAAAATACTTTGTCACAATCAGTCACCTAATTGTTTACCTGTCATACATACAAGGTACTATAAATTATTACACATACTAAATATCTCAAATTACATATGCATAGTGTGCGAGTAGGCTCATTAGTGATTGTTTGTTGACAGATTAGTTGTTGTACATTTAGATCTGGTTCCTTTGTGAGCGTCAAACTCTTCTGTCATAGTAAGCATGCCAATTGGGTGAGTCTAGATGTGCACAACATGTGATGTTACAACATGTGCTCAACATATATATAACATGTTGCAAAGAAAGATGATGTTACAACATGTGATATATATGTTGTGCATAATAGATGATATACATTGTGCACTACATATCATATACGTTGTGCATTTTATATTAGAGAAATGATAGATGTACATCAGATTTTTATTCATCAAGCATCAATCAGATATTATTTCAATTGGCGGTTGAGAGATATGTGTAAGTTTTTTTGTTTTTATTTAAAATGGTGGGCCCAAAATAGCATAATATGATTGATGGATGGTTGATGGATCTATATATTGATGTACATGTAGTACTATTATTTTATATTATGTATGGTGGGCCCAAAGACTGGCTTTTTGTTGTGCCCCAAGAATTTTCCTTAAATCAATGTTGAAATGTGGATTTGATCAAAATCCAGGGACGATGAAAGAACTTATTTCAATACACATTACTTACACACAGTGTTTTTGTTTTTCATCCCTATTGTTAGGGAACAAAATTAAATCACAGCAGTAGTATATAACTATATATAGTCAAGATAGGGAATTCGTTTTCAATGTTCCCTTTCATGGCATTGGAAACTCCCAAATAAACAAGACCATTTCCCTCCCCAATAATGTTTGTTGTACATCGAAAATACATTCATCGAGTACTCAACGTGTGTTATATGTTATATGTTATACGTAATGTGTGTCATACATAATGTGTTATACTTATAGCACACGTTAGATATTTGATAGATGTATTTTTGATGTACAACAAGCATTACTGCTTTCCTCCCTTTTCATTCCCTTTACCATCCAAGCATTACTTCTAACCAATAAAGAATAAATTTTCTGTGTTTCCCCTATAAACTTCCATTCCTCTAATTTAACAATCCTTCAGTATAGGGTATATCAGTATCAGGAAGCCAGGTATTTCCTAGTGTAAAATTAAGGACCGTGAAGTTCCAAGCTTGTGTAGCATTCAACACAGAGTAACCAGGCCATTGCACTCTGTTGTTAGTGTTAGAACCAGGTCCATAGTTGTCAAACTCCCCATAGAAAAGTGTGTCTAACCCAACTGTTCCATTCCATTCTAACCACCCAACAGGTTGAATCAAATCTCCAATATATGACTCCAAATACACAGTCCTTGAATACTCCTTCCAAGGCCTTCCTAAGTAACTCAATGTTGAGTTCATCTCTGCTGCCAAATCCGGTGCAGCATCAATTGTGCAATTCTGGATGGAAATGCCGGTGTTCTGATTTGGATCTGTTCTTCCTTGTGCAGTTAAAGCATTCTTCTGGTTTGCCATTGGTTTTCTGGCATAGATGTTACAACTCTGGAACACTACAGCTGCATTGCCAAATATGAAGTCGACTGTGCCGTAAATATCGCATTCTCTGTAGAATTGTCTCAGGGAGTGGACGTAGAGTGTGTCTTGGTAACCTTCGAAACTGCATCGGTAGAATGTGGAAAGGTCAGCATTGTTCCTTACTGCTACTGCTTGGTGCTTTTCAGGACCAGCTGTGTTTCTAAAGGTAACATCCACTGCGATGAACCTTTCTCCAGCAACAGCTGCATTCAACACCAAAAGGAAACGTGTATTTTACACTCATAATTCTTTTCTCAACAAAATTAACAAAATGGATTTGATATTTCTCAAGGAGTATATGCTCAGGGAATGGATTTTAGTTATGTTATAACATGGAATAATAGCAAATTGTGTGTAAGATATTAGTGATGCTTAAACTTTTGGTGTTAAATATCCGATGTGTGCTATATATATATATATATATATATATATCATACGTAATGTGTGTTATATGTATAACATGTTACATATGACACACATTATGTATGGTATATAGTACACGTTGGATACTCCTGGATAAGTCAAATATTTTGATTTTCCAAAAGCACTAAAATAACTTCTGGATAAGTCATAAGTTATATAGTCAAACATGACAGAAACTTCAAGTCAAATGTTGAAAAAAGTCAGAAGCATTTTAATCCAAAGATAGATTAAATCGCTTACCGAAGGTGGAAGAATTAAAGGTTGTCCAGCCATCTATGACACTATGGTTGCCTGTGATGACAGTCTTGTTAATACCATCTCCAATAAGCAATATGTTCTTCTTTTCTTTTGGAACAATCACATATTCCTCATAGTATCCTTCTCTCACGTACACAAGGTAATACCCATCCTCTGCCTTTGTGTCATTCGGCGCACCTGCGATTGCTTCCCCAATTGTAGTGTAGTTGTCTGTACCATAAGAGCTCACTATCACAAAATCATTCAGTAGAATTCCTTGGCTTTGGCTCTCTTTAAGAATCCTCTCTGTTCTTGTACAATTCGAGTAGTTCTTGCAACTATACTTTGTTCGAAGAAGCTGCAACAACAAAGTTATGTGTTAGTTTTAAGCATTCAACAAACACTTTTCAGCTTTCTAATTAAGCATTACTATGATTTGTGATAGAATCCCGCTCTTCGAGTGAGGAAACAAAGCTAAGACCCCTAAACTAATAAATTCTAATGAATAAACAATCAACGACTAATTAAATAATAATAATAATACAAAAATGATTGGTAAAACAAAAATTTTGTGAACATCAGCCAATAGAGAAACATACTCATTAAAGCGTATAATACATGTCTATTACTATACCAATAATGTTTGACGTACAATAGAAATACGTCCAACTTGTATTCAACGTGAGCTATCCATGTTACAGGATGTGTGCTATACGTATATGTGTTATACGTATAGCACACATCCTGTAACATGGATAGCACACGTTGGATACAAGTTAGACGTATTTCTGTTATACATAAAGTATTATGCTATACGTATAACACATATCCTGTAACATGGATAGCACACGTTGGATAAAAATTGGACGTATTTTCAGTTGTACATAAAGCATTATTGATTGATTACTATATATAATGCATATCACATAACGTGTAAAATGCACATTAATTAAGAAAATTGTATCACATATATTACCCTATAATAATAATAATTGTACCATTATCAAGAATTACATTTTTTCACCACGTACCAAGGTGATATGATACGTTAAGTTACATTACATGTCTATATAATTATTATAGGAGATTAGTTAGAAATTTGTTACACTTAATATCCTACCTATATAATTGGTACATTTTATATTTTTTATAATTATTTTTATCTCATTAAAATAAATTTCATCTTTTACATTTTTTTAATTTTTTGAATATTTTTCATCTTTTCTCTTGATACTATGAATTTCAAGAATAGTATTGTTTATATATCCTAGAACTCCTAAAATGTTAGCTACAACTATTTATAAATCCTCCAAATTATAAATCACAATAACTAACTATATTTCTAAGAAACTAACTTCCTCTAATACTCTTAATTAACGATATAATTGATTTCTACTTGAAAAAAAAATGATATGTGTACATCAATCACATAGACATCCAAAATATTGAAAGAAATGGTGGAGACAAAATTCATTTTTAAAAAATAAATAATAAAATAGTGGAACTGATAAAATTTATAAGTAAAATGTACATATATTTGGAATTAGTAATGTTTGTTATACATCGAAATTAAAATACATCTATCGAATATTCAACGTGTGTTGTATGTCATATGTAATGTGTGTTATAAGTATAACACATTGCATATAACACACATTACGTATGATATATAACACACATTGAATACTCGTTGGATGTATTTTCAATGTACAACAAGCATTATCGTATTTGGAATGAATAGTTGCACAAATAGCATTATTAGTACTATAAATAACCTAATTGGCTATTTTGGGGTGTAACAGAGTAAGAAGTAGATTTCGTCATGTATGACATAGTTTAGCTTGTTGTATCCGAGCAGGTTCACTCTGTTTCTGTTGTCTTTATTTTAGAAATGATATGATTAAATATGATCTGTTAAAGTAATTTTATTTTATTTACAAGTTCATTATTAAGGTATAATCTAGCTTAAGTAATAGACACTTCTTGGGACATGGCATGACATGATTGTTTCTGAGCAAACTTGATGTTATTGTTAGGCAATATAATTGAAATTGAAATTAATCTTACATTCGACGGCTATACAATGCAAGAAACAGAGTATGATTATTAAAAAAGTCTTAAAAAAGTCTGTTGTTCTTGCTCATCAATGAAGCTATGTACCAACTAAGAATATGTGCTCGTGGGGCCAAAATTTAGTTTACACTTTACACACCTTATTACCTTTTCCATTTCATTTTAATAATTTTTAAAAAAAATTTACACAAATACTAAAAAAATGTAGTAATATTTTTAATTGTTAAAAATATGTTTAAATGATTCAATTATTCTTTACAATTCTACTAACACATTTTTTTAAATAAGTAATTACATTAAAGACACAATTAATATAATATTATTAAATTTATATTACAATTCCAAACTAACAATTAAGATGAAATAATTTTTTTTAAATGATTATTATTAAAAAAAGGAAAATGAAGGGAATATATATAATGAGCATTATTATATGTACAATAAAAAAAAAAGTCAAAACAATCAATATATTATACATAATAAGTATTATGTATTATATACAATACATATTACATGTTACACACAATATATATCACATATTATGCACATACAATAATATTAGATATTGTAAAAAAATATAATATTATAATATATAATATATATTATACATAATATGTCACATATGTTATACATAATATATCATATATTATGGTTATTAGTATTATATGTTTTCACATTCTATTAACTATTTTGATTATTCTATTAACTATTTTGATTAGTTATTTTTTATACACCAAAATTTTCTCATATATCATGCATAATGGCATGTCTAATATACTAGGGAGATGACACGTGCATGGTCGGTTGCCGATGGCTTAAGCAAGCAAGACCCCACGTGACTAATAATAATAAAGTTGGACTATACGTCCTGGCATTCTAAGTTTAATTAAGACAGAACAAAACAGATCTTACTAGATAGCTAAGTTTATCCTAATTAAACATTAGGCACGTGGTTTGTGTTGGACTACGGTTTTCTATTACTTTCTTTCTATTAGAAAATTAATAATGTTTGTAGTATAATATAAATACATTTAGTTAATATTTAATATGTGCTATACATAAAATATAATATGTGTTATATATATATTATACGTACATATAATACACATTACATCTTATGTATAGCACACGTTGAATACTAATTGATCGTATTTTTATTATATAATAAATATTATTAATTATTTACGAATTGATAATAAATATATGATAAAACAGTCAATAAATATGTACAGAATCCCACTATAATTATGTACAACCAAAATACACTTAGTATCTATACCAATTATTGAAAAAATATACATAAAAAATCAATACATATAAACTATATTTAAAAATATACATTATATATGATGAGATGTATGTTAATATAAGAAAATAGTGAACATCATGAATTATACTCCACCTATTAAGATAATAAAAATGAAGATATTTATCTTAAAAAAAGATATTTTAATATATTTTATATAAAGAACCTACAATAAAAAATACTTTTTTTATTTAAAATAACCTTGATAAATGATATTCTTATAACACTTATTAATAAAACTCATATAATATATAAAAGATGCAAATTAACATCTTATTTAATTGTTCTTATCATATTTAAATGATATGATTTGCATACCACTACACTTAACAGTGTTGAATGAAAAATGATAGATTAACATCTATATATATAGAATATAAATATTAATAATTGATACCAAATAATAATATCATGATGTCAAAATAATGAATTTTGATACTAAACTATCATTATCCATGTTGAATTGGTCCCTACTTTGCTAATTAATGTTAAGTAACTTTTTCGGTGATATTCATCCTAACCATACCCTTTGTCTTGTCCTATTAAAGATAAGCATTTTTGTCAAGGGACCACCTGGACATCATGTTTTAGTAATTTAAATCTAGTAACATATATATATCTTCAAGTTCATATATATTTTCATATGAGAAGGAGTAATGATATGTGAATAAAAATAGTTTATTATATTTTAATATCTAAAAAATTGACTTGTGTGAGTATCTAATTAATATTTATTTAAGGGTGAGAAGGGGGATCACATTAAAATTAAAAAATAATAAATGTGAATATTAGCATAAAATGATATGAGGAGATAAATATAAAATAGTACTCCCTCCATTTTTTTTAATTATCCAGTTTTAATTGCGCGCGGGTATTTAGAAAATGATTGGTGTAGTATAAAAGTTAACAAAATGTACACCTACTTTACTAATTTACCCTTTGTTACTCATCTCTCCTCAATTATTATTGCTATTAGTGACTAGTATTAAATAGGGGTAAAAGAGGAAAAAAATAATAAATGTTGTCTCAAAATTTGAAATGGACAATTAAAAAAAACACACGCAACTCTAAGTTGGACAATTAAAAAAAAAATTGGAGGGAGTAGTATTTTTGTAAAACTCCTCAGGTGTTACAATACTGTACTTTCTCATCATTTACTCTTAGCTCTAATTTTGAAAATTGATAATGAAATATAACATAAGTTCATTTAGCAATATTTTTTATCTATTAAAAAATCAGGACAAATACTTGGCGCATAAGTTCATTCAGTAACTTTTCGATCTATAACACCACATCTTTCATAAAAATAACAATAATACTAGATGAAGAGTGAAACATGTACAGCTAAATTAATAACTTCATTTAGTATAACTTTTTGATCTATTAAAAAATTAGGATAAATATTTGGTGCATAATAAAAAAACAATAAATATGTTGTGCATAACATATATAATATAAAATGCACAATGTATATCACATAATTTGCACGATATATGATATATGTTGCATTATGATCTTTTTTGCAATATGTGATATATATTATGTATATCATGTGATATATGGTGTGCACAACATATAATATTTGTTGAACATTTTATATTATATATATTGTAGTTGTTTTAACTAGTTTGTTACTGTAATATAGCAATGCTCAAAAATTAATTTTTAAAGGAGTAAAAGACAAATAGGTCCCTATCGATTTTTATCGTGGACACATAGGTCCCTAACCAAAATAAATATTAAAATTATCCCTAACCAATACAAATGTTAGACTCATAGGTCCCTCGGTTGTATTGGTTAGTGACGTCTGAGTCAAACGGTAAAAGTAACCGAGGGACCTATAAGTGTAAGATACATTTGTATTGATTGATTGATTGATCTCATACATACCTTGATGAGTTTGTCAAGTGGCTGCCTGACCTTGAAGGCCTTGGTGGGGAGGCCATGTTTGCGAGTCTTATTGTTCTTCTTCCTCGAGTTCCTATCCAGCGCCTCACTCACCAACCCAAGCGACACACTGTACAATTGCGTCACTCCCTTGAGCGGCACCGCCAGCGCACTCGCAATGCCACTCTTGGTAACCACCAACCCATCATAGCACGTGTAGTGGTTCGTGGCCACCGCACTCAGGTAACTCTCAATCTTCTCCACCAACTCATCTGTGTCCGAAGAATAAGAATTATTATTATTACTAGTTGCTGACTTTAGTTCCTCCGAGATTGACTCCAAGAAATCCACGTTGAGCTTGTTGAGGTCTCTGCAGTCGCCCAGTGCAGCCACCTCTGCGTGGTTCGGCGGGTGGCGGCGGTGGAGGAAATCGTCAAAGACTTTGGCTAGTTTTGTGGCTTGTTTGAGGCTTTGCTTGACGGAGAATTTGCCGTAGGCGTATGGATCAGAAGAAGGGGAGTAGCGTATGGCAGAGAGTATGGAGCGGCAGAGTTTTGGATACAATGTGGATTTGCAAGCTGAGGCAGAGGAGGAGGAGGAAGAAGATGAAGAAGAAGAATTGTTGTTAGAGGAAGAAAGTTGAAGTTGGAGTGATGGGGGTGCAAAGAGGAAGAGGAGGAGAAGGGAGAGCAAGAGGAACAAAGGTGACATATTGAGGATTTGAGGGTGTGGGTGTGAGCTTGAGAATAGAATGTGATGTGTGTTGAAATAACGAGAGAATTTATAAGCTGAAGTGGAGTTGGGAGGAGGGAACATAAATACGCGTACATCTTTATTAAAGCCAGTAATGTTTGATGTAATTCGCACGTCTAACTTGTATCCAATGTGTGCTATTCATATTGAAAGATGTGTGTTATACGTATATGTACTATATATATATATAGTACACATCCTATAACATGGATAGCACACGTTGGATATAAATTGGACGTATTTTAATTTGGTTGTACGTCAAGCATTATTGCTATTAAAGAGAGTAGTATATTGTCGTTAGCCACAAAGAAAGAAAATAAATTCTCTTTTAGTTCCATATCTATAGACTTTAAGTTTTTGACACATTTATTAATTTGAAAAAATTTAGGTGTAAGCCAAAAAAAATTATCAATAATTTTATTTTAATATCTATATTGGATGTACCATTTAGACATCTTCATCATTAATTCAATTATGATTCCCACTTTTTTTTACACTTCTATTGTTTGTGACCATTAGATTGGATGATGATAGATGGACATGTACTTTTCGATGTCTAAATATCATTACTCAAAAATTATTTGTTCAGTATAATTCAATATATACACGTAATTAAATTGATCAACTATTGAAAAGAAAATGAGTTAAGTTTTAAATATTTATATAGAAAATTTACTTTCTTTGTTTTTTTTATTTGTCCATGTTAAGTTTTTAAGTTGTTCTTTTCTATTTGTCCATTAAAAAATTTTATGTGAAATTAATTATTTCTTTTACATATTTTATCCTTAATTAACTCTTCTCTTCTATCAAGTAAAATGCTAGTAGATTTTAAATTAAGTGCAATATATATAGTAAAATATACTAATATTTTGTTGATTTTGATATTATTTTAATCGTTATTTAATAAAGTGTGAAAATTTAAAGTGAACAAATAAAAAAAATAGAAATATATTTTATAAGTATATCGTTTAATCTCATAGCATTTAAGAATCTCTTTATTAATAAAACCGATAAATATTCTTGATTTGCTAATTAAATAAAATATACTCCACTAAAACAATTATATTATCCTCTTATTCACTCCATTAATACATATATTTTTCACTAGTACTTCCATTAATTAGAGATATAATTAATATATTATAATTTTAAATTGAAAATTAATATAAAATATATTTTCTCAATCTTAAAATTCTATCAATATGAAGTGGAGTGAGTATTAAAGAAAGTTTGAAATTAAAAGAGCATTGAGTGATTGGAAAATATTGTGGGGTGTGTCGGTGTGAGCAATTGGGGCAAACATAGATGGTGTAACAATAAATGCACGGTCAGACACGGGGAACGTGGAAGCAAAGGCTTCAACTAATGCCAAATTGCTAATGCTAGCTAGAATTTGTTGATGGGTGCTATTTATATATTCATTCATTTTTAAATATTTAAATATTTTACTAATATAAGAAATGAATCCCTTAATTTTTATTATTTTCCTTTTTCAGTTTTTTTTTATCATTTTACTCACTTTTTGAATGTATATACTTTTTCTATCTAATTTTATTTATTTTTTAGGAAATGTTTTATCCACTTTTATTTGTTATTTTTTTGAAGTTTTAAGAAAATATTTACAATATTTTTTTAATTTTATCCATACATATACTCTTTTTTATTTCTTATAATTATTATTACATAAAAAACTACAAAAATAACTTTATAATTATATATTTATTTTTATAAAAATTTATATATTTTAATTATTTTCTTAATAAATATATAATATTCTAAAATGTCAAATTAAATTGAATCGATAAAATATTTATACAGGACATACAAGCATAGTTTTTGGAATTTGTTGTCATAGGGGACTATGCATTAGTAGTTCTAGGTAAGAAGGTACAGATTGTTTGTTTCAACACATGCAATTATCACTATTTGGTACAACCGAAAAATAAGGATATTCACAACCAATATTTTCTTTTCTTAAAGGTGCATACTATAGTGAGATGTACTATATTGCGGTACCATTATGATGTAAGAATCTGATTTATAAACTTTTATTATTTATCTACCAATATATTGTTTTTTTTTTAATTTTCTGACTTCTTATTACATAAAATATAATAAATAATGATAAAAATTGGTAAAAAATAATAAATTTTGATAAATAACGATAGGATGTTGATGTTGCTTGCATTGTCTGGCCGTTTTATTGATTAGGTTCTTAATTACTTTAGTTCTTGGAAGTATAAGAGAAGAGGTTTTTATATAACTTTAATAAGTTATGAATTAAAATAATTGTCTCTTTTCATTTTTATTTTGATTCATATTTTTGTCATTTTACAATTTTTAGATTTATTTAATTTTTTCTAGTATGCCGCCCTTATTAATATAGGAGAGAGAATATTAATAATAATTGAATTAATAAAGATAGAGAAATATTAATAATAGAATAAGAGATATTTTTATCTTTTTAATTCTATTATTTAGATTTTTAATAAAATTTAATTATTATTTTAATTAGTATACATATATAGGTGAAAAGAAATACTTATTTTAAATCGAATAAAGTATACGAGTGAGTCGCATGCTATGTTAGAAGGTACTATGTTTGGGAAATTGAGTTGTCTGAATATCAACTCACATATATATATTTAATTTGTCGGCTATTATTCTTTATAATTTTAAGAATTTAATTTCAAATACTTGGTAAAATCTAATTTAACAAATAAAAATATAATAGTATTAAATATTAATTTGACTATAAAATGGAGAGGACACATTAAATCTCTTCTACTCATTTTTCTATTAGTAAACTTGATCCATCTTGGAGTTGGATTTACTGGTAGTGTTATTTGCACATAGAACAATATCATTCATTTATTTTTTATTATATTTAAATGTTGACGATTTTTATGAATATGTTGACAAGTTGATAAGAAGTTCTTAACTTAAAAAACTCAAGTCTAGTATAGCAAGATAATACACAATTCTAACTAAGTTCTATTTTGTGAAATGAATGATTTAAGCATTAGAATCCCTTTATATGTCCTAACCCCTACTTCTTAGTGAGAACGAAAATGTCGGAAATGAGAACATAGGTAGCGTTTGGTAGCTGTTCCAAATCAGTGAAGACAGAGACACAGAGACACAAATGGACAGAGACACAAATGGACTGAGTCTCTATATGGTATTTGGTAATAGTGGACATGACACAAAAAATATTTTTGTATTGTGTTTAATAATAGTGAAAGTGATATAAAGACATGTAAAAATGATCTTGGATATACATAATGTGAATTATGTGAAGTGATGGAGGGTATATTGGTCATAAAATTTCATTAAAATGACCAGTTCATTCCAATCCATCTCAGTCCTTCACTTCTGGAGTGGACACAAATTTTGTGTCTTTTCTGTCCATGGACACAAATTTTTGTCCATCTGTGTCTCTGTCTCATAAACCAAACAATATTAGTCTGTCTCAGTCTCTGTCTTTTATGTCTTGGGACAGCTACCAAACGCTACCATAGAGATTGGATTTCATCTCTCAATCCATGTCAACACACCATATCATATAGAGGTTACAAAATAGATGGCACAATTAGGTATTCACTATTGAATCTACACTTAGCATTTTTCTAATCCATCCTTTCCAAATACCATCTTTTGCTGTATTATATATCGTTCATGCTTCAGTAGTTAATATTTCATCTTCATTTTCCTTGAAAAGATATGGTTGAGCAAGACATATGATATTTTAATACTTGAATTTTAGTGTCTTATTTGTACACTCATCTCATTGATTCTCTCCATTTCATTCATATTAATATTGTCTCTTTTTATATTTTATTTTATTACAAATTATTTGTATCTTTACGATTTTAAAAGGTATTGGATTTATTTTTTTTCTATTGTACCTTTTTATTAATATAGGAGAGAGGTATCATTAATAAAGAAAAAAAAATTAATGAAAATAAAGAAAATATTGATGATAAAATAAGAAATTTATATTTTTATCTTTTTATTCTATTATTTAGATTATTTATCATAGAATCCAAGCACTATTTTAACCCGTGTGCATAAGTAGTAAAAAAAGATAGTTAATACTATAAAATAAAGTTAGGAATGAATAAGATGATGGTTCCTCTTATTAATTATCCTTGCTCACCAATTTCATCAATTCAATAATTATAATGATTTAATTTTTATCCACTAACATCTAGTGCAGTGACGGATTTAGGTTGTAAGCTATGGGGCATATGCCCCACTAAATTTTAATTTTTTTAGTTTAATTTTATATAAATATATATATTTTACCTCAATTGTATTATTGAATTTGCCCCCACACTAAAGAAAATTCAAAAAACATTATCTTATATTTATGTATATCAACGATGTAATATTTTTGCCCCCGCTGTGAAATTTTTTTGGATCCGTCACTGATCTAGTGTACAATTTTTTTACACAGTTATTCAATTATGTGTTATACGTCAGCTATATATGATTGTGTTTTCTCTCTCGCATGTATATAACGCACTGCCTGAAAAGTCACACAAATGGAACATTTTGATTGGACCACAGTAGTGTAAAATATATTTATGTCAGTGTATCAAAATTAAATTCTAATTATAATAAAAATAGTGTTTAAATAGGAGTAATGATTTATAGACATTCAGAAATTGAATAGTTATGAGATATTCATTATAATAAATTATGAACAGAAAAAATTGAGACGATATTATATTAAAATCTAAAAATAATGAGAGTAGATTTTGAACGTGAATATGTTTAAATAGACACCAAAATCTACATGTATGGAAAATTATGTTTTTTTAACGAGTAATCACCTAACAGTGACGCTGTTTTCAATTAAGAAGTGTAAATTAAACACTTCAAACTCCGATTTGATGTAACAGTTGCATTGAAAATGCTAAAGATTTCAATGATTAATGAATGTGAATGTACTATTTGCGTTAGATTTAAAACGAAATAAAATGAATATATAGGTTTAGAATAAAAAAAATGAATAGGTTTAAATGAAAACATTAACAATAGAAATATATATCCAAGTTAAAAATATGTACTTTTATACTTTTTATCTTCTAAAATATAAGATTTTTAGTTTTATTTTAAAATATAATAATTTTTTTATTTTCAATGCATTCTTATTTATTTCTTTCTATTTTATCCTTCATAAATTTTAATTTATATTTTTAATATTGTATAAAATATGAATATTAATATAGTAAAGTACTCTCTCTATTTTTTTATTTTTTTACTTTGAATTTTCACAAGTTTTTGCCAAATTATTATTGAAATAATTTCAAAATCAACAAAAATATTAGTATATTTTATTATATTATCCCTAATTTAAAATATACTAACATATTTACCCGGTAGAAGAGAATGCGTTAATTAAGGACAAAATAAAAAAAATAATACATGTAACCTAAAATTTTTAAATAGACAATTAAAATTAGATAATGTAAAAATTAAAATGAACAAAAAAAAAAAGAGAAAATCTTAGGTGATCAAGAACCACATTTACGGCATGGTCTAGGAACATTGATAATTACATATTTTAATTTATAACACTAAAAATTTATATAAAAATAAAAAATATGTGATTGTAAATTTTCTTGGATCACACATTAAATGTAATTTAGACCACCTAAAAATTTCTCTAGAAAAAGATAGAGAAAATACTTTTAATTTTAAAGTATCAATATAAATTAATTATCATCTTAATATATGTTAAAACATTAAAATAATTTATAGTTTAGAATAGAGATAATATTTTTAATATAAAAACACTATTATAATATTTTAAATTTGACTAAAATTTATTAGGTTTTAAGTACTCTAAACGAGTAGCAAGGCACTTACTATGCGCCAGCCCAAAATTCCACAAATTCTCACCCAAGTCAACGAGACAATTATAGCACTTTCCGAGGGCGGAGGCTAAATGTATCACTCTTTTCATTTTATTTTTCTCTATTTTCAAAATAAATAAACTTAATCTTAAAATACAATGATATATTAAAATTACAGCTAAACTTTAATTTATTTTTTCACATGAGTGATTTTAATTAAATTGGTTATTTACATTAAACTTGAATCAATTTAATTTTTCAAATCACTATAGAATATAAAACAGGTCAATTTAGTGTCTCAAATTATATAAAATAATTAAGTTATTGAAATTTTTGTTTCAAGTCATAGATAAATTGACCAATTTTACACATTTTAAGACAATAAAATCAATCATTTAAATTTCTATATTATAATTCATATTATCCATGGTATATTGTATTTTGCTTCAAATTAGAGATCAATTCGACCAATTTTTCAAATAACAGATTAAAATATGAATTTATTGACATTATAAAACTATTTTACACGGTTAATTAATAATTAATTAATTATCCATTATAGTAATTATTTATCATAATTTGATGTCTTTCGTAGTTTTTATTTGTTGATAGTAAAATAATTTTACACTTGCCAATGTATAGAAATTAATTTCTTGAAATATATCACATGCCAGGTAATCAAACTCGAGAGTCTAAACAAACTCGTGGAAGCTCCGTAAACTCGACTTGTAGACTCGACTCGTAAACTCGTATGAGTTTACGTACCTATTAAAATATATTTAAAAATTATATTATAAAACATAGAATATAAAGAAATGTAACATAAATCTATCACATGGAATTATATCGAAAGAAATATACTATAAGCCTATTAAAGATTTATAACTCATAAACACACATAGTCAATTCAAGTCCAACCAAATCAAATCATGCATTAACTTAAATTAACACAGATTAACCTAAGTTATTACGGAACCGGAATGAATCATGATAGAACCAAAATGAACAGAATCAGGACCCAGAAATCATAAATGTTATCAACAATCACAATTATTATATATATATATATATATATATATATATATTGGTGTTAAGATTAAAGAAAGAACAAATTGAGAACTTAGAATAAACATTACCTAGATTAATTAGAACCAATCTGTGACGTGAGGAGATAAGCTCATGATAGATTGTGATTTGACGATTCGTGAAAAAAGAATGTTATTAGGAAAAGACAGAGAGCTAGAGATATCAGAGGCGAGGTGAGACGATGCGACATGAGGTGACGACAACCCTTGCAATTCGTGAGGTTTCATGAAGAGAGAATGTGAGGTAGTGTTGAGATACTGATAGAGAGCCATATAAAGACATGAGGTGAGGCGGCAGGTGAAAGAACCGTGAGACATAGGTGAAGCTATAGCAGGTCGGAGGTGAGGTGGCAGGTGATATTAAGAAGAAACTAGAGTGAGAGATTGAGAATAGACTAAAGTCATGAAGGGTTTCTAAAGCCTAGATTTGTTAAGTAAATAAAGGTACAATGATGAGTTTTAGTGTACAATGGTCATATTAACATTAAAATTGGTGTCGTTTTGGTAATTTTTTGTAGGTATATCAAACTCGTAAATTCACTCATAAACTCGCGAGTTTGATCGAGTTTGCACGAGTCTACCCGAGTCAACTCAAAAAAGAGTTTACATGTAAGTCAACTCGACTCTATGGTCTAGAATCGTAAACTTATAAGAGAGTCTACAAATTGACTCAAAAGTTTGATAACAATGATTAGATGTATATTGTGAAAGATTAAATTAAATATCATCTCATAAAATTATTATGTATAGATATAGATAAATCTCGACATGACATCGAACTCATATACTCTTATGACTAAAATTTCTTCTATTCACACCAATTAATGCCTTTGTTGATGGAGGGGCTAAATGCCTAAATGCATGTGACAGTGACCAGTGGGCACAAGTACTTCTCGTCTCGTGGAATTCAGCATGAAGCTTCTTACTTTCACACTGGAAATTAATATTTGTACATATAACAGTATTATTCATTCCTTTTTTATTTATTTAAGAGTTCACAACTTTTATAAAAATGTTGGCAAGTTATTAACTTTTTGAATAGATAAAAAATGGATAAAAGAATATTATTATATGTACAAGAAGCATTTTCTCTTTCACATTCCCTCATCGCGTGGTCCAAGCTTGGGAGACGGTGCTCTCAAAGTTCGATTTTACTGTCAACCACTTATTATAGCTGTATCCAAATACTAGCAGCCACCAACAAGTTCTTCTATTTGGTCCTAAAATATACTTAACCTGTAGTATACAAACATTCATAATTACTCTTTCAATTTTTATTTATTTATTCAATTTTAATTGCATATGTGGATTGATGATGAGTTTTATCTCACTCTTTAATTATTTATTATATCTATTCTCTTATTTTATTACTTAATTAAGATATAATTAAAAAGATTATAAAAATTATTGAGAATTTTTAAGTGGACAAATTGAAAAGAAAAACTTAAATTAGAGATATATAGTATAGGAAAATCAAAATGAAAAGAGATTAATAGGAGAATTAAGAGTGAGTTCTAGAGAGGGAGAGAGATAGCAACTCTAAAGAAGGAATGTTATCACAATTTATCTTTATAATCATGCTGTCGGTGAATATAAGAATATTAATTTGAAACAAAAATTGAAAAGAAATATATGAGATATTTAACAGAATTTGACAACAGGAACGTTCATAATCGAGGTACAAGTAATGGTTGGTTTGTTTACGTGAGTAAATTATTGCTCATTTAAAATTATTTTAAATATTAAAAATGAGTCATATCATTCTTGATTTTGACATATTAAGATAGAAAAATGATAGATGTGCATCCAAAAATAAGTGAGAAAAAGAATGGAAAAGATTGAGTTGAAAGAAAAATAAATAAAAATATTGATAGGGCTCATATTTTGGGTTTTTTTTTTTTTTTCAATATGATAAATGAACATTGAAATTTGTTAAATATTTTGGTTTGTAAAAAATGAGGGGAATATAGTGTTGCCAGTATCAAACTCGTCAACCGCGAGTTTTTATTGATTAAAAATCACTTTTTTTATATAAAATTTACCAATGACGAGTTTGACATGTTAAAATATTAATTTTTTAACAATTTGAATTGATTACATCATAAATATACATCTTTCATATATCTATCGTATAAAAGACTGACGTGGTATGAAATTCGATATGTACGTACTATTCACGCCGAAATCATTTTCACATGTTCGGTGTGTGTTTTTATATTTTTGGTGTGTGCAATTATGTGTGTTTGATGTGTATATTTGTGCATGTTGGGTGTATACATTTGTGTATGTTTGGTAAGTGTGTTTCAGTATTTTTGTATGTATCACTGATATGTTTGATGTGTGCATTTCTGTACGTTTAGGGTGTGCAATATGATATATTTGGTGTGTGCATTTTTTTTGTATGTCCGATGTGTGCAATTGGATCACCCAAGTAAAAAATTTAAAATTAGAGTAAACCCCCAAATTGGTCCTTAACAATTTTAGTGTCGGACAAGTTGGTCCTTCACAATCGGAAATACCTTAACTGTTCCCTGACAATGTCAAAAGTCGGACATCATAAGGTCCCTGGACGGAAAAACTAACAGTGTTAATGACAATTTCATTTTAGACAAATTAGTCCCTAACAGTTTAATTGTTAGAAAAATTAGTCCCGAATTAATTTTTAAATTCTTTTATCATTTATGATTTATCTTTTTCGTTAACATACTCAACTCTAAACATTCTTAAATCAAATCTATATATATTTTATTTGAAAATTTCTACTCACTCTTTAATGCAATTGCTTTGGTATTTCTAAAAATATTTTTGTTAATAAAGTATTAATTTTTTGTTAATAATTTGATGTACCACACCTCTTAACTTACTTGCTTCAAAAAAATAAAGTAATTTTTCATTCTTTTTATTGAAAATGTTAAAACACTTACAAGATAATAGATTTATTTTATTCTAAATCTTATATAACTTAAAATAGTTAATTTTTATATTTTATATTAATTATTAGTATAAATTTTTAATATACATAATTTAAAATATGAAGATTTGTATAGGTAAAAGTTAATAAATGACATTTTAGGAATAACAAAATAAATGCATTAAAATTGAGTCGTAATAATCAAATGAGAGATATATAGAGTTGATATGAGAGTGCTTAAAAATATATATTATAATAAAGATGATAAATAATAAAAAAATCAAATAAAGTTATGGACCAATTTTTTCAACAATAAAATTGTCAAGGACCAATTTGTCTAAAAATGAAATTGTCACTAATACTGTTAACAAGTAAAACAAAGGTTATAGACTTCAAATTATCTAATTCCATGATTTTTTTACATATTGTATAAATTGAAGGCTATATGCTTTAAAATGTGAGATTTCACTAATTTTCCTATAAACACAAAAAAACAAAGGCTATAGACTTCAAATTCCGCAATTTTATGATTTTATTACACATAGTAGAAATTGAAGGCTATAGACTTTAATATGTGAGATTTCACTAATTTTCCGAGAAACACCATAAAACAAAGGCTATAGTCTTCCGATTATGTAATTTCAAGATTTTTTTACAATAGTAGAAATTGAAGGCTATAGACTTTAAAAAGTAAGATTTCACTAATTTCCCATAAATATCATAAAACAAAGGCTATAGACTTCAAATTCCGCAATTTCATGATTTTTTGCATATAGTAGAAAATGAAGGCTATAAGCTTTAAGATGTAAGATTTCACTAATTTTTCTGAAAACACTGTAAAATAAAGGCTATAGACTTCAAATTATATAATTTCATGATTTTTTTACATATTGTATAAATTGAAGGCTATAAGGCTTTAAAATGTGAGATTTCACCAATTTTCCTAGAAACACCATAAAACAAAGGCTATAGACTTCAAATTATGTAATTTCATGAATTTTTTACATATAGTGGAAATTGAAGGTTATAGGCTTTAAAATATGAGATTTCACTAATTTTTGTAGAAACACCATAAAACAAAGGCTATAGACTTCAAATTATGTAATTTCATGATTTTTTTACATATAGTGGAAATTGAAGACTATAGGCTTTAAAATGTGTGATTTCACTAATTTTCCTAGAAACACCACAAAACAAAGGCTATAGACTTCAAATTATGTAATTTCATGATTTTTTTACATATAGTAGAAATTGAAGGCTATAGGCTTTAAAATGTGAGATTTCCCTATTTTTTTTGGAAACACGGTAAAACAAAGGCTATAGACTTCAAATTATGTAATTTCATCATTTTTTTACATATTGTATAAATTGAAGGCTATATATGCTTTAAAATGTGAGATTTTACTAATTTTCCTATAAACACAAAAAAACAAAGCCTATAGACTTCAAATTCCGCCATTTCATGATTTTATTACATATAGTAGAAATTGAAGGCTATATAGGCTTTAAAATGTGAGATTTCACTAATTTTTCGAGAAATACCATAAAACAAAGGCTATAGTCTTCAAATTAGGTAATTTCAAGATTTTTTTACATATAGTAGAAATTGAAGGCTATAGGGTTTAAAAAGTAAGATTTCACTAATTTTCCCAGAAACATCAGAAAACCTAGGCTATAGACTTCAAATTCCGCAATTTCATTATTTTTTTACATATAGTAGAAATTGAAGGCTTTAGGCTCTAAAATGTAAGATTTCACTAATTTTTCTGGAAACACTTTAAAACAAAGGCTATCGACTTCAAATTATATAATTTCATGATTTTTTTACATATTGTATAAATTGAAGGCTATAGGCTTTAAAATGTTAGATTTCACCAATTTTCCTAGAAACACCATAAAATAAAGGCTATAAACTTCAAATTATGTAATTTCATGATTTTTTTACATATAGTGGAAATTGAAGACTATAGGCTTTAAAATGTGTGATTTCACTAATTTTCCTAGAAACACCACAAAACAAAGTCTTCAAATTATGTAATTTCATGATTTTTTTACATATAGTAGAAATGGAAGGCTATAAGCTTTAAAATGTGAGATTTCACTAGTTTTTCTGGAAACACTGTAAAACAAAGACTATAGACTTCAAATTATGTAATTTCATGATTTTTTTACATATTGTATAAATTGAAGGCTATATGATTTAAAATGTGAGATTTCATTAATTTTCCTATAAACACAAAAAAACAAAGGCTATAGACTTCAAATTCCGCAATTTTATGATTTTATTACACATAGTAGAAATTGAAGGCTATAGGCTTTAAAATGTGAGATTTCACTAATTTTCCGAGAAACACTATAAAACAAAGGCTATAGTCTTCCAATTATGTAATTTCAAGAGTTTTTTACATATAGTAGAAATTTAAGGCTATAGGATTTAAAAAGTAAGATTTCACTAATTTTCCCAGAAACATCATAAAACAAAGGCTATAGATTTCAAATTCCGCAATTTCATGATTTTTTACATATAGTAGAAATTGAAGGCTATAGGCTTTAAAATGTATGTCACGACCCAACCCGGATCCGTGACCGGAACAAGGGACACCGAGTTCCATGTCAGCCTTAACCTGTTTACCACACCACGGTCCAGCTAAACAACAACAACCACAACTACTTTAACATACACATATACATAAAATCGATACATATAATAGGGTTCTCAAAGTATCACCCCGAAATTCATAATACATATATAATGCTGTCATAATATCCTGCTTAACTCAGATGTGAACATAGCACAACGGAAATTCAACAAGTCTTAAATAGACTACAACACATACATAACTTAGACAATCCTGTTTGTAAACCTATGGAGCACACTACATACATAACATACATAACATAACGCCTCTACATATTGAGGCTCACCAAAGCTAAGAGCTTGGAGGGACTGAAGGGCTCGCCTCCTGATCAGCACCTGAATCTGAAAATGGTTTATATGAATGAGTGAGTCATACGCTCAGTGAATAACAGATTAAAAACAGTTTATGAAACAATACCATGATCATATACACAGACAGGATAATCCATTACATAATCACCATACCATACATTCCGCAATTCGCCTTATTCATTATTATTAAATGTGTTGTAACACCCTACTAGATAGCCCTTAGTGCTATAGTCATTTAGGGCCATTTCATAAGGGTTACCTCCTGCTATCGTACTTATACTTGTTTTTTTTTTTTTTTGAAATACGTATACGCGGAAAATACATGGGAGAATTTTTCGAAAATCGTTTGCGGAATATATGAACATAAGGGCATTGCGTATAATATAACGATAATATATGACACATGATATGGTCTGAATAATACCTCATAAAATAAATGAAATAAAGCAAACATAGTCTCCCCAAACATACAATCAAGAAAGTAAATAGTAATAGGTGTCACCTCATGAGCCTAAAACTGAGACCCATGAGATTCCACAATACATATCCATAACTGAAACATAAAAGCCGACTAACATGTGTCCGGACTCAGAAAGAGAAAGTACCATAATGCTAAAATCCAAAAGAAATATAATCCATAATGTAGCAACTGAAAACAAAAGTATCTAGTGTAATAAAAGCTCTAATAAACTATAACTGCGCGGGCTCCTCATCCGCTCCGGTATCCTGCTGAACCTCATAATCTATAATGGGGGAAAAACATGGGGTGAGTACTGGGAAGTAACTCAGTAGGGGAGCCGCTCCGGGTTTATTAATAAAATAGGTGTAGCATGAATGCATTCAATTTCAGTTATAAGTTCAAAAATCATCTTTTCCGGAACGACTTTCCTAAGTGCCTCTTGTTCATTTTATATCATATGCATACATAATATATATCATTATATAACTCTCGTGTGTGCTCTACGTGTCATTCAATCATATGAGGGAACTTAGTCAATCATTACTCTATGTCACAGTAACCTATAAGACTTAGACTTAACTTCTATCTTTACTTTACTCAGTTATACACTTTTCTCTTTTGGCCTGCCCACCCTCTGAACCTTTTCCTCCACATCACCAATCCCTAGGCATGAGCTCATCCTAAACTATATTGGGGAGAGGGGGTACTCGCCTTCCTTCAGTGATAGAGTTGCATGTCGAGGTTGCCACACCTCCCTCAGCAACAACTGCCACATGTCGAAAGCTACATGTGTTTTACTTTAATCTTGAACTTTAACCTTTTCACCTTCCCTCAGTAATGGAGTTGCATGTCGAGGTTTAACTCACCTCCCTCAGCCACAACCATCACATGTCGAAGGCTACTTATAACACATACTCATAGTCATGCATAATCATATAGCATCAAGTCACATAGTTCATATAGACATCACATAGCATCATGTCATTCATTAAACAACATATTTATAGCATACAATGCATAAATAACTCATATATACCAGTTACATAAGTTGTAGAACGCATTAGGGTGCATAAAGGGTCAAAACAGTTCATTTTCGCACAAACAGCACTGTTGTAATCGATTACTGTAATCGATTACACAGACTGGTAATCGATTACTGTAATCGATTACGCAACTCTGTAATCGATTAACAGAGAGCGATGTTTTCTCGCAATTGGGATTTCGGGCATCGTAATCGATTACGAAGTCGTGTAATCGATTACGAAGTCGTAAAATACGATTCTTGGGTTTCCAAAACACGTTTTTCTATAGCCATTGGCCAAAATATGAACCTAACATCGTCCCAATCGATAAAAAAACATTGCCATACCAATTCCAATCATGAAAATACGTTTAAAACACTTTTCAATTTGTAAAACCCCTTTCTTTTTCAAAGCCAATTTCATAAATCAACCCTTTCATGAACCCTAATGGGAAAAACAACGAACATCATTCAAAACTTCAACAATTCATCAATATACATGAAATTTCATGACAATTATAATGCCTAACCCCTACATCTTGAAGACAATCCTTGTTCTAGACGAAACCCTAGCTTTACGAACGGCCCGACTCTAGACGAAAAGCAACTGGTAGAAACGTCCGGCTCGGTGAGAGGTTCAAGAATATGTAATTATTTTTAGGGTTGGGTGAGTATTTGTGGGTGTTTCTTGGCGTGGAGTGGCTATGGCTATGAGAGCTTTTGAGAGAGAAAGCTATGGAGGCTCTGGGATGATGAGAGAGAGTTTTCTGATGGAATGAGGTGGAAATTAGGGTTTACTTTCGTATATACTGAGCTAATAGGGTTTAAGAGTCATCATGGGCCCGCCCGTCACTTAAAACATCCGAAAACACATTCTGCGCGCTATGTAATCGATTTCGTCGAATCCGTAATCGATTACAAGGTTCTGTAATCAATTACAGACCTCCGAAAAATATCCCAAATATGAACTCGACTTGCTGTAATCGATTACCAAGGAGCTGTAATCGATTACTGAGCCTAGAAAACGCCCCAAAACACTTCTAAAGCTACTCAACTCATACAATAACATACACACATACATAGCAACTTATCATAACATCAAAACATACATGAACACACATCAAAACACATAACATGGATGCTTTAATCTAGGGAAAACATGTTCACTCAAATCCAATTAAGTTCCCATTAAAGTCCATTACCCTTAATTTCCTTTAATTAGGACTTAATAAAGATCGGGGTGTTACATGTGTAATTATCATTAGAGATCCCGGGAGCCTAGCCCCTCCTCATATCTTTAGTCCCGGGAGCCCAGCCCCTCCTCGGACTTCATTAAAACTCGACCCCGGGAGCTACGCCCCTCCTCAGGCCGAACCAACCAACCTTAATCGTCTTTTAATCATTATCATTTCGTAATCGCATATCGCATTACATTCAAATCATCATCATAATAACATCATAAACAGTCAGTATCGAGTTTGGGGTAGTGGTGAACGAATGAATTTGAATGCATAACTTAAATGTATAAAGATTTTGAGTTAAAGTCTTAAAAATAGAGTTTTAGTACTGCTGTAATCGATTACCAGTATCAAATTTCATTCCGAAGCAAATTTTTGCAAAAATTAACAGCCTGTAATCGATTACCAACCCGTGGTAATCGATTACAGAGTCTTGGTAATCGATTACAGTAATCGATTACCAAATCGCTGTAATCGATTACTACCTGGGTCAGAGACGAAATTCTGTAGAAAATTGTTCGAAAATCATCTCCAAATCCACATTTTCACCACAACCCATCCAAATCAAACACAACCAGTATACAATATCAATCATATATCAACCAATCTCAGTTCCTATCAACTACCATAGCAATAAATTTACAATATCAATCAAAATCAAACATAAACCATAAATAACCCATTACTCACAAATTACTCCAATGAGCTCCAAGACACCACCAGGAGCTAGGATGAGTTACCCGGAGCTTCTCTAGTTGATTGAGACCCTAGAGAACACATCACAAACCTCAATCTCACAACAAAATCAAAAACCGCAATAAGAACCCTAAATCCCAAAACCGAGATTGGAGAGAAATAGACATCAATGGAGAAAAAGAATTACTCTACACTTACACTCAATATATTAGACGAGCAATGCTAACTTGAATCTTGAAGATTAATGGAGTTTGGGTGAGGGATTTGAGAGAGGGAGATGAAATGGGAAGAAAATGGAGAAGAGGGAAAGAGAGAAAGAGGGATACGGGAATGAAGGAAAAGAAAAGGGGGAGAAGGAAAGAAAAAGGGGTGGGGAGGTGCGGCCCACTTGACTCTATCTCTCCGGTGCACCGTGATCTCTTACTCAAATTAATTCAGACAACCTGAGGTATTACAATGTAAGATTTCACTAATTTTTCAGGAAACACTTTAAAACAAAGGCTATAGACTTCAAATTATATAATTTGATGATTTTTTTACATATTATATAAATTGAAGGCTATATAGGCTTTAAAATGTGAGATTTCACTAATTTTCCTAGAAACACCATAAAACGAAGACTATAGACTTCAAATTATGTAATTTCATGATTTTATTACATATAGTGGAAATTGAAGAATATAGGCTTTAAAATGTGTGATTTCACTAATTTTCCGAGAAACACCACAAAACAAAGTCTATAGACTTCAAATTATGTAATTTCATGATTTTTTTACATATAGTAGAAATTGAAGGCTATAGGCTTTAAAATGTGAGATTTCCCTAGTTTTTCTGGAAACACGGTAAAACAAAGGCTATAAACTTCAAATTATGTAATTTCATGATTTTTTTACATATTGTATAAATTGAAGGCTATATGCTTTAAAATGTGAGATTTCACTAATTTTCCTATAAACACAAAAAAACAAAGGCTATAGACTTCAAATTCCGCAATGTTATGATTTTATTACACATAGTAGAAATTGAAGGCTATAGGCAATAAAATGTGAGATTTCACTAATTTTCCGAGAAACACCACAAAACAAAGGCTATTATAGTCTTCCAATTATGTAATTTCAAGATTTTTTTACATATAGTAGAAATTGAAGGCTATAGGCTTTAAAAAGTAAGATTTCACTAATTTTCCCATAAATATCATAAAACAAAGGCCATAGACTTCAAATTTTGCAATTTCATGATTTTTTTACATATAGTAGAAATTGAAGGCTATAGGCTTTAAAATGTAAGATTTCACTAATTTTGTTGGGAAACACTTTAAAACAAAGGCTATAGATTTCAAAATATATAATTTCATGATTTTTTTACATATTGTATAAATTGAAGGCTATAGGCTTTAAAATTTGAGATTTAACCAATTTTCCTAGAAACACCATAAAACAAAGGCTATAGACTTCAAATTATGTAATTTCATGAATTCTTTACATATAGTGGAAATTGAAGGTTATAGGCTTTAAAATGTGAGATTTCACAAATTTTTCTAAAAACACCATAAAAAAATGTTATAGACTTCAAATTATGTAATTTCATGATTTTTTTTACATATAGTAGAAATTGAAGACTATAGGCTTTAAAATGTGTGATTTCACTAATTTTCCTCGAAACACCAGAAAACAAAGGCTATAGACTTCAAATTATGTAATTTCATGATTTTTTTTACATATATTAGAAATTGAAGGCTATAGGCTTTAAAATATGAGATTTCCCTAGTTTTTCTGGAAACACTGTAAAACAAAGGCTATAGACTTCAAATTATGTAATTTCGTGATTTTTTTATATATAGTAGAAATTGAAGGCTATAGGCTTTAAAATGTGAGATTTACCTAGTTTTTCTGGAAACACGGTAAAACAAAGGCTATAGACTTCAAATTATGTAATTATATGATTTTTTTACATATTGTATAAATTCAAGGCTATATGCTTTAAAATGTGAGATTTCACTAATTTTCCTATAAACACAAAAAAACAAAGGCTATCGAATTCAAATTCCGCAATTTTATGATTTTATTACACATAGTAGAAATTGAAGGCTATAGGCTTTAAAAAGTAAGATTTCACTAATTTTCCCATAAATATCATAAACAAAGGCTATAGACTTCAAATTCCTCAATTTCATGATTTTTTTACATATAGTAGAAATTGAAGGCTATATAGGCTTTAAAATTTAAGATTTAACTAATTTTTCTTGAAACACTTTAAAACAAATGCTATAGACTTCAAATTATATAATTTCTTGATTTTTTTACATATTGTATAAATTGAAGGCTATAGGCCTTAAAATGTGAGATTTCATCAAATTTCCTAGAAAAATCATAAAACAAAGGCTATATAGACTTCAAATTATGTAATTTCATGAATTTTTTACATATACTGGAAATTGAAGGTTAAGGCTTTAAAATGTGAGATTTCACTAATTTTTCTAGAAACACCATAAAACAAAGGCTATAGACTTCAAATTATGTAATTTCATGATTTTTTTTAACTTGATCTTTGATGATTAATGGGGTTTGGGTTTGGATTGAAGAAGGAAGAAAGGGTGAGGGAGAAGAAGAAGAGAGAAGATGAGAGGGAGAGAGAAAGAACGTGAATGGGGAAGGAAAAAGGGAAGAAGGGAAAGAAAAAGAGAGGGGAGGTGGGGCCCACGTGGTCCTATCTCCTCGGGTGTACCGTGATCTCTTACTCAAACTAACTCAGACTACCCCAGGTATTACATGAAAATTGAAGACTATAGGCCTTAAAATGTGTGATTTCACTAATTTTCCTATAAACACCAGAAAACAAAGGTTATAGACTTTAAATTATGTAATTTCATGAATTTTTTACATATAGTGGAAATTGAAGGTTATAGGCTTTAAAATGTGAGATTTCACTAATTTTTCTAGAAACACCATAAAAAAAAGCTATAGACTTCAAATTATGTAATTTCATAATTTTTTTTACATATAGTGGAAATTGAAGACTATAGGCTTTAAAATGTGTGATTTCACTAATTTTCCTAGAAACACCTGAAAACAAAGGCTATAGACTTCAAATTATGTAATTTCATGATTTTTTTTTACATATATTAGAAATTGAAGGCTATAGGCTTTAAAATGTGAGATTTTCCTAGTTTTTCTGGAAACACTGTAAAACAATGGCTATAGACTTCAAATTATGTAATTTTATGATTTTTTGACATATAGTAGAAATTGAAGGCTATAGACTTTAAAATGTGAGATTTCCCTTTTTCTGGAAACACGGTAAAACAAAGGCTATAGACTTCAAATTATGTAATTTCATGATTTTTTTACATATTGTATAAATTCAAGGCTATAGGCTTTAAAATGTGAGATTTCCCTAATTTTTCTGAAAACACGGTAAAACAAAGGCTATAGACTTCAAATTATGTAATTATATGATTTTTTTTACATATTGTATAAATTCAAGGCTATATGCTTTAAAATGTGAGATTTCACTAATTTTCCTATAAATACAAAAAAAAAAGGCTATAGACTTCAAATTCGGCAATTTTATGATTTTATTACACATAGTAGAAATTGAAGGCTATAGGCTTTAAAAAGTAAGATTTCACTAATTTTCCCATAAATATCATAAAACAAAGGCTATAGATTTCAAATTTCTCAATTTCATAATTTTTTTACATATAGTAGAAATTGAAGGCTATATAGGCTTTAAAATGTAAGATTTCACTAATTTCTCTGGAAACACTTTAAAAAAAATGCTATAGACTTCAAATTAATATATTTCTTGATTGTTTACATATTGTATAAATTGAAGGCTATAGGCTTTAAAATGTGATATTTCATCAAATTTCCTAGAAAAATCATAAAACAAAGGCTATAGACTTCAAATTATGTAATTTCATGAATTTTTTACATATAGTGGAAATTAAAGGTTAAGACATTAAAATGTGAGATTTCACTAATTTTTCTAGAAACACCATAAAACAAAGGCTATAGACTTTAAATTATGTAATTTCATGATTTTTTTACATATAGTGGAAATTGAAGACTATAGGCTTTAAAATGTGTGATTTCACTAATTTTCCTATAAACACCAGAAAACAAAGGCTATAGACTTCAAATTATGTAATTTGATGAATTTTTTACATATAGTGGAAATTGAAAGTTATAGGCTTTAAAATGTGAGATTTCACTAATTTTTCTAGAAACACCATAAAACAAAGGCTATAGACTTCAAATTATGTAATTTCATAATTTTTTTTACATATAGTGGAAATTGAAGACTATAGGCTTTAAAATGTGTGATTTCACTAATTTTCCTAGAAACACCAGAAAACAAAGGCTATAGACTTCAAATTATGTAATTTCATGATTTTTTTTACATATATTAGAAATTGAAGGCTATAGGCTTTAAAATGTGAGATTTCTCTAGTTTTTCTGGAAACACGGTAAAACAAAAGGTTACAGACTTCAAATTATGTAATTTCATGATTTTTTTACATATAGTTGAAATTGAAGACTATAGGCTTTAAAATGTGAGATTTCACTAATTTTCCTATAAACACAAAAAAACAAAGGCTATAGACTTCAAATTCCGTAATTTTATGATTTTATTACATATAGTAGAAATTGAAGGCTATATAGGCTTTAAAATGTGAGATTTCACTAATTTTCTGAGAAACACCAAAAAACAAAGGCTATAGTCTTCCAATTAGGTAATTTCAAGATATTTTTACATATAGTAGAAATTGAAGGCTATATAAGCTTTAAAAAGTAAGATTTCACTAATTTTTCTGGAAACACTTTAAAACAAAGGCTATAGACTTCAAATCATATAATTTGATGATTTTTTTTACATATTATATAAATTGAAGACTATAGGCTTTAAAATGTGAGATTTCACTCATTTTCCTAGAAACACCATAAAACAAAGGCTATAGACTTCAAATTCCACAATTTCATGATTTTATGACATATAGTGGAAATTGAAGGCTATAGGCTTTAAGATGTGTAATTTCACTAATTTTCCTAGAAACACCACAAAACAAAGGTTATAGACTTCAAATTTTGTCATTTTATGATTTTTTTTTATATATAGTAGAATTTGAAGGCTATAGGCTTTAAAATGTGAGATTTCACTAATTTTCACAGAAATATCATAAAACAAAGGCTATAAACTTCAAATTCCGCAATTTCATGATTATTTTACATATAGTAAAATTGAAGGCTATAAGTTTTAAAATGTGAGATTTCACTAATCTTCCCAGAAACACCATAAAACATATTCAGAGCATATTTAAAATTATTTTTAATCATTAAATCTTTAAAATATTAATACAATTACATATTTATATTTGTTAATTTTACATACTTAATACAATTTTTATTTTATACGGTAAACATATCCATGTAATAATATTTAACTACATATTAACAAAAAAAATTGAAAAATAGTAAGGATGAAATTAAAGAGGATAGAATTGGAATTAGTGAAATTGATTGAGGGCATAATAGTCATAAAAACTCAATAAAATACCTAGTCAGTCAATCACTATTTGAGTCAATACAAATTTTATATCTTTTCTATCATGGAACACAAAATTAGGTCTCTCAATATCTTGTTATATAAATCAAACATGATTTTTCATGTCTCTGTTTTGTGTGTATATTTGTTATATAAATCAAACATGATTACTCTTTTCATGTCTCTGTTTTGTGCGTCATGCGACAGTTACCGAACACTACTTAATTTTACATTTGTGGGACAACTCTTTCATTATTTTATATCCAAACATATATTCATAGATATGAAAATTACTTAGCAAATATCCATACATAAATTTAATCTCAAATAAACTATTATATAAAAGAATATGATGCGAATTAGGATTCAAAAGATAGAGAGAATTATGCAAAATCATAGAGAATAGAGAAAAATCCCTAAATTAAGGGCTAAAAAAAGAAAATGATTTAATATTACTCATCATAAATTTCTAATACAATACCTATTATCCCTATTTATAATCCTAACCAACTAACTACATCTAATTACTATGGCTATTGTATCATAATGTTACACAAATAAACCATTATTAGAATAAATATAACCAACCAGCTCATCTAAATACACTTCTAATCTTCTCTGTAAATCTCTTTGGTACAATTCGTAGCATCTACTTCCTTTTTTAATTTTTCGTTTTTCTCTCATGAAATTTTTTGTTTTCACAAAAAAGATCGATAGTAACATAAACAAGGAAAATGAAATCATAAACAAGATTTTACTCTTGTTTGCAACATTGATGATATGAAAAGCATGCTATCAATTTTGCTACTAGCAAGCATTTTCTAGTCGTAATTTTCCAGGTGGCCTAAGCAAGTTATAATACAACAATCTCTACGTCATGCGTTTGATCACAAAAGACCTTATATCATCTATTAATATTTAAAACAGTATTTATATTACAAAATACCGGATTTGGAAATTCTCCAATATCTACACCAGATAAGCAGCTCATCCTTCCAGTTCCCCATCCTATAAATAGAAATAAATTTAAATCACCGTTTGATTCATTCATACTCATATTCAAAGAAAATTCATTTAACAACCATAAAATCTTAGGGTTGACTCAATATGTCAACTACCTTAATGTGTTTTTTGGTTTAAACTCTCAACTTATTTCAAAGGGTAGTTACATTCAAGCATGCCTTGATGGATCCTCATGCAACTGTGCTGCTCTCACATTAGGATCATCCTGCTATAAGAAGCCGCCACAAAAGTACTCTTCAGAAATGAAACAAGAACACCGACAATGGGCACATATAACATCGACACCGAAGTTTAATTTATGGGACAAGAACATAGAATATATATAGAGTTTAATTGTGATGACCGTCATGGTAAAACAGTTTTACACTGACGTTCAATCACGTGCTGTCACATCAACAAAAGTAGTTTCTTTTTGAAAACATGGGTATAAAAGTCAAATATATCTGCTTATATAGTAGCAGCATGTGATTAGACGTCAGTGAATAGCTAAATTTGAAGAAAAATATTTATTAATCATTATAAGGTAACGACTCTAGTGAGTGGAAACAAATTTGGACCATATAAAACATACATGGATGGTCAAGATTGAAAATTAATTGATGGTGATCAAAGATCACAATAACCAAAAAGGTCACATGATTTTCACTTTCAATTGTTCATGTAAGATCTAACAGTCCATATTTAATCTCCTCACCCTCACAACCACATCTCATTTGAGTCATCCCCTTCATTAAAATCCGTTTTTAAAAATAGAATTATTTATAAATTCAAAATGCACTCAATTTTATGTGTTTCTTTTTCAAATTTATATGAACTTATCTATATAGGGTCTTCTTGTGTAGGAATTAAAAAATAAAAAATAAAAAATAGACAAGTACAAACACGAATCAATAGCATGTCATGTAAAATCCAACATGTAGATATGGCATCCAAATGGTGTATCTATGCTTCATAGGAATTAGGAAACAAGCGTTAAATTACCGTACTAACCCGGATCCCATAAGTGAAGCCTGTTCGCAAAAAATCCAGTTGTGCCTGCAAGTTGTAACCATGTAAGGATTCACCAACATTAGGATCAGAAAATTACACTCAGCTTTAGTAAATCATACCAGACCAGGCATGCTCTGATGTGCACCATAATAACCATCGTGGCTGGGTGGTATGGAACTTATTGGTCCCTGCACAAAGTACAATGGTTTCTGAATTATTTGAGAAAAATTATTATTAGACAAAAGTTAATCACAATTTCTTCTACACACCAGCCCCTGAAGTGTCTGCTGATTCCCATAATAATCATCCCGTGTTGGCCCCATTAAGTTCAGCTAAACCATCCAACAAATAAAAAAGCTTTAGTAAAATATTCCAAAAGAAAAATCTATATAGTTCACACACTGATATTGAATAATAAAAATACGAGAAAGAGAAACATGGAATATCGAATTCATACCATTCCCTGCACACTCTGTTGTGTGCCATAATAACCATCAAGGGTTACTGCAGCTCTTGTGCTGAACTTGTCCTACAAAAGAAAATTCCTTTTAACTAAAGAGCATTTTGCTTCAATCAAACAGACACATATATCTATATAACTAAGTGGGAATTCCGAAGTAATAGCTCAAAACTTTTCCTCTCAAGACTCATAATTGATATGTAAATTCCAACCCCTGACACAGGCTGTATTTCTTCGACAATTTTTTATACACAAGACAATAAGGTCACACAATTTTATAGAGGCTAACAGTAGGAGGACAAACCATTTGTTGCAAGCTGTCTAGTGCTCCAACAGTCATCACTTCTGCTTCAGAGTTCACCTGCAATTCAAAGGGCAGGTCATGATAGAAAATAAAAATAATAAAGATGTACAAGTTATATAGTTGTAACAGAAAGCGAACCTTTTTCTTTTTAGTAGGATTCTTCTTCTTGTTTGACTTGCCTATATTTCTACTTTGGGTATCTTCTTCAGTTGAAAGCTGACCATGAGCCACTGACGTACCAGCTTCTGCAGAACTCTTGCTAGAATTATTAACACTCACACAGCTTTTCTGTGCTTCATGAAGTGCATGGACCGCAATACTGTAACTCTCTTGAGAAAGAGATCCCTCTTCACTCAGTTTAAGAGCACGCTGACATAAATCATTATATCTTTGCACCCTAGCCAGCATATGTTCAGATTCTTCTCCTATCATATTCCTTACCTTTGCATCTTTTGTCCAGCGTTTCAAAATATATTGGGGCGGGATAACAGAATGGCCAGAATATTGCAGAACAACCAATACATGTCGACAAAGATAGCCTCTATATTCAAATAACCGACATATACAAGACAATTCTGGTTTTGCTTCATTCATCACAACAAAGAAGTCTTTATTTGTTTCCATGTCATGAACCCTGTGAATAACAGTTGTATCATCCTGTCTGTCAGCTTTAGGATGACAAGCAACTGCACCAACAACCTCAGCTTGAATCTTCTTGAATACGGCGTGTGTGTAAATGCCTGCAACGCTCTTCTCTAAAGGTGAAGGAGTTTTCAATGTCGCTACTTTGTTCCAGGTATCAGAATCTGCTTTTGCTTCCTCTTCATACCTGTCTTGCATGACTGCTTCATACAGTTTAACAAAATCTTGCACCGAAGTCTTCTTATGAACATATTTGTCAAAGAAGGAATTCACACTTTCAGATCGTTGGACAGTAGACATACCACCTAAGAAAACATCCTTCATGAATGTTGGTGCCCATAATTTACGATCTTCATACAATGACTGCATGCATTCATCCTCTCGAAGTTCAAACCTATCAACAATTTTCCACCATCTCTTCTCAAAGTCATCACTGGTTAATGACCTGTATATGCATTTTTCAAATTTTGCCATAAACTTCTCATGTTTTTTAATCACATGAGATAAATTCTCAGATACCTTACCCAATACATGCCATAAAGAGACACAATGACAAGAATTAGGGAATGTATCTGCAATAACTGACTTCAAAGTCTTGTCATGTTCGGTAATTATCACTTTTGGAACTTGACCAGCAACTCCTTTCAGCCACGTCCGCATTAGCCAAGAAAAAGTTGTGGCACTTTCATCTGATATCAAGGCACACCCAAGTAATACAAATTGATAATGCTGGTTCACTCCAACAAACAGAGCAAGAGGCATCTTATATTTGTTTCTAACATAGGTGGTATCAAATGAGACTACATCACAAAAGTTGCTATAGTCATGCCTACTTTTAGCATCAATCCATAGAAGACTTTTCAGTCTTTGATCATCACCAAGATCTACAGCATAGAAGAAATTAGAGTTCATATTTTGCATTTGTACAAAAAAATCAAGCATGAGTTTAGCCTCCCCTGACTCGAGGCCCAAATTCCGTCCTTTATCAAATGGGTTCTTCTCATTCTTGAGACCAACCACAGTTTTGTATTCAGCAAACTGTCTAGCCATAGCAGCGTACATTCTTCTTGTTTGTTCACTGACTGCTTGGGCTGGTAAAAGCTCATGATTATGCTCCTTCACAAAACTATGTATAACCCACTTTCCATCTGGCCTTCTTTTTACATGCATGCTTGCTTTACAGTCAGTCTTGGAACAAGATCTTCGACCAGTTGAATTTTCAGAATCTGGCTTGTTCTGCCTCGCACGTGGTCGATTGAATGATTTGTCATACTCCCGTTTTGTGCCATATCTCGAGCACGCAAACTTAGCATCTATAAATTCTCTTGATGTTTTTGAACGACGACTATTTTGTATTGCAGTGTTGAATCCCATTGAACGAGCATATTCTTGGTAGAAGGAATAAGCTTCCCCATGTGACTCAAATTCCATGCCAGAGAGTGGCTCAAGATTTGTATCTTCCTTGAACATTACCATATCAACTGTAGGTGAATTCAAATCACCACCATTTAAAGCATGTAACTCAATACCAGGGTCAACTATATTTCTGCCCTCTATACCTCCATTGTGCAATTTTTCTTCACCATCCAATATGTTATCAATTGTAGTTGCTTCTTCATCGTCTTTGTCATGTTCACCAGAAGGTAACCTAAGGTCTATATCCATGTTGAGAACAGCCTGAACTTGATGACTTCAAGGGTACTGAAAATTTTAAAAAACAGAAATCATGTCAAGCCATCATGAAGATCCAGTTCAAGTTCATTCATGCATTCATTGCCTCCTTATGTGATTATGGGATTTCAAGGAACAAAAGGAAACAACATAGACAATGAGAAGTTGTTTCAACTTATACGTAAATTGTAGGGCAAAAAGAACAGAATAATCTGCTAGTGTTAAGGGATGATGCAGATAAACCCTGTTAAAGATAACTGAGAGTAAAACTTTAACAAAGACAGAAAACAATCACAGAATAATTTGTACAAATTTGGCAACATCAATCAGTAACAACAACAACAATAAGCCTTATCTCACTATGTGAGGTCGGCTACATAGATCAAACGACACCATTGCGCTCTATCATGAACATCAATCAGTAACCAATCTCTTAATTTAGAAGACAGGCCTATAATTTTTCTAGGTCTTGCTCTATCTCTAGCTATTGAACAAATTTCTATCTACTATCTAGTCCACTCTCGTTACTAGTGATCCTACAGGCCTTCTCGACACATGTTGAAACTACCTAGGATGAGATTCTATCATCCTCTCCATCGACAATAAGTGCTATCCGAACTTTCTCTCTAGCTCTAACGCATTCAGTAATAATAATAATAGGTGATCAAACATGTCAATTTATTTCCTTGTTGGCTTTGTACAACCCAAAATACAGTACCATCCATCTAAAACCAAACACTGACAAAAATTTCAAGGAAATTGCACTGCAACCCACATTGGCTTCATCACAAATCCCAAATTGGAAGAACACTCCATCTCATTCGACCACAATTACAAGCAGATCTAAGGGAATAAAAAGAAGCAAATCATTAAATTTTACACTAAAGGAATTTTGGCAGAGAAAAATGACAATAAATCAACCACGATTTTGGCCTTTGCTCAATCAGTTCATGCATCCTCCAATTAAGTCTGATTTTATCCTCTCTACATTAAAAATTTGAAATTATACTATCAATTATGATTGCACATTTTCTGAATTCCACTCCAATAGGATTCAGAGAATTTGTTATGTTGTAAGGTGAGGAAAATGTGAGCGAGGGTATATGAGGAAAATAGTTGTAAGGTGTAACTAACTAAAGAGCTATTTGCTGAGCTGGCATGAGAAATGGAGGGAGAGAGGATTTGCGGGATTTTGGGGAAGTGAGCAATATAACTAAGGTAGTGTTTGTTTCAGAAATCAGAATTGATACAATACAATACAGAAATATAAGTGCAGTACAGTATAATACAATAAGTTTTGTGTATTTTGTTGTGTTTGTTTTAGTATGTACAAAATAAATTTGTACTTGTACGTATACAAAATTTTGTTTGGGGCTTTGGTAAAAAATGAATAGGGCAAATGGTCAAATTATGGATAAATAATTGGCGTAAGCTTGGAACAAAAATTTCATTAAAATTTCTGTATCAACATCTGTATTTTGTGTATCTACTCTGAGTGTGGACACAAAATACAGAAAAATTTGTACAAATACAGTCTGCTTTGTATGTGTCTGTACCAAACAAATATGTCGTTTTCTATTCTGTATTGTATTTTGTGTCTTGTATACAGTAAACAAACGCCACCTAAGGGTATGAGGGAGAGTGAAAGGCAAGCTATTATTTGTCTTAGACTTGCCTGCTTGGAAGAGGGAACCTGCTAATGTTCCAGATTATTCTCTCTAGTGCTGCCTTCTGTTATCAATTTTTACTCCTTTTCTATATACCCCATTTTGTTGTTTCTATCAGAATCAAATCATATATGTAAATAATATACAAATGCCAACATTGGTAACATGAGTTTGGGTTACTGGCTATTGCTGGCCTCAAGCTCCTCATTTTGGGGTTTCTCATGATAATGCAAAAACTCTCACGAATTAGCAGCAGACTTGGATATTGTGATTAAAATTAGTGGAACCAATTCAAGGAAAACAGAGAGCAGTTATGGGCATTGAGAACTAGGTCTTAGATACAAACAGAGATCCCTGACGCTCCATTGCCAACTTGTGCATTAAAAAACTTCTAAAAAATAACAAAACTCCTATGGAAGGCTTCAACCTAGGTCTAACAGTATGCATCCAGCTAAAAGATGAGGCACTGCAAGTTCATGCAACTAGGAGTTATATTTGGAATAGGAATGAACCATCTAATTCCAATGGTTAAACCATAGTAATGAAAGTCAATAAATCGATTGGTGCAAAAACTCATCTTTGAAGGAATCATCTCTGAAAAGCTCAATGAGGGTTTAATCTCTTAAATCTTTTAATATGGAATTCTTGAAAGTATTTTCAATACAAAAAAAATAAATAAATTTGTCAATGTTAACACAATTCATTCCCCTCTCCTAATCCTTCATGGCACAAGTCAAACAATGGAATGAAGCAAGAAGATTTAAGATACACAAGAATAACCCAATTCTATAATCCAAACCAAGAACGAAATTTTCAATTCTTAAACACAGTCATGGTACCAGCACATAAGAATGCATATACCAACTCGATCCCAAAAACTAACCAAATTAAAAGCTCCGTTAAATTAAAAGCCTCCGTTATGACCACTTCCATCTACCTTTTCATCAATAAGGACCAATACCCTTCAACATTATACACTGCCAACTCATAAACCGTACCCAACTTGGACCAAAAACATAAACTTTCCGAGCCAAATTCTACTTCACAGTGCAAATTTCATGCTACACAGTCATATTTTAAGTCCTACATCAGCCTAATCAGTTAAACAATAACACAACAAGAACCATTCCAAAAGCACAAAAGAAAACACAAAAACAAATGAAAACAAGAGCATGAAAAAGGTAGCTTTGGCTCTCGAAAACAAGAGTTAAAAAACCAATACAATAATAATTTCGGAAGAGAATTAAAAACAAAAACAAAAAACAGAGAGAGAGAAGAGAGAGGAGGGTCTGTGTGAATTTGAGGAGGGTACCTGAGAGTGAGAGAGGAGATTGATGATGATCTGAAACTGAAAGGTGAAAGTGAAGGAGGAAAGTCTCACGCGAGGGGCATGAGCGAGTGGAGGAAGGAACTTCCCCAAATGCGTGACGCCTAGGGTTTCCAAAGGAACTCGCCTCGCTTCTTTAACCAATCCGACGCTCGTGTCGCACTCACTCGCTGCATTCGTACCTCACCGCTCGCGTCGCACGTGTCGCGCGTGTCCCCTACTCCTCTTTTTTTTTTTTTTGGTTCATTTCGCGATTTCCCGCTCCGCGAGTCCACTATTACCAAACTACTCTGTGTGTGCTAGTTTATGCCTCCTCGTGAGTCTCACGGATTCCTTTTTTTTTAAAACCAAACACTCATCTTAACCTCTACAAATTTTCAATGGAATGAATTTTGATTTGCTATCTAGAAAAATATTGGGTACTATATCCAATACATCTATATGTTATGATTTATAGATAAAATTAATTCAAATATTTTAAATTTATATAACTAATAATATGTTAGACAAGTAATCTTCAAAAATTAATTTAATTTATATTAGTATTCTTTAACTTTATCAATTTATGAAAAAAAAACTCAATCTATAACATATCGCTACAAAGAGAGCGCATTATGCAAGAGAGATAAAGAAAATGTGTAATTGGGAATGAAACGCGTCTAAGAAGGCTGCGACCGTGACAACCGTGCTCCGTTGGTACCAAATTATATTTACTTTTAACATATATTAATGGATTAAACATACAATTGGGTATCGGCACCCAACAAATATTGGGTACCGAATAAATCTCCCAATAGATTAAATTGATCTTTATAAAAAGGATAATTTGGTCCATATATTTTTGGATCATTACATGGTGCTATGGTAATTATATTGAAATTATCAAATTAACTTTTTTTATTATTTCAACTTATGTTCATAACCCATTTTAGAGGCTTAATAAGGCTCAACACATTTGATAAGGGATGGAAGATTGCTACAATCTCTGGGACATAACATCACTGGGGATTGCTACAATCTCTGAGACGCGATGAAAGAGTTTATAAGGGATGGAAGTTTGGCCAAGTTTGTATCCTCTCAGAGGAGCCCTAAAGAAAAAGGGTAGCTTCCCATGCGATGAGAGAAAGATGTTGAGAAATAGGAAGTTAGACGATGATGAAGAAATAGGGTGATGCATTATGGGAGCTCGACTAAACTGCTCATGAAAGATGCCTTTGATAAATAGGGATGCCATCCACAAGAGTTACCTATGATTAAATAGGTTAATAATAAAGATTAAAACTACAATATGCTCTAAGGTAGCCATTTAATGCCAGCATTTAACAGAGGTGTTAGAATAAGATGAACCTAATAACACAAAGCCAAGCCTGAGACCAGAAGGTAGCATTTTGTCAACTCATTAAATTAAAGAAAAGGCACATCCCTTGAAGATATATCTCCCATATCTGCAACCCCAATTCAAGATATATCATGTAAGGTGCATGAATCTCGTTCATGTAAAATTTCAACACTTTTATAGTCTCTAACCAGACATACCTTGAGGGAAAAATGAAACACAAAATATTTGACTAGTTTGCGTTGGTTTTCCATCTCCACTTACTACTCAAGCTTAACATTCATATTAAAATTTCAATATTTTGATGTTAAATTTACAGAGCTCTAAGCTGCTTGCTACTAAGAGTCAAAAGTCCCAACAACTAGTTCTTTTCACATTCTTACTATTTTGATCCTTTAGCATGACATTTAATAAGTTAGATAGCTGATCTTTTAAAGTCTTTTTTTTTTTTTTCTCTTTTTCACTGTAATCCATTAAGGCAACCCTAAAGCACCAAGAGCCATGACCTACACCATGCCTTTTACACTTTGTATGCATCTTTTAGTGCCTTAGCACCACCGGCGTTCGCTTACACTTAAAGGTACAGATGTCAGAACGAAGCGGATGTTGTTCGGCGAATCTGATATCTAGGTTGAGGAGGTGGTGGTGCACATGACAACATGTTCTCTAGCTCCTGCATGTTGAGAAAAGTTCATAAACTAGTTAAATAAAGAACAAGGAAGTAAGCATGCATCAGAGACAAGTAAAGATACATATATTCCTATGATTTGAATCAGTACAGATGACCATAGAAACTGTACATGCAAAAAGAATAATAAACAGGGCTTTTATAGATTAGGACAGCAGCATGAAGGATTTATAATCTTTAAGTAAAACAACTCATAATTTTCCTACCAATTAGGATAGGGTGTTGATAATTCAATGCTAATACATGAAAGACCAGAATCCTAGCAGCCAATCCAGAGAGATAAAAATAGGACCAACATAAAATTTTAGGTATTAGTTCAAGATACTTTTAAAGGAAAATATAAAACTATTAAAGCTGCTGAGTGAGATTCATTGTAGTAATTTTGCATCAGACCGATCCAAGAGTAGTCCCAGATCCTACATGTTCATTTCTGCATAGTCAATAACAGCTTGCGGCTGTTCCGCACCAACCCCGAAAATGCTATAGCAGGACGGCTGCTATTTCAGAATATAAATAATTATGTGCAACTTATATACAAATCTATACATGTTCAACAATAAGATATTATCCAAAATCACTAGTAATCAAAAGTAATAATTCATGTTTTAAACATGTAATCTCCATCAAGAAATAGCATAAAAGAGAAAATAAAGACAGGAAAGAGAGGAGGCGGACGCCCGAGAAGGGAGGATGCTAAGGGAAGGCAGGCCAAAGGATAAAGAGGAAAAAACAGAAAAAATAGAAAATATAGACAAGTTTAAAAGAGAGTAGTGGGAGAGAACAAAAGAAAAAATAGAGAAAGAGAATGGAAGAGGATTGGGAGAAAAAAAACAGCAGCTCAACCTGCTGGGTCACCGAAAAGCAGGACAACTGGAGGTTGAGTTATCGGAAACTGTGTTGCTACTGGAGGCTGGTTGCTGGACAAGAAGCAGCCACAGAGAGCAGGAGCAAAAACCAATGGAAGACAGACGTAGCTGAGTTTGAACGAGATAAAAAAAAACCCTATCATCACTCCTTAGATTAAAATCTAGTGCATGTATCCCTAGGACACAATCCAAACACTATCTAATCCTCCGTAGTATACAAAACAGCAAAAAGATACGGGTAGAAAGGATTTTTTCTCCAACATCACAAAATAGCACCATGACATGCACTATTTTGGCTGCAAATACTGTGATTTGCAGCCACTACAGCTGTGACTAAAAAACGTGACATGATCGTGTTAAGCACCTAAGGAAAATGAGGAACCACACCTTAAAAGCTAGCTATTAAGGGAGGAGAACCTCTTTCCTTAAATACAACATCAGTGGGGCCACAGGAAATATGGAAAAAATAAGGAGGCAGGAGCAGGACTGCAGGAATATTTTGGAGTGGATATTGCATGACCCCTAAAACCATGGCTAAAGTGGGGCCACCCGAGAAGTTGAAGAAAACTGAAGACAAGGGGGGAAGGACGAAGAACCACTCTGAAGAAGGGGTGACAATGAAACGGGAGGAGACAGAGATGGGAGAAAGGTGCGGAGGCAACGAATACTTGAGATGTCATGTAAGAAGTCACATATGGAAGCACACTTCAAAGCTCAAAGCAATGGAGAGAAACGTGATCAATATGTTTTCCCACATGAAGGAGAGACATAGTACATTCTAGGAAAAGAAGGGTATGAAACCTGCAAAATTTTAAAGGTTGAAGATGCAGGCTTTAAAAGAGGCAGGGAAGAAATGCCCACAAGGCATAATGGCACCTTCAGTTCACAAGGGGTGGAGACATTGGCTACGAAGGAGCAAGCTGAGAAAAAAAGAGATGAGTGGTGACGCGTTGCAGCGAGGTGGTTGGCTAAGATGGACCACTAGAAGAGGACAGCAGAGGATGAGCAACCACTAATGCTTCTTAGGCAACAGTAATTAAGGTGCAGTCATTGACGACCGACAATGGTCCAAGCATGGGCAGCCGACAATATACTTCTGACGACGAAGCAGGCTAGAGAGAGGTGTGGTCGAGCAAGCAGTGGAATGGGTAAGGTGATACTCAGATGTGGTGGTTGGAAAGTTTTTGTTCTTCGTAGCACTTCAAGAGACATGCTGCATAGGAAGAAAGAGGTAGGAACAGAAGGGAAGTTTTCCCATTGAGGGTCCTCTTTGCCTTGGTGGGCCAAGCCCAAGTCTAGTTAGAGCAAGTGCCTAGGAGGAGCATTAGGCAGAAATTAAAATTTAAAATAGTGTATTGGGGATACTGCTAGTGTCACAATTTCTGAGAGCCTAGTGATTTAGAAGCTTCCAGCTTTTGCTGGTGAAGAAAGCATCAATGCTGAAAAGTTGGGAAATTTGATGACTTTTATTCTTTGACTACTTGTATTGCTCAACATTCCATAAGGATATTAAGCCAGAAAGGTTCAGACTCCAGAATATACTTCACCTATTATTTTGGAAGCTTACCCAAGAGAATATGTTGTAAATGATGAAAGAAATAGGAATTTTCTGCACAAGGGGCCCACAAACACTTTGGTTTGACAGGCAAAGTATCTGTTTTTGCTGGCAATGCAAGTTTCTGGGCAGTTGGGCGAGAAGATGAATGTCTGCAGATTTTGACAAAGTGTGGGAGACAAGCAATTGCTACCATGTTGGTATGGTATGCATGCTGGACATTGTTGCTGACTGGTGACAGAAAAAGGATCTTTTATCAATGGACTTATTCAACCAATCCTGTCTCCTTCATGATGAATTTGCTTGTCTAGTTGATTCTAGTCCTGACTTAGCAAATAACGATTTGGGAACTAGTAAAGTTATATCTGCAACAAATTCAAAATCTGTTTCCTATTTGACATGAGTTTAAAGAGTTGAATGAAGAATGCAGATGATTGCTTCCCTGCATCAAATTTTACCAGTTATTGGAGTTCAGGTTTGATTCAAGGTGGCAAGCTGGCAGCTTTGCAGGTTAATCTTAGAAAATATTTGTCCCAGAAGGCAGGTTGGACTAAAGTGATTTAGGATGGAGTGCATGCATCCAAGAGTAATTTCCTGAGCTCCACCTTGAGGAGGGCACGGTGGATTTCGAAAGCAGAGTTTGATAGAACCCAAAAATAATAAGGTACTAAGGTAGATAGACTAGATATATGTAAAGAGGGGAGCCCAAAAAGGGCGAGGTCAATTGCACAGTCCTGATAGAGTCTAACTACCTCTTGAGCTAATTGTTGAGAAGGCATGAAAATTTGGACCAAGGGAGCAGTTAATGGGAAATGGGGAGTTAGTATGGGTGTGAAAGAGAGGAGTGATGTATGAATATACAGCATATTTTCTTTCCATCTCTGGCTCTAATACCATGTTTCTATCACAAGTGTATCACAGTTACATACCATATTTTCAAAACCTGTGATCGTGAAGGTATTCAAATAATAGATTTTGTCTCTCATGGGTTACACTGAAGGTGCAATGGAAGCACTTGCATCATCATCGCATCCCAAGCCTTAAAGACTTTGGGCTGATGCCAATTGCAGTGCAAGCTCATTGGCTCAAATAACAAATTTACTCCCCAAACCATGTAAGAAATAATGCTGTTTGTTGCATTGCACCTTTCCTTGTGAGAGAAAAGGATGCATGGAAACTATTTAATGGTCAACAAAAATTCTAAGCAACTATTGATAGCAAGAAAACATTAAATATGTTAGGCCCCCTTAGTCGTAAGGTATGATTTAAAGAATGAATATAAGAATAAAAAAAATCATTATCTTTCCATGTTTTTCAGTATTTTGTTTTCCCTGTTTCATTCACAATTCTGAAAATAGGAAACGAAATGAAAACAAGGTAGCACTTTTGTAATTAATTGAATCAGAAAAAAAAAAACATTTTTGAAATCAACAGGTCCTATGATTGTTCAGATCTTATTCTGAAAAATGTACACGCCGAAAAGGAAATAACTCTCAATCAAAAGACAGCAGATTTTATTCAGCATTTTGAACTAACAGAAAAATAACAATTTAAAGGAACTAGACTAGAACACAGAAGAATCTAACCTTCCGTTTCCTCAGCTTTTCATTTTCCTCTTCTAGGCGCGAGACTTTATTCTCCAATTCAGTTGTGTAAGCCTGTTTAAAGTTATCAAGGTAAAGAAATATCACAAAGCGAAAAGCTTAATAAAAAAAATAAGAACTTAGATTAGATGAAATAGCACTCAACAAAAAGAGAAAACTCACCTGTTTCCTTGCTCTTGATCGGGCTGCAGATTCCCGATTCTTGATCATCCGCTTCTGCCTCCTCTCAACAGTCTTCTCAATCATGTCTTCTGGCATGCCCCTTTTTCTCCCAGGTGTCTTTGTATCTGACAAAGATCCCATCAAAGGTGAAGGCAATGCCACCTGACCATCAGCATATGGAACATCCAAGGCAGCACCAGCCCCCATGTGCAACGACTGCGCTACATTCTGGCCAGGCATATAGATCCCCATTAAACTTTGTTGTGGATGCTGATATTGTACTTGTGGATACTGCATCCATGGACCTTGTGCGGGAAATTGTGGTCCTCCTACATTCGATTCAACACCAGCAGCTACAGGACCAGTGTTTTTTTTATCACTAGATGCATCAGCAACGACTCCTGCTTTCACCAAGAAGTCCTCCAACGTCATCTCTCCCAACGTAGCCTGTCTCTCTCTCTCCTTCTTCTCCTTATTATCTTTGCTTTGTAGGATATCTCTCCAAACCTCATCAACTGTCTTCTTGCCTAGTACACTAGTTAACGATAGACTAGCCTGACGCTGCAGTTCAGCTTGGTTAGTTTGTGCTGTGCCCTCAATGTCCACACCTATGGACTGGTTCGCCTCAGCAGTCCATACATTTTTGAGAAGCTCGTCAAGGTTCATACTACTTAGTGGCTTTCCTAAGTCACCTAATTGATTCTGAACCTCATCAAGTGTGAGACTGTACATCGAGTTTTGCCGCACCAAAGGCTGGAGTGGTAAATGTTTACCATTACTCTGACCAACACTTTGAGACCCCATAGTTTGGATCCCAAGTAAAAATTATCAGTACTAAAAATTCACTCCTTGTTTCATAACCTTTTAGCACTAAAAGTGTAAAAGCAATATATCCAAAGCTTCAACTATTTGCCCACAAAATTAGAACCTGAAAGCACAATTTAAAATTACCATTTTTGTGGAGATCAACATAAAATTCATATGGTCTACAGAAACCTATAAAGCCAATAAGCCATGCAAGCATTATAATAAATGTCAGTCCAATCACCAATGAAGGGAAGTGAGAATTGGGGCCACATAAAATGGGACACAAGAATTGTACCCATAAGCATGCACAGGCAGAGCATGTCATCAATGTCAATTGATCACACTAATTCTAACTTTAATATCAAAGGATTCAAACCAGTCCAACAAGAAAGTGAATGAGAGATCCCATAATTTAACAGCAGGATAAATTTCAAATTTTTTTTAAGAAACAGAGACAATAATTAATATAATGTAAATCTGTTTTTTACCCCTTTAACAAAATGAATAAAAAAAATGACAACCCAGAAAGAGTAACATAATCAACTTCAAAACTAAACCTTCAAGCTTGCAAAAGAGGACTTGCATTTCACTGAAGTGGTAACAAAACACTAATATGAAGACCAATAACCTTAAAGCAACCTTCTCATTCTTAGAGTCAAAGAAATGAAAAAAAAAAAAATCCACATAAAAGGATGAACATAAAAAAAGGCATTATGAACATTGATCCATTGCATGCAGGCTCAAAGACGCAACCACCTCAACAAAAATCCCATTGAAACCCTAAACCCCACATTCAAAACCACAAAATGACCCTTCGAACATCAGCTCCAAAACCCTTTCGTCAGAGAATATTAGGGGTCATCTCCTCATAAAATTGCAAGCGGTAAAAAAGACTAAATCAGAAGATAAAAAAAAGGGTGACAATTCAATCACAAAATTAAAAAAAAAAAGAATTGAGAAACATAAGGAGGCATTTTTATGAAAAATAAAACAAGGTATACCATGGATTTGAAAGACAATTTTTTTCCAGTAAAACAAATTGAAGAACACAGGTGAAAACAGAAAGAAGAGACAGTTGCATGCAACAAATTCAGAACGAACGTTCAACAGAGACGAGATCAGACCGAACACAACCAAAGTATTTTCATCTCAAATGCAGTGACAAAGTTCACAATTTTGAAAACCCATTTATTACAACCAATAGAAGAAGAAGAAAAAAGCATTCGAAGAGAAGATGAAAGAGTGCGCTTTAAGAAATAGTGTTCTGTTAAAAATTGCGAATGAAAACGAGAAAAGAGAGAAGAGAATAATTGAAACTACCTTGTGAAAAACCGATCTGAAGGTGGGAATGAGCGAATAGAACAATGAGTGTAGGGAGAGATATGATCAGAGTGTGAAGAAGCAAGTAGAGGAAGAAACCTTGAGAACTGTATTGTTGTCGGAAGAAGAATGTAATAAGAAGGTAGGTGTGAATGAGTGACAAAGTGAAACCAAATGGCAAATGCAGGATTCCTTTCAATTTAAAATGTTATGAGCACCAAATGGCAAATGCCCAATCTCTGTATAATATAATAATATAAAAAATGTTCGTATAACTAAAAAAAATAAAGATAAATATTCATTGTAGCGTTAAGATTTTATTGTTAATTTAGTCGTGATAAAAAAAATTTATATCAATTTGACCCTAAAATTTTAAGAGTTTAATTTGAATCTATCATTATATTGATATTTAATTATGAATTGATATATATGCAAAAGTTTTTAACTTAACTACCCATTAACTAAAAAGTCATACAAATTAATTAATGTGATTTGCTGTCAATGTAAAATGTTTTACACTGTCAGTGCATCATAATTAAACTCAAATTTTAATAGTTGACACCAATTTAGTTTGGAGTTTATTTACAGTCAATCACATCCATTAATTTGTGTAATTTTTAGTTAGTGAGTGGTTGAGTTAAAGATTTTTGCTGACTTGTCAATCTATGATCGAATGTCTATATAAAATTATTTTACATTGACATTGAATTAAAATAAAACTCTTTAATTTTAACAACTTTTGACATCAATTTAGTCCTAATATTTTATAATATGATATCAATTTGGTTATATCTATACTATATATCTATCTATACTAAATATAAAAGGGATTGCAAAAAATAACTACCTTTTGGTGTCCACACTCATTTAAATAATTATTTTTTAAATTTTAAAATTAAAATTAAAAAGTATAAAAATAAAATAAATATAAAAAATAATCACCTCTATTTTCATACATACATCATTTTTTTACTATTTATTTTATTTTTTCTTCATTTTTATAGAAAAATTAAAAAAATTAATAATATAACTCGAAAAAAAATAAAAATATGTATACCCCTGGTCATTTAAACCTGAATAAGGAAATGTTGCTAAAAGTAAGGGCAACACAAATTTCTTCAACCTTCGTCTTCACATCCACTAAAAAAAATATGTGGATTATTGACAAATTTATTATGACTAAATTTATTATTGACAAATTCATCCGGTAATTACCTTTATATATATAAATAATTTTATATTACAAATGATAAAAAAATATATTTTTAATAATTAATTTTGAGTTTAATTATGATACACTGACAGTGTAAAAACTTTTACACTACTGTTAGTCAATTTAATTAATTGATTTGTGAGACTTTTTAGATAGAAAATGATTGAATTAAATATTTTTGTTAATATAACAACACATAATTAGATGTCTGTGTAAAATTACTTTACATGTGGATTGAAATTAAATTCATTAATTATTATTATTTTAAAAATTAATAAAAGAGTATTTTAAATATATATTAATTAATAAATATTTAAATTATATACATAAAAAATAAATAATTTTTTTTTATTTTTCTAAGCTTGACATCCGTCTCTTCTTACAACACAATATTTGATATAATATTGTATAAGATATTGCACATTATATTATATTATATTATATTATATTATATTATATTATATATATTATATTATATTATATATTTATTAATTATATATACATTCTCAAATATTATTTAAATATATATTTATGAATTAAAATATAATTTATATGTATATTTTCTATGTTAGTGCTTTATCGATGGGTTATGTGCAAAATATATTTATTTTCTAGAAAAATTTATTTTCTAGATTATTTTCCATTATTAGTAAAGTTGTTGATAATTTGTGTATTTATTGTAATGGATGTCAATAAGTGTATAGTTACAAGTTACAAGGTTAAACGCTCTTCCTAAAATTATTGTTAATTTTAGTCACATTTCCTAAATGTGATTAACAAATTAATTAGGTTTAATGATGTGATAAAATTTTAGAGGCAAATAAATCCCCCTCGGGTTGTTGAGGTGGTGAAAAAATCATTTACGGTTGTAAAGGTGGGGTTTCCTGAGAAGACACTTTAAGAAGAATATATAAGGAAATCTCAACTGATGGTTGAGGATTAGAGTAGGCTAAGTTAGAGACGAACCAGTATAAAAATTGTTGTGTGTGATTATCTCTTTTCCTTTAACTCTTTATTCTTTATAAATTGTTAAGAAACAGTTTTCGGAAACTAACCTTCTCAACTTAATTCAGAACTCAAAATATCTAAGTAAGAAGTCTTTCAAAATAATCTTATAACATTACTTCTTACTTTCTTAGAAGGTTAATTTCTTCTCAGAAGACAAAGTTTCTCAAAAGCTTTATCCTCTCAGAAACACTTCTGTTGCATCTTAGAAGACGGTGTGATTGGTTTATTTTCTATTTTCATTTTTCAATGAAATAAAATCAAACATTTTCACTTGTGTTTTCTAATTACAATGAAAATGAAATTGAAAATAAGAAAACGTCAAATTCTTGTTTTCTATGTTTTCAGCCAAAAGTGTGAAAACAGAAAATGAGTTGAATGAAAATACCATGACTATTACTCAATAGAACAAGTAAACAACCTTTATACCTATATAAAAAGTAGAAAATGAAAATTGAAACCAATCAACACCAGCTTCTAAGTTATGTTTTCAAAGAAAATTATTTTTGGAAAAGTTTTAAATCTTAAACACGATTCAGCCCCACTTTTCGTGCAAACACACCTTCATATTTTTATTATACATAGTCAATTATCCAGCCAAAAATCATATAAACATATTTTTGAGTTTTTACTGTGCTCTTTCGCTAGCGAGCCTTCTCTGGCCGCTAGAGGCAGCACTTCATCGAGTCCTCGCTAATGCACTCAAAGGGGCCGCTAGCAATGGGGTTTCAGAAAAACTTAGACAAGGGTGCCTCTAGAGCCATGGTTCCTTGCTAGAGACTAATTTCGTCGCCTGTGGGGATATCAAGTCCTCAAAAACAAAGTTTTCTAAAGGGACTCGCTAGCGGACATGGATTCTTGGCTAGTGATGCCACTTCTGCTAGCAAGATTTGATTGGTAGAGATGACTACTAGCAGCAAAGACAATTTCTGCAAAAAAATGTGTTTTTAACCCAAAACCCCATTTTGATCCATTTTTCAAGCTTCATACTCATGTGTGCAAACATTCTAAAGTTATCCTAGGTTAAATATACCCATTTTACACATGAAATTAAGCAAATAGTGTGAATGTAAGGGTTTAAGTTCATGCATGGCCATTTTAGCTTCAAAATCACTCTTATACGTGATGCATGTTCATGATCAATATATTTGCATCTAAGACCACAAAATGCAGTAGATGAGACATGCAAATCCACATTAAAGTGGTTTTAACAAAGCTTCACAAGATATATGGAGGTTATGGGTAGCAACTCAATCTTAATTTAAAAGGTGTTTTGAGACTTTTACGGGTGAAAAATTGTGGCTGCCCTTGCTGTAGCTCCTAAGGCTGAGGGAGAGGCTTGAAATGGAGATGGAGGTGAAAAACAAGATGGTGAAGGCAGAGGGAGAGTGTGAGGCCAGAGGGTTTTAAGAGGGTAGAGGAGTTTTGTGTTTTGTTGAGTGTATGGTGTTGGTTGTGTAGAGAGAGCAAGCGTGTTTGTCTTTGTACTGTGTAAGTAAGTCTGAGAATTATGACGAATACGAACACTCGCAAACCCACGCACGTCGAGCACCAAAGTACGGTCGACGGAAGAGGGGGAGGTTCCAGTTTCGCGCACAAGGTCCCTTGGCCCCACACATTCTAAAATATCATATGCCCCCAAGTTAGATCCCGCCAGGACTTAAGTATGATGGGACCACCGACCCTGAGGAACATCTGGAGGTCTTCAAGTCCCGGATGGGTAATAACGGAGCGGCAGACGAGGAGAGATGTCGGGCGTTCCCGATCACCTTACTGCAGACGACCCTAGTGGTACAATCGTCTTCCGTCAAGGTCGATCCACTGTTTCTCCGACCTCGCTGCCCAATTCCTGGCCCACCTTACCATGGGGAAGACCAAGCTGAGGTCCGCCGTGAGTCTGATGAACATCAGGCAGAAGCAGGAGGAGCCGCTTAGAGCCTACTTTGAAAGGTTCAATGCTAAGGCGATCCTGATGAAAGATTTTCATGTGTCCAATGCAATCACCCTACTCATATGTCCAAGTCGGAGCCAACGACCATGGAAGAGATCCAGGACAGAGCGACCGAGTTTATAAGGGCCGAAGAGGCCATGATGGCAAAGATGGACAAAGAGTCCGCCGAAGACAAGGATGGGGAGAGAAAGTCGGAAAAGACCCGACCTCAGAAGCCTAGGGAGGAAAGACAGCAGTCGGAGAAAAGAGAAAAGGCCCCCTACAGGAGAAAATTTTCCGAACAAGTGATCGAACAAGTGGAAGCGCTGCTGAAGGCCGGATTTATCAGAGAGGTCCCGTACCTGACTTGGCTCTCCAACATCGTGATGGTACCAAAGTCAAATGGGAAGCTCAGGATGTGCGTGGTTTACACCAACCTGAATGAGGCTTGCCTCAAGGACCTGTTATCACTATCGAGCATTGATGGCCTAGTGGATGCCGGCAACGAGGTTCAGATTCTTGTCCTTCATGGACGCTTACTCGGGATACAACCAGATCCCGATGAATCTCGATGACGAGGAGAAAACTGCTTTTATCACACCAAGGGAAAACTATTGCTATAAATTCATGCCCTTCAGTTTGAAGAATGTCGGGTCCACATACCAGCGGCTCATGAACCGAGTCTTGAAGGAAGTAATCGGAACCAGGATGGAAGTCTACATAGACGACATGCTGGTAAAAACAAAAAATGAAGAGAACACGATCTCCAACCTCGAGGTCGTATTCGAAAGATTGAGAAGCCATGGCATGAAACTGAATCCGCTAAAGTGCGACTTCACTGTGGAAGTCGGGAAGTTCCTGGGTTTTATGTTGACCCAGAGGGACATTAAAGCGAACCTAGAGAAGTGCAAGGCCGTGTTGGACATGAGAAGTCCGATTTCGGTCAAGGAGGTGCAGAGGCTGATAAGCCGGTTGACCTCATTGTCAAGATTCCTCTCTCTCTCAGCTCGAAAGTCATTACCCCTCTTCGAGCTGTTGAAGAAGAAGGCGGATTTCAGCTGGACCCCGGATTTTGAAGAAGCCTTTCAGAACTTCAAGCAGTACTTGACGGTCCCCCCAATCTTGTCTAAACCAGAGGTCAGAGAAAGGTTATACATGTACCTCTCGGTGGAGGAGCTAGTAGTAGGAGCAGCCCTGGTAAGGGAAGAGGAAAGAACCCAAAAACTTATCTACTTCGTGAGCAAAGCCCTGCAAGGTCCCGAGACCCGATATCTGAAGTTAGAAAAAGTTTCCTTCGCCCTGATCACAACGTCTAGAAGGCTAAGGTAGTACTTCCAAGCTCATACGGTGGTAATAAGAACAAACCACCCTATGAGGCAGATCTTACAGAAGCCCGACCTTGCTGGAAGAATGGTGTCGTGGGCAGTAGAACTTTCCGAGTTCGATGTGTTGTATGAACCTTGGAATGCCATTAAGTTGCAAGCCTTAGCCGACTTCGTAAGGGAGATGGTTGATGAAGAGGAAGAAAGGGTACAGTGGACCTTATTTGTTGATGGGTCCTCCAACTTGAAGGGGAGCAGAGCTGGCATCATCCTAGAAAACAATATAGGAATCTAAGTGGAAATGTTGGTACAATTCGAGTTCCGGGCTTCTAACAATCAGACAGAATATGAAGCACTGATTACGGGACTAAAATTGACACATGATGTCGGAGCCCAATAACTCATCATCTGCAGCGACTCCTAGATCGTAGTCTCTCAGATCGGAGGAGACTACCAGGCCTGAGATGAGCAGCTGAAGAAGTACCTGCAGGTGGTAACCGAGCTTATGAAACAGTTATAAGAAGCCGAGAAAAAGTACATAGCTCGAGAAGAGAATGCTCGAGCTGATGTGTTATCAAAGCTCGCGAGCACTCGGCATAAGGGGACAAGCAAAACCCTAATCCAAGAAACCCTAGAAAGACCATTGATCACAGTACAACAGGAGGTCGCGGCTATAATGATGTCTCCGAGCTGGGTTTCTGAACTTGTCCAGTACCTCAAGCTCGGGATCCTACCGGACAATGAGAAAGAAGCGGCACTAGTTTGAAGAAGGGTCCCATACTACACTATGGTCGTGGACCAGTTATACAAAAGGGGGTTCAGCCAGCCGTTGTTGAAGTGCCTCGAGAAGGAGCAAGCCGAGTATATCCTAGAATAGGTTCATGAGGGCGCTGGGGGAAATCACCTCGGAGGTCAGCCCTTAGCTTTAAAAGTAATCCGAGTTGGATACTTTTGGCCCGCTCTCAAGAATGACGCATCGGAGTACGTCAAAAAGTGTGTGAAGTGTCAAGAGCACGCTCACCACTACAGTGCACCCCCAGAGGAGATGACTCTGATCTCAGCCTCCTGGCCCTTTGATAAGTGGGGCATTGATTTACTCGGGCCTTTCACAACGGCCCCGGGGCATGTAAAATATTTAATAGTTGCTATTGATTATATTTATTAAGTGGATTGAGGTCAAACCTCTTCCATCCATAACTACATCTCAATGTTGCAAATTTAGAGTGAATACCCTATTTAATCCCTCATGATTAATTTCGAGGACAATTTAGTCCCTCATGATTTGAAAGTGACAAAATAGTCATTCAAGATTAATTTTATAGGACACTTTAAATGACAATTTAGTCATTATGTTAAGTTTATGTTAACTAAATTACAAACGTGACGTAACTTAGGTGATATGTCATATAATGTGTCATACACATCACTGCAACTCAATTAACATAAACTTAATGGAGGGACTAAATTCTTATTTAATGTGTCCTATAAAATTAATCTTGAGGGACTATTTTGTCACTTTCAAATCTTGAGGGACTAAACTGTCTTCAAAGTTATTCTTGAGGGACTATTTAAGGTATTTACTCACAAATTTATTTGGAAAACTATAATAACTCGTTTCGGGGTCCCAAAAGTCATGATCTCGGACAACAGAACGCAGTTTACCGACAAAAAATTTCATGACTCTTTGCAGGGATGAGACATTGAGCAAATGTTCACTAGCATGGAGCACCCCCAAGCTAATGGGCAGTGCGAGACCGCTAACAAAGTGGTTATAAGAGGGCTAAAGAATAGGCTTGACGAGGCGAAAGGATCCTGGGCAGAAGAGCTCGGGAGTGTCCTATGCGCCTACCGAACAACGCTACACTCCACCACGGGAGAAAGCCCTTTCAAGCTTTCCTATGGCAGTGACGCAATGATCCTAATGGAGCTCGGGAAGCCCAGTTTCCGAGTTATTATCTATACAGAAGCCAATAACTCGGAAGCTAGGAGGGCGAAACTATACACCATTAAAGAGGGTCGGGACGCAACCAAGATCAGAGAAGAGGCCCTGAAGCAAAGGGTAAGAAGAAGATACAACCAGTGAGTGATCCCGAAAAGGTTCAAAAAGGGCGACTTCGTCCTAAGAAGGGTAAACATCGGATCACCGAACCCAGGCGAAGGAAAACTTAATGCAAACTGGGAAGGGCCATATCGAGTTAGAGAATCCCTAGGGAAAAGGGCTTATAAGCTAGAAACCCTAGAAAAGAAAGAGATTTTGAGGTCGTGAAATGCCACGAACCTTAGGAGATTCTATTTGTAAATATTTTTTAAACAGTTGTACCTCAGCTCGTACTCTTTTTCCTACCTTAGGATTTTGCCCTAAGGAGGGTTTTGCCCAGGAGGTTTTAACGAGGCGAGTTCAAGACATTAATAAAAAGAGATTTTTCCTACATGATTGTTATTTTATATTTTATCCCAATGTACGAGGAAACAATGTACACCCAACATATGAGGTCATTTATATAACTTAAACCTTACGTCGAAGGTAAGGTCCCACCTCGGACGATTCAAGGGAGCACGTCAAAATAAATTAAACGATGGAGGATGTAAAAATACACTCAACGTACAATTGCTTACCCGACATACGAATAAACCCACGAGGATCCGATGTACGAGGTTTTCATTTAATAAAACGGCTAAGTGCTAATAGGAATTAATCCCGACGTAAGAAGCTCGACAAAACCTATAAAGTACGAAAGTGTTTTCATGTTTAAGATCCGAGATGGTCGTAAAAAAGCAAACGGCGCTATAAGTTAGTTGTAATTATTCCAAGGTAACAAAAATACTAGGGAAAGTTACAAAGTTATAAACCCGAGTTGTTTAAAAACTCGAGTTGGTTAAGAAAACTCAGGTTAGTTAAGAAAACACGAGATGGTTAAAGAATTCAAGTGCAAATTGAAACTTTGCATAAAAAGAAAATAACGCAAGTAATAAGCACATAAGGAGAAGTATGAAGTGAACATCTTTTATATATATGAACTCGGAGCCCGAGCAAAAACCGACACGAACTCCAAAAGAGGAACCCGAAAAGTGTAAAACCGCCACGAACCTCGAAGGGAACCCGGATAAAAGTAGAAATGCTAAGACATACAAAAATGTCAAAGTATCTACTACAGAATCCATTATGAAAGTAAAATACACTTCTAGTACAAAAGTTAATTACAAAGATTGGAAGTTGGGGGAACTTCGGTTGCGGCGGCATGGGAGGCAGGGACATCGGCGTCGACGAGCGTAGTGGGCTGAGTATCCTCGGGAGAGTTAGGGTCCGCCACGACCAACTTCTCGTCCACTATCTGGGTAAACATCCCGACCTGGTTGAGATCAAGGTCGAGGGCCAGTATCTGAACTTGGGTTTATATGAAGGGGGCTATGACATGTGCTGAATCAACCAAGGTCACCTTCATCTCCTCCGCCTCACTCTCCAATTTGGAAATGACTTGAGTGGAGGAAAGGCGGAGGTCATCCTGCTCGCCCACTAAACCCTCTGACCTCTTCTTCTCCTCTTTAAGCCCCTCCTTGACGCCCACCAAGTCTTCCTCCATGCTCTTCAGCTCCCCCTTTGTCCTTGCCAGGTCCTTCTTAGCGGACTGCAGCTCCTCATCCACCTCCTTAACTTGGGCACAAAGGGCATCATTCTCCTTAGCCGTCGCCTCCTGAGCCTCTCGGAGAGCGTCCCCTTCGGCCTGAGCCCTTGACCTAGCAAGACCAAGGGCTTCGCATGACGGAGCACCGTAATGGTCTTCGCCAAGGCCCTCTCTCCCCATTGAAGGAAACCACGGAAGTCATCCGCGTTGGAGAGTTGAGAGGAGGCAGTCGGGTTATGTAGCTCCCGATCTATCATCTCAAGGAAATCGTAGTCCTTGTCGAAAGATGAAATGGAATCATGCTTTCTTTTTCTCTTGGACTCATTATGGATCGACGGATTCAAGTCGGACTCTTCATCTAGGACCAGGCTCTTTCTCTTAAGCCCGGAGGAGGGTGCAGGAGTAGGAGTGGCCACCACAACGGACTCCGAAGCCGGAGCAACCGAGGTGCCAACTTTAGTGCCCGAGCTTCCAGCTTAGGTCTTCCTTATCTTGTTTTGGGCAATGCAGGCCGCTCGGAATGCGTCGACATTCGCCGTGCCTGTCATGGTTCCTACATATAGAAGGAAAAATGCTAAGTTAAAAGGGTGTAAGTAACATAAGCAGTAAAAAACAAAATGAAGGAAGGATTACCGATTTCTTTCTCGAACTCGGAGTCGTTACCCCGAACAAGTTTCTTAAGTCCGAGGTTATTTTCTCAACAGTTGTCGAGAAAGATATGAGCAAGAGCGAGTTCAGCTTCTGAAAAATCCTTGTCCTCTAAACTCACGGAATAAACGTCTCGGCGCCAATACAATGGGAATCGACGTTTGCCCTCCTCATTAAACCAAAAGGGAGATGTATTCTCCGCTACGAGAACACGGAAATACACTTCCTTAAAATTGTGGACGGAGTCCTCGAAGAGGGTGAAAACCTTCTGACTCGTGTGAGCTCGGAAAGAGAGCCACCCCTCAGTTGACCCGTGAGGATGAGTAAGGATGAAGAGATAGAAGAAGGTCTTTTTGAGGGGAAGGATCCCGAGGTGCTCGCAGATCCTCTCATATCCTCGGACCATAGCTCAGGAGTTTTGGTGGAGTTGAGTAGGGGCAACCCCCGAGATCCGAAGTACTTTCATCTGAAACTCGGTGAACGGGATCCTAATCCCGATCCGGGTTAACATAATGTCGTACATGTATATAAAGTCGTCAGGCTCGTCGCCCCTATTGAAAGGAACCCTCTCGTCTTTCGCATGAGCCTCAATGAGGTATTGGCCATGAGCCTTTTCGGCGAAGAATTATATTGTTGTTGAGACTGAACGGCAGCGATGTACGTTTTATCGGCCACTGAAACAATGTCGAGATCTTCTTCTCTGGCCCAGTCATAGGAATCGTCGAGGAGAACGGGGTTCTGGAGCTCGGGCTTCGGTCGCTTGCTCATTACCTACAAGGTGAACCATTGAAAACAGTTTAGCAACTGTCCTAAAAAATCAGGGTTCTTTACGTTTTGAATGGTTTCCATTAAAAGGAAAATGACAGAAGGACGAGTTCCGTTAGAGAGAACCGAGCTCCGACGTCACCGCTCTGAAGAAAGTGAAAAGCAAAAAATATGCTAAGACTAAGAGCTAAAACCTTTCCTAAAAAATGGTTAAGGTTCCAAATACACTTAGAACGGAACCCGCATAAGGGTGTCCGAGGTCCGATGTCTAAGATCCCCCGAGAGACAAAAAGACGCGAACAAATAGGAAAAAGGTCCAAAAGGGGCATTCATGGTGAACGCGACCCGTGGGCCTAACCCAGCACAAGAAAGTTTGCAAGAAGGCGAAATTATTCAAGAAAATCTAAGCCTAAAATATACGAAGAAACAAAATGCGAGAAAGGCGAGAAACGCCATAACCAAAGCTTCAAAGAACAACCCAATACAGTATAGAAACTTCAAAGGAGATGAGATTACTTACTGAGTTCGAAGATAAGAAAGCGACCAATGTTGGGTGTATCAACAAAGAGTCCTCACGGCAGTGTCCGGAGCTCCTCACGGCAGGACAACCTCTGAGAATGAGGGAGTTTGTGAAAAGAGTAGGAGGAGAAAACACAGTGGCGAGAGGAAGGTCGAGCGATCGAAATGGAGAAGATGAGGGAACAGTACCCAAGCACGCGTTTTACAGCGCTAAAAGGAGGCGTAGTTCTGTCATTTCATGTGCCAAAGCAGGGGTAATTATGGAATGCTCGGAAAATCATCTTGAAGACGTTTCGTCTCCGCCCGACACGTGTGACGCATCGAGCGGCACGAAGGAACATGAAGGGACGTGCATCAGAGGGTGGGTGGGAGCGAATTACCAGGTACCTCTTGGCATTTCAACTCGAACCTCGACCCTAGCCCGATATCCGAGTTGGGGGCAATGTTCACACCTCGGACTGCAGCCCAATACGACGATCCAGCTCGGAACCCCAGCTACGGCCCAAGTTGAGAGTGACGAATGAACCATTAAAGGCCCAAGGTCGGACATCGGATCCCCTCGATGGACGAGTCCAGCTCGATGCCCAATACCAGTTTATTGGCCCAATTAGAATGGACCATGAGTCGGACCCGGGTACGGACCCCATGACCCGACCCGCGAGGTAGGATAAACTCGACCCCCCGCTAAGGGCGGGAGCTCATCCATAAGCGGATGACGACGCTGAAAATTTCGGGCCAAAACAACACTACGCGGATCAACCCAGTACGCTGGGAAATGCGGGATAAGGGTGTCATCTCAGGTGTCATCTCAGTCGCTCGTGCAGGTGGCAACGTGAAAGGGGCTCACATCCCACTCTATAAATAGGGTGTCATCTCAGTGTATCAGATACGCTTTTAGTTTAGTTCCCAAGCATTGAGCGATTTCTGACTTAAGCTTCGGAGTCCTTTTCAGGGAAACACCCTCCGCGTCTTGGAGATGAGATGTCCGACGATAGTTCATACCTTAGGAAAAGATACAGAAGAGAACCATTGTCAAAATGTTAAATTCTGCTCATGGATATGGAAAATTGGTATCAGAGCAAAGTAATGCTTCTAAGCATTTTGCCACGCTACCAAAATGTGGGAATAGACAAATGTACGCAAAAGCAACATCACCATAGTAGGCAGCTAAAGAGCGTGTTTGGATCCGCCTTAGGTGAGGGATGAACGCACGTTTAAAGCCTTGAACATTGTGCTGTGTTGTTTGGGTGTTAGTGTGACTTCAAACGTGAACGTGATTTACCAGCTTCAACCCCCGTTTTGCTTCCATGGAAATTTGGCACTTTTGCGTTGGGAGTATTAAATGAAAGCATTCAATGCTGTTATTTTCTCCCATCAACACAAACCATAATCAATTTTGATATCCATTTGCTAACATAAATCACGTTAGCATAAACTCACTTTTACTTAAAATCAATTCTATAAAATCAAGTTGATTTAAACTCCAGTTAAACGCTAATCCAAACACACACAAAGTAATTTTACATGTAGCGCTATTCACATCATTATATTGTCGTTTTCCTCATGTTCGAGACCTTGCGCAATCATTTTCATGCCGCGGCCAAAGCTAACCAGAGGATTAAGCAATAATGAACATCCAACTTTTTAGAACATTTTAATAAAAAGAGAAAAGAAGGATCTTGATCTTGGACGAAGGTAATCAATAATGAGGCCTATCAGGTCAAGAATGGACCCAGGTGATTAGAAAATCATATGGTCGCTGTCTCAGGGTCATGTGGTGGTTGTTGAGTTCTTGTCTCTGGTGGGAGCTCACGGTGGCAAAACCATACAAATGAGAGGTGAAAGATATTTTTCCATATTTTTTGTATATACTATTTTTTTTTCGTATATATTTTATTCATTTATTATATTATTTTTAAATTTTAATATGATATTAATTTAAGAAATTAATTATAATGTAAGCAAGTAGATACATTATTTATGTTGGATGGTTCTTTTAAAATTTAAAATGGAGTTGATTTAAAATCTAATACTTAACAATTTTTGTTGACGGAAAATTAATCCCTTTTAGGAAGCAAAGAAACACCTAAAAAATATCTATATATCTGATACACTGTCTGACACACTCATATTATCTGAAAAAAATACTTTTCTAGATCGGACACATTCAGAATATCTTTTATCCGCAGTAGATATGTATATTGTGACACATTATAAATATAAGCTAAATATAATAGAGAATACAACTTTTTTATGAATAAATTTAAGCTCAAACTGAACCCAATTTACTATAAAAGAATTCAAATTATATATATATACTCTTAACTTATAATAGACAAGAAAATTTTATGAAAGAAATATTAATTACATGAGTTTTTGTTAAGGGTATAAAATTGTACCAGACAAAACAGTCAAAAATATGATTTTGAGGCTAAATCACATCGTCTATTAAAAAAATACACATGATTAAATATGCTAGTTATTTGGACCAAAAGTGTTATATTGAACTTTTTTTTGACTATTTTAGCTAGAAAAATGTTGTTACCCAAGTATTTGTATAATTATATATATAGGGGACATATCAAGTGAGAGAGATGAGAGTGAGAGGAATAAATCTGGACCATTGGATCTTATATGAATTGTCAAGATTAGAACATAGAATCATTTGACCCTTTAAAGTAGTTATGTGACTTTTTAAAATTTTTTAATCTTGATTATCCATGGATGGATGTATTTGTGTCCTAAATTTTTTTTAGTTTGACTCCGTGTTTATGTCGGTGTCTCTTCCTAGCTTATATATCTCTATCTCATACATTAGTCTCACGGGCTTCTCTGTTATTTTCATGTAAAAAAGGATCTAGGGAAGATATTCACAATTGTGTTACAAATTAAAGATGGACGAGGAGAATATTGGTGAGCCATTTGTGAAGAAACAGTACTATGAGAACTGCCCAGGTTGTAAGGTGGACAGAGCCAAAGAGCTGACAACGAATGTTTCCATTCCAAATCTTCTTTACGTATGGATGGCCGTCTTGTGTGGCAGTAAGTTTCAACTATCTATGTCCTAACTTTTCAATAAAATTCACAAAAGTTCATCTCAGGTTAGCATGAAAGAAGAAAAAGAAATAAGTTGGTGTCTAATTTTAAGCTGAAATTATTATTTTTTCTCAAGTTTTGATTCATCATTTTTCTTCACTTTTGAAAAATTTAAGAAACCACTCGTAACTGGTAATTGATTGAAGAAATTCATGATGGTTTCTTCTCTCACTTGAACTCCAGATCGATATATAATAGCTAAATGAAGTGATTCCTAGCAAGGTTGTGTGCCGGAGTATAAACGAGTTGTTTTTTTTTTTTAATAATGATTGTAGTACAATATAAATACGTCCAATTAGTATCTAATGTGTGCTATACATGATATAGAATGTGTTCTATATATAGCACACGTAAGTATAACACACATTTCATATTATGTATAACACACTTTGGATACTAGTTGGACGTATTTTTGTTGTACGATCAATATTATTGATTTTTTATTTGTAACATTAAAGATTGAGTTTAATTTTGATGCACTGATAGTGTAAAGATATTTTACATTGTCGTCTCGTCGAATCAAAACACTCAGTTTGCATGCCTTTTCAGGTAGTGGGAGAGAGAAAACACAATCATGTCTTACGTGGCAGTACATGATTTGACGACTGTGTAAAAAAGTTTTACACTGTCAATGAGTTAAAATTAAATCCTTAAAGATTTATATAAAAGGAGATAATTGGTATACATCACAAAATTAACCACCATATAGAATAATTGAACTTTTTAAAACTATTAATCAAACTTTTAATACTATAAATTAATTCAGCATATTTAAAAGTTGAATTAATAGTTTTAAAAAAATTGATTATTATAAATAATAACTAATTTTATGATATTAATTTTAACATTTCTCTTTATTTAATGTGAATCAATACTTCTCTCTGACGTCTTGTTCTTTTCTCTGGTGCAGCGCTTCCTGTAGCATCACTCTTTCCGTTCGTTTATTTCATGGTGCGTTTAACTCTTACCTATTTTCTTATAGAAAAAAATCTTTGTATACGATAAGAGGGAGTGAACAAAGAACCAATACATTTAATATTATACATAAAAAAATATAAAATGAATCCATTTAATGTTAATTTTTTTCTTTTATAATATTATTTATGTATAACATTTAATAAACTAGCTCTTTATTAACTAATTTTAATTGTACTTGTAACATTACCTATTCCTATAACAATAATATTAGATGCACAATGAAAAATCAACCAATATAAACAATGAGTTCATTTTGGTTTTGGTTTAAGCCCAACTAATCATTAAAATTGTAGTAGGCTGAGTAATTGAGCCCTAAAATCTCATTTATTGACTGGTTTGACTGGTTTTTTACTGTGCATTTATCATCACTCTTCCTATAATATGATATTATGATGAGTGCTCTGATTTTGTGAAGTAGTTGTTTGTGTTCTTGGATGTTTCTCTGAATAGTTAGTTATAAGGGGAATCTTTCTGCTCTGTTTCCAGATCATTTAATTTCTGTATTTATTTCTATTTATTATAGCTAGAAGCCTTAATACTGCTTCGAGAAGTTCATAGGCTTTTTGATTTGTGCCTCTTATTTTGGAAATGGCAACATACTTTCAGATGGAATAGAAATTCAATGTATGGTTGGTTGGGTTGATTATTTATTTTTGTTCTGGTCAACCTTTTCTTTATTGTCTTTTTGGCCATTTGAAGAATTATGAATTTGAGTATCAAATCACTGTTTAATCATGATTCTCAATACTCATGTTTGGTTTTAAATATTTTTTAAATCTTGAAGAATAAATTAATTTTGGTTTTGGTTATTCAAAAACTTTTTGTTTGATTTCAATGCTACATGATAACGAGTAATTATGCGTAACACTAAATAATATTAATCGTTTTAAAAACTTTTTAGATCCACCCTTCACCACACCAAATACTTTTAAATAACCAAAAACTAATTTACTTTAAGAAAAAAGAACATATTTTAACCTTAGTTCTTACTTTTTTTATTCTCACCTTAGTTCTTAAAGTTATTGATTATATATCCTGCGGGTCACTTTTGCTCCATAATTAAAGGTATGATGAGGTGTTACTTAGGATATCGAGTATGTTGATGTGTCGTCATTCCAAAGTCTAAATAAGTGTATAGAAGACCCCTTGGGATAAGTGTTGTACCTGCAAAACACTCTGATTCAAGAGCTCCTGTTTATACTACTTTGTGATGGTATGTAATTCTGTAAGAGATCTTTGGAAAGTTGCATCTTTATTTAGATATATATTAATGGAGTGTTGCTATTTGCACAATAAAAAATTAGTCAATATAGAAATTTTGGGTCACAACCACCCAATCCACTAAAAACTAACTTCTTAAAGGGAGCTTTTCTTGGGCCAAAAAGTTATCAAATGAGTACATTACTGGTTTGACTATTTTTTCATCGTTCACCAAATATTATTGATATTAATGAGGGTAAAGTCCCATTGTTTTTAGGTGGATGCTCTTTGTATTTAATAGATTCCCTTTATATTATGTGAATATATTTGTCTTAGGGGTCAAGTCGGAGAGACCCTTCATGGCTTCATGTACCTAAGAGGTCATAGACTGGTCTCATAACAGTGCCTCCAATTTGGTGCGTGAGATGCCTATGTCCTGGGCAGAGCTTAAGACGCAAAATTGACCTTTTGAGCTTCGAGTACGTGTCTTGAGCTAGGGTGGTGCTTATGCTTCTGGCCTTGAGTCGTTTGACGGGTGCCCTCAGCTCGGGGGCTTTGGGCCAACAAGTGGTATCAAGTCCTTTTCTAGTAGGGTCATGGAACATCAAGTCAATCCCCTTTGTCGTGTGTTTGTTTTCGGACATCGGAGAAGTGTTGTGTACTAGACTGTTTGGACTAATGCCCTCCACATCGGGTCCTAGAGCCTTTGGGTGGCTTTTAGTTCTTCTACGTATGTAATTTACTATATTTAGTATATGTAATATAATCTTGACAGTTTTTCATTTCAACTTGTTTGCACATTCTTGTTGTACATGTATAGCACTGCTAAATATTACCATCACTTTTACTTTTCAACCAAACATACCTTCATCCATTAAAGACTCATTTTGAAATTTCCATAGTAAAATACAATTCTTGGTAATTCTATTTACGAATTAGAGTATTTCATACATGTTATAAATGAAACAAAGAAGTCCAATATAGAGAAGAAACAAGAGAATTCTACTGAATATAGATTTTGCTATTGGATGTTTGATGATTGAGATTACAAGTGAGTGAAACATATATTGACAACAATTCAGTAACAGAATTTTGTTACAACAACTTAGACATCTAAAATTATTGCACTTGGCTAACTGATTTTTTCATGACTAATATTGTTCATATCCTTTATAACTGTACTTTTGATACATGTTACATTCAACAATCTAACATTTAAGATATACATTTACTAGATATTTGTCTTTTTCAGGTTAAGGATTTTAATATTGCAGAAAGAGAAGAAGATATCAGTGCTTATGCTGGTTATGTGGGTAAGAGTATCTTTCTTCCTTGCAACTTTTTTTTAGTCTTATATCTTCAAAAGCTCATATGAAACTATTGTAGGATCTTCATTCATGCTTGGAAGAGCGTTAACATCTATACTGTGGGGAATGGTATCTGACCACTATGGTAGAAAACCTGTTATAATTATAGGTGTTATCACTGTGTAAGTAACATAGTATACATGTGATGGTCGATCCTTTCTTTCAAGCGTACAACTACATGTTTCACCATAACAAAATGATTCTTATTTGATTTCAGTGTCATTTTCAATACACTATTTGGCCTCAGTACAAGTCTTTGGATGGCTATTAGCATGCGATTTCTTCTCGGAAGCTTAAATGGTTTGCTTGGACCAATAAAGGTGCCCTGCTTTTTTTTTCATATATTAAATTTGTGGTTTTATCCTCTGGAACTAGTTCTCAACTTAAAGTTCGAATTTGTGTTCATGTATATCAGTTGATATGTTAGATTTCTAAGGTTCTTTAAGCTATGTTTGATATGATGTATATCACATGACAAGATAGAAATGCAGAGACAATGAAGATAGAGATATAAAAATATAAAATCCTTATATCATATATAGGTTAGTGTAAAAATAATGGCTTTTATCTCATTTTGCTTAATTTTGTATCCATCTCGTTTCTAATTTTTAGGAGTACAAAAAATACATAAATTTTCTATCATGAGATACAAAGTTTCCACCTTGTCTGCATAACCAAACACTCACTTATGTATTCATGTCCATGTATTTCTGTTTTGTATTTCTTATCAAATGTATCCGAAGGAAGTTCCATTTTCTAACTGATTCAAACTCCCATTTATACATGTATGATACAACTACAACATTTTTTATTTATAGGCTTATGCTACTGAAATTTGCAGAGAAGAACAACAAGCTATAGGACTCTCAACTGTATAGCTCACTGATCTTTATCTAATTTAATTTCTTAGAAGCAATGTGCGTCATAATAAGTCAAAGTGTGATTTGATTTCAGGTCGTTGCAGCTTGGGGAGTAGGTTTAATAGTTGGTCCAGCATTGGGAGGATATTTGGCTCAGGTAAACTTTTTTTTTTTTTATTTGTTCCTTCCACATTTAAAACACATATACTATCAAGGATTTAAACTTGTAAGTAGCTATTTAGCAGTAAGTTAGTTAGTTAGACCCTAAGAAGTACGAACACGGATATGGACACAGAGACACACCAAAATAAAAAATTTCAAGACACAGACATGACATATATATGTATATATAATTAATATTTTTAATAAAGTTAATCTTATATACATATTTAATTTTTTTTTTGTCCAGGAAACTTTGGTTGAGTTTGAGCTTAAGTTTCTTCATAAAAAATGAAAAAAATCAAAAAAGGGAAAAAAATGTTGTCATGTCAATGGTGTGTTCAACATTTTTCCATGGCTTGTCATAACGTGGTGCGTGTTAGACAGTGTCCAACGTGTGTTTGATTTAATTTTTTTTTCAGACTAGTATGGACGTATGTCGGACTCGTGTCTATCAGTTGTCAGTTTCTACAGCGTATCAGACACATGGACACGTCTTAGTATAGATTGTATGTGCTTCCTAGGTTAATTATACCTGTATTTAATATTTAATAATTGAGAAATATTTTTTATTCATCATATACAATAATCAAACGTTTTAAAATTATTAATCCAACTTTTAATGTTATTTATTAATCCAACATTTTAAAATTTGAATTATTGCACATGGTGATTGGTTTTGTGGTATACATGTAGCATTACTCTTGATAATTTACCATTTGCTGTTAACTTATAGGTATATATACCATGTGCATATTGTTCATAATCAACAGAGAATCATTTTTCTCATTTCTGGTTTACCATCTCTATAGTTAATCTTCCTCTGTGAGAACTTTGTTTCTCTCCTCCTTGTGCAGTTTATCATTTTTTTTGTGCATAGATCACAAACTTGTTTTTGCCAGAAACTTGATTGTTAAATTGTGGATTGTGTGAATCTAGTACTTTGCAGATTGGAGATAACTTATTCAAACACTTAATGCCACTTTAAACAATTGACTCTAATAATTTGTCATATGTTTTACTAATGTTTTTTGGAATTTTGTATACAGCCAGTGGTGAAATACCCCCATATATTTCCAAAGGATTCATTTTGGGATAAGTAAGTAGAAATTCTCTATTCTTTCTTTTTTCAACTTTTCCAATTTCCATCTATCATTTTTTTATTATCTAAATTTCTATGATGCTATGTTGCTGTGCTGATTATGCATTTGTCAAAAATAAATCTCACTGTAGGTTTCCGTACTTCTTGCCATGCTTTATAGTTTCAGTTTTTGCATTTGCAGTTGCAATTGCCTGCATTTGGCTTCCGGTATGTATTTGAAGTTCCTTCGTACTTCTTTCATTGGTCACATTTATTCTATTTATATACTCTCTTTACGACGATAGAATATAAAATTAATAATCAGTCTCGACTTAATAATTTAAACTTTAAGGTAAGATAGTTCTTTAACATGATATCATAGCCTTCTGATTAAGTGGTCAATGGTTCAAACCTCAATTTTAATAGAAATAAAAACAATTAAAAATCAAGCAAAATGAAAATAAGTCGTGCATTGTTCATGCTTCAAGTTCAAAATAGATATTTGCATGTGAAAGTGTGATATAATATAAAATCATTAATACGCTTCATATGGTTCTTTAACAATTCATGTTCAACTTTTATTCTAACATTGATGTGATGGCACATTAGAATGTAGAGTCATTCATGTATAAAGTGTTTCAGCTAATTCACATTTAACTTTTATCCTTTACTATCAAATAGTTGCTTTTAATACTGATGCATCTCTGCAGGAGACACTTCACAACCACAACAACAGTTGCAATGAGAATAGTGATAAAGCTGAAGCTTTGGAGGGTAGAAGCAGTGAGGCTGATCATCACAAGGACAAGATGACTAAAAAAGATGAAAACATCTTCCTAAATTGGCCCTTGATGTCATCTATTATTGTTTACTGTGTGTTCTCACTTCATGATATTGCTTATCAAGAGGTATTTATAATTCCTTTTGAATGATGATGTTGCTTTGACTCTTCCAGCTATTTGTGCTTGAGAATTCTTAGATGGTTTTAGATTACATTTAATGTGTAGTCCATAAACATTAGTCAGCATACACTTTTTATTTTTATATAAGTTTTAGATGTTATAAATCAAAATATATGACCGTGAATATTTTTGGACCATTCATTAAGGTCCAGGATAAGCTAAGAATTTCTCATTTATATTTTTCATTCATCTATCATAAAAGTTACTTTAACTATTTTTTTTCGAGTCAACTCACATTTTTTCCATAATTACATAATGCTTAATTTGGACCATGTGTTCTCTTAGCAAAAAGTTTAAAGTTTGACTAGATCACAAAAAATGAAGGTTACAAGCTAAAATTCATACTAAATATTTTTCTTTCTTACTTCATGCATGTAAAATTATTACATTTATAGTGCTCCTAGAAGGTATTCTACAATCTTTTTAAAGTAAGACATCTCACCCTAAGTTCTAGAATATTTATACTTTTATTTCTTATCATATCTAGTCCACTTCTAATCTAATAGTAGATGAGAGGTAAATGACATGAAAACTACAAAAAGAAAAAAAAAACTTCATATATATAGCACAATTTTTCATCTATAAATGTTATTCTTGAAGCTAACCATGGATATGAAAACATTTTTGGGAAGGTTTTCTCTTTATGGGCTGTTAGTCCTCTACGGTTGGGCGGTTTGAACTTTGGCAGTGATGATGTTGGTAATGTTTTTGCAATATCAGGTATGTTCCTTTTCATCTGTTAATATCTATATAGTTAATAATGTTAGGAACAAATACATAAACATAATCTATGATTATGTGGGAACTCCCTTACTTTTCTTTACACTGGTCTTGTTGAATGGATTGTTGAAATTCCAACATGTGGCCACAATGATGTCAAAAATTTGAATAGTCATCACTAACTATTGGTCCAATATGGAATCATAAATATCTTCACATGGTGAAAATCATACTCGAAGGAGTAATGATATCATACAATTAAGATACTCATTATTCGATAACCAATACCAAAGAATTAGGATATGATCTTACAAAGGAAACATAATAAATAGTGGCATGCCAATAAGTGGTCCAGTGCATTTCCTACTCTTAATGGCCTAAGCATCCGTCGTAGATGCTTTACAAATGAACATATATAAATGAACTGGATGGGGGAGTGATTCAAAGGTTCAATTGGGATTCAAACATATATAATAAAATATATTTATCTAACAATATATATGCATATGATGAATTATATGCTATAAAAAAATTGAAGTGCTTTAAAAATATCAATTGAAGCTGCCATGATGGGAGTTAGAGGGTGAAGCACCACCCATGACTATATCGCTGAGATGAGAAGGGAATTGGAGATAAGGATCTTCAATTTGGGGGAAAATGCAAGTGAGCATATGGGGTTACTAACTCTAATAGAAAGATAGTACCATATAGGCAATGTTAACAACCATGACAACTTCTCTTAACGTCTTTTGACTTGATTTCATCAATTGTGAATTTTAACATACTAATTATATCTTTCGAGGGGTGATGTGTTAAAATCATCTTTAGTGGTTGATTTTGTCAGCGACAAAATCTTTCATATTCCTTTTAGGTATGCCACCCATTAAATAATTATGGATTCTTTGGTTACTTATGTAACTTGATATTATTATGAAACATTTTTTTAATTGTAATTTTGCCTTCACATAACCAATTATAAAGAAATGTTGAATTTTATGGATAATATTGTGATTATTGTTGCATTGAGAATTATGTTAGTAATAAGCTTACCCTTTGATTTGTCTTTATTGACGTAATTTTTTTTATGGATTGATGATTATATCTGTAGAGTTTTTAGTACCCTCTCGATATTAGCTTTAGACATATAATTTTATTGTTTATATTAAGTTTATTATGTGATAAAATCATAGACCCTTCGACTAGATTATTATTGCATGATAAAATTATGTTGGTATTGTCAGCTCAGTTTGGTATGAGAATATGCTTGATATGTATATATCTCCCACTAATAAATGAGATTCTTATGTCTCATCTTTATCGATAAGTGAAAACACCTTGATTAAGCTTAATCGGACTAATTATAAGGACTGAGTTGAATCACTAAAATTCTACCTTGCCTTTTCAAATATGGATGCTGTTTTGAGCGAGGATGAGCCCCCAAAACCAACTGATGAATCTTCCAATGCTGATAGGAAAAGATATGCTAAATGGGTCCAATCCAACAAAATTTGTCTAATGACCATGAAGTATAGCATGAATAAAACTATCAAGAATAATATTTCCGAGACAAATAATGTCAAGAAATTCCTGCAAAATGTTGGTGATAAGTTAAAGAAGTTTGATAAGAGTGAAAAGTCTCATTATTTGAGTTTGCTGGTCAAGACCAAGTATGAAGGAATTTTTAGAGTCCGTGAACATGCTATAAAACTTACCAAGTGGTACAACAAATTGAAATCCATGAAAGTAGAATTGGGAAATGATTTTCTGGTTTGTTTGGTATTTGATTCTCTTCCATCTGCTTTTGACATGTTGAGAACATTATCTTATAATGCATAAAAGGAAGAATAGTCGGTCGATAAGTTAATCTCTATTCTTACTCAAGAATAAGAGAATATGAACAAACTCAAACCCCCTATTGTGCACATGGCTTCTAATGATAACAAGAAGAAATTCTTGAAGTTGAAGCGTGGAAAATCCAACTTTAAAAAGAAGGGATGTAACAAGGTTGGACCTTCTTCTGCTCTAGAAGCTGCTGAGAATAATGAGTTGAAACACAAGTTCAATGAAAAATGCAAGTTTTTGTGATGCTTAGCTTTTAGGCATAAACAAGCTGATTGCTACAAGTTAAAGAATTGGCTTGAGAGGAAGAAGAAAGGTAATCCTCTAGTCCTAGTACATGTTTTGAGTCGAATTTGATTGATGTTCCTTCTAATACATGGTGGTTAGATACTGGAACTAGTATTCATTTTACTAATTCCTTACAAGAGTACCAAACCAGGAGAAAGCCATATAAGGGAGAGATGATGGTACTGTGGGAAATGGAGTTGATGTCAGAGTGAAGCACATTAGAGTTTTCAATTTGAAAATTGGTGGTGTACATAATTTAGTCTTGAAAGACAATGTCTTTATACATTCGATGAGAAGAAATTTAATTTCTGTTTCTACCTTGGATGATAATGGATACTCTTTTCTCTTTGGTGGTGGACGAGTATATGTGTATTATGGTTCTTCTGTGATTGATAATGGTATTTTGTTGAATGGTCTATATATGTTGAATGTTGATTGTATTCCTTTTATTCAATTGAAATCTTGTGTTGGTAGTGTTGTTAAATCTAATCATCGTAGAACTTCTGAATTTTCCTCTATGTTATAGCATAAAAGATTAGGACACATTTCTAGAGAAAGGATAGAAATAATGATTAATAAGGATGACATCCTTCATGGATTGGATTTCTCTGATTTTGAAACTTGTGTTGATTGCTTGAAAGGAAAACTCACCGTTGGATCTAGAAAGAATAAGACTAGTTGAAATGAATGAAGATTTCAATTAATTCATTGTGATATTTGTGGTTCTATTACTCCTATTGCATTAGGAGGTTATAGGTATTTTATTACTTTCATTGATTTCTCAAGATATGGATGAGTTGAATTGTTAGCGAGAAATCACAATCCTTGGATGCATTCAAGACATCCAAAGCGGCAGTTGAATTGAAATTTAACACACGAATTAAGTCTGTGAGAACATATAGAAGAGGAGAATTCTATTATAGATATGATGAGACTGAGAGAAATCTTAGACCTTTTGCTAAATTTCTTCAAGAATGTGGGATTGAAGCACAATATACAATGCCAAGCACTCCATATCAACATGGGGTTGTTAAATGATGCAATCACACCCTTATGAAAATGGTGAGATGCATGTTTAGTCATTCTACTCTTCCAGAATTCTTGTGAGGAGAAGCGTTGAAAACTGCAGCATATATCCTGAATCATGTGTCGAACAAGTTTGTGCCAAAAACTTCATGAGTTGATGACAGGGAAAAGACCTTCCTTGAATCATTTTCGTGTTTGGAACTGTAAAACTGAAATTAAACCCTACAATCCTAAGACAAAGAAACTTGATCCTTCGCCGAATAAAAAATAACGGAGTTTGTGGATAAAACTCCATGAGTTGATACCAAGGCGAGACCTTGATACTTCATTTAGGTAATGTAAAATAAATCCACTAAAAATAATTGTAAAATGGAAATTTGGCAAATATACTAGATAATCAAAGATTTCAATCAATGAAAGCATGTTATAGTATCTAAGACAAAGATGAGGAAAGTTCCTATTTTTGCTGGATCCTTCTAAATAGGATTGCTCAAAGTTTTTGGTGTGCATCGGATCGGATGCTGTGCTTCTAGAATTTGAGACAAATCTCACTAAGTTGAAGCCTAAGCACAGACACACATGTAATAAAGTGTGTTCACGTGTCACATGCGGTGCACATGTGGTGGACACATATTCAACACGCGCCCGTCTCCTAAAAAATAAATGTTTTGAGGTCGGACACGCGTTGGACATATGTCCACTATCTGACACGCATTGAAAACATTATGACACACCATGGACACAACTCAATACACCGTGGACAATATGCATATTTTTCTTCTGTTTTTTCAATTTTATGAAGAAACTTAACATCAAATCCAACCTAAATTTACTGAACCCTAAAAAACTCAAATTAAATATTTATTCTTAAGCAAAAGAAGAGAAGTTTTATTAAAATATACTAATTTTATATACATATATAAAATTAAATATTCATTTTGAACAAATGAGCCGTATTAAATTTATTCCTTCACATTTAATTTTTTGAGTATATTCTACTTTATTACTGATTATTCAACTGTTCAGGTATTGCTATTATAATCTACCAGCTATCCCTATACCCATCAGTGCAAAAAGCTTGTGGACCGATTACTCTTGCTCGTGTCTCTGGGGTTATCTTTCTCCTATTAACCAAATGTTGAAATTATGTGATCCAACATTTACTTGTTTGTTCACTGTATTTCATTTGCCACCATATATAGGTGTTATCCATACCTCTACTGCAAAGTTATCCCTTCATGACAATATTGTCAGGCCTCATACTCTACCTAGTGATAAATGTTGCTTTCATTCTTAAAAGTATTATGAGTGTAAGTACACCTCTTTGTGTATAATATAATCAATCTTGATTTAGTTTATGGGAAAATGAATATATTTAATAATGCTTTCTTTTTGCTTGACATAGGAGACAATTGCAACTGGTTTGTTCCTTCTGCAAAATAGAGCAGTGGTAAATTTTTGTGTTTCATTAACTTTCATTTCCTTCTAAAAGCTGAGGCTACTCTTTATGGAATTAAGGCATCTATGAATGCCACATTGATTTTGAGAACAGGAACAACATCAAAGAGGGGCAGCTAATGGCATTGCTATGACTGCTATGTCAGCATTCAAAGCAATTGGCCCAGCTGGAGGTGGTGCATTGTGAGTATCCCTTTAATTTCTTTTGCTTTTGTTTTGCACAAATGAGTCATCATATTGTTAAAAAAGGTGATTGTGTATCTCTTAGAGGAAAATTTATTTGAGTCTGTGAAATTCGGGAACTAAAAAATGGTAAATTACACTGACTTTTTCTAAGGTTTGATGAAATTCACCATGACCCTCCTATATTTATTAGATGATATTGATTTTTTCTTGCATTGTTCACATGCGTTAGATGAGAGCTCAGTATAACTTTCAGAAAAGATAGGTGCAATGATTTCACAAGTTTAGAGAATTTATAAAAAAATTTTACAGACAGGGGACATGAAGTGAATTTTATCTACCCTCAAATGAGGCTAGTATAACTCTCCTTAAAGAAATGTATATCCGTCAGTCAATGAAAATATATTCTTGATTTAAAAAGTGAAATAGGTTTATTGGAATTTAAAGCAATTGAAAGTCTATTATACACTATGGTTAAGAAATTTTAGAGATTTATTGTTGGATTGGTAATATTTGGGTAATACTTGTCCAAATATAACATGATAAGCCAAATCATGCATTGACCCATACTTATAAAATTTTGAACCGGTGAATAGAATTTGAAGTACCTAAAAGGATCTCCTAGGTATGGACTACTTTTAAAAAATATTGGACCTTATAAAAGACTTAAAGTATACTGAAGCATACTAAGTTGGTAGTTATTTCAGCCCAAAATTTAGTGTTTTGATTAAGACCCAATTAAGTACGTAAACTAAAGAGAAGATTAATACAATAAAAATGATTTATATCTCTAAGAAGGAAGATAATGTATTTTTCTAAGCAATTTCTTAAAGAATACATCATGTTAGGTGTGACAAGAATAAAGTTTATTTAGTCTCATTCCCTGCCAACAGGAAAATACAATCCGACCCCCCACCCTCAGAGGACACCTCAATCTCTCTTTTCAAGCTCCACGCCCCTCTCTAATTGGTCAAATCATTGTTCTTTGGTTGACTCATTGAATGTGGGTTACTATGTCAGCTAGTTGACCTAGTCTCTAAGGTGATATGCTTAGGATCCAAAGTAGGAGGGTTAGGCCCTAAATTGTCAATCTTAGTCGTTACTTGTTAGGTTAAAGGGTTCTCCTAATGGACCAACAATAATTGACAGAAGTGGTAAGCGGCTTGTTGTCCCTTAAGCAAGGGCTCGGGTTTGAGCCTTGTGAATGGAAAAAATATTTGTTGGGAGCCTCACCTGCCATTCCCAGGTACGCAATCCGGGGCGACAGATTAGTCGGGGTGAAGCTACTGACACCGTGGGTAACCAAAAAATAAAAAGGTTCTCATAATGGGTTACTACCTTTTTTTATTTATGGATAAAATTGGGATAGTAAAAATGATGGCTAGCCATTATAGGGGATATAGTTTCTTATCAATTCAATGGTTTTCTTCTTTCTTGTTATGGTGGATATGAACCCGAACACTTTTTATGGTGTCTTTAGGCTTTCTAAAATAGGTCAAAATTGGCAAGACACTGGGCCTCCCTCCAGCGCAGACTCAAAGAGAGTAAAATTTATTTTTGAAAATGAATAGGAAATATTATTCTCAGAAATGAAATTTTATTCGGTGAACCACACTTACCCCTAAAAGCCTAACACACCACATAGGTCCTAATTACTAGGAGTGACAACATTGTGCCTAGTCAAGAATAAGTTTTTTTCCTCTAGCACCATTTAAGTGGCTCTGGCTCGATACTACACCCCTCCTTTATTATTTCTGGTACAATATTAATCAAACTATCACAAACAAAAATGTTACTGATCGAAGCATTTTTTTACATGGTTGCTTGAGGGTATTGCAGAAACTAAATTTGGCTCAATTGCACATGGGATTTGTGAGGTCTCATGGATAGACAAATTATTAAGTGAATAAATTAAACCTGCACAATCTAACTCCTATGAAACTACATCTATCTATATATTCATATTATTATATTCATGTTTTTGTAGACCAATATGTTATTATTAGATTTTTATAAGTTAAATTTTATTAACTGGATTTCTATAATTTAAAATTTTTAATTGCATCCTATAATTTAAATTTTTTAGTCATGGAATTTGTTAATTAGCATTGAAATCATAGATTTAATATATTATTATTTATTAACTAAAGAATATTTTACAAATAATTATATAAAATATTATGTTAGGTCTGATTTTTTAACATTAAACAGATTCAAGACCTAATTAAATTTTTTTCTCTATATGAATCAAATTGAAAATTTTTAAACCATAAATAACAAATTGAAAATTTGATAAAACTGTAAGATTGATAGATTAGTTAATTCTTCATTTTAAAGCTAAAAATTTGTGCAATTTTCATTCTATTACTCGTGAATGCAGATTAACTTGGTCTCAAAAGCGGCTAAATGCTTCTTTCCTTCCTGGTATGTTGGTCAACTACGTACTAATATGTTCGAAGTTCTTTTTCATATATTGAGTAATAAAGTACTTAATCTAGCTATAAATGTATTGTTTGTATATGGTGATTTCCTTAATTGGGAAAAATAGCAAGCTCTAACGATTAACAACATAAAGCTTTTGTGTCAAACAAAAGCAAAGAAATAAACGCAATTTGAATACTATGTGTGAACTTAAACATTTGTTTTAGGAAATGGGAACATCATATTATAAGTATGAGTAAAATATAAAAAATCTTTCAAAGAATGATGAAAGAAGAAATAAGTTGTGAGACACAAGGAAACACAATTGAATTAATTGAGATAAGATATCAAGAGGGATTAGGAACATAACAAAATGTAAAAATAAAAGAATAAAAGAAAAAACGGAGAATCTAGAGGTTTTGGTTTAAAATATATGGAGTTCTAGTGGTGAATCAAAATTTAACAATTAGATAAGGTTAAGGTTCAATAAGATTTGCAATTGTATATATATGTTCTGTAACCTATGAGTTTTTACTTTTTCCTATCTTTGGAGCTCATGTTGTTCAATCTATCAAAAAAATGCTGAAAATTGAAGAAAAAAATGATAGTTAGGAGAGAAATAAAGTAAGCCATGAGTGAAGCAACAACTAGGTAGAGTTGTCTAAGAGGCTATAAGACCTGGTTATTGACTAGGCCAAGTTACTAGGTCATTGGTTCAACTACAGTGATCGAACAATTGAGCCATATTTAATTAAATTAATATACACTAAGTATACAATATAATATAATATAAGGGAAATATGACACAAGTGTTAAGTTAGCTCGATGGTTGTTGGAATGGTAAGTCACATTCACTGATTTTCGGCCTGATCCGACCGATCCGATCCATGTTTAATTACTATTGCTATACCAATCCATAGGTACTAATGGCGAGGGGGAGGGTGTTTCTAGGTTAGCAAAAGGGAGAGAAAGAAAGAAAGAGCGAAAATATCTATATTAAATAAGATGCATAAAGGATAAAAAGTGCAATGTGGTGATCCGAACATAATATATATGAGCGAAAGATAAGGAAGCTATTTTCACAAGTTTTTTAAAAGAGGACATGAGACTCTTTTGCAAGATGATAGGCTAATGAAAAAAGTAGGAAAATAAATTTTTTTTCATAGAATTCACAAGTTTGAAGTATAGAGCAAAGGCCTTAAAGTGAAAGGAAAATAGAAAAATAGTATGTTCTAATGATATACTATTGAGGTATATATGGATGTGCCTGGGAAGAAATGATTTAAGATGATTTACAGAGCTATTTATTGAGATTCTAAGGTGAAAGAGGATGCATAATGAGCGAATAAGTAGTATCTTAGTTGTTATTTACAAAAACAATAGATAAACAAAATTGTGCAACTTACAAAGGGATTAAGCTCTTCAGCCTGATAGAGGATAATGAAGTTGAGATTGAAATGTGAGACCATTTTTTTTTTTTCAAAAAGTACAACATAAACGCCCAACATGGGACAATATGTGGGAATACAATATGGAGACAAACACAACCAACTTAACACATATTAGCCCAATTAAAAAATCTCATAACCTAGATAACTACCTTAAAAAGGAAAAAGTGTGCTAATCCAAAAAATCTTTGCAGGCTGGTAAGGCTGCAAAATTATAACAAAATCACGTGCAAAAGACACATTCACACACCATAATATCAACACAAATAGTACAACAATACAAAATCACACTTTAAACATTTCCATCACTTCGTAACTACTTCATCACCCATGCCCTTTCTCTACTACGACCCGTTACCCCCTACATCTAGTTTTCAATTGCCTCCACCATAAGCTTTTTTTTCACCCAATTATCAACCCATACAAGGACCTGCTTCTCGGTGTCTATAATTGTGGGTTCTAGACCCTCAAACACCTTGCAATTCCTAACCTGCTAAATAACCCAAATCACCGCAAAGATGACTATTACCCATAACTTCTTCAATCTTCTTAGAAGCGAGCATCTTTACCATGATTCAAAACACTCCCTTGGACATCCCGACCAGCACCACAATACACCCCACCCTTTCAGAACCCCTCACCACACTAGCCATGAGAAGTTGCAGAAGAAAAACAAATGGCTTACAGTCTTCGGGTCACCATTACACAACGGGCACCATTCTTGACCAGCTTGTAGAATTCCAATTCGGCACTATTTCACCTTAGTGTTCAACTTTTCCATTAGAACAAACCATGCTAACAACTCAACCTTTGACGGTACCAAACATTTCCATAGCGATTTGATAATACTGTGAGAGCAACACTCGATCTTACTCCCCTTGCAGCCAACTTCAGGACAGACTTGACAGTGTACACTTCCATACCAATCTATTCTGACACTCCTTTGTTAGACTTGTAAACTCCAACATAGAGTGCAGCTGGCACAACAACTCCTCGTCCTTCACACGCAACTCCCTAGTCCACTGGAAGTTTCCAAACCAAAACCAAACCATCCCAAAAACCAAGGTCAGCAATCACCTTATTCTTTTGCGCAGAGACGTGATACAACCTTTTGAATTTTGACCTTAATGGTTCATTTCCAACCCACACATCCTCCCAAAAAAAATGAGTTTCCCCTCACCAGCTACAATCTGCATCCCCTCCATCACCATACCTCTCACCCTACCGTTAGACCACTTGAGCTTCATGATATCGCCCCAATTCCCCTCAACTTTATCACCCACCTTTGATTGCAAAACCAAAGCTCTATCTTCCATGAGATTATGGTTAGAGCAAACTATTCTCTTTCATAATGAGCAATCCTCCTTAGAGAATCTCCACCACCACTTAAACAACAATGTAGAATTTTTTATCAACAAGTCACCCACTCCCAAACCTCCTAACTCCTTCAGCTTTTGAATAACTTCTCATTTTACACAAGGAAGTCCTTTGTTGTCGTCCTTCTTACTCCAAAAGAACTTAGATTGCATAGAAGTAATCTTATTCGCCAGCCCTTTAGGCATCCTGTATAAACTCATGTAATATGTTGGCAAACTATTCAAAACTTACTTAATCAATATAAGTCTGCCAAAGTTCGACAATAGTCTTCCTTTCCACTCACTTAATCGCTCCTCCACTTGTGAGATTGTTATCACGGAGATACAATTTGGTTGTATGTCTAAGAAGTCTATGAAAGGAATTTACTTGTCACAAAGATTGATAGAAATATAGTGGAGAAACTAGAAAGATTTGCATATGATAATACAACTTTCTTAATTTGAAAAAAAAAAGGTTTATAAAAAGGTGCCAAAAGAAAGTTTTATGGAAGTCATAGAAAAAAAGGAAGCTTGCATAACCTTTATCTAAGAGGTCAAAGATGTATGATAATGGGATTATTTGTAGTGTGTGGAATGAAGGTGAGAACACTAAGTACTCTCGAAGGATAGTATAAAACAATATAATATTTTTTGATTTCTAGGGATATTCATTACTGACAATTGTAACTAATTCATTCGAGGCAAGAGTTCCCTCGTACGAGAGTAATTAAACCTCTAGCTAATGTGACCCTCTCCATATACACCACAACAAATTGAACCTCTGATTAAATGTTAAGGAGCTTAACTAGATATCGATTGTGCTAGGCTTTGTGGGTTATAATACCTGATAATATTATTTAGTACTATCATGTTGTATGTTCGGAGTTACATATGATAGTATAATATTATTCAGTCAACTCATTTTTATTATAGAATAATTTTATTAACTTATCAAGCAAATGATGACACAATAAGATCCGATGGTATGAATTTTACTACCCAACCTCTAGTTAATATGTTTTGGGTTTGATTGAAATGAATTGAAACGTCTTGGAATAAGTCCCACGTCGCCAAGGATTGCAAGAGGGAGAAGTAACTTGGAAAAAGTCCTATATCGGTTAAGATTACAAGGTAAGAGGAAGATCGTGTTATAAATATGGATCCAAATGTTTGGTTTAAACTAGCACCAGTTAGATGCACTTTAAGCTTTTATGTGATTTTTCTTTCTTTGTTTGTACTCTTATATTAGAGTGTAGCCAATGATTGCTTTGGAGAGTATGGATGTAAAAGTTTATTAATTACTATAGTAAATATTTAAAAAAATTGGAAAGATATTTATTAAAATATATAAAATGGTATGTTTTATATTTACACAATTTATCAAAATAATAAATTTATAAAATATTGAAGCGAATAAGTTTTTAATATAAATAAAAATTTACCTAAAATAATATTTTAAAATTCTATTTAAATAAATAATAAATAATTTATTATTATTATATTACTTTAGATGATATTTACTCCAAATTATAATTATAATAATTTTTAAAATAAATAGTTATAACATAGAATATAAAATATTATTTCTTATATTATTATGCATTAATTGCTATACCAAACATTGTATATATAGTATAAAATTTTTACCAAACATTATACTTTCATACTTTATACTATGAGATTTTATACTAAGCCATTATCAAACTTGGCATGTCAACTATATATCCTCTAAGTAAATTTATGATAAACACATTCTTGTTATTTTCTTTAATTCAATAAACTCTTCCTGCGTGTGGAGGTCGATATAGTATTTATACTCAGGGCACAGAATCAAGCTCTCTTTATTCTAAACCATATATAATACGTTCAACTAGTATCCAACATGTGCTATACATAATACGTAATGTGTGCCATATGTACGTGTATTATACATACATCACATATTACATATTATATATAGCACATGTTGGATGTTAATTTGATGTATTTCTGTTGTACAACAAACATTATAGATTTAAGACATGGGTAATTCTGTAATATATATTTTTTTATAATGCTTTGTTATTTTATTCTATCCTAATAAAGTATCATTTAGGTAGACTATGGTGCTAATAAAATTGAAAAGATGCTATTGCCATTTGTACTTTCTAGAAGCTCACTATTACTGTTGCTTTAAATTTAGGTCCCCATATGGTGTTTTTTGTGCTCAATGTTATTGAAGGATTTGGAGTGCTACTCATGTTTAAACCGTTCCTGAGTACAAAGAAGAAAACACCGTCAGAGCAATTGCATTGATGATAAACATGAATTTTGCATAAGTGATGAGGTTTGAAGACACTCGATGTTCACAACATGCTTTGGTTTTGTGATCATAGGTTAGGAGATGCTATGTCTTGTGAAGAAGAATGGATTGAGTTATAGACTTTGACTATTGAGTACAAAGAAGAATGTTCACTGTTAGTTTTGCTGATGGCTTTGATTCTGGACTTTGATTTGATTGGTTTTCTTTTTGAGGCTGCACTTCTGTCTTGTTTGGAGACTTCTAATTTGGTATTATTGATGTGGTTATTGGATTGGTGTTCTGTAATCTGGTTGTTTTTGGCCTTCCAGAATTGGCAACAGTTTGTGCAATTCTGCATTTGGTTCAGTTTAATGGTTCAACCTTCATTTGGCATGCTTTAGAATGCTTATTGCATTTAGATATTGGTTTTGGTTCACTCAAAATGAGTTTGTTGATTTAGCCTTAATTTGGCTCATTGTTTGCTTCTATTGAGTAGTACTTGTCACATGACGTTAACCTTTCTTTTGGATGAGTGATGTGGAGACGTAGGAAGATAATCAAATGGACTACTTGGAACTAGAAACCACTATAGTTGCTCCCTAGTTGAGGCATTGTCATGTATGGAGTTAATGAGCCCATTTTTGTGCGTTCTTTGAATGGTAATATCATTCCGACAAGACGGCTCCTAAGTCATTCATCTTCTTTCAGAAGCAGTTTTTGACTGATGGTGTAATTCTAACCAGCCGACTCAATTCACTATCACTTGCTTGTATTCTCATGTCATTGTATTTTTCATTTTGATTGTATTTGATTTTATTCTCATCCCAAGTCAGACATGCTAAAGTTCACATGATTTAACTTGTGCGCGCCCGCGAGGTGAGGGGATGTTAGAGGATATTTTAGACATTACCCATTAGTTAGACTTTACCTATATAAGACTTGATATTAGTTGTATTTTGTATCTTTTTTCATTAAGTCAATACACAATTTTACATATATTGCACTTTTTCTCTCAATTTTTCTCTTGATATCATGGATTTCAATAATTGTTATTGTATCAGATATATTTAGGATGTAATCTGAGAGCTCCCTCTGGTGTGATTAGGGTTCAACAAGTTCTAACTCCCTAAAAGGTTTTAAGGGGTAGGATTTGAAGGATTCAATTGATTTGATCCTCACTTATATCAGACTCGAGGCTTTTAAGCTAAAAATTTTCAACTAGTTCTTTTTAGTTATGCGTCAAGAAATAAAGCTCTCCAAAAAACGTGTTAGGACGTCACTCTCAACTTTCATGATATGTGTGCTCCGAGATTCCCTCAAGGCTCCACCTAATCCAGGTTAGACGAGCATGTGGCTCCTTATTTCTCGGGGACAGTCCAAGTTCAATGAACTTTGCCCTCACCTGATTTCCAAGTTAGGTCAGGTCTAACCTTCGAGCCATAAACTTGAAGAATTAACTCCCGCGAGAGTCGAGCTATAGGATGTCCAAATTATAGATTGGACCGAATCCCTTTATTCAATCATGAGTTATTAGACTCAGCTTGGTCGATAACCAAAAGTATTGATTTCATATTTGGTTTATTTTGGTGTCAATTCAAAATTCAACCTACGTATCACATTGCCCCATGTTGTTCACTTGTGTTTGATAGAGATTTGCCCTTCCTTCTTCTGAGAAAAAAAGCTCAAAAACTACTTAATTTTCGATATCAATCAAATAATTAGGAATTACAAAAGCAACTAATATGAGAATATTCCTAGCTAATTATCATAGTTATCAAGTCCAGTCTGATCCATCGATTTTACCGAAAACTGAATGACCTGGTCATCTAACTGGTCGAATTATGCAATTAATTTGGTCCAACTTAGTCAAATTCGATAAAAATTGAGATTGAACCGATCGACCTATCCTCGAACCGATCACATGGCATATGCACTTGAATTAGAGTTGACTTGTTACACAATCATTAATGCAAAAGTCCTTCCCTAATTAAGAGTAGAACCAAGTCTACCAAGACCTTAGATGAGCACTCTAATCACTAAGTCAACATGTTATGTTATAATATTACAATCAATAATGTTAAGTGGACAATGAAAAACCAGTCCATACCGTTAATGAACCTATTTTGACTTTGGTTTTGGTCTAAATAATCATTGAGATTGTAATGAGCTGATTAATTATGGCCCAAAATCTCATTTATTGACTGGTTGGACTGATTTTGTATTGTTCATTTAGCATCACCCTGTTACAATATATATTATATGTTTAAACTATTTTTTATATATCTTTTAACTTAATTCAAATCAACTAGTTGGAGTTATACCATTGACCCAATGATCCAAAGGTGTGACCAAGCAGTCACCAATTTGAGTCTCACAACAATGCTATGCATAGAACTAATGGTTTTTAATTATGGGAGTGATCTTCTATTCTGTACCAAGACTGTTTTCTTTGACAGTTCAAGGGCTGTCCGTGACAACAATACTCTAAATTACCCACTCAAATTTACCAAACACAAGAAATTAAATAGTTTAAACTAATTCATAAGTCTTATAATTTCATCAAATTGATTCATATAGTTTAAAAATTTTCAATTATATCGTATAAATTTTTTAAAAATCAATTAAATCATTGAGCTCATTTATTGTTAAAAAATCAAATTGAACAAAATATTTCATATAATTCTATAGAATATTCTTTAATTTCTATAAAAAAAAATATTCTATTAAATTTAACAGTAGAAGAATTTAGGGATTTGATTGAATTTTCTTTTTAAATAAAAGAACTCAATTAAAAAATTTTAAACTACATAGATCCAATTAAGAATTTGATGAAACTATGTAGTCATTAAACCAATTAAATAAGAGGGGAAGGTCCTTCACATCAGAATCAATATATGGAAATCAGTAATGTTTGTTATACAATAGAAATATATCAAACTAGTATTCAACGTATGTTATATGTCATATGTAATGTGTATCATACATAAGAAACATGACGTATAACACACATTACGTATGACACATAACATACATTGGATAAAAATTGAATTTATTTCTATTATACCATAAGCATTACTGTATAGAAATTGGATCAATATATAGAAATGGAGACTCCAGAATCCAAATACCAAACAGCTGATAATCAACGCACAAAGCAAGGTCTCACTAACAAACTACAGAAAAGGTTTTGAAAATCTACAGCTTCTTTCCACGCCAATATAACAAAACAATTACGAGTACACCTATTGAAAATAGCAAGCACCAAGCAGATCCACTACCACACGCGCTCTACTGAATGAAACTGCAATAGAATATGATTCATTATCCATACCTAGGTTTTGAAAACTGGCTTCTACAAATCCCAAGTTTGAGAAATAATTCTATCCTTCGAAGCAGCATTAGTTTCGTCACAACAAATCCAAGTTAAAACAAAGTCGGAGACATAAACATGTGGGGGGAATATAACAGGTTATGACCTTCACAGTGCAAATTTAACACAGATTATACAACTTAACTGACTATTTCTCACAAAGTTGGATCCGAAACAGGGCCATGTCTAAGATTCTAGCATGATTTATTTATAATTAAAACACACAAACCCTTGAAAATGATATTTGGAAGCACGCATCCAATAAACAGGGACTTCTACACTGGATCTGGCTTTTGACAGAGTGCTACCATCTATCTGTTAAATCAAGAAGAGATAAATGTACAAGACAATTAGCTTCCATGAGCTAGTTAATGAAAGCATTAGGTGTGGATTGATTTCCTTTTTCATTTCATGTTTTCGTTATAAGCATTGATATAGGTACAACAAAAAACCAGTCAAAACAGTCAACAAGTTGTGCACAACATATATAATATAAATTGTACAACAAATATTACATGTTGTGCACGCCACATATCACATGATGTGCACAACATATATCACATGTCTTTCTTTGCAACATGTGATATATGTTGTGCACCACATGTGATATACGTTGTGCATTTTATATTATATATGTTGTGCATAATATATTGGTTGTTTTGACTGGATTTTTGTTGTGCACCAAGTATTTCCCTTTCATTTTCCGTATTTTCTATTATAGAAATTCTTGGTGCACATTGCACAATGAAAAATCAGCCAAAACAACCAATAAATAGTGCACAATATATAATAGGTCATATGCACAATACATATTATATATTATGCACAACATATATAACATGCAGTAACATCATCTTTCCTTACAACATGTGATATATGTTGTGCATACCATATTGATTGTTTTTTTGTTGTGCATATAGCAATGTTCTTTCTATTATCGTAATGTTGTGAAGGAAATATTGAAAACAGAGAAAACGTGATTTTATTATTTTCACTGTTTTCAGTATTTCATTTACAAAATTTCAAAAACAGAAAATATAGAATATGAAAAAAAAAATGAAAATAGTATCCAAGCAACACCTAGATTATTGCATGCACACTTTTAAATATATAAGTTCCATAGGTGAAATTTAGCCCTAGCGCAATTGCATGCACACTTTTAAATGACATGTGTCTGAAAATATCAATCAGCTCCACAAGACCAAAGCAGAAAACTTTAGATAATGATAGGTGAGAAAAATTCAATAGACAACACAAATATACATGCAAATATAAACAAAGTTATAAAACCGTTATAGATACGAGTATTGCTAGAGGCACAACAAAAAACCAGTCAAAACAGCCAACAAATTGTGCACAACCTATATAACATAAATTGCACAACAAATATTACATGTTGTGCACACCATATATCACATGAAGTGCACAACATCTATAACATGTTGCAAAGAAAGATGATGTTGCAACATGTGATATATGTTGTGCACAATAGGTGATATACGTTGAACATACTATATATGTTGTGCACAACTTGTTGGCTGTTTTGGCTGATTTTTTGTTGTGCCCCAAGAATTTCCCTATAGATACTAGTAACTAACTTCCATCATGTATATAACGTCAAAATAATGAACCCGGATATCATGTGACGTGAATTCAAGGCATTATCATCTTGGATGCCAAGCTTATTTGAAATTAATCAAACATGCCAATATCCCAAGAGAAGCAGTATTAAAATTTGAATGTAAAAAATAGTGTGTATTGTGCAAAGGAACAGTCCTAAGCCAACTTAGTCTGTGTAGTATACCCTGATTAGCGTGAAATTTTGTGACTTCTCGCGAGTTTGAACAGCTATTGAAATGAGAGCATGTATGATATTCTCTACTAGAGAAAAAAAGGGTAGCTCGGTGCACAAGCATCCCGCATTTACGCAGGGTCGTGAGGAAGGACCGCACCCAGAGGGTGTATTGTACGCAGCTTAACCTGATAAATAAATCAGTGGCTGTTTTCACGGCTTGAACCCGTGACCTTGAAGTCACAAGGAGACAACTCAACTAGTTGGTCCAAGGCTCCCATTCGATATTTTGTATTAGAAAAAAGAAAAAAAATTGAAAATGAAACATAATATTCATATTGATACATTACTAAATTTCATTTCATCAGGCTTAATGCTTCTGTCTTATAGATTAAGTATGTGGCAAAAATGAATATTTGACGGATCTAACGCATATCACAAATATTTTCTGTGAAAAACAAAAATCAACTACACAAACAAAGAGATATAAAAGTAAATTTTGAACGTGAAAATTGTTAAGATATAAACACAGAAAGAAATGTGTGTTCCTATGAGTTTTGAAACATGAAATCAATCACAATTTATAAATGAATTGATTTACCAGCATCGTGCTTGACTGTGAGCAACTGTAGCATCAACCAAATGAACCGCGGCATTTTGGTGATCCACATAAGCATTTCTTTCTCCCTTTGGGTTCTCTGCTACCATGTGCATGATCAGTTCGGGCAGTTCCATAATCATATGTTAACTCTGTCATTGGGGGAATGTGCCTGAGTGCAAAAAATGCCACATGTAGGAAGGATTGATTATTTTCTTCATACAAGACTGGCTGCCAGAAAACATTGGGAGAACAACTATGGTTCATGAATCTAGCCACATTTCCAACATTCTTGGCACTTATGATTAGAGGATACGGTATCGCGTACTCCTCACTAGAGTCATTTGGACTCACTTCATCCAGTAACCTAGGCTCATAATTCCACTTAAATGGTTCATAAATACGAGTTGTATCAAAAACATACTCAGTATCTCCTTCCTTCACAAGCTGATTCAACTTGGCTTGGTCAATAACTTCTCCTGCATACTCACAAATAAAAGAACCGGCACGAATAGGATCGAGTGATCTCAGACCCCAGCCTCTGTCCTTTGTTTTGAACACTTCCATGTGATGCTTTAGACCAGTCTGAGATACTCGATTTTTGCAGTTAGGAAAACACTGACATGTGGGGCCACATTCATGAACCAATTGTTTTCGGCTCACCAGAACGTTATTGCCAGTATAAGGAAAATCAGCGTCATTTCTCCTAATGCAAGAGCAGTTCAAATCACCTGGGACACATGATTTACTACAGCTGCAGCCATGCGAAGGCTGCATCAAACTGAATGATTTTGGATGTCGGAGAGAATGGAAATAAGTGAAATAAGCAGGCGCCTTCACATTATCAACATCATTGACAAGGGATACTGGGATGCTCTCAGCCGCAGAGGAGAGGTCCGCAATAATAAGACCAGTCCTCGAAGGGAAGCCAGACTTCCACTTCTGAACTGACTTCCAAACAGCGAAGGCACTAGCCTGCCCGGGCACTCTTACCAACTTATACTTAAATACGCCACCGCCAGTTTTTGCTCTTTCTACCCATGAATCTTGGATTTTATAGAGACCGTCATAGACGTAGATTTTTGAATTCGGATTCACACCATCTCTTATGCCCCGAATGACTCTCACCTCATTTTGTTGTCTTGAGCTTCTATCCAAAGCAAGATTACCCCTTTCAAGTTTTTGATCTGTCACGTGCTTATCTTTCTTGTTGAAGTTCCCACCCTGGCCAGTATAAATTATAACATCATTATCCTCCGCTTCATCATCATATTCTCCAGATGAAACAATACTTATAGCAATAATTTCCTCCTCAAACTCACCCTTGACATGCAAGGAGTCAATTCCACCCATGGAGGGTGCATGCAAACCCACAATACATAATTCCATCCGGAAATAGAAAATGTCCCCGATCTCAACACCAGGCACTAACCCTACTCTCTTCCTCAAGTTCGTTCGAATACCTTTGCTCATCAAAGTATTGCATGCTTTCAAATCTGCACGCTTAATAGACCCCGTGCTCAACTCCTTGGCATCTTCAAGTTGGCAGATCCTTCTTCGAATTGCATCAAACGTCATGAGTATGAGATTAACCACATCACGGTTACCGTCCTCTCTTTGGGCATGGGTAATACCAACTAGAGAACTCGCATCAACTTGTGGCCCTTGAGGTTTCTTAATCCTCTTTTCAGACGATCTCGAGCGGCGCGAATTTGATGCTGCATGCTTTCTGCCACGAGAGCCCCCCATTGGCGTAGTACTAGCATCTCCTCCCCCTAGAGGGCTCCTATACGCCCGTATCGGAGCAGGTATGGCAGCACCCCTCACCCCACTTTGCTGAGGTGCACCAAATGGGAAAAATGGCGAAAACCCAGAAGGATATTGGGCAGAGGATGGAGCCTGAGGTGATATTGGGAACACAGGAATCAAACTGCGCATAGGTTTAACATCCAGAATCCTCGACTTGTCAATGGGACCTGAAGGAGGAACTGAGTTTTGGCCTAACCCTTCTTCCATTGCAAAAACCCCCCTTTTTTTCTCAAATCAATTAAGTTTCACAAACTGGAAAATTTTCCCTCTTTTTGCATCAAACAACTACCATCACCAACCTCTTCTCTCTCTATCTCTCTCTCTCTTCCCTTAGTCAAACCCAGACAAAGATTCAAAATCACAACTTCATTCCAAAAACCCAACTTTGAAAAAGTATCTCCATTTTCTGCAGAGAAAAGCAAGTCATGCAATCTTGAAGATACTTTCACGAAAAAAAAAAGAATTATTTTAAAAGGGAAATAAAACCCAAAAAAAAACACACTTTAACTTGAGAGATCAGTGAAAAAGCTCATGATTCTAAGGGGAAATAGAGTGTTCTAAGAAGCTTTGAAAGTGTTACCTTGTGCGAGCGTTTGATTGCTGAAGCTGTGACAGAGAAAGAGAGGCGAATCGACGAATCGTTATAGATGAAGAAGAAGGAAGAGAGGAAAGTTCTAAGTAGCAAGCAGTGGTATTGAACCCTGGGATGAGGGAAATGGTTCTTTATTATGTTATGTTATGTTCGGAGACGGAGTGAGCCGTACCTAAGAACACGTGTTATAATAAATAAAGATTCACTGTGATCATGTCCTATTTCCTTCAAATAATGCTTTTCAAGATTGGACATTAAATTGAATCTTTTAGACTTTCAAATGATAATTAGATGAGAAATGTTACTAATACATTACAAAATTAAATCAATTATTATTAAGTTATTAATTATGATACATAGTGTAAAATTTAGTCAATCGCATTCATTGATTTGTATGACTTTTCAGTTAGTGTGATGTTGAGTTAAAGACTTTTATTGATATGTCAATCTATGATTAGATGTATGTGTAAAATTACTTTGCACTGACAGTGGATTGAAATTAAACTCTATTATTAATTATTATATATCATAATTTAATTTTTTTAAAAATATTAGATTAATCGATAATATTAAATATTTGATTAATAATTTTAAACAATTAAATTATTATATATAATTATTTATGATAACTGATTTTATAGTATAGAAAAAATATTTCTCAAATTACATTATATTGCCTAAGCAAGATAATTACAACAAAAATTAAATTGTTTTAATATTAATTTTAGGAGATCATAATCTTCATGCCCTGATATAAAATTTTTGTTCATTTATCTTGGAAAAAATAATGCTTGTATTGAAGTGGATGTTTAAATATCATTACTCTTTATTGAGTCATTTTGTCATCATTAAATATTTAAAGATTAGTTATTAGAAATTATAATTAATAAGAGTTAGCTCTTATCTTAGAATACAAATTATAATTTATCTCATAATTAATAATTAATTCTATCATTTATCTTCCTCTATCATACGATTTGAAAGAGTTTTCCTTCACCTAAATCTTTTGCCTTAATAAAAAATATAGGAATTCTAACTCTATACCTTCAACTTATACTCAATGTTTTGTGAAGATTAATAAATTACTTTTTCCTTTCTTAAATTATTTTATAATTTTTTTTTGTAACATCCGCCCCTATCACCCATCATAATAATAATTCTATTTTTATGTTATCTTATGATCATTTTGGTTTATTATTATTTTAATTCTATCAAGAACAGCTTAGAATTCTATCTTTATGATATTCAATATATTTGATTTTAATTATAATAATTTATTAAGTGACAGGTGTTCACTTATAGGAATTTAATTTAGAGGAAACTCCCAAGTTGGTCCTAACAATTTTTACGGTGGACATGATAGTCCTTGATATTGATAAATTGACAAGTGAGTCCCTGACAATTTCAATTTTCGGACAACCGTTAGTCCCTAAACGGCTTCCATTATTTCGATGGACCAAAATGACTTATTTATTAATTATTAGGAACTAACAAAAAAAATTTAATAAGAATTAATCCTATAAATTATTATATAAACATTTACTCATATTCATTCTAATTATAAATTAATTCCAATTATTCTTACATGTATTCTTACATCTGCTCGGTTCAGGCTCTTCTGCCAGCTCTGTTGCAGATACATTACCTGAATTCTTGGTACTGTCCGCCACGGAAATTAGTTAAGCTCATCAAAACCTATAGATTTGTTTGGTTGGCTTCCTGGTTCCAAGATGAAACCAGTTCCCAGAATAGATTCATCTCCTCCTGACAGTCTAGTTTTGTTAGGTATATCAAGGGCATGTTCACTGGTTGAGTTTTCTCCATTAACAATCGTCGCATTGTTAATGATTTCAGACACAGAAGTTGGATAAGGACCCTGGATTACACTACTTCCTGATGATATGTTGCCAGAAGAGAATATAGAGACTATAAATGTTGCCATATGGAAGCTCAAGATACTGGAAAGCTAAAATTATTGCAAAAGTAATGCCAATGAACCATAGCAACCTCTTTGATTCAAGCCTGAGGGAGGAAAAAATAATCTTGACCCATTTTTGCTAAACAAATTCTTCAGTTTACTATAACACCTGGTGCAGATTATTTAAAAAAATCTCAGATTAGTAAAACAGAAAGCAAATATTTTACAGCAGTCAAAGAAAATTATGTAAATTTGTCTATTTAACTCTTCACTTGCAAGCAATTGAAATGAACAGAAGCACAGAAAAATTGACAACAAGTTGTAGTTGAACTTGAAACCTTTTTCTCACACCAAGATGCAGAGTGCCCCAGATAAATACAACTATACAAAACGATTTTTTGAATCTCCAAATACTACAGAATGTGATTGTGAATGTTTCTGGAAATGAAATCATTAAATTTTAAAATTGTATTGGAAACTCAAAGAAGCAGATGAACAAAACGGAAGGTGACACAAAACAATCAGAGGCACAGAGAAACAACTCACATTCCCATTTCATCATCTCATGAATCATTCACTGTCCAAATTTACAAACATATTCAAAGAGGCAACATTGTCCCCAATTCAGTTCAAATCAAACCAATCCAGAGACGAACATAACCGAACAAAAAAATTAATCAGAGAAGCAGAGGGTAGAGTTCAAAATAAAAACATGATCATTCAGTATTCATCATTCCTCATCTTCATCACCACTCTCATCGCTGAAGTACCCGGCTTTCTTCGCCTTCTTTTTTGCAACAACCTTCTCGTTCCTCCCCAACAGCCTCTCATCCGCGCCATCATCCACAATCGAAGCCCAATTATCAGCCTCGAACCGCTCGCCGCCGCCGCCGCCACCACCATCCGAACCCTCATCATCCTCCTCCCCTTCTTCCTCCTTTCGCCGGAACCCTCTCCCGCCTCGGCCACTGGCCCCGCCGCCATGCCTGCCACGCTTGGGAGGGGGGCGTTCCCGCGGGCCCAACTGATTCCTCGGGCAGTCGTAGGAGAGGTGACCGGGCTGCCCGCACTCGAAGCACCGGCCGGTGTCGTTGTAGACGCGCTTGCGGATGAACTCAGGGGCGCGGCCGTTGTCAACGGCGATGGAGGCGGAGAGGGTGCGGCCGTTGAGGACCTTGTGGTGCATCTGAGCGGCAGCGCGGCGGGCGTCGTCGCGGGATACGAACTGGATGAAGGCAACGCCGCGGCTGAGGCGGGTGTGGCGGTCCTTGAGGACGGTGACTCGGGCGACGCGGCCGAAGGTGGAGAAGAGAGTGTGAAGATCGGAGTTTGTGAGGGAGTAGTCAAGATTGGAGACGTAAAGGGTTGATTTTGAGGGAGCCAAGGTTGAGGACGAAGATGAGGATGATGATGGAGAAATTAGAGAGGATCCAGTGTTAGGGTTTCTGTTCTGAGTTGGGGTTTGGGATTGGGATTGGGTTGAGGAAGATGAGCAGAATCGGTAGTAGAAGATGTCGTCTTCGTCGCTATCGCTGTCTCTCTTACGAGCCATGCTTGAACACTATGAAGCCAGGAAAGGGTTTGGTTTGCTTTGGCTTTTTCTCACATCATGGGACAAGGACAAATTATGCGGAGTTCATCTCCATCCAACCTTATGCATTGATCTTTAAGGTGAGCCGAAATACTCAATCAATTTAAAATTCATTACTCTTTTTTTATTATCTCATGTTAGTTTTTTAATTTTATCCACTAAGGATATATAATAATTTTTCGGAGTAATTTCAATTATATATTGTCACATCTGTGAAGATCAGAGGATGGTATAAAACTATAAACTAGATTTATACTGTCAGTACATAAATATTAAACTAATAATAATAATAATAAATGTGAAGTACCAATTTGACCCTCGAAAAACTTTGTCGCTAACAAAATCACCCACAAAAGATCTTAACGACAAAATAACTCAAAAGATTTATTATTTGTGACAAACTACACTATCCGTAAAGTTTTAATGAATTCTGTTAACGAAAAAGTGAGTTGGATTAAACAGTATCATTGTGGACATTGTGGTATAATCTCGAATCCCTAATATTTCATTTTCACCCAATTTTATCACTTGAACCCTAAATCTTCTACCTCCTTATTCTCTCTAGATCCCAAATCTCCTACCTCAAACGACCTCTATTTGATGATTTTGATATCTCTTGTTATGAACTTGTCTTATGGGGGAGTCAATAACAAATTGTGTAATTAGGGCTCTTCGCTGGAGAGAAATATGTAAAATCAATTTAGGAATTTTTGGAGATTTTGGAAAATTCAGAGATTTAAACATGTGTACTTCTTTACAGTGGCACAGTTAAGTCTATCTCATCACTTTCATTAACGTCAATTATGAAAAGTTCATTATTGGTGTCAGTTGTCAAACTTAAAACAACTTTGGAGAGGTTTTTTGTCATTATGATCTTTAGTGGATGATTTTGTTAGTAATAAAATCTTTCGAGAATCAAATTAGTACTTCACTTTAATAATAATATAATAACTATTATTGTAACACCCCGCTACTTAGGGGTGTCCGTGCGAAGGGTACTGCCCCAACGAACACGCTAACGTATGCATAAACTCTTAAATAAAATAGATTAACTGAAAATAACTGTAAACTGATATCTATATATAACTGTATAAAAGTGATATAACTGTATAACTGTGTAACTGTATAACTGCTGTAAATATCTGAAACGTAACTGAAAGGTAACATGCCTCTAAAGTCTGGAGCAACTATTACAACTGAAACTGGAATGTCTTATGAAAACTAATAACTGAAATAAATGCAAAATAATGACTAAAGGGCTCCACGAACGAAGCGGAGCTCACCCAGGATATCAGCGGACACGACCTCTAGTGGATCAACGGCTCCTCGTCGGCGGCGGGATCGTACTCTGAAAATGGTTGATGAGGGGTGAGTGTCATCGACTCAGTGATGGGGAATATGCATGCAATGCAACATTCACAACATGTACATCACAAACTAGCATGTTATCAATCACGCAAACAATATCCTGTCTAGCTGTCACACTAAAGCTTGCATACCAAGCCTCTGTACGGTATATTGTATCTGTAATCTGTCACCCCAGCGCTCAACATGGGCATAATCAATCTGACTCAGCGCGCGGCATGAGCTTACTCATATCTGACCCTCGTGGGGTATGTCTGTATCTGTAACCAAGTCGTCCGATAACCGGGATCAGAACGTACTTGGCGGGCTCGGGCGACTCACCGCTAATTAGTAAACCATACTAAGATACCGGGACTGACCACCGGCCATAGCGTCTGACGTATACTAATCAGGGGCGGCGTAACTATTCTAGACAGTCAGCACATAACTTGCTCAAACAATCATACATGTCATAAGTTCTGCTATTAATCTATTTATCTGTCTTATATCGCATGTTATATCATAAAGCAGTAAACAGCCAACCAATCAGTAATTCACATACATAGCATGAAAACATAAGTCTTTCCTATTCTACTCTAACCACCTAACATGTTACTAATTCTACTTCTACTATACAAACACATGCATAATAACTGTATTAATATCTTTCCTAATTATCTAATTACCAAACATAAATATATATGCCATAAATGCTAAACTACATGCAAGACCTCCACTCACCTGGATAATCCTGACTCTGAGAAGCACCGTCGGCTCCGGCTCCAGCCAGCGGCACTGCGTTCGCACCTGAAGTGCAAAAAGGACCCATTAGGACCCCTGAAGGAAAGAAAACAAAAACTTGAACTGCTGCTGCGTCACGCCGTCGCTAGCGAGGTACTGCCTCTCGCTAGCGAGGGGTCGGTCGCTGGCGAGCTACTCCTGCTCGCTGGCGACCCTCACGCAGAAAATGGGCAAAACTGACTTTTCACTCACCGTCGGGAAATTGCTCAAGCAGAGTATCCCCAAGACGTCGAAACCTCACTTCGACAGAGTTCCTTTACTGAAAAAGGAACACCCAAAAGTGCTGCTTTTAAAAGGCGTGAGAATGAGGTGTGAAGAAAAGGACTCAACTACTACTCATATATATAGGTGAAGGGGACAGGCTGACATCATGCTGTGTCCGATGTGGGACTTCGGACGGTCGCTAGCGACTAGACTACGCTCGCTAGCGACGAGCTCATCGCTAGCGGGCACTGGTTGCTCGCTAGCTAGCACATGCTGACAGCAACGCTGTGACGCTCGTTCGGCACGATGTGGGACTTGGTCCCGTCGCTGGCGACTCACAGTGGTCGCTGGCGACCGACTGCTCGCTAGCGATAGCTGACTTGCTCGCTAGCGACGCCCCTCTGACAGCAACCTGCTGACGTGTTTCTGACGCGTCCTAAAGAGAGTCCTTCCTAAGGGACACTGTGATACGGGGTATCACAATTATCCTTGTCTTATTATTAAGAATCCTCCCCTTACTTATTAACTCTTAATCTTGATCCTACCTCGTGAAAGTAAGATTTGCACGAAAAGGGGGATTAAATTGTGCTTCTTGACCTATTAAAATGTATCTCTCTGAAAAACTTGTCTTTCAAGCTTGAGAAGTTTGTTGACACTTAAATTAGGAGCAAAATTACTTTAGAGGAAAATTTACTAAGTTTGAAGTTATTACAGCTTCCAAAGATTGTTTAGAGGCTAAATAAACTTAGAACTTAGTTCTATGGTTTCAAAAGCTTATGAAGTAGCTACTGAACTTTCAAGTCACCTTTAAATTAATTTAAGGATTAATATAACAATTTATAACATGTAATTCAAAGAGTTTAAAGTTTAGAGAATGTTACTCTTGAATTTTAGGTCAATTTGTTACCTACTCAAATTCTCAAATCAACTAGTTTGAGTCTTACTAACTTTGATCAAAGTTACAATCTTTGGATTGATATTTTCTTCAACCCAAAACCTTGCTCGCCCTCTAGCTAGGGAAGTAATTATGCCAATCTCCTTCAGAGGCTGGACTTTGTACACTTGCTTCCTCTAACCGAGAAAGACTTTTCTTTTCACAAAAATGATATTTGGAGTCAAAAGACTCACATATTAAGTAATTTGAGATTTTAGATGTAACTAAATTTTAATCCCAAATTATACTCCTAAGTATGACTTGCTAGAGCAAGGATATTTCACTCGGGTACAAAGAGGAGTTTATCTTTTCAGAGAAAGATTTACAAGAATGACTTAGAGGCTATGACACTTAAAGAATGATATACAATGAAATGATTAAGTATATAAAGCTATTACATAATATACAATATAGACACAAACTTGAATAATGTTTTGTATTTGCTCGTGTGTTTCTTGCTCTTTTGTGTTCTGTGTTATATCTTCAAGCTTGGATATTGCTTTAACTTATAGCCTTTCAATGTCTTTCTAGCCGTTTGAATTTTGAGACTATCTGTTGCATGATCTTCCATTCAAATGTATTTTTAATACATATATTTGCAATAATGCTTGTCGTACAACAGAAATATGTCCTACGAGCATCCAATGTGTGCTATACATAAGACGTAATGTGTGCTATACGTATGTGTTCTATACATATAGCACACATTACGTCTTATAAATAGCACACATTGGATGCTCGTTAGATGTATTTCTGTTGTACAACCAACATTATTGCATATATTTGTCTTGAAAATCATCTCCTTGAAGCTCAATTCCAGAATTCAATGGACATGCTTGAGAAGTATGGGTGAGTGCTATACTACGTTGTGTCCTGCATTTTGCTTCTGCTAGAATCGAGCCAATAAACATTACAATATTGCAAGATAACGCGCTTATTAGAGGTCTATTTGTACTGTCTCATGTCTCGACAAGATTAAAAGAGCTCCACTAAGAATAAAATACAATATCATTGTTTCTTCGAAGCGTATGAGTAGAGTAATAGTTGTAAAAGCATTTTAAAACCATTTTCGAGCGTGGGAATACATTCTGAACATTTATAAAACCAATTAAACTTATTTATACATGTCTCAAAATTAATAAAATATAAAGTGTAGTGAAACTTAGTTTCTGAACATGTATATAGTAGAAACATACATTTAGGATAGCTTCTCAACATGCATATCACATTATAAGACTTAGCTTCTTCTAGACACGTTCCAGTTCATATACTTTAATATCCTAGCTTCTAAAGCATTAAAGTGATCTAAATAACAAGTAACTTATGCTTCTGAGCTAATATAATATATAAATTAAGCTTCTGAATTATGTTGAGTAATTAGCTTCTAAACATATAAACATATTAGTTCTAGCTTGTGAACTAACAGACTATTCTTCTTATGATATTGTCATGCTTCTGAATGATTTTTCTAAGTTTATTATGAAGTATTCAAATTGATTAGGTTTTGTAACTTAATTAGCCAATTCTAACTATCTCGGCTTCTGAAGTTATTAACTGGTTATATGTTAATATAACAATCAATCTAGCTTATGAGCAATTAAATGTGCAAGAATTAATTATCAGAATCATCAATCAAAATATTTATCACTTAAAATAATTTTTTATCTATCAAAATATGTTAAAAAGATTATGGAGCTAACACCCCGACTTTGGTATGAGAGCTAAGGACGGAGGGGAAGAGAGAGAGAGACACCTCACTTATCACTTATTATCACTTAGAGGAATTTTTTTTTCTATTAAGACCATTAAATGATCGGTTCATAATTGTTTGTAGAACTAACTTATTCAGAAATTTTAAAAATTATTATAGCAATGAGAGTTGTGTATACGTTATTCAACCCTAAATACTAGTCCTAGTAGCAGAGGTGGAACTAGGTCAAGATTTTAGGAAGGATCAATATTTAATAACTAATCTTAGTTAATGAATATAAATTTATAAATTTTTCGTTTTATTTATACTTTTAAGGCCCATAATCATCAATTTTGTACATATAAAAATGAAACACATACAATATATATATACCATGAAACATTAGAAGGAGAGATATATAGAGACTTACCTAGATTATTACTAAATGGTGTGGTTTGGTGCTGTGGTGGCAGTACCAATAAAGAAAATAAATTATTTTTTTTTTAATTTCTGAATCCAAAATCTCCTTACGATATTCTTGGTGAATAATTTTAGTTATTAAGATATATCTAGAATTAATATTATGAATCCCTGATTGATATGTTTAATTTGGTTCGATCTCATTTAATTTGATATGTTTGATTCAAATGAGATTAGGTAAGATTTTGTTAATATTTTTTTATTTTTTAAATAAATATTTGAACAAAAATGGTGTTTACACAAACCACATAACCAACCATGAATTCCTCAGGCCATCATTCATTAGGTTTTGATTGCAAAAATAGTATCCTCATGTCCTTGAATTCATCCCATTGGCACGATCACTCCTCCACCAACTATACAACACTAAACACACCTATCATCCTTTTTTTATATCTCAAATCCAATTATCAACCCAAAATAAAACTTGTTCACAAACCTCTCCCATAGAAATTATCTTAACATTGATAATCTTCTTATTCCTACAATGCCAAATTACAGCTAAGAACACAGATAGCCACACTTGCTTTAAATCTTTTTTGTTTGGGTTCCATTGCATGTAACAAAACACATTTATGACTTACAAGGTCACATCCAAGCACTCCAACATCCTACTTCGAATGGCCTAAGTGAATTTACATCCAAAGAACAGGTGAGTAACTGTTTCAAGTTCGCAGTCACATAACATGTATAATTCTTTGTTAGCCATTAACATTCCGATTTTGCTCAATCTTTGTTTGGTATCATTAAATCTTTGTCCCTTTATTTTTGTCAAATCAAACGAATGAATCTGAGTTATTAGGTAATTTAATTGTAAGATTACCGGTAATTTATTCACATTATCTCATAACAAACGCCCTTAAAAGTGATACTGACCAAATAAAGCCAACAAAGTCAACTCAGCTCAAAAATCGCATTAAAAGTTCAAAGTTACATTAGAAGTCTCAATAAAAGCTCATAGACACTCCAAAAGCATAAACATAACTCCAACATTAGATAAACATCACACTTCAAAAGTAACATAAGGACACACTCTAGAAGTAAGGATACATTTAAAAAAATTACTTCAGAAGCATGCACACACATTAGAAGCGAATGTATGCTTACTAAAACAATTTAGAAATATGCTAGTGTCTCCAAATATATATATATATACACACAAGCATTATATAAACATCATATTTTATCCAAATTTTTTTATTATTAATTCAAATTTAAAAATAAAATATCGAATTTAATCCCAAAGATTAATCACGTTAAGTTTGGATACACCCTAGAGCTGATAACTTGTGTAACGGCGCCCTTGGCATTGAGGGTTTTCCACAGGGATGATAGATCATCTATTATTACAATACTAATAACTTTATCGAATTTGATTCTAAATGTTAGTTTATCGTTTGTTTGCTTTTTTATTGTCGTATTGTCCTGCTCCTGCTTAGTTAACGTTACGAAATAAATAACAGTTATAAATACAAAGCATAGAAAGTTATAAAGAAAGTGTAAAATACAGTAAATACCCTAGAGATTTCAATAAATAACACTCTATTTAAAAAGTTTAGAAAATTTACACTCTATATCATTTAATTAAGGATGTGTTTGGTATTTATCTTTCATTTTTTTATATATTTAAATAATAAAATAAATAATGTAATTAGTTTTAAAACAATGATAGTATAAAATAAATTCATTTTTAAATAATTAATATTAATTACTAAATAATATCAATATAAAATATAATAATTTAAATAATATCAAATATTGAAAATAATTATGATTAGTTAAAATCTCAAATATTATAGCTAATAATCATTTGTCATCATTTTAATATTTTATTCTTATAATATATTAAAATTTATATATAATTTTATTTATATTTTAAACTATAATTAAAAAATAATTAATATTTATATTTCATATATAACTTTTTTACTTTATCATAAAAATTTGAAAAAACTTCAAATCATACTAAATAACTATCAAATATGGTGATAAATTGTACTAAACTTTTGTGAAATATAGTGAAGTTTGATAAAGTTGTCCCCCATACTAAATAGCAGCTTGGGTGTTTTCCTCTAATGGTTTCCCCTTTCTTATAACTCTTCATATTATTCACACTACCACCATCACCACCGAATCCTTCATTTAAATTCCTTTGTCTTTGGCGACTCACAATGGGGGTTCTATGACTGCTTTCTCCTTGAATCATCATCGCCTATTTCCTAATGCTGTGTTGAAAGCAGCAAATCGTATTGAGAGAGTTCAGATTTGGTTTTTTAGATTAGGGTTTAAAACAAGGGGACAACAAGGAGATAATAGGGAAGATGAACAACACGGCGTCGTTTTGTGTGTTTCAGTAGGGACTAATTTGTATCTTCTTAAGTTTCTTTTGATGACGTGGAAGATAATGGAAACGTGGCATGTTTAACTGTCCACGTAGGATCCCACCGTTAGTCATTAACGAGGGGAGTTCACAGACGGACGGATATGTCTAACGGAATGCGAGTTCAGGGACTGCGGGACTTTATAAAAAAATTTCAAGGACGGATGTGGGTCATCTAGAAAGAATCCAGGGACATATTTGGGTATTTACTCTTTTTTTAAATATCTCTCCCGGACTGGGATGTCGCGGCAGTGGTCATATGTTCTAGTTGTTCTAGTTATACGTACTCACTTCAGGGTCTACATGTCATATTCTGTTTTATGAGTTTATTAAAGATGATGAATGTTAAGTTTTGTCCACAAAAGATGGAGACAAGCTTTGGATGTGAATGGTGTGCACATAAGTTCCAATAAGACATAATGCATGTAATGTAAGTTCAACAAGCATCGAGTGTACTCGGATATTAAAGTGAAGATTGAGGAAAACACAACACCTTATGTTAAGAGTTTGAAGTACCTTGGTTGCGTCATCCAAGATAATAGAAAGATAGAAGATGTGAATCACATGATTCAAGTTGGATGAACAAAATGGAGACTAATTGATCCATAACAATTTTATTGTTGGAAAAATGGGTCCATCAATTTATCTAAATTTTTTATTTCATTATGTTTATTATGTTATCATGCATGTGTTTGTGTAATAGTAGTTGTAGTTAGTTTAACATGCTTAGATGATTAGGAACTATTAGGATAGAAGACTTCCCTTAGGATGATGATGTGTAAATGATATGCGTTGTGTACATTATTGATTGATTTACATAATAGCATGCTATGTAGTAAAATATGATTGAATTACATGTCATGTATGTCTAATGTATGATTGTACGTATGGTGTGTTGACTATCTATGCAGCCATTAAAATCGCTTAATATGTATTACGCTATGAGCCCGGATGTAGCTCTTGGTAAAATCTAGTTGTGACATACTTCATGAGCTGACTCGAGCTCCCCCCATTATAGATATGTTTAGCTTTATGATTCCCTTTCGCTTGCGAGCTTGAGAGAGGGAAAATATAGTCATGATAGGGCGGCCCATGTTCCGTCGTGCGGTTATAGTTACTGGCCCCACTTGCGGGTAGAGAGGTTGTAGTCTCATATTACAGCAGAGAGCTCGAGGACACTCTTCTGTCGGTACGCGTCAGTATGTGAAGCGTAGCTACATAGATAGGATTTTGTTTGTATGATTGATAACATGCAAGTACGAGTAGTATATGTTATGGATGTTGCATTGCATGCATGATACCCCATTCACTGAGTAGTGACTCATCCATCGCAATTTTGTTTCAGAGTACGAGCAGGACATTGACGAGAAGCCCTTGATCCATTATAGCTCGTGGTTTCAGCTGAGTTGGTGAGCTTCGCATCTTCCGTGGAGTCAGTTAGGATGGTTTATTTTTCCCTTTTGATCATATAATTATGTAATAGTGTGCTTTAGACTATAGAGGTAGGATCCCTGCACTAGGGTGATATGTTATATTTCACATTTCAGACACCATACATAGGTATATGTGTTTCAGGTTCCAGTGATAGATATTATTTAAAGATATCATATATGTTATACATAGATTATGCTTCCGTTTTATCAGTTATACAATTAAGATTACAGTATCTTGGTTAAAGTCACGCGTAAGCAGCATGTATGAAGGATAAAGCTCTTCGCACGGACACCCTCAAGTAGTGTGTTACAGCTTCTGAACTCAAGTGTCAGAAAGAATTTGTATAGTTTCTAAGAAACTTAAGTTTCTGAAACTAATGTTTCGCTGCTTTCTAAGAAAGACAAACTTCTTAGCTAGATCAATTTTCTAAGTTTCAGATTCTTAAAACGATCGAAAAACAAGAATTCAACTCCCATTCTCGTGCTACCTTACACCTTCAAGTTCAACATCTAAACTAATGGCTAGGGCATACTTTTTGTGGGAGGAATTGATCTTTACAAAATATAAAACATAGGATAAAAAATAGTAGAAGAAGATGTTGTACTGGTAGAACAAAGATGAGAGCAATGGTTGTCCTTGAGGTAAGATGGAGGGTGTTTAATTCTTCTTGATCTTCAAAGGGAAAATGAGTCGGGGACAGATGGCTGAGGAGGTGGTGCAGGATCAGATGTTGTTGTCTGAGGTGGAATATGTGATGAATTATCAGTGAGGTGGGGGTTATATGTGATGCGGCTGATTGTGGAGATGCAGGTGATGTGGTGGGAATGATTTCATATGGCTGGATTGGTGTGGAGCGGTGGGAAGGGATATGACAGTGGTTGGGTTTGGAGCAGATTGAGAAATTGGTGGAGGGTGATGGTCAATATTTTGAGGTTTAAGTGAAGTTAAGTTTGTATAAGTGAGTGGAGTTGGAATAGAAATATTGTCAAAGAGGTGTAGTGGATGAGGTGGGTGCTGTAAAGTCAAGTAGAGGGTAGACGGGTGTAAAATTGTCAAATATGGATAAATTTGCTGCTAAAGAAAAATGATGGAATCTAGGGACAAAAAGTTCATCTACTGATTTATAGAGAAAAATTTTCTCAAAAAAAATGACATTTCTTAAAACAAGAGTTTATTTTGTCTTAGAAAAAGTATTGATCCTTTGGTTCCTTGTTTGACCCGAAGAAAATACATTAATGAGTCATTGCATTAAAGTTTCTTCTATCAGAGACCAAAGTATAAGAATAACATCAGGAGCCAAAAACCTTAAGATTTTCTAAATCAGGGATGACATTGTAAATGAGCTCAAATAGGGATTTTTGGGCCAAAATTGGAGAAACCAATCTATTCATCAAATACACAGCATGAGTGACAGCAAAGTTCTAAAATAAGACAAGAAGATTTGAGTGAAGTAGAAGATATCTAATAATGGATAAAATATGTTGATGCTTACTCTCTACAATGCCATTTTTGTTAGGGTGTTTCTACACAAGAAGTTTGGTGTAGAATTCCTAAGGAGTTGTAAAAAGAAGGCATATTGAACTCTTGACCATTATCTGTTCTGATTGTTTTTATTTGGCTATAAAACATGGTTTATCATTTTATTTTGATATTGATTTACGTTTACGATCCTTTTCAGATTCGGATTGGGCCTCCGACATTGATGACCGAAAATCAACCAGTGGTTTCTGCGTTTTTTTGGGTCCGAATCTCATCTCTCGGAGCAGTAAGATGCAGCATACAGTTAGAGGTCCGGTACTGAAGCAGAGTTTAGGAGCCTAGATTTGTATTGTGTTACGAAGAAAGTCACTAAAAAACAAGCTCATGTAATACATATTCCTGCAACTGATCAATTATTTTAATGACAAACTTCGAATTTCTACTCATGAGATTCTAAGTTTGGGGATGTTAAGAGATAAATTATTTATTGGGTTTGTTTGATGTATTGGCCCAATCTTGTTTTCTTTTGTTCTTGTTTGTTTCTTGGGTTAGTTAGGTTTGGGCTTCTGCTTTATATAAGCCCTTGCTGTTTGTTCTTGTAATTCATTGATAATTGAATAAAAAAGTTTTTTACTCATTTTTAGTTTTCTACTCTTAACAGATAGAAAACTCTCCTTCGTTCCTTTTCTTTTCTCAACCCTAGCAGCCATTGTTGTTTACTTCTTCTTCTTCTCTTCTGTTCAAAGTGCATTTTCACTTTTATTCATTTTTGTTATAATGTGAATTTAGGCATATCATCAACAACAGTTAAGAAGTAATGATGACCAAGCAATGAGGGTACATGAAAGGGACCCCATATATCCATATGAATTAAGTCAAAACAAGCATCTGATAAAGTAGTGCTAACAAGAAAAGGTAATTTTTTTCTGTTTGTCTAAGTGATAAGTAGCACAATGTTTGTTGAGGTTTTTACATTGAATATAAGAGAAATTCCTAGCTATGGCCCTTAAATTCTCAAAATAGGGATATCGTAGTCTAGTATGCCATTGGGTTGATGCATATGTGGTGGTGGCAAGGCTGGTGTTTGTGATGGTGAAGAATTGTTTAGTTTGGGGTCTTTTGATTTGATGACAGGGTGGGCAACATCTAGGACATATAGGCTTCCAAGAGGTCTAGTATTTCCAATCGTGTTTGAGGAGCAATTGTCCTGAATAAAACAATCAAGCTCAAAAACTATCAAGTGACATTGCATGTAGGAGACTAACTTGGATATACAGATAAGGTTAAATGCATATTCAGGGATGAATAAGACATTGGTGATGAATATTGTAGGTCGGAAACAATTTGTGCCTATTATGTAAGAAACTAATGTGGTACCGTCAGATAATTGAACGTGTATGGGGGGAACTCTTCTAGCTAGTGAAACTAGAGAGAGTAAGAAACATGATATATGGCTCACGAATCAACAATCCACATATTAGGCAAAGGTTTTCCTACTAGTAGCAGAAAATAAGTGGTACTTGAAGTGGGGGTGGTGTGATGAAGGCTGCAACAGATGTGGAGGGCTTAGAATCTTGGTGTTTCAAAAAGGCAAGTAATTTCTGTTGAAGGGCTGGAGTGTTGGGAAATCATGCATATAGAAGCAGCGGAAAACAAAAAATTTTACATGCAATTCCCTCCCATAGACCCTTGTGAAATATCATAAATCATATTTGATATATCTGTTGAAGCGTGGCAGCTACACGGAATAAGCTATGTCAATCCTTCCGATGCAGTAGCAGCGACGACCTTTAGAAGTCCACACAGCAGCCGTGATCGTCACACGTCCACCTTGATGCTCCTCTAAGACTCTCTATGCTAGTAGTGAATTTCAGAGAAAACAAAGATTAGCTTTCTCTGAGTGAGAGTGTGTGAATTCAAAATTCTTGTGTGTTAGGCTAGGCTCATATGTGTTGCTATTTATAGCCAACACTCCATTCTCATCTCATAGAAAACTTAAACCTAGTTTGTGCCTTATTGGACCCATCTGATGTAAGCCCAATGCAATTAAATTAGTCACACTAATTTAATCTAATTAAGCATCAATTTAAAACTGCTTTAGTGTGTGACCCTATAGGTTCTCATAACGTTGACAATATTATTAAATATTATTTAATAATATAAACAGTGAGCGGTATCTAGCAACACATCACTGTTACCCAAGTTATAAGAAAGTCAACGGTTTGACATAACCTTTACGTGACCGATGTTATTGTACAATTCAATCCCTTTGTCCAAATATCTAGATTTAACACAAGCATGGAATTAGTCATCTTGTATAGTTAAATCTTTAGTTTCTTGATTACCGAGTAGACTGATAAAATTAAATGAGATTAATGTTACACATTAATTCATTTCAGCACGGCCATGCATTTACCCAGTCCTACTCATCAAGGGGCCCACAGATATATCTCTCGTAATGTGAGAGGGACAAATCCTATCTACGTTACTCACATATGCATACATGATTCGCGATATATCCAATAATCGACTTTATAATTATCCTGTTACGGATAACGTTTGACGATATTAAAACATACAGTTTCTCATGTAGCGGATTGCAATAACTTCAAGTCGAAGGACTACATGTACCATCATCACTATGAGAATCACTTATGACATTCACATTATTATCCATGTAGTGTTCTCAAAGCGGGTCAGTCCAATATATATCACCATATATACCTATGTGCAGACTTGATATCACATATCCATAACCTGTGAGAAAAGGTTATCAGTCCATACACATACTAGTCTCAATGTATTACTGTTGTCCTGTTGTTTACAGTAATACTTGACTAGGGACATTTAAGAATGAAGTCTCACTATTAGGTTATGTACCTAATCTTTATTCCATTCTAAGGACATCATAATGTTTATTAAAATAAATAAACAATTAATGAAAACAATGCCTCATATATATATATATAAATATATGAAATAAAATGTCACAATATCATAGTAAAATGCAACTATGATTGGCCTCTAGGGCATACACCAACATGGAGTGAGAAGTGGATCTGTATTAGGCTAATTTGGGATTATATGTTTAGTGAAAGCAGAGAAGTGGAGGTATTGATGGTGTTGATGGAGCTAGAGGTATAGTGAAAAGGATAACAATGCTTCTCAAAACACTTATCAATAGTGCGGCCATATTTGTTGCAATGAGTACAATAAGGGCGATTAGTATTGCGACGACCATTGGTTCCGGAGAAATGGCCACTACTCCCTCAGCCACGACCACGACCCTGATTTGTGTTCTCAAAAGAGGCAAAGAGATTTGTGGGAGAGTCAACCACTGCTTCCATTTCATGATGCATAGCAAAAGAGAGAGCTTGACTGATGTCATGGAATGGCTTCAAGAGCATGATTTGGGATTTTACTGTGCTATTGATATCATTCAGACCCTTGAGGAACTTTATCACAAACTCTTTTTCAAGATAGCTTTGAATGGTAGGGATTAAGAGGCAAGAACAAGGAACAGAGCAAGTGCATTGAGGAATTGGGCGAAGAGTCTCCAACTCCTCCCAAATTCCTTGAGGTGATGTAAAGAACCCTTAAATTGATCGGATCACCTTGCTTCATAACATAAAATTCGTAAATCATCACATTGGTGATATCGAGCTTTAAGAGCATTCCTTGCATCTAAAGCAATCGTGTGCCACAACATGCTCATAGCAATCTCTTTGCTCTGAGATCGAGTGATCCAAGAAAGAACAAGATTATTTCTAAGTCTCAAAGATGGAATTGGCAAAATCGGGGCTAAGAATGGTTCCATCAATATAATGAATTGAGTTTTGTTTTTGAGCTTAAGAACCATTAGGAGTTCTCTAGACCAAATGTGATAGTTAGATTGACCAACGACGAGAGTCGTGGACATGAAGAATGAATATAATATGGACTAGAAGGGTTGATGGATGAATTTGCCACTGAAGATATGAGAAGAAAGAAAGAAGAAGAAGAACATCGAAGAGGAGCGATACGGAAACGTATAGAATGATCGATCAAACTAATACCACGTTAAAATATCAATCTTGATAGATGAAAGAATTTGAGATTAAAGAAGAAGAGAGTGAGAGAACAGAGGATCTTCATTCTGCAGAAGGTTTCTTTCACACTTTTTTAAATTTTTTAACCAAAATAAAAACATAATTAAGAAAACCAAAAACGATATAACAAACTAATATTGAAAGAATAGACTTTGGTTAACTCTAATTTTACTTTTAGCTTAATTTCTGCATTTTACTTTATTCCTGCATTTTTATTAAAGCTTTTATTCTGTTAAATGAAACATCTTTTCTATTTTATTTAATTAATTAAGTATTTTTTTGCTCTGATATAATTCTGCATAATTGTTTAAAAACATGGCTTTGATAGATTAATATGCAAGATATTTAACACTAATTGTTACAACTTATGTGAATATAATTTTTGCTAAAATTGAATCTAAAATTTGCTTGTTCTTATAATTATAGCCATGATAACTTTTAATCTTTTTATAAACTGTGATAATTATACTTTCTTATTCAACCAAAACTTTTATCATAAAAAAGAGAGAAATTGTTAACTCCAGAATCTTTCTGAAAGTTTTGAGTAATAAAAAATCATTTTAAATGATAAAGATCTTGATTGAAATAATTAATATTTGTTGTATGTGATCAAAATTCTTAGAATAAGCATTTGATCATGTATCAAGAGTAATCCTAATTTCATATGCACATAAGAGGTATAAGTAAATATTGAGAAGCATGTTCCTTTATGAATTAAATGTTTTAGGGTGATGCTAAATAAACAATACAAAATCAGCCCAACCAGCCAATAAATGAAATTTTGGACCATAATTACTCGGTCCATTACAATCTCAATGATTATTTGGGCCAAATCCAAAGCCAAAATAGGTCCATTGACTATATGGGCTGATTTTTTCATTGTTCATTTAGCATTGATGTTTTAAGTGCTAAGTAGAAGCATGTATATACATAAACTATCTTCTTAGAAAAGGATCAGAAGAGTGCTCCTTTATAAACTAAGCAAGTGTAAACCTTCAGAAGCATATATGTAGAAAGCTATTAACTTAGACAAATCGAAGAAGCATATATATTAGATTGGTAAAATCAAGAAGCAAACAAAGACACACATTAAATTTAGCATAACTCAAACTAGTTGGATTAAGAACTTGATGTAGGTATTAGATTGGTGAACCAATATAAAACATCAAAGAAATACCCTTCTTATCTTAACCTTTTAATCTTTAAATTATTACATTGCATTTTATTTATATAACATTTAACAAGCTTCTTAAGTATTCAGAAGTATTATAAGAAGCTTCTCACTACTTAAATCTTAAGTTTAAAGAAATTGCTTCTGAACCATTAATTCAGATCCAATTGCTTATGAATTTAAGAAATGTTATTTCTGAACTACTTATGTTGCATCTGTACATGTCCACAAGCCTTTGAAATTTAATAAGACCATTTCAAGATTTTATAAGCAAATTCGAAGAAGTGAGAAGCACGATTAAACCCTTTCTCATGCAAATCATTATTTTTAATATGGATAAGGTTAATGGCGGATGACAGATAAAGGTGATGAGCCAAGTTAACTCCCCATTTGAGAAGTGTGACAAGTTCATCATTTTGAAGGAAATAAAAAAAGGGAACATTAGCAAAAACAGTTTGGCTACATGTACATTACACATACTCATTCTCCGTACATCTATCGTATAAAAGGATGACACGACACGAGATCTGATGTGTGCATACTGTTCACACGGAAATCATTTTAACATGTTTGGTGTGTGTATTTTTTGTGTGTGCAATTGTGTGTTTGGTGTGTGCGTTTGTGTATGTTTTCTAACGTGCATTTGTGTATTTTGGTGTGTGTATCTCTGTATATTTTGTATGTGTCACTAATAAGTATGTTTGATGTGTGTATTTTTATACGTTTGTTGTGTGCATAATGATATGTTTTGTGTGTGTATTTTCTGTATATTTGATGTATGCAATTGGGTTATTCGAGTAAAATGTTTTAAATTATTATCTTTCGTTCTAATTCACAAGTTTTTTAACGTAATCCACCATTTTTTTTTTCTTTTCATTTAATTTGATTTTATTATATATTTTTCAATACATTCCCTCTTTGTGAAATTAAATACTTCAAAATTAAAAGAAAAAATATTTGGAAGGTTAACAATTAGTTCTCTTTGATTTTAAAAAACTATAATTTTGCAACACCAAACATAAAGAAATGAACACACCAAATATACACAATTGCACATATCAAAACATACAAAAATGCACATACCAAACATTCATAATTGCACACACCAAAAATGCAGAATTGCATAATGAATAATGTTTTTGCATTAAAAGTACGCATATTGATTTCGGTGTCACGTCAATCTTTTATATGATGGATATGCTCAGAATGATATTAAATGGTGTACATGGAATTTTTTTGTTAGCAAAAATATACTGAAATTAAAAAAAAATAAAAAAGATGATGTGGTTTCGAAAATTAACAGAGAACTCCACTCAGGGGGCACCAGTTCGTAAATCTCAAGTAAACAAATTGTCTTTCCTTATTTTGGCTTTCATCGCCATATAGAAAAATAAGGAATATATCCTGTTGAGTTGAATAAAAATGAGTGAAAAAAAATAGTTATTTGTTTTTTATTATTAGAAATGACTAACTTTTAAAATAATCAATTCTAATTAAAGTTTAAAATATTAACTTTTATTTTTACTATCTTATAATAATATTCATAAGTCAATTTTGTTTACATTAATTATTTTAGCGTAAACTCTCAAATTGGTCATTAACAATTTCAATGTCGGACAATGTGGTCCTTGACAATTGAAAATACCCTAACTAATCAATTTTTTTACATCAATTATTTTAGAATAAACTCTCAAATTTATCTCAGACAATTTTAGTGTCGGACAATATGGTCCTTGACAATCAGAAATACCCTAACTAGTCCCTGACAATCTCAAAAGTCGAACATCATATTTAATGTATACTCTAAAAATATTTAGAACTATATACTTCAATTTATAACATTCAATATATATATATATATATAAAACCATGTGTCCTAGAGCATGTACTGAATCTGGTCTGGAACCACTACGTGAAAAGGCGGAGAAACCTAATGAGCCAGCAATCTTCTCTAGTTGTGATTATTTTTTATAACAATTATTGTGACATGCACCAATGTAATTGAAATTTGGCAACAACACTTTTAACAGTTACACTGATAGTGAATATTCTATAAAATTCACTTCTTCACAATATAAAATGTACCCATCAAGCTCAAACCAAAGCTACAACTCATAATTCATGTTACTTCAGTTCTAGTTTATTGGATCAAAGTCAATTTAGTTACAATAATGGAAGGAAGACCCAGTAAAATTGTCATTGTGCACCATGAAGATACAAAAGGAAAATGTGGAAACACAATACACAGTGGTGTACATGAAAGTACCAAGAGGATCGATCTGGTGCAGAAACTCAGGCAAATAAAGTTACCTACTGAAGTGCCGGAATTTCCTGACATATTCATTACTCTGAAATCTTCATCCTCTGTAATGTATGCCTCTAAACACTTGGTCTTATTTTACAAACTTGTGCCCTGGAATACTTAAACATTTATTGCATCCAAGTTGAAGCTTCCTTCCTACGGCCACCTGCCTCAGACCGTAGTCGACTCAACTTGTTCTTGTTTATCTGCAAGTTGGCTTTTAAGGAACTCCAGCACCGATTGCCGCTGCAGAAGGATGCAAAACAGCATTGATTACAGGATCCAAATATCTGATAAATTGAAGGATGTTCGTTTGATGTTTTACTAATTTATTCCTAGGAATAATTGCTTTGTAATGATTCATTGCTATCTATGCTACAAGTGTTAGATAATTATTCCTAGGTATCATATATTCCCAGGGAACATATATTCTCACATTTTCATCAGATTTCATCCGCAATGTAGATGATGGGAACAAATAATTCCATGAGTCGAGAATGATAATCATTAAACAAAAAATATCCCAGTTATTTCAATTTCCTCCCGTAATAATGATACCATTAAATATATTAGGGATGTGATTACAGGGGATTTAACGTCAAACTTTGAAACAAACACCCCCTAGAAGAAAATATAGCACAAACAGGAAAATCGAAGCGATGAGGAAGAGAAAAGGTAGGAACAGCAGTTTCCATTTGCTATGATATATGACAAAGCAGGTAAACATTACCCGTTGCGCTATTCCGCTTTCTTCAGAATTTATTGTCAGTGATTCCAACAAGTCAATGGCTTCTTGAAATCCATCAGTAGCAATCTTTTCATCCCCTAGATTTCTGTCCACATCTGCAACTTTAGCAAGAGAAACAGCAACATCTAGGACCTGAATCATTAGAAATAAAGAAAAGAAATTTCAGCATCACCCAGGCCTACGAAAAAGGCATGCAGCATGCTCTACATATGAGTTCCGGTTATAATGATTACATTGTACCTTGGAACTATACTAATTGTTTCCATCACTTGATTGCTAACTGGATCTATCAGAGGGATTTCTTTGACAGGATTTCTACTGCATTGAGTTCAATTGTTTTCATATGATGGAAAGTATATAGCTTCCAAATATTTTCCATTGGTTTGATCGAGGGAGTCAGATCCAGTTACTGTTGGCAAACCCAACAAATTGCCTCCTTGGGCATATTTGAGTTCTTAATTTCCTCTGTTGTAAATTTATATTGAAAACCATTTTGGTCAATCATTGATGTCCTTATTATGTTTGCAAGCAGGATTTCAGATAAAACTGTTGGTTTAGTATTATATAGGATGAATTAAAATGCTCAGATTTCAGAGGGTGAATCTTGGTGCAACACTAAAGTTTCTACTCCTTGACCTGAAAGTTCATACCATACCAAAGGTTTTATCCCACTAGTTGGGTCAGCTACATGCCTACGGATCAAACAGCGTCATTGCACCCTATCATTATCATAAATTGTTTATATTTTTAAAATTTATTTTGAGGTAGAATGTAGTCAACCATTACACATTGAGACAGTATTGCAACTTTCAAAATTTTCATGACATTAACACCACTTATGATTTGCTTACTTGTAGGTACCATATGCAATAACCTCATTCCATATCTGCTATGTAACCAATCATAAGTTCAAAACAAAAATCTAATATAAATTTTATTCTACCCAAAACAGCTGCCAATCCCAGTCAATCACAACTATCAGCAACAACTATCTCACATGATTAGTGTAAATCATGGTAGTCAATCTATAGTGGAGGGTCATTGCTCCAACACTAAGTTAATATCACGGTCAATACCACGGGAATCATGGCGGAATTACAGCCATAATCCAGCATTGTGGGCTGCAATCCTCTGCAAAGGCTGAAACCTTATCATTTTTCTTGCTTTTTCAGTGGAAAGCCCTTTGGCCTCACTTAAACTAGGAAACTTTCTGTTATGTCCTCACTTAAACTAGGTAAGTCTATTTTTCCATCATGAAATTTGGGAAGTCTATTTTACCCTCACTCCAATCCATCTTCAACCTACCAACCCTTATTTTCTGTTTACGCCTACGGCAGGGAAGATGATGGTGGTGTGTGCAGACGTCAAAAGTGCCGCGTCACAGGATGGGGGGCAGGGAAGGAATAGAGGAAGGATAAAAATAAAAATGTGTTTCCTATACTTGTTTTTAATATAATAGTATCTGACCATTTTGGTCAATAATTCAAGCTCCCAACCACAGGTCAACCTTGACTTATTGTATAAGTTATCTTAACGATGACTGTCTTTTATGCTATAATTGCAAAGTACTAGTGATGAGTATATCTCAAGTTTTGAGTAGTTTTAGTTATGAAGACCAGGTAGTGGTACAAGAAATTATTTATATTGTCTGCAAAGTTTGATGTAGCAGCCTTCCTACTATCCGCTATAATGCTGCGAACACCATATTGGATTAATAGCTCCGATGTAAGTTAACATCTAGGTAACATTGGGCAAGTAAATGGAATAATGAGATATCATTGAAGCAAGTTAGGAAACTATATTGGTAATTCAATTCAAATATAGGTAGATGGTAGTAACTAACTAACCTGGGTGGGAACATCTGAATTATGCTTGATGACATCACGACGAACATTCAAAGATTGAGAATAGTAAGATCTTGCAGCTTGCAAGTTCCCATCATAATATTTAAGATCTCCAATTTTATTAAGTGAAACAGAAAGGGTATGTGTGATCTGTAGGAGAACAAATATGAATAAATAAATTCAAAACAAAGGTAGAATCATCATGTGATTCTTTCACACTAGAAAAAAAAAAGATCTAGTGAAATAACCTCCAATTCATCTTTTGGCAACTTAGACAGAAATTCAACACTTTCTTCAAAATATGCAACAGCAGAACTAGCATCACCCATTGCTCGACTGCAGAAAAATCATGTCAACATATAGATCAGCGATCACAAGAACAATATTCATTATGAAACAAGAAGAAATATAATCAGAGAATAAAAAAAAATGTGTAGATAACATAGTAAGATATCCTAAATAAGTAAAGAGCAAAAAATGCCATAGCCTAAGAGACACATGAAACCCCTCCATAGTATAGATTAGCTGAGAAACAAATTAGTGACAGGGTAGATGGGATGTAGCCATAAAAGGGGTGGGTTGGCCCAGATTCATTTCAAGTGGCTCCTATGCTGCTGCAGCTTGGAATTTTCAATGGAGAATAAGAGAACCCTAAAATCCTAAAGATGCATGAATGGGGTTGGATCCCTAATTTTCCCCTAATTACTAGAGCAACACTTCAATTTTAGAAGAGGTAAAACAGGGATTTTATGACTTCAGTGTGGCAGCCTCAGAGCCACTACAGAAGCAAAATATGCCATGATCGGCCGCTATCCGTCAACATATGGCGGCTCATGGTGATCCACATAAAGTCCACCATGGAATGCCACTATGGACGCCACAATGCAGGCGGGAGGCCAAAATCTGCTACGCCATGGCCCCACCATTTAACAATCATGCCACTATCCCAGCCACATAAAAAAAGAATATTATCAATGGCCGAAACACACCAAAGCTTTAGCACCACAAAATGGCACTATTGACTAGTCTGGGTGAAGAAACCAAGGAAACTAGAATAATGAAGAATATTGATAGTGAGATTGTGGATCTCATGCCTAAGTAGGGACATATGGAGTATGAAGTTTGCATAAATGAAAATATGTAGGTGGCTTAATATCAATCACATGATAGTCTTTGATACCATGAGGGTATGCCTCGCCACAACAGTAATTTACTATCTTGTGATATGGAGATCACGGGTTCAAACCTTGGAAAAGACCTATCTACAAAATGGGGGTTAGGCTAAGTACATCTATCCTCCCTAGACCCCACCAAATGGGAGTCTCGTGCTTTGGGCCCCCCTTTTTGATAATCTTTGTTACCATCTTAATGTTGTCGGCTTAACTCAACCCTATAAGCTACCTCAAGGGGAGAAGGATGCCCAAGTATTTATAAATGTTGTCTTGGAGAGGTGGAGACAAGCTTTGGAGGTACATGATATGCGTATAAGTCGCAATAAGACAAAATACATACATTGTAAGTTCAGCAAGCAGCGAGAGTATTCAGATTTAGAAGTGAAGAATAGATATATAGTAAAAGTAAAACAAGAAGATAAAAGTAAAAGACAGGCAAAGAGGGTGTTATGAAAATCATATACAAGGAAAAGAAGCAGAATGAGAACACACACCAGCAGTCACCAAGCATACCCAAGACCGCTCCAAGCTGCGAGCATAATTCTGAGGTGTTACCCACTTTTTCTAACTGGTTGCGGATATCTTCAGCACAGAGGCTGAGTCTTGATTTGGCACTTTCTAGATTCTGAGCACGGAATGCCTGTTTATGAATTGCATAGCAAACTGCTCATTATCAACCAGTAGAACACAGTATAACATGAAAATTAAATTACTAGAACGAAAACCAGTAGCTCCAGTAGAGAAGGAATCCCCCATCAGCAATGGCACTGCAAGAATCATGAAGTTTTCCAAGACATACCCACATCCATACCACAGCACGTCATGTATCAATAATTGTCACAAGTCATTACTAATACTAATCAACCATTACTATTGTTGATTGTTGATGATGATAATTATTGACAACGCTTTGTAAGATCCTTCTCCAAAAAACATATTCAGTCCTTCATATATAAGACTTAACATTAGTATATGCATAAGTCATGCTTACCCTCATAGCATGTTGCACCAAGAAAGAACCTCTTTCCAAAGACACATCCTCATAAATGACTGCTCCACTCTCTGTCGCTTCTTCTCCCTTGTCCGAACTAACAGACCTTTTGATCCTAGCATGACCTTCAATAAAACGATCAACCATACCCTGAAGATTGGCATCAGGCTCAATCTTCTCAATATCAGCCCCACATAATGGGCAGTCCTTAAAGCGCGATATACAAGCTCTAATTCCAGACAAGTAGAATATCAGAAATGAGAACAGAATATGCAGCTAGACCTAATTATAAACACGGGGGCACAACACGTACTTGCAGAAAGCATGAGAACAAGGCACACATTTGCTACTTTCAAAGAGAAGAGCCTGGCATATCATACAGCTAAGAGGGCCGATCTTGAATGTTTGTGAATCATATCCAAAAGGGCACTTTGGTGAGGCACTAGCTGAGTCGCTAACCTCTTTCTTCACCTTATTGTCAGGCTCTACCTGATGCTTAACTGAACTTTCCCCTGATTTTTTACAGGTACTATCATCAGGGCGAGCAGCTTTCACAAAAGGGCAAACTGGTGTCATAATGATTGATAACCTGCCCACAGGGAAAAAATAAAATAAACCATCTTTGCATTCAGTTATCTAACCGTGTAAAAGAGTTTTTTCATTATCAACTAATAGAATTAGAAAATTATGAAAAGTCATAATCGTGCTATGACAACTACTATTTGACACTGTTTTGAATTTCTTGGTAGACAGAACAAAAAAAAAAAAGGATTGATAAAAGATTAATTACAAACCAGAGGGCGCAATATAGACACACATTATAATTCAATCAATTATTCATGAGGAGCTGATCTTTTTTTTTTTTTTTTTAATTTATACCGCATAAACAAATCCATAGAGTTTGCGTCAAAACAACCATACCACCCAGCATAAAATTACTTACGCATAAATTTTCCTCTCTGACCATTACTAAGAAAGTAGTAATAGAAAATTGCTTCACACGGTAGCTAAAAAGAAAAGAACAGAATCAATTATCCAACTACAAAGCATGTTACTTTACATGACCCCAAATTATTTTAGGGTCATCAATTTTATGAATGGGTAAAATGAAACACAAACCAAGCTTCAATTGAATAAAGCAAACAAAAAATATCCCCTCGTTTTTTCCTTTTTTCCTTAATTAGAAATGAATGAATCATAAAATTGGAATTCAAACAATAATCAACAACTTAGAAAAGCATGAAGTTGTTCAAGGATCAAGCGAGATTGGACAGAGAGAAAAACCTCGAAGCAATGAAACGACGTCGCTGCAGTGGCTTTGGGTTCTTTCTTTCTTCTTCTTCTTAGTTTCTGCCTCCTTTGGTTCGGAGCAGAGATGTGCAATAATTGCACCAAATGTGAATGAATGGCTACCAGTGGATGGTGCGGTTGGTGTTCGCTGATTTTGTTTGTATTTTGTTTGTGGTGACTTTTAACATGGACCTCTCAGTCAGAGCCCCACTGCAGACAGTGCATACTATACCGTCAGATTGGATACTTGATGAGTTGATGTGCCTGTAAAAGTGAAACTCTCCTTAAATTACAAATTGACCCACACTTGTTTTATAATATTATTATTGTTTTTCCTTCTGCAAATAGGGAAAAAGATTACTTGTTCAAAGGATAATATGGTCTTAATAAAATTAGGATCATTATATGTACTTTTATAAAAAATTAAAGGATAAATAAGTTCTTATCGATTTTTGTCGTGGACACATAGGTTTCTAACTAATACAAACATTAGACTCATAGGTCCCTCGGTTACATAATCACGTCCGTTAAGTGTTCAAACGGTAAAAGTAACCGAGACACCTATGAGTCTAATGTTTGAATTGGTTAGAGACAATTTTACTATTTATTTTGGTTAGGGACCTATGTGTCCACGATAAAAATCGATAGGGATCTATTTGTTCTTTACTCTTTTATAAAATTTGTAGAGTTACCCATACTTAAATTATGTAGATTTTATTAAAATTTATAATTAATCAGCAAAGAATCCATTGTTGTCTCGACTGTGTTACCGAATGCTCTGGGAAAGTCGGAATAAGAGAACACTCATCTGGAGGTGGGCTTACTACTTAGATGCTTTCAGCAGTTATCCACTTTGCCTGGCTACCCAGCATTTACTTTGGGCACGATAATTGGCATACCAGAGGTGTGTCCTTCCCGGTCCTCTCATATTAGGGAAAGGTCCTCTCAATGCTCTAATGCTCACACCAGATATGGACCAAACTGTCTTACAACGTTCTGAACCCAGCTCACAAACAACTTTAATGGGTGAATAGGCCAACCCTTGGAACAGCCCCGGGTGGCGAAGAGCCGACATCGAGGTGCCAAACCTTTACATCGATGTGAGCTCTTGGGGAAGATCAACCTGTTATCCCTAGAGTAACTTTTATATATTGAGCGACGACCCTTCCACTCGGCATCGTCGGATCACTAGGTCAGACTTCTGTCCCTGCTCGACGGGTGGGTCTTGCAATCAAGCTCCCTTCTACCTTTGCACTCTAGGGCCAATCTCAGCATGGCTAAAGGAAACGTTTGCACGCCTCTATTACCTTTTGGAAAGCCTACGCCCCATAGAAACTGTCTTATCCCTTGGCTCGTAGGTCCTGGCAAAAAGTTAGAATTCTAGCTCTTTTAAAGTGATTTTTTTTCTCTGATTGAACCAGTTGAACTTCTGAACTTCTAAATTTTTTTCTAAGCCAGTTCGATTTATGGTCCGGATGTAATTGGTTAAAACATCATTTTTCAGCCACTCTCTTTTCACAAATAAGGGCCTGGCCCATTTTTGTTCTAATCTCTTACCCCACTTTTGGAATGCTCTGTCCACCGTCCTTCTCTCCTTCCACTGGCCCCCTTCACCGGAATCGTGTCTGCGCTCAGCAGTGCCTGTGCTTCATATATTGGTTCGCCGACAACAGAAGCTCGCCGGTCGCCACAAAAGAGTTCGATTCGGGAGGTTCTGGTGAGGCTTGCCGGTGCATGCGAAGCTCACTGCTCTGTCGCCAGCCCCTCCTCCTATTCTTCCACTGACCTCCGTTCCTTCTCTTGTCGCACGGGGGGAATCTTGTTCTGCAGCCACCATCGCCGCCCTCTCCGCTGCCACAACTGTCTCCGCCGCCCTCGGACTTGTGGTTCTGGCGGTTGAGGTGGTGGTCGAACATCCTTCACACGCCGGCTGGGGGGAGTTTCCTCAGCCGCTTCCCTCTTCACGACATCTCCGCCGCGACTGTCGTAGCTTCCTCAGTGTCCGGTGGTTCTGGCGGTGGGAGCTGGTTCAGCTTGTGTGAGAATCACCGGTGGTTCCGGAGGCTCCAGCTGCTCCGGCAACGCAAGTTTTTGTGGTTTTAGGCATTTAAGGCCATTTGTTGCTGCACAACTAGTGATTGAAACATTGACGATGGAAGCTATGGTGAAAAAGTTTCAGGGAAAATTCAGAAAGGTTAGGGAACAATTAAATCGATGGGATGAGCTTCAATCTTGCTTAGTTTCACAGTTTAGGAATGCTTCCCATATCATTGACAGGTTGCAGGTAATTTAACCACTGTTTTGCATTATGCAAATTTATAAATATAAAAAAAAATCGTCTTTATTGCATTGACAATGTTTTGGTTCTGAAATTACTTGGGGGTTTAAGTAACTGGTACAATTATGAACAGGTGCTTCAGAATTCCAAAAGTTATGGTGGTCTAAGATGTGACAGCAATGTTAGAGATGCTCTTTTGGTAAATCAGATTAAATCTTTGGATAACATTTTGGTTTCCATGAGAAGTACTTTGTAAGTTTCTATTTTATATGTAGATTATTATTATGTCCCTGGTCTTCAATCCCAAAATCTCCATGACAAGGGATCTTAGTCATGTACAATGTTAAGGCATTTTCTTTTGTTTTATTTTTGAGTGAATGACGTGTACTTATAGCAAGGAGAAGTACCAAGATGTTTGGTTAAGGCAACTTAGGGTGTGCTTGTGAGATGGGTTTAAGACAGGAGGGAAGGGAAAGATTTTGAGGGGTTTGGTTGTGTTTGTGAGTTGCATTGATGAAGAGGGAAGTGTTTGAGGGTTTTTTAAAACCCTTCAAAATTCTCATTTTCAAGTTGGAGATTTGCAGGTTACAAACAAGGGGAGGTTATCTCCTTCAAGTCCCTCCCTTCCCTCTCCCTATCTTTCCCTCCAAGACCTTCCTCTCCTCTTTCCTCCAAACTCCCAAACAAAGCTTGAGGGGTGTGGTTGTGTCTGGGAGTTGCATTGGTGGTGAGGGGAGGTGTTTGAGAGTTTTTCAAAACCCTCAAAATTTTCCAAACTCAACATTTTTCAAGTTCCCATATTTGGGGAATTTTGAAACTTCCAAACAAGGGAGGACTATCTCCTCCAAGTCCCTCCCTTATCTCCCCCTTTCTTCTCCTCCAAAATATTCCTCTTTCCTCCCTTTCAAACTCCTAAACAAAGATTAAGTGTATGTATGTGAGTTGAATTTTGGAGGGAAATAGAGGGTAATAAAGGGTTTATAGTGTAAAGCTAAATTTTTTTATTATCTTACACAAGTCCTCCATTCCTCACCCTTCCCCTCCAAAATCCAGACTCACAAACATACCCATTGGAAACAGCTACTCATCTTTGAGGATTCTCTTCTGAAATAACTTGCTGTCCTGTGCTTTGTGTAAATTGTAAAATACACAATATGTTTTCACATAATCATTTGAATTGAGAATAAATGTATATGGCTGAAGATTGTGCCTTGACAGTCCACATAATGGTTCTATATATACTAGAGTCAGCATTAATTTCAAATATATACAGTCCTAGTGAAATCAGAAAAGAAGTCCTATGATTGTTCCTAATTGATACTTCCATATGTATGTGATGTGTTATCATATATACATCATAAGGTAAGATATATCTAGAGAATTCTGACAATTTGTATGTTTATTTTGGGTTTTTCAATACTGGAAGTTTTTTTAATATTTATTAAATACAAAGATGCAATCAATTTAATTTTTTAGAAGTTTCTACCAAACATTTCTTTGAGAGTATAATTCAAAATTAGCTTCTTGAGACAAACTTTTGCCTAAAGCTATTGAAAATAATTGACAATATCAAATTTAGCTTTAAGATGCTATATATGTCCAAAATAAAAGTCACATATAACAATTATTTACACAATTTAAAGTTGCTATATCAATGAAAAAAAGGGTTGATATTTGCCATCATGTTGATTATATGTTAGTTGAGACATTGGTTTTCTACAATTTTCTTAGTTTCTATCTAGAATTTATCCTTCCCCTACTGCTCTTAATGAAAATGAAGTGTTTCTTTGTTCAACTTTTACAATCAAGGTTATAAAGTTTTTCATGATCTTTTACATGACAATGAATTGTTTTTAGTGATTTGTTTCCTGGATTTTTTTTTTGTTGAATTTTCAGGGAAGAATTCCATCATATTGTTTTATTTCTTGAGAAAACTCATCGTGATGGTAGACAAATGGTGAAAGGTAGCTCTTCCCACCCAATCATGAAGCAACTGCAGCAACGAGTTGGCATTAAACCTAGTCTCATTGATTGCTTGGATGGCCTATTGTTTCTTCATGATATACATCACTCCGAGTAAGGAATAATGCTTGGGACTTTTTCTCATTTTGTGCTTTTATACCATCCAGAAATGTGTTAATATGACTGACATGAGTTTAGTGCCTAACTTTAATAAATAAAACTTCAATGGAAAATATTTTAATACATATTGTGGTGTATAAATATGTTTCACATTGCACTCAAACCTAGAGGGCTTACTAGCGGTCTTTTAGAGTTATGAGAACTAGAGATTTTGCGTGCGGATAAGGTTTTCAAAATGAAGATGTCAATGGCAGTGAGAACTAAGAAGTGTTGTGGCTGAAAGCTGACTGATTGTTATCAGTTTCATTGTTGGGGGAGAAGCTTTTTAAGAACTAAGAAAAGTAAGGTCTATTTGGTATTTTGGTTTCAAAATACTTTTTCAATTTTCTATCAGTTTTCCTTTTTTAGGATTCTGTTAAGGAAATGATGAAAATGAAAAATGCGAATTTGTAATTTTCACCTTTTCTTTTATAATGAAAATTGTTTTCTGAAACCAAAGTGATCCTAAGGCTAAATTTGGTGAGGTGAATAAGATAGGACAAGACAAAAATGCATAGAGACAGAGCAGACAAAGACACAAAAATATAAAATCTTGTATCATCTTTGGATTAGTGTATAAGAACGTTGATTCTCACAGCACAAAACCACATTTATTGAATTAAAAGTTTTGTTAAATAGTTAATGCTTCTTCTTTTCCTTTTGAAACAGGTATCTGTTGAAATCAGCAATTATCTCAGAACTATCAGCCATTGCCTTAAAGCCCAGGTATAAATCTGTCAGTGCTATATTGCTAGAATCTAGCCTTTTAAATGTCATAAAAAGTTATCCTCCAACTGTCCAGGCGCTTGGAGGACTTGACCCAAAAAAGGCTTGTGGATGACAACCTAAAAAAATAAAGTGAGAGAACTTTCGTAACCAGCCATGAAAGAGAGACATCTGTTTTCCACATTCAAACCTGCTTGTCTTCTGTTAATCAACTTAACCCTTTAAACTAGAAATAGCCTTAATAAAAAACAAGTGGTACAAACATTCATGAAGGCATCACTGCCCTCTGAAAAGAGAACCATATCATTTGTGAAATGTAGATGTTAAGCCTTAACTTCCCCTTGACCAACTTTTACATACCTAATATGAGCTTCCTAGCACTGTTCCTAATAAACGACTTGACTTCCTCTTGCCTAACTCATTATTTTCTATTTTTCTTATTGGAGATATATGTCTACCATTTATAATCATAGAAAATTAGCAGTTGATATTTGATACTACCTGAAATCAAACTTCTCCATCCGACATCAAATTCATTAATCATAACTATTTAGATCCTTATCTTGGAAACCCAACACATGTGATTGTTTGCTTATCAAAATCCAACCCAAAAACCAAGCTGAACTTTATCTATTTTTAACTTTTTCCATTACCGTGTTCATCATTAGTGTTAACAATGGGAAAATGATAGAAAGAGTATAGTGAGTATGAACTGTGTGAATTACTTCATAGAGAGGCTCATTATATAGGATGAAGAGGTGAATTTAAAAATACAAACATAATCATTGTATTCTATTCTGTCCTATCTTATCTTTACATTATCCTTACATTATTAAAGCATAATAATTGTATCCTAACATTATTAAACTTGGCTCCAAGTAACCCGACTTCTTCTAGGATGTCCATAGTATATTTTCTTTGTGAATGGACGATGCCATCTTTGCTTTGTGTAGCTTCAGTGACCAAGAAGTTACAGAGGGTTCCAAGGTCTTTGGTCTGGAACTGGTGACATACATGTTGTTTAAGACGAGCTATATTGTTATTATCACTGCAGAAATGACAATATCATCAACATATACAATAAGATATATGGATCCTCAAGGAGTGTGGTGGTTAAATATAGATCGATCTTGTTCACTTTGAATCATGCCAAATTGTTGGACCATAGTAAAGAATCTACCAAACCAAGCACAAGGGGACTGCCTAAGACCATAAATTGATTTGCGGAGTCGACAAACAACGCTAGACTCCCCCTGAGAAACAAACCTAGGTGGTTGTTGCATATATATCTCGTTAGTCAGATTCCCATGGAGAAAAACATTTTTGATATCCAACTGGTTAAGTGGCCATTGACGCATAGCAGCCATAGCAAGAAAGAGTCGATAGATGCCATCTTGGCCAGAGGAGAGAAAGTGTCATCGTAATTGAGGCCAAAAATTTGGGTATAGCCTTTGACAACAAGCAAGCCTTGAGAAGATCAACAACGCCATTCGGGACAACTTTCATAGTATAATCCATTGATAACCAACCACAAATTTGCTCGGTGGAAGAGAGACCAGGTCTCGAGTACCACCATTCTAAAGAGCACACATTTCATCAAGAATAGCTTGTCTCCACCTGGGATGAGATAAGGCTTCACCTCGTATTTTAGGTATAGAAACGGAAGACAAAGACAACAAACAAGCATAATATAACAGAACAACTAGATAAACAGGGTTAGAAGAATAGAATCAGTAGTAGAGAGGGGAAGAAAAGAGAAAGGAATAGAATAGAGAGTAGAGGTAAGAGAGATAGGAGCACACTGGATAAAAGCAGAGGAAGGATTATTCAACGTGAATATCCCTCAGGTCTGCTGTGATTGTATATTTCCTGTAATTGAAAAGTATGAAGGTATGACGTATGAAGAAAAGGAAAACAAGTAATCGTCTAGCTGCTTTCGAGAGACTAAACTCTCTCCCCCAAATTCCCACTCTACTATTTCCTTGCCTTTTTTCCTATTGCATCTTTCTATTTATATCACTCTTGCTGTAACAAACTTCACTTCACTCACCCTCCACTCATGTTCCTTTCCACTCAATCAGTTATTTTTCTCAACCATCCTCCTATAAGTGTAAGTGTAAGGAGTAATTTTCCCACTCTGGCCTTGCTCTCCCTGACTTGGGGTTGTTACACATAATGTCATGGAGGCACACAGTGGTAACTTAAGGTAACATAATTAGGAGAAGGATTACAGGTAGAATGTTTACCTTTGCGGAGGGCAATAGGGAGATCACACTAAGGAGACAAGGCTGAATTCGGTAATGGAGTTGGCAGAGGAGGTGAGTTCATAGTTGCTTGAGTCCAATTTGAAGGAGTTTCTACAATAGATGATGGTTGGGGGTCAGGTGCAGCTGTTGGTAGGGTGTGAGGCTGACGATGATAGACTTGTGTATAAGATGGATGAGGAGAAAATAGAAGTGTTGGACTAGGGGAGAGAGGGGTATTAGGTGTAGGAGCCATAGGTAAAGGAGGTAGATGTGATTCATCTGTGATGGGAATAGGGAGTGGAGGAGTGGAACTGAAAAAGGGAACGTCGTAAAAAAAGTGACATCAACAAATACAAAGTATTAATGTAAAGTGGGAGACAAAAACGATAATCCTTTAGAGCGATCGAGCTGAGAGTTTGTCAAAACTTGGGGAAAGGTTATGGACAAAACAAGTGGACCCAAAGACATGAGGAGAAAGAGTGTGTATGAGAATTTGTGGAAACAAAACAGAGTGTGGTGATTGCTGATTCAAAACTAAAGAAGGCATGCGATTAATTAGATAACATGTAGAAAGGACATCATCTCCCCCAAAACAAGAAAGAACATGTGGATGTAGAAGAAGAGTGCGAGTAGTTTTAACCTAATGACGTTTTTTCCGTTCAACAATCCCATTTTCTTGAGGGGTGTGGGCGCATGATGTTTGATGAAGGACACCATGGGAGACCATAAAATTTTGAAAGTTATGAGACTATCTTTCAAAACGACCATGGGAACTGTTAGTTAACAAAGATGAAGAAAACGACCATAAAATGCCGGACAGACATTACTGAATTTGTCATGTAATATCTTCATAATGCTTACTTTCATTTGGCAATGCTTAATAATTGCCATTTTTATATGGTTATTTCGATGCTATTGAACTTGTTTTATTTTATTCTGCAGCTGTTTTGTGCTCACTCTTTGTTAACTGCTTTACCTTTGCAGAGTCAGTGATCTTGGTGCTTTACAACAACTCCTGGTTGATCAACCAAATCTCCTTAGTGAGGAAGGTATGCAAGAATCACCATGGGTAGAAATGATGTTTAGATGGTTAACAATAAAAATGGTAGTCTCCTGGTCAACACCCTTAAATGCTTTAAGTATCAAACATTTATTGGTATGAAATCTAACCCCCCAATGTTTGCACTAATTAATTTTGATGGTAAAAGAATACAGATGCATACGCATTATCCAATTCATTTACTAAAATGCTTAAGGAAAAAGGAAACCCCAACATGAAATGTGGTCACCCTTTTTTTTCCCTTTTAAAAACAAAGAAACCATGGTAACATGTCATAAAGATACCATTTAGCCAAAATTTGAATTAGGTTTCAAGATTTGCATAAAAATGATGATCCCAGATCTCGGTTCTTAACCCCAGATTTAGCATGCTGCCTAACTTCAAAAACCAGAGGAGGATATCATATATGTTAGAGATAAAGAAAGAATATCTTTATTTCTAACAATATGCAAAAATATGGTAAAATGTCCAAATTGTAGTCACCTTAATTTACAAGGCCAAACAATAAGGCTATATTGAAGTGGAGGAGGCCTTGAGACGAATGGAGAATAAGAGACAAGTAGGTCTTGATAATATTCCTATTGAGGGTTTGGAAATGCCTAGGAGAAAAATGTATAAAATGGCTTACCGAGCTTTCTAAAGAGATTTTAAGGTCAAAGAGGATGTTAGATGAGTGGAGAAAGAACATCTTAATTCCTATTTATAAAATCAAGGGGGATATACAAACATGTGCAAATTATTGAGGGACTAAGCTTTTGAGTCATACCATGAAGCTATGGGAGAGGATTATGGAGCTAAGACTAAGATGGGGAACTGATATTACGGAGAACCAATTTGACTTCATGTTTGGAAGGTCAAAAATGGAAGCGATTTATTTGTTAAAGAAAGTTGATGGGGAGATATCGAATAGATCAAAAGGATTTACATATGGTCTTCATTGATTTGGAAAAACATATGAAAGGGTGCCAAGGGAAGTTCAATGGAAAGCCTTGGAAAAGATGAGAGTTCGGATAATCGATCCAACATATGAATGATGACTTAGCTTAAGTGCATTAGACGGAGAAACGGAGGATTTTCCTATATGTATAGGAGTATATGACTAGACCAGTGGTTAATCTTGAGCCCATAATTTTTTCCCTATTGTATTGAATTTGTTTACTAGATATATTCAAGACTCAGTGTCATGGTGTATGCTTTTTACTAGACATACTTTTTTGGTCAGCTTTTTTGCTTATTGTCGTTGCATAGTTTGACAATTTTTTTTCTTTTTTTATCAAGATAACTTCTCACAGGACATTATGTTTTTCTTTTAGAAATTTTTATGCTAAGGAGATTATCGAGTTAGTCTCTCCTCTGCCTTGATTCTATTCATTTTTGTGAATTTACTTTTTGTTTTTGAATTCTTTCATAATAGAAAGATTCCCCTTGGATAGATCCATGTTTTCCTGCTAAAATCCCTATCCGAAAACATCCTGCATAAGTGACTAAGATTTTCTAATGATTTAATAATAAATAAATAGATTATAGCATAAAAATGTTCTTGCCCAAAGTAGCTCAAAGTTAAACCTTTATACTATTGTCATTCCTTATATCTTACTTTTCGGTGCAGTTCAATATGTATTTGACATCTAGATTATAGTATAAAAATGTTCTTGCCCCAAGTAGCTCAAAGTTAAGCCTGTATGCTATTGTCATTTCTTATATCTTCACTTTTTTGTGCAGTTCAATATGTATTTGACATCATATTTGCTGAAGAACTATGCTGATGACCCTCTCTGTTAAGGATATTGACTTTTTACCTGGGGATGCTTGAGCTGTTGCACATCAATGGAGGCTTTTTATTCTACTGGTATGATTAGAGCAACATGTTCTCTAGTTTTGGCCATGTTGAACTTTAAAGTGATAGCTACATGATTGGAGCAATATGATTTTTGATGTATTCTCATTGATCAATTAATTTGAGGTTTTGACCTGGTTGCAACATTGAGCAATGTGTTGTTGCTCTACTGATCTTATTCTGATAGTCATTCAACTTTGAAATATATTTTGTTCTTAATTATCTTAATAAATTTATGTTATGTCTTGGCAATAAGATGGAGAACAATTTATTTTGCTTAATTCTTTTATCGAAAAAATAATTTCTTATGTCTGTGGTTCCTACTTGAGTATTCAGGTCTCTATTCTGCCCCCATGATCTTCATCATGCTCTTCATAGCTTTTGACACGTTAAGTTCTACCTTCACCTAACACACATGATCGGGATGCATAGAGATGAAATGGTGAATGCAGCCTCAAATTTTACTCTCTCTCTCTCTCTTTTAAGTTTAGATTGAGGAGAAAACTGGTTCATGACATGTTTTAAGACTCATTGAACACTTATAAAGATTTCTTAAAATTAATATGATTATCGATCCCAAGTTATGTCAGTGCAAGAGCGGAAGATTGACTGGATGAGTTAATCTATTTGAATTCACTTGTTTTCTTTACTTGATATTTCCTATTTTTCTACTTTCTCTTTGCACATTCCTTCTTTTGGTCCATATATTTTGTTTTCTCCCTAATTTAAACCTAATTTTTTTGAGTATTCTTTGTCAAAAACATATTTTTTAATCATATATGATGTGCCAACAAACACATTATCGTAGATAGTGTTTATATAATGACACTTTAAACACGATATAGTATTAAAAATTTATCATGTATAAATCTATCCGCCCTTATCCTATCTAGCATGTCAAACAAGTCCTAATTAATTTTAGCTATTAAATATGAATAAAATAGGAAGAAAAATAGTATGAAACAACTTATGAAATGAAAAAAAAATCTCTAACTCTCAGTGTATCCAAGAAATTGGTAGGGATAATTGATGTATCTAGCAGACTCTACATTTAAAATAAAGATAGGTTCAGCTTGTTAGTATATTTGATATCCTAACATAACTCCATTTTACTAAGTTGAAGTTCTGAAGTGATATTGGCGAAGAGAAAACTATGTTATATGGTTGTTATTTGATGGATTGAAGCTTTAACTTAAGCTTCGTGATCCACAATCCATCGTACTTACTTTTGTTGTTTCCTCCTTTTGTTTTGCATTGTTGGATCAACAGAACTTTTCACTTCCCACCTTCTTCTAATTCTGAAGAGTCCCTTGTATTAATATCATCACCATCTGGCTTAGAAGAGCTAGAAAGGGAAAGGGTACGTTCTCTCTGCAAAATGTTGCAATTGCAGCCTTCGGCTATATGACTTAAGGCTTTGGCTACCTATAGTTAGGTACACAAAAGCCAAATTAGAAGTTAAGATATTGCCATGTGAACATGTGTAGTTAAATTGTGTAGAATAAATTGAAATCATCTAAAATAATGAATCACCAAATTGATTGAAAAATATTAAATGCGTCAGAAATGCATCGAAAATCTTCGCATTTCTACCAGTGAAATTAAATTGATGTCTCAACTCTCAAAAATCTTTCACCACTAGATTGAAGTTTGAATGGAGCAAATTAAATAACTATAACCATTGATGCAAAATTGTTACTGTCATAGTCAGATAGCATCAAAACCTGCTGGTATAGACTTACCGTGCTCATATCCAATCGGTTGTGAGGGTCCTTGTTGAGGCAATTTCCAGCAAGACGACTCATCCAATAAAGCTGATGGCAATCATGGGATTCCATCGTCCTTCCATCAATAAGTGATTGGCATTTCCCTTCTCTTAATAGTGGTCTCGCCTGCATCAATAATCATGCCTAACGCTTCATTTGCTCTTGTTACTTATGAGTCCTAAAATGATTTGGTATTTGTACTCTTACCCATCCTACTAGTCCTTTTTCTCCAAGCCGTTTGTCTGAGGTGCTGATTCCCGTTATTAGCTGCAGCAGAACCACCCCAAAAGAGTAAACATCTGTTTTAATTGATACTTCACCAAACTCTGCATATTCTGGTGCACAGTATGCCAGATTTCCAACGCATTCTGTGGAGTATGAGGAATCTCCACTCACTGTTCTAGCCAATCCAAAATCTCCCAGCTGACGGAACAAACCAGAGAATTAAACTACTTGATCAGGTAATGTGTCACTTGGAAGCAAATTACAGTGAATTATAAGATCTTGTTGAGTTGTAAGAAAATTTGCTTTTGATGCTGCACTGCATGCTGTTTCTTAATAATCCATACCATAATAAGTGGAAGCCTAAATGGTGCATATATATGATTGGAGGCTGGCATTCTGTAGAGTCTGGATAAAACATTATATATTAAGCTACATAGCCTAAAAAAAATAGTTCTAAACCATAATGCCATTAGAAATTTCTTAATTTAATTGACATTCAAAATAACTTTTGTTTTTTTTGTAAACCTCATTTGGTCTAAGGTTAATGTGAGAGATAAAATAATTTATCAAGATATGAAAATGACAATGTGACTACTCTAGATTTTATGTGATGAATAAAATAGTCTCTTAAGATATAAAGTGACAAGTTGAGGATAAACTAGTCCCTCAAAATTGAAAATTAAGGACAAATTGAAAGATCATGTTGTCCTAAAGTTTCAATTTTAAAGAATCATGTTATCGTATCTTGAGGGATCACTTTAGAGAACTTATTACTGTCTGTTTGGTTACTCATCAAAATCACGTTGAGTTTGTTAAAAGTGGGTTGAAGAAAAGCAAATATGTTTGTTTTGTAAATTTACTTCTAGAAAAAGTCCATCACTTTGAAAATAATTGATTCTAATGGAAACTAAAATTATTAGTTTTTACTTTTATTATCTCACAACAACCCTCTCAAATCCATTTTTTTAACATCTTTTCCAAATACAAATCAATTTTTTTTACATCAATTATTTTAAACACAATTCTTTCAACATCAATTATTTTAAAAGCAATTCTACCAAAATCTAAACCAAATGGACTCTTAGTCCCTCATGTTTATTTTAAGACATCTGACAGTACACTGGTGCAGATTGTATTGTTACCAGCACTTGATAATCATGTGTAAGAAGAATATTGTTAGGAGTCATGTCTCTGTGTACGATGTTGTTCTCGTGCAGATATAGCAAGCCTTTGGCAGTTCCCTTTGCTACTTTCACCCTATCTTGCCAACAAAATGGTATACGACAGTGTCCTGCATCATAGCCACCAAATCATCATTTTAAGGAAACATTAGCAGACAAAATCATTCATTCATTCATTTAAAATTTCTACTAAACAACCTCAAAATATATCTCTCTCAAATTTGACAAATTGGTTCTTTCAAAATCAATTTATTTCCTACCAACTAAAGATATCCAACAAATTAATATTTCCATATAACGATCAAGTTAATAATTTTCATGAATTTTGATGGACTAACTTGTTTGACGTTTTAACTTGAGAGAGATAAATTTTGAACTTTCGTTTATGAGAGACTACTTTAACTCATGATAATTTTTTACAGGGACGAATTTGAACGTTTTTATCCGAGATATTTTCAATACTTGATAAATGTTGGTCAAGTGAACCATTGCAGACATATTCATAGACAAGAAGCCTATGATTCCCTTCTGAACATGATCCCAATAACATGACTACATTCTCATGTCTCGCTCTGCCAAGTGCTTCAATTTCAGATCTGAATTCTTCCTCTCCTTGGGAGCTTTCACATACATTATTATGTCGCTTAACAGCAATTTTCTGTCCATGAACCTCTCCTCTGTAGACAGAACCGAAGCCACCTTCTGACACAAAGTTCTGTGGGGAAAACCCCTGTGTGGCAGAATATAGCTCTGCATATGTGAACTCTCTCTTCAATTCAAACTTTGGTCTCTTGTTCATGCATACAGAGCAAATTGAGGAATGATCAGCTTGATTTTCTTGTTGAAGTTCTGGTGTGCCTGAATAAGACATTTTTTTGTTTGATTTGTCTCTTCACTCAGGGAAAGGGAATAATTATTTATTTGACACAATAATAATGTGCTCTTGCTATGTATGCAATGGCCTCCATTTGTAGGATTCTATATCTCTCTTGTAATTGCAGCCCTAGGCCTTGGTTAGAGGAGTTGTGTTACTTGCTAAACCATAATACTCTCCTATGCGTGTCGGAGACGTTGACACACCGGATTCTTCTTTGATATACACGACAGACATGTCGCTATGTCGGTCTCGTATTCTATTCCGCCGTCCATTTTTTAAAGTTTCGGCGATCATGACATAGATCGGACATATTTAACTAAAATATGAGATAATCTTAACAAATATATTTGATAATTTTGTTATTGTGAAATAATTGTTTTTATTTCATGTAAAATATATTTATTTTTATATTATAGTAGAGATAAATTTTTAATTTTATGCAAAAATATATTTATTTTATGTTATATTAGAGATCATTATATTTTATATCTTATCATACAATATATCTTCACTATCTTATCGTGTCATGTCATATATTTTTTCATTCCATTCAATTATAATCTTAGATAAAATGTGAATATCATTTAAATAAGATTCACATATTATTTAATGATAATAAGATATGAGTTTACGGAAAATCTAAGAACAAATAACATTTCTCTTGTTGATTAGAATAGATTATGCGTGGCACTAGGATTCCAAGGGATGCTTAGTTGACGAGCAAAACTAAGGATCCAGATCCAAGGGATTTCTGCTTTTATATGCAAGATGCTTAGCTTGTAAAGAATAGAATATATCTTGACATTGTCTAAATTAAATTGTTTAAAGTTATTGGTTACGGTTACGGTTATGATTAGGAATATTCAAAGCCTTGTTATTATAATTAGGTCGGCGATATTATATTCCATATTAATAATGTTTGTCGTACAATAAAAATACGTTCAACTAGCATTCAATGTGTGTTATACATGATACAGAATGTGTGCTATACGTACGTGTGCTATACATATAGCACACATTACGTATTATGTAATAGTACACATTAGATACTAGTTGAATGTATTACGTATTCCGTATTACGATAAGCATTGTTGTATTCCATATACTTCTACTCCTCTGCAAAATTACGTTAACCTATTTACCATTTACAAAAAATTATGCCAATTTTTTATGAGATGTAGGAATAGTAGGAGAAAGAAGAAGTTGATGGTACCTTCCAACAATGCGGCAGGTAACATTAATGTTGAATCAGGTGTGCATGAGTTTAAATGAAATTCATCTCTTGGAATGTGCGGGGGTTGGGTGCAAGGGTAAAGAAGGAGATGGTAAAGAAAGTTATTAGAGAGAAAAAAGCTGATTTTGTTAGTTTGGTTGAATCTAAGTGTGAGGCTGTCACACAAAGTGTGGTTCTTAGATTATGGGGTGGTAGTAATGTACAATGGCAGTTTGTGCCGTCTGAAAATTCTACAGGGGGAATTTTGTGTATGTGGGAGGGTAATCTATTTACTAGCTATAGCTGCTCAATGGGTAAAAGGTGGTTAGCAGTAACTGGCGTGCTTGCTGAAAATAACTTCCGGTGTGCAATTTGTGTGGTGTATGGAACTCATGATAGGGAAGGTAAATTAGCTCTGTGGAATGAGTTGGAGAATTACAGAAATGAGTGTGGTGTACCCACTATTTTTATGGGGGATTTCAATGAAATTCTCTCGATGGATGATAGAATGGGGTGTTCTAGTATCTCATGTTGTAGTGTTGAGTTTAGAGAATGGGTGGATCGTATGCAGCTGTTCGAACTTCCTTTATTAGGAAGGCGCTTTACTTGGTTTGGAGGCAGGTCATGCAGTAGAATAGATAGGGTGTTCATAGATGGTGAGTGGCAAGAGGCGTTTAAGGACATTAAGTTGAGAGGACTTCCCCGAGCTTTGTCTGACCATTGCCCCTTATTGGTGGAAAATGTGGTTCTAGACTGGGGACCGAAACCATTTCGGAGTATGGATGCTTGGTTTTCTCATAAAGGTTTTCCCGAATTGATTAGTAAGGAGTGGGATACAGCGGGGAATGGGGGCTTCTTGGAGAAACTGCGTGCTATTAAAGGGCCTATTAGAAGCTGGAACAACGAGTGTTTTGGCAATATTGACTCGAATATTTCTAGGACTGAGGCGGAAATTGCTGAGGTTGATGCTATGTTGTCCATTAGTATTAATGGGGAGGTGGAGGGGTTAGTTGAAAGCAGGAACAAGCTCAAATCTGACCTGGAGGTATGGTACAAGAGGAGAGAGTGCTACTGGAAACAAATTGCTAGGTCCAATTTTGCCAGGAAGATTGACCGCAATTCCAAGCTCTTTCATGCAATTGCGAAAGAAAAGCAGAGGAGAAAAATGGTCGAATCCTTGACCATTAAGGGGAGGAGGTTCCATGGGGCAAAAGGTGTTACAAGAGGATTAAGGAACTATTTTAAAGAACTATACACTGAAGAGCTCTTTTTGAAAATCAGGTTTGATCAATCTCTAGTCAACAAGATCTCACCTGCAGAGGCGAATATGATCGAATCCTTACCTTCAGCGGACGAAATTAAAGCTGCAGTTTGGAATTGTGATCCGTCCAAATCCCCGGGACCGGATGGCTTCAACCTAAATTTCATTCGAAAAATGTGGAGTAAGATTGGAGCTGATTTTGTGAAGGAGGTTCTGTTATTTTTCGAAACCGGTGTTTTACCAAACGGTGCAAATATGGCATGGGTGACTCTGATACAAAAAGTGGAGAATTCGATGGACATTAAGGATCTTAGACCCATCAGTATGGTGGGTTGTCTTTATAAAGTTATTTCAAAAGTGCTTGCGGCCAGACTAAAGCCGCTTATGCCAAGTCTTGTAGGAGAGGTGCAAAGTGCATTTGTTGAAGGCAGAAAAATTGTTGATGGTGCCTTGATTGCTTGTGAAACTTTACATTGGTTGAAAGCAAAGAAGAGGTCAGCCTTCTTGATAAAACTTGATTTTGAAAAAGCCTATGATAGGGTCAGGTGGAGTTTTATAGACTTGGTGTTACAAAATATGGGTTTCGGATCAAAATGGAGGTCGTGGATTAGTAAGTGTGTTACCTCTTCGTCTATGTCTATTATTGTTAATGGGGTCCCTTCGAACCCGTTTAGAATGGAGCGTGGTCTAAGACAAGGGGACCCCATTTCTCCTTTCCTCTTTGTGTTGGTTACTGAGGTGTTAAATAGTATGCTAAAGAGATTATATGATAAAGGCTATATCAAGGCTTTAGAGGTGGGTAGGGAGAAGATAACCATGTCTCACCTCCAATATGCTGATGACACTATCCTTTTCTGTCCTTGTGATGTGGAGACCATTGCAAACTATAGAAGATTATTGGAAGGTTTTGAGTTGATGACAGGACTTAGAATTAATCTGGAGAAAACTGCTCTTATTTCTCTAAATTGTTGTCCGAGACTTACGAGGTTGGCTTGTAATATTTTGGGGTGTGGTGAAGCCAAGCTACCAATTAAGTATCTTGGCATCCCTTTGGGGGCCAGCCCTAGGAGGGTCCAAACTTGGCAGCCTATCATTCAAAAGGTGGAAAGGAAGCTTAAAAGTTGGCGTGGAAAATTTTTATCTAAAGCTGGCAGATTAGTGTTAATCAAATCAGTTATTAATAGCATCCCTATGCATTACCTTAGTTTGTTTAAAATGCCCAAGGTAGTTGCGAAGAAATTGATTTCTCTTCAATCAAGTTTCTTCTGGAGTAAACTAGAAGGTGGTCGAGGTTTACCATTGATTAGATGGGAGATAATTCAAAGACCCCGCAAGTTTGGTGACCTTGGGGTTGGAGATTTGGCGATTAAGAATGCAGCTCTATTGTTAAAATGGTGGTGACGCTTTTCGACTGAAAAAGATCCATTTTGGAAAAGAATAGTATGTTCTGTTAATGGGCTGGTCAGTGGCTTACCACTAGCGGGTCAAGTTGGGGCTGGCGGTTGTAGAGGTGGACCTTGGTCGAACATCCTGAATCTCAAATGGGCTAACTGTGAATTGCAGCAATTGTTTTTTAATGGCCTAAGGTTGGTTGTAGGGAATGGAAATTGTGTTAAGTTCTGGCATGATAATTGGCTCGATGGTAGGTGTATTAAGAATGTCTTTCCTAGACTTTTTAATGTGTCTACTCAAAAGGATTGCTTTGTTTCGAATTGTGGCTTTTGGGACGGATGTACTTGGGCGCGGACTTTTCACTGGAGGAGAGAATTGTTTGACTATGAAAAATGGATGCTCAATGATTTGCTGAAATTGTTAGACAAAACAAGCTTACAGGGAGATCAGGCAGACCGATATTCTTGGAATTATGACAGATCTGGGACATTTTCTATTAAATCCTTTATTAAGGTTTTTTATGAGAAAAAAGCTGAAGAGTTGGAACTAGGGGCGTATAGCTTTGCAAAATCACTCTGGATGGGTATTGTTCCTCCTAGAGTTGAACTCTTGGGGTGGTTCACTATTCTTGAAAAACTGAATACGAAAGATAGACTGTGCAATTTGGGAATGCTTTTACCTGGGCAGAATGTGTGCTCTTTCTGTCAGGAGGAGGTTGAAAATGTCTCGCATTTGTTCTTCCATTGTAGCTTTGCTGGCTCAATCTGGGGATTTTTGCTGGATAATTGGAGTGTATGTTGGACCTGGCCAAAGAGCCCTAAGGAGTGCTTTGAATGTTGGCAGAGAACCCCTGTTCCTAAATATTCAAAATTGATCTGGTATACTGTTTTCTTTGCTGTGTTATGGTGCATCTGGAGGGCAAGGAATGAGACAATCTTTAATAATAAAAGGACCACAAGAGTTGAGCTACTCAAGCAAGTCCTGTTTTGGGTGGATCGATGGGTGTCTGATAAAAGAAAAATATAGATGACTCACGCTACAGCTGTAGCATGGTGTGCTGTGAAGGAAGAACGTGTTGGTGTTGAAGGGACCTTCCTGGGCACGTGTTGATGTTGCTTACCATTGGTGATTGTTTATTCATGATATTATTTGTTTTTTGTTTTTTGGTGTCATACTAGCAAATGAGCTTGCTTTCATGTGGCTCTTTACTTGTGCTGCTTTGTCTTTTGTGTGGCTCTTGTACTTTGATTTTGATGTACCCTTGAATATAAATTGTGCAAGTGTCATTATCTCATATATGTTTAGTGCTCTTTTTCCTCAATAGGATAGTTATTTTTAGGCTAGGAGGTTTTTTAATGAGGCTAAACATATTTGAGGAACTTGCCACAAGTTATATTCTCCTTCCATGAGCTATCCGGATTAGATCCTCATATTTATTTATCGAAAAAAAAAAGAGATGTAGGTGATAATTAATACACTTATGTGATGTTGAAAACCCAAAAATATGACATTGAGTTTCTTATATAGAGAAATCAGTGTATGCATAACAAATTAGAGGATGTTATGTCCTCTGAAAAAATCAGTGTATAATTTTCCCATAAATATTATCACTTCTCACTTTCTTAGTAATGAAGAATAAAATTTTGGAAGCAGGCAAGCAGCAAGGTTGAACACAAAGACAAATTCCAAAGCAAGACGGTCTTTGTGATATGTATTATTATTTGGATGAAAAATAATGTTATTGGCAAAATCCTTAGAGCTACAATGTTCATTGACATCATCAAAGATTATGAGATATAAATTAGAATAACAATGTTGAAGAGTGAGGTCATATTGTAAAACTAAATAGAATTGTTCAAAAGGAAATTTAAACTTTTGACTAACATCTATCTTGTTCGATTGAGCGGTCTATATAACATGTGAGAGAATTAGGTTCATTTGGTGAATCCTCTACATCAATGAATGGGAACGAAATCCAGGATAAATTGAAAATTAAATATAAATGAAACGTTTTACCTCAATTCGACTTCCTGATATAATAATTAAGAGAATCATTCTATCTTATCTGCTTACACATAAATTTCTGAAAGAAATCCATAAAATTTTCTTTGCCGTTTTTGTTGTAGTGAATATATGTAATCACTTACAAAATGTTTATATGCGAAAAAATGTGAGTAAATGTTCAAAAAAAATTATGTATTTAATTATTTTTTGCAAAAGCTGACTATAATGTGTCCAATGTTTAATAAAATGTGCAATCAGTAAACAAAATGTAAATGCTTTCCTAAAAAAATATGAGAAACTTTTTAAAATAATGTGCATGAATCTAAAGATAAAATATGAGCTATTGTTTAGAAAAATATGTCTTAATAAAGATAAAATGTGAGCAGAATTTCAATATGTTTTGTAAGGGGAGGAATAAGTGCAAGGGCAGAACTTGTGCAACATGAATGTGTGAGAGTTAGTAAGAAAGTGTGTGGGCAACATGTTTTTTGGTCTAAGACTCTAATCACCTTATTTATGTAAGATGTAAAAACTGTACAAATATTTACATGGTACACTTACAAACACCTTAGCGTCATTGTATAGTGTATTGTAAATAGAACAAGGAAAAATAGTAAAATATTATTTTTATTTCTAGTTTTTTCTTCAGAAGATCATAAAAACAGAAAAAACATAAAAAAAAAAACAAACATACCCTTATTTGTATAGTATAATATTACATGTACACCATAAAATTAGTTATTATCAGTCACCATTTGTAATAATTCAATTTTTTAAAACTATTAATCCAACTTTTAAATATGTTTGATTAATTTATATGGTATTAAAAGTTGGATTAATAATTTTAAAAAATTAAAATATTGGAAATGGTGGCAAATGGTAAATGATTTTATGGTGTATACAAATTATTTCTCTATTTGTATAAAGGAATTAACTAAACTTAAAAATTCTTCAGTTGTCTACTCTGCCATCTTGTCATCCAGTAGCCTTTCTTTAGAGTTTAGAATTTCTACATTCCCTTCACTCTTCTGTGCTTCACAATGGATATTTGATTTATCATAAAGCCATATGCTTGAAGTACTTGAATTCATGGGCGGAATTGGAGGAGATGGGGGTTGTCTAACAAACATCTGCATCATCATTTGATGTTTGGTGCTTCTAGTTGGTGATGCAAATTCTGTGTTATGACTTTGTGACTCGCCTTCAGACTCATAACCTTGAATTTCTTCTTCATCAGCTTCATCATATTCTGATTCAATATAGGATGAATCTGATCTTGTAGGCGAATATTCCTTCATTTTGATATCACATGTACTTCCTTCGACTATGCCATTCAGAGCATTAACTACCTGTATTCAAATCCAAACCAGAGTAAAAAGGAGTACATCCGAATTTGGTCATTCATGCAATAGTACAATACAATATAAGAAAGAATAAATACTTCATTTCATTTGATACTGCAATATTAGCCTGAAGGAGAATATAGTCACTTAAATTATAAAAATAATAATATGAATTCTTAAGATTTAATATGATGAATAAAATAATTCCTTAAAATACGAAAGTAATAAATGGTACATATTTTAAAATTAATAAGATTAAAATTTTAAGATAATACGATCTCTCAAATTGAAAATTTAAAAAATTTAATAAATAATACTATCATAAATTCTCAATTTTAATAGTTTATACTATCATTTTCTTATCTAAAACGACTATTTTATCCATTATATTTTTTTTAGATAGTTATAAGTTATAAAACCCAACAAGCTTTTAGGAATTCAATAAACCCCAACAAGCTTTGCATCTGTCAGATTTCAACAACCCCTACAAAGCTTTGCAGTTATCATTAACCCTATTTTGCATCTCCTAACCTCTTTAAAAAAATCTTCTATCCTAAAAAATAACTAACATAGTAATACAAAAAAGTATTAGACGGAAGTAAAACAATAAATTTAAATATTATATTAAATATTACAATATCACATAATTATTGTATCTTGAGAGACTATTTTATCTCTCGTATTAATCTTAAAATACCAAATGAAATATTAACTCATATAAAAAATTCTTATATAGTCCGGCTCTAAAAATCTTCACAATCACAAATTCAGAATTACTTGTCTGTCCAAAACTTGGGGAAAAGATATACATATAGTAATTGAACACTTACCGCAACCATACTTAGTCTCTTCTGAGGGTCCCTGCTTAGACATTTCTCTGCTAATCGAACCATCCAAAATAGTTGAAGGATGTCAAGAGAATCGTTGATCCTTTCATCAACTAGATCTGAATAATTCCTCTCTCTTAACAGTGGCCTTGCCTACAAGATATTTGAACACAAAACGTTAATAATGATACTATTATTAAGGAAGATTGTTTGTCATAACATTGTGCTTGCCTCTGGCTTTTTTACCCCTTTAAATATCTTTTTATCAGATTGATTTTGAACAAAACACATCATTGGATTAAAATCCATATCATATAATAAGAATAAGAGTTACATGGATGCATTTTTATTTATGTTTAATTAATTTTTTTATGAAATTTGGTGCACATAATTTATTTTTATAATTAGTTATTATAATTCCATAGTTGGATAAAAAAAAAAACTTATTTTATAAAATCTTATAAGTGATATAATTTTAATTAAAATTACATTAGTGTCATTTGATATGACCTTAACTAGTCATTTCAGTCACAAATATTATTGATAGTATTTATGTACTTAAAAAATAAACCAAAACATAATTAAATTTAATAGAAATGAACTGACATTTGCATCTAAATGCCTCTTGATTGAAACATAAAAAAAAAAAAAAAACTCTCAAGGATTCTATTATTTATATATCTATATTATTATATATATAAATGAGATTCACAAAATATTAGTCACATTTGACCTTTAGAAATAAGAATTAAAAAAATAATAATTGCCTACAACAATATCATCCACTCTAATTCTGCTTTTTTTTTCCTCTCCATTTCTATATACTTAACTTTTATATTATTTCATTAAAAAAATAACTATCACTCTATTTTCTTAAAAATAATTCCATGAACTTTTATTCATTACTTATATAAATTCACCGATATAAATTAAAAATGCGACTTGTCATAATACTATATTGATATAAAACTGATACAGAAAACTAAGGAAAAAAGAACTGAAACATATTGATGCATAAATTGTAATTTCATGGTATCTAGATATTTACCCATCCCACAAGACTTCTGCCCCCAAGTCTTTTGTCTGTGGTTCTCATTCCAGTTATTAGTTGCAATAGCACCACTCCAAAAGAATACACATCAGTTTTAGTTGACACTTTGCCACATTCAGCATATTCTGGTGCCAAATACCCCAAAGTTCCAACCACTTCTGTTGAATGTATTGAGTCATGGTTCTGAGTTTTTGCTAACCCAAAGTCACCTAGCTAATTATATTCATGGACAAGAAAGGTGTGAATTAGTCTTGATGAAGTTCATATTCTTTTCTGGAATTTAAAGAATGATCTTATAGAATATGTAGGGACTTTGTGATTTTCCTATGGGATTTCAACCTCTGGAATCTATTTTGATGGGCTACAATTGATTCTAGTCATTTTTGTTTTGTTTGGATTTTAGTTGACATATAGTTTCAAAGTTGATTTTGCCTCTAGAATCAATTCTAGAAGAAGTAAAAAATATTATCACTTTTAGATTTTTACTCTCTAATTTTTTTTATCAAAATCATTCTTAGATTAAATTGTCAAATGCAAATCGTTTTACCTCAAAATCAATTCTGATACAACCAATTATAAACAAATCAATTCAACTAACGCAAAACCAAACACAAGTGTGAGATATTACTTACTAGTGGATGATGATCATGTGTTATTAGGATATTATTTGGTCTCATATCTCTGTGTATTATGTTATTGTTGTGCAAATATAGCAAGCCATTGGCAGCTCCAACAGCCACTTTAATCCTTTCTTTCCAACTAAGAGGTGATCTAGAGTGTTCTGCAATAACAACAGAGCAAAGGCTAGTCTCCAACAAAATAAAAAAAATAAATATAATATAATTAATATCCACGGCATCCTAATTTTATCAAAATTTTAAGGGCGATCTAAATGAACAATACAAAACCAGTCCAACTAGTCAATAAATGAAATTTTGGGCCATAATTACTCAGCCCATTACAATTTCAATGATTATATGGACCAAAACCAGAGCTAAAATAGGCTCATTGGCTGTATGGGCTGGTTTTTCATTGTCCATTTAGTATTATTGAAATTTTAATTAAGTAACTATAATTTAAAAAACCTCAATTAAATCTCTACACTTACAATAATCATTCAGATCCTTAGACCAACCATTTGTTATTGTTAGTGAGTTAGTAAACTCAACTATAGTTGAGTTAGGGAGAGTTAATGAGAGTTTGTTGAATTAATATAACCGTCTCTTCTGAGGTCTCTGTATATATATATTCAGCTTGTACTGTACCCAAGTTCATTCAATGAATTATTCCCACTTTCTCTCATCTTCTCTCTGTATTGTTTTCTTTGTCTTTCTTGCTTACTCATTTTCTCAAGGGAATACTATTCGTACATATAATAATGCAATTAACCTATTTTTCATCCATTTAAAAGTTGATAATTTTTATAAAAATGTTGACAAGTTGACAACATATTTATAAAAGTTGTCAACTTTTTGAATGAATGAAAAATGAATGGATGAGTATTTTGGTACATACAAGTAGCATTTTTCCAAAAGAAAAATGTTATTGGTATATAACATAGTGCCATACATCCGGGGACCCTTGTAACTTTGATTAAAAAGTTGGAAGGGGACATTTTTATCCACAAAATATGGGTCAAACCTCATATTGACAACTCTACATATAAGATTTTATGTTTTTCATTTAGAAATCTAATTAATTTTCTTTTAACCATAGAGATTCAGTTAAAATTTTGGAAAAATCATAAGCACCTACCAATTAATTAAATGAATAAAATATAATAAGTACCAAATGAAATTACCTGAAAGGTGTTGGTCAAGTGAACCATTGCAGACATATTCATAAACAAGAAGCCTAGTATTTTTTTCTGAGCATGAACCAAGTAGCATGACCACATTCTCATGTCTTGCTTTGCTAAGAACATTGACTTCAGATTTGAATTCCTTCTCTCCTTGGAAGCTTGCACTCTTATGTTGCTTCACAGCAATCATCGTCATTCCATCTAACTGTCCTTTGTACACTTCACCAAACCCTCCTTCAGACAAAAAATTCTTCTGAGAAAACCCATGTGTTGCATTGTACAATTCTGCATAACTGAAGTCCCTTTTCGACCCAAATTTCGGCCTCCGATTATTGCACACAGAACAGAGTGGGTTTGTGAATTCTATCTCCATATCAGATGCTTCTGTGTTGTTGTTGTCATTATTTGGCTTCCCTTTCTGATTTTCAGCGTCGATTTTACTTATTTCTTGATTCGAGGAGATGTAGAAGAGTGATTGGTTTTCTGAAGTTTGTTCTAAATTTGAGTAGACTTTCCCCTCTTGAGTTGAAGTTGAGGCTTCAGTGCTCCAATTACTACTTGATGCTACTCCAGTTATTGAGAATATGTCACTTGATGATGACTTAGACCCTGCTTGATAATGGACCATTGTTCAACATCAGAACTCAGAAGTGAAAGGAAAGGATTTGACTCGGGGCATGCTCGGGAGATTTTTAGTTTTGTTTCTAAAAATAATAAGAAAAAATTATGCATTTAGTTTTCTCTAATTTTTTTTTTTGGGTCTCATGATTCGTTGAATTTTATTGGATATTCAACTTAACTATCACACATTCAAACTATATTTTTAAAAAAATAGAGGGAGGGACAGAAAATATTGTACTATGGTCGAATCTAACAAACGAGTCAATAAAAAAAAAATTAATAAATAAAAATAGGATTTTAGGATATTAAAATAGTAAATTTAGAAAAAATTTAAAATATAGTAATGAGTCCCTAGAAAACATAAAAGTATATGTTTTCAAGGTGAATATTTTCTTTTAAGTATCTTTAACATGTTTTCAACGTGAATATTTTCTTTTGAATATCCTTAACAAAACACATAAAAATAAAATACAAAAGTAAGTGTTTGACCGTTGTATATTGCTCATCACTTATCACACCCCTATATATGTAGGATGGCAGTGGGGATTTGTTCGTGGGGATCCCGCATTTGGAGCCCCACGGTTGGAAATTTTTTTCGTGTGGAGACGGGGATGAAGTAAAAAAAACCCCGGGAAAGATTTGGGGATGGAGATGGGGACTATGCTCCCCGCCCTGTGGCAATGGATCCCCATCCCGAATGTGTTTTTATCATTTTATAACACACTTATACTATAATTCTAATTCATTCAACACTTCACGGCTCCTTCCCTCTTCTCCTCTTATTGTCACTCTCACCCACCAAGCTCCCGCCTACCCTCCTCCTCCTCCCTTCTCTTCCTTTTCATTGCCACTACTCACCACTCAGCTTTCACCCACCAAGCCACCAACCGCCCTCCTTTTTTCGAGTTTTTTTTTTTGTAATTTACAATTTTTCATTTGGGCCTCGTGGAGATCAGGGATCCATGGGAATTGGAGATGATGACAATTTTCTCTCAGAAATGGGGTTCGTCGAGGATAAGAATGAGGATTTTTTTTATTGTCTGGAATGAGGACAATGATACTAATTCCCACCCCGTTACCATCCCTATATATATATATATATATATATATATATATATATATATATATATATATATATATATATATATATATGTACTCATCTAATATTAGTATCATAAAAAATATCTAGCTTCACCTCTCTTGGTCCCTTTAAAAGAAATATTTGGTTTCTCTCCTTTCTGACTAAGGTTGTTTGGTGTTTTAGGCCATATAAGAGGACTTTTAATACCTTTTCAATATGTGCATGCAACCTAAAGTTTTCATGATAACCATTGATTTGTGTGACTTTTCAGTTAGTGGGTAGTTAAGTTAAAAAATTTTGCTGATGTATCAGTTCATGATTAAATATTTGTATAAAATTAATTTATACTAATGGATTAAAATTAAACTCATTCTATTAACTTCTCAATCTGGGAATATTCTTGTTAGAATAGAAATTAAAGGACAAAAAAACAAACAAAGAAGAGTAAAGAAAACTTTAACAAACAAAGAAGAGTCAAGAAAACCTTACTGGGAAAAGATAGTTGTTCCTCTGCGCTTCCTTGATTCATTTCTACATTCTTTTGTGCAAGTGGCTTTGTTGTGTTGTCTATTGACTTCACACGTTTCACCTTTTCAATGGAATTATTACCTTTTATCTTGAACAAACGACATGGAAACTTGTCTATGTAAGGCTTCATCTCTCTGTATATCTGTCTGCAATAATCCTAAATAACTTAGTCTATGCATAAGCATATATAACTAATTAGAAGTAATACCGGAGAAATTCTCTTTATAGATCCATTGCATATATATATATATATATATACATTTAAAATGTGTGTGGAAAAAGATAAAGACAGAATGAGTTGAAAAAATAAAGTAAATTATAAAAGAAGTAAGATCCATATATTTTGTGAATATGATATTTGAATATATGATAGAGTAGGATATAAAAATAGAATTGCCCCTTGAATTATGATAAAAGTGATAGTAATAGATCATAGTCTACCCTACTAGATATAAAAATTATTCATATATTTTAACCCAACAATTTAACTTTTAGGAGAGATATATAGTTTATCGATAAGATATCATAGTCTCTATGATTTAAGAGCTCTAGAGTATCATAGCTTATCCCATTACCACTTAATGACAAAGTTATTAAACCACCACCATACACGGTTATAGTTAGTTAGTAGTTATAATTCTGTTTTGATTAGTTCATCATTCTAATCCATTCTTGTACAACTCTGTATAACTTAATCATGTTCTCTTGTAGAAGCTTAAGCTTCATTTTTTCTAAGTAAGCAAAGAGCACACTGCTCTCATTCATATCAATCTCCCTCTCTCTTTTCTCTTTCTCTTGCCATTGTTATCTCCTTCTTCTTAGCAGTAAAAGCAGAGTTTATCATGGTATCAGAGCAGCGCCTTTGATGAGATTTAACATATGTTTAAAAATAATTTATAACCCTATCTTTTTTATCTATGTACACATTTAATGTCAATAATATTTGTTGTACAACAAAAATACGTCCAATTAGTATCCAACGTGTGTTATATATGATATAGAATGCATGTTATATGTATAGCACACGTGCGTATAACACACATTCCATATCATGTATATCACACATTGAATACTGGTTAAACGTATTTCTGATGTAGAACAAGAATTATTGAATTTAATATATTTGGGGAGCATGTAAAATTTTCTCGAAAATTGAGGAGCACAATGTCAATGACCACAATCCAATGTTCAACACCTAACCATTGGATTTACTTTTTGAACTTATGCCATTTTTTAACATTGGATTTCTAAGTTTTGAACTCACCTATCAAATATCAAACTTGTGGCCTGAAATTCTTTCGCAACATTAGAAACAACCTCCGCAACAGGGCCAACTTGCACTTCTATTTTGAATGCAATCTGAGAAATATCATTTCCAGGAACAAAAAAGAAAAAAAATAGAAAATCATAACCCATTTTATTCAAATACAGTGAAATAATTATAATAGTCTCATTTTCATATTTCTTGTACACATCTGGCTAGTTTATAAGTAAGTAAGATATTTATTTACTTCAGGAGTAGATGTATAAAACACATTCATCCTTTTATAAATTATGAATGTAGCATAGATAGATTTTTTATGAGCTTTAAAAAAGAATATTCTTTTTGAATTTTCAATATGAAAAAAAAAGAAAGATTATTTTAAATGAAAAATAAATTTATTCTATGTTTGTATATTAAATTAATTTATATTTGTGTATAAAAATATTTTTTTCTTATTCCTACAAAACTCATCTTAGTTTAAATTTGGACTTTTATAAATGATTATGTGACCTACTAATACATTTTAATCATGACAATCCATATATGATTATATGATTCATATTTTTTTTCACTACATTCCATATTTCTACTATATGAAATTTACTCAATAATATTTTAAAAGAATAAAAATAATTCTTTCAATAACTTTTTAATCAAAATCAAAATAATAGTGCACAAGGCCATGTATTTAAATTTATATGTAAATTGTATGGATTGGCAGACCTCATTGTTTCTCAAGTGTTCTGAGAGCTTGATCATCTCTTGGTTCGTACAATAGTCTTCCTTTCTCTTGTTTAGTTGTTTCTCAATAATTTTCTTGTTTGGTGAAACAAAGTAATCGGAATCCACTCTCATCATGTAACCCACTAAAGATTAACAAAAAAAAAAAGTCAGCAACAGGCAATAGTAAAAGAAATTTGTACTTGGTGGTTAATCATATTTAATGTGTACTCTTGGATCATATTTAATATATATTTCAAGAACATTTACAATTATATATATTAATTTATAATATTTAAAATTTATATGAAGAATAAAAATATATAGTTATAGATTTTTCGAAGATACATACTAAATGTGATTCAGAATCATACAAAAATTTCTACAAATAATCACTTCCAATTGGTAATTAATTTAGAAAGCATAGTTAATTCAAATCATAAATTTTATTTATATAAAACTTAATTTCAATTTTCCCTGTGCCACCTCTGGTTTTTATTATGCTAGAATACAGAGGAACGAAAAATTCTTAAGTGGTACTGAACCATTATGATTTAAGAACATTTACAATCATATAAATTTTAAATATTATAAATTAAAATATGTGATTATGAATAGTTTTTACCATGTAATCACCCAAAACATTTTTCAATGATACAGTGAAATTTTTTTAAAAAAAAAAAAGTGCTATAGGTACATATAAAATAGTATTAATGTTGTACATATTCTATAGAGCATTGTTATATGCACAATAAAAAACAGTCAATATGATATGCACAATATATATTATATAAAGTACACAACATATATTATATGTTGTGCATAACATATATCACATGTTGTAAAAAAGATGATGTTATCACATGTGCTATGTGTTGTGTACAACATGTCATATATGTTGTGCATAATATGTAATATACATTATACATATTACATATTATATGTTGTGCATTATTTATTAGTTATTTTGACTGATTGTTCATTGTGTACAAAAATTTCTTTATTCTATAATCTAATAGTGAAGAATAAAAATTTAAGTACACATTAAAATTCAAAGATGATAGAGTAGGAGGATAAGTTATTGAAGGTATGTATAATTATCATCATTGTAAAAAAAAATGAACTCTTACAACGCTTTCTTCCAAAACAAGAAAACATACTAGGACTGCTAAACCAATCAAGAATTGGAACAATAGTAAGCTGATCTCCAGCTTTCAAAGGAAGCATCTTCGTGGCCTTTACAATTGCTTCTGAATTCACCTCTCTTGATGCATCCTGAATCACCACTACCCTCTTTCCTTCTGTTCCCATCTATGATCTATCCAAACACTTATTGCTCTCTCTTTGATTTTATTATCCTCCAACAAATTATTCTCTCACTAAATTAAAAAGCACTTAAAGAAAGCTATATGAACAGATTTTATGTGGATCTGTTAATTTGCCTAGACCTATTCAAACCAATATTATATGTTTTTACATCCTCTGATTTTCCTACACATTTCTTTATATTTCTGATACCTATGTTTACCACATAAAAGGACTTAAATTCCTTTAATCTTTGGCGAGTAATAAACATTTGATGCTAATATTATTTAAATTTTCATATATACAAAAAGGGTATGTATGATATTAGATATCTTAAAATGAAGTACAGCAAATAAAGAGAAGATGAAATGGAAGGATAACTGTAAAAGAACAGAGACTTTATATTCTAAATCTATTAATTAAAACAAAAATAATTATGGGGGTAACAGTAAATCATATCAAACACAACAAATATCAAACTCCCAAAATTTGTTCTCTCCAAGATATGCACTGATACTTATAGACGAAGGAGCAAGAGGTGAATCCATTACAACACAAGAGAGGGATAACAGAGCATATTCGGATATGCCACGAAGAATGCTCTGTGAGGCTTTCTCCGATCAATGAGAAGGACATTTTATTATCCCAATTTCTGAATAAAATATTAATCCCAGTTACCTATTGATTTCATTCATTGAAGAGATTTTTGTCCATTATATTTTGCCAATAATGCTTGATGTACAACAAAAATACGTCCAACTTGTATCAAACGTGTGCTATTCATGTTACAGGATGTGTGCTATACATGTACGTATAGTAATATATGTAACATGGATAACACATGTTGGATACAATTTGGACGTATTTATGTTGTATGTCAAACATTACTAATATTTTGCAGGCGTATGATTAGAAAAAAGGAAAGAATTGGGGGAAAGGTGGATTATACCAAAGCATGTAATAATTAAATTAAAACGTAACATTGTTGGCAAGACCAATGCAAGCCGGTGTTTGGTTTCTGTCCTTGAGTCACATATATAGACAGACATTGTATAAGAAATTTATTTGTCTTAACTCTAAGGAGACTTACAAAAAAATTTTCTGTGTCTCTGAAACCAAAGATCTATATATTTTCTGTACCCCAACTAGTGGGGACATAACTCAGGAAAAGAAAAATGAAGAATTATAACCCTATCTTCGGCGGTGATCCCACAACCTCAGATGATGGTCCGTCCATCTCTGGCGGCGGCAAACCGTGGTCCGGTTGGGGACAAAATTGTCTTTTTACAAAAAAATTATGTCTCTATTCTTATTATCAAACACTAAACAAAGACTTTTTTTTTTGTGTCTATATATTTATCTTCATGTTTGTATCTCTTTAGCTTTGTCTCCATATTTAGAGATAATGACCTTTGTTTTATTATATTCTTCTAGTTTTTTCTTTGAATTTAATGAAGTCTCTTACATGTTCCCCCCAATGTAACGTTTGTATAAGGCAACAGTTTGTATAAGGCAACATCTTAAGACCTTGTTTGGATTCTCTGAAGTAGAAAAAAAGATAGAATATGGCCACATCTTACATGGTGCATGTATGTTTCTCACCAACTTGGTGATCGAATAGTCAAAATTAATTAACATTATAAGTTTATGGCTTTGATGCCCACTGTTGTCATGAACCAACCATGCTCTGCTATCACAATATAATTTGTCTTTGCCATGGTTAGTAGAAAACTAATTTGATGTTATTTCAGTTCAGAACGTGAGATATTCGATCACACAATACAATACCAAATTCTGAGATCATAAACAAACGAGGAAGTGGTGAGGTTCTTGTGTAGAGAGTCTCTAGTTGTGGCTACTGAATGGAACAAGCTCACTAATTTGTTTGTGCCTTAAGGGTATGTGGCTCTTGTCTTCTAGCTTTCCTCTAACACCCTTCTATCACTCTCCTCTAAACCTTTTACCTAAACGCATTGTCTTCTAGTTAAAATTTTTCTCTATTGGGCTTCCTTCTATTAGGTTCAGTGTGGGTTTAGCTTTGATGATTGAAAACTAAAGATAAGACACATAAAAAAATCCTATAAAATCTCTCTTCTAATCCAAGGTAATCATTCCCTTCAAGTCTTCCACTAGAACTCTTCTGGTTGAGTGAACTTCCTTATTATATGGTTTCTAACTAAATCTTGGGTTGGTTTCTAGTGTAACTAAAGATCCATATGATTTTTTTTTTCTCTCTATTAAATCACAATCTCACCTTACTATTAGGGGTGTCCTCCAGCTTCCAAGAGATTAAGCCTTTAAGTCACAAATAGACTTCCTATGAGACAAATATCACACATAGGATGTAGTGATTCTTAAAAGACATTCAATCCACATGCAAGATAGTTCTCCAAAAAGAGAAATGGGCCACATTGGTATGCTTATGCCCCTTAGAGTATGACATCCCTTATCCTACATACCTCCTCAAGCCCATTAGCTTCCCATTCACACAACACTCAACATGGGCTTCTTGTGGTGGCATCTAGTCTTGATTCCACACGATCTTCTTGCTTCGTTGGGCCTTCCTTGCTCTTGTCGCCTCCGAAAGCCTAGTCCATAACAAATGTGAAGTCTGTAGGTGTGTGGTAGCACGAGAACAGTGAGTTGAATCATGCTTTTCACTCATTTTAAGATATCTGAAACTTAGATACAGATCAAGCTAAGAAGCTTGTCTCTCTTAGAATGTAGTGAAATATTGGTTTCGAAAACTTAAGTTTCTTCGAAATAATAAGAGAACTTTCTAACACATGAGTTCTAAAACCTTGTAAGTTTTCTTAGAGACTTAAGGTTTCTCACATAAAAGAATTTAATTTAAAGGCGTCAGAAATTAAATATTGAAAGTAAAAAGATTGGGGAGGAGAGATTATGTGATACCCTGTATCATAGTATTCCTAAAGAAAGACTCAATTAGGTCAGATAGGCCCCCATAGGACGCATTAGAGCACGATTCATTGTTGCTGTCAGCCAGGTCCTCGCTAGCGACTTGATGAGACTCGCTAGCAAGCCTTCTTTTAGCGGTACACTTTCTAGCGAACAAGAGTAGTTCGCTAGCGAGCAGTGTGAGTCTCACATCAGGCAGAACAGAAAAGTAGCCCCTCTTTCCCCTATATATATGAGTAGTTAGAATAGCCTTCACTTCACACCAGTATTCTTATCTAAACAAAGCAGTGATTTGGACATCCTTATTAAAGAGAGACTTTAGAGGAGTGCTGGGTCAAATACCTTGAGGAATATTTTCCTACGAGTGATAACTCCCTTAGGAGTTATTATTTTTGTGTGTTCTTATTATATATATGTGTTCTTTAATTATTTGTTAGTTTTAGTTTTTCTTAGTTTAATTTATTGTGTGTTTTCATTGTGTATATTCTAGTTTAATCTATGAATTTAGTTATGTTTTGAATATGTTTTATAAGCTTTTCAATCACTTCATGATCACTTCATGAAGCAATTTCAATCATTTAGGCATTTAAAGAGAGCATGATGGAGTGTATGTTGGGATTGGTCAGCATACAAACAAACCAAAAAGAATAAACAACTTGGAGAGAGAGCACTATAAAGACAAGATAAACAAATGAAGCATTACATATTGGGGTATAATTAATCATTCATTCTAATCTTTTCTCTAGCAGCCATGAGCCACGACAAAAGAGGATGGGATATGAGCCATATTATATTAAATCATTCCTTCATTTTTCTATCCATGGGGGACAATAACAAAGGGGATATATGCCATTCCATTACGCATTCATTTTCCATTCATTTTCTACACAATAAAACAATGGAGCAATGCAAGCTTTAGGCAGAATATTATGGAGCATTATCATGAGCCAAGTCATAGAGCACCAAGTGGACAACATTCATCAATCATGAAAGGAAAATATTGTGCTATAAAGGAAGTCATTCTTCATTATTCAAGGGGACTCATCATTCATTCTTCAATCATTCATTCTGAGACACTTCACTTATTTTTCCAGCAAAAACAAAATGTGAAGGAGGGAAGAAAACAAGACCAAAACTATTGGAATTTTAAGAAAAAAATTACTATCTTGTTCATCAATTTTAATGATTCATCAGTTGTAATGTCTTCTCTTTATTCTCTCTACTCTCTATGTTCTTGTTGAAATTTCTATGTGTAACTAGCTCAATTTGCTACAGGTGATTTATGTAGTCTAATTGTTTGATAAAATGCCAATGTGAATGAATGTATGTTTTGTTCTTAATTAATATTGAGTATTGCATTTGTTCTTATTTATTTTAAATTGCTTGATCACCAATTTAGGATTTAAGGGGTTTATACTGATTTGAGAAAAAGATGAATGAACCGTGTCTATAGATGCAATACCATGAATTGAATGAAATCTAGAGATAGACAAACATGATTCAGATTAATGGAAAAAATCAAGGTGATCAAAAGTAAGTAAAATAAAAACTAAAATAAAATAGTAATTTTTTAACCCATCATTCCTATTTTTGTGAAAATTACAAATTTAACCATTAGATATATTTTATATATTATGAAACTAATAAAATTTGTAGTAATTATAGAAGAAAATTATGAACAAATCAGGATAAATTTGGGAGAAAAAATTGTGATCAAGGAAGGTAGTTAAAATGCTCAGGTCCCTTTATACAATAATATAGATGATATTTTTTTTTTATAAAAAAAGTTATATTATTTTGGGATTCATTCCGTACCCAATATTTTTGTTGGGTACCGATACCCAATTATGTGTTTAATCAATTAATATATGCTAAAATAAATATAATTTGGTACCAACAAAGCACGGTGGTCGCGGTCGCAGCCTTCCTAGACGCGTCTCATTCCCAATTACACTTCTTCTTCGTCTCCCTTTTGCATAATGCGCACTCTTTCTAGCGACATATTATGGATTAAGTTTTTTTTTAAATTCATAAAGTTAGAGAATATCAATATAAATTAAATTAATTTTTGAAGATTACTAACCTAACATGTATATCAGTTATATAAATTAAAAAAATTAAGTTAATTTTATCTATAAATTATAACATATACATATGTTGAGTATCGGTATCCTATATTTATATTTTCCTTGGGTATCGAATTAAAATCATATTATTTTAATTGAGAGAAAGAGAGAAAGATAGTCTTTGTCTTTTGTGCTGCGAAAAAGTCGCCAAACTCTACCCAATTGAACCAGAACGTTTTACTTCCTCTAAAGGGAGAGAAAGAAATCATAAATTCGTTAGGGTTTGTTTTGAGATTCTGCTTCCTCTGTGTCTTTGGTTCTTGATTACGTACTCAAATCAAATGGCAAGCTCCTCGCTTGAATCCTCGTCGGAGTCCTCGACGGAATCCTCGCCAGAACCGTTGGAGCTGAAGGTGTCGCCACCGGAAACTGCAGAGGAGAGAAAAAAGCGACTGGAATCGCTAAAGCTCGATCCTACGAAGATGACCTTGGAAGAATTGAAAGAAGTGTATGACGATATGGATGGGCCCTTCTCTATGTGTGCTAACGGAATCATCTATAAGAACAAGGCCATGATTAAGTTTGACGAGGATGTCGCTGAGTACCGCAAGTACTGTCGGGGACTTGGGGTATGTATATATGTTTTAATGTAATGTTTTGTATTTCTGATCTTCCATTGTCTTTATTTCCAAACCTGATTTGGGGTCATGTTTACTTTCACAGCCCTTCGGTGATCGTTCTAAGGCTCCACCTGTCCCGCGGGGGTTATTGGGTGGCATTCATAACTATCAAATTTGCGATTGTACTCGCCCTCGCCTTGTTCGTATCGTCAAGGCTGCGCTTGACAAGTACAATGCTGAGAATCAGGTACGAATTACGTTCAATTTAGTTAGTTACTTCATTTATTTATTTATTTTTTGAGTCGCTTTGTGATTTCTTATGTCACAGTCTCAGTTATTTTCTGACCTTATTTGATTATGAATCTGTTTAGGGTGCAAACTTTGAGCTTGAGGAGCTTCTTTGGGCCAATGCGGAATACCTTCATGGGTTAAGGTGTTACGTTACCTTTAAAGCAAAAGACAAAGCCAATGGTACTACTCACACTTTTCAGGCCAAAGTGTTTGATGATCTCCGCAATAAGGTGACGGATGTCAGTATGTGTCAAATGATAACTAATTGACACACATGGTGGTAATAATGCTGAACCTTCCTCTTTATATAGACTGAATTTATTAGAAGCATGTTGTTTTCTTATCTTATGAATAACCTTGAGCCACAATTTACTGAAGCTCAATATGCAAATTATCAACCAATTGGGGATATAGTACCCTACATTACCTTACAAATCCTGTTTTGTAGCGAATTGATTACTTTTGTTGAATTTGTAGGAAAAATAAGAGGACATAATCACCACAGTCTGGCAGAATTGTTTAAGGTCTTATAAAATAACACATAGCATTTTTTCTAGGGTTCATAATTATTGACTGCCATAGTGCCTAATGTTTCTGTTGATATGTTAATCTGTTAGGATTCAGAACCTACTTAAAATCATAATGAAGGGAAAAAATAGACATACATAGAATTAGATAGTAGTGGGGACCATGGATTTGTAATCAACTCTATTGAATTGGCAAGGTGAAGTTAATCACATTCATCATTCCCGGTTGTTGAATCATAATCTGCCCAAAACCATTACAGCAGGAAGTGGCTTAGGTGCATACCAAAGTCTATCTTCAGGCACTCGCTGGCTAGCGAACCCGTGCGTCTATTAATCTCCTTTAATTGCAAGTGTGGTCCAAATATCCAGTCCTTACTCAGCCAACTTTGTATTCGATAAACCAACTTGTTAACCCCCGCATCCCTTTGCTTTTTGAGAGATAATAACTGCTTTGGAGTCGTAGCCTTGAATTTTTTTTCCCGTATCAGTCATTCCAAGCCCATTCAAGCCCTATTAGGATGCCTCACCGCTTAGCAGGGCTTAGCAAATACTCATGTTGATTTTCACATGAGTTTCTCCATTTTATGGGTGCTTGTGCTTATCTATCGAAAAAATGCACCAACAAAAAACCAGTAGTGGGTAGCGTTTCCTGTCCAGGTCCATACTGGGGTACTCCTAAGGCCCTTTCTAGCATTCGAAGGTCCTATCAGAGCCCTTCATAAGGAATACTATAATACGAGGTATTACAGCTTTGTTGCCTTTATCCTTTTGGGAATGCGCATTTGCTACTTTTTTCTATTGTGCATAATGCTCAGCAATTGATACATGATTAGAACAGTCCAACAATAGCAGATGTACAAATTGTCCAAGAGCAAGGTAATACTTATTCTCCTAATATTCACCATGAATTTGTAAATATTGTTGCTGCTGATTTGTCGTGTAATATAAAAAATTATGTTGATCTATCATTCCCTAGTACTCATCCTATGCAAACTAGATCCAAATTGGGTATTTTCAATTATTAATCCCGAATTGAATCTTGTACAAAATATTTCCAAGAATACATAGCAAGCATTAACCTCTTATCATTGGCTCAAAGCCATGGAAGAGAAAACGGATGCTTTGCATAAGAAGTAACTACATTTTTCCATGTTTTGTAACTAATTTATATCCCTATTAAAACCAAATAAATATTATACTCTCTCACACAATTACTCTCAAGTTCCCAATCTTCATTTCTCCTTTAAACTAAACCCTCCTCATTCTCTAAGTCTCAAACCACACCATAAACTTTGTTTCTTGTTTGTTTCTAAACTCAACTCACAAATCGTGGCCTCTGAACAACCAAAAGGATATCTTATCTCCTCTAATAAAAGATTTAGTAATATAAGGGGTGAATGAAAAGGACTACAAGATTTGTTTTTTAATGATTTTTCACCAGGATATAGTGTGTATTGTTTTGTTCATAAATTACAATTAGCATTGGTGTCAACCTCAAGAGAAGTACTCCAAGTTCATTTGTACAATTGACTCCTATTGTTGGCATTATTGGTGCTTCTTGTAAATCAATTAAAATTACAAGTAGCTCAAGCAAATGAGATTGAAAACACAGTTACTCATGATGAACTAGAGATGGGTACAAGAGCAAATGAAGTGGGTTCTTTGCAAAGAGGTAGAGATGCTTGATGGGGCTCAAACTTTAATCTAATTTGTAGTTTGATATGTATGGTTTCTGCTACATGTATCGTTCTTAATAATGTGATTAAGAAAGGAACAAACTTCTACACAGAGACGAGGCTTAGCTTATAGTGTTAGTAAGACATTATTGTCATTTGAATTTGTTTATACCTTACATTTGACAAAAGAAATTATAGGAATTATTAATGTTCTTTGTCTTCAAAATCACTTCTTTAGTAATTAAGAGATTATGGAAGGTGCAATTTCCTTGTAAATGCTAAAGATTTTTGTGAAAAACATGAAATTTATATCCCTATATGTATGCACCAGCGTTTTCAAAACCAGATCGGATTGGTCAATAACTAATAATGAATGGTTTTGTTATAAGCTAATTTTGTTTAGCTTCAATTTTTTTTTCTTTTTATTAAAGAGATTCTATTACAAATTAACTCCTCTAAACTAGTGATCTCTCAGTTATATTAAATTTTGTAGAAAGAAAATATAGTTACTCCAATATAGAGGAAAATTTATATACTGTAATGATAAATTGCCAAATTCTTAATACCGGGCCTTGTTCCAGATTTATTAGAACCACCTATATATAAACTATAAAGTTCATTAAGAATAAGAATCCCAAAACTAATAGTTATGTTTTAACAACAATTTTGTATGCAAGTGCTGCAAAATTATGTGAAAAATTAAAAAAATGTCATTTCCCAGGTCATATATTATGTGATCACTCTTAGGTATTGAAATAATGCTGCTATTTTATCTTGTAACATGTACCTATTGCTCTTATATCAGTATTTCCACCTTACTGATATATCAGTATTGAAATAACAGGTTAGTCACTAATCAGCTATATATTCACCTTTACATGACATGGTGATGGTGTATATATTAACTGAGAAAAATATGGATCTAATTTTATATGGTACTAAAAAGTACCGGTATTCTTGAACTTTATATGGTACTAAAAAAATATCCTTGTGAGAAAAAGTTGGCCTGTACTAAAAGTCTTCAACATTATAAATCCAATTCTCAGGCTAGATTTTATAAACTTTTTACTTCATTAAATGTTTAAATTGTATAATAAACAATATATTATGTACATGTGTGTATCTATTGATTTTAACTGCAAAATATTCATTTTCATTAATATGGATTAATATGGGTATGTTTGAGTAAGCTGAAAAATTAAACTTATTTCAGTAATCGCTTATTTATACAATCGCTTTTTTGTACAATCGCTTATTTAAGGATAAATTTATGTTTGGATAATTTAGCTGAAAAGTAACTTTAAGTTAATCTATGATGTTTGGATTGTTAAAAAATAATCGCTATTTAATAGTTAATTACTAAAATGGGTATAAAATGATTTTAGTTATGAAGGAATGTAATAACTATTAGGGGTAGATTGGATATTTCCTATTAGACATGAATAGAAAAGCTTTTTTTAGAAAATAAGCTTCAAATACTAGCTTAATTTATTTTGCACCTTAACAGCTTTTTTTATCAAATACAACAGCTTAAATTATTATACAATTTCATCCAAACATAATAGATTATTTTCTAACAGCTTTTTTTTCAAAAAAAAGCTGTTTTATTAGTTACCCAAACATGCACTATATTGTCATCTTAAATATTGAACAACAACAACAAGCCTTATCCCACTATGATGTGGGGTTAGAGCTATATGGATCAGACGACGTCATTGCTCTCTATTATGAATAATTTTAAATATTGAAGTTAAATAAAAATTAAAAGATATATTTAATTATCTCTTATGGCCCCCTTAAAAAAGTGTATAGCTTCGCCCATGCAAGTTAGCATAAAACCACTACTGCAGAAGATGGAAAATACAGAAGTTGAGACACGATCCATTAATTCAGCCAAGTATTTTAGATAATAGCAAATTTGGGATAATAAATGTGTATACATGTCGTCAGATGATTGAATTTGAATGTCCTATCAAGTAAATGGCATCATGCCCAAAGCAGTGTGATGACCAAAAACAGGATGATGGCCAATCCAACACAGAATCCCACTATTGCCATGAAAGCCTGAAGATTGCCAAATTAAAATACAGAGAACAATCAATGAAAAGGACAAAATTATGAGAGTGTAGAAAAAAGTTTAGTTATTGAAACTTACCTTTCCCTGTGATTGAAACTTAAATTTAGCAGTAAACCAGGACAACCCTCTATCCACAAACGGTGCTAGTGCCAATGCTCTGCATAAGAAGTAACTACATTATTGTTTGTAATGATGTCCTGACACTCATCTTAGAAACTGACACGTAGAAAATTACAAAAGGATTTTCCAAAACATGACGTAATGACGCTGTTTAATCCATGTAACTGACCCCACCTGGTGGAATAAGATTTTGGTATGATACGGTACATATGCAGTCAGGAGGGTGGATCAAATGGAAGATATTACAGTGTAAAGGTAACTAGGGATAGAGGGAGACTCAAAAGGACAATAAATTGGGTTATCAAGGAGGACTTGATGGTTAATAGGCTAAACCCAAACATGATTCAAGACATAGTGCAATGACATCATTTGATACATATAGCTGACCTCTTATAGTAGATAAAGACTTATTGTTGTTGTTATTGTTGTACATATGCAGACAGATGGAAATAACAATGTCGTGATGCACTCAAGCTATCAGTTCACTAACAAACAAACAAAAAAATCACTCTCATCCCTCAAGCTATCAAGTCATGATGCCGAATTCACTAGGCAGGATACCAAATGTAGGGCAGTGGATGCCAAAATATATTACCTTAGATTTTTTCAGCCTTGATTTTAGACTCCCTAACATTTCTTTCCGCTAAAAAAAATTTATGTAGGTAAGTAGATGTGGCATATACAAAAATTTACCCGAAGACTAAAAATTTAATTATAATAAATTTATCAAATAGTCAATGTTAATCACTTTCCAGAACTCTCCTCCAATCGAGATGCCAAATTTTGTGTAGTTGATGCCGAAATGAGTACAGCATGTGCCAACTTTTTAACCTTGTTTCCAAACTAACTACAAAAACATAAATATTTGCAATAACAGATACTCCATTTTAAAATAATGATCATTTAAGGTTTAAAAGTTCATTTCATATAGATTATCACTTTTAATTTTTCAATATATATTTAAAAGTTTTGCTAACAAGAAAGATTCACCTTAAAAATATGCATTTTGATATATTCTATGTAATGGACCCACCATAATTTTTTTTTATTTTTTAAAAACTTACTTTTTTAAGTATTCTTAACAAGTGTCCTTAAAACACTTCTTAACAAAACCCTATATTGAATAATGGTATACTAGTTTTGTTTCTAATGTAATTGTTTGGAAAATGTGCTAGTGGAACTGTGAAGAATAATGTAATTATTTTAATTTTTTTATACAAATCAAAATCATTCATATGTTTTCTTAATATCCATGCATAAATCTTAAGGCTTTGTTTGTGAGTTAGGAGGGGAAGGGAGGTGGAGGTTATGGAAGGAAAGGAAGGGGAAGGAGAGGAAGGGACTTGGAGACAAGATCTTCCTTTTGTTTGGGAGTTTGATAATCCTCCAAGTTGGAGGAACTAAAAATTGGAGAGTTTGGAGGATTTTGGAGGATTTTAAAATTCTCTCAAACACCTCCCCTCCCTCCCAATATAACTCCCAAACACAATTACACTCTTCAAAATCTCTCCTTCCCCTCCCTTCCCCTCCAAACCCAAACTTGCAAACACACCCTAAAAGACTATTATTTTAAAATGGAGGAAGTACCAAATTAGTTTAAGGCAGTGGTTGCTGTGTAACTGAGAATGGGCTTTGGTGTGAGTATGTGAGAGGCAGAGACAGAAATTTCACTATGAACGTTGTAGTGGAGTGAAGAGAAGAGAGTGAAAAGTTTTCCTTTCATTATGGGTCCCATAGAGTGAAAAATTGGGACAGTGTAAAAAAGTATCTTCATAGGTCTCACACTAAATCTCTGACTACTCTCTACTCTCTTTATACAATGTTGGCTATGGAATCCAAAAACAGATGTCCAAATAGCTTTTCTATTCAAAAGCTATCATATCATGATGTTTATTCAAACCAAGTTTACAGGCAAAGCTATATCACAAAGTTAAAATCGAGCATGGGAATGATGAAAGAACAACATATAATAAAAAAAATTCATATTAAGAAATTGCAAAATAATAGGCTTATATGGAGCACAAGTCAACATATTGACATGGATTACACCGTTGAAAATGTGAATGAATAAGGTAGCTTACCCTCCAGCTCTGATAAGTTTGGTGATTTGACTACCAGCCCACACCATGGCCATCACTTTGAGAAATCTACACATTATATTGCAATAGTGATTGTTAGCAATCACTTTTAACAAACCAAGCAGGAGAAACAAGGGAGAAATAACAGTGATATGTTCTCACCTTTCTACAGCAGCAAGATAACCCATCCTTCCTGGTGATGGAGCAATGTAAAACCTAACAAACATGAAGCATTTTCCAAGAATCAGTGATGACTTTGAAATATGTTCCAAAGTTTCAAGAACACAGAATAAAGTATCCTGTCTGCTAGTACGTATGGGGTGCAAGAAAAGCACCAAACAACAACCCTTATGAAGATAAAATTAGATAAGTAGGAAGTAATGAGGAGCTTTCTCCATAAAATACTATTTCATATGCAAAATGGCATAACAATAAAAGGAAAAGCAAACCGCGAGCCTTATTGGAGGGACAAATGTTCACATACCACACAAAAAGAAAAGTCATGAGATAGTATGCAGTGTTCAAAAGTCCATAGGACAGGATTCCAGAAACTCCATATCTCCTCAGCTTCTTCAGGATGCTGACATAAACAAATAAGAGCAGGCTATAATTTTTCCAATTTAGTTGTTATGCACTATCTCTCTCAATATTATTATACAAAAGAAATCCATTATAGACACTAAAGGTGTGTTTGGAAGCTAACAAAAATGAGAAATGAAATGAATTGGATGGAATCACAAATCATTTCCATCTAAATCCAACCAAAAACCAATGAAGTTTAAAATAAAAGGTTAGAATTTCCCAAGAATTATAATTCATTTCGTTTCTCATTATTAAAAATTCCAAACATAAGAATTGATTTGCAAATCAATTCAATTCTATAAGTTTTCTATTCCAAACACACCCAAAAGGTTAAGTTGTTGGGCAGAGACATATAAATGGTTTTCTATCTAACAGCAATGAAATCACCCACAATGGGATCAAGAAACTTGAATTCCATTGTATATGAATGCTTACTTAATACAAAAGATGAGAGAAGAAGGATAGAGGCACAGAAAGAGAAAGAAAAAGAGAGCCATAAAGGGTGAATGTAGAGTGTTGACAACGAAAACTGTTACAAATGCAATCCTGCAAAGAGCATATGAAAACTATTTCTCCATCCATGATGGAAAAGTGACTAAGTCCTGTCATCTTACTCATAAGTCTCTTGATTTGAGAAAATGAGAAATAAAAACATTATCAAATGATTATTCACTTCTTTTTTGGAATCTTAGAGTGCTGATGTGTTTAACCAATGGACTTAATTCAGTTTTTTCTTACTAAATTCAGAGGTTTTGGCTTGCAAATAGAGGTGAAATCTTGTGGCAAACTTCAGTTTTCGTTGTGTTTGGGTATATCTGGTTGGAAAAATATGCTAAATATGATTAGTTGGCAAATGAAAGAAGGGACTACTCTTCTTTCACTTGTCTCACTTCCTTCCAGACAACATAATGTAAGGAAGAACTACTAAAATGCGATGAATTAGTCTGGACTCAGTCTGGACTAATAAAGAATCAGTTTTCAAAGTTTACATAAACCAAGTCAATATAGTCATGAGTCAAAAACCTTTCATAAACTTGTTCCAGAAGAAGAGGCAATATAACGCAGAAAAAGGAAAATAGAACAACATTTCTAGTCTCTAGTAATTGATGGAAGTATTAGAGGGCATGTTGTACATACTCATTGCTTGTCTTTGACTTTCCTTTCGCACTCTCTTCGGTTTCTTCTGAACCTAAAAATATCTTAGCATTGTTATGATACGTAAAAAAACATGCTAGACAACACCAAGGATCAAAGCTGACATCCACACAACCTGACTATTTTTATCCCCTCTTCCACTCAGACTGTAAAAATGCAACACTAAATTTCTCTCAATATGCACATTTAAAAAGATCACCAAATTGGAAATTCAGTCCTATGAGATGGTAGTTCCTCAAATAAATCTAATTATAGAAACACAGAACATTAAATTTTCTTTTTTAAACAGAACAAAATAATATTGGGCCTTTGTCACTAAAACATTTCAAAAGAACTTGTATTGTACTTAGTTTCTCAGGGATGGAATTGCACCATGATTTGAAAAATGAACGGTAAAGAAAATACATAAATGCATTCGTATTGATTTTTTACAGGAATGTAGAAAGCAGAAACCAGGGGCATCTGTCCATGTTATAACATAAGTTGCTTTATGATCAACTTTAAAGCACAATTCCAGGAGATTGGATAATTGATATGCTTGATGCTTCACAAAAAACCAGCAAGCAATCAACAGGTGGATTGCAATGCACAGCAATTTTGGAAGGAACCACAGTACAGATACAACTGACAAAATGTTGTAACTTTCACAAATTGGTCAAAAGTCAATGGCCAGACTCGAATTTGTGTCCACAATAACTTGAGTACCAATGATGTCCTTTACTTAAAAAACTAATTAGAAACTCTGAACAATTTAAATGAACATATCCTAATTACTGCATACTTCTAGGAAATAAAATAATCATATACCTTCATGGCTGCTTGCATTTGATAGCTCATATGTCTAACCTTTGCACCAATGAGAGATAAGAGAACAAATCAATTAGTAAAAAATATAATAGTGCAAAGGAAAAATGAAAACATAAGGCATCCCGAATTATGTTAGTAATGAAGAAGAAAGCTTCAAAAATGAAAATTCAAAATTTGAGGAAAATCACATATATCTTGTTCGAGGAGAAAATGCCAATATTATGTATACTTGGAGGTGGTCTGTGATCAGGAATTATTCAGCCAGAATGAATGTCATGTGAGAATTATAACTTACTGAAATTAATTGATCTGGGGTCAGAATGTTGGGGATATATATATTACTTACATTGCCATTGCTGTACGTTGAGCAGAGCCTTCTATGGAGGGTTTGACCCAAACTAAAAGGCCTGAGGAGGATGCCCCGTCTTCTTACGGAGAAGCCATGGGAACAGTCTGAAACAAACTTGAGAAATGCCCAGATAGCAGAAAACGAACAATAACATAAATCCAGGGAGGAAAATGAAATTGCCGGAAGAAAAAAGAAAAAGGTGCGAATTTTCAATGATAATTGAAGCAGAAGAGTAGTAGCATAGAAGAAGAAGAAGTAGTAGCAGTGGCGGGAGTACCTGGTGGGTATGGCTGTGAGGATCAGAAAGAAGTGCGGAATTGCAGTGCGAGAAAACTTTAACAGAAAGAAACATTGATGGATGAGAGAGCGAGCTCGCGGATATGAAAATGCCAATAAGGTGAAGTAATTCTGTAGTTGCCGCTTCTTTAGCACGCACACAGAAAAACACAATCCATTTCTTCCCGAGTATTTATACTTATTTGTGTTTGTGCAAACCTTTTTTTTAATACTAATTCTTCATCAGAATTTTCAAATATGTAACTCGTATGATATATGAATCTCGCTATTTTTATTATTTTTTTTTATAGTTTTCTTCTTTATTTTAAATGTATATATCTAAAATAAATATAAGACTTGTGATATTGTTGAGCTCCTTCACTTAAACTACATCTTTTTATCTTAATATAAAATTTTTAAAGAAGGTTGAAAACTGAAAAATAAGGTGGAGTGCAACAATGAGGTGAGAAAGGTTAAATTTATAGGGGAGATTTACGGGAAACATAAACCGGCGCATACCCTATCAATTAATGTATGGTATGTAAAACGGCATACCTCGTGCCAGTTTACATGTTTTTTAAAAAAAAAAATGACACACTACGTGCCATTTTAATTATAGTGTAGTTCCGAAAAAATTTTACAGTCAGTGTAGACCAATAATTAAGTTTCTGGCTCAGTGCATTTAGGTGTTTAACCCCCATATTCCTGTTAAGCTCATCCGCATTGGCTCAGTATGGGCCGCAGAAGCTATTGGAGCACATGGCTCATGCAAATCACAAATTATGAGCTAAGTCTCGAACCTAAGACCTGATGTCATGGTGTCCTTCGGGCCGATGAAATGACCAACTGCGCATAAAGAAAGATAGGTTAGGACTTCAGGACTCAAACTCAAGTGCTGATATCGGCATCACTATTGGCGTCTAAACCTTCCACTAATCTCCTCTTGGCAGATTTGGTTCTATAACACCAGACCTCAAAAGCCTCGCTCAAGTCGGGATATCCGATGTCTCGGCTACTGATCCAGTCTGCCAGAATGTCAGCTTGATCATTTGATGGTAATGTTAATACTAATGACACAATTGCTCCCTCAATGGCCTGGCACAGATCTTCATCCAGTTTGTAAGGAAAACCAGTTTCCTCAGTGGCTTTTGAATCCAGCATTTGCTTCATCTTCCGAACATATGGAAACCAGGTCTTTAGCAACTGGACCCGACATGGAGCTGGAAGAATCACGCTACCATAACCAACTGCTTCCAAAGCTTTACATGTTACCTCTATCAGCTTCAATTTCAGGCCCCACATGACATTGTCTAGCTTCTTGTCGTCAATGATCATCAAAATCTTATTTGAGATTGCAGCCCAGTCAGAAACAAAACTCTTCATTAAATCCATCTTTGGGAGAACATTACACATCCATTCAAGATCAGATAACCTTCTCATTATCCTATTACCTGCAGCCTCAAGCTCGAGGGCTGGGCTCAACAGCAAGGAAGACAAGTCCATTTCAAATGAATTTAGCGTATTGTAAACACCCATTCTGACTACCGACTTTACTTCATCATCAGCCATAACCATTGCAGCATCTTTGTCTTCTCTTAACATGTAGTCAACTTGCTCTTGAGCAGATGTTCGAAGCTCATCTCCAAATGGGAAACATGATCCTTCAATAGACATGGCAAATCGAACAGCTGAAACGTACATATCTTTTGTGATGCTAAAATCTTCAGGTTTGGTCTTTTGCATTCTTGACATGGCTATTCAACTCGGCTTCAATAATCAATACCACATTGAAATATGCAAAATCGTTGTGTTGATCAAGGAATGATGTCCAAGAATTTGCCCTTGTGCTCTTCTCACAGCAAAGAGCGATTTCTGCACAAAAATAAAAACAACAGAGTTAATGATGTCCAGCGACTCCAAAATAATACTTGTTGCAATATAATAGCTTTAAAGCACCAGCTGACTAGCTGAGTCATAATATGTACCCATGAAATAGATTTTAAGAAGCCAGCTTTCATTTGAAACTAAAAGAGGCATAGGAGTAGTCATATTCCTATCTTCCCTAAAAGTCAGTAATCTTCACTAATAGTTGCATGGCAAGATTTGCAGATGTGGAAAAGTTTTACGCAGATGCTGAAAGTTAATATAATATGAATCCCAGTTCAAGCTCAAGCAACAATATTTGAAGCTTCAAATAATCACAGTACAGAAAATTATACAACAGGCATGAATTCTTGCAGAGCACATGAGAAATTTGGCAAACACAAGAAAACCCAGCAAACTGACATAAAATATAATGAAGTATGTTCTTCAGTTCTTGTTAGTAATAGCAGACTAACTCATCAAAATAAATAACAAAAAATTAAGTCTCAGTTGCATCAGAACCACATCAAGCAGGCTGCAACCAATAATCTCACTGTAGCACTAATAATTGGCAAAAAAATGAGCTACAAAATTGGTGGCCTAAAAATAATTTACAAAAAATTATAAATTATTTATGACTTGAAACATTAAACTTACAACTTTTATCCTTGAGAAGCCATCCAAAATAAAGCTTGTACTTGTTGACTTGGCTCTTGACCAAAGAAAACTTCTGCTGCAGGCTCAGAAGTTTCAATATATTCAAACTTAATGATCAACATTCTATTCTCAGCTACCAAATACATCTGCAAGTGCCAGAAGTATATAACCACCACTAACACAAAATCAACCAAAAGAAAATAAGACTTTTCTCAATAGGTGGGTTTAAATCCTAGAGCAAATGGAATCATTGTATTCAGTCAAAAATCAAGGATTCCTGGATCAATTGCAAGTATGCAGGTTATATAATACATTATGTCATGGTTAAAAATCAATAAAGGATAAAATGAAGAAGTTAAGAGAACAAAAGCCATTCAAATCATAGGATAAGCTGCTGCAAAATAACATTAAAAAAACTAGTGAAAAACCTAATCCATAGCCATATGATAACATGTTCATGTGCTTACACACACACACACATACAGGTTATCTCCTAACATTCTAGTAGACTTCTCCTTAATTGTTGTGCTCAGTGTGAAATAAAAGTTTCAAAAAAAAAGTTAAAGACTTGCATTTTGTTCTAATGTTCTTATGCTTATTCAGGTAAGTAATTCCACTGGACCATTATTAAATCAAAACATTAAACAATGACATTCCTAGTAGATAGTCATGACCAAACCGAACATTAATGCACAATGCTTAACATTAGACAATTTCAGCTAAAAAAATACACAGAGCAAATTCAAGTGATTCAAATGCAATAATAAACTAGGAAGATTAAAATAAAACCAACTAAGCAAAGCTTTAATTTGTGCAGTTCTTAAGAAAAAAAGTAACATAGGAACATGCAAAGACGAGATAAAAGATAAGAAAGATCATGATATGCATTATGAGCAAATCAGGTTACTTCATTCATGGGGCAACACAACACAAGCCATCTCATAAATGAAAGCAGAACTTTGAAAATATGCAATTCAAACTCTTAGAATAATATTCATCACATTTGCCATTGTCAGTAAATAATAATATATTGAACAAACAAAGTACAGAAACCAGAGAAAAAAAATAACAGTAAAATATACCTCTAATATAAATATGACTTAACAATCAATTAAAGAATTGAAGAATACATGAGAGACTAATACATGACTCGATAAACCTTAGTTCACTTCTTCATTGTTTAATACATGACTCGATAGTTAAGTTTAGAATTAAGTATAAAATGTTGTAGTGTGTAGCTATGAAGCTAAGTAATTAAATAATCACAAAGTACATGAAAATTGAGATGCTCATATTCATACATACATACATACATATTTACTTGAGTCATGCAGACCCTCATTCTGCAAATTGTTAGCATAATTAGCATAGAACACATTTGTGTGAGAGTGTGAATGTTCCTTCTTATTCACAGCTACTAGCAGCATAATTAACACAAATTTGTCCCCTTTTCAAGGTCCAATCAATTGAAACCAATATGAAAGAAACAGGAATTGATCAAAAGCCATCTACAATTAATATTCATTATATAATACAAAGATACTTAGAGTCTTAGACTATTACAAATTCATCAATTCATTCAGAAAAATAATTACAGTATTACACAATGAGCCAATAATCCCCAAAAAACTAAACCAATTAACTAATTAATGAATTAACTAAACTAATAGAAGCATAGAACAGAACAGAACAAAAAGAGCTCATTAAGTATGATAACATTGTAAAAAAGTATGATTCAGACTTCAAGAATGCAAGTACTTTCAATTCAAGTATTTTTTTTTAATCAAACTGATTTAGAAATGCTCATTTAGAAATCAAATTATCAAAGTATCAAACATTAAAGTATTAAACTCACCTAATTTCCAAAAAATCAGAAGCAGAACATAAGCTGAATTGCAGAACAGAGGTGGGCGCGACTGCGAGCTGAGGTGGCGCGATGTGAGCGGCGGCCGGCTGGGCTGAGCTGAGGCGGTGCGGTTGTGATGAGGCAGCGCGACTAGGCTGGGCTGTGGACAGAAGCAGAACATAACAGATCAGTTGAAGCTGGGATGAGCTGAGGCGTTGCCAGGCGGAGGCAGTGACAGCAGGCGGAGGCTGGGCTCGAGGCTGCGTGAGGCGGAGGTAACCGGAGGCGCGACTGCGATTCTGCAACCTCCGAACAGTACGGGCGATTAATCACGAAGGCGCTCTTGGAGGAACCATGGTCGGACGACGACGCCACAATGGAGTCGACGAGGCTAGGCGGACGCGACAGCGGCAGGTGGAGGGGCGATGACGGTAGCGTTAACTCAGGAGTCAAGAGAAGGTCATCGATGGGCATGGAGGCTAGGTTAGTCGATTAAGGGGGTGGGAATTTTGAAAAAAAAAAAAAAAAAAAAAAGGTATAGCATACATACGACACCGTTTAGTTTAGTTTTTCTTAAATGAGTTAAGCCTCAAATTAGTCCTCTACTCTGCATGCGCGAATCAAGTTAATCCTCCACTTTAATTTTCACTTAAAATAGTCATTTATTTTGCACTTTGTGAATCAAGTTGGTCCTCTATTTATTTTCTGTTACAACTGTTAATTTTTACTGATGTAACCTGTTTATTGCAAACTTGATAAGAAACATGTAATCTTAGAAATTCATAACTCTTGTAAGTCCTCCAATTTACTTGTTTTAAATCAAAATAATTCTCTTTAAATAAGAGTGAATGACTATTTTGATTCAAAACAAGTAAAATGGATGACTAATATGAGTTATATGTATTTCTAGGATTATATATCACTTGTCAAGTTGGTAATAAAACAGTCCAAATCAGCAGAAGTTAACGGAGTTATAAAAAAAATATCAGAAGGACTAACTTGATTCACGAATTGCAAAGTAAATGACTATTTTGAACAAAAATTAAAGTGGACAATCAATTTAATTTATGCATACAAAGTGTAGGACCAATTTGAGGTTTAACTCTTTTAAAATACAAGTATGACCCGGTCCGGGACCAGGTCATGAAACCCGACCGGGTCACTAGTTCCACTAAAACATTGGCAGTTTTACTGGGTTGACACCGGTTTCCATACAACACTGATCCAATTAATAAACTGACTCGGTTGCATATCCGGTTCACCGGTTTTCCGGTTGAACTGGTCGGGTCGGTCCGATTTTTATTACATTGCTCTTATAGTTAGAAAATAGGGTTTATCGTTAGGAATTAGAGATGTTAAAAAAAAATTTTAAAAATAAAGAATCAATGCCATTTGGTGTCTGATTTGAAAAAAATTAATAAGCACAAGAGTTTCATTTTAATTTTCTTTAAAAATATTGGTGTCTTGTCAAGATTTAGTCGCATTTTTTTAATATAATTTTAGTCCATTTTTTTATTTAATTTTAGTTTAATTTAATAATTATATAATTAAATAAATAATTAGTGGGATTGAGACAGTGAAAAAATATTTATTATTTATTATTTATTTTATTTTTTAATATTTACTTAAAAATAATAATTACCCAAATGAATGTAGATATCAAAAGGTAATTATTTTGGAAAACTTCATTTGTATAATAGTATAGAATAATGTAGATAATTTAATTTAATTCTCTCCAATATTTAATTATTGTGTTGATGATTGCATACAAACATATTTTATTCTTTCGGCCACACTTTTTGTAAAATTGTGGCAGAAAGGTCTAGGCAAACGCCACCAAAAAATAAGTGTGGTCATAAGTCCTTATAGACCACACTTTCACACTTTATAAGTGTGGACAACTAAAGTGTGGCCAAATGTCTACACAAACGCCACCCTAGCAAAAGTGTGGCCATAGGACATTATAGGCCACACTTTTATAAGTGTGGCTGAATGGGGTATTTTCTTGTAGTGTATATATATGGCATACATTACGTAGTATGTATAATATACGTTGGACAATAGTTGAACATATCTCTGTTGTACAACAAACATTATTGAACTTAAATTGTATAGTTGTCATGCAAGATGATCACATATAAATGCATGAACAAATCTCTTCTTGCTGCCATTGCTATACAATTTGTTAGCTGTTTTAGTTATTCTTTCCAACTTAGGTTCTTGAAGTTGGACTTTTTCAGGATGCGGATTTCCACCTAAAATAGGGAAATTAAAGAAAATTAGGCTCACTCAGAATAGAACAACCAAGTGATTTAACAATGGTTTTTTTGCAGTTTAAAGAAAAAGGTAAAAGAGGCTTAAAATAAGGACTAATATAAGGAGAAAAAAATAAAACTAAATACGATATGTAATCAGAGATCATTTGAGAGTCAAGTATTTCTGATGAAAAATTGATTACCTGAATATTTCATGTCTAAAGATCAGCATAGAAGTGTTTCCCAATATATAGCGCATAACTGTCAAAAAGCATTGAGAAGACAACATCAGAGATAGAGATAAAAGGGAAAGAAAAAATGTTTGTTTCAAAAGACATAGATAGTTACTGATAATTTTCTATCCCAAAGTAGAAATTTTTAGTGTTTTTTGACATAAAAATAGTAGGGACCGTAAAGACAGAACTTGAGGACAGAAAATGAATGTTAATACCCTCACCGGCAATGGTGATACGACGGTGGCGGGTGGTGGTCTGGCAACGGTGGTTTTGCGGTAGCAGGCAATGGTGAAGTTGAGGGCAATGATGTCTTTTTATGAAATTTTTTGTGTCTCTGTCTTTGCCACCAAACACAATACGCAGACAATCTTTTAGTGTCTTCGTCTTTATCTCTATGTCGCAATCTCCGTGTCTCTAACTCTCTCTTTCAAGACACTTGTCAAAACTAAGGAACATAATAAGATTTTAATACCCTTTGTAAGCTTCTATTACTACCAAGTGGAGAATTAAATGGAGAACTTCTTCTAGGGTATCTTCAAGGACTATTAGCTTCGGATGGAACAAGAGAAATGACTTGCTCTTAGTGTAATTTCTCGTTCAAATAACAAGACACTTGTAATTTGTGTTTTAGAGGTATTGAACCAAGAGGGAACTGCTCCACATTATGCTCATGCCTATAAATTCAAATTACAAGACCTATGATTAACTCCTTAGGTTCTAATCCAACTATATCCGGGCGTCTTTGTCGTACCGAATTCTCTCATCAAGTTCCTCACATTTGTTGATTCTTCCCACTGGCCTGCAGCCGCATAGATATTCGATAAAAGCACATATATCGATGGGTTGTTATGATCTCTTTCCAGAAGAAGTTTAGCAACTGTTCTTCCAAGTCTTAGATTACCATGAGCTGCACAAGCACTGAACAATGACCAACATATATTGGAATGTGCCCCAAAATAACCGTCTTCGATTACTCGTTCTGCCTCATCGAGATATCCACTGCGACCCAACAGATCAACTATGCAAGAAAAATGATCCACACTCGGAACAAATCCATAAACTTTCACCATCATATCGAAAACACGGAGGCCTTCATCGACTAAACCTGCATGACTGCAAGCTGAAAGAATTGAAGTGAAGGTAGCTTGGTCTGGTTTGATCCCAGGCGAGATTCGCATTGCCTCAAAACAGCGCAAAGCTTCTTCTCCTTGCCCGTATTGCGCATAAGCAGATATCAGAGCATTCCAAGAAATTGTATCTCTTTCAACCATTGCATTAAATACTCTCAACGACCTTTCTATAGACCCACATTTGGCATACATTGTCACCAAGGCATTGCCCAGAGAAACATCAGAAGAAAATCTGTGCCGCAGTATGTAACTATGGACTTGTTTCCCATGACTCATGGCTGGTATGCTAGAACAAATGCTCAAAACAAGACTAAGGGAATAGGCATTTGGCTTGAGCTGTGTATTAAGCAAAGCAGAGAACTGCTCCAAACCTTGCAGCAGATATCCATTTACCAGGAACCCGGATATGATGCTATTCCAGGATATCAAACTTTTATAGGTAAGATCAGAGAAGATTTGAAAAGCACACTTTATATTTCCATGTCTGCAATATGCAGAAATAAATGCATTCAAAACTTCAATCTTCACAATCCCATTTTTGGATAGGAGAGAGTGGAAAATCTCCACGGTGCGCAAAGAGTCCATGGCAGCTAGCACACTTCCATACGTAAATTCATCCGGTTCGATTCCTTTCCTCCTCATTTTCTGATAGGTCAAGATTGCTGCTTTGCCAATACTCTCTTGAACATAGGTCGAAATCATTATGTTCCATGAAATAAGATCCTTTTCTTCCATTCTTCCAAAAATATTCTCAGCTTCATCCAACTCCCCAAAGCTGGAATACATGGTCATTGTTGCATTATTGACAGCTGTATGAGCAACAAAACCCGTTTTGATAGCTAATGCTTGTGCTTGACAACCAACTCTTAGAGACCAACAAGAGCTCAAGACACTCACAAAGGTAAGTTCCGTTGGACTAAGACAATCCCGTAGCATGTTCATAAACATCTCAAACGCATCTTCGTTTCTATCCATGGTTACAAGACCGTCTATCATCGCATTATACGTGATATGATCATGCAGCAGCAAGGCTCCTGCTTCCTCAAACATCTGATATGCATCGACAACACATTCACATTTAAAATACATAGTGATCAGAGAATTGATCACAGAAGTCCTAGACAAGAAACCACTCTTGACAACCGCGGAATGCACATGCCTTCCATAATCAAGAAGCTCTAAAGAGCCCAAACTCAACACGCTCGCGAACGTGTAATTATCAGGCCTAACACCGACCCTGTACATGTCCCTGAACAAGCTAATAGCAAACTCTTCAAAACCATTATCCGTGCACCCAGTAATGATGGCATTCCAAATAGCCACATTGTTCCTACTAGGCATTTGATCAAACAGTTGGAGTGCAAAACCAACGTGGCCAAGCCTAGTACACGCAGATAACATTGTAGTCCAAGAATACACATCTGGGTATTGGATTTCTCCAAACACACACCTAACACAATCAAGGTCTTGTGATTTGGCATAGAGCGAAAGCAATGAATTTGCAACATGGGAATGGGATTTTAGGCCTGTTTTGATGGAGATTGTGTGGAGCTGGTTCCCAAAGGAGAGGTTTTGAGAGTTTGCAGAGGCAGTGAGTGTTGTTGAAAGGGTATAGTGATCTGGTCTCAAGGATTGGAACGATGATGAACGAATTTGGGTGAAGAGTTTCAGAGATTCTGAGTATTGGTTTGAATGGTTGAACTGTGCAAGAATGTGGTTTAGTTTAAAAATGAGTTGTTCCTTAGAAAATGATGTGTTGATGAAAATGTGTTGGAATGAAAGACAAGGCTTCATATGATGGATTTCCAAAAATTTCTATGGCAACAGAGATCCCAGCTTTGGTCAGCCAAACTGAACACCTTCAGATTGGACTGCCTTATGAGAACCCTAACTTTGCCAGAAAGCTTGTGCTTCAGGAACGAACTTCACAGTGCCAGCGCCTCGATCGCTCCTTCCATTGGTTCCCGTCCTTGTCGAATCGGTATAGCTCCGATTTGCTGCTACAATCAAGGAATGAAATAGTCAATCAAAATAGAGAATAGTTAATTGTAAGATTAATAGAAAAAAAGTGAAGAAGAGATAGTTGAGAGTTAAAAAATGGGGAATTATGCGGTAAAGAGTGTAAAGAAAAAGTGGTTTTTATTATAAAGACTTAGGCTGCGCTTGATTACATGTACAGGACAGAAATACAAATACGCGTACACAAAATTTTGTGTATTTCCTGTACACATTTAAAATGGATACACAAATACACAAATCTAAATACAGAAACTTAATGAAAATATTGTGACTAATTTGTCCCTACCTTTTTTGCATTAATCTCATTTTGCCCTTCAGATTTCAACACTCACTCACACTCATCCCAATTGTCACCACCATACACACAACCACCGTCGCCGCCTCGCCGGAGAAGCTGAGAGCTTCAAAAATGCGGATAAGGAGAGAGACAGAGGAGGAGGTCCCAGATCTGAGAACCTTCCCTCAAAAACCAGAACATATCTGACATAGAAGCGAAGAACAGAGGAGGAGAGAGAGAGAGAGCGACTGAGGAACCGGAGGTTCCCGGAGACGTCGTCAGAGTGCTCGCGGTGGTCATGGCACCGTTTCCGCCGGAAACCACAGGAGTTGCGGCTGGAGCGAGGAAGATCGAGGATCCGAGCTTGCCGTTGGAGACGCTTCCGTCGTCGGTAATGGCGGAGGACATGAACGCCGAGTTAGAAGACACGCTGAAGGTTTCCTTGGAGAACTCCAGCTCCATGGATTTCGCATTCGGTGAAATCAAGCGTTAGGCTCTGTGGTTGCTGCACGGGGACGAAGGTCGCCAGATGAGGATGGTGGACAACGACGGGAGTAATCGCGGAGTCGCCTGCGGCAGTGGCGGTGGCGGCGGAGGAGGAGTGAGGTTGGACTGAGAGAGGGAGGCGGAGGGAGGGGGAAGAGGTTGGAAAGAACAAAGGTTGGGGGAATAGAGAGGGTTAGGTTTAGACAATTTTGAATTTTCTGAATTTATTTATTTATTTATTTTTTAAATTTAAAATAGGGACATTTTTGACATTTCATAATAATTAATTGTCTTGTCCATTAAAAAAAAACAAAGAATGAGTACACAAATACACAAATTACATCTGTCTTGTACATAAAATCAAACATAATATATAATAAAAAAAAATTATGTATATATATTTTTTGTACCTGTATTTGTATATTGTATTTTTTGTACTTTGAAACAAACGCAGCCTTAAAGAATGTCATATTAACTATTCTAATAATTCTATGAATTTTGTTAATGATTGTCCTAAGTTCTTTATTAAACTCATACTTAAAAAATATAAAATCTCCCATTTTCAATACTAAATTTATTCTTTTAAGTTTTTTAAGAAGTGTCATAAAAACATTTATTAATAAAATTCTAATTCTATTACCTTAAAGTGCAGGCCAAGTTGAGCATAAAAGAGTGTCAAAATCTTGAATTAATGGATTGCATGTTCAATTTGATAATCCTAAATGTAATTGTTTATAGAATAACTTTTAAATCGGAAAATTATTTTTTCATCTTAAATTTTTATTTATCTAAAAAAATTGATAATTGATTCTTTTGAACAACTAACCTTGTTATGATAACATATACTTTACTTGCTATTAATTCTTACTATCATATGGTTAGGCTCTATCTTTATTATTATATTAGAGAATGAAAATAAAGCTCGAAAAACATAAAAGGCTAGCTTACCCCATGATTCCTAGAATGAAGAAGAAAAACATCACACATTTCGCATTTATTTGCAAACTTCAAGAACCAATACATGATTCAATCACCAAAAGGCAATAGAAAGAGAGAGCTAGCTAGGTTAAAAGCTAAGCAAGTTAATTTTTCCTTTAAAATATATTAGAAATCTTTGTTTTTCTATTAAGGAGTGAATACCTTAGTCCCTTATGATTAATTTTGATGCCAATTTAGTCCCTTATGATTTGAAAGTGATAAAATAGTCTTTCAAGATTAATTTCATAGGATACTTTAAGTGACAATTCAGTTTTTGTGTTAAGTTTATGTTAACTGAGTTACAAACATGACGTAACTTAGGTAATATGTCATACGCATCACTGCAACTCAATTAAATTAACATAAATTTAACGGAGGGACTAAATTACCAATTTGAGAAACTAAAGAGTTAATTTCAAAATTTTAGGGACTAAAATGAATCACACTAACAACTAACAATTTGTGGAATCAAAGTGAAATTTTTAAAAAAAAAAGGATGTCTAATAGTTTAGTCATGTCACAACTCTTATTTTGTTATAACTTTACCTTTGTGTCCTCCTCCCAAGGCTGAAGCATTAAACAAAAACATTATAACTCCCTATGTCTTGTCTCTCTCCAATAGCAACCTAAGTCTTATTAGAATGTGGCTTAAGACCTGTGTTTACTAGATCCAAAACAAGTAAACAACCAACATCTTAAAACATAAATCCATAAAAATCAAAGTAAAATTATTAATTAGTCCAGACCTTCCATGGTTCCACCCAGAACAAAGAAAGAAATACAAAACTCCAAGGTCAAACACACACCATAGAAAGAAAGCAACGAAGTGTAGGAGGCAATAAAGACAAGACTGAAAGTACTCAAGTAGAGGTAAGGAGCTACCTGTAAGCAGGTGGAGGAAATATCAACGAGGAATATAGCAGCAACTATGACATGAGCACGATTGTGACACGTGGCGAGATGAGCGGCACTTGTTCACCGCTGAGTCGGAATGGCGGAGCTTCTGTGCTGGTGTCGAGGGAGGCGGATGAGGAATTGGTGGTCCTGCGGCGGTGGCAAGCGAGGTGACAGAGAATAGGTCCGCGTTAGGGTTGTGTCTTCGATGGGGGTGGCGTATTGCCAAGGGGGAACGGCCGAATGGAGAAAAATTTTACAGTCGCTTTCAAATTGAATTCTAGTATTTGAAATATAGTAGTAAAATTAAAAATTGAATTAAATTCTAATATTTGAAATGTTTATAGAATAAATTAAATTTTTAAGAAATACTCTAAATAGTCGTTTAAGAATAACTTTGAAGACAATTTAGTCCCTTAAGATTTCAAAGTGACAAAATAGTTTCTCAAGATTAATTTTATAGGATACATTAAATGAGAATCTAGTCTCTCCATTAAGTTTCTGTTAATTGAGTTGCTGTAATGTATATGATACATTGGATAACATATCACTGAAGTTACGTCGTATTTGTAACTCAGTTAACATAAACTTAACATAAGGACTAAATTTTCACTTAAAATGTCTTATAAAATTAATCTTGAAGGACTATTTTATCACTTTTAAATTATGAGAGACTAAATTGTTCTCGAAAATCATCGTGAGGGAATAAATAGGTATTCACTCTAAATTTTTTTATTGCCCTTGTGCTCTTCTCACAGCAAAGAGCGATTTCTGCACAAAAATAAAAACAACAGAGTTAATGATGTCCAGCGACTCCAAAATAATACTTGTTGCAATATAATAGCTTTAAAGCACCAGCTGAGTGATAATATGTACCCATGAAATAGATTTTAAGAAGCCAGCTTTCATTTTGAGGGAAGTTTTTATTTTTCTAGCAACCTTCATGGCATGATTAATTTGAAGTGGAAGACAATAATCAAAGATAACACTATATATATATATCATGATGTAGTACGCATGATAAAATAAATTACATTATATATTAAGTATTTATCCATTATTTTATGCATACTATGTATAAAACATGGCTCATTAAATAAGCTTATACATCATAAGTGACAATCCTTTTTTACATAAAAAATTGTATATTAATAGACATAATGAGGTTGGATTAAGTCTAGATAACTTTATTAGTATATTAGTATATTACTCTTTGTTGTAGTTAAATCTTCTTGTATCTTCTTGCTATTTCTTTATCTTTCTATTATTAGGGGTTGTTACTTTCTGTTTCTTCCTCCTCTCTATAAAGGGGTTAGTCTTCTCTTTGTAAGCAAGGATAGTGATATATGAAATAATATTGATTCAAGTGTTTTTCATTCCATTGTTTTTCTTCCTACCTTCCTCTTTGTGATTTCTGGCCTGATACCTTACATGGTATCAAAGCTCAGAGAGATCCTCCATTAATGACTTCCGCAAACACAACCAATACAAAGAACCCACTGGTTCCTATTTCAGATAAACTTGATGAAAAATCATATCTCCCATGGAGACAACTGGCAATATCAACCATACGCTCCCACGAGCTCTGTGATCATCTTGACCTAGATGAAATTCCTCCCCAATTTGCTTCTTCCTCTGACAGAAAAGAAAAGAAAGAATCTTCATTGTACAAAGAATGGCTCCTACAAGATTGTGCCTTGGTTACTTGGTTACTTTCTTCCATGGGCATGTCCTTCAAGAATAGGGTAGTAGGATGCGAATTTGCCTATCAGATTTGGGAGACCATAGAATCTTATTTTGCTTCCCACACCAAATCGAAGATCAAACAGCTGAAGAATCAATTAAAAACAATCAAGAAACTTGAATCCTCTGCACCAGATTATCTTCTCAGTATCAAGCAAACAGTGGACGCTCTCGCCGCCGTCGGGTCGCCGCTTACCACCGATGAGCACATTAAGGTCGTCCTCGATAGTCTCAATGAAGACTATCAAGCCTTCACCACTTTCGTTCTTGGCCGCAAGGAATCCTGGACGCTCCCTGAGTTTGAAGCCTTCTTGATGCCCAGGATGAACTCATCAACCGATACAAGAAAGATGACGGTCCATTGGTTCAGGCCCATCTCGCCCAAGCCCAAACATCTTCTTATCAAAACCCTAGTTACAGACCTTTCTCTTCCGATCGAAACCAAGGAGGGAGATTTCGTGGGCGAGGCGGCCGCTTCCGAGGCAGAGGAAGTTGGCAAACCACCAACCGGTTACAGTGTCAACTGTGTGGCCGCCCTGGTCACGCGGCGTGGCACTATTACTTCAGGTTCGATCAATCGTTCCAACCCACACCTCGTCCTACTTACCCTAATCCCCAAATTCGCAACCCTAATCCCAATTTCCAAACACCTCCGCCTCCGTCCTCCACCTTCCACAATCCTCGAGCTCTTCTGGCCACTCCTTCTTCCGTCACTGATCCGAACTGGTATCCAGACTCAGGAGCGTCGCATCATCTCACAAACAACATGCAAAATCTTCTTCAAAGCTCAGAGTACACTGGATCGGAGCAAGTCTCAGTCGGTGATGGATCAGGTATTCCGATCAAGCATGTTGGTAACTCATGCCTCCTTTCTGGTCACTCTAATCTTGTTTTTCATTTACAAGATCTCTTCCATGTTCCTGATATTGCAAAGAATCTTCTTAGTGTGCAAAAATTTGCTAATGATAATCAAGTCTTTTTTGAATTTCATCCCCATAGCTGTTGTGTTAAAGATCCCATTACAAGAAACATTTTAATCAATGGAACATAAAATAATGGTATTTATCGTTTTGTTGATATCACCATCTGTCACGACCCGAACTCGAGGACGTGACCGGCGCACGGGTTAAACAAATCTACTTAACCCGGCAAGCCTAGAAGCATAGTTTCACATATGACATATAACTTAAACATCATAGCTGCCGAAAATTTGGCAGAACCTCCCCTAAAATTCGGATATACTGTACATAACATAAACCTGTTTAATTAAAATATTCAATCCAATAACAACACACATATATCCAAAATTCAGATTTTTGACACCATTAGTACTCAATATACAAAAGACATAATAATATGGACTATATCTACAAATCTACTTCCAAGAATATAAAACATATGTCCTATGGCTGCAAAATACTGAAGTCTACAATACCAAAAGCCTCTTTCAACATAGAGGTATACCAAAAAGAGATATTCCTAAGTAGACAGCAAATCTCAGTACCCTGTTACTCAGAACCTGCAAAATCTGAAGAGTGTGGGGGGTGAGTCACAGACTCAATGAGGGCAAATACAAAGTGAACATGAAGGAGAAACAAATGAAGCACGAGTGTTGGATCAAAAAGGAGAAATTTGACAATCAATCACATTCTCTAATTAACACGTAAATATATATTTTCAAATTATTACAATTGTTCAAATCATAGAAATAATCCTTTAAGAATACTTCAACTTTAAATGAAATCTCGTATATGTGTACATATATCTCTATTACTCATCTTTTCCAAATGTTTCATGAGAATGCTCTAAGAGATACAATCAAACAAAGTGTCACACATTGGGGCCCTATAATCATTTTATCTCAATAAGTTCTATGTGCACATAGACCGATAATTCTCTTCGCTTCGGCAAGCGGTATATATATATATATAGCCGATAATTCTCTTCGCTTCGGCAAGCGGTATTTGTGTAGCCGATAATTCTCTTCGCTTCGGCAAGCGGTATAGCCGATAATTCTCTTCGCTTCGGCAAGCGGTATATAACTTAGGTCTCATTATGATTTTTCTCAAACAATATATGTATTCAAACAATTTCTACAACTTCACTTACTTTCATTTTTCAAACAAGATCTTCTCCTTACTACTAAAACAATACTTGAAAACATTATGATATTATATAAATATTAATCATGCTCCAATATCATCATCAAAACGATTATTTAAGAAAAATCACAATTAAAATGCCATACTTCATAATCACTACCAAAACCACAACTTATATCAAATCATAACAAAATATCATATTTCATACTCATCATCAAAGTTCAAACTTAATTCTATTCTCACCAAAATATCATATTTCATAATATCATCATCAAAATCATTATGCAATAGAGTAAAGTCACAATTTAGAATATTCTTTAGTTAAATAAACAATCAAATAATTCCAATAATGCAAATTAAGGGTTAATATGCATAAATAAATTTTAGTTTCTCCCATAAAAATAAATTTAAAACATTGCCACTAAGTAGATAACCACTCACAACACAGGGAAGTCAAAAGGGCTACTCCCTAATAGCTCCGGAGGGTGTAACCGGTTCCGCACCAACAGAATCTGAACAATAGTAAGCATTTGAGCATGTTTAGATAAAGTATTTAGAGACAATTCATCATCTAGAGAGCCTATTAAGTAAAACCCCCAAATTGGTAACTTAGGGTTTCTAAAGATTAAAGAGAACCAAAATTATTAACTTACCCACTACTCATTTAGTTACATTACAACTTCTAACTCACTAAATCTATACTTAGTAATCCCAAAAATCTACTCATTACTCTTATTATTACAAATCCCTATTTTTTGAGACAACAAAACAAAAATCTAGTAAAACAATATATAAAAAGGATTGAGACATACCTCAAGATTTGGATGTTAAGAGAGTTCTCAAATGGAGTAAGAATGAGTTTTTGTGGTGTGGAAGGAGGAAGGTGTTGTGATTGAAAGAAGAGAGAAATAAGAGAAAAAGAATGAAAGAAGAAGAAAAAAGAACAGAAAGTATCGAGAGAGAGAAGAAGAAGAAAAAGGAAGAAGAAGAGAGAGTATGTATTGTGTGTTGTGTTGTGATTTTGTTTATTACTTTTTTTTTTCTTTTAAAGGAGGGTGGGCCCCACCACTTATTATTATTATTATTATTATTAGATACGTTACACCATCCCTCATAGAATCAATCCTGTCCCAAAAGCCCTCTATTCTCAAACTATACCTACCAATTTATGGCACCAACGATTTGGTCATGCTGCTGTCAAAACAGTTGAACTTGCCCTAAATCAACAAAACATTTCATTCTCAAAAGATAAAATTTTAAATCTGTGTGATTCTTGTTGTAGGGCCAAAAGTCATCAACTCCCTTATTCTCTGTCCACAACTCAGTATTCATACCCTTTAGAATTAGTTTTTGCTGATGTTTGAGGACTCTCTCCTGTTATTTCTAATTCTGGCCATCGTTACTATATGTCTTTTGTTGATGCTTTCTCTGGGTATACATGTCTCTATCTGCTTCATACTAAATCTCAAACCTTTACTGCCTTTAAACAATAAAAAGCTATGATTGAAAATATTACTGGTTATATTATTAAATCTTTACAAACGGATAATGGTGGGGAATTCACTTCTAACATGTTTAAACAGTTTATGTCTTCTAATGGTATTCTACATCGTTTTACATGTCCTTATGCTCATTCTCAAAATGGTTGTGTTGAAAGAAAACACAGGCATATCACTGAAATTGGTCTTGCAATGCTTGCCACTGCCTCTTTGCCTTTATCCTTTTGGGATGATGCTTTTGTTTCTGCCGTTTATATAATAAATAGGTTGCCTACTTTAACTCTAGGAAGTAAGTCTCCTTTTAATATTTTAAACAATAAACAACCTAATTACACTATATTCAAAGTTTTTGGATGTTTGTGTTATCCTCACCTACGAGATTATAACCATCATAAATTTGATTTCAAATCTCATGCTTGCTTGTTCTTGGGTTATGCTCCAAACTATAGAGGGTATAAGGGTTTGTCTCCAAAAGGAAAAATTTACATCTCTAGAAATGTGCAATTTGATGAGTCTATTTTTTCCTATAAACAACTGTTCACTCAAAATATTGTTCCTGTTAACCCTATACAAACTACTGCTCTGCCTTCTATTCCTGTGTTATCTTCTACTTCTCCTTCTACAACTCAAACTGTCCAAACATCTCTGGATCACAACACAATTTCAGCACCAACACAAACCTCAGGTACTGATGTTTCTGTCCCAATGCCACTTCTTGAGCACACTACTTCTACAAACACACATTCCATGCATACTCGGTCAAAATCAGGTATTTCTAAACCTAAGTCATATGCTGCTGTTGTTAAATCTGATTCTTCTTTTCTTACTTATGTTCTAGCTCTGTTGCTCGCACATTGCAATCTCCTCATTGGAAGAAAGCAATGCTTGATGAGTATCAGGCTTTACAAAGAAATAACACATGAGAACTTGTTCCAAAACCTTCTCCCAACACCACTGTTGTTGGCTGTAGATGGACTTTCACCATCAAACATAACCCCAATGGTAGTATAAATAAATACAAAGCTCGTCTTGTGACGAAAGGTTTTCATCAAAACGAAGGATTTGACTTCCAAGAAGTCTATAGTCCCGTTGTGAAACCGGTCTCTATTAGGGTTTTAATTACCCTAGCTCTGTCCAAAGGCTGGATTATTAATCAGTGTGATTTTAATAATGCCTTTTTGAATGGAAAATTAGCAGAAACTATGTTTATGGAGCAACCTCCAGGTTTCTCTTCCAACACTAATGCTGTTTGCAAATTGAACAAAGCTCTCTATGGGCTTAAGCAAGCCCCTAGAGCTTGGTTTGATACCCTCAAAGCAACTCTAACTCAGTTCAGTTTTAATCACACAAAATCTGATAACTCATTGTTTGTGAAATTTTCTGCTACTTCTATCATTTATATATTAGTATATGTTGATGATTTTCTTATAACAGGTAGTGATCCCACTGAAATTAGCCTCACTGTATCTCTATTGAATAAGATTTTCCCTTTAAAAGATTTAGGTTCTTTGCATTATTTTTTAGGCATTGAAGCAACACATGTATCTCCTAATAGTATCATTTTGTCTCAATTAAAGTATGTCAAAGATTTATTACAAAGGGCTGGTATGTCCAATGCCAAACTCATGCCTACACCTATGAATGCCTCTTCTAGATTAACTATTGATGGATCAGAAATATTTCCTGATCCTACCCTTTATAGGTCCATAGCTGGGGGCTTACAATATGCTACTATCACTCATCCTGAGATCTCTTTCTCAGTTAACAAAATCTGTCAATACATGCATCAACCTTTACAATCTCATTGGGCTGCCATTAAAAGGATTCTTAGATATTTAGCTGGAACTCTTAATCAAGGCTTAAAATTTGTTAAAAGTAGTGATTTGAGGCTTATTTCTTACTGTGATAGTGACTGGGCTACTGATTTGGATGACAGGAAATCCATTACATGATTCTGCATCTACTTGGGGGACAATCTGATATCTTGGAGCAGTAGGAAACAAGCTGCAGTGAGTAGATCAAGTACTGAAGCAGAGTATAGATCCTTGGCTTCCACCATGTCTGAAATATTGTGGCTGAATTCCTTGCTTCAAGAATTACATATTCCCTGTTCTTTTTCCCCTATTGTGTATTGTGACAATTTAAGTACTTGTCATTTAGCTGCTAACCCTGTTCTTCATGGGAGGTCAAAGCACTTTGAGCTTGATCTCTTCTTTGTTAGGGATTTAGTTCAGAACAAGAAGGCCTTTGTTACTCATATCCCCTCTGCTGCTCAAGTAGCTGACATTTTAACCAAACCACTTCCAGCTACCTCTTTTAATCAGTTTTGTAGCAAACTCAGAATCACTAATTTACCTAAGTGATGCTGAGTTTGAGAGGGGATATTAGTATATTAGTATATTACTCTTTGTTGTAGTTAAGTCTTCTTGTATCTTCTTGCTATTTCTTTATCTTTCTGTTATTAGGGGTTGTTACTTTCTGTTTCTTCCTCTTCTTCTCTTTGTAAGCAATGATAGTGATATATGAAATAATATTGATTCAAGTGTTTTTCATTCCATTGTTTTTCTTCCTACCTTCCTCTTTGTGATTTCTAGCCTGATACCTTACAAACTTTACTGGGTAGCAAAACAACTTCAATTGACAAATTCTTCCTTCATGCACAGTCTACCAGGACAAAAAAAAAAAAAAAACATTACAACTAGTGAACCTACAAGCAGACAATTAACTATACACAAAGTAAAAACATGTAAGTCAAGAGTCAAGAGATATAGTCAGCAAAAAAATTTTCAAGTTAGGAAGCCATCAAATGTTATAAACTATTTATTTATTTTCAATGTTCATTTGATCTTGTTATAAAAAAAAGAGGAAGTCTAATAGTTAAGTCATGTCAATTGTCACAACTCTTATTGTCACAACTCTTATTTTGTTATAACTTTACCTTTCCCTCCTCCCAAGTCCCAAGGCTGAAGCATTAAACAAAAACATTAAAACAAACACTTTATATGCTTAAAATTCTCCCTGTGTCTGTTTGTCTCTCTCTAATGGCATCCTAAGGGCCAGTTTGGATAGCAAACTTATGCCTTTTTAAAACTTTTTATAAGTTATAAGTTATTGTATAGATGTTTGGATTAATTTTTATATAATTTTTGACTTTTTAAAAAGTTATTTTAAGTGCTTATTGGAGAAGTTAAAATATTTAACTTCTTCAAAAAGTCTTTGCACAACTTTTTAAAAACTACCATTATAAACTAAAATAAGCACTTATATTATTTTACTTCCAAACACAAAATAACTTTTTTAAAAGTTACTTATTATTAAAGTTCTTATTAAGAAGTCATTTATATATAAGGACTTAATTAAACTCTTTATCCAAACTGGCCCTAAGTCTTATTAGAATGTGGCTTAAGACCTCATATAATAATTTTACTTTGATATTTATGGATTTACGTTTTAAGATGTTGGTTATTTAATAAGGTCATTACAATAATAAATATATATGAAATAAGAATATATAATAAATATATATTTTATTGTATAAATTTTAGTAAGAATATAGAATAAGATATATTACTATTTTTATTAATTATATATATTGATATTGATATATTGATATTGATATATTGATTGATTGATATATTAATATGCATAACATATATCACATATTTTACTATTTTTTTAATTATATATAAATTTTATTTTATATATATATATATTGATATTGATATATTGATATACATAACATATATCACATGAAAGACATATCATTTTTCTTTATAACTATGATACATGTTGTGCATATAATATGATATATCTCGTGCAGATCATGTTATATATGTTATGCACATTATATAATATTTATTGTGCATGAGATGTTGGTTGTTTTGATTGTTTTTTCATTGTACATATAACAATGCTCAAAACAAAATATATCATTAAAAAGAAAAAAACAAAAGGAAAATAATATAACAAAGAGGGAGAAAAAGATCTAAAGAGCATTGTGTTTGCATTATCCCTCTGAGATTTGATTCCAAATTACTGCTTTCTACGTCTCACAATGCATGTCAGTAGAGGGGCCTTCCTTCAAAATCAAGTTCTAATTGTTGAATGGTCTCTGGATGCAACCTGACCAAGACAGCAAGACCTGATGGAATAATTTAACATGGAATCAGCAAAACTTGATCCAGACACACTAATTTTTCTTTAACCAATAGGCATAAAACTTATCTTTATGCAAAACGGTTTTTAATTGCAGAAAAATTTCTCCTTATTTCCTGGTATAGATAGATATACCTTTTGTCCTACAAAAATAAGTCAAATGTGATTTTGGTCCTTTAAATTATTTTCGTTTGATTTTGTTCAAACATTTCGCTAAGTGCTTAGTCTCTCTCACCTATGAACCTGATTGTTGTAATTTATGATAACAGGGTGCACCACTTGGTTCAAATTTCTATTGATTTCAATTGAGATATCAATTTGGTCATCCATTGTACATACACAAGTCAAGTTAGTCTCTCTCAATTTTTGTGATTGTTTAGATATAATGACAATGATGTGAATGGTTAAATGTTAAATCATGATGAATAGTTATTATAGTGGGTGGTTTAACTGTGATGATTTATTATTTTGTTAAGTTTCTATTAGTTGACAGTATAAAATAACTTTATATTGTCAGGATGAAAATTAAATTCATAATAAAATAGTGACCAAAAACATGAAAGGACTAACTTAACTCATGTATATAAAGTGAGAGATTAGTTTGCTAATTTTTAAAAGAGAGAGACTAGTTTGATTCAGAGTCTAATTTCAATCCATTGTCAGCGTAAAGTAATTTTACACAGACATTCAACCATGAATTGACACATCAGTAGAAGTCTTTAACTCAATCACCCAATAACTAAAAAGTCACACAAATCAATGAATGTGATTAACTGATAGTGTAAAATTTTTTACATTATCAGTGCATTATAATTAAACTCTTTGATTCACGTATGTAAAGTGAAGGACCGACTATTTTACTCTATCTCAATTTGATGGATAAACAGCAGCAATTAATTTTGAGAGTTAAATAGCACAAATGATTAGAGTGGATCAGAAATCCCATACAATAAGAGGAAACATGACAATTTGTTAAGAAAAATCAGGGATCATTAGTATGTTTACCTTCAACTATATTATAGAGAGAAGACCACCATCTTTCGGTAGGAACATTGTATTTAGTTAGTGTCTCTTCAATGGAATCGTCATGCTTCCCTACAAGAACTTCCTGAAGTGTTGTCATGGCATCCTTTGTTTTCTCTAAGAAATCTTTGTCATCTTCAGAAGTTGGACTATGAAGGTTATGATGCAATGAGGAAAGGGTTGCATCTAAGGCATACTGAGTAGCAACAGCCCATTGGGTAGAAGCTAACTGCCTCATTTTGCTTTCCATCACTTTGTTCTCTTCATTAGAATTGTTCACAATCCTTCCAAAAACAAGGCTACATAAATACTGAGCATTTGCAGCTCCTGTACTTTGAACCATCTTGTAGAAAGCACTTCCTTCATTTGATAAGAGTTCCTCCGGTGAATCGTATTCAAGAACCTGGAAAGCAAAGAGACAAAAGATGAATCTTAGGCTTGGCTTGGTGTTGTTATAGCTCTAAAAAAGCGCTCGCCACGGTGATATTGTGCTTGTTTGGATGTCCTTTTACACTTAGAATAAGATCTTTTTCAATTAAAAAAAGACCTTATTGAATTTTTTGACATGTTTGAGTAATATTTTTTAGTAAAAGTAAAATCACTAAAAAAAGCAGAAAAAGATCTTTTTTCAGAAGCTGTAATTTCCATCTTCTGAAAAAAGACATTTTTTATAACACAGAAAAGATGTTTACAATTAAGTAAAGATCTTTTTATATTACATCCAAATATAAATTAATTTTGTATCCAAACGTTAAATTACTTCTACTTCTTCAAAAGATCTTATTTAAAAAGATCAATTAAAAAAAGATCTTTTTCTAGAAGTTAATCCAAATTAAAAAAAAAAGCTCTAAATAAGCAAAAGTTATCAAAATAGCATTTGATAAATTTATTACAAAGTTACTCTAAACATGTAAAATGACGATAACAAATAATTTTTTACTAATGATAGAGAAGAAACATCAATCATTAATACATAGATTATATCAAAATTTTTAATTAAATTTAAGGGTTATATTAGCCTTTTAACTTTCATTTGGAGCATAAGCCAACTTTGAAAATCATTTAATGAGGTGCTCTTAGAAGGACCCTTTGCTCTCAAAAGCTGAGAGTAGAAGCATCCCAATTTTTTGATTTATCAAACATATAAAATTGACTTATGCTCTATAAAAGTCAGAGCACCCTCTCAAACAACAATACCAAACCAAACCCATGGAGAAATGGTTTTTGTGCACCACATTATGAAGAGAGAAGTTGAAGCAAAAGTATAGTTATGATATTTGTACATCATATCCCTAACACTTCAATACCCTATTGACAAAATACATAAAACCTACCACTTACTTCTTCTCCAACTTCTTCTCTACCCATCACTTCTCTCACAATGTGATGGTGTATGCAATACTATGTGGTTTACACAAATCATAGCTTGAAAAAGTAAGTTTGGATACCATGGTATTCATTCCCCTTGAGTTGGAATGTTTAAACTCATTTCTATATTACCCATTTATCCTATTGAACCAAGATAAACTCAAACTTGGATATACCTGTCCAGAATCAAGCAGCAGAATCTGATTGCAGTCAATGACCGTGTTTAGTCTATGTGCAATGATGAGCATTGTGCAGGACTGAAATTCTTGTCGGATAGTTTTCTGTATAAGTGCATCAGTTCTAACATCAACAGCAGCGGTAGCTTCATCGAGGACAAGAACCTTTGATCTTCGTAGCAATGCTCTAGCTAGACTTAATAGTTGTCTCTGTCCAACACTGAAATTGTCTCCTCCCTCATAAACCTTGGTGCAGTACAAAAGAATGGCCTTGTCATTTTTACAATAGAAAATTCAAGAACAACAATCAAGGAAAAAGCAATTTTGTAATGTTTTTCACAATCCATAACAAAACAGATCTAGCATACATTTCCAACTTTTTGTTTTTGAATCTACACATCTTTCCAACTTTTGTTCGGTAGAAATAACATTGTTTGCATAAAATTTACTTCACAAAAATTTGTTTGGTGTTAATCTAATGTCCTACATAGAAAAGATTGAAGTCTTTGTTTTTGTTTTGGCTTATAAATAAAGCCTTTGGTTGATTGGTTTAAACATCCTTCTTTAAGATCGCGAGTAATCCATTGTATGAGTAGTTTATAGCAATTGCTCATATAATGTATTTGTAAGGAAGGTTTGCAACTTCAACTGTTCAAAAGTTGCACACTAGTGAAAAAGTTTTGGAGCCCCGGTGAGAATCGTGGATGTAGATGGAAATGACCGATCCATAATAAAGTTTTAGTGTGATGTCCATTTTTCCTATCTTTTCTTCTGTGATATCCTGTTTTACTATCTTTTCTTCTTGTGTTGTTGTTTGTAGTTAGAGATGTTTATTTTTATATTTGTTTTATTCTTCCGCTGCCCACAAAATTTAATGATTCTATTCATGCATTCTAAGACCCGTTCCAATGTCATGAACCAACTAACGCAGGAACTTACAATTCAAATAAAGGTAAAAATTCTATTTTTGACCCTAATTTTTTAACGATATTTCGATTTCGCCCCTAACGGTTTAATTAAATCTTAATGTTGTCCTGTTTGATAATTGCTAGGACTATTGCCATGAGTTCCCTTTCATATACTGACTTTTGCTAATTCCTTTATGATAACTTCGGGTCTGTTCTGCGCAGATATTCTCTAGCCGCCTTTCTATGTCATCCACTCTCCTCATGCTTCGTTCCAAGGCCTCGATCCTAGCCTCCATCGCGGTTGTCAAGCGGGTGGAAGTCACCATCCACAGCGTGTTCCCAAGATCGTGCTCTGATACCAGTTGTTACAACCGGTACCAATTCACTTAGGAAAACACAAATAATCAAGAAAGGAAGAGTGACAGAACCAGAATGGTCTACTCTCCTACGGTTTTATTGAATGGAAATACTGGAATGAGGAAAAATAAAATAGAACAATGGCCAACTTTCGAGAGGGTCTACTCTCCTAGTTTGCCTCTTATTAATATTATGATAACTACACTCTCTATAATTACTCATCTTCCTAACAGAATGAAGATATCTAATCTTATCCTCCTAACAGATTATCTTTTTCCTTGCTCATCCTCCGGTTGCAACTGAAAGGGAATGGTGGAATTTTTCCTGTTTTGGACTGGGTCCCACTTTTTCCTTCTTCATTATTTTCTTCTTCTGATTCACGGTTATTAGGGTACGTAAAGGAGGCCAAAGCGGCCTTCCCTAACATTATGCCAATTTTTTTACCTTGGATGCCAAACCATAGCCTGAGTGCCAGATGATTTACAATTACTCTAGGGTTTTAGGGTTATCCCAAAGGCAAAATAGAATCAATTTTTGGCAGTACTGATAATTGATTTATTTTATAGCTATATCTATTTGAAATTTAAATAGGACTACAACATTGATTTTTCTAAGGAATCTGAGCAGCCTCAATGACCAAAATCATAACAAGATCAACGTACCTGAGCATCTAGACCAAGTGGATTTCTTCTTATTACATCCTTTAAATGCGCCCTTTCTAAAGATTCCCATAGGTCAGCATCATTGTGTTCATTAAATGGATCAAGATTGAAACGAATAGTTCCTAAGAGAAAGAATGGTGACTTTTTAGAACATAATTATTTTTTTTCACATAATAAAGTCTATTTATCCACATAGATGGATACTAAAAATACAACATTAATGATGTCATAGTCCCAGCATTCTAATGTGGCCAAGAAAGAAATCACTGTATTCATGATGAACTATCATGACAATTCTCATATTTAATTCTAATTGATTTTGACTAACTTGCAATTCTCATAATTAATAATAATGCATTGTTTGTAGTGAACTTTTGAAAGCTTAATTGGGAATCATAATATACTTCATGGATTTAATTTTGATCAACTACCAAAGACATTTTACACTATCATCCGATGATATATTGTCCTATCATTGTAAGGATTAGACTACGATGTGCTAACAAATATTTGCAAACTGTACTGACAGCGGATAAAAATTTCTGGTCATGTTGCTTACCGGAGAAAAGAACTGGTGATTGCGGTATGATAGTAAGAACTCTTCGCAAATCTGCCAGTCCAAACAAAGAAATATCATAACCATCAATAATGATTCTTCCTCTAAGTAGCTCAACAATCCGGAATAATGCATTAAGCATGCTAGATTTTCCTGCACCAGTTCTTCCAACTATCCCAACCTTCTCAGTTGGTAGTACTGTAAAGGACAATCCATGCAAGACTGGAGGAAGTTCAGGCCTGTATCTCAGGACAACATCCTCAAACTCAATTGATCCTGTCGTTGGCCATCCTGGAGGTGGACGGTTTGCCTCAATTATACCTGGAGCCTCAGTTTCCAAGTCTATATATGTGTCAACACGCTCAACAGCATTTAAGCTATTTTCAGCTCTACTTGCTTGTCTGAGGACACCACTCAAGAGAGTTGTTATGTTCAAAGTATAACTGAGAAGTAGACCCATAGTAGATGCAAACACTGATAGGTTTTCAGCTCTTCCATTCTGCAAGACGGCAAATGTTGCTATCAACCAAATCATGAGGCCTCCTAGTGATTCTAACCTTACAGTGAGCCAACGGTTCGAGCTAATATTCACAAGGGTAAATCTGATATTGTTATCCATGAATTTTCCATTTATGTGTGCCATCCTTTCATATGCTTTGTAGGCTCGAATGCTTGACAAACCATTCAGTGCTTCCCCAAAATGTGCATAAACAGGAGATCTTGTAATAGAATCCAAGCGCTTCACCTCTCGTGCTGTGCTCTATTAGTTAGGCATTAAATAAATAGGAAAAATCACTTTATTAAACCATGACCATTAGTGTAAATAATAACAATAATAATAACTAAAGGGAAAAAAACTAGTTATGTGTAACTGTCCTTCCAATAGGATGTTTTCTATTCCAAGTGATAACTTGTAGCACACGTTTTAGAAATTATTAACACAAAATAACAATACTACAATGGTCTAGATGAGCGTAAGTGTTGGTGTGCTTATGCTGTCATGCAGATTAGCTTTTCCTAGGACATATAGAATTAGATTTAATACTTTTAATTACTTGGGATATGAACTGAGTCTTCTTTAAGACAAGGAGACTTCAATCATGGCTTTTGAATATTATAAACTACTCCTATGCATCATTACACATGTCTGTGGTGGATACTAGAGGGTTTCAATCTCCAAAAATGGGAATATTTTCCCTTGTGACCCTAAGCATAGACTGCAATGTTAAGGGCTTGTTTAGTTTGAGAAAAGTGTTTCTATTTTCATATTTTGCTTTCCAAATTAATTACAAAACATGTCACCTTGTTTTTGTGTTGTCTCATATTTTCAAGATTTTGTATAATAAACAAGGCAAACGAGATTTGTGTTTTGACTTTTTTTTTTTTGACAATTTTGGAAACAAGAAACATAATGAAAACAAGGTGGCAATTTTGCACATAATTTTGAAATGAAGAAATGAAAACAGAAAAATGTTTTGTCAAACTAGAAACATTTGCTGGTGATGTTATCAATCTTGCCTTGATCAGAGCTACATCCCAGAACATAAAAATAAAATAAATAAAATAAAATAAAAGAACCAATGAATATCATTTTATGCACTTATCACGTTTGTACTAAACCCCTTTATTCAGTTATTGTTCATCTATCTAGCCGTTAAAGAAATACATATTTCCATTAGTTTAAAATTTCAAAAGAATGCAAAATGCAGTTGCAAATAAAATTCAACATATTTTCATATACATAATCTGTATGAGACTGCTCTAAAGCTAAGGACAAGATATAAAAATTACCTGGTAATATATATAAGCTCCATAAAAGAAGATCAGAAGTGGCATTATGGCCCATAAAGATATCGTGCTCACAGTGCCAATAAGAACAAAGGTTGAAAGTAGTTGCCAAAGTTGCCCCATAAACATATTCATCATAGTTGAAACATTGGTATCAATATCTCCCATATCTTTTGCAAATCTATTAATTATGCGGCCAACAGGATTAGTTTGGAAGAATATCATCGGAGCCCGAAGTATTTTATGAAGCATCGCATCATGCAATCTTTTGGAAGCACGGAGGCTAGAGATGATCAACCAATAAGAGTTTGCAAGTGCCACAGCTACCTGAATCCATCGAAGAAAATATTCATTTAATTTCAGAAGGTACTCAACTAAGTTAGATAGCATCTCGAACAATGAAATTGTCCTTAAATAAGGTACTATTCTTGCTATAAGGCAGAAAAACAGTAAATACTACTAGAAGATTAAATATTGGAGCTTGGAAGCAATTTAAAACTGAGAAGGTACGAAAGCTAAGTTGAAACTCATTGCAGAATGACCTGTCCAAATGAGAGAATAGCATAGATGGAAAGAAAATACGCTGGATTATAATCTGCAGTTGAATCCTTATCTGTCCACACACTTAACCACGTGCTGCTTGAAATTCGAAGAACTTCTGTTAACACATAGCATGCAAAGAGTACAGACACTACCCACAGGCCTCCCAATGCAGATTTGTACCTGTAAATTTGGATTTACTATTACAGTAATAACCAAACTAGAGCTACCAAATTCAGTCCTAGCAGAGAAGAGTACATCGCAGGGCTAGTGGTCACAAAATGAAAAAGAAATATGATTTTATGCAAACACCACAAAAGAAAACTTGTTTAAGCCAATTCGACTGACACCACCTAGGAATTTATTACTAATTTCAATAAATTAAAATAAGTATTCTAAAGAACAGGAGGATCAGAAATTTGTACATAAGCTAAGCTACAAGGGAAGAGCCAAAAAGAGAGAAAATAGAACAGCAATCATTTTAATTTATAGTTTTAATTAAGGTAAAAACAACACCATGTATTCCTGACAATTTGGCAATGTTAAATTACTCTGCACATCCTTATACTCGTTGTGGTTTTGAAAAATTTTAGCTGAGTCTAAATGAGTTAAATCAATTGCCTGGGGAGGGACCTATTTGAATATTCTTGATAAGTACAAGGGCTTATTTAAATAGGTATTTATATATAAAAAAAATTGTATTTGAACCCTTAAAACAAAATTGAGTACAAATATTTAACTAGTTCTCTTCTTGTAACAGAATGGTAGGGATCCAATTAAAATTTTTAAACTGGAAAGAGCTAATTCCAAAGTTCTAAATTACATAGGGACTTATTTTAAATTTTACAAAAAGTATAGGGATTTGAGGAGTGACTTAATCATATGGCAATCAAAATTGTAAGGGAAAGATTTCTTTAATACCCATGTTTTAGGTCCCATGGTGCTCTTACCTCATCAAAACTTTAAAGCTAACCACACCTGTCTCCCGCTCTTCTTGCTTAATCAGTACTGATTTACGTAATTTTCCTTTCTTCTCAAAGCTTGCATCATTTGGTACCTCTACAATTGCCTCATTGTTTGAGGATGAAACATTATCCCTGTCATGATTTTCTCTGTCTTCTTTACTGTCCAATTGTTGTTCCATTTTCCCTGCATTTTCCATTAGTTTTTGAAACAGAAGCCCAAATTTTGATAACTCCTCAAAAGTTCCATGCTCCTTAATCATGCCTTCACTAACTAGAATAATATTATCCACTTGAGGGAGAAAATGTAGCTGGTTAGTGACAAGAATCCTAGTTTTTCCTGCTAGCCCTTCCTTTATACAGTTTTTAAAAACCTGAGACATTATAAATCAAAGTTTTACCAATTATGATCACATGAATTTTCAAGTTTTTAAATTGTTAACATTCAATAGTGATATGTGAAATTCAAATATATTCTCGGGAAGAGAAATACAACTCTGATAACATATTGAGCACATTGGAAATTAAACTAAGTGATGAAATACAATATTAGTTAGGAATGAAGTGAGAACTATAACAAGGAAGAACTACAGAATTATTGCCATTATGATTTATAGCTTTAGGTCATTGATGGAGATCACCTTTACTCTTTTGGGCATCCATTCAATTCATTTCTCAATAATAAAAATTAGTTGGATTTGATTTTTGCTCACATCAATGAACCTTACCCTATGTTTGGATGATAGTTAATAAGAGAAAGGGAAGAGAAATACTAGGAAGAGGAATTCCTCTTCTTGGAAGTTTATAAACTAAGAAAGGGAAAAAATTCATGGGGATTGATTCCCTTCTTCCCCCTAAAAGCTCATAATCTCTTCCCCAAAATTGGGATGGAATGGAGGGAACTAAATTATTCTTAAATAAAAAGTAGCTATTTAACATTTTATTCTTGTGTATTTACAAAGTTATCGAAAAAAAAGGCAATTTGCAAAGTTACTTCCATTCGGTTCCTTTACAATCTAACTTCAAACACAATTACATGGCATCCGTTCCATTCCTTAAAAAAAAAACTTTCAAACAAGCAATTAGTAAGCAAGGAAGTTCCCTTTGAATCTGAACTTCTGTAGATGGTGGTTATATCATATAACATAACAGTTTTGTTTTAGAGCTTGATAAGAATGATACCTCATGAGCGATTTGAGCATCGAGAGCACTTAAAGGATCGTCAAATATATATACATCAGAATTTGAATATACAGCCCTTGCTAAGGAAACTCTTTGCTTTTGTCCACCACTAATGTTAACTCCTCTTTCCCCAATCTCAGTAAAATCACGTCCCTGGAAAGATATAAATGACATTAATAAAAAAAAACCATATTAGTTTAGAGAAGCAATTTTGAATATGAAATTTTATAAGAATTCTAACAGGTAATAAGTTGAGATCATGCTGCAAAGAGGTGACATTGATGGCCTTCCAGTATCGCTCATATTCAAATTTTGATCCAAATAGTATATTTTCACGAACCTGAGAAAAGACATGACATGATATAGAATGTGAATGGCGATATTTGTTCGCTTTAAATTCATTTCAGATGAAATAAAAGAAAAAAGTTTAAAGAGTAAACTAGATGTAACTCACTGTAGCATTGTAAATCCAAGAAATCTGAGGAACATAAGCAACAGTGCCTCTAATTGTAGCACTTCCGTCAGATACAAGAGGTATCTCTCCAATCATTGCTGAAATAAGTGATGTTTTCCCTTCTCCAGTAGCACCAACAATTGCAACTAAGTTGCCATTTGGTATTTCGATATTGATATTTGATAACGTAGGATTCTCAGCCTGAGAGTTGAACAGGATTTTCATGCAAGTGAAGTGTGAACTACTAATATCAAAATTGCAAACAAAATAGGCTAAAACAAATCAAACTGAATATTCATGCCTCAACTCAAGTTACCTACCATCATCCATAAATTCATCAGAAGCAACAAAGTGATCTCCAAATGCCTAGAAGAAGTAATAATAACTAGATAGGGCTGTCTTGAACCATCTCTATCAAAAGCTTAAGCTATTAAATAGAGGCACATGACTGGGTATTTTCTTTTTATCCATCAAACATATGTCAATGTAATTGATTGCTGAAAATATTGTGGCAGAATATTAGCAGATATCTGCCTATTCAAACTTTCAAATCCTATGGGATTATACAGCTGTAATCATGTAATTGTGCATTTATCTCATTGACTAGGATATGGCAATTGTAGGTTAGCATTTATAAAATGTGGCTTCCCATAAATACCAAACAATCAAGCTTGTTTCACCAAAATAATGGCATTCCACATAAGTATCATTGAAAAACTACCTTTGGATCCCATGAAAAGCATCCATTCTTTATTGAGATAGCTGAAAGTCCAGGTGCAAGAGGTGGATTTTGTTTTAAATTTCGCTCCTCAGCCAAGAATAGTTCCTCCAAACGTTGCAATGAGACATTTGCATTTGCTACCTGTTAAATAGACATTCATTAAGGAATGACTTAATCTCCAACTAAAGCAATCTCATATTTTGACCTACTTTTGAGGAAAAACTTAGAACAATTTGAAGGGGTTAAAAATCATATTATGTAGAGGGGAAAATTTATGGCATGAAGTCGATATTTTTGTATAACATATTCTTTTAAATAACCACTTTTAGTTTTTGTTCCTTCATGGTAAATATTTTCATCATGAATTCTCTATTTGGGTGAAATAAATTATGTAGAATCATAACAAAAATTTAAAAATTAAAAATAAAGAGCTAACAGAATGAGACAAGGGTCAATAACAACCTGACTCAGTAAATTTGGAAGCATATTTAATGGAAAGCGCAAAACTGCAAATAGAGATAGTGAGGTAAATGCCCTTGCAGGTGTTAGTTCTCCTCCAAGTAAAGTAAACATTCCAAATGAGGACACTGTCACAAGAACTGGTATGCTGTTTAGTATAAAAGTATTAAGCTGCAACAGAAAACAAGACGTTAATAAGAAGCTAAAAATTTCATAGTCTAGGAGCATTCTATATGTCATTATAACTGTTTATAAGCATTCTAAGAATTTATTTTGTGATGTAGCAGAAACATATTTAGAAACAAGTATGCATTTTGATATTAAGTTCCTTATAATCCCAATACCAAAATTAAGTTTAATATAAAAACCATTTTATGCTAGCATACCAGGTGAACATTTTCTTGAAAACAATTTGATCCATTTGGACCTTCTAGTCCCTCATTATTTTGCACCATTTACATAGGTAGCATAGTTGCTGCAATTTTGTATTAATGAATTGTCATGGGATATTTCTCCTAAAAGCTCACACCAGTAGGTAGAGGCACATGGATGACTTTCATAATTAACATAAATAACCCAATGCGCTAAACAAAAACACGTAAATGACGTTTAATCTCATATCCATAAATCCACCGTGAATCAGAAATTGGATTAGCAGAAACAAATATGAGAAAACATTATTGATACTAAAATCATATCAAGGCTCATACAGCATATAGTAGATGTGCTTTACGGAACCATGATAGCTCATCATTTCGTATGCCTTGAACTCTAGATTGAAAGCTTGTTTCCCATGCGTAACATCTGAATAATATTCAGCATATCACATAATTAATATTCTATCTGTACTTGAATTGAATTTTGAGGATGACTAGCATTTGAATGTGTTCATACTTTACAGTATCCATGGCAGCCAGAATTTCATTCATGAGACCGACTCTTTTGTCTGTCTGTTGCAGTCCTTCCTTTGTAAGTTTTCTCATTTTGCTAATCACAAATGTCTGTTTTCAAACACAATAACAACAGATTTATTTATATATTGGAGGGAAACTCATAAAATAAAATAAAATAGGGTAACATTTTACCATAATAGAATATAATAGCAACAAATTAATTGTGTTGAAACATGATAATTAAGGATATAATATCATACCATTACCATACCAAAGCCTTATCCCACTACCTAGGGTCAGCTACATGGATCAAATAGAGTTATTGCGCCATGTTTTTGCTTTGATCCATGCACAGGATTCAACAAAGTTATAAATTGGTTGTCGAATACCTAACACAACTCTCCTCTTTTATCCGGGTTTGGGACCGACTATGTAAAAACATGGCAAAGTTATCTGTAAGATCCCTGACTAGGTAACACACAGAGATATAGCAGCAAGGTAGAATAGAATAGAAAGATGAGGTAGAAGTAGAAATAGAGAATGGAGAAGAAGAAGAACAGAGGAATCGGATATTATCAACGTGATAATTTCCTCAATCCCCAATGTATATTGCTCTCTGAATTCAGTAAGAGTAAAATGCAGAAATACAATGAAATGATAGAAATAAACTCTCCAGGCCACTCCCGAGAGGCTACCCTCTTTCCCCAATTCCACTGTTCACTCCCAAAATCCCAATGAATCTTCCATTCCTCACCACCTGCCTCTAAAAACAAGCCACACACTCTCTTTCCTCTAACCGCTTCCCCCTCAGCCCAGGTAATTTACCCAATTTACCCCTCTACTCTATTCTTTTCCTTATTTCTTCTGCTGTATGTGAAACCAAATGGGGCCAAATTGCTAGCTTCTGTTTTTAAATTCTCTGGACTCTTCTCTTGGGCCTCATTTGGGTCTGTTACAATACCCCCCGCCTGAAGATTCACCTTGTCCTCAAGGTGAAAACTCGGAAACGCCTCTTGAATCTTGGCAGCCAGTTCCCATGAATTCTCAAATTCCGGCAGGTTCTGCCATTTGATCAGAATCTCAGGACAACCCTTGCTGTCATATCTTACCGCCAGGACATTAGCAGGATATACCTGGAGTTCCCCATCCTCCATCAGAGTTTCTGGTAGCTGCTGAGAGCTTATATTGGGCCCAAGACTTTTCTTCAACAAAGATACATGAAAAACGGGGTGTACCTTAGCGGATGGGGGAAGTTGGAGACGATAAGCCACTGGGCCAACCTTTTCCAGCACCTCAAATGGCCCATAGAACTGGGCACTCAGTTTCTGATTGACCTTTGCTGCCAGCGATTTCATCCTATACGGATGGAGTTTCAAGAAGACCATATCCCCCACCTCAAATGTGACTTCCCTCCTGTGCAAATCAGCATAAGTCTTCATGTGATTTTGAGCCCTGTTCAGTTGAAATTGCAGCTCCTTAATCAGCTGATTTCTGTCATCTATCATCAGCCGAACCTCCTCCACTGCAACATCCTCTCCCCCTTTTAGTAGTACTGGTGCTTCTCGCCCGTACAGGGCTTTGAACGGGGTCATCCGAATCGACCCATGATAATTGGTGTTGTACCAATACTCGGCCCATGGAAGAAACTTAGGCCACTGCCTCGGTTTTGCACCTGTCACGCAACGAAGGTAAGTCTCAATACATTTGTTTACCGCCTCGGTTTGGCCATCCGTTTGCGGGTGGTTGGCCGTACTCATCTTCAGGGAGGTTCCCGCATTGGAAAATACTACTGTCCAGAACTGGCTCAAGAAAACACGATCACGATCCGAGACGATTGATAAGGAAAAGCCATGTAAGCGAACTATCTCCTTAACAAATAACTCTGCTATACCTTTGGCTGAATACGGATGCGAAACAGCAAGGAAGTGGGCAAATTTCGTGAGTCTGTCAACCACCACGAAAATTGTGTCCTTGCCCATAGCCTTAGGTAAACCACCTATGAAATCTATCGAAATATCATCCCAGACTTTAGTTGGTATAGGAAGTGGCTGTAACAGACCTGCGGGAGACAAAGTGGAATGTTTGTTGCGCTGACAAATGTCACAGTGTTTCACAAATTCCATTACAGAATTTTTCATGCCTTCCCAATATAATACAGCGGCCAACCTTTTATATGTACGGAAAAATCCCGAATGTACCCCCAACTTGGTGCCATGAAACTCCTGCAATAATTTGGGGATCCATTTGGAAAATTTCGAAACCGCCAATCTGCCCTTATACAATAATCTGCCATTTTTCAATTCAAAACCAGCAGGTGCCTCTTTCCCTTGTAACAAGGCATGCAGGATACCTTTCAATCTGGCATCATGTACTACCTCTGTCTCTAGATCGCCCCATTCAGCTGTTGAGATGACTGAGATATTGGAAAACTGGACCTTCCTTGATAAAGCATCAACCACATTGTTGTCCTTTCCCGCTTTGTATTTTATCTCAAAATTATATCCCATCAATTTAGAGATCCATTTGTGCTGTTCCTCTCCACCAATACGTTGCTCCAGCAAATACTTCAGACTTCTCTGGTCTGTAAAAACAGTAAATTTCTGGCCCAACAAATAATGGCGCCAACGTTGGATGGCAAAGACGATCGCCATTAACTCCCGCTCGTAGACAGATTTAGACTGAGCCCTGTCTGAAAGCTTCTGGCTCATATACGCAATCGGCCTACCCGCCTGAAGCAACACTGCTCCCACTCCTTTACCCGACGCATCCGTTTCCAATGAAAATGGGGAGGAAAAAGATGGGACTGCTAATACCGGCACTGTAGTCATTGCTCGTTTCAATTTCTCAAAAGCCTCCTGCGCCTCTGCATTCCACCCAAAGGCATCCTTTTTGAGTAATTGCGTCAGTGGCCACGCAATGCTGCCATAGCCCTTCACAAAGCGCCGATAGTACCTTGTCAGCCCCAAAAACCCGCGCAGGCCCTTAATATCCTTTGGGACAGGCCAATCTAACATATCCTGCACTTTCTTCGGATCAGCAGCCACGCCTCCCGCCGAAATGATGTGGCCGAGGTACTCAATACTATCTTGCTCAAAGCTGCATTTCTTGCGATTAACCAACAGATGGTTCGCTCTCAGCACCTCAAAAACACTCCGTAAATGGGACCTGTGGATATCCTTATCTGCACTATACACCAGAATATCGTCAAAAAACACTAATGCAAATTTACGTAAAAACTGTCGCAACACCTTATTCATGAGAGCTTGGAAGGTGGAGGGTGCATTTGTGAGCCCAAACGGCATCACCAGAAATTCATAGTGGCCTTCATGTGTGCGAAAGGCCGTTTTGGGGATGTCCTCTTCCTTCATCCGGATTTGGTGGTATCCGGACTTCAAGTCCAGCTTAGAAAAAACAGTAGCTCCTCCAATTTCATCCAATAACTCATCAATTACCGGTATTGGGAACTTATCAGGGATCGTGACTTTGTTTAAAGCCCGATAGTCTACACAAAATCGCCATCCACCGTCCTTCTTCTTAACAAGAATCACCGGACTAGAGAAGGGGCTAATACTGGGTCGGATCACCCCAGATTGGAGCATTTCATCAACTATTTTTTCTATCTCAGTTTTCTGGTAGTGCGGGTACCTGTATAGATGAGAGTGGGGTATCTCAGCACCTTCCTTGAGCACAATAGCATGATCCTGAACTCTCCTGGGAGGTAAACCGGAGGGTGCTTGGAAAAGGTCATCAAATTCTTCCAATAAAGCTACTACTGTAGCCCCAGTGATATTCATTTCTTGTTCCATGGAGGTGCTAGAAAAAATAGGGGTCACCAAATAACTCTCTGTCGCATCCTTCAGGGCATGCAGAGTCATCTTACAACTTGACATAGTCCGTCCTAAGGTTGGGTCACCTTGTAACAGGACTCTTTCACCACCCAACATCCAGCTCAGTGTCATATCATTGTAGTCGCCTTCAAACTTTCCCAAACTAGCCACCCAACCTGACCCCAGAATCACCTCCGATCGTCCGAGACGCATAACCAGAAAATCTTGCACAATCGAAATTCCTTGTGCTAAGATCGTTACTCCAGGGCAACCACAAACACCCTTTTCCACCGCACCATTCCCCACTTCAACTTTGAAAAGTGGAAGAGAAACGGTCTGTAACCCCAGCAAAGAAATGAGAGACGAATGGATAAAATTGGCTTCAGCTCCCGGATCGACTAGAACGATCACTTCATGGCCATTGATGTACCCGCGGAACTTCAGTGTTTGATGGGAGGTGAGTCCCCAATAGCTCAAGGAGGAGAGATGGATTGGGGGTTCATTATGAGCAGGATCGAATTCATCCGTAGGCACCTCTTCAACAAATCCTTCGGGCACCTCTTCATCCTCACCGAGAATGATCATACGTTGATGGCGATATTTGCAAGAGTGGGCTGGGTCCCACTTATCTCCACACCTATAACAAAGGCCTTTGCGACGACGTTCGGCCCACTCTTCATTAGAAACCCATCTTGCAGGCGGTTTGGATCCTGTGGACCCAGATGCAAAATTGGAGCCGGATATGGGTTGTTTGGATGGACCCCCTAAATTGGGCCTGTTCACTCCCGAATTAGGTTGCAGCGGATTGGGCTTGAGATGATCCGAAGAAGTAAAAGTGGGCCTGGCCCATGAATGAGATCTGGTCGCTCCACTACCAGCGCGTGCGTGGCCCTCACTCCGTCTCTCCCACCCTTCGTCAATCCACACTCTGTTTCGAGCCTCAAGCTCCATTGCCCTGTCCATGAGCTCCTGTATCGATTCAAATTTCTTCACCGGAATCTCAGCTCGTATCTTTGGGTGAAGTCCTTCATGGAACATACACATGAGAGTCATAGGCCCCAAATCGCGAAACGAGCGTGCTGCGATCTCGAACTCCCGACGATATTCCATCACCGTTCCCACTTGTTTCAGTTGCAACAGTGGAGAAAGAGGATTCAGCTCCGATCCCGGAGCAAAGCGTTTCACCGCGCTATCCTTAAGACAACGCCACGTGTGGAAAGCGGTCTGGGATTCCCACCACTCAAACCAAGATAACGCATCGCCGTGTAGGCCAACCACGGCGTGGTTCATGCGTTCTTCCACCGGAATGCCATTCGCCTTAAAGTAACGATCCATGCGCACCAACCATTCATGCACATCAGAACCGTCGAATGTAGGTACCTCCATACGACGACCACCGTCCCACCCCATCTGTGGTGGACCCTGGCGACGAGGTCCTTCGCGTGGCTCGTCTACGACCGAAATAGTGTCCTCCGTCTCGACATTCGGAGGCGGCGGTGGATTCTGAGCTGGAATCCGAAGTGCCAAATCCGCCAATTGCTTCATCATCGTTTCCATCATCCGTTCCAATCCTTCAACACGGTTTTCCATTGTCGTTGCAGAACGCGTAGTGACCATCCACAGGAAGAAGCCCACGATCGGAGGCTGATACCAATGTAAGATCCCTGACTAGGTAACACACAAAGATATAGCAGCAAGGTAGAATAGAATAGAAAGATGAGGTAGAAGTAGAAATAGAGAATGGAGAAGAAGAAGAACAGAGGAATCGGATATTATCAACGTGATAATTTCCTCAATCCCCAATGTATATTGCTCTCTGAATTCAGTAAGAGTAAAATGCAGAAATACAATGAAATGATAGAAATAAACTCTCCAGGCCACTCCCGAGAGGCTACCCTCTTTCCCCAATTCCACTGTTCACTCCCAAAATCCCAATGAATCTTCCATTCCCCACCACCTGCCTCTAAAACAAGCCACACACTCTCTTTCCTCTAACCGCTTCCCCTCAGCCCAGGGAATTTACCCAATTTACCCCTCTACTCTATTCTTTTCCTTATTTCTTCTGCTGTATGTGAAAGCAAATGGGGCCAAATTGCTAGCTTCTGTTTTTAAATTCTCTGGACTCTTCTCTTGGGCCTCATTTGGGTCTGTTACATTATCACCCATACACAATAAATTGTAATAAGATGTCTTTTTCCCTAGATTGTTCCTATAAAAAGCAATGTATTCTATGATTTCATATAACAGAAATACATACTTCCTTCAACTTAGCATCAGATCTCACAATCTGGGACCGTTACCACATTCCATTGCCCTCCAACCTTTATTGTTGACCCTTGAGCCTTCATTGCCCTTCCCAAATGGCAAAACCTCCTTTCCTCAATTTTTCCAATACTTTCCCTCCAAAACCCTTTAATCGCCACTGTTTCACCACGGGCAGCTTTTTCTGACTTTTTCCCAAGTGCCTCCATTTTTTCTCCAACTTGGAAAACACAAGTATTTTCTTGGGATTGAAGTTGCTTACTCTAAGCAAAAAATATTTATTTCTCAAAGGAAGTATATTCTAGATCCTCTCAAAGAAATAGAAAAACATGGATGTAAGGCCTTTGGTGTTCCTATTTAACAAAATCATCGAATAGGACGTGAAGAAGAAAGTCCAAAGATTGATAAAGCACAATATTCGAGGTTAGTGGGAAGGTTAATATACTTGGCTCATACCAGACCTGACTTAGCATATGTTGTAAGTGTGGTTAGCCAATTCATGCATAACCCAATGGAGTAGACATACAAGCAATGGATAGAATCTTGTAGTATTTGAAGGCAACACCAAGGAGAGATTTGTTATTTCAACAGGTCAAGAAAATATCCATGGAAGTCTACACTGATGCTGATTATGCTGGTTTCATTGTTGACAGAAGATCCACTTATAGATATTGTATGTTTTTGAGAGCAAATTTAGTTACTAGGAGGAGGAAAAAACAAAATGTAGTTCCTAGATCAAGTGCTGAAGCAGAATTTCGAGCTATGACACAAGAAGTGTGTGATCTTCTATAGATGAAAATTATCCTTGATTACTTGAAGATAAAGTATTAGACTCCTATGACAATACTTTGTAACAACAAATCTGTCATTAGTATTGCCCACAATCCGGTCCAACATGATAGAACCAAGCACAAAGACACTGATTGGCATTTCATCAAAGAAAAATTAGAGAGTGGGTTGATAGCCACAATACATATTTCTTCAAGACAACAGTTGGAAGATATGTTCACTAAGGGTCTCCCTACAACACGATTTCAAGAACTTACATGCAAACTGGTAATGATAGATATCCATTCCCCAACTTACTCATTGATCACTGGTACTCACTAATTGCTCACCCATATTAACCCATATTTACTCATATTGCTCACCCATAGATGCAATTTCTTGTGTTAGCTCTATATATTGCAAACCATTGTACAATTTTATCATCAACAGACAACAAATTACAAAGGCCAACCCTCCTTTTCTATTGTATATCAAACCTCCCAACTTATAGGTTGGTCTCTTCTAGAATCCTCAACCCCTCATCAAAGGAAATCCTGCAAGTATATTTTTTCTTGTATGTCACATTTATAGGTATATGTATAAGGGACAAAATATAAAGAGATGCTAGACATATACAACTAGATAAAAGATGCCTGACATCCAAACGGAAAAGAAGGCCCCTTTTCACAGTCTAAGGAATGTGTGGACCTAACTCAACCCCAAAATCTAACTCATTGGTGGAGGTCTTCCCAAGATTTTATAAAGGCTATCTAGGACTACCTTAAGAAATATGAGACTCTAACATGCATAATCTCTCTCCAAGTCTTGATTAATTGTCTATCCAAGTTATTAACTGAATCTTCCATCCTTGGTTGTTTTTTCAGTTCAATAAGGCTATTGGTGTTATTGTCCTTTCACCCATTGTTACTACGTGTTTGTAGTATGAAAATATCACCTTCTTTAAGGACATTCCTTAGTTTTTTTCACCCATCAAATCCAACTATCTCTTCGCTTCGACCAGTTTCCAGCTTTGACACACCTCTCTCTCATCTACTAGATGACATCGTTCCACTACTACATACTTTCCCATGTCCACTTATCAGTTAAAAAATTTAACTCAACGAATGGTTTATGAGGTTGCTCTCCCTCAAGATTCAAGTGATTCAAACTTAACAATAGTCTCTGTCAAAGTTGGATGGAACAAAAACTAGAAAGAAAAGTGGTATAAAAGTATATGTAGTTGCATGGAAAAAATATATGTACATGCTTGAATGAAATCATAAGTAAAACTTGCCTGTAGTGGGACAATGAGAACTAGCATGAGTGATCCAAAAAGTGAAGCAACACCTAGTTGCTGGTATAGGAGAACCATAGCTGTGGTGATACGGAATGGTGCTGACCATAATCCATGGAGTTGTTGACATATTTGCTGAATATTGTAAACAAATGTCAACAATGAAATTTACACTGTGCTTAGTCAATTCGTAGATTTAGATTGACTCCATTTTGGTATTTATATTGCCACATCACAATATTAATTAATTTACACATTGATATTTGAACCCAGCACCATGTACTATACAGTTGCATGATATTCTATAAAGTATATCAATCCCTCCTCCTAACATAAATTAGAACTATATGTAACGTAATATTCTCCTACATTCATTTACAAAACACAGGGTTTACTCGTTACAATATCTTTCAAGATAAAATATTGTAGAAGATTTCCTAAATAGGAATATGGTTTCAACTTTCAACAAGTAAACCTATCTGGTTATCTTTATGTCAAAATGCCTTTGTGAAAAGGTTTATCTTCAGCTGAAGCAGTGAACAAACCTGTATTGCGTTGGCATCTGTTGTTATCATATTCATGAGCTTCCCAGATGTGAACTTCTTTCGACCGTCATTAGTTAGCCTCAAAGATTTTCTAAATATAGCAGCCACCTATAAGAAGAAATGGTCACATAAAATAAATGTGGATAAACTTTACTCAAGTATCTCAACACTGAATGAATAGGGTAGTTAACACTTAAGAGAAAAAAGGATACCATACCAGAGTTGATCTAAGCCGAAAACCAACACGCATCACATTTTGAAAATACTGTGCTTCACATAGTACGCCAAGTGACTGTAAAGATTTTAAGCCACCAGTTAATTGTTTCTTTACTTCCTTGTGTTGAATGCTACCAAAAGTAAACATAGATATGACATAGAAGACAAACTTTATTGATTGTGAAAAATAAAATATACACTGTTTATTCTCACCAGAGATAAATAGTTAAGTTACTTGTTTAGAGAAAGTGATCATCCTAGCTTCTCATGGGAAAATGACGGGTATGACAAACATAAGAGTATAAATATGAATTTTGGATGAATTATTTTTATATGAGAATAAAAAATGGCATGATCAGCTAAGTGTTTTTTTTAATAGATTATGGTGAGTCCGAAATAAGGGGTGCTCATGAGAAAGTGGACTTCCACTTAACCATCATGGAACCATATTTAGGAATTGTCTCATTAAAAATCCTCCTACACCTATATGAGGATATGAGGAAAAAGAGTACAATTCCAAAGGGTGAGAGCAATTCCAATCAATTAAGGAGCATACAAACAACATCTAGACCTACTAGTACACAACTTTTTCTCCACTTACACTAATCATACCCCCAACCACTAGCCCGACCCACCAATTTCAGTAGCATTCACATGAACCTATTATTCATGTAATTCTTCCTACTAACCACCTAAACTCATCGACTACACATGACCGTCACAATAATATAGGCCAGATCTGTTACAACATTCTGCAACAAATTAAACATACAGTTTTCTCTTTTTACCCATATCAGTAGCCGACAGCCCATCCCTCATCCGGTTTGTTTCTTTGAATGATGCCTTAGGGAAGCGAAACAAACATCCAAATTATACACCAGCCAATTTTCATAAAAGGGAAAATCCCCACACCACGCTTGAAGCCACCGTCTCGTGGTTAGTTTTACCATAATCAGTCCAGCATCCCAAATCGCCTTTAAGTGTGATTGATCATTTTGTTTCCAATCATAACAAATCATTCAATTATTAAGAGACGTGCTACCAACAAATAGGAAACAAAGGGCCTGTTTAGTTTGGAAGTTTTTGAAATTTTATTTCATGGATAAAAAAAAGGAATTATGTAACCAAAACAAGTAACAAATGAAGAGTATATTTCCATGATTTGAACTCACAACCTCTTGATGACAAGCAGTTAGAACACAAGTTCTAATACTGGAAATCTCCTCTTAATATTGAATAGGGAGGGGAATGTCCCACAAATCCCTAGAAAGAATTACAAGCAGAGCTCCCTAATTCTCTCTCAACAATCACAGAGAAAAGGGACTCAGAACTACTAAATGAAAACTGAATTATCAACCACACCCCCTTTTCCCTCCTATTTTCTATTTATACACAAGTATATGTAACTAACTAACTAACCCTCTTTTGACTAGTCTAGTTAGTTTAACCACTCTAATTGAGCTAATTGTATGACAGGTGGTCTAGCTCTGCCTTCTTTCTCCTTTCATACACCTTACCAAAGTGTCTGACCCTATCACAAGCAACCTTACTATTGAGTTGAGGCTCACCCTCAAAACCAAAACAAGCACAATTATTAAAATTTGGATATAAAAACCTTTTTAGAAAATAAAATTAGTAAATAAAAATGGAAATTACTTTTTGAAGCCAAATTGACTCAAAACCTTCATAATTTCTATAAGATTAGTTAGAATATATAAAATCAAGAAAATAGACCCTCATGCTACTCATTGCGACACTTGTGATAGCTTACTATTATATAATAAAACAATTTCAGGACAGCAAGTCACTAATGTTTTTAAGAAGTCAAGCTTGATTGACATCTCTTCACCAGGTTATGGAGGAGAATTAGTTGTCATTGATATATGAGAGTGTGTATCTTTTATCTTGCAAGCCTTTGTACATGTGTAGAGATATGAAAGCAAATGCCTATGTAGTTAAGGACAACAACTTTCAAGTACTCATTGGGGTTCTCTTATGACATATAGTAATGCATCCTAACATTTGCTTTTTGTTCATAGGCCCTTCAGCAGTTCAGACAGAAAAGAAACACTTGCCAGAAAAGATATTCCATATTAATGACATTTTATTTATTTGTATGTATTACTACGACTATTAAAAGAAATAAAGGAAAAAATAAAAAAACATTATCAATATGTGAATATACAAGGTTCACTGGGATCCGAGTTTATTATACCAAAACTAAAAAAATAGAGAGAGAGAGATAATAGCCATACCACTCCAACAAACATGGAGAAAGCGTAGATGTAGCCAATCCAAGATGGATCTCCATTTTGCATTGACTGTGCCATTCACAATAAAAGAGTCACCAACTGTAATGTACTTGGAACAAGCCAGGGATACTTGTATTAATTCAATTAACAAAATTTCCATTTAACAATGGGAAAAGTATATTGCCACTAAGTGGTTCAATGAGCAACAACATATGAAGGTTTTACTTATCCAGATACCTTCGGAATGGCTGTTGGGATAATGTCAGATATTAATGAAACATTTTTGAAAAAATTGGTATTCAATGCAATGGACCTCTGCCCTTTGTTATGAAATGATTTTCATTCTTCTTGTGATTTTGCTCATGCCTTTTGCCTACTTTTTTTTTTTAATTTGACTAAAGTGACATAGCAATTACATTTTATTTTAAAATAAATATGTAAATTCAAATGAAACACTTGTGGTAAAAAATATTGTGAGTTGAGATGATTGTTTTCTTAAAGAGAAAGTGTGTGAGTGAATCTCAAATACAAGGAGACCAATAATTCAAATCTTGGAGTGTTAGAAACCGGCCCAATCTTAGGTGCATTAAGGGGAACAAATAATCAGAGGACTTTAGGTTATTTTGTGGGGACCACTGGCCTAACAAACCTGCTCTTGTGAGGAGCCTTCTTTGGATGTGTGCTGGCTGGTTCTGTTGCAGGGTATGTTTTGTGTTGTCAGGGTGCGGATATAAGGGTGAGTAGTGAGGGAAGTATTTTCTTATTTGACTTAGGCTAGTAAATAGGAGAGTGAGCTGCTATAGTACTCACTTTTCTCTTGTATTACAATAGCTCACTGAGGCTATTCTCTATCAAGTGTTAAAATACAGTTTCTTCTTTTCTATATCTTAGTTTTTTTTCTTAAAAAAACTAAAAATATGAAGTCATTCATTTGACTCTACCCAAAAACTTGAATGTTTGGGAGACGGTTCCTAACATGATATGATATTTGAGTTGTACATGCATCAAGCCCAAAGTAATCTTACATGAGGGGAGGTACTGAAATATGAGTTAGGTTTCTATACACTGATAGTGTAAAATATTTTCACATAGTCATCCAATCATGTATATATTACCATGTCAGCACATGTGGTTAAGTTTTACACTCGCTACTTGAAACAAGTAAATAAGTGGATGTGATTGGATGACAATGTAAAATAGTTTTACACTCACCAAAATTAAACTCTTAAAATATAAAGACATCCATTTTCCTCTACGAATAGCTTAAGCTTTTGGGAGAGATAGTTATTGACAAAAATGATAGGGAATTGTCGAACGTTTTGCGAAGATTACCGTACAAGATTGAAATAAAATTTGGGTTGGCAAACCACAAATTCTTGTTTTCTTCTTCTCACTCATTCATTTTTAAGTTTACATTAATGAAATTTGGCTATGGGAAGAAATACACATACATTTAATAGATGGTTCAGCAAAATAGGCCCAACAAACTGAGAAAGATCATAAGCAATCTGCAAAAATGGTTTGAAAATTCCAAGTTTCCTTGGAGTCAGAATACAGAAAAGTAAAAAATGTCATCACATACATGCTTATAGAATATAAAGCAAGTTGTATACAAGTAGTTAAATTTGCAAAATTGTCATGATAATATGACTGATACAAAACAAATAAAATGAAATTTAGCACAGTTCACATTTCAGCCGAATTGGTTCTTGGGTGAGAGTGTGTTTAAGAGATCTAAAACCACACTACATCGTCACCTATAAGCTTAATATTTTTGAAAAGTTGATTCTTAACAAGTAGTACTTGTCATTGTTTCATTCACTAGGATAAATGTCTTACCAAAACTATATTTGATTTTCCCAATTTAAATTTATCTTACATCAGTTTAAATAATAGTGCGAGAAGATTATATACTCCAGTTGCATTCAGAATTAACTTGCAATATGAAAATGTTTACTAATTCATAATTTGAGCAGTTAAACTAAAGGTCAAAACTGAGGTTCAAAATGTTCACCTTAAAGATGCCTCCCCACCAAAACCTAACAAAATATTCAAGTTAAATTAAATGAAAAATGAGACATCAATGTGACTAAGGTCATCTTAAGGTGTAAAAAAAAAAGATAGAGTTGGAAGATAAAATACTTGTAAAAACTGCAATATGTACCTCTTCCCTAGGCTATTGTTCAAAGCTCTTAAGAGCCATGGGTTGGAGCTTTGAAATTCTAACGTCCAACACTTTTGGAACCTGTATAAGCAAACAATATTTAAATGATGATACTGGATCTATGAATTTCATTCAGTATCAGAAAAGTAAGCAAGGAGAAAGAATGTAAACTTTTCTGTTAATGTCTCTGTTCGGTCCCACTTGTCAAGCTTCCAAACATCCTTTTCTGTGATGGGTTTTCTGTAACCTTGTTGCATGAGTGGAGTTATCCACCCAAAAGATAATCCTACACAGAATGCAAAAAACATTACTAATAAATCAAGTTACAAGGATAGAGACAATATAATTAGCAAAAATTGAGAAAAACCAAAACAATTGATTATAGTGCCATAGTTATAAAATTGATTAGCTTTCCTCTTATTCTATTTACTCTAAATAATCAAGAAAAGCACCAGAAAGGAGGAAATGAGTAAACAGTCTCACAGACTAGAAAAAATTAGTTCATGTTCAGGAAAAGACTTGTTTCTTCCCTTATTTAATGATGATAATTATTTGATCTTTGAAAGCATCAAATGAGGCTTATACATGGTCTTCATTATAGTAACAAAAGACATTGAAAAACTACCAATTTGTAACATGTCCAGTTCTGGAATTACTCACTAGAGAATACATTGGCATACATCTCAGGGAAAATTTGCTCTTCCCCACAAAGAGGTTCATATTCAGCATTGTGAGGAAGATCATCTTGCATTATTATATGGCCAGAATAAGGAACCAAATTAGGAATGTAAACAAGAAGTAAAGTACCGAATAACACCTACATCAGAAAAGTAGCAATAATTAGGCAGTTATATATCCGAGTGACTCGAGAACATTCAGTCCCAGTTGTTTCATGGTTCATAATTAAAAATGGTACGACAATAATCACTTTATCATCCCAATCTGCATTGGCTTACAACTTCCTGCTAACATACCATGCTACTGCTGAACAGTACTTAAGATTCAATCTAATAGTACCTAAAGATTTCAGACATATGATCACAAACAGATCCATTTCTCTCCGATATATCAGAAACAAAGTCATGCAAATACTGCTTTATATAGCTACAACATTCAAACCAAAATATACAATAACCATATTCCTAAAGATTTTAAACTATAAACTGAGTCTAAATAATATATAAGTGCAAATAACTCCAAATCCAGACTGCATTCTGCTTGAGTTCATAAAATGCTTAGCCAATGCCAATAATTATCCTAGGCCTAGGCATAGAATTTCACAATGTATCTGATAATGATATAAACTATGTTCTTAATATCATAGTCAAGAAATGAAATCGAAGAACAAGTATAGTATAACAAAGTTTATTTTTAACTTCAATAGAAAGGGAGGGAGAAATCCGGTATATGTACCTGGCAGACAAAAGTACTTATGTACAGAAACAAAGAAGATCTGCAAGAAAGAAGTCAAAGCAAAATTATGCTGCAGAATCAACAAAGACATTTACCTTCCTGCAAGTTACTGCAGTCTACGTCACATCGGAAATGCATTTATTTCTTTAATAAATACATTGAACATTGATCATTTGAAACTCAATTTTTCCTGAGGCCATTGTTTTCTCCATCAACAAAAGTTTCACATCTCCACATACAAAATGTGATAATTTCCTTTTAAATGACTAAAAACTTATTCTGAAATGCCCAAATGGCAATGCTTGTGATTTTGATAATGGTGGAACCAATCTTGTAATCATAATTATTTTAGTAGGATACTGTAAAACAACTACAATTTAGTCACTGCGTGTCTCTCCAAATTGTGGCCCCAAAATGAAACAGTGAATAGAGTCACTTTTTCCTTGTCGTGTCCCATATTCATGTATGTGTCTTTGCTTCTCAGAGAACAATTAATAGAATGTATTATTGAGCAAAAAGTGAAAAAGGCTAATAACTTATCTTAAAATTAAAAGCTAACCTGCTGCAGTAATCTTTCACTGAAAGAAGAAGGTTAAGCAATACAATGTCTCCTACCACAACATAAATAACTCCAAACCGCACAACCCATCTAAATTGCCGGATATAAACCTTGGTTTCCAAGAGAATGAGAATCATCATTGAGCACCAAGTAAGTGCCTCAATGACCAAGGCAGTAACCTACAAAATGGTTCAAATTGCACATAATTATCTGTTGCAGCATCACATCCCACTCCTCCATGTTATCATTATCAATAAATAAAATAACAGTTAGTTTGAATTACATGCTTATAACTTTTTTTAATTTTCTGGAAGTCTAAAGTTATAGTTTTTTTTAGGTAATATAACTTATCATTTATCAGAAAGTTATTTTAGTGTATTTGAAACTCAACCAATACTTTTCAAAATATTTAAAATAAATATTTTTATTATTAGGATTTAATTTTCATCCACTAACAATGTAAAACTTTTTTACACATTCATTCAATCATTTACTGTCACGTCAGTCATGATTGTGTTTTCTCTTTCCTACTACCTGAAACGTCATCCAAACAGAGTGTTTTGATTGGACGACATTGTATCAGTACATCAAAATTAAACTCTTATTATTATATATTTATACATAAAATAATTTATTTATTTCTGCATAAGAATTTAAATAAATTATTTCTCCAAACTACTACTAAAGCCATCATCAAATACCTAGTTTGAGCAACAGAATATAGAATGCAGAACAAACCCACCTCAAAAGGAGCAAAGCCAGTTTCTCCATTCAGGTTGAAGTATGAAATTCCCTTTACTAATCTCAATAATGGTTGAGCAGCACAATAAGCAGCCAATATTCCCAGAATATAATTGTACCAACTTGAACTCAAAGAAAATCGCTGAACTTTAGCATTGCTTGCGATTAGCCATGTTCGATACAAGCATAAGCCTGTAAGAACCAAATTGGAGGTTGAGATAACAAGGGTGTCGATTACACAAGGCGTATACGACTCAAAAGCACTATCTACTGCTTTAGCCCAAATACTGTTTGGTTCAGGCTTGCAGTACCAAATTAATGGCTCAAAACCCATCTTTGGCTTCAACAATGATGCTATGTGAGCTCTCTTGTTAACATTAAATGGATTAACTGCAACACAAACCACAACCTCCTTCGAGTTAAAACAGGAAACAGAAAAGAAAAGATTTAAAAAAAAAAAAAGAAGAAAAATCCAACACTTTTGAAAGATGATAGGGCTGGGACACCATTTAACACTAAGCAATAGACAAAAACGTCATTTTGGCGGGAGCACAAAGTGTATTTGCCAAGTTCACATCTTCAATTCAACTTGCCATTTCTGCATCCTTAATTGTTTAAGCAATTAAGTACCCAAGTCACTAATGTTTTCCTTAAATAGACATATAGCTTAATTTATAGTAATATATAAAAATTCATATAAAAATATATATAATTACGAATGTTTCTTAACCACACATTAAATATAATATGATCATTTAAAAATGAGAAATACTTGGGGCACAACAAAAAACCAGCCAAAACAGCCAATAAGTTTTGCACAACATATATAATATAAAATGCACAACGTATATTATATGTAGTGCACAACGTATATCATCTATTGTGCACAACATATATCACATATTACAATATCATCTTTCTTTGCAACATGTTATATATGTTGTGCACATCATGTGCTATATGGTGTGCACAATATGTAATATTCGTTGTGCAATCTATGTTATATACGTTGTGCACAATTTGTTGGCTGTTTTCTTTTGTGCCTCTAGCATTACTCTTTAAAAATTACTCATGTTTTCGTTTTATAATTGGCAAAGACCATGGGACATTTTTAAATCATGAAGAATCAAATCCTCTGATTTTGCTTAGCAACAAAAGAAAAGGATCACAATTTAATAATGTGACATTTTCCTCTCACAAGACAAAACAAACATGAACCCAGCTAAAAGAAACTACGTTCACTACTCAGTAGAAAGAAAAATGGAATAGAGCTATATCTTTGGAGATTTTCAATGGGGAAACCAAAAGTCACTCTCTACAATTGTTGAAAACAAGGAAGAGACTAGTCTATTTCTATTTTTAAAATTTGTGAAGAAAAAGTTATAAAATTACATTTTCTTTATAAAATTTTAAAAATAAAAAGTATAGAAACTAAAAATGAAAAATACAAGTCGCAGCAAATTAACATAATAAAAACTAAACGGTAGCAAAAGGCAAAATAGTAGTGACGTATAGTGTATTTGTTTCCACCACTAAAATCAATTTTTCACTACACTGCTATTTTTACCTTCTCACAAAAGTGCATTGGGAAGTCCAAATATTACATTGGGAAGCCACACATGAAGCTAACCAAACACACTACTACTATTGTTTGCAGGTTCACTTTACAACAAAAAAATACATCAAACTCGTATTAAATTTATGCTAGTATTATATATAATGTGTATTATATATAAGATATATTATATATGACATATATTAGTTATGACACATAGCACGTATTAAATATTAGTTAGATGTATTTTTATTATATAACATATTATATTAATTGTTGCACCAGAACGAACAAGTATTATGATGAGAAATGAAAGAGTGAATAATTGCAATGCTATATCTAGCACAAAACAAAAAAGGAATAGAGAGCTTGGCGTTATTCCTCAAATACATGACATGAGTAAGTGAGGGAGGGAACGGAATATATGCGTTGAATTTTGTGAATAAAAATGACTAAAGACAACGACAAATCAACAATAAAGAATCACTGCTAACGTCACGGCTTACGGAGTATAAACCATAATCAAAATTAATTTTGTATATAAACAATTGTTATTCTAAGATTTTTTTTATATAATTTTGTGATAAATTAATTTTATATCAACAAAAAAGAAAGACTCGCATTTAGTCATGTAGATATGTCTTCAATAATGATGCGATTCATCATTGGAATATTTTTGTTATAAAAAAAATACACCCTTCATCCACTTTTAATTATTTTTTAGAAAATATTTTTGTCAAATATTATTTAGGGTTTTGTTAACAAGTGCTTTTAGGGCACAGAGCACTTGTTAAAAATACTTAAAATAGTAACTTTAGAAAAAATTAAAGATATAATGATGGATCCCTTATATAGAAAATATAAAAATGTATGTTTTCAAGATAAATGTTTCCACTTTTAGTTCCTTAACAAGTGCCCTAAGGGCACTTGTTAACAAAACCTATTTATTTATCACTTTAAAATTTTGAAAAATCATTTATTATTTTTTTTCCAATTTTATCCTTATACATATTCTCTCTCACATCTCTTATAACAATTATTGCATAAAAAATTAAAAGGACAATTTAATTATTATATATCATTTATACTGTGATTTTATGTATTTTAGTTATATTCTTAATAACTGTAAAACACCATTTACTTTTGGACAGAGACACTATGATAATAAATTATTTGTTAGTACTCATCAGTTTTTAATTCAAATATGTATGTACGGGTTCTAACTCCCTACAAATGCAACCCTTAAGTCAATATCTATCTGGATAAGCTAATGAGACAAAATAATTAAGAGCTCCATGAGAGGTTAGATCAAATGGAAATAGAGACAATCATGAAGGGCATAGGAAGAAAGAAGAGATAAAGAGGTTGAACAACCATAAAATAAATAGAAAGGTGAAGTATCAAAAAGTAACACGAAAGATTTTGGTCTCTGACAGATTCAACCATCAAAGATATTTTTGACAAAATAACCCATGAAAGATTGTTTAAATGTGACAAAATGCTCCAATCATGTGATAAAATGTCATTTGACTCGATATCGATCTCACGGTTGGTGCATTTTATTGCACTTACACAATCTTTTATGAGTTATTTTGTCAAAAACATCTTTGTTGGTTGAATTTGTCAATGACCAAATCTTTCGTATTTCTTTTTTATTCTTCACCCTAAATAGAATGAAAGGAGTCAAGCTAAAAATCTCATCATTTAAGGGAAAAGTACCCGAGAAGCATATACTTCGAATGAGAGTTAAAAATTGAGGATTTGTTTTCTTGTTATCATTACACTAAGGAGCAAAAAATTATGTGCTCATATGACAGGATCGGCTCAAGGTGAAATTAGGGAAACTAAGATTTTAGGTCTCCAAAATTTTTTAAAATATTTTAATAAAAATATTTAAAGATCATAAGGCAACATTCATCGTCATGATTTATAAGTTGGTCAACACTTATGTCTAATGTATGTGTTATGCATTAATTCTTGCATAGACATTTTTTTTCACTTTACTTAATTATTTTTTTATTTTTCTTTTCTTTCACACAAATCACAAATCATCATTCATATATGTTTCTTATAATTTTGATCAGTTCTATGTATAATTTTTTTTTACTTCTTAAGTTCTTTTTCTCTATTATCATAAGTCATCTCTAGCTCTCCTCTCTCTTGCCTCCCTCACTTTTATGCTAAACTCGAATTGTGCAGATTGTTGGCTAGTATTACATAGTGACAAGTGATATGAAATTTTCTCTTATATTGATATAATAAGTAATAAGTATTATTTATATTTTTTCTCTCGTTCTAATTTATTCTGCTGTTCTAAAATATCATCCCGGAAAGAATTTTTTCAAAATAAAAAATTAATAAAATCTTAAGAGGCCAGTCTTAATATAACTGTATCTGTATATGGCAAAACACGAGTCGTCCTGCTATAGTTCTATGTATACATATCTACTTATATATGATGGAACACGAGCCACCCTGATGCTAATCATAACATTTCGTAATCTTATCTGTATCATAATATAATTGTATTTGGGATGCGCTTGAGGCGTCTCGTAATAGCATGTACTAAACTCAACTAGAAGCTACATCCGGGTTATAGAGTAAATATGTACTACCATGACTTCCCAATATACATTTCATCATACAATTCATACTATCATATAACGTACTATCTTATATTAAACGTACATAGCATATGGTTCTATCATACTCTACTACATGGCATGTTATAATGTAAAGTCAATCAATATCACGTATAACATACATAGATATAATCATATCATAACATAACACATCACATATAAATTAAAGGTGAAGTCTCTAGGTTGTCTATCCTAACCATTCATAGCATATTATAATAACCACCTAAGCATGTTATATTATCTAGGGTAAATTACATCCACCTCCCTTGAGATTTAGCATAATTACATTCAGTTCCCCTCTATTTTTAAAACATGCACTAGAAGTCCTTAAAGTTTTAATAATATACACTGACCTCCCCTAAAAAATTTTGATTAAAGATTAAATTAACAGTCAAACTTATTAATGACATTTTCATAAATATCAAGTCTTTTATTATAATAAAAATACAAAAATACCCTTTTAATAACATCAATCCACCCCACCCCACCTACTGCATCGATAATAGCTTCCTCCTGCATCAACTATTGCTTTCATAACCAATTTCCATTATATCCTATTAACCTAATCCCAGTCAATTTACAATGTCAATTTCAATTAAAAAATACATTGTAAATACACCCCAATCAAATAAAAACCAAAAAAATAAAATGAGACAGAGGGAGGCATCACATTCCCCATCTCGTTCATCCAATGGCACCACAATCAACATGATTCTTCATCACTAATTTTCAATTTTTTTATTATAAAAAAATAGTACCAATACTAGTATTGCAGCTATTGCATGGAAAGCACCATTTGCGATTCCGAGTGTTAATTCATTCACTACTTCGTTCATTCTTTTTCAGTTTCACTTTCAATTTCTGTGTGTATTTCGGATCTAAGAGAGTTTCAAACTCTAATCCATCACAAATCAACAAAACCAAAAATCAACAAAGCCAAAAATCATCAGCATCATCATCACCTGCGACACCAGCAGTAGCAACAGTGGCGGAGCTGGACGCCTGATGACCCAGTAACCGTCTCATCCAGCCTCAGTCTCCTCCTTCCTCGAACCACCACCACCAGTGACAACAAGTAGCAGTAGCAACGAAGCCGCCTTCCCCTCCCGATCCCTGCTTCACCTTCTTGGAACAGCAACCGCCGCCCACCGAGGCACCGCTAGTTACCCTCCTTCCTCGATATTTTAGCCGCCTCCATCACAATCACCCTCTCTTTGCTCGCGGGCGACGGAAGCAAAAGTAGAAGATGAAATGATTTATGGATGACTGAGGTATGGCGGCTATGGAGGGAGTGAAGATGAGGGGATGCAAAGGGGGTGAAGAGTCGAGAGATTAGGTGGGGGAGAGTGAGGGATGCAGAGAGAGGGGGTTAGGATTTTTTAGGGTTTGAGTTATAAATTGTTAGGGGTAGAATGGTAATTGTATATTCTCTGTTAAATATAAATTAACATAGTTTATTTATAAATGATATAGGGAAGGTGAATGTCAAATGTTAAAATAGGGGGAAGTGAGTGTAATTTCATTAAATCTCGGGGGAAGTCAGTGTAAATTACCCTTTTATCTACCTAAACATTTTATTTTACTACAACTATTGCTACACAAACGCATGCATATCAACATAATAAAATAAACAAACATAAATGCTAATATGTGCAGCATATGACACATCCACCCTAAAACCTCCACTCACCTGAAATGATCTGAAAATGAGAAGCACCGCTAGCTCCGGCTCCAGCTATCGGCACCGCATTTGCACCTATAGTGCAAAAGATTAATCAGAACCGCACGAGAACACTAAAACATATTGGCTTTGTTGACTGCCTTTGCTAACGAGCTACATCTACTCTCTAGCGAAGGATGCCCGCTAGCGGACCTCCCTTGGCCGCTAACGGCCAACTCGCCTGCAGGGGAAAAATGTAATTCTACTTACTACGGAAACTTGCTCCCACTGAGAAATCCCCCAAGGTACCTGGTCCAACCCTCCACTAGAGTTCTTCTTATTAGATAAGGACACCCAAAGCACTTTTTTGATTAGGTCAGAGTTAAAGGTGTGAGGAGAAAGTCATGCTATATATAGGGGGTGAGTGGGAGCTACTAACACTGATGCAAGTAATGTGGGACTTGCACTGCTCGCTAGTGAGTTTCTCTTACTCGCTAGCAAGTGCCCCTTCTGAAATGCTCGCTAGCGAGCCTCTGCTGGCTGCTAGCGAGAGTGCTGCGAGATGTATCTAACTTTTGCCTCCAAACTCATTTTTTTTAAGGTCCTTTAAATCCCTTTCTAGCATTCCTAGGTCGCACTTGAGTCCTTTCAAATGGATACTATGATAAGGTGTGTTACAATTTTAGTAGAGCTTGTCACGGTATGAGAAGTTTCTTTCACAAAGTGTGAAGTTCTAAGTGTAAATATTTTTGCAGCATATTGACATTTTTCTTATCACTAGAAATTCGACAGCAGCGAAAACGCGAGGTGGAGACAACAACCAGAAGCGTGGAACACAACTGAAGCTAGAAGCCATAAGCAACCACGAGCGACAGAATCGCAAAGGATGCTCGGAACCACGAGCGCCAGAAGTTCAGATCCACGACTACAAGAATAGAAAGAATTGCGAGGAAATGATAAAATGTGCGCCGATGATAATGGAGGCCAGAACCGTGAAGCCCAAAATCGGCGACAATGGAAGCAGAACGAAGGAGGAAGCTTATAATCCGCAAGCCTAGAAGCTCAAACAATCTGTGAGGCAGAAGCTTAGATCTTTGTGAGGAAGCCAAGAAACGACGCATCGATGGTTGCTATGGGACTTGTAGGAGAGAATGAAGATTTAAGGTTTAATTGGTAGGTTATTAAGTGAGTATGTGCCTTAGATTTCAAATTTAATTATGATATACTAAGCGTTTGTTTTTTTGACTCTGAGTTAGAGTCAATGAATCAGTGAAAAATTGACTCTATGAAGTGTTTGGTGCGAGGGTCACAATATGACTTAGTGAAGAGAGTCACATTGACTCAGTGAACAAAATTGTTAATTTTTTGTTTACTCCAATTTTAGAGTCCCCATGTATTGGAAGGGAGCCACAAATATGTGAGGGTTAGTTCGAAACCAATTTTAGAGTCACGGTGACTCTGACTCCTGTAACACTGACTTCATGACTCCCTTGACTCTGACTCTAAAGTCACTGAAAAATAAACACTACCTAATAGTGTAAATTTTTTTATACAATCAGTTAATCACATGCATTGGTTTGTTAGGTTTTTTAGTTAGTATGTGATTGGGTTAAAAAATTTTGCTAATGTATTAATACATCATTAAATGTTTATGTAAAATTACTTTAGACTGACAGTGAACTGAAATTAAACTCTTTTTATTTTTGTTATGCTTAATTTTAATTTGTTTTCAAATTTATTTAAATGTAAAATATCTAAAAAGTATAATTAATTTAAAAAATTAAGAAATTATTTAAGGATATTTTAATAATTATATGCGTGTTGAGTCTTCGTGGAACAGAGAGAGTGATCCCCATCATATTCCCGAATTGGCTGTGGGGGACTTAGCTTTAACCTCATCTCCACCCCACAAGTAAAAACTAACCGCTCCACGGGACTCGATTGGGACAATCCCCGCGGGCAAATTGCCATGTCTTCGTGGAGCTGTTTTAAAATACAAATGCTTGGGACACAATAAAAAATTAGTCAAAACAATCAATAAAGTTCATTTAACACTTTATGATCCATTTAACACTTTTAATCATGAGTATATTTTTAATGAGATGAGTGATTATAGCCTAAATTCCTATTTATTGACTGTTTTGACTGATTTTTTATTGTGTCTCTATCCATTGCTCTTTAAAATATAACGTGATGTGTAAAGCAAAAGTAAATAAGGGCAGATGATTTTTGTAAATCATCAATAAGAGTCAACAGAAATCTGAAGAAGATATTGGACCACTCCCAGCTATTAATATTCAAATCTAGACAAACACAGGTAACCATACTACTGGCTCATTTCATCTTAAATTCAAACTAACGCGTCTTTAGGTTTGATCATTAATTATTTCTAGTCAATTGAACTCAACAAGCATTACTCATAATAGAAGGTCAAAATCAGCTCATATAGAAATTTTGGGCCACAAATATTTCAATTATCGAAAAACTAACTCATTCTCGTCAATAGATATGATATGAGCACCATCTCCTCAAACATCTTCCTATGGCAACAAAAGAACTCATCATCACCGTGAGAAGTACAACAATCCTTGGATTAGTTGGCTTATTCATTACCTTGTTCTTCTTCACCACAACATGTGCACAATCATCATCATCCCCAAACTACGTCGGCGATGACTGCAAAAATTCATCGCAAGAAGCTCTGACGAGCGAATACCGAACCAACCTCAACAGCGTCTTAAACTGGCTATCCTCCGATGCAGCAACAAGCAAAGGGTACAACCACACGAGCATAGGAACAGGTAGTAGTGATGCAGTTTATGGGCTGTATGACTGCAGAGGCGATGTCACAGGAACTTTCTGCCAGTTTTGTGTATCAACTGCTGCCTCAGATATTCTCCAGCACTGTCCCAACAGGTCATCTGCTGTTATATGGTATAACTACTGCATCCTCAGGTACACTACTGCCGGAACTGAACTTACTTAATTTGCGCAGAGCCTAGGGACAGAGCTCCTCCACACTCAAAAAGATGAGTAAAAGAGAAAATGAATTGAATAAAAAAGTAAATAATAAAAATAATTATTTATTTATTATTGTTATTATAATTACTCTTGAGTTTGGTGAAATTCTGCAAACCTTGTACTTATTTGTAAGATTTGTTCAAAAAATTCCTAACTTTATAAAATAATTTAATTTTGATAAACTGACAGTGTAAATGTATTTTACATTGTCATCCAATCAAAACAGTTTGTTTGTATGACTTTTCAAGTATAATAGGAGAGAGAAAATACAATTATAACCGACGTGATACATAGTTATATGACTATGTAAAAATTAATTCAGTGGATGAAAATATATAAAATCTTTTATAAAATTATTACATCAATCTTTTCTTAAATTATATATCTTTACCCTCGAAAAAAATTACAAATTAGGAACGTCAGTGTCGCCTGAATAAATAAAATATAGTCGAACTTATGAGATTAGTAGATGTAAATGTAATTTACACTTATTAATATAGTATATTATACTGAGAACTTATGAGATTTGACAAAATTTAACTTTAGATTACCCTCTATTTAATTTGTTCAAGTGACACTATTCATGTACCATAGAAGAGAGAGCTCAATGTAATTTTTGGTGAAAGATATCAATGTAGTAATTTTACAAAGCGTCTTTTAAGCATGTTTTACAAATAAAAAGAAGTTTATTTGAATGGATTTTACTAAACCTCGATAAATGTATGAGTAATTTAAATTTATCATTATTATTATTAACTTAATTTTAATACATTGGCCGTCTCTGTTTTTTTACGCTATCATTTAACTGAATCATCTTATTAATTAGATTATTAGAACAACTTTTGAAGTAATGAAATTGAATACGAGATATCAATACATTTTTTATTATATGGTTTAATATGTCAATACATATAATTAAATGATTTACTTTCGATGCTTCTATGATTCTTACTATGTGATTGTTAATTTATTTGCATACATCGTAGTATTTTAAAATCAATAATGCTGGTCGTACAACAGAAATACGTCAAACTAGCATTCAATGTGTGCTATATATAACATAGAATGCGTGTTATACGTATAACACACGTTAGATTCTAGTTTGACGTATTTTTGTCGTACGATTAGCTTTACTCTTTTAGAATTTGTGTGGGTAATATATTTATTGAAAAATATATGGAAAATCTTTTTAGTTAGTGTGCATGAAAATCTTCTCTAGCTACATATATGTATTAAATAGTGTAATGACAACCCGAAACTGTAAGGCAGCATTTCATTACTAGTACATGAGAGAAATACACGTACAAATACAATTATTTTGATGTTTGATTAAAATACACATATAAAAATATAAATACAAATACACAAAATTTTCTATATGTGTATTTCTGTATTGTATGTATGTACAATTCAATCAAAGGCAGCCTAAATGAGTAATGTGATCACAATTCATCATATCTCATTCATTATTATTAGGTACTCCAACCTCGAGTTCATTGGGAACCTAACCATAAGCCCGTCATGGCAAATTTTGGGATCCAAGAATGACACAGATCCAGCCGGAGATCTTCAGAAAGCTGAGAATAACATGCAGAGTTTGATAAGAAAAGCTACGGTTGAGAGCAACCAGTTATATGCGATGGGTGAGTTCAATTCGAGCACTCCTGTAAGGTACGGGTTGGTGCAGTGTAGTAGGGACCTTAATAACGAGCAGTGCAGGCAGTGCTTGAATGCTATGTTGGACAGAGTTCCCAAATGCTGCTCGGGAATGGTGGGATGGCAGGTTTTGGCACCAAGCTGTCTCATCAAGTATGATGATTTTATGTTCTACCAGATTACTACTCAACAAGCTTCTCCTTCGCCTACTACAGGTAATTAATTATATTATTATTGATAAAATTAATATAATATTCTTAGAATAAAACGAATTGATTTAAGTAGATTTTATTATTATGCATTGATTTTATTCTTATTAATTTACTCTTAGTAGACATTAGTCCTTTATACACAATACATCTAAGAAATATCATTATATCTTATTCGGTCTAATATTTTCTTTATATTTTTATTTTTCAATCATGATTTCTAACATGGTATCAGAAATCAGGTATCCACCTTCAACGTTTTCTTTTCATAACGTTCTTTGTTTATTTTTTTTTTCAACTTCTTATCATCTATCTTTCTCTACCATGGACTACTACTCGATCTTTTGCTTGCAATTTTCTTTTTTATGACATTGTCTTCTTTTTTATGAGTATGCTTCCACTTCTGCCTCAATCTTGGATTCAGATTTGTTTATATCTGGATTCTACCTAGGTCTCGTTTTGTTCATCTTGAGTTTTGTGCTCTTTGGGTTTCGCTATCAATTTACTTTGTGCTCGTTTTGAGCTCTTTGGAATGTTTGCAACTTGTTTTGGAGCCTCTCTACAGCTCGTTTTGGAGCCTTTATATACCGCTCGTTTTGGAGTCTCTCTACCGCTCGTTTTGGAGCTTATATATACCGCTTGTTTTTGGAGCCTCTCTACTGCTCTTCTTGGAGTGTTCTTTGCTTGCTTTTCAAACTCAAGTTGACCTACTTGAGTTTGAGGGGGAGTGTTAGAATAAAATAATATCTTATATTTATTTAATATGAGTTCAGAATAATACGAATTAATTTAGATTGATTTAGGTAAATATTATCATTATGTATTGATTTTATTCTTATTTACTCTTAGCCTATAAATAAACATTAGTGTTTTGTATACAATACATCTAAGAAATATCACTATATCTTATTCAGTCTAATATTTTCTTTATATTTCTATTTTTCCACCATGATTTCTAACAAATATTATTAAGGTTGTATTAAAATACTAAAGTAATACGAGTAATTAGTATGGAATAGTTTTCATTTTCTGAACAATAGTTTAAACGAACACTAAAAGAGTTCGTAAATCGAAAAAGTTTCATGTATCGGAATAATATCATCATTCGTACATCTCTATCCAACTTTAATTTTTTTTCCTCTTCCTCTTCTACCTCTCCTTCTCACTTCTAACAAACCAAACAATGCAACACCTCCACTCCCCTCTCCCTCTCATCCTCCACTGCCCCTCCGACACCTCTTCCATCATCGAAAAATGCGAATCAGATCTGAGATGATGTAAGACTTGTTGGAAAACGCAAACCTAGGTTGTGTCAAGGGAGGTGTTGAAATTGAATTGAATATGTAGAGAAGAGAGTGAGAAGAGAGTGAGAGATACAAGTGATGGTGGCATGTGGATTGAATTTTTTGTTTGTGATGTTGATTAATTCAATGGCCTTGTATTATTTAGAGTTGCACAAACCAAATATAAAGAAATGCATACACCACATATTCACACATCAACCATAAATAATTGCACATATCAAACATAACGTGTTGTACACATCATACATTAAGAATTGCACACACCAAACTACAATTTTGCGCACAAAACATATATAAATGCACATATCAAATATATACAACTGCACACACTAAACATATAGAAACACTGACACAGAAAATACAGAGATGCAAAGATAAAAATACAGAAATGTACACACCAAATATGAGAAACTATTTTAGCATGTAGTATGCGTAGTGAAAAGTATTTTCATGGTAAACGTACACATATAGATTTTCGTGTCACGTCAGTCGATCTTTTTTATGATGGATAAAAGTGATTGATATATTTTTTATGGTACATGTAGTCAAACTGATTAATAAATTATGCAAGTTTTTCTTATTGGGAATGACAATTGTCCTCCCTCTCATTAAATTCTTATATAAATTTATAATAAATAAAGATATTTTAGTAAATTTATACTAGTAGAATTTAACAACGTGAGTGAGAGTGACAATCATAATCATATGAGAGTGACAATAACTATTCCCACAAATTAAACATATTCATCTTTGCTATTATTGCAGCTAAAAAGGATGGTACAAGTAAGTCAAAGAGTTTGATCATCATCATCACAATATCTGTGTTGGTCGCATTAGGTTTACTAAGTTGTTGTATCTACTGCTTATGGCATCGTAAACAATTAAGTAAAGGTAATTTACTCTATTTAACTATTTGATGAATGATCTCAAAATTAATTTACTTATTTTCATAATGCAATATATTAATTACAAAGTTTCTTTTGTAGATGGACAACTGTCTGAGAGTGCTCCTATATATTCACATGACCATGCTCAAAAAGATGATTCATTGAATGCAGACCTTCCTACAATCCCTTTAATTTGGATTCGACAAAGCACCAATAATTTTGCAGAGCATTGCAAATTAGGGGAAGGCGGATTTGGTCCTGTTTATAAGGTAATATTGAATTTATGAGAAATTCTTAGGCGCATACAATGAGAACGAAAAATATGTTTGTTCTGCACCACTTTTATTTTTTATATATATAAGCAAAATATGACTGTTCTATACTAATGGCTGAAACTTATCTTTCTCCGACTATACTTGACTTATATGCTTATGTATTAAAATATAATTAGTACAAAATAAATGATTTTTCTTACTCTGCGTGCATCTAAGAATTGTTCTCAATTGATTGTTGATGCAAGCTATCTACATATTTGATTTGTTCCTTTTTTTTTCATTTTTTTAGGGAAATTTGCAAGATGGGACAGAAATTGCTATTAAAAGACTCTCAAAAACATCTGGTCAAGGTCTACAAGAGTTCAAAAATGAAGTGATCTTCATAGCCAAACTACAACATAGGAACCTTGTGAGACTGTTAGGTTGCTGTGTTGAGGAAAATGAAAAGCTGCTTGTATATGAGTTCATGCCAAATTCTAGTCTTTACTTTCACTTATTCGGTAAAATTTACCAAACTTATTGTCATTATATTTTTCTACTTCATATTATATTTTCTCTTCATAATTTGTTTTCAAGAAATCTTTCTTGTGTTTTTTTGCAGATGAAGAAAAACGAAAACGACTAGATTGGAAACTAAGAGTGAACATTATTAACGGCATTGCAAAAGGACTTTTGTACCTTCATGAGGACTCTAGACTCAGAGTAATCCATAGAGATCTCAAAGCTAGCAATATTCTATTAGATCAAAATATGAATCCAAAAATTTCAGATTTTGGACTGGCAAGAGCATTTGAAAAAGACCAAATTCAGGAAAATACAAGAAGAATTATGGGCACCTAGTATGTTTTATTGGAAACACTTTCCTTTTCATTACACAATATATACTACGTTTTGATTATAAGGTATTGGTAAACTAACAACTTTATATATAATCATTTTAAATAGTGGCTATATGTCTCCTGAATACGCTATGGAAGGGATATATTCAGTGAAATCTGATGTTTTCAGCTTTGGTGTTCTTCTACTAGAAATTATTTCTGGTAAAAGAAACAGTGGATTCTATCTTTCGGAACATGGTCAAAGTCTTCTTATATATGTGAGTTTTCTTATGCTCATATGGTAGAGGAAGAGGAATTGATATCATAAATTAAAAAAGATATGCATATCTTTCTAGTTTCTAATATTGTTTCTTTATAATCACATTTCCATGTAGAGTTGGAGACTTTGGTGTGAAGGAAAGTGTTTGGAGGTGGTAGATCCAATACTGGAAAAGACATATATATCCAATGAAGTAATAAGGTGCATACACATTGGTTTGTTGTGTGTACAAGAAGACGCAATAGATCGACCAACCATGTCTACTGTTGTTGTCATGCTAGCAAGTGAAACAATGACCCTTCCAAATCCTAACCATCCCGCATTTTCAGTTGGAAGAAAGCTCAAGGAAGAAGAGTCAACATCAAAAGCTTCCAAGGATCCTTCTATTAACGAAGTATCAGTGTCAAATATTTTACCTAGGTAAACATGATAGTAATTTTACTTTTGAAGTAAATTTGGATGTACATAATTTTATTTTAATACACTCACAATATAAAAAAATTTACATCATCTATTAATCATGTATTGTCACGTCGGTCAAAAATTTTGATTTGACCACTAATTTGGGTCACCTCCTTTACTTATGAAAAGACCATTCTTATCTAAGGTTATAGTCTCAAAGTGGTAAATGCAAGTTTTAGTATTTTCTTTCATTTGTACTAAGTTTAGATTATTGAAATGAGTAATCCTATGGAATAATCACTCTTTAAAATGCTGGAACATCAGAAGCCTACTTTTTTTAAGACTCTTTCTTGGAACAAGTCCTAATGAAAGGCAATGCCTAGATCTACTTAGAGCTTTATGCGTTTTGCACTCTTTATCAGAATAGGACACAAAATCCTTGAAAGACCTGCTACCACAATCAAATGAGAAGCTAAGAAGCTTCAAAGGCAAAAGCAAAGTTAACAAATTGATATCTCTCTCTAACGTTTATATAGATTCAAAATCTATAAATAAATGATCAATACAATAACATTTTAAGGAATGAAATTACAATGATTGAAAGAGTAAAAAATTCTACAAAATTATTTACTCAACACTTAGAACTTCAAACTTTTTAAAGAAACTTCTATCTCTTTAAGAAGCTCTTCAAATTCTTCTAACACTCTTATTGTAAATCCTTACTTAGGCAAAGTATCTATTAGGATTTGATTAAGAGGATAACATAGTTGCTACTGTAACACCCCGATTTTTATTAAGTTCTAATCAAGAGAAATTAAAGGTAATTGACCTTGATTAGATCTTAATTAAATTTGGGTGGATAAATTTCTTCTAGTAAACCATTGCGTGTTGTGAAATCTAAGTGTACATATATATATATATATGTTTATTGTATGTTATGTGATTTATGTGTGTTTATCATGTGTTATGTGATTTATGTGTATGTGTATGTTATGTGATTTATGTGTGTTTATCATGTGTTATGTGATTTATGTGTATGTGTGTTCATTATATATTATGTGATTTAGGTGAACCTATGTGTTTTATTTGATGTTTAGATGGTGCATGAGGTTAAGAATGATGTATGAATGTTTATAGCACGAGTTGACGTTTTAGAGGTGTTTTGGTGTCTCTGGACGACCCAGTAATCGATTACCATCCCGTGGTAATCGATTACAGCCCTTTGATTTTCGAATACTGGGCATTTTAGCTGACTGTAATCGATTACAGATCTGTGGTAATCGATTATAGTCTGTGCTGAGAGCGTTTTTAGTGCGTTTTAAGTTACGTTTGGACCCCGCAATGACTCTAAGCCATGCACAAGCCACCACGTGAGAAAACCCTAACACACACATCAGAAACATCTAAAACACCTTCTCGTCACTCCTGTGCCCCCATTGCTCTCTCTCTCTCTCAAAAGCACAAAAGTCATATAGCCATTCTACACCACGAAACTCATATCAAAACTCACCCTATCAAGAAATCGATCACATATTCTTAATCCTCACACAAAAATACACCTTTCTACCGATTGCAATTTATCAATAGGATTCGTATTCATCATCACACTATTCGTGGGTCTAGAGAGAGAAAACTAGAACGAGGGTTTCACCGGGAAAGGATTGTCCCTATGTTTTCATAAAATTTCTTCAAGAGGTAGGGGTTCTAGGCATCATAAATTCTCTGTATTTTCGTGCATATCGTTGTATGATGATTGAATAATTGATGTTAATCGTTTTTCTTATTGGGGTTCATAAAAGGGTCATGTTTTACCGATTAAATTCCAAAGAGAAAGTGTTTTATTGATGTAAAAGTGTTTTAAAATGTATTTTACCGATTGATGTTACTTGTGTTTTCTATCGATTGAGATGATTCTAGTCAAGGCGGCGTGATTACTCAAGACAGTCAGCATACAATACAAACAATAATACATTGTACATTCTATAAGACTTTACGTATAATTCATTTATAACTCTTATATTATTTAATCACATGGTACATTGTAAACAACAAATCATAAACCACCCAGCAATCAACACTTAACATAGCGTAACTTAGAAAATAAGTCTCTATCATCACCTATACTAATATTCCTAACCACCTAGCATGTTACTAATACTACAACTACTATAAACATAAACATACACATGCAACATTATTTATTTATTATCTTAACCTATTATCTAATTATCAAACATATATATGCTATAAATGCTATACGACATACAAGATCTCCATTCACCTGGATAATCTTGAGGCTGGAAAACACCGTTAGCTCCGACTTCGGCTATCGGCACCATACTGTAACACCACACTACTGAGGGGTGTCCGTGCGAAGAGTTCTATCCCAACGAACACGCTACGAGGGCATAACATAAGGGCTAAATAACATGCATAAACTATTAAATAAACGGAATAACCGAAAATAACTGAAATAACTGTTTAACTGATAATCATATATAACTGTATCAATCTGAAACATACATACTAGTTCGGTATACTGAAATATAACTCAACTAATAAAGGAATCCTACCTCTAAAGTCTGGAGCAAGACTATACATGATTGATTTGACTGTGAAATATAAACTAAACATAGACTGCTAAAACTCCACAGAAAATGCGGAGCTCATCAAGGAAACCAACTGCAACCGACCTCTACTGGATCAACGGTTCCTCGTCTGCCTCCTGATCGAACTCTGAAACAAAATGCGGGGAGTGAGTCGCAGGCTCAGTGATGGGGTATCATGTATGTCATGCAACACATACTGTCATGTTATCAACCACATATACTTGTCCTATCTACGTAGCCGCACCTCTCGGACGACGGACGCGTACCGCCGGAGATATCCGCACTCAAGCCCCATACTGAACTGATAACTGATAAATGACGGAACACGAGCCGCCCTGCTGTAACTGATAACTGAGACTCGCTACCACTAGGGTGCAGCCATATGACGGAACACGATCCGCCCTGTGATCTGGACCTCTACAACCACGCAGGTGAGGCCAGTCATACTGTATCTGTATCTGGGGTGGGACTCGAGGCGCTTCGTGGCAGTATGTCACGGCTAAACTCGACCGGGAGCTGTATCCGGGCTATAGCGTTGATATACATACTACGACGGTTTGCAGACTACGTAAACAGTCATCACACAATTCTACAACCATTCTACTCATACACTGCATGTTATCATTCTGATCATAAATCATAGGGTTCTAACATGTTTCATAGCATAACATAAATCATTCAAGTTTATAGGAATAATCATAACGCTTATAATAAATATAATCAGAATGCATAAAATCATAACACGTAACATAAATACAGAGGGATCTAGAAGTCATCCACTCATTCCTGTCAAGTTATCTATTAGGGAACTTATCTATCTGAGCATTATCCCCCATTAAAACCTGTTATCCTCTAGGTCATGTTCCTACTACGGTATGTTATCTTACTAAGGTATGTTATCTGTCTAAGGTATATTATCTGTTTAAGACGTGTCATCTTACTGGGGCTTACTATCTCACTACGTCACGTTATTCTACTAAGTTTTATTATCTTAATGAGTTATGTTATCTTATTATGTTATATTATCCTAATAGGTTATGATGTTTTACTATGTTACATTATCTCACTAGGTTACATTAATTACTAGGTTATATTAATTACTAGATTATATTATCTTATTATATCATGTTACCTTACCATGTCATGTTATCTTATCACGTGAGGTTATCTTACTAGGTTATGCTATATTACTATGTTATATTATCTTACTATGTTATATTACCCTACAAGGTTATGCATGTGATCTATCTAAGTAGGTTATCTTCCTAATCATATCATTTACCTAAGTACGTTATAGACCTATCATATTATCTACCTAAGCATGTTATCTACCTATCATGTTATTTCCCTAAGCATATAAACATAAACATAATCATAAACATAAATATAAATATATAAACATAACATAAATATAAATATAAACATAAACATAAACATATAAACATGTACAAATGCTACTATGTGGCAGCCACGACACATCCACCCTAAAACCTCCACTCACCTGGAAAGTCCTGAGACTGGAAGGCACCGCTAGCTCCGGCTCCAGCTATTGGCACCGCGTTTGCACCTGGTGTGCAAAAGACTCATCAGAACCGCACAAAAGAAAACTAAAACTTGAACTAGGCTACGCACCGAACCTTCGCTAGCGAGAAATACCTTCTCGCCAGCGATGTCACACTCGCCAGCGAGCTCTCACAGCTTGCTAGCGACCAGCACGCTGACAGGGGCAAAAATGTCTTTTCACTCACCGTCGGGAACTTGCTCTTGCAGAGTATCCCCAAAACGTAAAACTCACACTATCCTCGGTAACCAAGAGCGCCCAAAGCACTGCTCTGAAAAAGGCGAAGTGTGAGGGAAGAGAAAACATATCCTCTCATATATATAGGGGGAGGGGGAAGGCTGACAACGAGCTCTGACCGATGTGGGACTTCGGTCCGGTCGCTAGCGACTAGCATATGGTCTCTAGCGACTAGCTCTTCGCTAGCGGGCAATGGCTGCTCGCTAGCCAGCACCTTCTGTCAGCAACGTCTTAACGTCCGTTCTGAACGATGTGGGACTTGATCCCATCGCTAGCGACTTACCTGCGGTCGCTAGCGATCAGCTACTCGCTAGCGGGAGCTGACTGCTCGCTAGCGAGTCCCCTTCTGACAGCAACTTGCTGACGTGTTTCTGACGCGTCTTGAGAAAAGTCCTTCCTAAGGGATACTATGATACGGGGTATCACACGTACCTGACGTGCAAAAGACACATCAGAACTGCTAAGAAGAAAGAAAACAAAACTTTGAACTACTGCGGCGAAACACGCCTTTGCTAGCGACCATAACGCAGAAAACGGCAGAAACGACTTTTCTTACTCACCATCGGGAATTTACTCGCGTAGAATATTCCCAAGACGTCAAGCTCACACTATCCTCAATAAAAAATGATGCCCAAAACACTGCTCTGAAAAGGCGGGAGTGTGAGGTGTGAAGAAAAAACTACACTATCATCCCATATATACAGGGGGAGGGGGAAAAGCTGACAACGCAAACTGACCGATGTGGGACTCGGTTCGGTTGCTAGCGACCAGCTGCTCGCTAGCGGGAGCTGACTGCTCGCTAGCGAGCCCTCTCTAACAACAACATGCTGATGCGTTTTTTATGCGTCCTGAACAGAGTTCTTTCTAAGGGATACTATGACACGGAGTTTCACACTTTAATTATAGTTTTCATAAAAAATACATTAAATTAAAATTATTATAAATTAAAAATTTATTAAATAATATCATCATAAGAAAAATTATATTCATATAAATAAAATTAATTATACATTAAATTTATAAAATTAATATATTATAATTTAATTTTTAATATATTTTGTTGCTTCCTTTATTAATGTTTAGATAACTTCAGTGCATCGCGAATAAAACACTTGTTTATAATATAAAATATATTCCCCTTCATGGATATTCAACGGATATAATTAAATTCACACTACCACAGATGATGAAGGAAAATCGACTTTTATGCTCTTCAGAAATCTTTTCTTCACAATGATGCAGTTTTTGTTGAAAAATTATTGTGCCCCATTTGCTATTCAACAGATTATGAAGAGGATGGTTCTTTCCCACCTATTAATATTCAAAGTGCTATGTTATTTGCTTGTAGAAAACACTTGTTGCAATACTTATATTGAGGAATATTTAATTTATTATTGAATGGAATATAAACCTCCTTAAGTTGAAATGACACCCTGTTCTACACTGGTCTTCATTCTTCAGAGTCCTAGAGAAGTTTAGTTAAAAAAAGAAAAACTTCTCATATATTCAAATCAACTATGTTATTTTGACATTTAAAGTGGTCATATACATCCAAAACGGTGAATATGAGAAAAGAGAATGATCGAAAAGAAAATAAAAAAAGTGATGAAATTAGTGGGATTGACACATTATTATTGTGAGTATAATGTATGAATATTTTGAAGAAATGATACGTGTACAATGAAAGTTATATAATATTTATACAATAAGTAATGCTACATGTACACTATAAAATCAGCTACCATCAGCCACTCAGTGTAATAATCCAACATTTTTAAATTAGTAATTCAACTTTTATTATTATACATTAATCCAACATCTTTAAAAGTTAGATTACTAGTTTCAAAATATTGGATTATTACACTTTGGTGACTGATTTTGTGGTGTACACAAATCATTTCTCTTGTACAATATATATATATATACTATTGGATTGTATTAGTTTATAAATCCATATTACAATTCAACGATGAATATGATTATTGTACAAGTATTATACAATTTTTATTGTACACTATCTATATTTAAAGGAAAATGCTAGTTGTGCATACCAAAATACTCATCCACCCATTCAAAAAGTTGGCAACTTTTATGAATATGTTGTCAACTTGCCAACATTTTTATAAAAGTTGTCAACTTTTGAATGAATAGAAAATAGGTGGATTGCACTATTGTATGTACAAAAAGCATTCCGCATATTTAAATACAGAGAAACACAGGTAGCTATTCTAGTGGCTCCTTGAATTTCAGACCTTCCATCTTAAAGTCAAAGTACTACTACGTTTTTTTATATATATGTTTGATCATAATTTCTAGTCAATTGAATTCGACAAGCATGATGAATTCATACATATACCCATCTCCTAAAAACATCTTCCAAACTAATAACGATCGATATGCGGATTTCATCAACAACATTCGTAATTGGATTTCTTGGCTTCATTATGATTATTACCTTGTTCTTCACCTCAAAATCTGCACAAGCACAAGAATCATCATCCCTAAACTACGTGGGTGATGATTGCAAAAACTCATCATCAGAACAAGAAGATCTAACGAGCACATACCGAACCAACCTTAACAAGATCCTAAATTGGGTATCCTCGGATGCAGCAACAAGCAACGGGTACAACCACACCAGCATAGGAATAGGTAGTGATGCAGTTTATGGGCTGTATGACTGCAGAGGCGATGTCACTGGAACTTTCTGCCAGTTCTGTATATCATCTGCTGCCTCTAATATTCTCCAGCACTGTCCCAACAGATCGTCTGCTATTTTATGGTATAACTATTGCAGCCTCAGGTACGGTCTCTGTGCTGGAACCCAACTTGCTTTAATTGGCGCGAGTGGCAGAGCCATCCTCCACAATTATAATTGTTCGTGGTTAAACCTCAAATTGACCCTCCGCTTTATATACGTGAATTAAATTAGTTCCTCATTTCAATTTTCGCTCAAAATAATTTTTCGCTTTACATTTCGTGAATCAAGTTTGTCCCCTGTTATTTTCATGTTACAAGTCCGTTAATTCCTGTGCTTATGCGGTGGATTCTTTATCGTCCATCTCCTTCACCTTCACGTTCTTGATCTAATTCCTTTTTTTTTTATCTTTTTAAATAAAAGTAGAGTACTGTTTCGATTTAAAACAAGTAAAAAATTGTACACAATGTATGTTACATATTATGCACAATATATATGATATGTTGTACATAATATATATCACATATTTTAATATTTTCTTTCTTTACAACATGTGATATATGTTGTGCATAGTATGTGATATATGTTGTGTACCATATGTTGTGCACATTACATTATATCAAATACGTATACACAAAAAATAACATGATGTCTACACCAAAATTAATATAACGTGCACAAAAAAATTATTCTATAATGATTGTTATACAACAGAAATATATCCAATTAGTATCCAATGTGTGTTATATACCATACATAATGTGTGCTATATGTAAAACATGTTAAGTTTGATACACATTATGTATGGTATATAACACACGTTGAATACCATTTGAATGTATTTTTGTTGTACAACATCATAAATTATTGATTGAGTTTGTTGATTTTTAATTATACACAAACAATTATTGTAGTAAGAATTATGACATTACATTTCCTTATTTAGTCCTAATTGCAATTATTCTCTCCTCTCCTTTCTAGAATTCTAGAATTTTACTTCGTACATATCTCTCTAATTTTCTCAATCAATTTTCTCAACTTTCCCTTCTTTTGTTCAGAGCTCTATCGTGAATTTCATCACTTCACTTTGATACATTGCAATTCAAGGATGAATAACTATACTTGTGGATATGTATTATTTATCATTTCTCATATTGGATTTATACTTTATACGTTCGTCACTGCTCAGGTACTCCAACCATAATTTCTTTCGGAACCTAACCATAACCCCATCATGGGAAATTTTGGGATCCAAGAATGACACAAATCCAGCCGAAGATCTTCAGAAAGCTGAGAATAACATGCAGAGTTTGATAAGAAAAGCTACGGTTGAGACCAACCAGTTATATGCGATGGGTGAGTTCAATAACAATTCGAGTACTTTTTCTGCTGCGGAAAGGTATGGGTTGGTGCAGTGTACTAGGGACCTTACTAATGGGCAGTGCAGCGAGTGCTTGAATGCTATGTTGGACAGAGTTCCCAAATGTTGTGCGGGAAAGGTGGGATGGCAGGTTCTAGCACCAAGCTGTCTCATCAAGTACGATGATTTTAGGTTCTACCAGATTACTACTCAACAAGCTTCCCCTTCGCCTAATCCAGGTAATTATTTACCTATTTCCCTAATACAGAAATAACATGCCTGAAAAATATCTAGTGATAATAATTTTGTATCAACGGTTAGGTTAGATGAAGTGTGAGTCTTAATTAAATATGATCTCACATTTTATTCGACAATAATGTTTGTCGTATAACAGAAATACATCCAACTAGTATCCGATGTGTGCTATACATGATACAAAATATGTGCTATACGTACGTGTGCTATACATTTAACACACATTGTGTATTATGTAATAGCACATATTGGATACTTATTGGACGTATTTTTATTGTACGTCAAACATTATTGTTTATTAAATTGTTGATATATAATGTTTTCAAAAAATAATGTTTACATAGGTCTTGTCACATGTACAATGAAAAAATAGTCAAAACAGTCGATATGTTATGCAAAATAAGTATTATATAATGTATACAACATATGTCACATATTATATGTACAACAATAGTATCACATGTTGTAAAGAAAGATGATGTTGAAACATGTTATATATGTTGTGCACGACATGTCATATATGATATGCATAATATGTAATATACATTATGTATACTATTTATTATATATTGTGCACAATCTATTAATTATTTTGATTGATTTTTTATTGTGCATCGGCATTTTGTCAATTAAAATTGTTAAAAGGGCCATTCAATTTTAACATCTTCAGCAACTAAATTATTTTTTTTTCAATTTTTAAAAAATAAAGTAAAAGGAAGACAACAATTTCAATTGTCATCGAAGTTTGGAGTGATTACACTTGTTTGGATCTTATATTGAATAATCAATTGGTCTCTCTCATTTGTCCTATTTTCGATTATTGAAAGATTAATTGAGAACTTTAAAATTCCAATCCAATATATTTTTAGGGACAAAATGAGCTTCACTCTTAATTTTATTCGTACATCATCTCTCTGCACTGTCACTTAATTTTGTGTGTTAAACTCCTAATTCAAAACTGTTATTTCCAGTTTTGCTTGATTAGCTAGTGTAATGTTAGTAGTAAGAATAGGTAAATATTGTTTACTTGAAAGGCTCAAGTTTTACTTTGGCTTTGTTAAATTCATTAATGAAAATGTGTTTATTATATACTTTGTTCTAATTTGTGCATGAGATCTAAACCCACATATATATACTCTAACAAAGCTATCAATTTCTAATTAATGCACTCAACATAACGACTAAAGGTATACCAACTACTCCACTAAGTTCCATTAAGTTATGTCTAACATCCCTCCTCAAACTCAAGTGGGATTTAGTAAAATCAACTTGAGTTTAATTGGAAACTAGAGTGTTGAATTGTCCTGAATGATGTGCTTTAGTGAAGAGGTCTGCTGGTTGGTCAAGAGTCCCTATTGAAATTACAGGAGAATAAGAGCACCACAAAGAAGAAGTTGTCGTATAAAATGACAATCAATCTCAATGTGTTTGGTGAGTTTATAGAACACATTATTATGAGCTATTTGAATGACACTTTTATTGTCACAGTAAAGATCAGTAGGCAGTGATTGAGTGATACCCAAGTCATTTAGAAGCCAACGAATCCAAAGAAGTTCAGAAGTAGTGTCTGCAAGTGCTCTATACTCAGCTTCAATACTTGAACGAGCAGTCAAGGTTTGTTTCTTGTTACGCCATGACACAAGTGAATTTCCAAGGAAGATGCAATAGCTAGTGATAGAGCGACGATTTGTGGGATCTCCTCCCTAATCAGCATCAGAATAAGCTTGGAGGATCAAGGATGATGAGCAGAAAAGTGAAGCCCTTTATATAATGTTCCTTTGACATAGCGGAGAATGCGAAGAACAGCTGCATAGTGAGTGGTGTGGAGTGTAGTCATGAACTGACTTACCAAGTGAACAACATATGAGATGTCTAGACGAGTGACAGTGAGATATATCAAGTTTCCTACTAATTGTTGATATAGAGTAGGATTTTCGAGCATAGTCCCATATGTAGGAGTGAAGCGAACATTCATCTCAAGTGGAGTGAATTCTGTAAGACAAACTCACAAAATAAGATCGGAAGCATATTGGCTTGAGATAGGTATAGACCATCAGGGGAGGATATAAATTCAAGTCCAGGAAAATAACTGAGTGATCCAAGATCTTTCATTTCAAATTGATGACTCAGAGATTATTTTAGATAAATTATTCCAGAGGTATCATTACCAGTGATTATCATACCATCAACATACAATAATAAGATCACTATGACATGATTAGTTTTTCGAATGAATAAAGCAAAATCATGTGGACTGGATGAGAAATCAAGTTTTCCAACTGTGGAACTGAATTTGTCAAACCAAACTCTAGGAGCTTGCTTGAGGCCATACAAAGTTTTACGGAGAAGACATACCTTATTGGGTGGACAAGCATATCCTGGAGGCAGTTTCATATAGACTTCTTCAGTTAAATCTCCATTGAGAAAGACATTTTCAACATCCATCTGACTAAAAGTCCATTTTCTACTAGCTGCAACTGCAAGTAGGACACGCACTGAAGTGATGCGAGCAATAAGAGCAAATTTTTCCTCATAATCAATACCATATTCTTATGTGAACCTTTTACAACCAAACGTGCTTTGTATCTTTCAATAGAGCTAGCCATCAGAATGTGTTTTGATCTTGTATACTCATTTACATCCTACAAGTGACTTATCAGAAGGAGGGTCAACCAGGTCCCATGTATGGGTTTTCTCAAACACTTGCAATTATATTCTTTCATAGCTTGTTGCCAATGAGGATCAGAAGAGGCTTCTTTGTAGGATTGAGATTCATGCAAGTGAACTATGGTTGAAAAACAATGATAATAATCACGAACGTACGAAGGTAGATTTCTTACCCTAGTTGGACGTGTAGGAGAATGAGCGGGTGTAGGATCGACATCTGGGATTAGGTCATCTGGAGCAGTTGATGTATCAAAAAGGTTAAGCTCACTTGGTAAAACCTGCATCAGTTTCACTTGGAAAGAGATCAATATTAGGATTTGTAGAAAAAGGATTTTGAGTGGATGAAATGGATTCAAATGATGATAAAGAAGAGAACATGTGATGTTCCCCAAAAATCACATGTCGTGAGGTACGAACACGTTTAGAGATAGGATCCCAACAACGATAACCTTTATGTTCAATCTCATACCCAAGAAAACAACACAAACGAGCACGAGGTTCAAGTTTAGTGTACTCATGTGGTTGGAGAATAACAAAACATGCACAATCAAAGACTTTGAGTGAAGTGTAATTTGGAGTAGTATGATAAAGCCGTTCAAAAGGTGAAATATTAATAATACAAAAAATAGAGGATGGAAGACGATTAATGACATGTACAACGGTTAATGCAGCTTCACCCCAAGCAAGTTCAAGACAATACGAGGAGATTAACATTGCACGGCCAAAATTAAGAATGTGACGATGTTTTCTTTCAGCTCGACCATTTTGTTGGGAAGTACCCAGACATGAGAATTCAGAGATAGTTCCGTGTTCAGCAAGGAAACTTACAAGTCTGGAGTCACGATATTCCATTGTATTATCACGTCTAAAAACCTTAATTACTTTAGAAAATTGAGTTTTAATCATAGTGGAAAAATCAATATAAATTTGAGGTAGTTCATAACGACTTTTTCAACAGATAAATCCAAGTATAACGAGAATAATCATCAACAAATATTACATAATAATGAGACCCTCCTATTGAAGGAGTGTGGGCTGACCTCCAAATATCTGAGTGCACAATATTAAAAAGAGAATAAGAGATATAGATGCAATTGTGTTAAAAAGACAAATTTATTATATATAATCTACACTCACTTCATTTTATTCTATATAGTTCTTGTATAGTTCACACATGGAATATTATAGAATACTTAGAAGAGTCTAGAATAATAATATTTTTCACATATTTGGAATTCTTTAGATACTTTTAGAGTTAAGATTCTAGAAATGTTTCATCATCTTTACAAAATTCTACCGTTTTCTTTACCTTGTCTAAAATTTTTCATGAGCTTATACCAATAAAAAAGACCATCCGCAAAAAATACTTTTAGATCTATTCTATAGAAACAATCTAATAAGTATACTCTATTGTATTTTTTTATTCTATAATCTTATCTAAAGGAACCAATAATTTAACTGTGTAGACTCTTGACACGGTCCAACCATAGCAACCGGTGACAAGTCAAAGATTTGACATCGTGACGATTTGTTGTGGAAAAAGTTATTGGTTTTTCCTATAGGAAGGAATTTTCTTCCTCGACATGCCATATCTTAGAATATAATTGGAAGTTAGTAAAGTGTATAACTTGGATTTTTCTTCCTCATTGCGGTCTTGTGTGAGTGCCTGAGTGGTGTTTGGTTGGACTCGTACATACTGATGAAGACAATTTGCTTTTCTAACAGAAATGTCCACACAACATATGAAACGAGATATGTATGTGATATAATAGGCAAAATTTTGGTGCACATTAGATTGTGCATAATAATATATAATATATAATTTACACAATGTACATTACATTGTATGCACATCATATATAATATGTTATGTACGATATATATCACATGTTATAACATTTTTTTCTTTATAACATGTGATACATGTTGTGTATAATATGTGATATATGTTGTGCACAATATCTAATATATATTGTCCACATTATATAATACTTGTTGTGCATAATATATTAGTTGTTTTGACTATTTTTTTATTGTATATAGCAATGCTCGATATACAAATATCTAATTTTTTTTGAGAAATACTAGGTGTACAATAAAAAAAAAATAATCAAAACCAATAAGCAAATTTGACAATTTTTGGACTTAAAAAATGCTTTCTTTAAAGAGTTAGTTTTTAAAGATATACCACCAAGGGAGATTTAATATTTAAGTAATCAATAGTTATAACTTGTTTTTGACTAAACCAACATTTTAGTCTTTTTACAAAACTTTACGTTGGACAAACTAATTTATGTTAAAAAACTAAAAAAATTAGTTAATATAAATTTTAAATATAGCGAATTGATCATTATAATTAAGAACAAATTAATTATCCCTTAAGAATTATATAAAAAAAAAAATCAAATTGATATCCTTATAGAAAGGGATTAATTTATCCAACATTTTTATTGGGATCATATACTAATTTAACCATTCTCATTAGTCTAGTGTGACTAATAATTTAGGGTAGATTTGGTATTACTTATTGAAAATTGGGTGCTTGTCAAAAGCATAAGTTAACATTTAGTATTTGTAAATTAAAAATTTTTGGTGCTTATGCTTTTTCCTTTTAGAAGCTAAAGGTGCTTTTGAAAGCACCTATGTAAATACTTTTCTAAGTTAATTTGTATTTTTTAAAAATAAAAAATTTAATGTAACTTTATCTATTAAAAAAGCTATAATAATTTATCTATTATAGTCATTTAAAATTTTTAAAATAATTTTATCAAATAATATTATTGTAGCTTATACTTATTATAATCAAATTTTATTTTATTTTACCAAACATAAACATAGGTACTACAAATTTTAAAAAAACTTTTGAAAAGATGAAAAAAATAAGCAGTTTTTAGAAAGCAACAACAATACTAAACGTCTAAACCCACACTTAGTCAATTATTTTTAGGAATTAATTTGTCTAATATTTAAAATTTGTAGAAACTAATTTAGCTGATTTTCTTTCGTATAGAACAATTTATCCAACTTAAAATTTTGAAGGAATAAAATTTGGTGTCTTGTCAATTATTTTTTAAAAATAAATCCTTTTTCAAAATCTGTTACTTCTTTTTAGTGATTGGTTAAATATTTTTTCAAATGTTTTCGTTCACTTTTTAATATTTTGATACACGAGACCAATCAAATTCAACATGTTCATATTATTGGTACTATTGCAGCCAAAGAGGATGGTACAAGTAGTAAGTCAAAGAGCTTGATCATCATCATAGTGACTGTGTTGGTCGCACTTGGTCTACTAAGTTGTTGTATTTACTGCTTATGGCATCACAATCAATTTAAAAAAGGTAATTAACTCTAGTTAATTAAGTGCTTGATGTAAGTTCTCAAATCTTATTTACTTACTTTAATTCATAATGCAAAATATAAACTTACAAAAATTCATCTGTAGATGTTAAAAAAAAAAAAACCAAGCATAATTTATCTTTAATGATATATATATCATGCTTGAGTTGAATTAAATAAATCTATATTTATACTCTTGTAGCTATTGAAATTCATGGTATCAGACTCTATAATTAGAAAAATAAACAAATGGAACAATGAGTGAAAATGTATATTGAATGATATTGATTTATATTACAAATGAGCAAGCTTATAGACAAAACCTACACTAATATTTAAAATGACAATAATATCCCTATCAATAGCTCATATCTTAGCCATGTCAAGAACACATTCAATACTTACCATGCTATGTTGACTAAACTTAGATACTCCTTGTTAAGCTAGTAGCAGAGAGAGAAGAGAAAACATGTTGACAGAATGAATGAAAGAATTGTATATTAAATATTAATCTCATTGTATCTTACATGATGATTAGTACACTCTATATATAGATATAATAGTAACAATAAGAGATAAGAGGATAGAGCCAAATAAAACTATATATGACAGCTATTTACAGAATATTCATAGCTTGTTTGTTATACTCTTACACTCCTATCACACTTCTTGTTTGTTATGCCTAAGTGTTCACTAAATGTAGTAGTTGTTCCTTTATTTTTATTCAAGTCTTGAAGCCTATCAGAAGGAATGATAGTTGCTGCAAGTTTAGCTAGACAGGTGCAATCCGAACAAGTTTAGAGTTCATGTAATATTGAAAGCTTATAGTTTATTGTGTTATATAATGTATTTTTATGAGTGATAAATAGAAATCATATTCCTATTTGAACTTCCGTTGTGCAATATTTTCTGAGTAATTGTGTATTTCTTGTATCAGTAGATGGACAACTATATGAGAATGCTGCTATATCTTTACATGATCAAGCTCAAACAGAGGAGAATTCATTAAATGCAAACCTTCCTACAATCCCTTTGATTTGGATTCGACAAAGCACTAATAATTTTTCAGAGAATTGTAAGTTAGGGGAAGGTGGATTTGGTCCTGTTTACAAGGTAACATTAAGTTGAATGTTGAAGCCACTGCACATATTTAATTTGTGTTTACTTATAACTGTAATAACTATTTATTCCTTTTATTTAAAAATATATATATATTTAGGGAAGTTTACAGGATGGGACAGAAATTGCAATCAAGAGACTCTCAAAAACATCTAGTCAAGGTTTAGAAGAGTTCAAAAATGAAGTAATCTTCATAGCCAAACTACAACATAGGAACCTTGTGAGACTATTAGGTTGCTGTGTTGAGGAAAATGAAAAGTTGCTTATATATGAGTACATGCCAAATTCTAGCCTTTATATTCACTTATTCGGTAAATTTTACCAAACTTAGCACCCTGTTTTTTTATTCTATTTCCTCTTAATTTTCATCTTGTTACTTAAGATTATATATTGTGGTAAATGACATTTCCTTTGTAGCATAAAATTTCAGATGAATATATTGCCAAAAAATTGAATTTGTTAGTTATAAACAATTATTTATTGACCTTATAGAATGTAGCCACATAGGGGCTGCTAGCCCCTTTACAAAACAAAAATATATAGTTACTTAGGAGTTATTTTCTTTCGATACAAAAAATTGATATATAAGTTAAATATTAATTTTATAATCATTAGATATGATGAATGTTTGAAATGTATGGTGACCATCATCATATCCAATAATAATAAAAGTGAATGCATGTTTCTATCAGACACTCACATTTTGTGTTGGAATAAATTTTTTTATAATAATTACGTTTAATTTACATAAATTATTAATATTGCATATTGCCATATTTTGAATTTTGAAAGACAAATGAAATAACCAACTAAATGAGATTTCTTGCTACTTGAATGTATCTTACTAAATGTGTTTTTTCTCTAGTGAATTTTCAACAAATTCTATATATGAGTGATGTCATTTATTTTCAAGGAGCTTTTCTTCTGCTGTTTATCAGATGAAGAAAAACGAAAGCAACTAGATTGGAAATTACGACTAAACATTATCAATGGCATTGCAAAAGGACTTCTATACCTTCATGAGGACTCTAGACTTAGAATAATTCATCGAGATCTGAAAGCTAGCAATATTCTATTGGATCACGATATGAATCCAAAATTATCAGATTTTGGATTGGCAAGGGCATTTGAGAAAGGACAAATTCAAGAAAATACTAGAAGAGTAATGGGAACCTAGTAAGTCTTATTGGAAACACTTTATTTTCTTTTCATGAAATGGTACTATATTTTGGTTACAAGATATTCCATATTCACAAACTAATAATTGTATATTAATTTTAAATAGCGGATACATGTCCCCAGAATATGCCATGGGAGGACTATATTCAGTAAAATCTGATGTTTTCAGCTTCGGTGTTCTTCTATTAGAAATCATTTCTGGAAAAAGGAATAATGGATTCTATTTTTCAGAACATGATCAAAGTCTTATTGTACATGTGAGTTTTCTAAGGCTCATGTCAAACAAATTATATCATAAAAAAGATATTCAAGTGTTTCTACTTTATAATATTGTCTCTAAAATATTCACATTTCTATGTAGACTTGGAGACTTTGGTGTGAAGGAAAATATTTGGAGGTGGTAGATCACATATTGGAAAAGGCATACATAGCCAATGAAGTGATGAGGTCCATACACATTGGTTTGTTGTGTGTACAAGAAGATCCAATAGATCGACCAACCATGTCTAATGTTGTAGTGATGTTATCAAGTGAAACAATGGGGCTTCCCAATCCTAACCATCCTGCATTTTTAGTTGGAAGAAAGCTCAAGAAAGAAGAGTATTCATTGAAAGCTTCTAAGGATCCTTCTATTAATGAAGTATCTATGTCAAATATTTTACCTAGATAATGAACATAACAATTTTACTTTGGAACTAATTGGTTTGTACAAGTAATTACAACAAGGTGGATCAACTAGTCTACATATCAAAACCATTCATGTTTAATTAGGTCTTTTTGATAGATTTGTTTAATTAGGTTATAGTCTCAAAATTATAGACATATATTCGTTCACGTACGAATGAATTTGCTATTCAAATTTTAGTATTTTTCTTTTTTTCTAGATGTAAATCTTATCTAATTCTATAGGTGAAGGATAATATGTTTTCTACTTTTGAATTATAATTTTATTGCTAACTCATTCTTCTTCCCAATCTCATTAATAAAAATTTTATTAAAATTATCACTTAATCATCGAATCAATTTAAATATTATTTTTCTCATTCTCACACCCTAATTTCATGAACCACTCATTCTTCTTCACAAGATTGAGAGCACCATACGTCGCAAGCACCACACCTATGGTGTGTGTGGTCGATTTCTGCTTCCCTGGCCTGAAAACAGAGGGGGAATCACTATCTTCAAAGCTCTTCATATTGAAGATGCACTTCACATGCACATGAAGATATAAGAACCTTATGTCTCGTGGAGCCTTGGTGTGAGTAGAAAGAACAAAGTGATAGAATATAAAATCATTAACGGATCTCAACCTAACAGCTTAAGTTTTTAGGTGAGATGATTTCTTAACATGGTATCAGAGCCTTCTGACCAAGTGGTCAGGGGTTCAAATACCAACTCCGATAAAAATCAAAATAATGAAAAACTAAGCACAAGACTAGATTGGTCGTGCATTATTCACGCTTCAAGCCCAAAAGAGACATTCACGTGAGGGGGTGTGATAAAATATAAAATCATTAACGGACCTCAACCTAACAACTTAAGCTTTTAGGTGAGATGGTTCCTTAACACAAAGTGATGTTCACGGTAAGGAAAAAGAGTTAACCATCATTTTAGTCCTTCACATTGCATATTTGCTTCACTTTAGTTCTCTACTTTACTTTCTGTTCAATTTAATCCTTAACATTGTATTCCATGATTCAGTTTAATCATCCGTTAATGATCCATTTATAACTTAGTTACTCCTATAATGACATATATTGTTAAGTGTCAAGTGACAAATGATAAGTACAATCAAAATGAATAGTTCAATTTAGTCATTCACATTGCAATATTTGTGTCAGATTAGTCCTTATGAAGCACTTCTTAAATCATCAAAGCTCATGTTCCTCCTAATCCTTCTTCTTCAACTCCGTTTTTTGCATGTTTTTGTTTCTCCTCCTCGCTCTAAAATTCGAATCTATCATGATGGGTGGTGGTGGTGACTATGATAGTGTTCTCAACTCGTCATTCTCATCAAGTCAGATGATAGCACCAAAAGGAGCTATAATCACACACAATTTAGGGGTAAAGAAAGTGTTTTTTGTGACTGTGGGATAAAAGCAATGGTTAAAAGATCCAAAATACAACTTAATCTTAAAAAATTGTTTATGGATATGTTAATTATGAGGTAAATTCCTTTATTCTTACTTTTGATTTTGAATTTTGATTAGCTAAACCCTAATCCCTAATTTTTTACTCTGATTTATTTAACCTATTTTTTCTAATACATGCAGACTAGCAATGAGGATTGTAATCTTTTTTATTGGGTTAATAAGAAAACACATGGAAAGAGAATTGTTTCTATAGTTGCTAATTTGAATGCATGTGAGAATGAATAGTGGAAGCTAAACTAATTGCCACCCGTACAAGTGGGTAAATATATCTTATTTTATCTCGGAGTTACTAATCAAATATTTGAGGTGTGCAAATGCATCTCAAACGAACGTATCCTAAAGTTGCACCGGGAGACTCAGCTGGCACGTGGCTCTTTTACTACAGGCGACTTCAGTCAAATCTCGTACACCGCGTTGCACTTGATCGAAGGACTGGATTTCTTTTACGCGTTTGGTCTTCGAGAAAAAGTTGACAAAATTTTCCCATCTTTTTTCCCGAGAAAAACCCTAACCATCCGAATGAGCTGTCACAGTAGCCCTCATTCTTCACTCCGTTGAAGCCGCTGCTGCGTCCGTGCTCGACCAGATGCAGACTGGTTCCGTTCTCTGACCGGCGAGATCATTCGGCCACCCATATAATCGAACTTCATCAATCCGTTGTAGCGGGTAATATCTTTGCACATTTTCTTCAATGTGATGATGCACTTCCCTTATTTTTTCTTTATCTGTTTATAAATTTTTAATTTAATAACTTTATAATTTTTTATTTTGGTGATTAGACTTCGTCTTTGCCTATGTCATGATAATGAACGCGATTTATTACTCTTCTATTAACGTGTTTCTTTGCTCCAATGTTTCAGAACTTGTGTTGTTGTTTGTGCTTTAAGTCGTTTGTGAAGTGTAAGCATTTAGTACCAGAATGATTGAATATTGGTTTTGACTTATGTGGTGAAAGCAGGAGTACCATTCGGACAAATTGTTCATATGGACTATATTGACCCAATTTGGTTAATCAGAGATATATTGCGTGACAAATTAGTCTTTTTGAGAAGTTGAAAGTTCTCAATCCACTTCTAACATTTCAGACACAGGACAAATTAATCCTTCATATTTTAAAGTCTCAAATTAGTCATTCACACTTCACAAAAAGTTACAAATAGTACGCAAGGTCTAACTTGCCCCCTTTTTTTAATTGTGAGGGATCATTTAGGATATTTAAATCCTAATGGATTAATTTGTCCTCTTTTTTGAATTGCTAGGGGCCAACTGGGGAATTTCCAATTTTGAAAGGTCTAATTTGTTGCACAATATAATTTCTAAGGGACCATATTGAGTATTTTACTCTTGCATATTTAAGCAGTGCTTGCTATCAGCAGGAGTAGTAAAGAAATGTTTGGCTTTAAGGAAGCTTTTGTCTATGAGGTTTCTTTTCTAGCATTTCCAAGGAAAGTTGATTTTTGAAATTAAGCTTATTGTGTCTGATGTGGGATTCTAAAACCTAAATTGATTTTCCGATAATCCTAATTTTACTTGGGATTTGTTTACTCATAGATGTGACCAGTTTACTTCAGGTTGCATTGAGTACAGAAGCACATTCTAGTTTTAAAAATAGCAAAAATACACACTCTTTGCATTATATGATTCTGTCTGCTTCATAGTGATTCTATCTTGTTTCCAACTGAAACAAAAATTTTACTGGGAAGGGTTTCTCTTCTGTCTCATAATTGTGGGAACCAATGTTGTAGTTTGTTGTTGAAAAGCTTGAATGTGTTTGATTATCAGAGCATTTTGAGGACTTGCTCATTCAAGAAGCACATAGAAGTTGAAGCTCAAGTTGTTGATGTTTGATTTGCGGAGCTCAGCTTTATGGCTCCTACATAGCCATGTGATGTGAGCAAAAGTTTAAAAAAGGGAGGATAAGATACCCCTAAACTGGAAAGTAGAAATTTCTAGTCATAACTAGGAACAAGGAACAAAAAAAAAGAAAAAGAAAAAGAAAAAGCATTGAGTAAGTATGCTCCTTGGTTCTACATATCAAAGATAACAGATGCTCATGAAACACTTGAGAAAAGACACTTTTAGCAACCCTAAACCTAACTGTGCCCAATGAAAAGTTTTGGGGCTAAGAGATTATCTTATAGCTGTGAGATTTCCGTCCCAATTAAATGCACCAAAGTTGCATGAACTGGACACTTTCACATGAAGTGAGAATTACTTTTGACAAGAAGTTTGTCTTCTTGCTGAATGGATTTTAGCCTCAATGAATTTAATTTACATGTTTTACATTTTCCTCACTACCTTTTGTACTTTAATTTTCTAATTTCAAATTTTAAATCAACTTTATCCGAGACTGTCGAAACAAAAGCATGATTCCGAAATCAAGAGATTCTTTTACGGTCTACCCTTGTAATTCTCCTGTAGTAATCCAAAATAGACCTTAAAAACCATCACATCTGATAACCAAACTGCAGTTTTATGATTTTTCTTTTTTTGGGTACATCAGTTTTGAGATTAATTTTCTTGATACATTTTACCCTATTTGCCTGTAAAAATTTTGTGAATTTCATTGTTCATTTTATATTTAGGTGAATGGGGATAATACTATTAAAAAGTATTGAAGTGATATGTACCACAGCATAAGATGTATAGTGGTGCATGTATAGAACTGGATTTTCAATTTTCTGTTGTCTGTATGTAGAAATGGAGCAATATGATCTACAAAGACAAAGAAGGGATATGAAAAACAAAGGGAGAAATGTTGTGTGGTCAATTGCAATGGATAAGTGTCTAATTGAAGCTTTGGCTGTTCAGGCAAAGAGTGGAAACAAAATTGATAAATGTTTCAATGAAAACGCCTATACGGCCGCCTGTGTAGCTGTAAACACACAATTCAACTTGAATCTGAATAATCAGAAAGTTATCAACCGCTTAAAGACAATTAAAAAAAGATACAAGGTAATAAAAGATATGCTAAGTCAGGATGGTTTCTGGTGGAATCCAAGTACAAGGATAATAGAGTGTGACAGTGACGAGCTCTGGAAGAAATACATTGCTGTAAGTTTATCTTTCATCTTTGTCACTCTTGAATGTGTATGAACAAATGCAAAGGACCTTATTCTGGGGTTCTTTAATTCAATTGACAGGTACACCCTGATGCAAGAGGATTTCGCGGAAAGCAGATCGAGATGTATGATGAACTGAAAATTGTTTGTGGAAATTATCAAGCACCGAGTCGTTGGGCAAGGATGAAGGAAGGAAGCCATCTAATGGACGTGAAGAATTGTGATGACAACTCACCCTCCTTTGCTTCTCCCAGTTCAGAAGACATGAGCGAGAGCGATGGAACTGAATCATACACTGGACCTCAAGAATATGGCCAGATTCCGGACGGATTTCAAGAGCCTCCAGTGGTGCAGCCCCGGAGACAGCTTCCAAAACGACCTCGTAGTTCAGATGCTCTTCAGGATGCATTGATGACAGTGGCGGCAAGCATACGGCGTTTGGCCGATGCTATGGAGCATAGCAAATGCTCAGTTGATGCAGCTGAGCTGTTAGGGGCTGTTATGGAGATAGATGGGCTGGAAGAAGGTAAACAGATGTATGCATTTGAATACCTAAATGCTGATCCTGTTAAAGCCAGATCCTTTATGACATACAATGATAGAATGAGAAAGATCTACCTGTTTAAATTGTTCTGGTGGTGGAGGTGAGAGTTTTGGTGTATAGATATGCTAAAACTGTTCAACGGTTGTTTTCTTATGTCTGAGCAATTTTTTTATTAATATGTTGTAAGGAGAATGTATAGGTTCAAAACCTTGATACGAAATAGGCAAATATCAGGAACGTTTTAGAAACATTTTTGTCTCTTCCAAGTAAAAAGAAAATTAGATTTCTGTCTTTTCTATCCCGTTGTTTCTTATTTCTACTCAAGTCTCAGTAGGAATTTATTTGTTGTACTTGATCCTTCGAATTTTCAAGTTCTTGAAAATAATGTCTTCAGTTCAAATATTTGTAGTCTACATATGATGAATATTAATGTAAGACTATGTTATTTAATTTTACATTATAGATAATATATTCAGGTTATTAATTTTGCATGCTGCATGAAAGTATAAGAACTTATAACCATCCATATTATAGACCATTTAAATCTTAAGCATCTAATTTTAAACAATTAACAATAACTCTTGAATATTTGAATTACTTATCTATTACATCTAATTTTCAATAAAAGAATTGGTACATATAAGTTTGGTTAGATGTAAGAAATTTAATATAGAAATATATAAACTATACAATGGAGTGAAGACTCATTCTGTAACCGAAAATATACAACTGAAGAATAGTAGGATGGCCACTAATGAGAAAAGGTCTGAATGGTTGTTGATGTGGTTATACAAGCAACACAGTCATCTCAGGTTACAATCCCTGAAGGAAGCATCCCAGTTGAAAGAAAAAATAAGGATAAATTACTTTGACCTTTCCCGATTGGTCAAATTGATCCCAACATTTTTTTTATGAGTAAAACCCTAAACTCTAAAATTTATTAAGGTCTAAGGAGCTTTATGAACTTGTGATATCATTACATCACCCTCCTTTCAAAATAATAATAATCTCTCCAAACATATCTATTCTAAGGCGTGTTCACGTGTCTGATACGCATCCATACGTGTCTGAAAAAACAATTTTTTTGATGTTGTACACGCACCGGACACGTCATGACATACCATGGACACAAGCCGGATACTTAGTGGACATAATGCATTTTTCTTAATTTTTGATTGTTCAATTTTCATAAAGAAACTTAAGATCAAACTCAACCCAAATTTAATACATAAAAAAACTTAAATTAAATATGTATTTTTAATAAAAAAACAAGAGAAATTTATCAAAACATATTGATTATATATACATCGTATCCTACATTGTTTAGTTTGGAGTGTCTCCCGACCCGTGTCCGTGCTTATTAGATAATCTCTCTTTTCTACCGTACATAAAAGTGCATGAAAGGGAGATAAGGGTTATCCGGACAAAAAGGGGAGAGATAGGACAAATTTTACCAAATATGAATTGAAGTTAGTTTACCTAAAAATAGGGGGTCCATTGTTTCACCAGAAATCTCCGCAAGAACAGCTTCCATTCTTAAAATGATGGAACCTACGCATATCACGCACAATAATTTCCCTGCTCGTGACAAGTGAGATGTACTTAGTGGCCTCATGGCAATCACCACAAATTCTCAGATTCTTCCTAATGTGAATTGTTGTACCAATGCTTGTATTCAGAAGTCCAAATGCAATAGCAAGCCTCTCACTATGGCTAGTGAGCAACTGTTCCTTCAAGTCTTCTTCCACATCATGAATCGAATTCGTGTCAGGGACATACCCAGCAGCCTTGATCTGATCCCCGAGAGTCTCGAGAAATGCGTAGATTCTTTTGGATTGAGCATGATTGGTGCATCCTGAGTAGAATGTGTGAACTTCATTCCTCAACTCCACCAAACTGTAGCCCGGAGTTTTCTGGAGCCCCTTCTTCTCCATGGCTGTCCTCACTGAGGCTACTCTGTCCCACATTGAAGCAGAGGCATACATATTGGCAAGCAACACATGATACCCGCCTTCATCCGGGTCTAACTCGAATAGTTTGCCGGCGACCTTCTCTCCCAATTCTACATTTTTATGGATCTTGCAAGCACCTAGCATTGCACCTAAAACAGTTATCCCTGGATTGACAGGCATCTCCTGGATGAAATTCCAAGCATCATCTAGCCGGCCAGCGCGGCTAAGGAGATCAACCACTGCACCATAGTGATCCATTGCAGGTTCCAAGCCATAACTCTCCTTCATGCTTTCGAAGTAGTAGAGGCCCTCATCCACAAAACCTGAGTGGCTACAAGCTGAGATAACAGACAGGAATGTTATATCGTTCGGCTTGATTGCTCCCTTCTGCATTTCATCAAAGAGATCTAGAGCGGCTTTTCCAAGACCATGTGTTCCATATCCATCTATCATTGCATTCCATGTTATCACATGTCGCTCTTGCATCATATCAAAAATCCTTCTTGCGGTTTGTATTGCTCCGCATTTTGCATACATGTCAACGAGAGCAGTTGCAACAAATACATTCTTGTCCATAGAAGTTCTTATAGCAAGTCCATGAATCCACTTAGCCTGGCGTGTAACCGATAAATCTGCAATAGCAGTAATGACACTGACCAATGTAAAGGAATCAGGTTTAATGTCTTGAGATTTCATCATACAGAACAGGTTTAAAGCATCATTGACACACCCATTTTGAGCATAGCCTAATATCATGGCATTCCAAGTGACAATTGTTCTCTCCTTCAAACTATCAAATATTGATGCTGCCATATCAACTCTCCTACACTTTGAATACATGGATATCAAAGAGTTCATGACTGAGAGATCAGAATCAAGCTTCAGTTGACCCAATAATTTATGAACAAATCTCCCCCGTTCAAGATCGCCTAAATTAGAACAAGCATGCAAAGCTCCCATCATGCTAACATTTGTAGGCCCCACCCCTTCATCCAACATCTTCAAAAATAGTGCAAATGCTTCTTCAGAATCTCCATTCTGCGCATAACCATCGATCATCGTATTCCACGAAACAACACTCTTACTACTCATCTTCTCGAAAACTGACCTCGCAGCCCTCACAGACCCACACTTAAAGTACATATCCAGTAGTGCAGTTGCAACATTAACCGTAGACTCAAATCCTGATCTCACAGCATAACCATGAACAGACTTTCCAATCCTCAAGGCCTTCATATCCGCCACGGCCGGCAAAACACTGATCAGCGTTATTGAATCCGGCTCCTGGCCAGCCTCCTGCATCTGCACAACCAGATGCAAAGCTCTCTTGGCGAACCCGTTCTGCGCATATCCAGCAACCAACGTGTTCCAAGAAACCAAATCCCTGTGAGGCATTCTCTCAAACATCTTATACGCATCATTAATCTGCCTGCATTTCGCGTAGAGGTTCATAACAGCAGTCATGGCAAACAAATTGGACTGAAACCCATTAATTATCATCTGCCCGTGAATCTCTCTACCCCTTCTGAGGTCCAAATTCTCTCCACACATTTGCAGCAAGTAAGTGAAATCGTACACAACTGGCTTAACCTCATCGCAGTTCATCCTATTGTAAAAGGACAACGCATCGACTAAGCTCGAGTTTCGTGCATACCCTTTAAGCATGGTGTGGTAGAGCACGTCAAGCTTGTGCTCGATGGGCTCGAAGACACGTGACGCTTCAGTGATGCTGCCGAATTTGCAGAACAAGCTGAGGAGCTTGGTGTGGAAGAAGTGCTCGTCGTAGAAGCCATTCTTGATGATGAGGGGAAGGATTTGGTGGAGCTCTGTGGTGGAGGTGCAGAGCTCAAGGAGGATTGCGGAAGGGTGCTTGTAGACATGGGTGGGGATGAAGATTCTTTCATAGAGAGGGGTTACGGTTGGAGAAGTGGAACAAGAAGATTGGACTGTTCTGGGGATTGGTGAGTTGGTCCTTGTGTTGTTGTTGGGAAAAGGTGAAGGGCGTAGTGCTAGGACATGCGAGCTCATTCTTTTTTCGATCTATCACACCTTTGATTCATTCTTTCCAATGGATTAAATGGTGGACTAAGACATAGACCGAGAGATAAAGACAGTAACCATATGTCAAAAAATGACATTTTTTTTTATCACGGTTGTTTATATGAAAAAAAATAATGAATATAAAAATAAAATGACATAATTATTCTTAATTGGACCACTATCTATTGCTGTTGCCCATAGTTATTGGATCACCAACTAGCTATCGTCAGACCACTCATGGGCTTTTGTCGGGCCACCACTGATCATCATCGAACCACCAATGGTAGTTGCCGAATCGTTGTAAGCTCACCACTAGATCATCGTTGAACCACTATAAGTAAGAATATTATTGTAAAAAAGTTTTTGTCTCCCACCTCCATATCTCCATTTGAATCCTATGAAAGTAAAAAAAATATAGATGGAGATATGAAAAATTTTAAAAAATTGTCTCAATCTCAGAAACCAAATATAATAAAAAAAAAGTTGTCTTTATTACCTTATCTCGCTAGGTAATCCAAAAGTGTGCATTTGCTTACCATTTAAATTCTAGATGAGTTAAAAATAATCAAATTGATAACAATTGTTTGTGTTTATTTAACATTTTCAATTATAAGAAGCGGGTCATGGGGAGTAGAATCAATTTTGATAGAAGTAGAAATTTGTATTATTTGTTAAGAGGGACTCATATTTCAATATCTATAAAGTTGTAAAAGTTGTCAAATCACTCTATTGCCCTCATTTTTTTCTTGAAGTTAATAAAAAGTAATTATTTTACATTGAAACCATGTCTATTGAAGTAATTAAGCAATAAAAATAATTAATTTTCTTATTTTAAAATAAAAATAAACTTTTAAAATAAACTTTTTTAATATTATTTTCAAACATAAATCAATTCCTTTAAATTTTTGTATATAGATTTATAATCTTTTAAGGTATCAAAATAGTTAAAATGACATTTATTATTAAATGGAGGGAGAAGTTTCCAACTTTGTTTGTTTAAGTCACTTTAATTCTTAATTTTTAAATTTTTCAAATCTAATTTGCATTATATGAGTCGTTTAATTTCTAAGCATACTTTCGTTTAACATTTTATATTGAATGATAATTTGTAATATTGATTGATACATTATTATATATTAGAGGATATGAGACTATATCTTATCATTGATATGATATGATCTATATTAATTGAGAAGAAAATTATATAGTATGTCATTGATTGATTTACAATAATATTAGATAAATATGTTTTTATTTTATTTTGATTTGATGTTTGTCTATAAATAGACATTGATCCTTTGTATTTTAAAAGATGAATAACAAATAATATTTGCATATTATTATACATATTTATTTAGCATATAGTTTTCTCTCTGTACTTTCTCAACATGAATTCTAACATGATATCAGAGTTATGGTATCCACCTTGAACACATTTCTTCCGTTGTTACCACTTCAAATTTTTAGAACTCTTTTATACTTTATTAGACCACTCAATATTACTCAATTTTACTTTTTATTTTTCTAAAAAAAATCTTTTACCTTAACCCCCTAAAATCATATAAACAACCATCTTTGCACAACCTTCATGCCACATTGACTCCATAACATGCCGATTGATGAAGGGGTTTAAGTTTTGCACTAAAAAAATGGGTTATCAACTTTGTTTGTAAAAGTTGTATTGAAAAAGGGTTTGTAGCTTTCTCATCAAAAGTTGCATTGAAATGAGTTTGTAGCTTTCTCGATAAAAGTTGCATAAAAATGAGTTTGCGACTTTCTCCACAGAAGTTGCACGGTAAGGGGTTTGCAGCTTTCTCCACAAAGATGCATTGATCGATGTGGTTATGGTGATCAAATAAGTTATGAAGTGATATGAATATTGGTTGATGTAGTGGACATTCCATTTTTCTTTTTGAGTTGACTGTATTGCACTAGTGATCTCGAGTTGAAGAAGCTCAAATTCGCATCTTCCAACTTGCGGGAGGGTATTAGAGGATATAAAACTATATCTTATCATTGATTGATATGATGTGATATATATAAATTTGGAAGAAAGTTATATAGTATATCATTGATTGATTTACAATTATATTAGACTGATATGTTTTGGTTTGATGTTTTCCTATAAATAGGCATTGATCCTTTGTATTTAAAAAAGATGAAATAATATAGAATACTTACATATTATTATACAAATTTATTTAGCATAGTTGCTCTCTAAACTCTCTCAACACAAATTCTAACAGTATACCATAATATATATACATTAGTATAAGATGCATGGTAAAGAATATGATGCATAGTCATGGTAGCATACATTTAAATTAATATTCTAAAGAATACAAATTAGTTCTAACGAATACAAGTTAAAGAAACATGAAGTGATATTAGTAGCATCAAAGGAGAAATAAAGAATGGAGGCAAGTACATCTTCAGTAGGGAGAGTAATGAGGATGCCTCCCAAAAGCAGGGGCTTACTCATGAAGGAAGGTCGTGATGTCTAAGGGGGCTTTAAGGAAAGAGTAAAGACAATAGTTGAAGACTCCTTGCAAAGGGTCCACATGACAAAACACTAGGCAGATTTTGCATGTTGAGGGCATCACATGTTCTCACCATGCAAGGGAGCTAATGTTTTGCATTGGAGTTCAGGATGTAGAGAGAAAGAGGTCCAATACAGAAAACAAGTTTCATGAGCCTAAAAAAAAGGATACCATACCAAAATAGTATGATGATGTGCATCTCTAAAGTGAATAATGATTGAATCCAATATGATTGGATTTATAGAGAAAGGGTTACCTAACTTTTTTTAAAGGAAGCTCAAGCCAATGAACATCTGAATTAGGTCTAATGAGCCATATGAAGTATAAGAGTATGAGGAGGTGTCATTCTCTATGTGTGAACATATCAATTTGGTCCATTTTATTCTTTAGGTTACTACATACTTTTCATGTGGTCTTGAGGGAAGGACTCAAGTAGGACCTACGAAAGACATATAGGATTTGGTAGGATCACATGATGCGTTAGAGCGTGATTCAATGTTGCTGCCAGCGAGGCCTTCGCTACCAACCAAATGAGGCCTACTAGCGAGCCTCGCATAGCGGGACACTTTCTAGCGAGCGACACGAGTCACACATCAGCCAGAATAGAAAAGTGGCTTCTCCCCTCCCCTATATATATGAGTAGTTAGAATAACTTTCTCCTTACACCTTATACTCTCGCTTAATCAATGCAGTTCTTTGGACATCCTTATCTAAGAGGAACTTTAGTGGAGTGTTGGGTCAGTCACCTTTAGGGGATATTTCCGTGCGAGCAAGTTCTCGACGGTGAATAAAAAGTCATTTGTGGCCCTAAAAGCGAGCTAGTTACTAGCGAGCATGAGTAGACCTCTAGAGAACCTTCAGCCTTCGCTAGCGAGCAGGTCTAGATCGCTAGAGAGGTCAGCACGCAACCAAGTACAACTTTTCATTTCCTATTTTTATGCGGTTCTACTCAATCATTTTGCACATCAGATGCAAACATGGTGCCGATAGCTGGAGCCAGAGCTAACGGTACTTCCTAGTTTCAGCATGTTCCAGGTGAGTGGAGGTTTTAGGGTGGATGTTCCATGTGCTACAACATAGTAGTATTTATGTTTGTTTATTTTATTATGTTAATGTGCATGTGTATATGTAGTAGTAGTTGTAGTTAGTATGACATGCTTAGGTAGTTAGTATAACATGCTTAGGTGGTTAGTATAACATGCTTAGATGATTATGAATTGTTATGATAGAAGACTTAGAGACACCTAAGAAGATAACAGATATGTGATATGCTCTGTGTATGTTATTGATTGATTTTTAACATACCATGTAGTATAATGTAATAGAATCACATGCTACGTTTGTTTGTTGATGATTGGTCTGTTGAATATCTATGTAGCCATTAGAACCACCTAATGCTATGAGCCCAGATGTAGCTCCCGGTAGAGTCTAGTAGTGACATGCTTTGTGAGGAGTCTCGAGCTCCCCCCTCCCCCCCCCCCCCCCCCGCGACATGCATTATCACATGTATTATTCTAGTTAGTGGTTTTGAGGTGTTAGCTTTGTTCGACCCAAGAGCCACACATTCTTTTGTATCAGTATATTTTGACTGGAGATTCAGTGAGTGTCCTTCCGCCCTCGAGCTTCCTTTCCTGATTAGCACACCGGGAGGGAGACCGTTAGATGTAGACCGAGTATATCAATCATGTATGGTGCAGATAGGAGTGTTCCGTGCAAAGGCCAATATGATGGTTTTGGATATGGTAGAGTTTGACGTGATCTTGGGTATAGATTGATTGTCAGCACAGTACGCCAATGTGAATTGTCGAGGGAAAATAGTGACCTTTAGAGTTCCAGAGCAAGACCTAGTGGATTTTTACAGCAATAGTTGTGGATCCATTGACAGATTGATATCGTGTATGAGTACTCTACAACTGTTGAGTGGGGCATGGTGGTTACCTAGTAGTGGTAAAGGATGTGCCGGTGGATATGATTTGTTCTAGTGATATAGCAGTGGTTTTGGAGTTCCTCGATGTTTTCCCAGAGGATCTACTTGGGAAGCCTCTAGCAGGGAGGTGGAGTTCAATATAGACTTGGATCTTAGAGTGAGGTCCATCTCTATACCTTCGTACCATATGGCACCAGCAGAGCTCAGGAAACTTCAAAGTAAGTTGCAAGAGTTATTGGACAAGGGGTTCATCAGACCCAGTTCGTCACTATGGGGAGAACCAATGTTTTTTGTGAAGAAGAAGGATGAGACTATGAGGATGTGTATAGACTACAGGTAGTTGAATAAGGTTAGGATGAAGAACAAGTATCTGTCGTCGAGGATTGATGATCTGTTTGACCAGCTAATGGGGGCAGTGTGCTTTTCGAAGATAGATATGAGGTCAGGATACCATCAGTTGAAGATCAAGGATGAGGATGTACCGAAGACAACAATCAGAATCCGCTATGGACACTTTGAGTTCTTGGTGATATCCTTTAGGTTGACGAATTCCTCATCATGTTTTATGGACTTCATGAACAGAGTGTTCAAGTCATTCTTGGACCACTTTGTGATCATGTTCATTGATGACATCTTGGTGTACAATAAGATTCTAGAGGGGCATGAGGAGCACCTAAGGACGATGTTGCTGACACTGAGAGAGCATCAATTCTATGCCAAGCTCTTTAAGTGTGAGTTCTTGTTGGGTAGGGTGGTCTTCTTGGGGCATGTGTTATTGAATGAGGGCATTATTATAGACCTGAAGTAGGTAGGGGCGGTACACCAGTGGGCACGACCGACAACAACAACAAAAATACAGAGTTTCTTGAGGTTTGTAGGCTACCACCGCAAGTTTGTGAAAGACTTCTCGACGATATCAGCGACATTAACCGCTCTAACACACAAGGGGGCAAGCTTTCAATGGTCAAAGAAGTATGAGCATAATTTCCAAAGACTAAAGGACAATTTGACTACATTTCCATTGTTGGTCCATCCATTTGGAAGTGATGGTTTTGTGGTATACTGCGATGCATTTAAGGGTTGGTTTGGGGTGTGTGTTCATGTAGAGGGATCGAGTGATAACTTATGCTTTTAGGCAGCTGCAGAAGCATGAGCAGAACTATCCTACAATAATCTAGAGCTAGCAGCGGTGATCTTTCTCTTGAAGACCTGAAGACTCTACCTGTATAGGGAGACATGTGAGATCTTCATAGACCATAAGAGAATGAAGTACATATTTCAACATAAGGATATGAATTTGAGGCAGAGACGATGGTTAGAGCTACTAAGTGACTATGATTGCTCGATCGAGTATCATCCAGGGAAGGAAAATGTAGTTACGGATGCCTTGAGCAGGAACCCAGTTGTGGAGGAACGGAAGTCGCATGGGAGTTTGGACCACATTGTACCAGAGAGGGTACCCATGCATGGTAGTTGATACAAGTGTATATAAATAGAGAATTTCAATAAAAAGATCCTCCATTTATTTACATGTATTTTCCATATAAAGTCATGAGAAATCTTTGAGTCTTCAAGATATGGTATCCCTTTTTAGGATAATTCTTGATATTGTGGTCTTTATGAAACTTGAAAATATTTCCTTGTATACATGTTGTGTGCGCCACTATTGGTTGTTGTTGGTGCTAGGATGTGTCTTTTTATAATTTAATTAAATTTAATCCTAAAATACACTTAACAAATTGTTAGTCCAACTAATTAAAACTTTTATTTTAATTTAGAATTTTTATCATTCAAAACCTTGAATTACGAAGTAAAGGGTTTTTGGAGCTAACATCTTGAACTCGTGGATTACGGACAAGAAATATTTTTAAAAGAATTCAGAAAGAGCTATAGTAGCATTTTTGAGGTATATAAAATAGGTTCAGAAAATGTTTCTGATATGTACACATACTCAATTTGAGATTTGTACGGTAGCAATTCTGAAGTGATACGGTGCCATATCTAAGATTGATGTTAAAAATTGAGATGTTCAAATCACTCATAAGAACGTCATATTATAAATCCGAGGTTTAGATTATATATGCATAAAGTTCAGAAAACATCATTTTGAGGTACCAACTATGATTTCTGAGGTCTGAAAGACTTTCCGAAGTGCTTTTTGAAGTATCTGAGATGCTTTTACGCACTCTTATGAGCTATAGATGGGTTCAAATTTTGATTCTAAGGTATGCATTACAAGGATGTCTTGAGAAAAAATTCTAAACAGATGAGATTAAATCTCATATATTTAACAAAAATAATTTTCTCAGAAACCTCAAAAACCATAACAAGTGAAATTTTTATAGACTTAATATTTTGTTAATCATCCAAAATTAATTGCTAAAAGGTATTCTAGAGCTAACATCATCCAATGAATAGGTAACATGCTTGTGACTTAGTGATCCAATGTTAGGCAGCTTAAGGACACCAATGGAAGAAAGAGGAGACCAAAGTTAGGGAAGACACCTACAGTGGAACCATATTTGCAATAATAGTGATGTCATGATTTCATTAGGAACTACTTTAGGGGAAAATAGCCAACTAGTAAGTGTTATTGAACAACTTGAGAGGTATGATTATCTAGTTAGGGGAGATTTTCTAGGATTTTTATTGTTTATCTTAAGATCTCAATCACCAAATTAAAGTTAGAAACACACCCAACTCAACCTAAAAAAGTCAACGGGAAAAGGCTCTATGTAGGAGGAGGTAACAGTGAGATAGAAAGGACAATGGGGTTATATGAAGAATTAAGGAGAAAAAGTGGCAAAGACGCATAATAAAGTAGAGGGCGTTTGAGAGAAAAACTTAATAAAAGATTGGACCACACCCCTTAAATCACTAGAAGGTAAGTGATGCTTGTTCCACTCAAGTGATCATATTCAAATAGTTCTCCTTACAAAAGAACCTCAAAAACTCTTCATTTTGATTAAGATCTTAGAATCTCAACCTCAGAGTGTAAACACTACCTGTGCGGATGTGCTCTATTGATATTCCTGTTTGACACCCATCCTTTTAATCCAAAATATCCAGAAAAAATATTTTTCATATAAAAAAATCGATTTGGTTCAAATTTCCTTGCTGTCCTAATGGAAAGTAGCAATATTTGTGAAAAATTAATGATGACAACACAACTAACAAATAACACAACAAATATGCAAATACAATTATTCTTACAATAGGAAACCAGATTCATAGGATTAAATACAAGTAAAGTGTCATAAATTTGGTTTATGAGTACCAACATGGCACCTCATAGAAAATCAATTATCACATAGAGAAAAGCAACTCAAGAAAAATAGCCTCATTAAAAAACCTCCTAACCTAAAGAAGAACTAACCTATTGAGGAAAAAGAGTACTATTATCCTTGAGAAAATGCAAGCGTCCAAACAATTTTCAACAAAATATCATGGGTGATCAACACAAGTGCATCAACAATATCTAAGTAACAATAAAATAATAAAACCAATTACAGCTTATATTGCAAGCATAATTCAAAGCATTTATAGCTATTCTAGAGTCATTAGTATCACTACTCAACAAATGTTATAGTTGTTCATGTGTTGCCACCAAAATCTCAATCACTATTGGGACATATCTCCCATTCTCCATATTTAGAGCTAAATGTTCCCCCACCATGAAGTTGTGCATACTCACATATTGCTTCTCTGACACAAGAATCCCATGATGTTGCTATAGCTTGCAACGACAAGGGTTGGTTTTTGTTGTATAGAGAAAATTTCAGCTTCAACTTTGCTTTTACTAATAGATCATCTAGATCCTTACTGTCAAACCTAGAAAAAAATGAGAATGAGCTAATATTAAAATCTTCATGTATAAAACTAGATAAAAGATTGAACAATACAACATAACCATATCGATATATGAATTATATTATATATAAACTTATGCCAACCTTAAAAAAATACATCACTTAAAAATTATTGACAAAAACTTCCAAATTAAAGTAATTGGAATAAAAGCACACTAGAAAATGCTAAACAAAGAGTAATTTCTCATTGACAAAACAAAGAGTATTTTCTCATTGACAAATCAATACCGTACACATTGGCCCTTGGTAATTGATTACAGAGACTGAAAAATGTGTTCTCATGTGCGTTTTTTTTATGTTTGTTCTTATCCATATCTTCTTAAAATTGCCCATGTCCTTACACGATTTCAAAAGCACTCAGCCACATCATTCCCCTCACATTTTCATCCTTATCCATCTTCTTCTTCTTCTCCCTTTTACTCATTCTCTCTCAAAGAAACTCCCCAAAACCCTAACCTCTATTTCTACTACAAATCCACCATTCACTCACCAAAATAAAAAACTAACTAAATATTCTCAACCACCATCATTTCCTCTACATTTCTAACCGAACAAAATCTCAGGGAACACACTTTTCTCAGTATTCCCATTTTTTTGGGTTGAGCTTAAGCTTAGGAAAAGAGACATTTTGTTTGAATTTTGGTGTCCAAACATAATCTTTTTGAAGGTTCATTATAGAGGTAGGGGTTTAGTTACATAATTTGTGTTGCATGTGTTATTTTTTGTGTCAAAACTCATTTTCAACATTTTTACCACTTGGATCGAAAAAGGGTTTTGAATATCTTAATGATATGCAAGTCAAAATGTATGATGAAACATGATTTTGGGTTAAGTGTGATTGAGTGTATATTGTGTGTTTGCATGTGAAGGAAATGGGTTAGGGTATGAAAGAAATGACTTTCAAGTGAAGAAATCCTTCAGAATTCACATTCTACATTCTGGTAATCGATTACCATGGATTTGTAATTGATTACCAGAAGATAAAATATATTTTTACGAAAATTTTATACTGGAAGTCGATTATAGAAACCCTGTAATCGATTACCACAGTTCAAAACAATGTTTTTCTAAGCGAAATCAACCTATAAAGTTTTAAAGCTTTCCTATTGCTTCTAATACCTTTATGAAGCTTTAAATGGATGTTGCTCCTCGTCTGACATGTATGAAGTTGTATGTAGCGTATGTCCCACAATAATGCTTGACGTACAACAGAAATACGTCCAACTTGTATCCAACGTGTGCTATACATGTTACAGGATGTGTGCTATACGTATATCACGATTTGAATCTATTATATTATTATTTTATTACTAATGACTTGAATCTAGCAAAAGGTTGAGACAAGATGCACGATTTGAAGACAAGTCACTTGAAAGAATACAAACTAAACACACTCCATGGATTAATGAGAAAGCATGCCTCGAAGACAGGTTTGGTGAAATAATTTATTTTCTTAAAACTCATTCCATTGCACAAGACATCAACGGGAATGAACGATTTCAAAGTTCAAATGGCTACATTGAAAAATATTCATTCTTGGAGGCTATATAATGAAGCAAGATTGAATTTGAAGAGTAGATACAACAAGACACAACGATTCACAACAAGAAGAGATAACCACAATGTGTATACAACTCAATCGAGCAAAGCTTCAGACACTCAAGTCAATTTATTGTAAATCATTTAGTGTTAGCCTCTGAACCTTTGTATATCTTTCTCTAGAAAGATAAACTCCTGTATTGTACTCAAAGTGTCATAACCTTGCTCTAGCAAGTGTCTTTAGGAGTGAAAATTGAGAACCAAGCTTAGTTGCATCTTAGCTCTTAATTTGAGTGAATTGTGAGTCTTTGAACTCTGAATCCATTATTACAAAGAGAGAAAAGTCTTTCTCAAGTTGAAAAAGTAAGTGAGAAAGGCCAGCTTCTGAAGGAACTGGCAGAAGTCCTTCTCAAGTGAAGAGAGGGCAAAAGTCTTGTCTCTAAAGGAGGTGAGCAAAGAAGTTCAGACTTTGAAAGAGATTGGCGGAACTTTTTCCCTAGGTTGAGGGTGAGCAAGGTCTTGGACTGAATAAAATATCAATTAATGTGTTGTAACTTTGATCAAAATTAGTGAAACTCAAACTAGTTGGTTTGAGAATTGGATGTAGGTATAAGATTGATCGAACTAGTATAAAAATTCAAGAGTAATATTTTCTTAACTCAATCTCTTTGAATTATATATATATAACCATTATATTAATTAACACTTAATTCAACGACAATTTAAGTACTCAGAAGCATCTTCAGAAGCTTCTCGACTCTTAAAGTTTAAGCCAAGAAGAACTTAGCCTCTGAAGATCCCTTCAGAAGCTAACTTGACTTTGAAATTAAAATCTTAGCTTCTGAACTAATTACGCTGCTTTGTTAAGTGTCAACAAGCTTCTTAAAATTTGAAAAGACAATTTTCATATTTTAGAAAAGATTCCAATAGGTCAAGAAACACGATTCAACTCTTCCCCTTCTCGTGCAAAACACTACTTTCAAATGGAACTTGGTCTAATAGAGTAGAAGACGACTATGTTGAATACCTTCACAAACTCAAGTCAAATCATATTCCCTTCTCTTAATTCCTGAGAAACAACAATATGCAAACAAGGAAGGGAGACCTTTTATTTTTTACCACCATGATTAGTTCATGAAGGCTTTAAAGATTTACTTCAGAAGGCTTGGAAGAGGGATGAACCCATAGGGGAAAATATTTTTCACTTTACAGCTGTAGTAAAAAACTAGAATAAATTGATCTTTAGGGACATACTTAAATTGAAGAATCATTTAATGCTCCATCCAGAAGGATTTTCAAGAAGGTGTCCATTGAGGAGAATATGTTTCTAGACAAGTTACTGGGTGATTTGTGGTAGGAATTGGATGTTACTCATATTTAAAAAGAGATTTATTTGAAAAATGTCCCATTGTAAAATGGATTAATTTCAAGTATCTCTCCACCGGTTCTTTTCATAATCTTGCCACAAGAAGAAAACAAAGTCACAAAGTTATGATGCTTGAAGATGTTCAGGAAAATTTGGCAGAAGATTAAACAAAGTTAAAGATTATATAAGGATTATTTATTTTATAAGTTATATGAAGATGAGGGAACCTATGATAGATTTTTGTGTTTGGTTTTTTCTTATGCTAATGGCGAAGGAATTGAACCAACTAGAAACCCTAATGTTCGATATTGAAGTCAATAATTTTATCTTCTTTTATTGAGGCTAACTTGAGACATTGAGACACTAGAGACATTGGATATAGAGACACTGAGATAGAGACACTAAGATATAATGTCTTTGTACTTGTTTGGTAAAAATAGGGGATTAGACACAAAATATTTGAAGTGAACACAATTACCCTTGTCTGGATAAGCAGTCCAACAAATGAGGACAACAAGTGATACCCTTCATCTCAATCAAGGGTGATGACATAGGTGTCTTACTCAAGACATATACTTTCTAGTGTTCAAATAACTTTATTTCAAAATGAAACTACACTTAACTCATGTGAGATAATGTAGTACCTTCAAAATAAGCAAAAAGTATAAGAGAAAATATACTAGGTAGAGAGTTATAAAAATTCAACCCCAGACTAAGGTCATGGCCCATTCGCACAACAATTTTCTTCTTAGTATTGTTGGGTGATCTGTGCATCAATAAATCTTGAGTAGAGATTAATAATTGCCCATAGTGGGGACAATAAGGTGAACTCCTCAAGAACACTGAAGAAAGAGGTTTACTAAACAAAGGGAATCAGTTCCACTTCCACTTTACTTTCTCCCATGGACAAAGCCATATTGACTCCATGAAAAATTCCCCATAGTTTTGCTTTAGTCGCTTACGATTGAGGGAAGATTTTATTAATCCTCATCCAAAAATTACTGTGCATGTACCTAATTTAGATATCAACTTTTAGATATTTAAATAACATTACTCTTCTTTTTGGCCGATACACCTCATTATATCGTAAAAAAATCCATGTTGACTATATCATTTTCAAAGTAGTCCATTCAAGTTATTATTATGTTTTACTATTGGTATTTAGATTCACAACTAAAAACATACACTACTAAAAAAGACAAAACCAAAAAGATTGTCCAAATGGCTAACCTGATTTCAAATGGTGTTTCATCCAAAATAATTGGCGAGCGATGTGGATAGCTTAGGGGAACAAGCAAATGTAATGGTTTGATCATTGACTGCATGATAATGATATGTAATTAGTAAAATGAGAGAGAGAGAAGGAGAGAAAATAAACAAATCAGAATTGAAAAAAGGATGCACATTTTTAATAAGATTATAAGGTTATTACTCACCTTTTTATCAGAAGCATACTTTGATGTCAGGGGTAGATTAATACTTACTGAATTGAAAAGTAATTTCAAAACTAGTCCTTCACCATGCTCCTCTGCACCCTTAATTACTCTTGGAATGGTATTTCCTTCACAAATAACTATCTCTGTGTCTATCATTACATTGTTTATCTCTTTTATTTCTTCAAAAATAGATTTCCCCTACAATTTTGTGAATTATGATCTTTCCATAAATAAGCATATCAATCACAATGAAATATAGAAAATTGCAATTATAAATTATTAATTGGACAATTGAAAATTACAATTTAAATTATAAAAATTTATAGGAACAATTGCATAACATGAATTTACAATTCTAACAAACCAAAAAAGAGAGTCGGTACAAATAACAACCAAAACTTATGTGACTATAAAAACTTGCAAGGCTACTATCTAGGAAGAAACTATACTTATAAAATACAAAAGAATTAAGAAATAATGATTCATCAAAAAGAGCATCAAATTTTGAAATGATCTTGGACTTTATAATTATTTTGCAGAAAAGTATAATTTTTTTATTTATTTGGATTATTTTAAAATGATGAAATGAAATATAAACTTGAGGAGTTACAAAAAGAGTTATAAATTTCACTAAACATATAGAATATTGTTAAGCAATATGCATTAACAAAAAAATATACATAATATCTCACTCTTATAGGTTGCCTTACCTGAGATGTGATGGACTTCAACAAAGGTTTTTCTACACTAGTGAATCGTATGGAACTCCCACTTACAGGTGTTGAATTAATGAAGCGGTTCATTTTCTTTTCCATTGGAAATAAATCAGGAAAATTCAAGTATCTTTCTTGTGAATGTGAAAGATTTATCCCCTCTAAAGCTGTGTCAACAGAACCATGTGTGGCTATAATCAATGGTTCTAGTATAGATATGTCATCATTCAAACGGAGCACTGCTTCAATGTCATTAGTTGCAGCCATGAGAGCTTCGTCTGATATCGAGGTGAGCTAGAAATAAATATCAATTATAATATTTAGAATGTATCAACCATCAAGAAGCACTCTATATGAGTTAGGAAAATAAAAGAATGAACAAACATATGACGAGTTTTAGACGAACCGCTCGAATAAGGCGTTGCATTGCAGGGCTTGCATCATCCAAAGTGAGTGTTTGTTCATTCATATTCCCATTATTTTCAACTAGAGTTGAAGCTGAAATCCAAGGGTTATTAATGTCAGAAGCTTCATTTGTTCTTTTACCATTGTCATAATGTAGCTGTGCAACATTTCCATAACCTAACACTAAGAAAATGTAATATACATGTATAACAATTAGTTGAAGGATTGCAAAGAAATCCTACCTTTTTTAACAGACACTTGACTTGCCACTTGATGATCTATTGAATGCAGCTTATCTCGGTGAGGAATTTGACCCGCCAATTGAGAAGAACTCAATAGGTTCATTACTTGTGATGGTGGCTTCTTATGAGGCATATTTGCTTGAAAAGTAGCTGAGGTTGTTGATGGGACAAATTGTTGTATGGAGGGAACATCGACAAAATTTTGGTCTTGATGATCATGTGAAGAAACAAAGTTGTGTTGTATAATAGTATGTATGTACTTTTCTGTCGTGTTTAGTTTTTGTTTGAAATGAGGGGTAATTTGGCTTTTCTCCACATTTAATAGTGAAAAAATGTATTCTAAAGCTCTCTTATGACTTTCACATTTCTCCATTTCAAATGTCTTTATTTGTTGAGGAATAGGTTCTTGTCGGAGCTGTTTACTCCAATGAAAAAAATTAATGATCAAATAATAGAAAGCTTATTGCTTGAATGTTAGAGAAAAAAATTAAAGCTGAAAACAAAGCATGGAATGACTTAATTGTGACCGAGTAAGCTTGTGGTACATAAGGATGCAATTTTATATAAGTGCAGGTGCATTGTTCAAAGCCTGCACTCGAATGCATTGAACCTATCTTGATATAACATAATTCTAACTACATATGTGAGTCAACCAACACTTTGTTTAATTGCCTATCACAAAGAAAATTCAACCAAATGGCAATCCAATGATTGTTTTGGTTTCTCAATATGTTTAGTGTGCGTATTCTATAATTCATAAAATATAAAAGAATGAAAAACAATAATTCTCAAGAATCATAATTGACTTGAAAAGGTCATGTACCCGTTGAAGCTTTTTAGTTATCAGTTCGTAAACGTATTCGAGTTTTGCGAGATATGTAACTTTTATCTGCTGGACCTACAAAAAGGAAGAATCACATATATTCTCAGTTCACAACTTCAATTTTTATTTGAGAGATAATGGTTAAAAACTATGCAAGTAATAAATATTCAACTTATGCGTGTTTTATTTCTTAAAATCTCTAGTTTAAAAATTATGCAAGTAATAGATATCCAATTTAAAATCTATTAGATCTTATATTCTCTTATTTATCTATATTTTATTTCTTGTTATTTTTTATATATTTAAGTTTCTGAAATAAACATCATAAGAAAGTTCAATTTATAATTTGTTTAACTATTTTTTTACATACTTTGTTTGAGATTTCAAAAACTAAATAAAATCTACTAAGAAACTTTTAAAAAAAGGCACAATTCATCCTCTTTATCATGTACATATGTACAATCACTCACTAAATCCATCAAAACTCCTCAAATAAATTTTATTTGCAGCAAACTTAATGCATATATCCTTACTTAACCTTGACAAGAATTATTATAAATATTTGTCTATAATCATTATAAAGATTAATCATATTTTGTAATCACTACCAAATCTTGTAAAGATGATATTTGAATATTGTCTTTTTTACTATTTAGATAAACAGATTCAACTAAATTTGTCTTTATTGTCCTTCTTTAATAATTTATCATAGTCATAAACCTATCATATTATAGTAATTTATTAAGTAAATGAAGACTGTGTACTTTACTCAAATGTTCATAAAAATAAACTCACAATGAATTCAAGCAATTATTGTATACATGTCCAACTAATTGAATTCTTAATGTGACATTTCAATATAAAACAAATAGTAGGAACCTAGAATAGTGTTATTATATATTTTTAATAAAGAAAAAAAGTTTAAGTGATGCATGGTTGATATACATGGCAATATACTAAAATATAAAAAATGGAAGATAAAGAGGAACACATTTAACATTACCTGCTGGTATACTTGTTCTTTCCACTCCATACTTGCTTCTCCTAGAAATATTAAAATACAATGCACATTTAATCAATCAATAGAAAACCAAATAAGAGTGAAAGTAGTAAGAATATTTGACATAAATACTATGATAAAAGTATGCACAAGATTCAAACCAAAGTTTTAGATGCTTCCAAAGTTGAATTAACTTTTAATATTTTTCTTAATTCTAAAGTAAATGACTGCAACATGTATCATTACGCGATCCATCATGGAGTTTTGGTTTAATTTACATCAAGAGAAAGTAGAACTATGACAAGCTAGCAAGTTAGTTTGTTTAGCTGACACGTTAGTCAGCTTAACTAGCTTGTTACTTTTTAGTTAACATTTAGCAATAATATGAATAGCTAGGATTGTATGGAAGTCATGTTTGATGTTTATAATCATATTTTGAAGTGCTTAAGACTAGAAGAATGTTTGGGAATATAATGGAAAAGTTATGCAGCTAAGTACCCGTTGTAGTGAATAATCAATAGTTATAGCAGATCAACCAATTTATGATGACCGGTTAGAGTGAATGTGCGTTAAGTAATCTTTATTCCAACTTAGAATGAGTGGAGAAATTGCATTAGCTATTACAGTGGGTATCAACAACTACAACATATTATCCAGATTCTAAAGACACATTGCAACTAGTACTTAATCACAGCAACATATGAGTTACTTTGCATCAATATTCATGCATATCACGATTATAGGTTCTTGGAGCCCTTTTTGGCACTTTAATGATGACCATAAGTACCCTAATGACCTAACTCGTGAGTATACTTCATTAGATACCTTTTACGATTAGCTTAGGTTTCTTTCACTAGAATTTTTTTTCCATATACTCTCTAAACTCTTCTATTTTCTCTACCTTGTTTCTTCTTTTTTCTTAGGTTTTAGTATGACTTTATTTTTAATTTTTCTTTTTATTCCCCATTTATTGAAGAGCAATTTCCTCCATCTCAAGATATTCTTGGGTATATTGTTGATTTGTGAGACTGTAAGCTTTGATGTTGGTTATGAAATTCATGATTTTTAACCTTTTATATCTTCCCTATTTAATTATATACATTGTAGTGATATTGAGATGTGCTTTTATGAGGTGTTGAGTTGATATATGTTTGTTGATTGATTAACAAATTTTATCCTGATTGAAGCTAGATAGATTTAGGGTTTAATCATTTTAAGTTAAAATACTTAAATATTTTTGTTTATGAGTAAGGAGACCCCTTACACCCCACTAACTCACGTACACTCTTCATTCATTCACTCACACTCTTCCCCACATTTTTGTTGACAAAAAAAAAAAAAAGAGCTCTCTAATTGTAAACCTCATTTTCTCTCATTTCCTCTCTACCAATGCCAACCACCATGCTCCCCCACCCAAAAACAGCACTCCACTATATACCACTTCATTTACCCTCTAAGCTCACCCCAAACCTCAAAGGAGTGAGAAAAACTCATTTTTCACCTTCACCCACAAGTTACACAATTTTTCAAGCTTAGAGATGAGAAGATTTGGAGCTCATCACTTCTATTTCCAAGTCCTATGAGCCTATTCATAATGCTCTTCCCAAGAGGTATGGGCTCTTTTATTCAATATTGGTTTCTGATGAATGATTTTTTTGAAACCCTAAGCATATGATTGAATTTTGGAAGATAGTTTAGAGTTTTGAGTTTGCTATGGTGTTTGGAAATGGATTCTTGAAGTGGATGTTGAGTTGTTTCTTGTATGAGATAAAAATAAGATTTTGGGGTTGTTTTGATTCATGTAAAATTTGAGTTTTTGGGGTGCTTTTTTTATGATAAATGAGTCATGCATGTCTTTGGGTGGGTGTGTGAGTATGTTCTTGAGAGATGAGAAAATGGTCTGGATGGGATTTGGAGCAAGCAAAATCAGAAAATTGTGTTTCTGATCACTGTTGAATCAGAGAACACACAATACAGTGGGAACCCATCAATGACGGATCCAGAAAATTTTAATAGTGGGGGCGAAAATATTGCATAACTAATATATATAAATATAAAATATTGTTTTTTGAATTTTTTATAGTGTGAGGGAAAATCTAATAATACAATGAGGACAAAATATATACACTTATATATATTTTAATGAAAAAATTAAAATTCTAGTGGGGCATAAGCACCCATAACAACATGCATAGATCCGTCCCTGGAACCCATGCTCTAGTGTAGAGCAATAATATGCTTCAACATGAAAACCAGCGCTCCAATGTGGGTTGTTGAGAAAAAGTAGAAGAGAGTTTTATGTGTTATGTAATTGTGTAATCCCTTTTCACATACCTTGGGTGTTATCTTATGTACTTCAAATATGATTTCTTTTGAATATGTAATTATGTTTGAATGAATGATGACAATACATTGATAAGATGTGCATTTTACATTAATGAAGTAATTGTATATGATACGAAAAAAAAGGAAAAGATTATATGTAGCCTTGTTTTCCTCAGTCGAATTGTTGGACTAATGAAACTGAGGGGTGACACTAGGGGTGGCAATTGTGCAGGGCGGGGGCGGGGAGTACCTTCCCCACCCTCACCCCCATGCTTGCTGCGGGGGGAATTTGGCCCCCACCCCCACCCCCATGAGAAAAAAAATCCCCACCTGCGGGGTCCCGTGCAGGGCCGTCCCCGCGGGGTCCCCATTCGGCCACGGGAATCTTAGGAGACCATTTGGGGAATTTCCACTTGTGCAAAAATAAATTTCAAAAAAAGAAAATAGAAAAAATATAAATAATAAAAATTTTAATCATTTCAATCATAATATTGACAATTTAGAATTTAAATTTAACATAATAGTTCAACAAACATAGTTATCGAAGAATTGTAAAATGATAATAAAATACGAAATGACCATAAAGTATAAATAAAATAAATAATTTTAAAAATTAAAGATATTTTAATTAGAACTGACACCCGCGCAGATTAGAGGCACGCAGATGAGGCAAAATGACAATTGTTGAGCCTTGAGGTTGAGGAATAAGGATGAATTGAGTGAAGTGGAGTTAGAGTTTCTTTCTTTCGTTCTTAATTGTGTTACTTCTATTTAAGTTTAGGATCTAATCATATTTTTATTTTAAACATGTCTAAGCCCAATAAGTTTGGGGATTAATGTTTTTTTATATAGTGTATTTAAGTTGAGTTATGGGAAATAATTTGGACCATATTGTCCATATACATCTTTTTAATACTATAAAATTACTTAAATCTTCTTCAAATAATATAAATAAATATTTTACATAAAAAATATAAATAATATTTTAAAAATAATATTTGTGCGGGGTCCCCACGGGGCGGGGAGGCTAATCCCCACCCCCACCCCCATGCTTGCTGCGGGGGGAATTTGGCCCCCACCCCCATCCCCACGGGAAAAAAAATCCCCACCTGCGGGGCCCTAAGCAGGGCAGTCCCCACGGGATCCCCATTTAGCAGGGAAAATTGCCACCCCTAGGTGACACCCTTAATCCCTAACTTGGATGGTGAGCCAAGGTGATTTATGCCTTTATCCCATTATTGATATTATAGTGACAACTAGTTAGATATGATCTCATAGCCTAAGGGTTTGTGAGTTGGAGGAGAAGTAAAGATGAAGGGTGGTACGCCAAAAATACTATGTTATGTTAGTAATGTAATAAGGTGCAAGAATCATGACCAACACTCAAATTGCACACACATACTTATGCATGTAGATGGTTAGGAAGGACTTATTTTGAGTTACTTGTTATGAATTAAATGTATCTCCTATATAAATTGTTGCATGTTGCATGATGTTATGTAAGACACATGTAAAATGAATATCACCTTGGGAATATTTTTGCAAACTTAATCTAATTGAACTTGGTTTCACCTATTTCATATTAAACTTGAGAGTGGTTGAGGGAATTATGATGACACCATGAATTTGTTCTCTTTATGAAACCCTATTTAGTTCTAGTTGTGGCACTTACCTCATTTTCTTTCCAGTCTTCTCTGTTTTAGATGATATGACAAGTGACAAGTCAGTGGCATCATATGCATTAGCTCATTTGCTTAGTTGTTCTAGTTTGCTATTTTGTTATGGAATATAAAACTTCTATTTAATATTTAGTGTAAACCTCTAAGTTGGTCCCTGACAATTTTCACAATGGACAAGGGTTAGTTAGAAGCTAGATTGGATATTTTTTTCTTGTTTGATTTTACTTTACTTTACTTTTTTATTTTATTTCATTTTATTTTCAATTTTTATGTTATTTTTATTTTTTCACTCACAACATCTATTCCTTAGCGTTTGATCCTTGTGGCTCTTGTTTTTATTTTTTTATGCACATAAGTAAGTCATCTAGAGACTTGTTGTATGTTCTTGAAATTGAAAGAAATTGCAGAAAAAACAATGCTACAAGAAGGGTGCACAAAGCAAATAATGGTAATGTGGTTGTTAGAGAGAATCAAACAAAAGATGTGGGTGAAAATGATAACAATAGTAGGATGCTAAGGGATTACAACACTCCTAACTTGTAAAACTTAAACAAAGACATGGTTATTAATGATCATGTGGTCTTGGAGTCTGGAGGTGGGTTGAATCTGTAGGACTACCAACAAAATGTTTATGAATCTATGAGCCTTGAGACCAAATGATGGTCAAAATTCCTTGGGTTATCAAGAAGAGGTTCCAGGAATACCTATGAGCCTTTAATACCTTATGATGGCTGAGCACCTAGAGCTATCAAAGAAGAGGTCTAATTAGACCTAAGTGGTAAAAGATAACTAACCAACAAAGAAAACTATGTGCATGAGATGCTCTACTAGCATTATTATGATTATGCATGCATGTGTAATGATGATGAAGATATTGGCATGCATGTGCGGAAAATAATGTTTTTACTCACTGAATTATATTCGTATAACTCTCCCCTTTTTATTTTACTATTTTCATATACATGTACAAGTCAAGGAGTAGATCCTTATGTTCCTCCGAGTTCTTAGAGCTGGTGAGCCTCACTCTTGTGGAGGCTTATTTATATATGTCGTAATAGAGTTTGTCTTGCTCCCTAAGTTTTACAGGCATGATTTTGGGTTATGTTATTTGTATGTTGGGATATTATGGATGTAGGAATGAACTATATTAGGTCTGTTGTTATTTAATTAAGAATATCATGTTGTGATATCTTGTATAAGAAGAAGATTTGGATAATTATTTATATAAAGACTATTAGGTATATTTGTCTATATGTATGTGTGGGATTGTTTCTCAGGTTTAAGGCTGACATGACACTAGGGTTGTCATGTGCCGGTCACGTACCCAGGTAGGATCGTGATATACTTACATGATATTGATAGTAACATTGAAATATTAATATTAAAATAAAAGTTCTCTTGTGACGTTTTAGATATATTTCATTTAATATATAGAGAATAGAACATTTTACCTGATTCAGAAGAGTTTCCAGCTAGAAAATTGTCTTTAGCATTCTGAAGTTGTGGCCTTATTGCCTTCATTTTTGTTGATATCTTTTCAGTATACTCAGTCTATAAATAGACACATGAAGTATTATTTTTTACTTTACAAAATATTATTTACATGAAAGTAAAATAAATAATCTTGTAATCTATTTATGTTTGTTTGTACTAAAAAAATATTGAATATTAAAATTAGAAAGTATGAATGAGAAAACTCAATTTACAAGCTAATAAGTTTTATCATTTTATAATAGAAATTTATCATATGAAAACATGGAGAAAATGAGAATAAAGTTCATTCAAAATGTGAACACTAGAGCAAAATAAAGTCATTTATAAATCGTAACAAATTCACATGCAAAGCCTACATTAAGAAAGGAATATATGTCTCATTAAAAAAGAAATGAACTATCGAATTTCCTACAATTTGAGAAACAAAAGTTGAATATTGAAAATGCATATTTCGTTACATAGATGATCAGTTCAAAAGAATTATACAAATGACAAAGTATTTAACAAGAAGAAAATTGTAATAGTATTAAAAATTTATGAGATACCTCCAGTTGGGAAGATGCAAACACCTTCTCCTCAAATCGTTCTACAGACTGAATAAGAGCAGGTATGTTTTGTGCCCAAGAGGAAGGACCATGTTTGGTTAAATATTCTACCCTGTAAAAAAATTACACTTGATTTAAACAAATTCTCCATTAAAACATTTTATGTCAAAAGTTGCCAAAAAGTCTAGCTATAGAAGTTGTGTTAATCACATTTGTATGTGATAAATGCTATACCTATCATAATATTGATCTAGTTGAATCCTTATCTGTGTGTGCTTGTAAAAAAACAGAACCATCAAACAAGAAATAAAGCTTAATGAAAATGTATATAATGTCACCACAAAACAATTGTAGTATACTTTAAAAAAATTAGACACACAAACAACTTTTGAGAGCTATCATATGACTCCAAAAAATCAATCTATAGGATATTCATGAATAACCAATGGAATGAAACTCAAAAAGGATAGCTAGAAATTCTTCATTCCTTACCTACACTCTTTCAAGTTATGGGAAAATTATTATTCCTTAAAATTTACACTGAAAATATTCTAAAGAATTTGAGGTAACTTATAAAGTTCATAACAAATTATTAGAAACATCATATTAGAAAATGTTCAAATATTTTTTTGCAATTATAATAGGTCTTTTGTTGTGCATTTGAATAGTATTAACTAAACTAAATCTTGCATTAAAGTCTTCATATCATCTTCAACATATTAGAAATTGAGTTAGGAGGCTTTTTGCATTGCTTTTGGAGTATTTCTAACCAAACTAGATCTTGCATTAAAGTTTTGGGGTCTTTGTGAATAAACTAAAATAAAACTTATGCATTCAATATTCACATATGAGAGAAAATAGAGATAAAAAAATAGAAAATGATACTCCCGAAGCTAAATATGAAAGCCCACCTCATATCACATATTGGTTAAAGGGCAAAATGGTTAATGAAAGATGTAATATAGGTTATTGTCTAAGAACGCTCAAAGGCATTAGCACCAAGCTATCACAAGTCATTTTGACAAGCATTAGTTATTACTATTCATCATAAGTCAGTTATATATTTGACATGAGTTATGTATGATATAAAAAACTATCAAATAGACAAGTTCTATTGTTCACTTTGGGACAAACAAGACTTGTACTAAGGATAAATAAGTTTTCAAGTTTCATTAAATATAAAGCATAAAAGTGATTTGTAGAAAATTTGGTATATTTCTAAAAATGTATTGCCTAGAAGCTGTTGTCAAGCCTAATATGAACTTAAAGGTTGTTGGAATTCAATATCCAATCATAATATCTTAGTTTCATTCAAATTATCATACTTCTATCAGACTTTGACACGAATGTTAAAATATATTTCATAATGTTTCATCAATATATAATTATAAGAGTGAATGTATAAGTTACTCCATGAAATTATATGTGTGAGTCATTTTGGTCCCTAAGAAGTTCATTCAATTGTCAAATGCAATGCTAGCATACTGTATCTCATTATATGTTACTATGTCCTCAATGAATAACAAATTATCACCCTTATTACTAGCCTCACCCAAACAAAGAAGAGGGGTAACTAACTCCCTAACTCTAAATAGTAAGTAGAGTATTTATAAGGACACATGGACAAATTAATTTGAAATTTATATGGGTGCAAACACGTGCGGAGCTAGAAAATATAGAGAGGGGGGCCAAATTTTTAGTATTGTTCAAATTGATTTATTTTGAGTATTAAAATAAATATAATCATCTTAATTATATTTTTTTAGCAAAATTAATATATTTGTAGTATATTTTATAGTAAAAAGATCCTTTTTTATCTTTTTTTAAAGAATATTTTTTATCATAAATAAATATAAATATTTATTCTAAATATAATATTATATATATATATATATATATTATATTTGCAATGAAAATTTTCCACATATATTAATTGTTATAAATTAAATGAATATATAACTAAGCTATAGTTCTATATATAATTAATAACAATTAACAAAAAACATATTTCAATTCTTTTATATAGATGAAAAAATAATTAAGAATAAAATAATAACTAAATAAATGAAATTAGTCAATAAAATTGAGCTATATATTAATGTATAAAATTTTTTATAACTTTAATTAATTTTATATTTAAATAATGTTAAAAAAACTTTATAATTACTTTCATCAAATAACTTTTAAATCATGATTAATTATCATGATAAATGTAATAAAATTAATTAAATGAATACTAAAATCTTTTATACATTATCTATATATAAATATTAATTTTATATATATTTCTTAATTATTTATTATAATATAAATATAAAATATCAAAGAAAAAATTATATATATTTACTTATATATTAAAAAATTTTCCAGGGACGGGGGGCATGGCCACCCCTTGAGCTAACGTAGCTCCGCCCCTGGGTGCCAAGGATGCAAAAAAATAACTACCTAATAGCAAGTTGGGAGACTATGTGACTTGACTATATAAGGAGGGAACTTCATTGAAGTGTTAGGCAATTAGTATAACCTTCTCCTTCATTTCTTCTTCTTTTTGGCCTCTTCTTCTTATCTCTCTAGTTCATGATTTTTAACTTCTTACTACTGTCAAGTGTTTCTAAGGAATTGGTGGAGCAAGAACTTTGGTCCAACTTGTAGTTACCCTTTGTTGATTTTTATAAGATGCGTAACTCCATATATCTATATTTTATATGTATTAATTAATCTAATTGAATGATTATGAACTTATTTAAATCTTTATATCTGTTTGTTGAGTAATAAAAACATTCAATCTATTCAGACCTTACAACGCATATGATAACCAAGTATCATAAATAATAAACTTAGAAACAAGAACATTAACATATTAATTTAGGCTTAATACATTATAATAAAAAATATCTATAAAGACACTATAAGACAAATGGACTATATAAATTGAATATAATCTCAACAATTTTAACTTTATTTCAATGTAGATATGTTTCTTACATTTTCTTAACCATCATTTTTCGGCAATTAGAAGATTTCCACCCATTGGCCTCACTGCTGGTTGTATTTGGAGTAGGTCTCTCTTTGTCTGTATTCATCTTGAATATGAAACTAGTAAATATTTTCCTGAAAATTTGTATAATAACTTGTGAAGACAACCCAATATATATACCGAAATAATAAATTTTGAAAACATGTAAACTTTGAATTTTCAATATTTTTTACATCATGTATGCATATTCCTTGCCCAAAAACTACATAGAGCAAAACTACATGGTAGGTTATAAGTATTCAACAATTAAAAACATCACACTAAAAGAAATATAATCAACTTTGATTTATAAACTAAAAAAATATAATAGCGTCAGTGATAACCTAAAAACTAAAGTATCAATTAAGGTAACAATAATATATTTTTTCGATCATAACAATATATAATAGATGATCTTACGATCCGAAAAAATTATTAAGTCAGTGCTAAAAATAGTGGAAGAAGTAACCAATTTTTGAACTAAAATAATAATTTATTATACACTCATAACTTCACAATCATCTCATTAGATTATAAAACAATTAAAATTATATGTAATTCTTAGTAGTAATAGAAGATGGTTTGACGATGGAGGGAGGACATAATTAGTGGGAGAAGATGATAAAATAATTTTTTTTTTACAAAAAAATTTGTTGGAATATTCTGACAATATAAAATTTATACCAACCACCAATCATATTGTATTACCATGTGATCAACAACTATAGCTTAGTCTCATCCAACTACTTGAAAATCTACATTAATGAAATATTTTTATTGGATAAATGTGTAACAAAAATTACAATATCAATATATAAAAATTAATTTATTTTCTTTTGTGTGTGAGAGGAGAAAGAGAGAGACAGAGAGTGTGTGTAATAACAAAGTTATTGGAAGGGTAATAGGCTCCCTCTACCCTAATAGTATTATGTCACAAATTACATATATTTCATATCAAAATTATTCCTACATCGTGTATCAAATTCAAAATTACTTTTGAATAAACACCTGTAAATTAATCTGGAGAAATAAGGAATCTAAAATTCGTATGAACAACATGTCATCCTCGATAATTATATTTTATTTGAATAACTAATAATTTACAAGAAGAACAATTCACAAAGGAAAACAATATTTAAGGAAAACATCCAAATTTATACCCATGTATATATTCTTTTTGGTGTAACAAATAAAAACAATCAAACCATAATTTTATTCCAAACTAAAAAGAATATGCACCATCACCAAATAAATAATCAATTACAAATGATGTTTTTCTTCTTTTATTCAAGTTTAAAGATCCACCAAATTGTGAAATCAAAAAGCTCTTTGCACGAACAACTAAATATTTTATAATAAACATGTAGATGATGTTTCCCAAACCTAGAACTACAATACAAAATACGTAAAGTGATAACTACAGAATAACAAACTCTAACACTAACAACATAAAAAGCACAACGAAATCCTTGGACAAGAATACTCTACCTTTGTATGACTTTCTCAATTACGTGAATCAAAACTCTATTGTCACACTGATGATGCCTATTGACAAAGAAAGACTTATCTAAGTTTTCCACACAACTATCGTTGTTGTTCAAAGAATTTTATGAGCACAAATATTGAGTGGGTAGGTTTATAATAACTTTAATAGCTTGATGTTTTAAATTTTTCAAATATAATAATTAATTTAAGAAAAAATTAATTATGGTAAAATATCTTTAAAATACTTATTTAGTTTCTTCAAACAACAATTTTTTTATTATTATGGTAAAATATCTCTGAATTATTTTTTTCTCTAATAAGGATTAAACATAAAAATTGGTAATACCGAATTTGGTCTTTGATAATATCAAAAGTCGGACACTCAATAATTCCAAACGAAACACGTTAACGATATTAATAACAATTTCATTGTCGTAAAAATTAGTCTCTAACAATTTCATTGTTTCGATAAAATTTCTCAATGTCTTCATTAACACAAAAATAGAATCTCCATCCCCTCGTGCTTTTATTTCTTGATCCTTTTCATCCTCACCACTACCACAATAACTCAATCGCTAGTACTAATAATTATCTTAATCCTAAACATCCTTAAATAGAATCTATCTAGCACTAATAGAGAAAACTCACCATAAGTGATGCAAAATTCTCTCATATCATCACAATTTTAAATCAAATGACAGGTACCATGGTAACCAACAATGTGAATAAAACATCTTGGATAAAGTAAATCATAACGTGAAACAGAAACAAAATATAAATAATCACAAATTTTTTCATCCAAACATAGTCCAACTAAATTTCTACTTTTAAAATAAAAAATTTATATCTTCGGATCTTTCTGAGAAACTGTCATATATCAAAAATTTTAAGGGAGATAATGAGAAAGAAAGTTCTAAAGGAGAAAAACTACTCTTAAGTGTATGAAACTTAAGAAAGGTTTTTCCTTAGGTTCAAACCAAATATTTATCTTACTAAGATTTGTTATCATAAAAAAGTGAGAGATTGTTAGCTCCATAACCCTTTCTGAGAATGATGTGTGAGAATCATTAAGAAACTTAATGTTTTGAATTATAACAAAGCTTAGTGAATGATAAAAAATTTACTTAGATGTGTTAATGTGTGCTCAAGTAATTTAAACATTCTCACAAACAGAGTGCAATAAGAAACCTAGTCCAAGATCACAAAAATAAAAAATTCAAAGGACTAAGAAGATATGGATGCACTTCCATAGACTTTGATTAAAAAAATGATAAATCAAGAAGCTTAGAAGAAGCATCAAGAAGGTCTTGAAACATCTCAAAAGCTTAGCCAAGAAGTGTTGGGAAGGATGGCACAAAAAAAAAAGCATTCTCAAAAGGCTTTGAGAAAGCTTTGTTAGAAAATGTCATGAGAAGCTCAAAACTCAGAAAGAGTCAGGAAGCTCTAAGAAACCTCCTGGCTTCAGAAAGCAACCTTCTCAAGTGGCCATGTGAGAAAGTGATTCCTCAAGAATTAATCCAAGAAGTGAGGATAAGCACTTTATAGGAAAATGTGAATTTTGCATATTATGAATATGCCCCTTAAACTGCCCTAAGTCAGAAGTCATTTTGAGAAAGCTGAATCAGCAAGAAGCCACATTAGCAAGAGGAAAGTCAAGTTACAAGGTCCAAATCAATGCATATATATATCCATGTAACATGGAAGTTTAAGAATTGAGAAGCCTAAGAAAAATAAGTGCCAAAAACTTAGCCAAAATGAAATTCAATCTGTAACTTAAATTTTCTCAAATATGTAAATAGAAGTTCGCAGAAAACTGAGATAGTTTTTGAAATATTATAGATTTCTATTGTACACTCTTGCTTTTGCAAGTTACCATATAGGATTCAATCAAGAGCATGTCTTAGTTGTGTTTACACTACTAGAAACATGTGGTATACTATTAGATGTTTTCGATGAGTGTGCCATCATAAATGTATCTAGATCAAGGTTAGGGTTGTAAATGGTTAGGGTTAAGGTTAAGGTTTAGGTCAACATACCATCACAATCCCATCAAAATTTAAAAAATATAAATAATTGTCACCACTTTGTAAATTGTTTAAGTAAAATGGTGCATTTCATTTCATTAACGGATGAAACCCTAAATGAGACTAACCCTAGTATGTCGTCGAAAGAAGATAAAAAAATAGGTGAAACAATGTATTTTGTGGCATGATTTACCGTCGACACGTCATTCCAACATTGTCGGTCTATCGCAGATATGAGAGATTGCAGTCTCCTTCTTCCTCATTTTGTAGGCTCACTCTCTCTTTATCATCACCGTCATTGTCGCCGTTCTTCCCCATAATTAGTCATAGATAAGAATGAAAAAAAATTTTCAAAAACTCATAATACGTCACATTTTTACCTTATTAAAAAAAATAAGGGTTTACAAAAAAAAAACTAAATGTAACATTAGTAATAAAAATTAAAACTCATAATTAGCATTGAGCATTGAATATCAATCATCACATCTTTAAGGCTAATATATTGATAACCTTAAAAAATGATTACAACTCATCAAGAATTGTATCAATAAAAGCAAGCCGAAGGGCAAGACTTTTATCAACACAATTTTTAATGCAACAATAGGAACAATAATATAGAATACCATTATGCCTTACACAATCCGTCCCACGAAGGTGAGCTCTCAATCATGCAAGACATCCACAATTTTCTATATAATACAATATTATCTTATCACGATCCGTCTTGCGAAGGCAAACTCTTAACCATGAAAAAATAGTCAACAATATACAAGAATACAATAATACAATATACCAATATTTATAAAAATAACAATTTTCAATGATATTTTTCATAGTTCGTCCCACGAAAGCGAGCTCTCAACCATGAAAAATATCCAACAACATTTAATGAGCAGCATAATAATATTCATGATTGAGAACGATAGTTATTTAATCAACATTTATAAATAAAAAACAATAATATCTTCCATGGTCCGTCCCGTGAAGACGAGCTCTCAACCATGAAAAATATTCAACAATATTTATAAACAAAAGTACAAAACTATTCAAAATTTTAATCTCAATTATGAGAAATGCTCATCATGTGTGCAAACGTGCCAAAATGCGCCGCCACGAGCTATTCACGCTCCGCCACCAACACCCACACTGCCCACGCCCCACCAAGAGCAAACACGAGCCACCACTCACTACCCACGCGCCACCACGGGATCACACGTGCCTTCACACACTCTCACGCGAGATCGTCCTCTCCACAGAGCTTTGTTTCATGCGTTCTTGGTGTCTATGGAATCGTGAGATCGTCCTCTTCAAGAATATACAATCAATTCGAACCAAGAAAGCCTAGAAAATTACAGAAATTGATCGAAAGAAAAGGGGTTTAAGATGCCGTTTTTCATCGATTACTCACTTGTTTCTCAACCAAAATCAATGATTCAAATTGGGTTTTGTTCAGAATGCAATTCTCTACAAAAGCCCTATGGTTTCACTGTCTGAATCAACCCAGAAAAATAAAACCAGAATCAAAAGGGGTTTAGGTTCGAAATTAGGGTTCATCAATTCGAACAACAAATTATCTCTATATACTTAACGAAATCGTACATATCATATGTCGATTTAATCAGAGGAACAAGAGCAACAATAACCCTCAATCAATTTCAGGTTTAATTGACTAGAACAATAAATCATAATTTTGATTTTTAGGTTTCTTCAAAAATCGTAATTGACAAAAGTTCTTATCGAAAAACAGTCCAAAACAACACAATGAAACCCATAATCAAAATTAGGATTATCACAAAATTTATCACCAAAATTAAAATCGAAATTGTTATAGAAATAACAAATATACACGGCCATAATCAAAACTAAAATTGGCTCTGATACCAATTGAAGGAAAATAAGAACAACATAATATTTAGTTTCAATTATAGCATGTGATAATACAAAGAATCAAAAGAGGAACATGAGAAACAGAATCTGGATTGGATGAATTAGAAGTCATTGGCTTGTTTTCTCGTTCGTTGTTGTTCCTCAATCAAGAATTCTGAGTTACTGAAAAGTGAACAAGAGAAAGGAGAAAGGAGAGTGTGTACTGGTGAAACCAAGAGACAGCATACGCTAGGCTAGGGTAAGCAGCTTATGTATATTAATTTATTCCTAACAGAGAGAAATAAATACTGTCAACTGGTCAACAGTAGGGACTCTCCAAGTTTATATTAATTATGGGTCCAACCCACCTATCATGGCCCAAACATAATTTATTTCACATTTTCACAATAATATATTAATATAGCCCAATAACAATAATATTAATAAATATAATATAATAATGGCTACATAATATTTAATAAATGAATTGATCTGGATAAGTACTAATTTATGCTAGTCCACCAAATAATTATCCAAAAAAAAAACGCACCTTTGTAGAAACAGAGTAAGAGGTGTCGCAATGCGAGCTGGCAGCGAGCAGTGACGACGAGCGAGTAAGTGGCAACGATGACCGAGCAACAACGACAAGCGAGTAATAACAATGAACCAAGACAAGCGAGCAATAACAACGTTTATAGAGATGACGTGAGCCAGAAGCACCCGTAGCGAGGAAATAGAGAGAGAAGATGATGGTGATGATGAGGGCGAGCGGGGTGAGATAGAGATTGTCAGCGTCGAGGTTGATTATGGTGACGGTAGCTATGTTAGGGTGTAAGGGAGGTTATGTGTTTTAGGGTTTTTGGCATGGGAAAGGGATAAGTTTTTTGTTCCCTTTTTGTTTTAATTTGTTTGCTTCTGGGCTGGTTTTTTTTTTTTCCCTTGTTTTTAAGAGTGTATGTGATAGATAGTGAAAAATGATGGAGTGAATATAATTTAATGGAAGAAATTTTTTAAGTCATGGTTTTAATTTATTGTAAATGTTCTAATTTTTATTAAATCTATAGTCGTGTTTAGTAAATGTGATATTTGATTAAAAATCAGTGACTTATACTTTTTAAAAATAGTCACGGTTGCAAACTGTGACTATAAATATCTAATGTCACGGTTGTATAAAATTTAGTGGCTAAAAGCTTTTAATTTTGGTAGCAGGTGAAAAAAGTGACCGTAGGTAGTTTTAGGTCACGATTTTTAAACGTGACATCAAAAACAGTGACTTAAAGCCCAAAATATTGTAGAGTTTAAATTAAAGTAATTTTTATCTAATTATTTGATTATTCACTATATTCAATCCTACATATAAAATATTTTATTTTATAATTTATTTTAGATAAGGCCAGTTGATTTTGTTAATTAACTGAATTCAATTAATGCAACTCAATTGTCATAATTTAATATTTGGCATGATTGATTAACTGTCACACGGTAAATGTAAAATATAAATAATGAACATGATTTTTAAGAGAATAATTACAAATTATTAGTAATTATTAATGTTTGATAATTAGTGATATTTGAATATTTTTTGTTATTTAGTGATTTTTAGTGAGTGATAATTAGTAAATATTTGAGAGAATTTTAATTTAGTGATTGACATTAGATGTTTTTAATACTTATTTTTAATTAGGAATAATTATGAACATGAATTAGTAACTTTTAATATTTTTGTTGATTGTTGGACGAGAATAGATGTGAACTATTAGTAATTATTAGTGATTGATAATTAGTACTTTTTAATATGATTTCAGTGGATTTTAGTAATTGATAATTTGTTAATTATGATTATTTTTTGTTGATTGTTGAAGGAGAATAATTGTAAATATTATAAATACAAATTCGATATTGAAAAAGATGAAATTGCATGATTGAATATTATAAATATAAATATGTGATTGAATATTATGAATATAAATCAGATTCAATGGTAATTAGTGATTTTTGAATATATTTATTTGATTTTAGTGATTTTTAGTGTTTGATAATTTGTTGATCTTTTGTGATTTTTTGTGATTGATTAGAGATTAAGTATTTTTTAAAAAATTTTATTTCTTTAACAGTATATTAATAATAATAAAATAGAAAGAAAAATTATATTTCAAGATAATTAGATAAAAGTTCATTAAATATGGTATGACAATATAACTAAAAGATTGTGACAATAACAATCCATATGTTTGGTATTTGATGGTTCAATATATATGATCTATTTACAAAAGCAATTTAAAATGAGTTTAATTATGATGTACTGATAGTGTAAAAAATTTTACACTATCAGTCAATTACATATGTTGATTTGTGTGACTTTTTAATTAGTGGATGATTGAGTTAAAGACTTCTACTGATCTGTCAATCCATGATTGGGTGTCAGTGTATAATTATTTTACATCACCGGTTGATTGAAATTAAACTCTTTAAAAATTATATATTTATAAATTTATGTTATGTGATAAGTACTTCTTAGACATTTTTCCAAGATCCTAATTTTGTTTTTATTTGCATCTACTAATAATATAATAATAATTTCATTATGTATTTTTATTGTTATATTTACAAAATAAATTTTATGAATAATATATTTGCATTTCTTATTTATATAAATATTTTTATTTCATTAATTATTTAATATTTAAAATATAAAATTCAATATAATCTTATGGATCTCACATAAGATTAGTATAGTTATATAATTCTCACCATACCCTAATATTTTTATTATATTATACATTTAGGTAGATATATATATGATGAGTTAATTACTTTTCAAAAGTTTTGGGGCCCATGGCCCCATTATCTATACAAAGATTCACCTATGAAGGGGCTGACTCTTGTATGGTTTTATTAAAAAATGACAAGTATGTGAACTAAAACATAAAATTGTAAAAATCATTTAAAAATAAACTTATAGTATAAGAATCATTGAACCAAAAAAAGAAAAATTGGAAGAACGAAAACTAAAATAATCAACCAAGGAGGCAAAGGACCTTTTTAAATCAAATTGTGAGTAATGTAATGTATAATCAAAGTTAGTAAATAAAAAGTCAGCCTATTAAATATTATATATAAAAAATATTAAAAAATAATATTAAATGAATTTATTTAATATTTTTAATATATAATATTATATTGACTTTTTGTTAGTTACTTTGATCTGTACACATGTTTTTTCACTTCAAATGGGTGCTTTGAAGGCAAGTATAAAACTTATCAACAATTTAAAATAAACTCACTCCACAACACGTTTGTAATAACTGCTAGTTATATATCATTTTATTTGCCATTTCAATACTTGTATATCATGTAATATATTAATAATGTTTGTCCTAGAAATGCGTCAATCTAATATTCAATATATATGTTATATATAAGATGAAATGTGTTATACATATAATACACATTTCGTATTATGTATAGCACATGTTAAATACTAGTTGATTGGACGTATTAATTTCTGTTGTACGATAAATATTATTGTATAATATGGAAAATGCTAAATGTACACCGTACAGTATCTTTCCACGCATTTTTCACCTCATTCAAATATTGACAATTTTAATTAATATATTTGCAACTTGGCAACATATTCATAAAAGTTGTCAACATAAAAAATTGGTGAGAGATACTGTGCTATGTACCAATAGTAATATCTGTTTAATATATAGCATCAAGAGAAAGAGGTGGCGTTTTCGATATTTATTTTGGACTTGATATTTTAAAATATTCAAGAACACTATTATACCATTCCTTAAATGTTATTTTTTACGATTTATTCCTGTATCAATATTAAAATTTATCCATTAGTTTTCAAATATATGGCACGTAATCTTCAAATACTGTACTAATCTCAATATATCTTCAGATTTTTCGGGGTGTACCGACACGATATTGAAACATATGGAAAATTAAAACGCCATCAATTTCTATTTGGAAAGTGCCAATATTTCCATCTTTTCTTTTGATTTAGTTATTCTTTCTTCCATATGTTAAGAGTTGGAATTTGGTAGTCCCTCCGTACTAGGGCGTTTAGGTTTTTTTTGGTAAGACTAGGGCGTTTAGGTTTATTTGTAGTTAACTAAATATTCAATTTAATTGCTCGAGAACATAAATTTGAAGGTTCTCAATTATTATTTAACATTTCAAAGAAATTGTAAATTTGTTCCTCAAATTTAAAATCTCTCAAATTAATCTTTTAAAATTCATAAATAGAAGAGATATATAAATTAATCATAATAGAAGGAGGGACCAAATCCAATATTTACTTCTTATAGTTTTATAACTTTTTTTAAGTGGCAATCAAGTTTGAGTAGTTTCCTAGTCACTGGCGAATTTTTTAGATTTCAGGGAGAAAAATTAGTGATTTTGATTCTATGATGGTTATTTGCTCATAATTAATGAAATAAACCCAAATATATATATATATATATTGATTGTGATCAGCATTCAGCTATCAACAATAAATAAAAAATGAAAAAAAAAAGTGTGAAACGGAATTTACATATGAATAATAATGAGAAATTTTTTATGTACACCACAAAATCAGCCACCATATGTAATAATCTAACCTTTTGAAACTAGTAATCCAACTTTTAAAATGTTGGATTAATGTATAATAATAAAAATTGGATTACTAGTTTTAAAATATTAAATTATTATACATGGTGGCCGATAGTGACTGATTTTATTTATCGTGTACATGTAGCATTACTCAATAATAATTTCTTATTAAAACACATAATTTGACAAGCCCAAAACTTTAAAATATGTATATAAATATGATATATATACCCCAGATATATGTTAATTAAACAACGGTAATTTAAAGTGAAGAAAGACATAACATTCTCTTAATTGGAAGTTCAAAAAATAAACTTAAAGCTTAAGTGACAAATCAAGAATAGAATTGCTGGATGGTTCTGGATTATTTGGCTTGGGAAGATGATGACGATAATCCTCAGTGCTAGTCAGAGTAGTTGCCTTGTTAGTGACACTAGTGTTTGAACTCGAGGCAATAATAATATTAGAAGTAGAAGGAATAACAGGTCGAATTGCACTATGAAGAAGATTATTTTTATTATTTTCATCTTCTATCTTCAAAGTTGAGCCACCACTACCACTTGCTAAAATCCCAAGTCCAGCACCCCCAATGTTAAGGGCATTATTATTTCTTGATGTACCAAACCTAAGGGCAGTCCAAGGATATGAAGGAGGCTTATGAATCATGGATTCCAAACGAACCCCAAGTGCCCTATTGTAGGATTCATACAAGGAGGAATGTGTGGGAAGGTTTGGGAAATAAGGGTACCCAAAAGCGCCGCCAACATCGATCTCTCGGCGGCGTTTCGCGATTGCACGCTCTTGCTTGTGCGCGTTTTGGTGCCCTCCCAATGCTTGCGAAGACGAGAACTCTCTCTTGCAAAAACTGCATGAGAATGTTTTTGTTGTTGCTGATGATGCTAATAATTTGTTTTCCTCCTCGTCCTCAGCATTCTCGTTCTCATCTATTCCTTCAATATTGTTGCTGCTAATAACTCTCATAGGCGTATCATCAGAGTGGAAAAAATTGAGTTCTACTTTGGAAGACGATCCACAAACAGAATCGAAATTGGATAGATTCACGAATTCCAGTATTTGGGGATTGTTGTTGTTGGATGGTTGATCATGTTCGCACGTAGTGGCAGAGAAGCCAGAGGCTTGCTCAGAGCTAGATCCTGCCATGGTTCAAAACACAAGAGAAGAAAAAAATGGGACAGGGAATTTTTTTAGATCTGTTAGTTGTTGTGGATGGGAGTAAGAATATTGAATGGGTGGATGGGCATATTTATTTTATCATGGATTTGAAATGTTGTAAATATCCACTGATATGAAGGGATCTGATCATGCTTTATTTTTTGCAAATGTGATTTGCATTAACTGAATCGGAGCATTGAAGTGATATGAGCCAGCTTAGACACCGATTCATCTCGAATCCTAAACGTAACTTTCCTAAAATGATATTTGACATTAAACTACCAATTAATAAAATCGTCCTCTAATGTAGCTAATTACTCAAATAGAGTCACTCCTTCCATGACAAGAATATATGCGAGCGATGATTGGTGTTAATGCATCACAGGTTTTATGTAGTTCACATATCATTTTAACCCACAACCAAAATCGGTAACATTCAGAAATTACTTGTGTTACGTTGCTACAAAATTAACTCTTCGGACTAGATGAAAACTCAATCCAAGCAAAATTGTTTTCTTTTGGTAAATGAATGGAAGTAATTTTTGGATATAATTTTTACTTCAGGGATAATCTATATTTTCCTTAAAAAGAATGTGTGTTTTGAAATCTCCTTAATCATGGTGGGAAGATCCGTTAACAAATTCCAATGCAATCATGTGTGTGTGAAGGGCTTCTGAGTAGATCGGTTAATGACACCCTAGCCAACAATGTAAGAATAGCATCTTATATATTGCATAACTCCATGTTCAGATTTTATTTCAAATTAATTACTTTTTATTATAAAACGTTTACAATAATTCCTCATGTACACTAGAAATACTTACTCACATGTACTCCATAGATACATGGGTAAGTAACTAACTAACTAATTAACTATTTTTATTTTTTTTTGCTTTTCTCCCCCTTCACTATCTTTTAGTAAGAGTAAGTCCAATCTATATATTGTTGGAGTACAAGAAGCAATACTCAAAAGTTTAGGTTGAGGAAAATTCATATTAATCTAGTTGTCTATTGACTTTACTAATAACCACAATAACATATCATTGATAGACTTAATTGTAGATTTCAATTTTCAAATTTGCTCTCTACTTCCCTCTATATATATTTTTAATGATAATTTCTTTTTTTTAAAAAATAATATATATGTGCATTATAGTCCCACTATCACATATTTCATTTACATTTAAGGATGATAAACTGAATTTTTCAATTGAACATTCACTTTTTTATGTACAAATGTCAATTATATTCTAAAATGAGGAGTAAACACATGATCCCGGACCCATCTATGTGTATTAACATTGTCAAAATATTATTTTATTAATAAATAAACAGATATATTGTAACACTCTAACTTTTATTAGCTAGGTCCTAGTTAAGAAAAATTAGACCTTGATTAGAATTTAATTAAATTGGACATAAAATCTATTTGTGTTTGATGAGTTCCATTAGGTTAGGGCTGATGTTTTCATGAGAATTTATACCTATTATGTGTTGTGTTGTGATTGAGTCTCAGGTGAATTTTGTATTTGATGACTTAATTGTCTTGAGTGAGTTCTTGATGTTATATGTGTGAATTGGTGAATGATAAATTATTTAAAACTTGGATTAATATTAGTGGACATTAAAATTTTATTTGGGACATTCTTCATACACAGACATGTGCTCACCCAAACCAGGGAAAGACTTCTACTCTCTCCAATCAAAAGAAATATTTATTTATCTCTTAAACATTAAGAAAGACTTCTACTTTAATTTCTCACAAAGAAATACTTCCTTACAAGTAGTTTGAATGAAAACTATTTGTATTCTCACACAGCTCTAGTGATTAAGATCTTTGATGTAACAAAGACATTCTCTTAATCGACTCCAAAGTCCTATCAGATTACTTGTTTAAGCAAGGATAAACAACAAATTTAAATAGAAGTCTTTAAATTTTTTTAAGTTAAATACTATTTTTTAGAGTTTCAGAATATTTTTCAGTTGGTCTCTTCTTCTCAGCGAGTTTGAATGATCCTTTATTTATAAAATTTCTAAAATCCTAGTTGTTGAGTGAGGAAAGAAAGAGGAATGCTATTTGTACATACAATAGTGTTATCCATCCATTTTCCACCTATTCAAAAGTTGGTAACTATTATAAAAATGTTGGCATGTTGCCAACATATTCATAAAAGTTGTCAATTTTTTAAATGGGTGAAAATAGGTGGATGTGTATATATTAATGTATGTACAAGTAGCATTTTCCGAAAAGAAAGAAATCATTATCTAGCTTTTGCTTTTCCAGCTTCTCAACTCCTTCGGACACACATAGTATAGTTCACGGAGCTCTATGAACATTCAATGTAATCAAACTCGAGAGTCTAAGCAAACTCGTGAAGGCTCCGTGAACTCGACTCGTAAACTCATATGAGTTTACGTACCTATTAAAAATATGATTAATATTATATTATAAAATATAGAATATAAAGAAAGGTAATATAAATCTATTACATAGAATTGAAAGAAAGGTACAAGCTCATTACAAATTTATAACTCATAAACACACATAGTCAATTCAAGTGCAACCAAATCAAAGCATACATTAACTTAAATTAATGCAGGTTAACATAAGTTAACATGGAACCAGAATTAGGGTTTAGGGTTTTAACCTTCAATTTTTACTTAGTTTAAAAAACTATGCAATTCACTATACTTTAAAGGCTATAGTCTTTACTTTTCAAGTGTTTTTAGAAAAATAGTAAAATCTCACTTTTTAAAGTCTATAGCCTTCAATTTCTACTAACTTTTAAAAATTATGTAATTGAGTATTTTAAAGACTATAGTCTTAACTTTTATATTGTTTCTCGAAAAATAGTGAAATCTCATTTTTTAAAGTCTATAGCCTACAATTTCGACTTAGTCTAAAAAATTAGGCAATTCACTATTTTAAAGGCTATAGTCTTTACTTTTTGAGTGTGTTTAGGAAAATAGTGAAATCTCCCTTTTTAAAGTCTATAGCCTTCAATTTCTACTAACTTTTATAAAATTATGTAATTCACTATTTTAAAGACTATAGTATTTGCTTTTCGAGTGTTTTTAGAAAAATAGGGAAATCCCACTTTTTAAAGTCTATAGCCTTCAATTTCTACTAACTTTTAAAAATTAAGTAATTCTGCATTTTAAATACTATTGTCTTTACTTTTATAGTGTTTCTCGAAAAAAAGTGAAATCTCACTCTTTAGAGTCTATAGCCTTCAAATTCTACGTAGTTTAAAAAGTTATGCAATTCACTATTTTAAAGGCTATAGTCTTTACCAATGTAATCAAACTCGAGAGTCTAAGCAAACTCGTGAAGGCTCCGCGAACTCGAATCGTAAACTCGTACGAGTTTACGTACCTATTGAAAATATGATAAATATTATATTATAAAACATAGAATATAAAGAAAGGTAACATAAATCCATTACATAGAATTGAAAGAAAGGTAGAAGCTCATTACAAATTTATAACTCATAAACACACATAGTCAATTCAAGTGCAACCAAATCAAAGCATACATTAACTTAAATTAATGCAGGTTAACATAAGTTAACTTGGAACCAGAATAAGGATTTAGGGTTTAGGGTTTAGGGTTTTAGCCTTCTATTTCTACTTAGGTTAAAAAAATTATGCAATTCACTATTTTAAAGGCTATAGTCTTTACTTTTTAAGTGTTTTTAGAAAAATAGTAAAGTCTCACTTTTTAAAGTCTATAGCCTTCAATTTCTACTAACTTTTATAAAATTGTGTAATTCACCATTTTAAAGACTATAGTATTTACTTTTCGAGTGTTTTTAGAAAAATAGGGAAATCCCACTTTTTAAAGTCTATAGTCTTCAACTTCTACTGACTCTTAAAAATTAAGTAATTCTGTATTTTAAATACTATTGTCTTTACTTTTATAGTGTTTCTCTAAAAATAGTGAAATCTCACTTTTTAAAGTCTATAGCCTTCAATTTCTACGTAGTTTAAAAAATTATGCAATTCACTATTTTAGATGCTATAGTCTTTACTTTTCGACTGTTTTTAGAAGAATAGTGAAATCTCAGTTTTTAAAGACTATAGCCTACTATATCTACTAACTTTTAAAAATTATGTAATTCAATATTTTAAAGACTATAGTCTTTACTATTATAGTGTTTCTCGAAAAATAGTGAAATCTCACTTTTTAAAGTCTACAGCCTTCAATTTCTACATAGTTTAAAAAGTTATGTAATTTACTAATTAAAGACTATAGTCTTTACTTTTCAATTGTTTGTAGAAGAATAGTGAAATATCACTGTTTAAATACTATAGCCTTCAATTTGTACTAACTTTTAAAAATTTTGTAATTGAGTATTTTAAAAACTATAGTCTTTACTTTTATATTGTTTCTCGAAAAATAGTGAAATCTCACTTTTTAAAGTCTATAGCCTACAATAACGACTTAGTCTAGAAAAATTTGGCAATTCACTATTTTAAAGGCTATAGTCTTTACTTTTTGAGTATGTTTAGAAAAATAGTGAAATCTCACTTTTTAAATTCTATAGCCTTCAATTTCTGCTAACTTTTATAAAATTATGTAATTCACTATTTTAAAAACTATATAGTCTTTACTTTTCGAGTGCTTTGAGAAAAATAGGAAAATCTCACTTTTTAAAGTCTATAGCCTTCAATTTCTACTGAATTTTAAAATTTAAGTAATTCTGTTTTTTAAAGACTATTGTCTTTACTTTTATAGTGTTTCTCGAAAAATAGTAAAATCTCACTTCTTAAAGTCTATAGCCTTCAATTTCTACTTAGTTTAAAAAATTATGCAATTCACTATTTTAAAGGCTATAGTCTTTACCAATGTAATCAAATTAAACTCGAGAGTCTAAGCAAACTCGTGAAGGCTCCGTGAACTCGACTAGTAAACTCGTACGAGTTTACGTACCTATTTAAAATATGATAAATATTATATTATAAAACATAGAATATAAAGAAAGGTAACATAAATCCATTATATAGAATTGAAAGAAAGGTACAAGCTCATTACAAATTTATAACTCAGAAACACACATAGTCAATTCAAGTGCAACCAAATCAAAGCATACATTAACTTAAATTAATGCACGTTAACATAAGTTAACATGGAACAAGAATTAGGATTTAGGGTTTAGGGTTTTAGCCTTCAATTTCTTCTTATTTTAAAAAAATTATGCAATTCACTATTTTAAAGGCTATAGTCTTTACTTTTCAATTGTTTTTAGAAAAATAGTAAAGTCTCACTTTTTAAAGTCTATAGCCTTCAATTTCTACTAACTTTTATAAAATTATGTAATTCACTATTTTAAAGACTATAGTCTTTACTTTTCGAGTGTATTTAGAAAAATAAGGAAATCCCACTTTTTAAAGTCTATAGCCTTCAATTTCTACTGACTTTTAAAAATTAAGTATTTCAGTATTTTAAATACTATTGTCTTTACTTTTGATAGTATTTATCGAAAAATAGAGAAATCTCACTCTTTCAAGTTTATAGCCTTCAATTTCTACGTACTTTAAAAAATTATGCAATTTACTATTTTAGATGCTATAGTCTTTACTTTTCTCGACTGTTTTTAGAAGAATAGTGAAATTTCAGTTTTTAAAGACTATAGCCTACAATTTCTACTAACTTTTAAAAATTATGTAATTCAATATTTTAAAGACTATAGTCTTTACTATTATAGTGTTTCTCGAAAAAATAGTGAAATCTCACTTTTTAAAGTCTATAGCCTTCAGTTTCTACATAGTTTAAAAAGTTATGCAATTCACAAATTAAAGACTATAGTCTTTACTTTTCGACTGTTTTTAGAAGAATAGTGAAATATCAATGTTTAAAGAATATAGCCTTCAATTTGTACTAACTTTTAAAAATTATGTAATTGAGTATTTTAAAGACTAAAGTCTTTACTTTTACATTGTTTCTCGAAAAATAGTGAAATCTCACTTTTTAAAGTCTATAGCCTTCAATTTCTACTGACTTTTAAAATTTAAGTAATTTTGTATTTTAAAGACTATTGTCTTTACTTTTATAGTGTTTCTCGAAAAATAGTGAAATCTCACTTTTTAAAGTCTATAGCCTTCAAAATCTACTTAGTTTAAAAAATTGTTATTCATTATTTTAAAGGCTATAGTCTTTACCAATGTAATCAAACTCGAGAGTCTAAGCAAACTCGTGAAGGCTCCGTGAACTCGACTCGTAAACTCGTACGTGTTTACGTACCTATTGAAAATATGATAAATATTATATTATAAAACATAGAATATAAAGAAAGGTAACATAAATCCATTACATAGAATTGAAAGAATGGTACATGGTCATTACAAATTTATAACTCATAAACACACATAGTCAATTCAAGTGCAACCAAATCAAAGTATACATTAACTTAAATTAATGCAGGTTAACATAAGTTAACATGGAACCAGAATTAAGATTTAGGGTTTAGGGTTTTAGCCTTCAATTTCTACTTAGTTTAAAAAAATTATGCAATTCACTATTTTAAAGGCTATAGTCTTTACTTTTTAAGTGTTTTTAGAAAAATAGTAAAGTATCACTTTTTAAAGTCTATAGCCTTCAATTTCTACTAACTTTTATGAAATTGTGTAATTCACCATTTGAAAGACTATAGTCTTTACTTTTCGAGTGTTTTTAGAAAAATAAGGAAATCCCACTTTTTAAAGTCTATAGTCTTCAACTTCTACTGACTTTTAAAAATTAAGTAATTCTGTATTTTAAATACTATTGTCTTTACTTTTATAGTGTTTCTCGAAAAATAGTGAAATCTCACTTTTTAAAGTCTATAGCCTTCAATTTCTACGTAGTTTAAAAAATTATGCAATTCACTATTTTAGATGCTATAGTCTTTACTTTTCGACTGTTTTTAGAAGAATAGTGAAATCTCAGTTTTTAAAGACTATAGCCTACTATATCTACTAACTTTTAAAAATTATGTAATTCAATATTTTAAAGACTATAGTCTTTACTATTATAGTGTTTTTCGAAAAATAGTGAAATCTCACTTTTTAAAGTCTACAGCCTTCAATTTCTACATAGTTTAAAAAGTTATGTAATTTACTAATTAAAGACTACAGTCTTTACTTTTCGATTGTTTTTAGAATGTAATACCTGGGGTAGTCTGAGTTAGTTGAGTAAGAGATCACGGTACACCCGGGGAGATAGGACCATGTGGGCCCCACCTCCCCTCTATTTCTCTTTCCCTTCTTCCTTCTTTCTTCCCCCATTCACGTTCTTTCTCACTCCCTCTCAATTTCTCTCTTCTTCTTCTCCCTCACCCCTTTCTTCCTTCTCCAATCCAAACCCAAACCCCATTAATCTTCAAAGATCAAGTTAGCATTGCCTATCTAGTATATTGAGGGTAAGTGTAGAGTATTTCTTTTTCTCCATTGATGTCTAGTTTCTCTAATTTTCGGATTTGGGGGTTTAGGGTTCCTAATTGGGGTTTTTGATTTTGTTGAGAGATTGAGGTTTGTGATGTGTTCTCTAGGGTCTCAACCATCTAGGGAAGCTCCGGGGAACTCATCCTAGCTCCGGGTGGAGTCTTGGAGCTCTTTGGAGTAATAGGTGAGTAATGAGTTATTTGTATTTTATGTATGATTTTGATTGAATCTGTGAATATCTTGCTATGATAGTTGATAGGGACTGAGATTGATTGATATATAATTGATATTGAATGTTGGTTGTGTTTGATTTGGATGAGTTGTGGTGAAAATGTGGATTTGGGGATGATTTTCGCGAAGTTTTCTGCAGAATTTCGTCTCTGACCCAGGCTGTAATCGGTTACAGCGAATTGGTAATCGATTACTGTAATCGATTACCAACATACTGTAATCGATTACTGTAATCGATTACTGTGGGTTTGTAATCGATTACAGACAGCTTATTTTCGCAAAAATTTTCCTCAAAACGAAATTTGAAGCTGGTAATCGATTACAGAGGCCTGTAATCGATTACATCAGTATAAAAACTCCATTTTTAAGACCTTAACCCAATATTTTCTTATTTTAAAGTTAATTACTCAAATCCATTCGTTCACCACTACTCCAAACTTTTTACCTGAATGTTTATAAGGTCATGGGATTTATGATATGATGTTGATGATGTGATGATGAATTGATGAGCTACTTAGACTGTGATTGTGAATGATGTGTGCCACTAACAGCGCTATATAAGATAAAATATTTGAATGAATTAAGAGATGGTAAAACGACCTGAGGAGGGGCATAGCTCGCGGGGTTTCGCAGTATGGTGTCTGAGGAGGGGCATAGCTCGCGGGACATCCATACTGCCTATGAACATGAGTCGGGGCCGTGCTCCAGGTGTTCATACATTAAAAGCTACCAAGATAAAGAGACTGCATAAGAACGTTTGAGTTATATATCTGCTGTGTTGGTGTATCTTTATGCTTGTTGATTCATGATATATCTGCATACACTGCTTATAACCTGTTTATTCACTGAGCGTATGACTCACCCATTCATACAATATGTTTTCAAATCAAGGTGCAGACCAAGGGACGGGTTCATCCGTTCCTCCGAGTTCTTAGATTTGGTGAGCCTCATGTGTAGAGGCCATATGTATTTCCTTTCTAGTGTATGCTCCTAATGTTACAGACAGGATTTCCTTGGACTAGGATAATGGATGGATGTTGTATAAGTTTATGTAAGACTTACTATTGTTGTGTTGATGTTGTTAGACTTAATTATGGATAAGTATGACCAGATTATATGTATGGATATTATGTATGAATGTGTGTTATTGTAGTTGTGGTTGTTGTTGTGAAGTTGGATTATTGTATGAATTACAGGTTAAGGCTGACATGGGGCTCAGTAAATGTATGAGCCTAGGTTGAGTCCTGTAACTTATGGAGCAAACTGTTTTCAATAGGGTGACAATCGTGTAAATGGTTGCCGGCCCATTTTCACAAGATTGTGACTCTAGTGAAAGCTTTTATAGGATGTCTTATGGTTTTGTCTTGATGTTTCTGTGTGGTGATCCCTTATTGTTCAGGGTCACCTCTTCTGCTGTTTTTCTGAACGCTTGTTTGTTTGTGTAGCTATCTTGTTCTGACCATGCCTCCTAAGAGAAGCACCCGAGGTAGACCTCATCTCAACAGGGACCCTCCTCCTGAGCAAGAGGCTGTGGGACCCCAAGGGGGCAATACGGATTATGACCGCAATGCGGAAATCCGGGACATTCGTCAGACTCTGAACACTCTGATGCAGATGATGGCGAATCAGAATAATCAGAATCAGGAGAGAGCAGAAGTTCCCCCTAACCCTGAGTATGAGCCGCCAAGGAGAAGGCCACAAGTTTTTGGACCTACAGAGGTGTCGCTAGAGGCGTATCTGAGGCTTAATCCGCCAACCTTTTCTGGAGATTCCATGGATGAAGACCCTGAGGAGTTTCTTGATAGGGCTACGAGGGCTCTGTGTGCTCTCCAATGTCATGATGTGAGGGCCGTAGACCTTGTTACCTACACTCTGCAAGGCACTGCTGCCCACTGGTATGAGACCTTAAGGATTGAAAGGGAAAACATGAGAAGACCACCACCGGTATGGGAAGAGTTCACAGACGCCTTCAGGGCAAGATTCTTTTCAGAGAACCGAAGGGAGTTGTTGGCTGACCAGTTCCTTAAGCTGAAGCAGACACAAGGCATGTCCGTAGTTGAGTACGCTACGCAGTTTACTCGGTTATGCCGATATACACCTCATGAGATCACTCCGGAGGACCGGAAGGTGAGAAGATTTGTGAAGGGGCTCAGGGATCCGATGCGATCCATCTTGCATAATGAGATTGGGCGGAAGACTTTTTCTCAAGTCATGGATACTGCAGTGGGGATTGAAGGTTCCCTAGAGGAAGATAAGCCTAGTAGAGGGTTTGACAAGAAGAAGAAGACTACAGGGCCGTTCTCTGGAGGATCCAGTTCTGGTGGATCTCATGGCTACCAGTATCAGAGGTTCATACCTGGGGGTGGTTCCAACTCATCAGGATCCGCTCCTAGAGATGTGCCGGCGAGGTCCCAGTCTAGCAGTGGTTCTCAGTCTAGTGCGCATTGGCCAGATTCTCGTGCCCCTCATTGCAAGAGTTGTGGAAGGTATCATCAAGGACCCTGCCGTGTTGTTCCTCACACCTGTTATGGTTGTGGTCGGACAGGCCACTTTATCAAGGATTGTCCCCACTTTTCTGGTGGAACTTCTAGGCCTCAGGCACCGGTTTTGCCCACTCCATCTTTCTTAGCTATGTCTCCGGGTGGATCTTCTGGGCATGGGGGTAGAGGACCGACTAGAGGAAACAGAGGCCATGGTCAGGGAGGTGGAGGAAGAGCTCAGCCTAGAGTCTTTGCGTTTCCCGTCAGGATGCTCAGGCATCCAATGCTGTAGTGGCAGGTATAACAAAAGTTTGTTCTTCTGAAGCTTATGTGCTGTTTGACCCGGGCTCCACACATTCTTATGTGTCCCCGTTCTTTGCTTCCCGTTTTGGCGAGCAACCAGTGTCTTTGGAGGGTCCTTTTTGGGTTAGTACTCCGGTCGGAGAACCTCGTATGGTTCATCTTGTGTGCAAGTCGTGTGCGGTTTCTGTGGGCGGGAAGGACACTTTGGCCGACCTAGTGATCCTTGATATGGTAGACTTTGATGTCATCCTGGGCATGGATTGGTTGGCTTCTTGTCATGCCTCGGTGGATTGCTATGCCAAGTTGGTGAAGTTTGTCCTCCCCGATGGTTCAACCTTCGAGTTCCAAGGGGATCATTGTATGACCCCTGCTTCTTTGATCTCGGCTATGAGTTCCATGAAGTTGATGGACCACGGGTGTCAAGGTTTTCTGGCGTCAATAATGGACATGGAGGCTAGTATTGTGGGTGTTGGTCAAGTTCCAGTGGTATGTGAGTACCCAGATGTGTTTCCGGAGGAGTTGCCCGGTATGCCACCTGATCGGGAGATAGAGTTCGGGATTGACCTAGCTCCTGATGCTCAACCCGTTTCCATTCCTCCGTACCGTATGGCTCCGAAAGAGTTAAACGAGTTTAAGGATCAGCTGAAGGATCTTTTGGACAGAGGGTTCATCCGACCGAGCTCATCACCTTGGGGTGCTCCGGTTCTTTTGTCAAGAAGAAGGATGGATCCATGAGGCTTTGTGTGGACTACAGGCAGCTCAACAAGTTGACGGTCCGAAACAAGTACCCTCTTCCGAGGATTGATGATCTGTTTGATCAGCTTCAGGGTGCTTGCTGTTTTTCTAAGATTGATCTGAGATCGGGTTACCATCAGTTGACCATCAGTTGAGGAGATATTCCGAAGACGGCTTTCCGTACTCAATATGGGTATTTCGAATTTCTTGTGATGTCTTTTGGGTTGACCAACGCCCCTGCAGCTTTTATGGATCTCATGAACCGAGTGTTCAAACCATTCTTGGATCGCTTCGTCATAGTCTTCATCGATGACATCCTAGTATACTCTAAGTGTGCTGAGGAGCATGAACATCACCTCAGAGTTGTGCTGCAGACTCTGAGGGACCACAATCTTTATGCCAAGTTCTCTAAGTGCGAGTTTTGGATGGATCAAGTAACCTTTCTGGGGCATATAGTGTCTAAAGACGGTATCATGGTGGATCCGAAGAAGGTAGAAGCAGTTCAGAAGTGGCCTAGACCTACAACAGTGACGGAGATCCGTAGTTTCTTGGGTCTTGCGGGTTACTACCGGAGGTTTGTCAAGGATTTCTCTCGGGTAGCAGCACCTCTCACCCAGTTAACTCAGAAGCACGCACCTTTTCTGTGGTCGGAAGCTTGTGAGTCAAGTTTTCAAAAGCTGAAGGAGGCTCTGACTACCGCTCCCGTTTTGGCCTTGCCTACCGGTTCAGGAGGCTACTCCGTGTATTGTGACGCTTCCAGATTGGGCTCGGTTGTGTTTTGGTGCAGAATGGGAGGGTGATAGCTTATGCCTTAAGGAAGTTGAAGAATCACGAGCAGAACTACCCCACTCATGATTTGGAGATGGCGGCGGTGGTGTTTGCTCTCAAGATCTAGAGACACTACCTCTACGGAGAGACGTGTGAGATCTACACCGACCACAAGAGCTTGAAGTACATCTTTCAGCAGAAAGACCTAAATCTGAGATAGAGGCGGTGGATGGAGTTGCTGAAGGACTATGATTGTACCATCTTGTATCACCCTGGGAAGGCCAATGTAGTCGCTGATGCTCTAAGCAGGAAGTCTATGGGTAGTCTGGCCCACATTGCTGTGGTGAAAAGACCGTTGGTTGAGGAGATCCATAGATTGGAGACGGAGGGCATGCACTTCGAGTTAGGGAGATCTGGAGTACTCTTAGCTCATGTGCGGGCTCAATCCTCTTTGGTGGACCAGATTAAATCCGTTCAACGTGATGATCCAAGGCTTGCAAAGCTTGTGTCAGAGGTCAGTGAAGGGAAGAACGTGGAGCTATCTCTAGACTCAGAGGGTGTTTTACGGTGTGGACAGCGGTTGTGCGTACCCGATGTGGGTAATCTGAGGAGGCTCATTCTAGAGGAAGCTCACAACTCCAAGTATTCCATTCATCCAGGCAGTACGAAGATGTATCAGGATTTGAAACAGTTGTTTTGGTGGGAAGGTTTGAAGCGGGATGTAACAGACTTTGTTTCCCGGTGCCTGGTGTGTCAGCAGGTGAAAGCGGAGCACCAAAGACCTGCAGGACTGTTGCAACCGTTGGAGATACCCACATGGAAGTGGGAGATGATCACCATGGATTTTGTGACGGGATTACCCCGCAGTTTCCGAGGCTTTGACTCCATATGGGTGATTGTGGATCGACTGACCAAGTCGGCCGACTTCATTCCGGTTAAGACGGCTTACGGAGCGCCTCGCTATGCTCAGTTGTTCTTGGAGGTGATTGTGCGACTCCATGGTGTTCCTGTCTCCATCATCTCGGACCGAGGTACCCAGTTCACCTCCTGGTTTTGGCGATCCTTTCAAAAGGCTTTAGGGACTCGTCTTAATTTCAGTACGGCTTTTCACCCTCAGACCGATGGGCAGTCAGAGAGGACTATTCAGATTTTGGAGGACATGCTCCGAGCGTGTGTGATGGATTTCGGAGATGGTTGGGATCCGTACCTTCCATTGGTCGAGTTCTCTTATAATAACAGTTATCAGGCCAGTATTGGAATGGCACCGTTTGAGGCTCTGTATGGTAGGAGCTGTCGTTCCCCCATTGGGTGGTTTGAGAGTGGTGAAGCGGCTCTGTTGGGACCCGACTTGGTTCAAGACGCCATGGAGAAGGTGAATTTGATCCGAGAAAGGCTGCAAGCGGCCCAGAGTAGGCAGAAGGCTTATGCCAACAACCGGAGACGAGACTTGGAGTTCTCGGTTGGTGATCATGTGTTTCTCCGCATTTCTCCGATGAAGGGAGTTATGAGGTTCGGGAAGAAAGACAAGTTGAGTCCCCGTTATATCGGACCTTTTGAGATCCTGGATCGGATTGGAGCCGTAGCCTATCATCTGGCACTCCCCCCTGAGTTATCTGCTATACACCCCGTCTTTCATGTGTCCATGTTAAGGAAATACCTATCTGACCCCTCTCATGTGCTTGAGCATCAAGTGTTGCCTCTGGATGAGAACTTAGCTTTTGAGGAGGAACCCGTGGCGATTGTGGACCGCCAGGTGAGGAAGCTCCGAACTAAGGAAGTTGCTACAGTGAAAGTGGTTTGGCGGAACCGCTCAGGTCCGGAAGCTACATGGGAGCCCGAGGAAGCCATGCGGGACAAGTATCCGCACCTCTTTCATGTTTCAGGTAATCTCTTTTTCCCTTCGGTGTTTGAATTCGGGGTCCGAATTCTTTAAGGGGGGAAGATTGTAATACCTGGGGTAGTCTGAGTTAGTTGAGTAAGAGATCACGGTACACCCGGGGAGATAGGACCACGTGGGCCCCACCTCCCCTCTCTTTTTCTTTCCCTTCTTCCTTCTTTCTTCCCCCATTCACGTTCTTTCTCTCTCCCTCTCAATTTCTCTCTTCTTCTTCTCCCTCACCCCTTTCTTCCTTGTCCAATCCAAACCCAAACTCCATTAATCTTCAAAGGTCAAGTTAGCATTGCTCATCTAGTATATTGAGGGTAAGTGTAGAGTATTTCTTTTTCTCCATTGATGTCTAGTTTCTCTAATTTTTGGATTTGGGGGTTTAGGGTTCTTAATTGAGGTTTTTGATTTTGTTAAGAGATTGAGGTTTGTGATGTGTTTTCTAAGGTCTCAACCATCTAGGGAAGCTCCGGGGAACTCATCCTAGCTCCGGGTGGAGTCTTGGAGCTCTTTGGAGTAATTGGTGAGTAATGGGTTAGTTGTAGTTTATGTATTTTTATTGAATCTGTGAATATCTTGCTATGATAGTTGATAGGGACTGAGATTGGTTAATATATAATTGATATTGCATGTTGGTTGTGGTTGATTTGGATGAGTTGTGGTGAAAATGTGGATTTGGGGATGATTTTCGCGAAGTTTTCTGCATAATTTCGTCTCTGACCCACGCTGTAATCGGTAACAGCGAATTGGTAATCGATTACTGTAATCGATTACCAACATACTGTAATCGATTACAGACAGCTTATTTTCGCAAAAATTTTCCTCATAACGAAATTTGAAGCTGGTAATCGATTACAAAAGCCTGTAATCGATTACATCAGTATAAAAACTCCATTTTTAAGACCTTAACCCAATATTTTCTTATTTTAAAGTTAATTACTCAAATCCATTCGTTCACCACTACTCCAAACTTTTTACCTGAATGTTTATAAGGTCATGGGATTTATGATATGATGTTGATGGTGTGATGATGAATTGATGAGCTACTTAGACTGTGATTGTGAATGATGTGTGCCACTAACAGCGCTATATAAGATAAAATATTTGAATGAATTAAGAGATGGTAAAACGACCTGAGGAGGGGCATAGCTCGCGGGGTCGTAAATGGAAACCTGAGGAGGGGCATAGCTCGCGGGGTTTCGCAGTATGGTGTCTGAGGAGGGGCATAGCTCGCGGGACATCCATACTGCCTATGAACATGAGTCGGGGCCGCGCTCCAGGTGTTCATAGATTAAAAGCTACCAAGATAAAGAGATTGTATAAGAACGTTTGAGTTATATATCTGCTGTGTTGGTGTATCTTTATGTTTGTTGATTCATGATATATCTGCATACACTGCTTGTTGTAACACCCCGACTTTTATTAAGTCCTAATTAAGTGAGATTAAGGGTAATTGACCTTGGTTAGGATTTAATTCGGTTTTGGTGGATAAGTTTCTTCTAGTCAAACCCTTATGTGTGACGTGATTTAAGTGTGTATATATGTGTTCATTCTATGCTATGTGAATTACGTGTGTAAATTATATGTCATGATAATTATGTGTATTTATGTGAGTGTTCATTGTGTGTGGGAGAATATGTTGGATGCATATATGAGTTTTAATTGGTATTTAGATGATGCATATGGTTAGGAATGATGATATAAAATATTTATATGAGTTACATGATGTTATTAGATAATATTAGTGTTATATATTATTATTTATTTTATTTTATTTTATTTTATTTTATGTGCCTATGTGTGTATTTTAATTTATATTTAAATATTAGAAAAATTATATGAGCATTATAGTATTATTTGGGGGGATTTGGAGTGTTTAGTAATTTAAGTGACGGTGGGCCCCACAATGACTCTTGACCTAGTCACTCCCTATATAAACACTAGTAACCCTCTCCAATTGAGAAAAACACTCTCCTCCTTCTTCTGAGCTGCCATAGCCATCTTTCTCTCAAGAGCTCCCTAAGCCATTGATACTCCAAACCACGAAACACCTATCAAACCTTACCCCCAGAAAATAAACTCATATTCTTAATCCTCTCATCAAGTCGGACATTTTTACCGATTCTGTTTCTCTGTTTAGAGTCTCCGGCATCATCGGACCGTTCGTGGGGCTAGAGAGAGAGGGGTTTCCAACGAGAGCAACGTCGGGAAAGGGTTTCTCTTTGCATATTTCGAAATTGTCTTCAAGAGGTAGGGGTTAGGCATTCTATTTTCATGCATATTGATGATGATTTTATGAGATTAATGTGATGGTCGTTTTTCCCATTAGAGATTTTTGTGCCTTATTATTATTATTATTATTATTATTATTATTATTCTTATTATTATTATAATCATACACATGATATATATATATATGCGCAGCGTGAGCGAGCGAGAATGCTTTACTGCTGCAGCGCTTGGAGTTTTTGTTTTAATATATATATGTATGCGTATGGCTGCGCAGCGGTTTGTGTTTTCTATATATATATATATATATATATATATATATATATATATATATATATATATATATATATATATATAAATAAATAAAAAGACAGTTTACTAGTATATGTATGTTACTATTAAATATTATTATTATATAAACTTATACCTATTAGCATGTATATTAGTTAATAATAGGTAGATAATATGTAGAAATAATAATAATAATATGATAATGATAGTAATATTAATAGGGAAGATAATAATAAAATATTAACCCTAATAATAATAATAAAAGAATAATACAGTAAAAACAACAACATGTATAATATATGATATATAATGATAATAGTAATAGTAACAATAATAGTATAGAAGACAAGATTGGTGATGAATATATAGAATAAGTAGTTGTATATCATGTTTATTTGATAAAGAGTTGTATTTATTTATTCTTCATGATGTCAGAGTAAGTAAGTGAATGTGCTATGTTTATTTCATGATGTTAAAGAGTATAAATTGACATGTTTTTACCCTTTTATGTACCCTAATGCGTTCTACGACTTGTATAAATGTTATATATGATTTATGCATGATTTCTATATGATTATATGAGCTATAAAGTACGTTTATATGTATGTTTAATTGCTATGATGTATATATAATTATTGTATGAGATATATATGTTATATTGAGTATATGTATTGCTTTTATGATGCGTTAAATTGTTTATGTGAGTATATGATTTATATTATGATGAAATGATCTGAATGAATTAACTCTGTCACTCGGTAAAAGTTAAAAGATGTTCTGAAAGATATTCTGGTGCTCTGAAAGATCTCTGTTAACTCTGAAAGATCTCTGTTAACTCTGAAAGATTTCTGATAATTAAAAGACGTTCTGAAAGATCTCTGAAACTCTGAAAGATTAAAATACCTTGTAGCCTTCAGCTTGTGATGAGTGTTGTAGGGAGGGTGGCATCCTCGGCTGCAACTCCTTCACTTGAGGAAGGTGAACTGTACCCCCTCTTCCCCGTATGTTTTAGGATGAGCTCATACCTAGGGGCCGGATTGTAGGAGTAAGGATGGGAGGGAGGTTTTGCCATGTCTGATAGATTTAAAGTAAAAGTTAATGATAAGATGCTCTAAAAGAGAGTTCTGATAAATGTTCTGTTATGTTATATTTTCCCTGATTGTGATAGAAGCACATAGTACACTACACATGGACCTTTAATTATGATATGTTATACGAATTAATAAAATGGACAAGATGCACTTAGGTAAGACGTTCCGGGGAAAGATTGATTTTCAACTTATATCCGAATTAAACTCATTCATGCTTCACTTATTTTATAATTAAACCCGGGGAGGCTTCCTCTACTGAGTCACTTCCCAGTGCTCACCCTATGTTTTTCCCACCTTTTAGAGGAGCAGACAGAGCAGGATGTCGGAGCACACGAGGAGCCCGTGCAGACTTAGTTTATGATGTAGTTCCTTAGATATCAGAGACATGTTTTATTTCCTTATCAGATGTTATGACTTTTATGCTTCCGCTACGTTTATTTATTTATTATTTTTTCTGAGTCCGGACCTTTGTTAGCCGGCAGCTATTTATTTACTCATATTTATGGTGGAATCTCATAGGTCACAGTTTTTGGCTTATGGGGTGAGACCTAGTATTTACTTCATGTTTGTTACTTGATGGGAGTTATTATATGATGAAGTATTTTACTAGATGTTTGTATCGCTTATTATTATCGTTGTATTTATGCGCAAGGCCCTTATTTTCTATACCGCAAATGATTTTCGAAAATTTACTCCCGCCTATTTTCCGCGTATTATATTTTAAATATAAAGATAAAACATGATAACAGGAGGTAACCCTTATGAAATGGCCTAAAATGACTTAAGCGTTAAGGGCTATCTAGTAGGGTGTTACACTTATAACCTGTTTATTCACTGAGCGTATGACTCACCCATTCATACAATATGTTTTCAGATCAAGGTGCAGACCAAGGGACGAGTTCATCCGTTCCTCCGAGTTCTTAGATTTGGTGAGCCTCATGTGTAGAGGCCCTATGTATTTCCTTTCTAGTGTATGCTCCTAATGTTACAGACAGGATTTCCTTGGACTAGGATAGTGGATGGATGTTGTATAAGTCTATGTAAGACTTACTATTATTGTGTTGATGTTGTTAGACTTAATTATGGATATGTATGACCAGATTATATGTATGGATATTATGTATGAATGTATGTTATTGTAGTTGTGGTTGTTCTTGTGAAGTTGGATTATTGTATGAATTACAGGTTAAGGCTGACATGGGGCTCGGTGTCCCATGTGCCGGTCACGATCCGAATTGGGTCGTGACATAGAAGAATAGTGAAATATCACTGTTTAAATACTATAGTCTTCAATTTGTACTGACTTTTAAAAATTTTGTAAAGTCTATAGCCTACAATTTCGACTTAGTCTAGAAAAATTTGGCAATTCACTATTTTAAAGGCTATAGTCTTTACTTTTTGAGTATGTTTAGAAAAATAGTGAAATCTCACTTTTTAAATTCTATAGCCTTCAATTTCTGCTAACTTTTATAAAATTATGTAATTCACTATTTTAAAAACTATATAGTCTTTACTTTTCGAGTGCTTTGAGAAAAATAGGGAAATGTCACTTTTTAAAGTCTATAGCCTTCAATTTCTACTGAATTTTAAAATTTAAGTAATTCTGTTTTTTAAAGACTATTGTCTTTACTTTTATAGTGTTTCTCGAAAAATAGTAAAATCTCACTTCTTAAAGTCTATAGCCTTCAATTTCTACTTAGTTTAAAAAATTATGCAATTCATTATTTTAAAGGTTATAGTCTTTACCAATGTAATCAAATTAAACTCGAGAGTCTAAGCTAACTCGTGAAGGCTCCGTGAACTCGACTAGTAAACTCGTACGAGTTTACGTACCTATTTAAAATATGATAAATATTATATTATAAAACATAGAATATAAAGAAAGGTAACATAAATCCATTATATAGAATTGAAAGAAAGGTACAAGCTCATTACAAATTTATAACTCATAAACACACATAGTCAATTCAAGTGCAACCAAATCAAAGCATACATTAACTTAAATTAATGCAGGTTAACATAAGTTAACATTGAACAAGAATTAGGATTTAGGGTTTAGGGTTTTAGCCTTCAATTTCTTCTTATTTTAAAAAAATTATGCAATTCACTATTTTAAAGGTCTTTACTTTTCAATTATTTTTAGAAAAATAGTAAAGTCTCACTTTTTAAAGTCTATAGCCTTCAATTTCTACTAACTTTTATAAAATTATGTAATTCACTATTTTAAAGACTATAGTCTTTACTTTTCGAGTGTTTTTAGAAAAATAAGGAAATCCCACTTTTTAAAGTCTATAGCCTTCAATTTCTACTGACTTTTAAAAATTAAGTAATTATGTATTTTAAATACTATTGTCTTTACTTTTGATAGTGTTTATCGAAAAATAGAGAAATCTCACTCTTTCAAGTTTATAGCCTTCAATTTCTACGTAGTTTAAAAAATTATGCAATTTACTATTTTAGATGCTATAGTCTTTACTTTTCTCGACTGTTTTTAGAAGAATAGTGAAATTTCAGTTTTTAAAGACTATAGCCTACAATTTCTACTACCTTTTAAAAATTATGTAATTCAATATTTTAAAGACTATAGTCTTTACTATTATAGTGTTTCTCGAAAAATAGTGAAATCTCACTTTTTAAAGTCTATACCTTCAATTTCTACATAGTTTAAAAAATCATGCAATTCACAAATTAAATACTATAGTCTTTAGTTTTCGATTGTTTTTAGAAGAATAGTGAGATATCACTTTTTAAAGACAATAGCCTTCAATTTCTACCAACTTTTAAAAATTATGCAATTAAGTATTTTAAAGCATATAGTCTTTACTTTTATATTGTTTCTCGAAAAATAGTGAAATCTCATTTTTTAAAGTCTATAGCCTACAATTTCGACTTAGTTTAAAATATTATCCAATTCACTATTTTAAAGGCTATAGTCTTTATTTTTTGAGTATTTTTAGAAAAATAGTGAAATCTCACTTTTTAAATTCTATAGCCTTCAATTTCTGCTAACTTTTATAAAATTATGTAATTCACTATTTTAAAGACTATAGTCTTTACTTTTCGAGTGCTTTGAGAAAAATAGGGAAATCTCACTTTTTAAAGTCTATAGCCTTCAATTTCTACCAACTTTTAAAAATTATGCAATTAAGTATTTTAAAGACTATAGTCTTTACTTTTATATTGTTTCTCAAAAATAGTGAAATCTCATTTTTTAAATTCTATAGCCTTCAATTTCTACTTAGTTTAAAAAATTATGCAATTCACTATTTTAAAGGCTATAGTCTTTACCAATGTAATTAAACTCGAGAGTCTAAGCAAACTCGTGAAGGCTCCGTGAACTCGACTCGTAAACTCGTACGAGTTTACGTACCTATTAAAAATATGATTAATATTATATTATAAAAATAGAATATAAAGAAAGGTAACATAAGTACATTACATAGAGTTGAAAGAAAGGTACAAGCTCATTACAAATTTATAGCTCAAAAACACACATAGTCAATTCAAGTCCAACCAAATCAAAGCATACATTAACTTAAATTAATGCAGGTTAAATAAGTTAACATGGAACTAAAATGAATCAGAATAGAACTAGAACATAATTCAAAATTTACTACTGGAAGAGAACCAAGACCTAGAAATCACAAATGTTATCAATAATCACAATTACGATATATATTGGTATTAAGTTTGAAGAAAGAACAGAGGGAGAACTAAGAATGAACATTAAATAGGCTAGAACCAATATGTGATTATGAGGAGATAAGCTTACGACAACTTGTGATTTGGCGATTGGCGAAGAGAGAAGGTGAGGCGACGAAGATGCGATATGAGGCGACGAAGATGCGATATGAGGCGACGACAACGCATTGCGATTCACGATGATTCATTAAGAGAGAATGTGAGGCAGTGGTAAGGCGCTGCTAGAGAGCCAAAGACAGATGAGGTGAGGCGGCAAGTGAACCATGAGGCAGAGGTGAGGCGATGGTGGGTCGAAGGTGAGGCGGCAGATGACATTGACAAGAAACTAGAGTGAAGGATAGAGAATAGTTTGAAGCCATGAAGAGTTTCTAAAGCCTAGATTTATTAAATAAATAGGAGTACAATGGTGATTTTTAGTGAATTATGGTCATTTTAGTATTAAAATTGATGTCGTTTTGGTAATTTTGTATAGGCATATCAAACTCGTAAACTCTCTACAAAACTCGCGAGTTTGACTGAGTTTGCACAAGTCTACCGAGTATACCCGAGTCTACTAAAAAAAGAGTTTGCATGCGAGTCAACTCGATTCTATGATCTAAAATCGTAAACTCGTAAGAGTCTACGAGTTGACTCGAGAGTTTGATAACAATGTGAACATTTGTATCATATCTTCTCAAAGACATTATTCACAATTACAGTAATCGATTACCAACCCGTGTAATCGATTACAACAGTGCTATTTGTGCGAAAATGAACTGTTTTGACCCTTTATGCACCCTAATGCGTTCTACAACTTATGTAACTGATATATATGAGTTAATTATGCATTGTATGCTATAAATATGTTGTTTAATGAATGACATGATGTTATGTGATGTCTATGTGAACTATGTGACTTGATGCTATATGATTATGCATACTATGTAAATGAGTATGTGTTATAAGTAGCCTTCGACATGTGATGGTTGTGGCTGAGGGAGGTGAGTTAAACCTCGACATGCAACTCCATTACTGAGGGAAGGTGAAAAAGTTAAAGTTCAAGATTAAAGTAAAACACATGTAGCCTTCGACATGTGGTACATGTTGCTGAGGGAGGTGTGGCAACCTCGACATGCAACTCTGTCACTGAAGGAAGGTGAGTACTGTAACACCCCGCTACTTAGGGGTGTCCGTGCGAAGGGCACTAACCCAACGAACACTCTATAAGAACCTTAGAGCTAGATAACATAACCGAAATAACTGAAATAACTATTAACTAAAATAACTGTTAACTGAAATAATTGTTCAATATCATGAAACCTTAAATGTTACTGTAACTGGAACATATAACTGAAAGGAATCCTACCTCTAGTGTCTGGAGCAAAACTAAACATAAAAGAAGACTGTGAAATATAAACTAAGCCTAAACTAAACATAGACTGCTAAGACTCCACGGAAAATGCGGAGCTCACCAAGGAAATCAACTACAACCGACCTCTACTGGATCAACGGTTCCTCTTCTGCCTCTTGATCGAACTCTGAAACAAAAATGCGGGGAGTGAGTCGCAACTCAGTGATGGGGTATCATGCATGTCATGCAACACATACTGTCATGTTATCAATCACGTATACTTGTCCTATCTACGTAGCTGCACCTCTCTGACGACGGACGCGTACCGTCGGAGATATCCGCACTCGAGCCCCCATGCTAAACTGATAAATGACGGAACACGACCCGCCCTACTGTAACTTATAACTGTGACTCGCTACCACGAGGGTGCGGCCATATGACGGAACACGAGCCGCCCTGCTGTAACTTATAACTGTGACTCGCTACCACGAGGGTGCGGCCATATGACGGAACACGAGCCGCCCTGTGATCTGGACCTCTACAACCATGCAGGTGAGGCCAGTCATACTGTATCTGGGGTGGGACTCGAGGCGCTTCGTGGCAGTATGTCACGGCTAAACTCGACCGGGAGCTACATCCGGGCTATAGCGTTGAAATACATACTACGACGGTTCGCAGTCTACGTAAACAATCATCACACAATTCTACAATCATTCTACTCATACACTGCATGTTATCATACTGATCATATATCATATGATTCTAACTTGTTTCATATCATGGCGTAGCATAGCATAAATCATTCAAGCTTATAGGAATAATCATAACGTTTATAATAATTATAATCATAGCGCATATAATAAATATAATCATAATGCATAACATCATAACGCATAACATAAATACAAATGGATCTAGAAGTCATCCACTTATTCCTGTCATGTTATCTATTAGGGAACTTATCTATCTGAGCATTACCCTCCATTAAAATATGTTATCCTCTAAGGCACGTTTCTATTACGGTATGTTATCTTACTAAAGTATATTATCTGTTTAAGACGTGTCATCTTACTAGGTCACGTTATTCTTCTAAGTTATATTATCTTACTGAGTTATGTTATCTTATCATGATATATTATCCTAATAGGTTATGGTGTTTTACTCGATTACATTAATTACTAGGTTATATTAATTACTAAGTTATATTAACTCACTAGGTGGTATTAATTAATTGATTATATTAATTTCTAAATTATATTAATTACTAGATTATATTATCTTATCATGTTCTCTTACCATGTCATGTTTTCTTATCACGTGAGGTTATCTTACTAGGTTATGTTGTATTACTATGTTATATATCTTACTATGTTATTATGTTACTATGTTATATTATCTATCTATGTTATATTATCTTACTATGCTATATTATGTGATCTATATAAGCAGGTTATCTTCCTAATCATATTATCTACCTAAGCATGTTATCTACTATCATATCAGCTACCTAAGCATATGAACATAAATATAAACATGAACATAACATGAACATAAATATAACTATAAACATAAACATAATTATAAACACATAAACATATAAACAAATCATAATCATATAAACATATACAATGCTACTATGTGGCAGCCACGGCACATCCACCCTAAACCTCCACTCACCTGGAAAGTCCTGAGACTGGAAGGCACCGCTAGCTCCGGCTCCAGCTATCGGCACCGCGTTTGCACCTGGCGTGCAAAAGACCCATCAGGACCGCACAAAAGAAAAGAAAAACTTGAACTAGGCTGCGCACTGAACCTTCGCTAGCGAGCAACACCTTCTCGATAGCGACGGCACACTCGCAGCGAGCTCTCACAGCTCGCTAGCGATCAGCACGCTGACAGGGGCAAAAACGTCTTTCACTCACCGTCGGGAACTTGCTCTAGCAGAGTATCCCAAGACGTCGAGCTCACACTATCCTACAACGAAGGATGCCCCAAAGCACTGCTTTGAAAAAGGCTGAGTGTGGATGTGAGGTGTGAGGTAACATAACCTCTCATTATATAGGGTGAGGGGGGGAAAGGTTGAACAAGCTGTGACCGATGTGGGACTTCGGTCCGGGTCGCTAGCGACTAACACATGGTCGCTAGCGACAAGCTCTTCGCTAGCGGGGCAGTGGCTGCTCGCTAGCTAGCACCTTCTGTCAGCAACGTCTTGACGTCCATTCTGAACGATGTGGGACTTGATCCCATCGCTAGCGACTTGACTGCGGTCGCTGGCGACCAACTGCTCGCTAGCGGGAGCTGACTGCTCGCTAGCGGGAGCTGACTGCTCGCTAGCGAGTCCGTTCTGACAGGAACTTACTGACGTGTTTCTGACGCGTCTTGAGAAAAGTCCTTCCTAAGGGGCACTATGATACGGGGTATCACAAGTACCCCCTCTCCCCAATATAGTTTAGGATGAGCTCATGCCTAGGGGTTGGTGATGTGGAGGAAAAGGTTCAGAGGGTGGGCAGGCCAAACGAGAAAAGCGTATAATCAAGTAAAGTAAAGTTAGAAGTTAAGTCTAAGTCTTAAAGATTACTGTGACATAGAGTAATGGTTGACTAATTTTCCCCCTATTATTGAATGGCACGTAGAGCACACACAAGAGTTATATAATGATATATATTATGTATGAATATGATATAAAATGAACAAGAGGCACTTAGGAAAGTCGTTCCGGGAAAGATGATTTTAGAACTTATAAGTGAAATTGAATGCATTCATGCTACACCTATTTTATTAATAAACCCGGAGCGGCTCCCCTACTGAGTTACTTCCCAGTATTCACCCCACGTTTTTCCCCCCATTTTAGATGATGAGGTTCAGCAGGATACCGGAGAGGATCTGGAGCCCGCGCAGTTATAGTTTATTGGAGCTTTTATCATTACTAGATACTTTTGTTTTCCGTTGCTATATTATCGATTATGTTTCTTTCTTTTGGATTTTAGTATTATGGTATTTTCCTTTTCCGAGTCCGGACACATGTTAGCCGGCGTTTATGTTTCAGTTATATATGGATATGTATTGTGGAGTCTCATGGGTCTCAGTTTTAGGCTCATGAGATGACACCTATTACTATTTACTTTCTTGATTGTATGTTTGGGGAGACTATGTTCGTTTTATTTCATATATTTTATGAGGTATTATTCAGACCATGTCACGTGTTATATAATATCGTTATATTATGCGCAATGCCCTTATGTTTATATTCTGCAAACGATTTTCGAAAAATTCTCCCACGTATTTTCGTGTACAAGTATTTTAAAAACAAGTATAAATATGATAACAGGAGGTAACCCTTATGAAATGACCCTAAATAACTATAGCACTAAGGACTATCTAGTAGGGTGTTACATACAATATGTTTATTTGATGAATAAATATATGTTGATTTTAAAAACAACGAGTTTATTGTATTTAGTGTTGTATAAATATTATTTCCTAATACAAAATGAATCCGCTAATTGACTGCCACAAATGATATCGTTACATGCCGTCGTGACTGTGGCATTTCGTTTCTCCTTTGCTTTTAAAGTTTTCATAGTTTAATGTCACCAGATGTTCTCTAGCTATTGGCCCGTCCTAAGCTTCACCTCACAGCCCCATCTGACTCCATTTCCCTTTCGTCTTCATCACAAACATAAACTTTTTTTTTATTCTTCGTCAAACTCGTACGGACGAATATTCCTCTGTTCTGAAACCTCGTTGGTTTCTAACACAGCACCTTCGGATCTGAGATGAGTTCCTTAGATTTTGTCTTCTGAATGATTTTCTTGTTCTGAAGTTTGGGGCCATTCCTCTTTGGTTTGCTTCGCGAGGTTTCGTCTCTCTGATCCCAAATCTGATACCATGAGGAAGAAGTTAGACACCCGTTTTCCTGCTGTAAGTGTTTGTAATTTCTCTTTTAAAACTTTTCTTCTACTTCGTGTTCAAATTTCATTCTGTCTACGCATCAAAAGAAAATTTCATTCTGTCTTTTGGTTAGCTTTTGTTTTTTGGGTTTTTTTGCTCTCCCGGAAAAAAAACGGAAAGTAAAAGGAGATTTTGTGGCTTTAATCGAACCTTCCTTATCTTGGGTCATGGTAAATTAATTGTTTTTGGGCTGTGGATTTAATTTTCTAGAGTGAAATGTCTAACTTTAATTTAGAATTTCTTAGTTTGCACTCGATTATTGAAGTGGATGAGTTTAGACTGACGAGGGTATTCTGGGTTTTACTTGTTTATTGAGTTTTTTTTTTTTTTTTTAATGTTTTTGGGTTCTATGAGTAGACTTACTATCGAAGTTAGTGATGGATGCATCAGTTGAGACTGATATGGAGCTTTACGATGGGTTTGTATCATGGTTTTGGATAATTGTGAATTGTCCTACATTTTCTTGTTTGAATAGCACTGAACCAACATTTATGTTCCTCCCTTTGAACTGTTCTTATGACCTGGAAATGTGCAGTTGGCAATTTAATATTTTGGGAATTTGAGAATCCTTCTATGATGGACCGTGAAATGTTTACAAGATTTGATTTTGGCAGTAAATTTTTAAGTTTATGAGATTCTTTGTACATACTCCTTAGTATCCCAATGATGTGAAGTGAAGCTGAAGCTTGAAAACTATATTCTATTTCTTAAGAATTGAATGGGACTAACCCAACCCCCAAAGCTAGCTCATGGGAGAAGGGTTGCTCAAGCTCTCAGCCATATCCTTAATCAATGTGGGGCTCTTACACTATTTACTTAACAGTAATTGTGATATTAATGATACTGTGTGAACTGTCCATGTTAGTGCGTTTTTATTAATCAACAACAACATCAACAAGAAGCCTTATCCCACTAGGTGGTGTCAGTTACATGGATCAAACAATGCCATTGTACCCTGTTGTGAATCATTTGTGGACTTAGCACATTAACCCTTAAATCCTCCTTGATAACCCCCTTTTATTGCCTTCTTGGGTCTCCCTCTATCCCTAATCATTGTAATAACTCCACCTCTAATCATGTGTTAGTGCGTTTTTATAGATTCTAAAAAATACCAACTAATTTTTCAGTTGAACCATACTATTCTCTTCCCCGATAGAAGTGCTATACTGTAATTTATACTCAGAGAATGCTTTATATGATGGAAATGTTAACTTGCAGGCACGGATAAAGAAGATAATGCAAGCCGATGAGGATGTCGGAAAGATAGCACTAGCAGTTCCTGTTTTAGTATGTGAGTTAATTTTAAAAGCTTCCTTGTTGAATCTTGGCCATAGCTGGATGTTTTTTCATATATTGTTGACATCACTCTTGAATTGTTTACAGCTAAAGCTCTAGAGTTATTTTTGCAAGATCTTTGTGACCGGACTTACGAAATAACTCTTCAGAGAGGAGCGAAGACCATGAATTCATTGCATTTGTAAGTCAAGAAATTTTATGATTTGTATTGATTTCTTCAATGAGCCCTTAAGGCTTCAAGCATGTCCCTTTATTGCAATGTTGTTAATTGCGTATGGCGGCAAGCTAAAAGTAGGCCATGAAAATATGGCGGACGCCCATGGCGGATTATGGCGGAAGTCATGGCGGATCAAAAAATATAGTATAAAATCCATCAAATATTAAAATAAAGCATAAAATTTATCAAATATATTACTTAAGTCAACAATAGAAGCATTAAAAGGATAAATGTCTAGTAAGTAGTAATTAGCAAATGCAAGAAAATATCAAATTCTAAAGAAAATAAGAAAGTAAGCATAATGTGAGTTATATAACTAAGAATAAGAGAGGGAGAACAGAGGCTCTGTTTTCGGAGAGCAGAACTGGAGTTACCGAGTTCAGGCCGGTTTCAGCCTTGCTCCTGTTTTGGGAGAGCAGAACCGGAGAGGAGGAAAAGAGAGGGAGAGGGGGAGAGAGAGGAGAAGACGTGGGGAAGAAGAGAGAAAGAGAGGGAGAGGCAGAACATTTTATTTTTAAAATACATGTCATGAGTCGATATTTAATTACAAGTGCTTGTGATTTGGATTAGTGACAATAGAACATCATCATTTAACACAGTCCAATTGACGAATTCCATTTAGAGCATCATCATTTAAAAAAGTCCAATTAGTGAACAGGATGAAAAGTGCTCGTGTTAAAAATGAGGAACCAAAAGACAGGTATAGCTTTAATATTGCAGAGTAAGAGCTTGCACATTACAACTCGCGCAGGGTTTTCAGAGCGGAATACTCACTACAACGTTAGGCACATTTTACTAAACTAAAAGAAACAACTTCTCAGCGTATAATTATTGGTATTTACCACTAACCCAAACCCAAACCCAAACCCATTACAAGTCCTTGGGACTTACAATGACACTGGAACTCTTGATAAACTCACATATGAACAAATAAGATTAATGATAAACAGAAGCTCAAAAAAATAACTTAAATTATAACATAGGCCCACTATTGTTTATTTTTATTATTTTCTTCATTTTTTTTCTTATAATTATTCTCCTGCATCACCTTACCTGTTTAAAATATGACTTGCAGAAAACATTGTGTACAAAGCTATAATGTCTTCGACTTTCTGAGAGATATCGTTAATAGGGTTCCTGACTATAGTCATGGACATGGCCACGGGAATTCTGAGGCTGGCACTGATGATCGTGCCCTTCCAAAGAGAAGGTTTGTAGTCCAATAGTGTTTATTTTTTCCCTTGTGATTTATTTATGCATGTAAGCGCTATTAATGTAGTTAAATTGCTACACTCTAACAGGAAAGCTGCTAGTGATAATTGTAATGACAGTGATGAAGAGGCAAAGAGGACTAAGATGGTAATTGCACTTTTATGAAAATCCTTAAATATTGATGAATGATTACATATTTACATGCACATACACACACTGACAATGGTGCAAGGATTGGCACAAATCATGCCAAAAAGAAAAAAAAAAATTAGGTGCTAGTAAGCCATCCTATAGTTCCTTGGAGAAATATTTCAGTTAATGTGACTGTTGGGTTTTATTTAGCTGTAATATTTGCTCTTGTACACTACATTTTCAAAAACTTATACAAGTATGTGATAAATTGTTGTGTAGAGTTTTATGTTTTTAAGCTCTTATTTACATCAAACTAGTGCAAATCGATGAAATAGAATATTTTATGCAGTTTGCTTTTAGCATGACATGAAATTTTGAATGATATAAACTTTCAATTTGGCGGTGGATCTTAACAGAAATGCCTCTGGTAGCAATTAATGTGTGCCAAATTGATTTTGCTTTTAAAAACTCACATTTATCCAAGTATCATTTTGGACGTTATCATAACATCTTATGATTCACATTATATATGATTTTCAAATAACTTAAAGTACCAACCATTTGATTTTGCTTCTGTAAACTTTCTGATTTTTGTTATGACATTTTCACTTTAGACAAAAATTATCCAAGGGTTGAGCTGTTCACAATTATTTTCTACATTCATTCATATAGTGGTATGAGTTATTATTTCCCACCCTTATAAGCTATACTGCTTACAATATGCTAGATTCAGAATACAAAATGTATTGATGTTTCTTGGCCAACTTTTGTTTTTCTCAAGCTTAATTTGGTAAAGATTCCTGGGCTTTGTCTTCTCCAACAGTTTTCAAGATCATTGGGTAAACATTTAATCACTTGATGATGTCTCTTATTATCGAGGTTTATTTTTCAGGAATTACTTAATATCACATACAATACTTTCCCCTGATAAAATTGCATAAAAATATAGTTTCTAAATGAGATTGTATACATTAGATTTTTAACACAAGTTTTTACCCTCAGAAGTTACAATACTTAAACATTTTTCATGTTTGAGTAACTATGTCGTATGTTACCATGTCTTGCACCCAAGGTTGCGCAGAAAAGAAGTTTTTGGTGAATTCAATAACTTCAGAGTTTTGAATTGTTGCTTATCATTTATGGATCTAATGACAATGTCCTTGAGGACGGAAAATGTTTCGTGCATATAATATGGTTTAGCTTTGTACTTTTGTTCTTGTCAATAACATTTGTTCTGCTGCAGCGTGAGTTGGGCCATACTGGCAGTAGCGGTAGAGGAAGAGGTCGAGGTAGAGGAAGAGGTCGTGGTAGAGGGGCTCGAACTGCTGAAAGAGAGACCTATCGTCAACCGGTTGAATCCGAGCCTTGTTCCTCGGTTCAGCACACTACTAGCAAAGATATTCCTAGTACAAATGTGGCACCAGATATTTCTCTAGAATCTAAGGAGGTATCAAAAGAGAACACTGCAGTTCCTGAGGAAAATACTGAGTCTCTACGCAACATAGATCTGAATGCCAACGTAAATGAAGGAGAGGACAAAAATGCTGGCGCTGCAGCTCAGGCCTCTGTGCCTGAACCTGAACCTGAACCTGCAATAGAGACGAAGCACGAGGAAATCCCTGGCTGGTCCCTTTCCGATGCGGACAAGATGGCCATTGACACTATGCAGCTCGCAAACCTTGGTGGTCAAATAGAAGAGGATGAGGATTATGATGAGGAAGGGTAAATGATATAGCCTTTTTGGAATTTGATCAGTGGAAAGCTCGTGATAACAAGAATAAGTACATACTAGTGCTATGATGATTATTCACTAGTAGTAGTTAGGACATATGTTCCATGCTAATACCTTATGTCCCCTTTATTTATCTATATGGTAGTAATTAGGACATATGTAGCTTTCTGTTAACCAATAATGTTAGCTTAGTCCACTTTATAGGCTCTAAATGGATGTTAGCTTGGTCTCTAGTTGATTTCCTTATGCCTTGTTATTTATGATACTAATTGCTTTCTCAAAGGGTTTTCTGCATTGTCTCATTGATGGAGAATATTTCCTTGGTTATCGTGCCCTGAGTGTACTTGGATTGACTTTTAACAAAACAAAAAAAAAAAAAAAGTACTCCCTCCGTTTTTTTTTAATTGTCCAATTTAGAGTTGCGTGTGTTTTTTTTAATTGTCCATTTTAAATTTTAAGACAACATTTATTATTTTTTTCTACTCTTACCCTTATTTAATACTCACTATCTCTATTAATTGAAGAGAGATATAACAAATAAATAGAGGGTAATTTAGTAAAACATATATACATTTTGTTAACTTTAATACTTTACCAATCATTATCTAAATTCCCGCGCGCATTTAAAACTGGGCAAATGGAGGGAGTAATTTTTATTACTTTTTACTAGTGCTTTCTAGTTTAGAGGAATCAATAGTATTCATTCTCGACCGATCCAAGATTGAAAACACATTCCATCCCAGGTTACAATCACGGGAATAGCGACTGAGGCAAAATTTTTTAAATGGCCTTACTATTGTGCCGGTTGTTGGGTACTAGAGTTATATAAACAGAATATCATACAACTAAAGAAGGTCTGAGAAAATTAGAATTAACACACAATAATTTATGTGGGATCGAAAAAGTTTTCATTACATAGAAGATGAGAAGTTATACATCTCTAATACAATGAAAATATGACTTTTATATTAGGAGAATATAGCTCTATAAATAGAAGAAACACTCGCAACACACTAATTGTATTTTTCTTTCTAAGAACTAGGATTACTCACTCAAGTTTTGGATGCAAAACTCAAGAAGATTTGCTCTCATTTCATAGGCATTCCAAAGCCATCATCCAATCACCATTGAGAAATTTTTTTATTCTCCATTTTTCGACAAAACTTTTATCATGTGTTCAATCCACTATTGTTAATTTTTCTAGATGAATGAGAAACCAATAAATGTAACTTTAATATTCATAATCTCCCATTTAAAGTTATCTTTGAGAAACTTTCAAAAACTTTTCTCATCTCATCATTTCTACGCTGCCTACGTTTGTGATATGGCATAGGATGATGTACACCATTTAAACTTGTCAATGTTTATCGGCTTGGTCATGACATTTGTTAGGTTATCTTTAGTGTGAATCTTCTGCATATCCACATTCCCATTTTCTACGACCTCTTGAAGAAAATAATGTTGAATTTCTATATGTTTCTTCCTTGAACGAAGGTTGGATTCCTCGTAATGTGCAAGAAATTCTGACTTTCATAATACACAGTAATTCACAATTGTTTATGCTCGAGTTTCTCCATTAAAATCCACATTGCTTCCTTGCAAGCTTGTGTAACTGTCATATATTCAATTTCTGTAGTAGACAAAGTTACAACATATTGCAATTTGAATAACTAACTTACAACTCCACCTGAAAGTACAAATACATATCAAGATCACCGGTAAAAACTGAATCAACATACCCTCTGATAATGAACTCTAATCCTCCAAAACTTAATGCAACATTTAAGGTTCCTTTGATGTATATCAAGATCCTCTTAACATCATTCCGGTATTCTTTTCCTGAATCCGCCATAGACCAACTTACCAACCTTCCTGAATCCGCCATAGACCAACTTACCAACCCAATTGCTTGAACAATATCTGACCGTGTATAAATCATGACGTACATAAAGCCTCTCATTGTTGATGCATTCAGTTCTCCAGACATTTCCATCCTCTCTGTTTCATTAATAGGACACATTCTTAAGGATAATTTGTAATTGATAGGGATTATGGTCGAACCTCCCCACTCCATGATGGGATCAAGGACAGGGACATGGGGATTCAAGATCACAAGCCCTGCCCCCTAAGGGCCATCCTAATAATAATGAGTCTCATTTGATATTTAGGTAAAACTCACTTTACCTCTTCTAAGATATGATAAAATTTACTCAGTTTCTTCTTTATATATAAAATTTACCTAAAATATCTCTAAGCTTATAAAATTATTACACTAATCCCTCTCTTGCAGGTAAATAGTATATTTAGATATTAGTATCAACTAAGCTAATAAAGAAAAGTCAACCTGAATTTTTACTATTTTACATCTGCAAAAGTTACATTAAACCTCAGAGTAACTCAACCAAGAAGATTTAGCTTCATTTCTTCAGTAAAATATCGCAACAAAAGATAAGTAAACATACTCTTTCCAGGTTAAGACATTGTGAGTATCAAAGTACATTTTATTCTGACAATATCAGGAAATAAGGACAAACTTCTTTCAGAAGTTAAAGTTGATGACATTGTACTAAAAAAAAAAGTTGATAACGTTCAAAGGAAGAGGTCCACATCCAGAGAAGGGGAAGGAAAACCTAAGGCTTCATCGCAGCAATAGACCCAAAGTGCTTAAAAAACCAACAAAAAAGATGTGCCATGGCCTTAAGCCAGCACTAGGGCTATGTTTAAAAACAGGGAGGAAAAAAATCTAAGTTAAAAAACTCAGGTTGCATCCTCCTAGCTGACAGCAATGAGCCATGAATATAAAGGAAAAGCTTCCCCATTCATCTCGGAAAACAGGTAAAAGATATGTTTCTTCATCACTGACTTGAATTACAGTACCAACTTTATCTATACATACTATTATGCTTGTTCATCTTTTCATTCACTGGTTCCTTCTGACAAATAATATGGGTGACTTTGGATGATGATGCTGAAGATGATTTTTCTCATTTTGTGATCCTGGGTATGACCTTATCTGTATTTAAATTAAGAGTTAGTACTTCAAACATGCAATGAAATGAATCAATACAAATATATCTTTTTTCATGAATTTAATTTTCAAACATTGTTAGTATAAAAAATTTACACAAACATATGATCATGTATTGCCAGACAGGTAAATCTTTTTACTAAACCAACTATTACCCTAGATCTTACAAAATATGTGTATATATATATGTAACTGAATGGCAGTATAAAACTATTTCTATGTCTCAGTTTAAGCATTTGGGGGAGATAATTTTATGACATGGCATCAAAACCACCATGACTAAAGGATCAGGAGTTTGATCCTTGTTCTAAGAAGCACGGACACTTTATCAATGATGCGTGCACCGCATGTCCGGCGTGTGTTACGCCATGTCCAGCACATATCCGAACTTAATTCAGACACATACAAACGTGTGTCGGTAAGTATTATATATGAAAGCATTATTATTTTGTTGATAATGACAACAATGGTGTGCCACAAAAGAGGAGGACATCATTTATATCATTCGCCTTAGGAGCATTATAGAGAGAACTTTTGGAGTTTGTAAAGCAAAGTGAAGAATTCTACAAAAGGAGCAATTTCAAGCTCAATTTATAAGGGCTTGTTTTGCTCTACACAATGGACTCAAATAATGTGAGTGTACTTCAACAATTTGAGAATATTTGAGTTAGAAGGTACAGAAAGAAATACTGAAGATGATAATGAGCATGGAACTCAAGTTGAATGGGAAGAACCAACACAAGAGAATATAAGTGTAATGGAAGAACTGAAGAATAATGTAAAGGACCACATATCAGAGCAATTACATCATTATTGTTTCCATTATCATTAAACTTTTACTCTTGCCCTTTTATGAATTTGGTTTAAAGAAAGTCCTTTTGTCTTTTTTATCCAAACATATTTATAAATACTAAAAGTACTTATCTGATATCTATCCAGATATAAAATACATCTGTCTAAAATAAAAAGGTCGATTAAAAAAAGTTTAAGTAAAAACGTATATTTTCTTTTAAATTCAATGTAAGGAGCACACCCTTATTCAAAAGTTACTTTCACATAAGCACCTAAATATGTTATTTACCCAAACAGGCCCTAAGCCCTTGTTATAATATGTCTTCTATCAACTCGAATAGCAAGAACAAAAAATACTGATTCACAGAACGAACCTCATATTTTTTGAGTAATGATGCCAACAATGTTGCAACAACTTGGATAACAAATTTCTGTCCAACGCATGCCCGTGTACCAGATCCAAAAGGAAGAAATGCTGCATTTTTATTTGGATCATTAAGTTCAAGCAAATTGAAACCAGAGTTTGTAATTTCTTCAGCAGAACCTGTAAGAGTTATCAATATCAAAAGATTAGTAGATAGTGATGATACATGAGAAACAATTTTTTCTTTCAGTAATTTTATCCCCTACTACCTACATAAAGTACACTCCAAAAAAGTTCAGAAGATGAAGGATGAATACCAAGCTTGCCACACAACGACTCAACTCACCCAAATTACACAAATCTACCTTTTTTATTTTTCTTTTTTCCAACACCAACTAACAGCACAAAACATGTCAATGAAGCACGAAGTCCCATACCTGATCCCTTTGCAGCATTTGACAGAAAGCGGTATGGATTAAAATCACTAGCATCACTCCCCCAACTGGAGTAATCCTTCTGTACCAATTGAACAGGAACAACCAGCACTGCTCCAGCAGGTATCATTACACCAGTTTTAAAGCTCAAGTCTGATATAAGAATGAACATTCATGAGCAACTCAAATGTGAGAGATTAAAAATACAACTAATTTAACAGATAAATAGATTTTAAGATGTTAAAAATTCATATCTTAAATAATTATTCCAAATATGTGTTAAGTTACAGCAAGTTTAACTTGATTTAACCCCCTATTGTGAAATGGCCCAAAGTAGCAAGTAGGGACATATTCTGCATAACAAATACCATATTTGTGAAATTTTTTTATCAACATAACTCCAGCTAGTCCCCTGAACCATGCCCCCCATTCACAACAACGAGACTCACAATCCCTCTGGCTTCCCGACTGAGCATGGAGTTTTCCTCCCACTGGGTGGCAATAGCTATAATAGATTGGGAACAAAATGACATAACTATCTCACTCATGGCTTCCTCTAAAGATTTCTACAAGAACTCTGGTTTAACTCATCATTCAGCCTTTGAAGAAATGGGCTAACATGTCCTGCCCTGAACCATTCCCATATTGAACAGAGAAACACAAGTTGCAGTCTCTCATATGTAAGCTCTTCTATCCTTTGATCAGGTCCACAAAAAAAAATCATAACATAGAATTTCTAGGCAGATCCAGAAAATTTTAGTAGTGGGGGCAAAGATATTACATCTCTAATACTTATAAGTATAATATAATGTTTTTTAAAATTTTTATAGTGTGGAGGCAAGTAAAATAATACAATGGGGGCAATATATATACACGTCTATATATTTCTAAACAAACATTGAAAATTTAGTGGGGGCATAAGCCCATGCCCCCACAACTACATAAATAGATCCGCCCAGGCACCAGCCAATGCACAACCATCAATATATTTTCCTTGTTTCGGCAAGGCTTGCTAATCTTGCTGGACAGATTGGTATTTATTTTCATTTTGTTTTAAATTTTAATTAAAAAAATTTCACCCAGTTTTTCAATTTGTCTCCTATTTTCAGAATTGTGATGAAAATAGTGAAAAAATCTGAAAACAAGAAAATCTTGTTTCATGTTTATATTTCCTTTTTTCACTATTTCTTCAAGAAAATTATAAATATAGGAAAACAGTTGAAAACAAGAAGTAATTAAATCAATATTTATAACCAAATCTTCGATCTATTAGAATGCAGAGCCCATTAGTAAACAAAAAATTTGCAAGGTTACAAATCAGTTAGTAACTTCTACTAGAGATTCAAGGAAACTGACTTGAATAAATTACTAAATATCACACACAGTATAGTATGGTATACTTGCTTCAGAGAAGAGTATATAGTGTACACTCTCACCATGTTTCAGAGAACATCTCTGTAGCATGGGACTAGTGGGCAGAAGGCGTGCAGATTCATAAACTGTAGCCAATAACAAAGGCATCCTATAAACATCCTCCTGCTCATATTTTGATGGGTTTCTCTCTACCATGCTAATCTCTGAATAAACCTACAAAACCAAACACAACATTGAAAAATAAAAAATTATAGTATGGTCAGCAGACCTTGGTACATATAATGAAACCGTATTCTAATAGCAATAAGATTTTCCTTCAACCAGATAGCAGAATAACTACTAAATTTGTTGACAACTATCATGTCAAGAAATATCATCCCAAAAGAAAAGGTGCAAAATGTAACTTAAATATCTGCCACAGCAAAATATACATAAATATAGCACAGAGATCCACCAATAGATGCCAAACAATAGGAAAATATGCAAATACACATTTCCAAACCAAGTATGTTCATCCAAAAAGGTCAGAAATTTTCAATATTTATGCAAATTCACCTTAAATGGTGCGTACTCGCAGATTGACAATTTGTTAGGAATGAAATACCTAACAATATCAAGGTTTACAGAAGGAGAAAATTTAGGCAACAATTGGGATTGAGTTTGGAAAATGAGATAGATAGAGGATCCACTATATAATTCTGTTAGCCAATTAGATTATTAGCTGAGCAAGTTAGGAGTTGGTTAGGATTTTAAATAATTGTTAGGGATTTGTTATTCTGTTAGGATATTATTCAGCTTTCTGTTATTAGGAGTATTTAAAGAATAAGCTCAGCATTAAGGAGGTTTAGGATTTATTTTCTCAGAAATATCTTAGGAGAGCTTGGGCTGCTATAGTGCTCTACCTGGTGTATTCTGTGTTCTCTTCATTAATAATAATTCTTCCTAGACTTCTACTATTATCTATCTCTGCCTAGCCCTGTTCTATTACAATTCAATGTAGATCTGGGGAATTGTTTGAGAAGGTTCAGCATTTAAATTAGCCTTTTGGTTTTCAGCAGTGGATAATACAGCAAGACAAAATGAGCGATAATGAATTCCAATCACGAATAGATTTCCAAATATGAACTTGAACCATTCAATGAAGACTGAATCAACAGATTTCTACCTTATCCTGTATTTCCATATGCATGACAAGCCTAGTCAATACATTGGCAATCAAAGCAGCAGTAGTGTGACATCCATGAAACATCACACGCATGATGTTCCCACAAGTCTCTTCTTTAGCATTTTGATGATCATTTAGATCACGAAAGAAATAGTAATCTTCAAACTCATCAGAACAGCATTGTGACCCATGCGCTGACTTCATTTCTATGTTACAACTTTCTCTCTGAACATTTTGATTAATTTGGCCAAACAGCTTGCAGCTTTTTCTGCAATGTTGAAGGATGTCACGAGTTAAGCATTTTAGCTTGGTACATAAGCATTGATACCTCCAAAATCCTTGTCTCCAGAAAGGAGTAACATTATAGGAAGCCCAAAAGCAAGCATCTTTAGCAATCATCATAAGGAGTTCCTCATAAATTGCTGCTTTTGGACAGGCCAAGAAGCCATCTCCAAAGAATGTGGTTCCCATTATGGTGAAAGCTATATGCTGAGAAACCAACTCACAATCAATACTTCCCTTAGCTCTTATGTTTTCTATTTTATCCACAATAAAGTCTGCAACTTTTATAGGAATCAGATCAGCAGTCTTGAGCAATCTATCATTCAACTCTGTCGCCAGCAATTCCCTTCTCTTTTGTACCTGAAGACATTCAGATTAAAATCCAAGCTGCTAAAGTCAGAATGAGGACAAGATCCATGAAGAAAAGAAGATTTGAAATTTAAGAAGACACCATTTGCAATACATAATGATAATGCACAATCAACACATAGTTTGATTAGCCAATCAAGAGATCTTGAAACGGGCCCAAATATTTTCAAAATTGTGGAATAAATCACATAGTGCATCGCATAACCCCAATCAGAAACTAAAGTTCACAATTGGCCTGTTCTCATCAGAAAAAAAGGAAACAATTCCTGGGAGTATCTGTTAGTGTTAATACGAAATAGCTGAAAAACAATATGTTCATAAACATAAAAAAAATCTTTAAGATTTCACATTTTTAACATTCCAGCCCACTTCAACTGTTAATTAGCCAAATTCCATAGTTAAAGGTCCTACTGAGTACTGATTTATAATTCCTTGTATACTGAACTTTGGTAGAGAAATCAGGATCTTATTGGTTTGAGAAAACAGCCTTTTCTGTTTTTGATTTGTTTCATTTTTTATAATCATGTGAAGGAAATAGTGAAAACTATAAAACAGATTAGGATAGCTTGAACAGATTGAATACTATAATTGTTTCCAATTGCATTGCTTGAAGCATTGTCATAGTCAACAAAACAAATAGAATATAAAAAAATTAGGATTAATCTATCACAACATAAGCACAATAAACTGCAAGATAGGGACATGAAAAGATGAAAGAAAAGAAATAATTAGAGAATCAGGAACCTTTTCATAGGAAGGGGCAAAGAGGCTTGATTGCCCAAAGGCTAGGTTAAATGCTCTTCCAGTGAAAGGCAACTTATCCTCAGCTTTGATAAGCATCTCTTGAATCAACACTGGATCCTTAACAGACACCAGAAGTTGTGTAGGACCTAACCACAATTTAACAATTGGTCCATACTTCTCATGGGATCCTGATAAGACATCTGCAAATCAAAAAGCATAGTATACAGTTAACTAAAAAATTGACATCTGACAATTACATTACTCCTTAATCAATGGCAGAAAAAATTACATTTGGTAAAAGATATCGTAGGGTTTGGAGTAGAGTGCCACATCCAATCATTTTAGTTGAGTGAAATATTCTTCATACTATCATGAAAAAAAGGTGGTACCTAACAAGTCTAGCCAATTTCCAAACAATTTATTGTGCTTTTCTATACACAAGCTACTGGTAGAAGTGTTATAAACAGGTTTTTGGCTCAGAGTATAGCACTGGGGAATTGTGCTAATAAATAGAACAAGCAGTTTCCAATCAAAGGTGTTAATCTCAAGGTCTTGCACTATTTAAATATCGCACAACCTTAACAACAAACTACTGGTGCATTCAGACATTTTCCTTCCATAGACATTAACAGTAATCACAAAAGGACAACATGGATACTAACCTAAGATTAAATTTGCTTTTTAAGGGACACCCTATCAGGATATATTTGTTAAAGAACAATCATATCACATATTCTATTAACTATAACCAGATCCCACATAATCCCCACTTTCTGTTTGCCATCATAGCAGTTAGTTATACAAGAGTGTGCCCCTCATTCACTCTCGTCTTTCTGTTAGATACCCAATTATGATGCATAGTGAGGAAAATATGAGTGATGGGCAGAAAGGGAATTGATTGTAACTACCTAATGCCACTTGCTGCGCTGCCATGAAAAATGAGTGAGAGAGGATTTCCTGAGGTTGGGAGTGAGCACTATATATAACGAGTGTGAGGTAGGCAATTATTTGGATAGGTGTTTAGGAGTGATTGAACTACTATAGTGCTTGAAGCTTTTCTCTCAGTTGTTGCACGATCTTTATTGTTCTTCCTTGTTAGAATATGTAGTTATTATTATTAGTTTCTTAATAATTATGTACAGTGACTGTTAAGTGTATATATATACACATCCTATGTGTTGAACACATAAGGAAATTACCTATGTCTCTCTAACTTCTCTCTTACTCTCTCATTTAACATGGTATCCAGAGCCTAGAGAGAGAAGTTAACCTCTGTACATTTTTATCCGGCCAACCGTGTTTCTTTCCGGTTGCCGGAACTCCTCTACCATGCTCCTCCAAACTCCTGCAGCCCCATCTACCTCCTTCTTTCCGGCAATTTTTTGGAGTTTTCAGGTGGTTTCAGCACTGTTTTGCCGATAGCCGCCGCTTCAGCTGCCGTCTCTAACCACCAATCACACCATAGGACTTGCCTTGGAGTGTGCAACCCATCCCTGAAGCCACGTCTCCGGCCGCCGACCCTCCGTTCTGCCAACTTCCCAAGCGCTGCCACTTTCCGGCATGTGACAGCACGTCCGGCAACCGTTTCCGGCAAGTTTTTCACCGTCGTGCTCGCCTTGCTGTCCTCTTTCCGAATCTGGTCTTGTTGTGCTCATCTGACAAATTTTCATCGCCTGCCTTTTCTGGAATTCCAATTCTGCCCCTCATTCTGTTTTTTTTCTTTTTTGTCATGGCTGCTGGTGGTGGTTCTGATCCCAAGCCTGAGACGTCAACTTTCTCGAGTTATATTAGTGCACCCCTTACTACTGACAAACTCGATGGAAGCAACTATGATTCTTGGTCATCCGACATCAAGTTGTTGCTTACCGGGCAAGGCTATGAAGAGCATCTTACCAAAAAGGTCGACAACATTGCTAAGGCCGAACAACCTAGGTGGAAGAAGGTTGATGCCCAAATTTGCAGCATCATTAAGACTATCATCCATCCTTCCGTTCAGCCAATTTTTTGTGCACATATCACCTGTGAAGCCGTATGGGCGCAAGCCACATCTCTTTACACTAATGACATTTAACGACTTTACAGGGTTTGCCAAAACTTCATGAGTGTTGTTAGTCCTTGTCAGTTAGATGGTCCTATGTCAGCTTACTTAGGGAAGATTCATGTTGCACTTCATGATTTTAATGAATTATTGCCTCCTTCTACTTACCCAGCTAAAGAATTGGAGCAACGGAGCACATACTTTATGCATATGGCTTTGTATGGTTTACCATCCGAGTACTCAGCCACCCATGATCTGATTTTGGGGTCTCCTACTGTCCCTATATTGTCTACAATTTGGTCTTCTTTGCTTCGGGTCCCTGCCAGACATTCAACTGAGTCTGCCACTGTTTCCCCTGCCCTCAATACGTCTACCATGGTCTCACAAAGTGTTAGTCAGAGTCGTCCCCGGAATGGTAATCGCTCTCGCACAAAGTGTGATCACTGTCACCGTTTGGGTCATACTATAGACAGGTGTTATGCTTTGCATGGTCGTCCTCCACGATCAACCAGTGTTGCTCAGACTGAGGTTGCTTCAGTTATTCCACCTCCTACTGCACAACCTATATCATTTCCCATTGAGTATACCGATTTTCTGGAATGGTGTAAGCTTCGACAGTCCTCCAATTCCTCATCATCTGTTGTGCATAATATTGGTAACTCTCTTGCTTGTGTTTCTCAAGCCTCGGATTCAGGTCTTTGGGTCATTGATTCGGCGACCACAGACCACATCTCTGGTAATAAGTCTCTTTATACCAATCGCTCAACCTCTGGTTATTTGCCTACTATTACCTTGGCTAATGGGTCTCATACAAAGTCTCAAGGGGTCGGCACTGCTCATCCATTGCCTTCAGTCACCATTGACACTGTCCTTTACGTCCCTAATTCACCATTTAATCTTTTATATCTTTGACGTTTGACTCATTCTATTAAGTGTATTGTTTCTTTCACTGAAGATTCTGTGTTTTTGCTGGACCGGAGCTTGAGACGGATGATTGGCATTGGACTCACATCCAATGGTCTTTACCTCATATCTCCATCACATGCTTGCACTCTCTCCACCAACCCTCTCACCATTCATGCTCAATTGGGACATCTTAGGCTTTCCAATCTCAAGATGATGGTTCCAAGTCTGTCCAACTTGTCTAGTTAGCCTTGTAAGTCATGCCAACTTGGGAAACATACTCGTGTTTTTTTTTTTCCAGTGTTGCTCGTCGTTTGTTGTCACCTTTTCTTTTGGTTTATTCAGATATTTGGGGTCCTAGTCGTACTTTGTCATCTTTAGGGTTCATGTATTTTGTTACTTTTGTTGACGACTACTCTCGTTGTACTTGATTATTCTTAATGAAAAATCATTCGAAGTGTTTTACATATTTACTAAACTCTATACTGAAATTAAGACTCAATTTGGTGTTCCCATTCGTATCTTGCGTACTGACAATGCCAAAGAATATTTGTCTCATCAATTTCAAAATTTTCTGGCATCCCATGGTGTTCTCCATCAAACATCATGTGCTCATACTCCCCAACAAAATGGGATTGTTGAACATAAAAACCGACATTTGATTGAAACCACTCGAACACTTCTTTTGCATTCCCATGTTCCTTCACATTTTTGGGGACATGTTCTTCTCTCTGCATGCTATTTAATTAATCACACACCTTCTATTTTGAACCATAAATCACCACACTATATTGTTTCCCAATATTCACTCTCTCCCTCATGTTTTTGGGTCTACTTGTTTTGTCCACAACCTTTCCCCAAGTCTTGACAAACTTTCAGCTCGATCTCTTAAATGTGTTTTTCTTGGGTATACTAGGTCGCAAAAAGGTTACCATTGCTTTTCTCCAACTTACCCTTTTTTGCAACACCTATGGCTCCGGCACCTCCACCTCCTTTACCTCACCCAACCTCACCTTTCACACACGTTTATCATCGTCGGCCTTGTGATTCATCCATAGTTACACCTGAATCCCAACCATCGCCCATTATTGATACTTCTATAGATCATCCTCCATCACCTGTGGACTCACCTCTGTCGCCAGTTCCTTTACAGGATGATAATCAACAGTGACCAAAGGTACCTGAAGCTCTTATTCATTAGGAGCAGTTGAAGACATTACTAGCCTTGACCTTGATGACAAGGTCCATTTCCATGGAGGTTATGTCATGGATGGCCTAGCATCCATGGTGGACAAAGTTTAACAACTCATGAGCTCGAAGGAACATTAGAGATTCAGATAACAGGTAAGAGCCTGGTGATACTAATTTTCTCAGAGAATTCCGGTTAAGAGGAGCTCGCAATCTAGAGCAGCCAATCAAATGCCCAGGGTCAGGGCAGTTGAAGGATATAATGAAGTTGAGAGCAATGAGCACATGCAGGACAAAGAATATTATGCCAATTGTCCTCTCCAAACGTTTAAGTTCTTCTTTCTGTATCTCCTCTCTCAACTTATAAATTAAGGAAATATTACTAAATTGCTCTAACTTGGCAAATGAAATAACTCAGTAAGTAAATAAAGAACCTATAACGCAAAAATGCGATGTACCAATTTATTCAACTACTCCCATGATGTTAGAAACTTAGAACCAGAAGTACATCGCTGAAATTTATCATCAACAGATTCTGAACTCTAAAGAAATAAGATTGACATCAAATAGCACAAAGAGAGAGAGAGAGAGATAATAGCAACAAAAAATGAATGACAAAGATTGACCATAAGGCTTATGATCCAAATTCTGAAAACAACCAACAGTAATCAAATCAAAGAAATCATCTTTCCACGTACAACTAGAAAAGCAAACATCCATTCAACAACCTCAAACCCAAAAGGCACATAAAAAACTTCACAATATTCAACAAATATTTCAATCCACAAAAAGAAAAAAATCCCAAAAGAACAACAATTGAAAACACCAACACCCAAATATATCAAATACCATCATAACACAAGACCAAACACCTATCAATTCCCAATAAGTTACAAAATCCAAAATTAATTTTTACCAAAACCCCAAAAACAAAACAAAACAAAAAAAAAACTGCTTCAGAAAACAACTCCATACTCAATCAATTTCACGGGCAAGAAAGAAGAAAACGATTTAAAGAAATAGTTAATACTCAATACTCATTCTATCACTTTGACTTTCTGGTACATCTGAATTTCAATGTATCTGGGTTGATATTCAAATGTACCAAAAACCCAAATCAAGGACTGAAATGAAATTTAAGTCTTCAAGAACAGAGAAGATGGGGAAGAACCGAACGGACCGTTGAGGTTTTCTGCGGAGATGAGCTTGCAATGGCCATAGAAAGAGGGAGAGGGAGGCCCAGGAATCTGCTTAGCCTTGTGCCAAAGGCTAAACAGCTTGAAGAGCTTCCTGACCAAGAGGGCTGTGATAAGAACGAGCGACAGCCATAGGAAGGCGTTGAATTCCCTGGTGGCGAAGTCTCTGAGGAGCTCAGAGGAAGTGTGGACACGTGTGTTGCTGCAATGGGTGGATCTGCTTCTCGAGTGATGAAGGAGGAGAAGGCCCAAGAAAGTTGATGGGAGAGAAGAATCGTCGCATGCTGGGGCGTTCATTTTCTCATCGATCGGCGAATTGGAGGATGAGACTGTGGATTTTTGGAGAAGAAGATGCGATTGGGTATGTATGAATGTAGGGTATCACAGCTGGTGAGGGAAATTGATGCTTCTTGACGTTTTGACTTCTCTTTTATTTTTTTTTTCTTCTTTTATGAATGGGGTCACGGAAAGGGAGAGACAGAGAGAGAGAGAATAAGGACACAAGACGACGTTGTCGTTGTTTGGACACTGGTCTGGTGGATGCGATCGAGTCGTCTATTCCGGCTGATAAGCAAATGCCGTGATAAAGGTTCCACGTGTCCCGTAGATGCAGACTTAAACTGACTCAGTGACGTGACGGATACGCCACAAAGGCAAGATATTTTAAACTAAAGTGGTAATTTTTGTTTACTACGAGTTCAGAGTCAAAAAGACACTTAATTTACGACTTCAGGCTGCATTAGTTTATAATACAACTAGTATATGCACCCGTGCATCGCACGGGTGATAATCAATGTTTTTTTTTTAAATTTTTGGTAAGATAATAAAATAAAAATTGATGTAACTAATTGTATATAAAATATTATTATTTAAAAAGTTGAATATTATTAACTAAATTGAAGTAATGAATATTTAGTAATTTAAGAATCAGTGACAACTTAAATTAATAAGAAAGGTTTGGCTAAATAAACTATTAGATATATTAAAAAATTATACACAGAAGCTATGATTCCGTAAATGAGAGCAAAAGTAGTTTAACAATTCATACTAATCAATAATCCACACATTCAATATGATTATTAAGTAAATAGATGATATAAATTATAGAAGTGACAGAAAATACAAATTAAGTATGATGAGAAAATATGAGCATAGCACGGGACGGACTGTCATGGCAGAATGAGAAAAATTTATTATTGTACAAACACTTCAAGCCCAACCCACTATTTAATTGGATTAAAACCCAACCCATAAAAATTAAACTCTAACCTAACCCTAAAACCTCACCATCCCAAACTCTCTCTGTACTCACACAAACAAAACACACGGCTCCGCCTCCAAGCTCCAATCCTCCATTCAATATTATTATTATTATTTATTATTATTATTATTATTATTATTATTATTATACAATTAGTTAACCCGAATTCTACACACATAACATCATAAATTCACAATTCACAAAAACCCTAACTTTCTATTCTCTTCTCTAATTAAGTACCGAGAAGCTGCTGCTGCTGATGCTGAAGCTGCCGCCGCTGCCCGCCTCTGGTCGCCGCCCCGTCCGATAGCCAGTCGCCGTCCGTGCTCGAGCTCCTGCTCGTGGTCCGTGCTCGCGGAGTCCTCTGCTCTGCTCGAGCTCTTGCTCGTGGTCCGTGCTCGCGGACGCGGAGTCGCGTCCTGCCGACTGCCGTGCAGTGCTCCTGCTCGTGGAGGTCGTCCGTCCGTGCTCTTCCTGCTCGTCGCCCGTCCGTCCGTCCAGCCTCGCGAATCGCCAGCCTCCGTCATCCTACTCCCAAACCCTAAACCATTCTTCGTCTCCCACTCCTTCCACTTCCTCTCCACCTCCCCACCTTCCTCGCCTCCCACTTCATCCATGTCTCCGCCGCGGCTGATGCTTCTTTCTTGGCCTGTGCACGAATCGGCTTCTTCTTCCTCGGCGCTCTGCTTGTTGCTCCTGCTTCCTCGTCGTGAATCAGGCTACTGCTACTGCTTCCTCTCCGTGAATCGGACAATCGACACTTGCTACTTCCTCTGCTACCTGGTAATTCTTCTTCTGGTCATTAAATTATTTTTATTAATTTTATTAATTTTGCTATTAGGGTTCGATTTGCTACACTGCTATTAGGGTTCAGTTCATCCCTTTTTCAATTTCTCTCTCCCATTCTCTTCAGGTTCAATCGTCTTCCCCCCTTTGCTGGCATAGCTCGGCTCTGCTTCCATTCCATCCAGCCATAACCCCGCCATTTTTGCTTCATACTTGAAGGTAAGTGTTCCTCCCTCTTCTCTATTTGTGTGTTATTGATTAAGATTTTTGACAGTAATCAGACATATGTATATTTTTAGAGTTTAGGCTCAGATGGTTGTTGTCGCGGTTTGCGGCTTGGATGGTGGCTCGATGGTGATGAAGATGACGATGGTGATGGTGGTTGAGGTTGGTGATGCTCCTACTTATGCTACTCTCTCTGTTTCCTTTCTTTTGTTTCAATATGCTATTATTCTCCGTTTAGATTTTGATTGAGGAGTGATTGTGTTTGATTGTGTATATGTTTAAGTTATTTTTGGTTTCTGATTGATTCTGGACTGCATTTGTAGTATGCGTATGGAAGTAATCTTTTTTAATTATACAAAGTATGTATTGGTCAACGGATTATTTTGCTGGAAATATATCTGTTGAAGAGTTTTTTTTTTTCTTATTTCTCTCTTAAAAAATTTGTCACATAAGGAATTTGTTTGCTTTACAGTTTGTGCCTTTGATTTTTCTATATTTTCAAAAGCTTATATGATTTGAACCATGAGTTCTTCTCATCATTGATATGATTCATATTTTCATAATTTTTTCATGCGTTGATCTATTATCTTCATGTTATGTTGTGACAGAAAGATCTTGTTGGATGTTTCATTTTTCATTTTTTTGGATATACACTTGTAATTTTATTTCTTCTTGTGATGTTAATTTCTAAACACTGATAGTGTAAAAAAAAATTTGTGTGGGAATCACATGCTTTTGAACATCTTTAATGTTAATGTTGAAATACTATATATTTCGTATGAGTTGTATATGAGCATCTAACTTAGTATTCAAGATACATGTATCCTACATGCCCATTAGACAAAGTTGTTTGAGTTTCTCTTCGATATGGAGAAATTATCTGCATAATTATGGTATTGACATTGATGATCATGCCCATCCTATTATAGCATTTCAGTGTTGTTGTGAACGCGCCTTTTACTGTAATAAGAAAGCAAAGGGTCAGTTAGTTAGATGTTAGCTTAGCTATTGCATTTTGGAGATTGAGTGTTTTTCTTGACCTACTCTACATAATGTACCCTCTCCATATTTTCTTCCTCAAGTGTTGTAGAATATCTGAAATTCACAGTCTGCTTTTTGCTTCTCTATGCCTTTTTTGTTAAAAAAATAATAATAAATGTCTCTTTTTTAACTTCACTTGCAACAGTAAGATAATTTGGTAATAAGAATATTACAAAGTTAGAAAATTCATCAGGACAATATGGTGTCCTCATGTATGCTTCCTTTACGTTTGTAGATCTTCTATTCAAAGTGAAATGATGACCATCTTACTTGTTAGATGTTTCATTTTTCAGTTATTTTGGTTGATGTTTTATTCTTGTGATTTTAATCTCTTTTCAATTTTTGATAGTACTTTGTTCCTTATGTTTTACATAGTTTTGATGATTTGTTAACATTTTTTACCATATGTGTTGGATAAAAAATTTAAAATTGATCATAATTGGTAAGCTTATGAGATACAATGTATGGCATGTTCTATTTTGATGATTCATTCAAACCGGGCTTATGATGTGTAATCTTTATCCAAGTCCCTAGTACTTTTTACTGGTGAAAATCTATGACTTTAGTTGTTTTTCTTTCAATTCTATGCTTTCATTGCTTAAGCTTATAAAAAAATTTGAAAGAGAGATGAAATCTCCATTTTTTTTATGATGAATTAAAAGCTATAGATTTGGCAGCTTATGAGCATATTTATTTTTTATGATAATATTATCTTGCAGTTTAGAAATTTCTCTTATTGATGGTGCTTCTTTTTCTTTTCTACATTTTCATAAAATTGTTAATGCTATGTCTTTATTTGTCTTGTCTTATTGATGCTCTTGTCTCTCCAAATTTTTCTTGTCTCCCCCATTTTACATTTTTCTATGCCAACAAATTGTGCCAAAAAAATGTTTTTTAGTTGTCCCTAAGTTCCCTTAACTTCTCTGTTTCTTTGTTCATCTCTCTTTTTTATTTGTTTTTGTATATTTCTTTTTTATGTTTTGATTTTTTATGATATGATTTGAATCTTTTCATTGAATAATATATAATTGCTTTTGTTGGTAGGTATGTTGTGGGACAGCATCCATGTTTTTTAAGAACTCATTGGAAGTTTCTTAGAAGTGTTGTGAATGAGTTGTTCGAGTTTTGCATGAAACACATCCTAGAGTTCTGGTTGTTTTTTCCCTTCAATTTCCTATCATATATCACTGATTTTGGATAACTTGTTGAAAATGACATAGACTTTGCTCTGTCCAATAGCTTGTTTATTTTAAAGCCACTTGAATCAAATTTTAGCAGTATAGTTTTAGTTCTGATTCTTGTTGACATTTGGGAGGTGATTGACAATTTACATATGGTGTGTGCTGGGTGTACAACTTACACTTCATGACTTTTCAACCTATAATTAATCTTATGTTGTTGGTGATTTTGCTGGATTTCTCAACTTGACCATTGATATAGGTAGTGTATATATTTCATTTGTAGTTGCAATTTATATATTTAGTGATGTTAGCATACCTAGTACTTTATCACATGATTATATATTTTTATGATATTCTTTCATTTTTAATGATGTCTAGCTTAAGACTTTAAAGTGAGTATTTTGTCATTAAATTTGAGTTGTATTTACTTTGAATATTCACATGTTTGACATAAAACAATTAAATAATCTCATGTCAAACAAAAAGATCCCAGAAATATCATATCATTGCAACACTTGTGGTCTGATTTCAACTTGCTTAATTTTTTTCTTTATGTTAATCATGTTGTATATAAGCTTTCCCTTTATTTCATTGAATAATAAATATGACCTTACATTTCATAGCATGATTTAAATTAGTACGCACTTTGAATGAATGACAATATCACTTGCATTCATACTAATGAAATAATTATTCGATTTCATATTTAGCAACTTTGCTCTAACTATGCACTATGTTATAATCCAGTCAAAATGACACTAAGAGTTTGTTCATGTGATGGAATTTTCACTCTATATTTAATAATCTCACACTACATATATTGTCAATGTCATTCTTAGTAATTTATTGTAGAGAAATGCTGACACAACTTGCTTTTCTGCGATATTTCATTAATCATCACTGCTATATATCTTTTTTTTCAGTATCTTCTATTTTGCTTGAATTCTGTTTCAGTATCTCAATGGAATATGAATTGAATGAACAACTGATTAAAATTTATATATAAGGAAAACATGAACTGAATATAGCTTACCTAATAATGGAGTTCATCATCTATTGTGTGTGCCATTGACATGTATTTTAAAACTTCCATAGTTCCACTATCTTGTGTGCTGCAACAAAAATGGATGATGAACTCCAACCAAATGCACCTATTTATAGAAAAAAAAATAAGAATATATGAACTAATATTTGAAAGTTTAATTATGCTTAAGTTATTCATTATCTGTCTTGTGATGTACTAAAGCTAAAAAGTGTTACTAAAATTGTTTCAGGAGGTTCAATAATAAGTCTTGTTGGTGAATGCCATGAATCACCGACTAACATGACACATGTTGCTTTTCTGTAAGATTTTATTACCTCTATCTTTTTTTAGTATCTTCTTGTGCCTGAGTTATGTATTAGTATCTCAATGGAATATAAATGGAATGAACAACAGATTAAAATTTAAATATAAGTAAAACATGAATTGAATATAGCTTACCTAGTAGTGCAGTTCTTCATCATCTATTGTGTGTGTCATCTTCACTTTAGATTGAAGAAGGATTAGAAGTTATATTCCTTTCATTCTCTAACTATATTTGTTCTATATTATAATCCAGTCAAAATGACACTAAGAGTTTGTTCATGTGATGGAATTTTCACTCTATATTAAATAATCTCACACTCCATATATTGTCAATGTCATTCTTAGTAATTTATTGTAGAGAAATGCCGACACAACTTGCTTTTCTGCGATATTTCATTAATCATCACTGCTATATATCTTTTTTTCAGTATCTTCTATTTGCTTGAATTCTGTTTCAGTATCTCAATGGAATATGAATTGAATGAACAACTGATTAAAATTTATATATAAGGAAAACATGAACTGAATATAGCTTACCTAATAGTGGAGTTCATCATCTATTGTGTGTGCCATTGACATGTATTTTAAAACTTCCATAGTTCCACTATCTTGTGTGCTGCAACAAAAATGGATGATGGACTCCAACCAAATGCACCTATTTATAGATAAAAAATAAGAATATATGAACTAATATTTGAAAGTTTAATTATGCTTAAGTTATTCATTATCTGTCTTGTGATGTACTAAAGCTAAAAAGTATTACTAAAATTGTTTCAGGAGTTTCAATAATAAGTCTTGTTGGTGAATGACATGAATCACCGACTAACATGACACATGTTGCTTTTCTGTAAGATTTTATTACCTCTATCTTTTTTTCAGTATCTTCTTGTGCTTGAGTTATGTATTAGTATCTCAATGGAATATAAACGGAATGAACAACAGATTAAAATTTAAATATAAGGAAAACATGAATTGAATATAGCTTACCTAGCAGTGCAGTTCTTCATCATCTATTGTGCGTGCCATCTTCACTTTAGATTGAAGATGGATTAGAAGTTATATTACTTTCATTCTCTAACTATATTTGTTCTATATTTTCTTAAATATTTGAACTTACTGAATGCAATACTGTGATCATGAGAGATCGAGGAGTAGTGGAGTAACACCTTAATGCAATACTGTTGCACTCTATCTTGTTACTAAATTCACCTGCATGTATAGCACCATGGAGTTTTGTTATGCAATACTGATATTTGAGTTGAACTTACTGAATTCTTCACAACTTATATATGTTATTTATTATTCAAAATGTTGTTCTCATCTATACTTCCTTTACTTTTACAGATATTCTATTCGAAGGAAGCGATGGAATCCTACCTGGAGATATAAATGAGGACATTATTCATTATTTTCTAACAGGTAATGCGTTTTATGAAGTTTTGTTAAGATCACAGTGGATATACTTCCTTTTATTGAATGCTTGAACTACTATATAGTTAAATAATCTGCTTTCTAGCAATAGTAATTCTAGGTATGTATGACTTAGTAAACTCTTGTATTATCAGAAGTTTGAATTAAACAACTGATAAAAATAAAGATTATAAAGGTAGAGAATATGAACTGAGTACTGTTTACCTTAGTAGTGGAGTTCCTCATATTGTGTATGCCATTGAGGTGTATATTGAAACTGCTACTATCTTGTGTCTACCCCATCAGAAATGCTCCATCCGAAATTGATGATGAGCTCCAAGCAAATGTAGCTATTTATAGATAAATGATAGTATTTGAGTGTGAGAGGAATTGGTGGTGTAGGTTCTTTTCTTTTTCCTATTGCTGTAATTTCTTTTTTTTTTAACAGCAAATCGATGTGAATAACTTGTAATAGTGAATTTTCATGCAGAAGTTATTGGACACCTAGAGGTTCATAAAAGTGAGAAGAAAAAATACAAAATGAACAAAATATTTAATGCTGCCCATTCCACCAATGACAATGAGAAGTATCCTGCAAAAAGTAAGGTATATCCTCCCAAAGTAGCCAGCACAGGTTGTATATTTTCAATATTAGATTTGTATATTTGGTAGAAGTTGCCGCATAAGTCCACCAATAACAATTAACTAAATTAAATAGTACTCTACCTAGTCTTAGTGCAATGTGTTTTTGCGAAAGATGTATCTATAATGATTATAATATTTTAAATTTTTAAATTTTTTATTTTGCAATGACATTTATAACTATTGATATATTTTTGCAGTTTGTTTAACCCAAGAATGTCAGATTCTCTGAGCCACAAAAGCTAGTTAGTTGATTGAGATTGGTTTTGCATGTGTAATTAGAACAGAGTGCAGATTTTGCATGTGTAATTAGAACAGAGTGCAGCTTGTGGATGACAAATGGCATCCGGTTTGGTTGCTATTTGGTTTTGTCCGTTTCCCTCTTCCGTGGTCTCCATTGCGTGTCCATGGATGTGGAGCTAGCGGCGTTTAAAGATATATAGTTACAGAAATATAAATATAGAATAATACAATATAAAAAATTTTATATATTTTATTTTGTGTTTATTTTAGCATATACAGAATCAATTGATCTTTATTATTTTTGTATTATTTTTTGTTTAATTTAAAGTACAATACTCATAAAATGAAGAGGGCATTGAGTGTGATTTTGAAAAACTAACAAGGATATTTTTGGAATAAATTTTTCAATTATATATTTGTATCTGTACTTGTATTTTGTGTATCTATCTTGAGAATTGATACAAAAATACAGGAAAAATTTATACAAATACATATTGTTCTGTATTGTATTTTTCTAAACAAACAAGTGACAAAAAAATCTATATTATATTTCCTATTTTGTACATAGTGTTTGGTTATGAAGTCACAAGGAGAGTAATGCAGAGTTATAGTGACTCAAAGAGACACAGTGGATATAGAAACAAAGTTGCAAGGACACACTAAAAAAAGTTGCTAATTTTTTATTCACTTCAATTTTAAAGTCTTTGGGTGTGTTTGGAAGTTTAAATTATAGGAAATGAAATGAATTGGAAGGAAATGAAATGCATTTGATGGAAATAAAATGAATTCTTTCCAAATCCAATCAAAATTTGCAAGATTTAAAAATACAAAGGAATAGAATTCTAAATGAAATCATTTCTCATTTTTGTTCATTTCAAACAATAGAATTCATTCTCAAATCAAATCAATTCCCATAATTTAAGCTTCCAAACACATCCACTAGGATATGTTTGAAATCAATTTTGGAGTCATTGTGTCTCTGACTCCTGACACTAGGGTCAGTGTCACTGGAGTTATTGACACAGTGTCACAGTGACTTCATTTTCTGTTTAGTAAATGTCTAGAGTTAAAGTCATTCTTATATCATATTTATTTTGACAAGACAAATGGTTAGGGTTGGAAATGACGAGATTGGAATTTTGAAAAATGAATAAAGACATAATTGAAATGAAAGTTTATTAAGTCATTATCTAACTCTGTGTCCACTAGTCAATGACTCTATGACTCCACTTTTAGAGTGGACAAAAGTTGAGGAAAATTGTTCACTGGGTCAGAGACTCCGAGTCTATCTGACTGTGACCTCAAAATCAAACAGATTATAAAATTATTTTTTCTCTAATTGTGTGATTCTAACTCGAAAAAATAAACACATCCGGTTCTCATGACTCGGTCAATTTGCAACGTTAGACAAAATGCCTCTTATTCGTTTGCACTAGAGGAGAGGAGACGGCTAATGTGCTTGTCAACACGATGAGTCACTTGTGGGTTATTTCACATCAATTAAGTTGGCATAATTCAAATTCATAAATTCAATAGCGAAACCTGTAATTTGAATAAACAAGTTGATATTAATTCAGATTCATGAAACTCAATTGATAAAAATGCTATTGAATAACATTGATCTCAAATTACACATAGGCATACTACATTCTAAGGGACAAGAACTAAGTTCGCAATTTTTGCTCAAAAATGTTAATCAAGATAAACCTTGACATCAATCCCATTATCAATAAGTGATTGAACTACAGCTCTGATTTTCCCTTCAAACTTGTCCCTGTCCCTTGGAGTATAAGAAGCAGTATAAACATCAGCTTCTCTTGCTCTTTCAGCTAAAATCCGACCAATGGCTATGCACGCCGGTATGTCGGAACGAGATCTGAGAACCGCTTTTATGTCCTTGGAGTTGGTACCAGCAACTGCAACCTGTTTGCTTGTCACCCTATGAGTGAGAGAAGCTGATACAAAACGTTTTGAGATAAACACATCTAGTGTAAATGGTTCCATATAGGCAATTGTTCTTTGTTTAAATGAAACATGCTTATCTGGATTCTTAGACTTCTTCCCCTTTTGGTATGTGTAAGGTCGGCTGTTGTCATCATCAAGGAAATCCTCTACCCCAAAAAAGCTTCTAGGTGCCATATGAGTCTGCATAAACAAAATACAAACGCACGACAATAATATTAAAACTTCAAGAAGAATTTTAGGTGCTGTTTAGTTACTGTTTTCATTTTCTGTACGTTTTCGCTGTTTTTCAGTATTTCCTTCGGAAAATTCTGAAAATAGAAAATACAAGAAAATGAAAATGGAAACCAAACAAATGACTTTCATCAAATGCTTTACATGCACATGTAAGCCTGCTAATGACGGAAATTATCATGGAAAGCTGGCCTTAATTTGAACTAAATTTAGTTATCCACAATTAACAATTACAGCATAAGCGAGTCTTGTATTTAAATAACACTACAAACTTGTGGAAGATGTATTAGAAATCTTGTTCCATTAGATTGCATGTTCAGAATTGATGTCTTGTATATAAATAACAATACAAATTTGTCTGTCTATAGAAGGACCATACTACAAATTAATGGGAAACAACTAAATTCCGAGTATATACAATGGACAGGACCAATATGGCAAACACTTCCGCACTACATTTGATCATGTGAAATCAAGGAATTATGGAGAACTGCATTTCAGTTCAAAAAGAAGCAATTATGTAATTTTTATTAATGATAGAATCTGTGAATAGGAAAATAAAATGGACAAGACTAGTATCAAGTTCCTAATATCCATTTCAACCAATCCTTAAATCAAATGATGACATATGTATAGTTTTATAGGAATTAGTACTTAAAATACAATCTTCTTAAAAGCATATACACTTGTCATTCTTTAATTTGAAAATTGGATGTAATAGACATAAAGAACTTGATCTAAGTTTTTTCAAATAAAATAATCTTGTATATCTTCGAATATTCTTGTATTTACTCACAGTCTATATATACCATGTTTCGTTGTGTAGCTAAAACACACAGATTCCCACATCTTTCTGACTTTCTCTATATCTTAAAATAGTATCAGTTCCAGACAGACAGAGAGAGAGAGAGAGAACACTAACTCCTGCCATCAGGATGCCCCACTCACTAGCCTCCAGTGAAAACTTTTACGGCCAAACTGTTTATTCCTTCCATTTTCCGGCCTCCCACCTGCTCTGTCATCCTTCCAGCAGCCCTAAAACTACTAGCATCACACTTCTCCTCTGCATCCTATCATTGACCATATCTCTAGTAATGCTGCTTTATTTTCAGTCTCTCGACTTTTGGTTATTTAAGCAGTCACTTTAGCCAATGGTTCTAAAACACAGTCTGAAGGGGTTGGCACTGCTCATCCTTTGCCTTCACTATTAGCCAATTTTGTTTTTATGTTCATGGTTCTCCATTTAATCTACTTTCCATTAGTTGTTTAACCAACTCATTTCCTTTGCTAAAGAGACTGTCTATCTGCAGGACAAGAGCTTGGGATTGATGATCAGCGCCAGATATGAGTCCAATGACCTTTATTGGCTCTTCAACCCAGCTCATGTTTGCTCTCTCTCCACCAAGCTTCTCACCCACCATGTGCAGTTAGGCCATCTCAGTCTTGGCATGCTATAGAGAATGGTGCCGAACCAATCCAAGTAGTCTAGTTTACCTTGTGAATCTTGGCAGCATCGGAACACACTTAATCCTTTTCCTAATAGGTTCAATAGCCATGCCACTTCGCCTTTTACTTTAGCTCATTTTGATGTTTGGAGTCCTATTCGTATTGTATCTTATGGTCACGATATTTTGTCACCTTTATTGATGATTATCCACGTTGCACTTGCTTATTCATAATAACGTCTAATGGGTCCGAGTTTTCTATTTTTCAAGAAATTAAAATTCAATTTGGTGTTCCTATTCGTACTTAATGTAGTTATGGAGTGATAATGCTAGGGAATATTTCTCTCGAGTTATGGTATTCTTCACCAAACTTCTTGTCCTTATACCCAAAGGAAAATGGAGTTGCTGAGCACAAAAACCACCACCTAATAGAGACAACTTGCACTCTTCATGGCCATGTTCCTTTTCGTTTTTGGGAGATGCTATTCTTCTGCATGTTACCTGATTAATTGCATGTCTCCATCGCATTTGGACAAACCAAAGTCCTCATTCTGCATTGTTTTACCATGAACCTCTGTATTCACTTCCTCCACATGTTTTTGGGTTCACTTGTTTTGTCCACAATCTCACCTTTGGTCTTGATAAGCTCTGCTCGGTCTATCAAATGTTTTCAATGGATACACTAGGTTGCGAAAGGGTTATTGTTGCTTTTTTCCCAATCTTTGTTACCTTGTCTCTGTTGATGGACCCTATTAACTTTGTTCCCTTCTTTGAGTCACCTAAAGCACACCATTCACCTATGTCTGAGGTCTTGCCCCTTCCTCCCTTACCACTACCACTTGAACCGACTATGCCATTACCCTCTTCTATCCCTGGGCCTATTCCCTTTACTAACCCACTTCAGGTTTATTGTCGTCGCATCACACCTAAGCCACCACTTGAGGCCTATATTCAACAACTCTCCGACCCTACACCTCCGCCACCATCAGGCCCATTACCATCTTCACAGCTCACTCATGCCACCAAAGACTCTCCTTTGGCATCAACTCCTTCACCGACTTCGGCCCCACCTCTTGAGCTTGATATTCCCATTGCAGTGCATAAGGGTACCAGTTCTACACACAACTCATCTACTCATTATGTTGCTTTGAGTTATCATTGTTTATCTTTTGTGCATATCCCCAAATCTCCAAGTGAAGCCTTATCTCATCCTAGGTGGAGGCAAGCCATTATTGATTAGACATCTGCACTTCAATCAAAACAATGATACTTCTTAGTCACTTCCTTAAGGAAAATTGATGGTTAGTTGTTAGTGGACTTATACTGTTAAGGTGGGACCACATGGTGTTAATGGTCGTCTCAAGGCTTGTCTCATTGCCAAAGGGTACACTCGAATCTTTTGTTCGGACTATAGCAACACCTCCACTGTTGCCACAATGGCATCCATTCAACTCTTTTTGTGTATGGCTACTATGCACCATTGGCTCCTTCATTAGTTGGACATCAAAAATGCCTCTTCACATGGTGATCTTGAGAAAGAGGTTTACATGGAGCAACCTCCACATCTTCTAGCCTTGTTTGTTGTCTTCACAAATCTTTGCGTCTTGAGCAATTTCCATAGTTGTTCAGAAATTCAGTATTATTCCGATTGAAGCTAACCACTCTCTGTTTTACTGTCATAAACCACAAGGCTGCATCTATTAGATTGTGTACGTAGATGACATTGTCATTTTTGGCAGCAACATTCATGGCATAGTGCAACTCAAATAGCATTTGACTCATCATTTTCAAACCAAAAATCTTGGCAAGCTCCATTGAAGTAGTCAGTCTAAAGATAGTATAGTCCTCTCACAAAGAAAGTATTTTGTGGACATTCGAAAAAAACTGCCTTACATGGTGCAAAGCCTGTTGATACAACTATGGATCCTAATGTCAAACTCCTACCAAATCAAGGGAAGCCTTTATCAAAAACGGGGAGATACAGAAGATTTGCATGGAACTTAAATTACCTCACTCTTACCTGTTAAGATATCTCTTTTGTAGTGAGTGTAGTAAGTCAATTCCTCAACTCACCATGTGAATGTCATTGGAATGTTGTGATTCACATTCATAAGTATGTCAAAAGAGCATCTGGAAAGGGCCTTATCTATGAGATTGAGAATAAAAATCATACTAAGATAGTTGGATTTTCAGATGCTGATTGGGCAAGTTCTCCCATGGATAGATGTTCTACTTCTAGCTATTGTGTACTTATTGGAGGCAATCTCATTTCCTGGAAAAATAAGAATCAAAACGTGGTTGCAAGGTCTAGTGTTGAAGCAAAGTATCGTGCCATGGCCTCCGCCACATCTGAACTCATCTGGCTGAAGCAACTTCTTAAAGAAGTTTAAGTCAGGAATACTAAGTAAATGACACTAGTCTGTGATAATCAGGCAACATTGAACATCAACTCTAATATAGTCTTCCATAAGAAAACCAAACATATTGAGATTAATTATCATTTTATTGGGGAGAAGATCCTATCTGATGATATTACCAATAAGATTAGTGAACTCAAATGGTCAACTAGCAAATGTCTTTACCAGAATTTAAGTGGTCCTAGAATATGTGTAACAAGTTTGGTGCACAATTGCATATGCCCTAGATATCCAGCTTGAATGGGCAGTGTTAGAATCTGTAAATAGGGAAATAAAATATTCTTGTATTTGCTATTCATAATCTATATATTCCCCACTCTACTATGTAGCTAAAACACATGGATTCCCAAATGTCTTTCTCTCTATCTCCGTATCTCAACAAATAACAGACATGTTACTTTAAGATCTTTTAAAGAACTATTAATTAAAATTAAAGAATATAAAAAATTTAAGATGATTAGAATAGTATTTGAAAACTCATAGATGCACTTTTTTACAAACTAAAACATCACAACCTGATATGTTTGCCTACAGCAGATGTAGAAACTCCATTATAAGTTATAACACAAAAGTACAAAGTGCTCCTCAAAAATCAATAGCAAAAGTGAGACAAGTAAAAAAGGACAATTTTAGAGAAAAACAAACATTTCACAGCAATGAGAAACAAATACCAATTCTTTTCATGCTATAAAATTCTACGAAGTAAAGAACTACCTCTAATTTCAGTAATGAAAGACCCTTTGGATAAATTGCATAATTCATAGAATAGAACATAGACATAAGACTATTCAAATGTAATGCATATTCATCAATATAAAATAAGGATAGAAGAACATTGAATTGCATTCTTAAAAGCATAGTAGTGAATCTTGGATAGCAGAGCGGAGCGGCCGACCCCAAAAATGCTATAGCAGTAAAGTGGTTAGTAGGATGAGAGCTATTTGATAAAATGTACCCAATAGGCATGCAATGTATATAATTAAAAATATTTGATTTTCCATGCTCCTTTATCATGGTCTTCCTGATTATATAATTAAAATAAATAAAATTATCATTATACCCTCTCACTCACTCTCACCTCCCACCCTTTCCTCCCCTTTTCTAAAACCATGTAAACTAGAAACAGACCCCCCCATTCCTTCTTCTCTGGTCCCTGTAGATTTGCTTCCTTCCCCTACAACCAGCCATCCACCGATTCAAACAAGGACAGCTGGTTGCCACCGTCAAGTGCAGCAATCCACCCACCTTCACACACCAGCATGCGCTAAAACAGCCATGCTTGCATTCTCTGCTGCTGATGCGCATGGCAGCACATCTGGCCTTCTTTGCAATCACCATTTGCAGATCCGTGGTTGCCGGCGTGCCCAAAGGTCTGCAATCTGAGGTTGTTCTGTGGGTCCATGCACCTTTTCAGAACCTTAAACCCAATAGAGGCTGCGAGAACCGCAATAGCAGCTTCGACGACAAACCCACTCTGCACTTTGCATTGCGCTGGCCGTCCGCTCTGCCTCAATAGCGCAGCTATCGATTGCTATTGACTACTATGCTTAAAAGCTTACAAATTCAATCACACAATCAAGTAAGGAACAACAACACAAAAATCAAGAAAATTTATAGAAGATTCAATGAAAAATTATAGAACACTCAAAACCCTGTTAACGTGTTTTATAATGTTTACCCATTTTTGTGTTGTCAATGGAAAATCTGTCTTAAGCCAATTTCTGCTGCTCTAGCAAATAGACTAGTGAACACATAAATAAAAATAATTAAGAAAAACTATAACTTGAGCTTTGATAGAAAGAATGGGAGACGTTACTTGTCCAGAGTTGAAACAGCACGCAGGAACATAAGTCCAATTCGAAACTCTGTTTCCTTCCCAACCATGAACATTTGTTCTGAAAATTCTGCTAATTGTTTGCTTAAGCATATTTCTCGAACACCCAATAACAACTTCCTCCAACCTATGGCGTACAGGATTAACTGGAGGAGGAGCACCACCCACCTGAAGTGTTTTGCTGCTGCCGCTGGACTGGTGCGCCGCCGCCTCAGGTGAGCCGCTGCCGACGCTCTAGAGTGACCGCCGCCGCCAGTAGCGTCGCCGGGAAGAAGCAGAAAAGAGGTGAGAGAGGCTTTGAGAAACACTGAAACACAAAAGTGAAAAAAGGGCAGAGGTATTTAGGTTCCAAATCGGCAGTGAATGACTGAGACAAATTTAACACTATTTGGCATAAAGTAGTAGGCAAAATACTATAACTTTATACATGATATATAATTTGGGAAAATATATTTGTTACCCATTTATTAGGTATATACGCGCTCAATCATTTGGTTATTCTATTCATTGTTTTCTTTCATATTTCTTTCTTTATTTTTTTTCTTTTTTACTCCCAATCAACACATTATAATATTATTTTATCATCAAATATTCTTTTTTCTTCGTCATCATCACAAAATCAATAATATTCTTTTTATTAGCATCAGTTCAACTTTTTTTATTTTATAATTGAAAATTTTCATATTTTAGAACATCTTATTGTTTTTTATTTTCTTATTCACAAAAATAATTATATTTATAATTTTAGTCAATTTCAACGTAATTTCTCTTATAAAATTTTTCTTCAGTGAACATATTTTGTACTAATTAGTGAATACTGATGAGATTCGTAAACTTGATATACAAGGTGAACACATACATATATTTTAAATGAACACATAATACAATATAAAGTGAACATATGTTGTAACTTAACACATAATATAATACAAAGTAAGCACATGTTATAACTGAACACATAATACAATGCAAAGTCAATACATACATTTATTGTAACTGAACACATAACACAATGTAAAGTGAGCACATATTCATACTGTAATTGAACACATAATACATACAAAGTGAATACATTCATATACTCTAAATGAATATATAATACAATGCAAAGTGATAAAATTCATGAGTTTGAGATATTTTTTTTAATAAATGTGTTCACATCACATATTTAAATGTGTTCTTTATAATAAATAAATGTGTTTATTTTTTATGATCAAATGTGTTCATTTGTTATTGAAATGTGTATTCATTTTATGTGCTAGAATATGTTCGCGTATGCGCGTACTGTACACGCGCGGGTCCGTAAGAGTGGGTATACAAAACACACGTTTTTCAATTTTGTTACTTGATTTTCGTATTATACGAAGGTTGTTACGTTGTTAGTCTTTTGTGTTGTACACATAACACTGTTGATTAGATATATGATGTATGTATTATGTATATATGTTTTATCTAAATTTTTTTTTTTTTTGGTTTTTTCTTCTCCAGGTCAGCTCCACCCTTGGTTAATTTTTATTGAACATTGGCGATTGAAAAGAAAAACACTTCCCCTTGTCTCCATAAATGACATTATATATAAACCATTTCCCCTCAAATTTCTCAACCGTCACTCTTTTCCGAATAACTACAAAACAACGCGATCTTTGTGTTGGCCCCTTCCTCTACTTCTTCCATCCCAACGCTTCGGATTCCTGCCACCCTCTCCAACGGTGATATTGCTGGCAGTTGCCACCACACGGTTCTCTTTTGAGTCTTCTGTTGGATTTTGCAGATTATGCTCATTCTGGATTCAAAGGTTAGCACCATTTTTTATCTCATTCTTTTTCATTCATTCACGGTGAGAGTTTCTCTATTCTTATACATTTTTTTCTTTGTCAATTTTGTCCAACCAATAAGGTTTTATATTCGCTTTGGTTTGGAAGGAAAACTTTTTTATCGAACCATAGTGGTTTTTATATGCTGAAGTTTGTAAATTGTAATGCAATCACGATTGTTGACACTTGGTTCTATTTTGTTTTTCTTTGGTTACGCTTTGAGCAAATGATCAATGTTGGTAGGAGGAGAACATGTTGTAATCTTTATAATATTAGGTATCGAATTAAGGAAATGACGTAATAGAATATTATGTTCAATTCGGAATTGTTATTTAATGCCTAGAAATTCGGTTTGAAAAAGAAAATATAATCATATTTTACTTTATTGTTCTTCATGTGTGTCTAGCAACTCTCCCATACGCTTCAAGGTAAAAAGAATGCAAATTAATCAAATGTGAGAAAATATTGGTTTGTATTATTTAGGAATTGTTTTGGATTATGAGAAATCGTTGAAAAGAAATGTTCTTAGTTCACTTCTTGTGGCTTTTCGACTTTCATATTGTATGTAATGACGATAATTGGTGTGATGATTTTGTGTTCTTATCTTATACATATCTTACATTCAAAGTTGATATCTTTTTTTTTTCTTTTTAGTTTGAGAATTCAAAGTTTATCTTCATTCTTTCTCGATCATACTCTATTTTAAATTATATGTCTTTATTTTGTTTTTAAAGAATGACATGTGTTGTATAGGACTATCTGTTATTCTTTATAGTAAGCTTTCTCCAAACTAAAAGTTAAATCGTAGCTTCCTGATTTAAATTATGAATACCTATAGGATTTTCTTATTTATATCAATCTTAATAGTTACCACCTCATTTCTTCCATTATCTCTCAGAAGTATGCTTTTACTTTTGGAAAGACGAAAAGGGATAACACCACACCAATTTCTTTTGGATGTCTTTTTCATGAGTTGAATGACTTTGAATGTACCTTTTCAATTTGTCAGGGTATTGTCCTTTCATTTTCTAGGTTTTGAAGTCATAAATAAAGGAAACTTGATATTGTGTTGCTTGGAGTTTTGGAGTCTTCCACTATGGGTGAAACTGAAGATCTTATGAAAAACACATCGAGTACTGTAGAAAGTCATGTAAACCACAATACAGGTTCCATGGAAGATCTTATAAATGATGATGCCAGTTCTGCAGAAAATCCAGTAAACAAAGGAGCTTTTGGTGAGGAAAATCTTGTAAACAAAGAAGTTGGTGCAATAAATCCTATGAACAAAGAAGTGGTTACTATCGATAATCTTGATAGTTCAGAAAATTGTGAAAATGACAAACCAGATGGTGTTTTAAACTTGGCAAATGTCCATGCAAGTGATGCAAAAAGTTATGTGAATAACCAAACAAATGTTGTAGAAAATCATGCTAGTAACCAATCAGATATTGTAGTAAATTTTATAAAGGACCAAACAGGTGGTGCAGACAATTCTGCTAATGACCAATCAGATAATGTAGTAAATTTTCTAAATGACCAACTGGGTGGTCTTGAAAATCCACCAAAGGACCAAGACTGTGGTGAAGAAAATCTTGGAAAGAACCAAGAAGTTGATGCAAAAAATCTTATAAAGGACCAAGATGGTGGTGTAGAAGATCCTTCCAAGGACCAAGTAAGTGGTGAAGAAAATCCTATAAACCATAAAGAAGACGAGGCGAGAAATTCTATGGAAGGCAAAGCAGGTAGTCCAGAAAAAGTTATAACCAAAAAAACATGTGATGTAGAAAATTCTGCAGATAATAATGAAGTTGTTGTAGAAAATGTTGTGGATGATAAAGCATGCAGCGTAGAAAATCCTATAAATGATAAAATGGGTGTTATAGAAAGCCCTTCAGACAAAAAAGGAAATGATAAAGAAATCCCTATGAATAAGGCAGTCTGTCTTCCACAAGAAGCAAATGAGACATTGAAATCACTTGCAAGTCAATGGGAGGATGTACTAGATGCAAATGCATTACAGGTGATCCCTCTCAAGGGGGCAATGACAAATGTAGTATTCCAAATAAAGTGGGCCACAACAGCAGGGGAAACCTCACGAAAGGTTCTAGTTAGAATCTATGGTGAAGGTGTGGAAATTTTTTTTGATAGGCATGATGAGATCCGAACATTTGAATTCATGTCAAAACATGGGCAGGGACCTCGTCTACTAGGACGATTTACAAATGGCAGAGTTGAAGAGTTTATCCATGCACAAGTAATTTATTCTTTACTTTTTATTTTTCATCTTAATTAATATGGATACTACTAGATCTTATAGAAAATGGTTATTAGTTGGATACTTGGATCAATAAAGTTATTGTTGGATGAATGTGTTTTCTAGCTGAGGTTATTTAGAATTGTCCTCATTTGTCATTATTCATCCTAATATATAAACAATTTGTAAAATTAAGCATTCTTTTTATTTTTTATTTATTGACCCCTAGGGAGTGGAAAATATATGCTCATATTTTTTATTGTGACTTATCAGACATTATCAGCATCTGATCTACGTGATCCATCTATTTCCGCTCTTATAGCAGCCAAAATGAAAGAGTTTCACGAACTTGATATGCTTGGTGAAAAGAAAGTCTACCTTTGGGATAGATTGCGGTATGTTCTATTTATAAAATCCACCCATGTTTCACCTATAAAAATGTGAAAATTTGTATTTTTCATTTGTATTAAGTTTCTTCGAATAAATTTATTATCTTCATATTTTAAGTCAACTTTAATCATTTCTAAAATATTCTTCTTTTGATGCTTTAGAAATTGGCTTGGTGAGGCAAAACGTTTATCATCCCCAAAAGAAGTTGAAGCCTTTTATTTGGACACAATTGACAAGGAAATCTCCCTTTTGGAAAAGGAACTTTCAATTGCAGACAAACGGATTGGATTTTGCCATAATGATTTGCAATATGGTAACATAATCCTTGATGAGGAGACAAATGTTGTGACCATAATAGTGAGTTTCTATATATGCTAGTATGTATAGTCATGATTTTGTTACTGTAGTGGGGGAATAAACTGACGAGTTTAATTGTGATCCACCGTTAGTGTAAAACAGTTTTACATTGACGTCTAATCACGTGTTGTCACATTAACTAAAAATAGTTTCTTTTCAAGATAGTGGATTCAAGTGTCAAATTTATTTACTTACGTGGCAGTATGTGCTTGGACGTCAGTGTAAAACTATTTTACACTGACAGTGAATCACAATTAAACTTTAAACTGATATTTAATTTTCTATTAGAATAATATTTACATGTCTATTATAATAATATTTGCAATTATATTGTTGAAAATAGTAGACACACATCATAACTATATCTTGTATAGTGATATACTAATTTTTCCTTAGTAGTAGGAACATCCATTGTGTTACTAAATTTGTTGTGGACCATGTTTTTTTGTTAAATTTATTTGTACAAAATTTTATGGAAGAATTTTATTTGTAAAGGGCTAATTATAGAAGGCTCTAGGTCATGGTGCAAAAGTTATTACATAAGGAGAACCTTGAGATTTACTTAAATTCACCTCAGTTTTTCTCTATTTGTTCGGATAATAGAGCTCACTTGAATGCATTGCTCATTGTGTGATAAAGTGGAAGGCGGTGCAATAATTTAACAAACTCATTGGATTTCGACATAATGAGTTTACAAATATTTGGAGTCATGAGTAGAGGGAAACTATTTTATGACAAATTGATTAATTGATATAGGTTGAGAATATCTTAGATATGATCATCCTTTGTTCATTTTTCTTTCATTTTTTCAATGTGACCAAAAGTAAGATAATCTTATATAATCTTCTTGCTTAGCATTTTATACTTGTCATTCGCTAATATCGGCAAGTAAAAATTTTAATGCCTCTTTTTTCACAGGATTATGAATATGCAAGTTATAATCCTATAGCATATGATATAGCAAACCATTTCTGTGAGATGGCTGCTAACTATCACACAGAAACTCCTCATGTTCTTGACTACAGCAAATATCCTGGTATTTGGTCTTCAAAATTCATTTTCATTCATTGTCTGCTATGTCAAACAAAACATGACTTTGATTTGGTTGGTTCTCTTGATAGATGTTGATGAGCGTAAAACATTTGTGCAAGCATATTTGAGTTCCTCAGGTAATTGATTTCTTTAAATATTTCTATCCTGTTCTCTATTAACAAAAGTTCATCTTCTAGTGTAAAACTTGTAATATAGGAATTGGCACTTGCTTTCGATTTCATTACTTATCTTTTTCATAATTGGAACAACCAAGTCGCATTTCTACATTAAATAAAGATTAATCAATGTAGCCTTGTATTTCATTATTAGCACTTGAATTATCATGTTGTATTCCTGAAATTATTGGACTTGAGTATAGGTGAGGAACCTAAGGATAGTGAAGTGGAGCAGCTACTTCAAGAAATTGAGAAGTATACACTTGTCAATCATCTCTTCTGGGGCGTTTGGGGAATAATTTCGGTATCTTCACTTTCTTGCTTTAGATTTAGTTGTTATATTTGTCACTTCAAGAAAAATGTGGTTGAGTCCTTATAGAGGGAGAAGTCATTTAATAAACCAAGTTTTTATGTATTAGACTTCTAAAAATTCAATAATTTTGTATTCCACTCATTATATATTTATACAACTATGCATGAAAAGTGAACAATTTGTATTCCACTCATTATATATCTATAAAAGTGTGCTGCATATTATAGTTAGTTTATTTTTTATCCTTTCTTACATCACAATTGTTTATCTAAAAGGCAAGTGTATGTGTTATTCAAGAATAGTGTTATAGCAAAATAGTTTGTGATGAATCACTTAAAAACTGAAAAGTACCTTGTATGAAAGAAATTTGGTGTAGTTTTAAAAGAATGTGACCCCTAGGAGACTTACTAGTTGGTTGGTTTTGCCCTTGGTTTTTTTTTTCTTTTAACCTAAATATATTATGATTTTTTTAATTAATCCTTGGAATTTTAAACGTGCCCTTATTTTTGTATATTATTAGCATATTATACCTTTGTCTTCTTATTGTGATTTTTCTCATACACCTATGAATGATTATTTCAAGAGTATCATGGAGTAAATGCTTTAGCAATATATATGTAGAAACATATTATTCCTTTTTACCCTATACTAAGAATTTTTAGTCCATTTTTGTGAGAGTTGCATTTTAGGATTAGGAAAAACTATGAGTATTCTGTATGATCTTTTCATGTAATTTTTATAAATGGCATAATTTTTAAATAGAAGACCTAGAGAAACCTTCTAGATACTATTTTTTTTTCTTGGGTCATGAAGACACTTGTCGGTCGTAAATGTGCATTTTGGCCTCTATATAATTGCTCTGGTATAAGTTGCTTTTAGGACCATTAGTCATATATTAGCATATAATAATTTTTCTATGATGACATTTGGAAATACTAAATATTGTAACATTTCTATTCACTATAGTAAAGAGGGTAGGAATTTCATTATATTTGTCTAATCTTCTTATTAACTTTGGCCAGGCTCAAGTGAACAAAATAGATTTTGACTACAAGGAGTATGCGAAACAGAGATTTCAAGAGTATTGGGCAAGGAAACCGTATCTTTTAAGCTACGATGCACATTCTCCTTATAATGCGCCTGAGGGTACAGGTATTTGATTTGAGTTGTTTTTTATTTTTGAATTGCATATATAATCAATAGTGTTATTTATCAATCCGGCTATGTGTACACTCATATTATATCCACCCATCAATCCACCCACTACACCCAAAATTTGTGGAAAATATCTTCCTATAACAGATTTACTCTATTTCATCCGCATGTGTAGAACACTTGTCTCAAAAAATCAAAACAAATCTCCCAAAAGAAAAAAAATCAAATCTCATCCAAAAAATCACATCAAATTTCACCAAAAGAATCGAACCAAATGTCGCACAAATAATTGAACCAAATATCCCCCAAAAATAACAATAATTTGTTGCATGTACACAAAAATCATATCAGCGTAAAAAATACATAAAAAATTGCATAAATGTGAGAAGGATATGCATAAGTGTGAGTATACATTGTGCAAATGTATGTAGACCATGTGTTAGTATGCGTTCATTGTATATAAATTTATGTAAGATGTGCATAAAATATGTGTATGATATGCTAAATGTGTGTAGATTATGTATAAATGTGTATGAAATTGTCACTGTGTGTATGTTATAAATAATGTGTGTACAAAAGAACAATATGTGTGTACGGTGCAAATATTTGTGTGTGAATAATACTATAAAAATGTTATGAATGAACCTTAATGCAGTGCATGAGGCACAAACATTAGTGAAAAAATGTTATGAATTTTTGTTGTACACATAATATTCCTCATTTTAATCACACATTTATGATATTGGACACTCTTTTGAAGTTAAAATTGTCTGTTTATCAATTAGATATATTAAAATTTATTTCTCTTATTTTTTCTTATATTTAGTTTATCACTTGTTACATGGTCATTGGTCATTTTAACTTCAAAAGAGTATCTATAATTTATAAATGTCATTAAAAGGCACTTATTCGTCACATAATATGAGAATAATTCGCTTGACCAATAATAAAACATTCTCAAGAGGGGTCATTATAATTTTTATGTGTTAAATGGTTTATATTATAAGTTTTGAAAATAGAGGAGAGTCGATTGTAATTTTACTAAACTTTAAGGAAAGTAAGAATGATTTACTTTACTTTCAAGGTTTAATCCGTATTTCTCATCAAACTTTTAATTGGATTCTTATAATTTTTCTGAAAATTTAATTGGATCTTTGGGCCTATTTATTGTCATAACTTTGCATAATTCTATAGAATATTTTTTAATTAACAAAAAATATTATGTTATGTTTAACTATTTTGTAATAAATATGCTAGATATTTTATTAAAAGGTTTCTTAAAGAATGAGAACCCAATTAAAAAAAAATGAACTATTGGGATCTAATATAAAATTTAGTGAAATTATAGGTCTCAATAGACTAACTAAACTTTCTTTTTATTTATAAATCAAACTAAAGAGTAAAGTATTAGAAAGTAGAAACTATTGATACAACATTATTTTTGTAGCTAGCTAGTCTAACTATATTACTGCAGGAGAGCTGGCAATGACATCCACCTCTACCACCAACACCAAAGCATCATCGAAAAACTCTATCTATAGAAAGGTGAAGAGAGTTTTGGGGCTCAGCTTGTTCAGATCAAAAAATTAGAGCACATATTTATGCAACATATTTCTCTATCTTTTTTCACTTTCCATGAATGAGGCTAAGAAAAATTGTACTAAAAAATTTTCATTTTAGCATTATATATATACTAGCAACTTGATAGGTACCTAAGTTTCCATCAAGTCTTATTTTTTCATTTTTTGAGTAATTAATATAGTTAGCAATATTATTCATTTAAATTGTATTTGTAAAATTAACAATATTTTATAGTGAAATTAAATGTGTTTGGAGGTGGCTATTTTTATTATGAGTTTAATTATGATATACTGATAGTGTAAAAAACTTTATAATGTTAACAAATCACATCCATTAATTTGTGTGACTTTTTAGTTAGTGGGTGGTTGAGTCAAAGACTTTTGATGATGTGTCAATACATGATTTGATGTTTGTGTAAAATTACTTTACACTGACAGTGGATTGAAATTAAAATCTTTTAGTATTTATTTATTTATTTTAATTTTGTTTGTTTTATTTTTAGAATTCAAAAAATATTTACCTATATATATTTTTTACTAAAGTAGATATTATTTTTTCTCTTTTTATCTCAAAATATTAATCTTAATTTGGCAAAAATTTGAAATATTGATTGTAAATTCATAAACATTTGCCAACTAAGTGAGCGAAGATAATGTGTGGATGAATGACCAAAAAGAAACACGAAAAATATCGATGCTGACAAATTCAACCACCAAAATGTTATAGGCAAATTATCCCATAAAATATTGAATTAGTTTGACAAAATTCATCAATCGTCATCTTTAGTCAAACTCCGTTAATGAAAAAGATGATGACCTGGCGAGTAAGATTCCCACTTCATCATCATCTTCCTCGACTCTTGCTTTCACCTAACTTCTCATATCTCATCATCATCTTCATCTTCACCATCAGTATCATCTTTACTATCATAATCAACACCATCCTTGGCCATCATCGTCAGATAAAGGAGCTCACAACCGTCTCACCACCACCACTGTCCCAGTCTCGGCTCCAGCCATGGGACCATCACCATCCATCGCGAGCTCAGATCAATGCCAATCATTTCATCTCTACCTCTTTCCCTCAGTCTCTCCTTTGTCCGCCTCAGATTCCGCCTCCAACACATCACGGCGCGGTTCCTAGGGGTATGCAGCAAGCGGCGCAACGTAGCTCACTTCCTTCTCAGCTCTTCCCTCGGCCACAATCTCTCACCTTGTGTGTTCCTCTTCCCCTTTGTCTCAATCTCCCTCTTTCTTTCTTCCATGGACTTAGCTTTTCTCTTTCTACCTCGCTCACATTCTCTCTTTATTCCCAATCGCCCTGCGGCTGGGTCACTCCCTCTCCCAACCATGGCACCCTCAATCGTGTAGGCACAGTAGTGCCCCTATCCCATACTGGGGTGAGTTAACTGCCTTTTTCCAACTGCTGCCGTAGCAGGTCCATCTCCGGTGAGTGATTCAACTTTTTCAAGATCCTTTGTAGGAGCACCTTGTGATTTTAATTAAATCCTGTTATGTATGGCCCGAGAATCCGATTGAGAATCCGATTGTCAGTGCAAGTACATTTTGTAGTATGTTATTATGGAATTACCTCACATATAATGTCTTGGGACCACAAACAACTCAATGACATGGTGTTCAATATTTTATATGTAGCTTCAATTGGTTGGTTTCTATCAAATTGTGTGCAGCCAAATTTTCTGCAATCATCAAACAATTTTTTATTAACTACCTTTATGGGAGCTAGTTGATGTTGTCGATGTGACTATGGATACATACACCGCAAACATTAAAGGGAAGAGACACAATGTATGTTAAAATGCAGCATGTACAAGAGCAGGGACGAGACTCCTATATCCGCTTTCGCAGCCGAGCCCTCACCCAAAGACACCAACAAGATCAAGTTAATGAAAATATGATCAAGATGAACATTGGGTTTCTTTTAAAAGAAAAGCTTCAAATCTGGAAAATTAAGTTAGGTTTCATTATTGCTCTCAATTTTCCTCTTTTTTTCTTATATTTTTGTGTTCAATCATTTATCATTCGAATTCGAAGCGACCCATTTCTATTCATGGCATCGAGCTTTGACTAATGGGAAAAAGATCCCTTTTTTGATGCCGGAGAAGAAGTTCAGAAATCTAGAGACAGGAAAAACCCCAATTTATTTGTTGTGTTTCTTTAGCTTTGTTATGTTCTTCCAATGAGTTTTGTGATTTTTAAAAACAAAACTCCTAAATTAGTCCCTCCAAATTTTACAATTGGACATTCTAGTCTCTCCAAAATTAGAAAGTAAAAATGCGTTAGACGTCAGACTTTTTAGTCCCTCTACTAATCTTCATTAACGAGAACGGTAACCTGACAATTACGGTGATAATATGACACCGTTAATTGACACATCACCATCACCAATAACTTAAACAACGTTATTTTACTCCCTGATCAGCACTCCACCTAACCCCCCTTTTTCCCACACTTCACAACCCACTCTCTCGAACTCTAACCCCTTTATGAGATTTAGTAACTTCAATCTCATAAAAAACAAAGGATATATAGTAATCAAGCAAAATCCACATCCTAGTTCAAACTTTCTATCATTTCTCTTTTCCAGAAAAACAAAAACAACTTCCCTTCATTTTCACCCTTTTTTCCTGGTTTTTTTCTCCATTTTCAAATAGCCTCTAATGAATCCTAAGTCATGAACCCATATCCCTCAAATCATTTTGGAGTTGATGAATTCAGTGCTCTAAAGGGAATGAGTGAGGGATTTTTGGATAAGGGCTCTACAGAGTTTTGATTTGGGGATTGCGAGGAGGGTTATAGTTGGAAAGAGTGGGTTGTGATGTGTGGGAAAAAGGGGGGTAGAGTGGGTTATGATGTGTGGGAAAGAGGGGGGTTAGGCAGAGTGCTGATTAAGGGGTAAAAAGATGTCGTTTAAGTTAATGGTGATGGTGATGTGTCAATTAACGGTGTCACATCATCACCGTAACTAACAGATTATCTTCTTTGTTAATGAAGATTAATAGAGAGACTAAAAATTCCGATATCTAACATCCGGCGGATGAAGTTTTACATTTTCATTTTGGAAGGACTACTTTTAGGGGTTTTGTCATTTTCAAATGTGAAATTTAAGAAATTGAAGTAGAACCTTTCCAAATTGTGCTATTAAAAAAATTCCATAGTATTGAAGAATAGATTAAAAGAACTTGGGACCTTGAGATTTTGGAAGTTCATTTGTGTGTATAATCTTGTAAGATGTATTGCTTAGAATTTGTTGTTATTTGTTATTAATTTGATGAAAGTCTTTCTTTTAAAAGAAGCATATTTTTCAAACGGTGAATATTAAGACTAATGTTACATGTACACCATAAAATCAGCCACCATGTGTAATAATCCAACATTTTGAAACTAATAATCCAACTTTTACTTATTATACATTAATCCAACATTTTTAAAAGTTGGATTACTAATTTCAAAATGTTGGATTATTACACATGGTGGCTGATAGTGGCTGATTTTGTAGTGTATATAAAGCATTTCTCGAATATTAAAATGTAGAAAGTGCAGGACTAGGGATGAGTAGGTTGAAGATGAACATTGAGTTTCTTTGGAAGAATATCTTCAGATATGATATAACTAATAAGGCGAGCATTACGATGTAGTCGAATTTTGTTACAGTCGTTTGCATTTGATTTGTGATTGGTAGTGTATCTGACGCAAGGTAATATGTGGGACCATTGTATAGAGCTTTAGTTGTTGTTTTGTATTAACTAAGATGTTAATTAAGGATAATGTAATATTCAATTAAAATTATGTTGTTATTTTTTTCTGGGTAAACTAATTTATCTCAGTGAATAAGATTAAAAAAAGATGAAAATTGAAAGATATGCGTGAAGTTGAAATCCCTAACTCCTCAAAGACCATGGATTTCGTTCGTGACTGTCATGTTCTTCGATGAGATTCCCATGGCAAATAGAGAATTTTCCCCTATCACACCACAGATCTCTAACAAAATTCTTCCACAAATTAGATCAAACAACCAAATCCCAAAAATTAAAGGACAAAAACAAAAACACGAGCTCGAAGAAGGAAGAGATAAGAGGGCTCGTAGCAACAACAAAACTTCGTCACAGCCGCCACCTACATATAGTCGTCGTCGCCTCAGCCGAATCTCCAACCGTCGTGAGCCCTTCCGCTAATCCCCTCCTTCCTCGAGCTTTTACAACCATCGACATCCACCACCTCGCCACCGCCCTTCTCCATAGATCCCGCCTTCTTCCTCTGTCTGTGTCTCTATCTCTGACTCACTCTCCAGGCGGTCGCCTTTCCTTCTTCTTCTACATCAGTCTCATCTCCCTTTGTTTCTTGCTCTCTCTCTCTGTCTTTCTCTCTCAAGCACCGCGACCCTCTCTTCTCCATGGCTGCCCCTCCATATTCCCCCTCGATCTTCATTCTCTCCTCGTTTCTTGGCGTTCTTTCACTCCTCGTTGCTGCCATCCTTTCCCTTCCTCGGCCACAACTACTCTCTCTCTCTTCTGTAACACCCTACTAGATAGCCCTTAATACTTAAGTCATGTTAGACCATTTCATAAGGGTTACCTCCTGTTGTCATGTTTTATCTTTATATTTAAAATACGTATACGCGGAAAATACATGGGAGAATTTTTCGTAAATCATTCGCGGAATATAAACATAAGGGCCTTGCGTATAATATAGCGATAATATATAGAACACATAATATGGTCTGGATAATACCTCATTAAATAAATGAAATAAACAAACACAATCTCCCCAAGCATACAATCAAGAAAGTAAATAGTAATAGGTGTTATCTCATGAGCCTAAAACTGAGACTCCACCATAAATACAATTAAAATAAATAGTTGCCGGCTAACATAGGTCTGGTCTCTGAAAACATAACTAAATAAATATAGCGGAAGCATAAAATCATAACATCTACATAAAGGAATAAATCATGTCTCAGATATCTGAGGAACTAAATCATAAACTAAGTTAGTGCGGTCTCCTCGTGTGCTCCGACATCCTGCTCGATCAGATCCTCTAAAAGGTAGGGGGAAAACATAAGGTGAGTACATAATGTATCTCAGTAGAGGAAGCCGGCCCGGGTTTAATTATGAAATAAGTGAAGTATGAATGTGTTCATTTCAGATATAAGTTCAAAACAATCTTTTCCCGGAACTTCTTACCTAAGTGCGTCTTGTTCATTTTATTTATTACATATAACATATCATAATTAAATATCTCTGTGTAGTGTACTATGTGCTTCTAAATATCAATAAGGAAAGAACATGTCATGACACTCTATATATAACTTTAACTCTCTTAAACTTTAATCTTGCATTAACATTGTTTGGCCTACCACCCTCCTGTACATATCCTCCACATCATTGGTTCCCTAGGTATGAGCTCATCCTAACATAAACGGGAAGAGGGGGTCTTTCACCTTCCCTTGCTAATGCAGTCAGTGACCGAGGTTGTCATTCCTCCCTTACTAACTCCACTAGCTACCAAAGGCTACAGTGTTTTACTTTAACTTTGTATTTACTTGATTTCACATTCTTTTACCAACGAAGTCGGCGACCGAGGCCTTATCCCTCCCTTACCTACTCCGTTAGTGACCGAAGGCTACATTACATTACTTTAACCTTTCATTACATCTTTATCACATACATCGCATTATATCATAATATCATCACTTAACATTACATCATAGCATTTAAACATATAAACAACTCATAACATTACATAATGAACATACACGAATCATACATAACATATATTATCATATAATCGTATTTTTATATTATAATAACATATAAACATATATTACATCTCATCTAATCATATATAAATCATGCATAAATCATATATAACACTTATACAAGTCGTAGAACGCATTAGGGAGCATAAATGGTCAAAACAGTTAATTTTCGTAAAATCTGCAGTGTTGTAATCGATTACAACGAGGTTGTAATCGATTACAGTAATCGATTACACAGACCTGGTAATCGATTACCAAAGAGCCATGTTTTCTCGCGATTGGAAATTCTCAGCTCGTAATCGATTACGAGCCTCTTGTAATCGATTACGAACGCGAAAACTCAGATTCTAGAGTTTCTAAAACACGTTTTTCACAAGCCAATGGCTAAAACTTTAATCTAGAATCATCCCAATCAATAGAAAACATAGGTTCATGAAAACTCATTCATAAAACATGATTAGAAACACTTTTCAATTGATAAAACCCCTTTCCTTTGAAATTAATTTCGTAAGACATAACCCTTTCATGAACCCTAATGGGAAAAACAAGCAACAACAATAATCTCATCAAAAGCACATCATCAAGCATGAAATTACAGAGAATAAAGAATGCCTAAAACCCTACCTCTTGTAGACTTCCTATGTAATGCGTAGAGACACTCTTTCCCGACGTAGAACACGTTCTCACTTTCTCTCACTATCCCCACGAACGGTAGGAATACAAAGATGGCTCCTTTCAAGAATTGCAATCGGTAGAAGGGTTCTATTTGATGAGAGGATTAAAAATATGTAATTTGTTTTGTGATCGGGTAAGGTTTGATATGAGTTGGGTGTTGTGGAATGGCTATGGCTTTGAGTTCTTGAGAGAGAGAGAAAGAACAATGGAGGCACAAGAGTTAGAGAGAGTGTTTGGAGTGTTTCTGAATAGAGATTTAGGGTTTCTCAAGTGGTGGCTCGGTTATATATGGTTTAGAATCATCGTGGGGCCCGAACGACACTTAAAACGTACTAAAAACGCATTGTGCGTACGTCGTAATCGATTACCACGAAATGGTAATCGATTACAGACAGGATGTAATTGATTACGGTAATCGATTACAGACAGGATGTAATAGATTACCGACAACAAAAATGCCCAGATATGAAGACCAAAGGGCTGTAATCGATTACCACGGGATGGTAATCGATTACAAAGCCACAAAATAGCCTCAAAACACCTCAAAAACGTCCCAACTAGTGCTATAAACATCCATACATCATTCCTTACATCATGCATCATCTAAACATCAATTAAAACACATATATGCACCTAAATCACCCAACATAAAATGAATACACATGAACATACACCTAAATCACATAGCACTGATGAACACACACACATAAATCATATAACACATATACATACACTTAGATCACATAACATATAATGATTTACTAAAAGAAACTTGTCCACCCAAACTTAATTAAATTCTAACTAAGGTCAATTACCCTTAATCTCACTTAATTAGGACTTAATAAAAGTCAGGGTGTTACATCTTCCGTCGCGGCTGGCCTGACTCTCTCACCCTCTCTCTCCAAGAAACTCTAATCTCACTCAATAAAAGAACAATACACTTACATTGCCTTAATTAATTGTACCCGAAGCATATTAGAAAAAGAAAAATAAATTACTCTCACCTACTTTGACTAGAAATCTCGAGTTGACTAAGACTTAATATGTGTCGCACAATAAAGCTCCAAAAGATAAATGTAAACTAATGCAAGTAAAATGCAAATGCACCATAGTAGTCGCCAACTAATAAAAGGTACAAGTCTTACACACAAAAATTTTATAGAACTGAGGTGAAAAAGAGAAAAGACAAAACACCCAAATTAGTTCATGCAAAATTTTTCATCGGACAAAGTAGTCCCTCCAGAATAAAAATTTCAAAATACATCATTCCAAAATTAAAATTTCGGACAAATTGGTCCTCCAAGAAAAAATTAGACAAATTAGTCCCTCAAGATTTATGAAAATGGTCAAATTAGTCCCTTAATGGGAGGATTAATTTGTCCAAAATGTTTAATTAGTATGGACTAATTTGACCATTTCCATGAATCTTGAGGGACTAATTTGTCTAATTTTTTCTTGGAGGATCAATTTGTCCGACGTTTTAATTTTGGAGGAATGTATTTTGAATTTTTTATTTTAGAGGGACTACTTTGACAGATGAAAAGTTTTGCAGAGACTAATTTGAATATTTTGACAAAAGAAAAAATATAGACACCACGTGTAAAAGTTAAGGAGGGACATTTTTGCAATTAATCACACCAGGCGCAACCTTACACCCGCAAGCAAGTAATCCTTACCCTACTCACATATGTTATCAAATGCACTTCTCATATCATTTCTGTCCTCCTCAGCCCTCACTCTCTCTCTCTCTCTCTCTCTCTCTACAAGAAAACATCAGCGTCCTGCACAGCCGCCACCCTCTGCCCACTCCCCAGCCGTTGCCGCGCTGTCCCTTCCTCTTGCAGCGTCGCGTACTCTCATTTCTCTCTCACATCTCAGAGTCGCGTGCAGTCCTTCGCCCACCGCCAAGTCGTCGCCGCGCCTTCCCTGCTCTGTCTCAGCGTCGCACGGCGAAGCTGCTACGCCGTCCTCGCGCCTGGCTTCTCCGCCTTCCACCGTCGCTGCTTCATCCTTCCTGTGGTCCATTGTCCTTTTAGCTATGTCTGAGGTAAGGGTTTGCTAATTTGTTTGCTAAGTCTGTTAGTTTGTGTCTAATTTATCTTATCTAATTTATACTTTCATGAAATTGAGTTTTGTAATCGATTGAATTGGAATATAATGTGGATGATGTTGATTTTTTAGGCATATATATTAGTATGGTGTTCAAAAAATTACAGCAAGTGATAAAAAACCGAAATTTACCAACCAAACCGGAGTAGATTCGGTTGGGAGCACAGCAAGGGACCGACTGGTTGTGTTTGTATGTCAGCGAGTTGGTCGGTTTCGGTTGGTTTTTGGATTTTTTCCCCAAAACCGACCAGTTTGGTTGGTTTTTGGTCCAAACCGAACCAGTTTGGTTGGTTTTTAGTCCAAAACCCAATCAGTTTCGGTTGGTTTTTGGATTTTTTCCCCAAAACCGAACTAGTGCAGTTGGTTTTTGGTCCAAAACCAAACCAGTTTGGTTGGTTTTTGGTCCAAACCGAACCAGTTTGGTTGGTTTTTAGTTCAAAACCGAATCGGTTTTGGTTGGTTTTTGGATTTTTTCCCCAATACCGAACCAGTTTGGTTGGTTTGTGGTCCAAAACCGAACCAGTTTGGTTGGTTTTTGGATTTTTTCCCCAAAACCGAACCAGTTTGGTTGGTTTTTAGTCCAAAACCGAATCGGTTTCGGTTGGTTGTTGGATTTTTTTTCCCCAAAACCGAATCAGTGCAGTTGGTTTTTGGTCCAAAACCGAACCAGTTTGGTTGGTTTTTGGTCCAAACCGAACCAGTTTGGTTGGTTTTTAGTCCAAAACCGAATCAGTTCGGTTGGTTTTTTGTCCAAAACCGAATGGTTCCGTTGGTTTTGGTCTAAAACCGAATGGTTCCGTTGGTTTTGGTCCAAACTGAATCAGTTCCGTTTGGTTTTGATCCAAAACCGAATCGTTCAGTTGGTTTTTGGTTTGAAACCGAACTGGTTCGATTGTTTTTGTCCAAAACCAAACCGGTTTAGACCACCATCTCTATCTCTTTCAGTATAAGCCGCCACCTCAACCCATCTATAGTCGAGTTTCTGTGCGCCTCACCCCATTTTGGAAGCTTGCAACAAGCCAACAACCATGGCTGGTGTATGTTAATATATTACTTCTTATATTCTTTCTGGGCTTGAATTACTTTAAGTTTATTTTTTATTTGTTTTTTGGTTTTGATTGGTTGTTGTTGAGATTCTTGTTTTAGTGGTTTTATGAATTTTTCTATTCCCAGAATCTTGTTTTGATATAGGGAATCAAATGGTTATTATTTGGTTGAGAATTGTAAAATCAGACCTCGAGTATTAGAATGCCAACAAAAGATTGCACATTCATTTATTGTTTTTGGGTGCAAATTAAGGAGGCTTTAGGATTTGTGGCATTTTGAAATTTTTTCATACCCTTTAGTGTGTTAAGTTGATGATAGTTGGTTTTGCGTGCTTGTCTTTGATACTGCTTCTTGATTGGCTTGTATCTTGTTTGTTGTAGGATGGAGAAGCTGAGTAGTGAATTTTCATTTTATGTGCTGATATTTGATTGTGGTGTTGGTGTTGCATATATGTGCCTTATGCTGTTTAGAGATTGAAATGTGTTACACTGTTAATAATCTAGGTTGTTCTCTGAACATACAGAGGGGAGAACATTGAGAATAATACGAGCATGTTCGTGTCCATTGCATCTCACGTTGTGGGCCGGATCCATCTTTTCCCTTCATGTGTCTTTGTGCCAGTAGGTTTACCATTACTACCGTTATGAATCATGAATAAGTCGATGTGCCAAAGGGTATGAGCCTCCAATTTTACAGTGCACTATCAATTTCGTGATTTACTTGCAACAGGAGGCAAAGCTTCGCGTGATCTTATCTATAAAGTTGGTAATATTTTCTCACAAATAGCAATGGAAACAGCGAAGGTTCTTTCACACTCCAAAGCCGTTCCGTTTGGTTTCTCTATCGTGAGCAACAAAGTCTCTCTAAGACCATTCAACAAGCATTTTCATTCTGATGGTGGTCAATTTCACTTGAGACCCATGCACATTGGTTCTCAGTTGAATTGCTCCTATGGAAAGCATTTCCACTCCATACTGAAACCAACAAGAAAAAGAGCTGATTTGCTACCTTCTACCAGATGCTCAATGTCCCGTGAAGCCAGCACTGAACCTCAAAATCCAATCCTAAAGTACTTCGGAGATCTATCATTTGAGTCAATAAAAGCTACTCTTCTAGGGTTGACTCCAATTGACGTAGTGAAGTGGTCTGGGATAGTATCCATTATAACTGCAGCCACAAAATGGACTAGGAATACGCTCTTCAGTCCTTTCTTCTGGATGTACTTTAGCTGGACTTGGCTGTTCTGGCCATGGTTCGCAGCTATATTGGTTGCAATTTACGGGTTATACTGCTTTCGGAAACATTTGCATGGGGAGGCAAACATCTTTGAGCAGTTGGCTATTGTTACATCAGTTTTCACATGGCTCACCCTTGTTCCACCAGGTCATTTCAATGGCTACCTAGATGGTTGGCCTTTTGTTTTCTTTTTTGTGTATCATTATTTCTTTTTCTTCAATGTTAGCGTTCGAAAACGATTATATGGAGACTATTATGCTCGGCCTCATGACCCTAAATGGGATGTGAACTTGCCAATGTGGTCTCGCCTCTTGTTTGGTGCCGGAGTCATGGTTGGCCATTGGTTTGCGGCGTTTGAAGGCCCAGAGCTTCACCGCATACCGGGTGGATGGAACAATCTTGGAATTTGGGCTTTGATTATAACAACTCTGCTAATGCAGTATAATTCCACACTGTATCTCGCTAAGTATTCAGAAAACGTGGTGGTGCCAACATCTGTCGTGCAATTCGGACCTTATCGCTGGGTTCGTCATCCAATATATTCGTCAACGATGCTCTTGTTTGTAACATACTGCCTTGCGCTTCGAGCACCATTAAGTCTACTGTTTGTTGTAGCAGTTTGTTTGTTGTATTATAAGCAGAAGGCAGAGATGGAGGAGGCTTTGATGGTTGAGACTTTCGGTCAAAGTTACACAGAATATGCTGGCAAAGTAAAGTACAAGTTCATTCCTTTTATCTATTAGTTGCTCTTGACAAATGTAAAATTAAAATCTGATTGGATTGTCAAGTTTAGGCAAAAAGAGTGTCACTCCTCGAAATCTTAGTTAGTGCATGATTTTGTTTATTCTGTTTTCTTCAGAGTGTGATGATTATTACCTTCAATATATTTAGGCTTTCGTTCATGTTTTTCTTTGTTACGATCTATGCTGAAGCTTCTATGGATATAGATTTTGGACTCCATTGAAAAAAGAGTTGAACCATGCTCTACCCTTGCACCTTCTGTCATCTATTTATCATCTATCATAAATACGTATAGTCTCATTGAGTGATGCACTAATCGAAGTTTCTCATTTTTCTGATTTTTTTCTAAACAAGAAATTAACTAGAGTACTGCATAAGTTCCTATGTAATGTGTAGGCTTTACAGTTTTTGTTGGTTCCCACGGAATTTCACAACAACCCTCGATCAAGGATTAATCTGATACGGATATAAGTTCTATTTAAAGGTATGTTATTAGTCAATGAATTATTGCATATACAAGACGAAAAGATGTAGAATTTTGAGACCTAGTGGAAGATCTACTGACAACTTTATTTTAAAGTGTCTTGAGTGTTTTTTTAGAGCAAATAGCCACTCAAGTGTGAGTAATTATACAAAAATTTAAGACCTTACAATAGCACAATCACAATAAAGCATGTCTCATTTATTGTATTTATGATGTTTATTTAATTATGCGGTCTACTAATAACTTTTGTGAGGGTGTAGGAAACAAAGGTCTTAAATTTGAGCCATAGGATAAGATGATCCTTAATAATTGCCCATCATAATGTTAAAAATAGGATACCATAAAATTTCTGGACGGAAAATCCTAACCGTGTTAATAATAATTTAATTTTTCAACAAATTGGTTCTAAACAATTTTATTGTTGGAAAAATTCGACAAATTAATTCATAACAATTTTTGGCATTGGTACATAATTAACATCATAGTTATCAAAACTGGCTCGGCCCGGCCGGTTCGACCAGAAAACCGGTGAACCGGTCATGAGACTGGGCCGAGCCACCGGTCAGACTCGGCGGGTTTGCACCAGAACCAGTGACCCGGTCGGTTCTCATTAACCGGACCGGGTTATGCTTTTTCTTGTAACGACGTCGTTTCTACTCAGTGAATATGCTGAGTTCTTTTTTTTTTTTTTTTTCCTTTTCTTCATTGGCTTCTTTGTTCTCTTCCAAGCACACCCAAATCAACACAAATCCAAGCCTAGCTCGGAGCTTAGCGTCGCCGTCGAATGCTGTCCTTCGAAGTCGTCGTCGCGAACTGTCATTGCGAGCTTCTAATCCAGCCTCCCAAGTCGTCTTCGTGAGCTTGCACCTCAGACGGAGCTTCTACTGTGTTGCTGTTGTGGTTCCTTCAAATTCTGGCTCGGAGCTTCTAGTTCCACTGTGTGTTGTTGCTTTCGTTCTTTTAACTTTAAGGTTCAAGCTCGGAGCTTTTACTTCCACAGTGTGTTGTTGCTGTCGTTCTTTTAACTTTAAGGTTCAAGTTTGGAGCTTTTACTGTGTTGTTGTGTTGTTCCTTTGTTCCTTCAACTCCTGCCTTAGAGCTCTTTACTGTGTTGTTGCTGTTGAGGTTCCTTAAGGTTAGTTTGGGTTTGTTTCAAACTAAATTTCAAGATAAAAGTAAAGAGTTGTAGGTGTTGCTGGAGGTTTCTTTTCGAATTTTTAAGTAGTATTTGCTTTTTTAAGAATTTGTATTATATTACTAGGTTTTTTTTTGTTGAATCATGTGATTGTTTTGCCTCTCTTTTTTAATTTTCACTATTTTACCATGTTAATTTCTCTTTATTTCTTTTTACTTGAATTTCCATTGTTTTGATTATTAGTCTTTTTATTTTATTATCTTAGTTTCTCTTTATTTCTATTTTTTCTAATTTTTTTATTAGACCGAGTTAATTATCGACCGGTTCAACCAGTAACCCAGTGGTTGGACCATTGACCCGGTGACCCAGTACCTCGGCCGAGTCGACTTCCGGGTCGAGTTTGATAACTATCATCCACATACCTTTTTTTTTCAAAATTAATATTATCATTATTTCCTCAAAACTATCTTATTCATATTATTATACTACTCAATTAACATATCTAAATAATTAAGTCAAAAACAAGAACTTTTAAATTCTGATAAATTAATTTATCCTGTGATTTATTTATTTGGGGCTAAATTAGATGTTTTTATTAAAAATAATTATATTTTATAAACCCTAAACCCTAAAAAATTAGACTTTTTTTGTTTGGTTTAAAAAAATGGGGCCTAAGCCCAAAAGAACCAGCAAGGAAACTAAGCAGGGAGGATACGAGGCAAAGAAACCCCAATTACTTCGCTGCTCCGCCGTTGCTTCTCTGCGACTGTGTCCCTCGCGATCGTCGCCGCCGCTACTGAGGCTGTCATCTTCTTCCGGTGGTGGCTGCGTCTTCGCCTCCGCCACAAGGTTCACCAAGTCCGAGATCCTTGCCTCTGTCAGTGCCGCCTTCAGATCCATAGGTGTTGTTTTTGTTGGTTTTAGTTGTAGATTTGATGTTGATGACTTTTGATTGTTGATGATAATTTGTATTTTCTTGGTTGTATCTTCTGTTTCTAAATTTGACTCTGTCCATTTCTTCTGTGGTTCTGGAGAACTTATGGTGAATTGATATTGCTGTTGCTTTTGGATCCATATTGTGGATTGTTGTTGTTGAATTTTTGTGAATATTGAGTGTGACTTTTGAACTGTTGGTGCCTCTGTATAGCGGATCTCCAATGTTGTTGAAAATTTGATATATTTTGCTGTTGGATCTGAATTGCTTTCTGCAATGCATTGATATGTTGATTCAGTTTATCAGCTATGTGTCTGAGCTTAGCTTCAATAGCTGCTTCTTCCTGATGTTATGGAGAATATTTTGGATGTCTTTCTGGTATTGAGAATTAAGAGAGAGAGAGAGAGAGAGAGCTTGAACTATCGACCCACGATCACTCTCAAGGAATTGGAATTAAGTTCTAGAGAATGAGATAGAAGCGGATTTGGAGAAAAGTCAAAATGAACAATTCACTAAAAACTTCTTAGTACAATTGGGGCTATTCCCTATTTATAATAGTTTTGTATCATAACAATCACCAGTGTTATGGAGGATATTTTGGATGTGATTTTGGTTTTGAGAATTAAGAGAGAGAGATCTTTAAACCATTGACCACAAGGAATTGAAATTGAGTTCTAGATAATGATAGGCGAGAAGTTTGAGAAACTCCCAAATGAACAATTCACTAAACTTCCTATTACAATTGGGGATTTTCCCTATTTACACTAGTTTTGTATCATAAAATGGAGGTGCACATTTTGTATCCAGCTCTGCTGAGATGGCATAGGGAGAGAGGTGAAATGGGTAGGCTTTGACATAAGGCATTTGGCTTAGGGTTAGGAGAGTATTGAGCCTCTACAATGCTCAAGTTTCCTCTCTTTGGTTCTGCATTTTCGTTCTTCAACATTACTTTCATTTCCTTTCCTTTCCTTGCATTGGTATTTTCTTTCTGATGTGGTTCCTATTAGTGTACAATTTCGTATTGTATGTTATTGCCATTCACTTTAAGGTACTGCCTCAATAACAAATTAAATTCAACATGATTACTGCAGTTTGTTAATTGTGACCAAAGAGTGTGTTGTGCGTAATGTTTAATGAAAATGGTTTGATGATCATTGAGTTCATGTATAACTTGTTACAGCTATTGGAGTCTCGAAGATCATGGACACCCAAAAAAGCCAGTCTGAAAAGCAGTCGCCGTCAGTCTCAAATACGCCATCTGTTACTTCATGTCGAACGAAAAAGAGTGAAGAAGCCACGTTCTTGCAGGACGTGAAGGATCATATTGACGAGTTCATTCATGCTTCAATGGATGAACACAAAACTTGCTTTAAGAAAACAGTTCAGAAGGTTTGTGCTTAAAGTTTCTAGACAAAATTACTTGTGTCATCATCTTTCTTTGCCGCCTGATGATAAATTATGGTGTTTGGATCATTTTTTCAGATGTTTGGTTTGTCCAAGGTTGTTGCCCAAAGGAACTCTGATGCTGCTAAAGAAGTTGAAAGTTCCTTGCCTCTTCGGACAACACAACAAGATTAGATTTCTTAGTTTTAAACAAGTAGGTTCTGGGTCATGTGGAAGTACTCCCCTTTTGTTTGTGCTCTTAAAATTATTATTGTCACTCCCACTAACTCAAAAAATTTACCTAGTCTTCCTAAAATGTCCTTTTATCTCTCTTGTAATTAAAACAATAGTCCATTGTTGATATAATTTTGATACAATATTATTAATGACAATTTTTTATTTTATTATAGTATTTTACAATAATACATTCAAATTTAATTTCTCATATTTAAAATGGAAAAAGTTAATTGGTGATGTTAAAAAAGAAAACATAAATGTAGATGTTCACAGCGTTTTATTTTATAAATTCCCCCCAAAAAAAAAAACAAAATTGGAACTAATGTTCCATTTTTTCTCATTTGTGAGTAGTTTTATAGTATTATTTGTTTTATATTAGATTATAGAATTGAAATAGTGTGTACTTTTATTGCTCTTTTTTTTAATTGTCACAATGCAAGTAAATTTAACTTCTTATTTTCCAATGATGGATGTTTAAAGTTTTTACTTATATATTAAAATATTCAAAAATATTCTTGATTTTCTAAAAAATATATTGAAATGGCTAAAGTACCCTCGTTATCTCAATTTAACCTTTTTTCATCAAACCAATTTTTACTAACACACTACCTAAAAAGTAAGGGATATAATAGGTAAAAAGATATTAAATTTGTAAATTATAAAAAAAGAAAGGAAAGAAAAGATGTTAGTACAACTACAAATGATATTTACATGTAACTTGTATCGAATCATGGTTACAACGTAAATTCAATACCGGGTCACTACCTTATAAATAGCATCCGGAAAGACAAATGTTATATTTCTTCACTCAAATTCACAGAATTTGGAACTCTTTCAAAAGGCGATGGAGATTTATTTTCTTCATCCGTCAAAGGAAGTAACTTTCCTGAATATAAACTCTCAACAATCCAGCTATAAGGCTGCAGAAGGGAAGGGAACATATTAACAGTTAAGAATTCCACACACAACCATAATGCATATGGTTGAACACAAAGATAATGATTTGTTTTCATACTCGTTAATTTTATATCCTCTCTCATAGCTTTTTAATACTATATAAAAGACATTTTCTATCTCTAGTCTAGACAAAAAAATTTTTCTCCTGTCCCTATCACCAAACACCAACAGCAGAAGCCCAAAAATCGAATCCAAATCATGACAACATATGAACAAAAGGTCGACTAGGTAAGTGTACCACATTGACGGATAATATAAAATACTTTAGACTAATAATATTATGCATTTCAAATATACTTATATGAGTTTAATTTTAATATATTAACATTATAAAAGTCTTATATTGTCATTCAATCACAAATTATCGTCGTATCACTATATATGATTGACTCTCACATCCCATACTTTAAAAATCATGCAAACAATTAGAAAGAGAGAGAGACGGACAGAGCAGAAATTTTTCTTCCTTATGTAAGATACTAGACACTGAGAACCATAAATTATACCAAAATTTATAATTTGTAGTTTCTACTTACCACGATAGGAATACCCCTCTCCAAAGCACAATGCTTCAGGTGACGTGATATCGCAGTGTTATCCTCAGCTACAATAGCTGCTGCCACTAAAGTCCTCTTTTCACCATTGCTCCTTATTAACCATTGAAGGGCTTTGAACACATGACCTCCTCCGTGCTGATCCATGCAAAATCGGAAGAGAGAGAAAACATAAGTATGACAAAAGATTATGAAGAGATAGGTCAACAAAATAAAGCGGAACCTTACCTTGATGATAACTGCTAACTTTTTGCAAAAACTATGCTTCCCATGAAGCATAATTCCTACTTTTTCAAAAATATGCTTTCCGTCTCTATGATGAACTGTTGTCCTGATTCCTGTCCATTTCATATCATCGCGATTTGGAAGGATCAAGTATCTAAAGCAAAGAAACCAGAATTATGAAACAAACAGTGCAGAAAGGGTTTAAAGATTAGCTCAATGACAAGAACCATTAAGAGTGGAGAAGGGGTTGGAACAAGCTAGATTGCAATGTGCACTACAAAGTAATAACAACTTATGTTATTACATAACAATGTGTCCACATATTGGCACAACTAAACATTATGTTATTACAAACTAATGTACATAAATTTTAAGAGAAGAAAAAATCAATTCAATAAGAACTCAACTTACTTTTCAGGTTGTAAAATAGTTCCAGATGCAAGACAATCAGTAAGCCAATCAACCTTTAGTATTGAGGCACCAACAGCACAGCCGTACAAGAATTTGGTTGTTTGCATCTGAGACAAAGAACAAAGACTCCATTACACAGAAATAATGAGTGAAGTTATCATATGTGTCAGGAAACATTATAAACAGTGTTGCACAATTTGTCTGTTAGTTATTTTAAAAAAAAATCCTTTAACATTTTTTGGTCTTAGTAAATACAGACAATTTTGGTTATAGTCCCTCTATTTATTTCTTTGGTTTTGGTCCCTCCTTTTTTTCAAAAGTTCTGATTTTGGTCCTTGCCATTAAAGACGGACCAAAACCAAAACTACCCATATTTAAGCATTTAAACCTTAAAAAAGTAATTCTTGGATGCTTGTAGGAGATCTGAGCTAGTTAAGTGTTTTTGGGACACAGAATTTAAGCTTGGCTGACTAAGTGATTTAAGGTTCAAATTAAACTGCCCACACTAAAGACATATTGAGTGCCTTTCAATTCTAAATCTTCATTCGAAGGAGCATGCTATTGCTGCAAGTTATAGACACCATTATGTAAACACTAGATAATGTTTTTGCCTAACAGCTTAAACTTACAAGTAAAATGGTTCTTTGACATTAATTGCAAACTATGATTCACCCACAAAAGAAATTTTAAGACATCATTGTGTTGTAATTTCAAAAAGTGGGAAGATTTCATTACAACTGAATTCAGAGGCTGTGGGATTCATAAACAAATTATGGTTCTACAGAAATGTTAACATTTTCCATTTCTATGGTGTCTTTGGTCAGTAATGAATGCTAGAATAAATTTCCAAAATGATAGAACCAGCTAATGGAAGAAAGGTAGATTTTATTGATTAATGGATTTGGGGAACTCCAATCCTAAATGGGTACACAGAGAGAACTACTCCCTCATAGGGAAAACTAACTCACTACGAACTGAATGAGCACAAAAAAATAAATGAATGAAGGAATACTATTACACTTAGCTTCTCCTATTTATACCTTCCCTTCAGGCTCACAAATGCACTATCCACCTTCCAAGCCTTGATGAACAAGGTACTCGAGCCTTTTTTGAGGAAATTCATATTGGTTTTCTTCGATGATATACTAATTTACAGCCCTAATCTTGATACACACCATATCCATCTTCGGGTAATTCTAGAAACCTTGACAACCAATCAACTCTACATAAATCGAAAAAAATGTTGTTTTGAGAGACACTCAGTGGAATATTTGGGGAATGTAATTTCTGAAAAAGGGGTGGTAGCAGATGAAAGAAAAATTAAGGATGTGCAAGAATGGCCCGTACCGAAAGATTTGAAGGGGCTTCGCGGTTTTTTGGGGTTGACGGGATATTATAGAAGGTTTGTGTAACAACCCAGAGAGATAGTAGGGATTTGACTCCTTTTAAATATACTTATAAAAGGAGAGGAGAGAAAGTAGCAAACTGAACTTTAAATTATGAAACTCCACATCATTAGGAAAGTAGTTTTAGGATTTGATATTATACATAGGAAGGCTGAAAATGCGAGTAGGTAGGGAATAAGTGGAGTGAAACCTAGGTGGAGAGAATTGACCTCTCGAAAGTCAATTGTTCTTTGTAATTCTTGCATTTAATTCAATAATATAATTCTGCCAGTGGGGGTAATTATCACAACGGTAATTCCTTCCTCTGTCCAGTTATTCTATTCTTTCCTTCTACTCTTATCTTCTACATTCTATTCTGTCCTATCAGTAAGGGTACTAGGGGAACCGTAACAGTTTGTTAGGAATTATGGCAAGATAGCATGGCCTTTAACCCAATTATTGAAGAAAGATAATTCCTGATGGGGTATGGAGACTCAACTTGCTTTTGAAAACTAAAACGGGCTACGATCTTACTTCTAGTGCTTGTTGTCCCATGTCTTTCAAAGCCCTTTGTGCTTGAAATGGATGCGTTGGGAAAGTATATAGGGCCTATTCTAATGCAAGAAGGGAGGCCAATCGCTTATGTGTCAAACTATCTCGAATTTATAGCCAACTAATACACTAACTAACTACTAACCTTCTAACTACCTAATGTGATCCTATCAGGCTGCTGAGTTTGTGCAGGAAATTGTTCGCCTCCACGACTTTCCGGAATCAATTATCACAGATAGAGATCGGTTGTTAATGAGTCACATTTGGGGAGAGTTGTTCAAGGCAGCAGGGACTAAGTTAAAGATGAGCTCCTCTTACCATCCTGAGACTGATGAACAAAGCAAGGTTGTGAACCAATGTGTTGAGACCTATTTGTGTTGCTTCACTGGGTCCAAACCGAAGCAATGGCCGAAGTGGCTAGCCTAGGCAGAGTATTGGTATAATACCAGTTACCATGGCTCGATTAGAATGACTCCTTTTAAGGCCCTTTATGGCCGAGATCCTTCAGTAATATTGAAGGGAGGAAGGAAATTCCATGCAGGTGTTGTTGGAGGAGAGAAATTCCATGCCTGAGGAGCTGAAATTTCAATTAGAGAGAGCTCAAATAGAATGAAAATATATGCTGATCAAAATATATGCAGCCGGAATATGTCCTGGATAGCTGCATGTCTACTGCTGGCCAGAAGGAGGTGTTGATCAAGTGGAAGAATCTGCCAAGTTTTGAGAGCTCCTGGGAAGACTATGAGGAGATCAAAAGGGTGTTTCCTGAACTTCACCTTGAGGACATGGTGGGACTTCAAGAGGGGGTTTTTTTTACATACCCAAGCTAGGGCGGACCTTAGAGAAAAATGCTATGAATACAGGGGCTGGAAAAATAACACCATACCCCTCCTTTAGGTATGTAAGGGGACAGAAAAGAGTGGGGCAGGAAAGGACTAGCTAGGTGGCAAGGTTAGTGGAGAGAACATTGGTGCCTAGGAGGGGAGCATGTGACTGTCAAGGAGTGAGAGAAAATGCCTTTCTGTCAAGGTATATTGTGCTGTATGGGTAGTACCAGGAATCATTAAGGAACTTTTTGGGATTGTAGGCTAGGAGAGTCTCAAGCCTCTCGAATGCTTGAGTAATTAGTTGCAGAAATTCTGTTCCTGCTGCTATTTTTGAGTGTTTGAATTCAATCCAATCTCTAGAGGGAGGCTAAATCACACTGATTAGCTTATTATTCCTCTATTTTCTGTACAATTTTCTCTGTTCAATTTCCTATTCTCTCTACTGCACTCTTTCTCTCTTAAGTTCTAGGTACCAGTTCTTACAGAAACTCATATTCGAAAAGGGCAACATACTTATTCCTATATTAAATAGTTGAACTACAAATGGGTAACTAATTCTTTTAATTCCTTCATTTCCACAAATTGACATTTTTATTTATTATAAATATCCATGCTTATAAGTATGTGTGTGTGTGTGTGTGTGTGTGTACGTACATTCTCAAAGATATATAAGCACTCTTATTCCTTAACCTAATGCTTTAAGCTTTCGAAATAGATAGTTCTTGACATAGACAGAATGACCAAGTGATATAGATCCTTGCAACTCCCTTCTAAATAAAAAAAGTTGAATTCCAACATAAGATAAATGGGTATGTGCAGTATGCTTCAAACCCAAAGTACTCTTGCATTAGAAGGCATGTTAATTCCATATAAAATCATGTAGAAACATTTTCCTAATAGCTTAACCTATTAAGATAGATGGGCCAATGATATCCTTGGTTTTATGGTTAAGACAAAAGCCAAGGATCTCAACAATATTTGTCTTACATATCAAGGATTGTGTAAGAAACCTCTGGAAAAGAAACATATATCCTTTTACTTTGGCATAACTAATATTTAATACTTAAAATGATAAATTATTTATCACGGCGGTGTATTAATAGCACTCGGTCGAAATACAATGCTACCATGCAAATTGGGGGACTGCAATTTAATCATTGAAATTAATCCCCAGTCACTCAATGGCAATGGGATGCAAGAGATTAAGGAAAGAAAAAACATATGAATGTAAGAAAAACCAATTAGTGGAAGATTATGCCTAAGTTTTAGGAAAAGGACAAAAGATTATTGATCACAAGAAACAAACCTTTTCTGAACATAGAATAATAGGAAGCTGCAGGTGAGATAAGGTTGAACTTCTCTTGCGCCTTGAACTTGGAGAGGGAATATCAGAAAGAACCACCCCACCAGAATTCCTTATAAGTGCTTCCATGTCCTTTTCCTTTTGACTAGATAATCCAGTAAGTAGGAATTCTGTACCAAGAAATATAAATTCATTCACAACTTTTCTGCAATAATTCATTAGTGAATGTTTTATATGAAGCTCAGAAGCAGTCAATGACTTTGAAACTCGATGCTTTTTTGGTCTAACTGACGAACCTACATTATTGCAGCAAAAAAAAAAAAAACAGTTAATCTCTGCACAAAAAACCAATTCTCATACTAAAAAGTGCACTACAAAACTAGAACTAGAAACCTACAGGTTTTGAATGAAGGTTTCAACTCTGACAATTTTCTTTTCTGATGAATCTCCTCCACTTTTTCAGAGAAACATACTCTCTTCCTGACTTGAACATTTTCACCATTGTATTTATTGGACACAAGTTGTAGCTTATTAGAGTTCGAATCAGTTCCGATGTCATCTAGGACAATCTTAGGTCCCACTTGGCGGAGGCATGTCCTATTGTTTAGAATAAGAGGTGAACTCCTTTCTTGTATTGATTCTTCTAAAATGCCACTAGCATCCACTGCTTTTATTGTTAACCCATCATGAGTCTTGTTATCAGTTATTCTTAAAAATGGTATGTGATCAACAAAATATCCAGGATTTTCTTGATGTCGATTTCTATCTTCACACTTCGATGCTGAGAGACTCTCAGAAATCCTTGAGTCCAAAGATGCTGCACTGCCCGTAGTCTGGTTAGTTAGAAGAGGAGTCAAATTAACATTCAGGTTGAGATCTTGCTTTGACAGTGTCGTATGACAATTCTTAAGAGAGTTCAACTGTTCCCTACCAATGTGCTCAACCCCAGGTAACTTCATAGGAATTTGTTTAACCACCTTCGTTGGAGCAATTGGAATATCTTTTGAATCTAGGATAGAAGTAATTTGCTCATCTCTACAGTCAAGTGTAGCATTCTTATCTGAGATATTTTGAAAATTGACCACCTCAAATTCAGATATGGACGAGATAAATTTTTCAGCATTATGTTCTTTATCAATGTCAGAATTGGAAATGGCATTTTCTGAAGAAATACTACATGGAACAACAGAACAAAGAGGATCAATCAATGATAGACTTGAACATCTGACCACATCTTGAGAATGCAACATGGACTCATCAGGTTTGTTGTGTAAACAGTCAGAATGCATACTAAGCTGAGAATCAATGGCACACTTCTGTACACAAGAACTCTCATCTGGAACAATATCTACAGATTCTGAAAGAAAGCTTGTCTCTCTGATGTGGAACTGTGGAATCATGTCTGTATTGTTCCAATTCAATGAAGATGGATCTAACTGGAGACAGAGAAGGCAAAGCCCACCAAAAACAAAAAGAGAATATCAAGATTGCTGAAAATCCATGACAGATTATATGATCCAACATTAGTCATAAAAAAGAAGGAATGTTGATTTGAAAAAGGCAAAAAGAAAAAGTTAACAAAGTCAAGTGGAAAGTATTAGGATGGTGTAGACAAGTTTAAAAAGAACAAATGGGCAAAATTATGGTAAACTAAAGAAAACTATTTGGAAGAAATTTGATAATAATATTAAGGGTAAATTACACTGATCTCCCCTAACATTTAGTCAAATTCAGCTTGGCTCCCCTCTATTTGTCCATGTGACATTAACCTCCCCTAAATGCACTATTGCACTGTTCAAGAGAGGACAATGTAATTTTCAGAGAAGGTCAATATAATAATTTTATAAACTCAGGGACCTCTTGAGAATATTTTAAATTTTAAAAATAGAGGGGAGTGAAGTGAATTTCACCAAACCTCTACCAATCACCAGGAACATCATCAAAGTCATTCATTTAGGATTAGAAAAGGCCCATAGGTTTACCCCTCTAGCCACAGATACAAGTAATTCCCCATAATCACCCAAAAAATATCAGCATGCAAAACTTTTCTTTATTTATAATCATAAACCCAGTAATACTGGTGAGATACTAAACATTGATCAGAAATAACTGAAACAAAGAAAATATTGAAGAATCAGATTGATAACTTTTCTTCAATCATCAACTTATTCATTTTCATTTTATTTATTTAAAAAGGTTCAAATCTGGAACTTTCTCTGGACAGAGGAACAGAAAAGGAAGGGTGAAGGACCTAATTTACCTGGTCGAGGGCTAAGTCATTGGAATTATTCTCCACAAAATGATGAGATAAAGGAAGACCATTTTCAAAATATCTGGGAGTATTTGAACCTGAATCAAGAGGTGAGGATGCTTTTTGCCGCATCTCCATCTCTACATTGAATTCTAACTTCTTTTCTTCAGATTTATTGAAATTGGCTAGCTGAGATGTAAGCTCTTTATCACTCTGCTTTATATTGCATCTGCTATAATTTTCAGCACTGGGCACACTAGAAAGTAAGCCTATATCTTCATAGGCTTGTTCCATAATGAAATCATTCAAATCAGAAAGAGAATCACTACAGCCAGAATCCTCACTAGAGGAACAGAAGCCATCATCCAACCATTCAAGTCGTGCCTGCTTCAAACGAAGTGCAACTTCAAGAACATTTTCTGTATGCATTGAACCTGAAACTGACTCCATCTTTACTAGATCATTTATGGCCAATGCCTCAGATGCTGCAATAGAAAGCTCAACTGCATCACTGATACAATCACTTGTGAAACATTTGCTGGATTTTTCTTCCTGTTGTCTAATAGAATCATTTGTATCAATCAGAGATTTTGATGCATCCGTTTTCACAGTTTCAGGGATTAGAGCAGGCAACAAATTTTGTTCATAGGCATGATGGTCTGCATTTGAATTCATGTTCTGTCCAAAATCAATGGAAGCTTGAACAGGTAGCAATGAACAAATTTTACTTGGTGAAACTGCATCATGAAATACATTCAAATCTTGGGTAGGGACAATGAGTGAATCAACATCTGAAGAAAGGTGCAGACTAAAGTTAAACACCTGCATTGGTGAAACAATAATATATCAAACAACACCCTAGTTTTAAAATTGTTTTGAGATCACATGCAATATCCCTAGCAAAAATGTTTCATGTACACCACTTATACTCTACCATTGTATATCTATTTAAAATTGTTTTGAGATCACATGCAATATCCCTAGCAAAAATGTTTCATGTACATCACTTATACTCTACCATTGTATATCCATCGTATTTCATCTCCACCAAGCAGCTTCCCCTTATCTTCACACTCCACGCGCCCAGCTCCCTCTTATTTTCACACTTCATGCACTCAACCTCAACCCCAAACCCAGCCCCAACACTAACACCAAATCCTCTCTAAAATTTGAAAAATTGTTACAGAATTATTCTCTCTTCCCAAATCACAAATTTTTTCTTTCGCAATTATTGCCATAATCAGAGGGTGGGCCTTGGTGCAACGACAAAGTTGCTGCCTTGTGACCTGGAGGTCATGGGTTCAAATCCTGGAAAAAGTCTCTTCACAAAGCAGGGGTAAGATTACGTACATCTACCCTCCCCAAACCCCACTTGGTGGGAGCCTCATGCACTGAGCCGCCCTTTTTTTATTGCCATAATCAATCTTTTCTAAAACGTATAAGATTTTGTTTTTTCAAATTTTGATTAGAATCTCAATCGCATCATAACATCATTTTCCAAATTATTTTCTCTCGTGGAACAAATTCAATCATTTACACAAGCTTCAATGTTCTAACTGCACCAGTAACAAGTGATTTCCACACACCAATTATTATTCTTTGCACACACCTAACATAATTCTTTACACACACTATGGTCAATAACTTACACAAACCAAAATTCATGTTCATAGTTTCTTAATTTTCTATTTTAACAACAATTTACAAAGAACAAAGTATGTGAACCCCAATTTACAATGAACATGAATTCACATCAATTACTATTCTTTACACACACCTAACATAATTCTTTACACGCGTCACGGTCAATAATTTGCACACACCAAAATTCATGTTTATAATATCTTAACACTATGTTTACAATGAACATGAATTTTGCGATGGGATGCCCCAATTGCACTCACCAAACATACAATATTGCACACACAAAACATACAAAATTGCACACACCACACATAAAGAATTTCACACACCCAAATATACAATTTTGCACACACCAGACATAATTTATCACACACACAAACACATCACTAAATTTTAATTCAAAATAAATGTTTTCTTTTAATCAAAGAGTTAGGTCATTAATTACAATGTATAAAGTAAACATTTCAATGATTTTTCCTACTATAATCTTCCAAACCACTTTTTTTCTTTTGATAAGTAATTAATATCACAATAATAGAGTGTACTGAAAAAATATATAATATTGTGATATTGTCAAATTAAATAGGAAAAAGAAAAAAATGGTGGGTTACGTTAAACCATTTATGAATTAGCATGAAAGAGAGTGAAAAAGTGAGGTGCACACGTGCTTAGCAAGGTGTGGGAAGGCTACATGAAAAGTGAGTAATGTTACTACTTTTAGTGGGATGTGTCATGTGTGGGTCCACACCGCTCTATTATACGGTGGATATATAAGATGGATGTATATATGATGTACAGGATGTTGGACTGATTCCCCTAGTTGCAGCAGGGAAATGAGATATTTAAACACATTTCATAGGGATATACTTCGACAAATAAAATTCTAGGGTAAGTCATTGAACACAGAAGTATCTATGCATCTACCCTGATGAGAGAAATTGACTAATAGCGCAGGAGCCTCTAAAAAAAATTGTTGTGAATTCCTTCATATTATCAAGTTCATACATATTACAATGGAACTGTAATGAAGATATTTTGATTGATCACAATTATCAATAGTTGCAAATGTTGGAAATATTATATTGTGGAAAGTGAGAAATTCATATTCGCCAATTTGTCACTGAATTGGTTAGCCTTTGCCTCTAGAAGATAATTAAAAATCAAGGAGAACAGCTATTACTTCCAAATAAACATTACAAAATAAATTTGTGTGGGTAAATAGATGCTGAGAGAAGATGAACATGAAAGAAACTTTAAGGAATAAATAACATCATTGACAAACCTAACCCTATCTAACCAAGGTCTGATTTTTACTCATATTCACTCAAAAACACGACCCTTGTGTTGAGCACTCTCATCTACCTCCAGTTAATAGTGACTTATGTGAGAAATGAGAACAATACACAACCTCTCCACTTCCCCCACCCCAAACTGACTTATGTCTTCCAAACAGAGTGAAACAGATAACAAAATTTCTTCTTATACCTTTCATCTTCCCTCACCCCACACTAACTCATCCAGACTGAAGGAAAAAAGTGCCCCCATCATGTACCAAAATAATAGCTTTGGAAGTTAAAGACACCATAGGGCAAACATTTTTTACTCTTCCTTCGCACTTGAGTTGCAAGTATCAACTGTTTCAACAATTTATCTTGAGGAGATTTCAAAAGAGAGAGTAAATAAGTAATAAACACAAGCGACGACACATGGTTATGGCCATGAGAAGTCAGAATACAACATTTTCAGCAAACAAGACACTTGCTCATTCTATGGACATGTCTATCTCTCATAAAGGGAACAAAAAAAGGTGAAAGACATAAACTAAAAGTTCAATAGAGAAACAATCAACGTGAAAAAGTAATGAATTGAGACAACTAGAATGCACAGTCAAATGGAGAGGAAGGAGCAAATTGACATTAAGAGGATTTGAAAACACCATATAAGCATCATGTCTAGTAGTTTCTTGATAACCTCATAAAACTTCCAATTGTTATTTAAACATGGTTTAAGACAAGACAATTTGTGGAATAGTAACAGTTCTTAAAATTAAATATGTTCGAATTTGGAATGAGCTTGTAAACATGGTTTTAAGACAACAATTTGTCCTCTGGTTTGCACATTGAAGGCGAAGGTTCAGTCATGGTATTTATTTTATATATTTAATAAGTCTTAATCAGGGGAGTTTAGAGTATTCATAAGCTGTTAGAATGGTTAGTGAGTGGGGTGGAGTGCTAGTTTTTTTAGAAGAATGGGGTTATGTGTCATATGACAAAATGTAAACTGGTGTATCTGATATGTAACAGATTGTAGCATCAACTCCAGTGTTATCCAACAACAAAGAAATTGCCCACTTCTATTATTTGTGAGTCCACTGAAACTGGTCAAGGCAACTGAAGGTTATACTTTAAAAAGATGCTTAAAGGAAGGATGCACCAAAATGATATCAGTTGGGAAAAAGAAAAAGAAAAAGAAAAAAAAGGCAGAGAGAAATGACACAGATAACAAAACTTACATTTTCAGGAGTAGCAAAACTAGCAGGTGAACAATCTTCTGCAGATAAAAACAAGTGGCAGCTTTTGTATCGACTTTCTTCCCTTGATAATGCATATTTGGCAGCACTACCATTTTGTTGAGAAAGTGCCAAATCCTAGCTCAAATCAAACAAGGAAAGGAATCAGCAAAGAATTTGGCCATTCTAAAATTCCCTGGAGACTTTAAAAACTGAACGAAAACCTGAATTGCTATGGGCAGGACTGCAGGAGTTATATAACTACCGAACATGACACAACCATAAATTCAAAAAAAGAACACAGGTTCCACCATGAGCTATCAATTATCATGAATGTGATATATTGATGTAAGAACTAAGAACTATATTTACTAAGGAACATGATATGAGAACTTAAAAATACGAAACCAATCACAACCCTTCATTTGCTAGAAACAAGTTTTAAAATAAAAAGAGTTCAAACTAACATGTATGCACAGAAGAAAAAATGTCAGTAGCTTCAAAAGTAAGCAAAACGAAAAACAGATAGAGGTTCAATCCTCCACGAGGTCACCCTATCCTGCCCCCTCCAAAATACTCGACCAAAACACTAATAACAAAAAAACTAAAATTAAAAAATTGAAAAGAAAAATTGCAACCTTCACTTCTTGATTGAAGGGAGGTTGAGACTGCTTGAGAGATTCATTAGTGCCATCTGTTCTAAGATTCTGAAGCCAACAAGGAAGCCAAGCTATATCCTGCAATAAGTTCATGTGTTACACTGCCTCCCAATCCCGACGATAAAAAGAAACCTTAATCATCAAAACAATCACTAATGCAACACTATAAAGTATAAACAGAAAACACACTTGTTAGTTTTCGGAGGATAGATAAGATAACGCATCAACTTTTGTATTTATCCATTATCAAAAAACAAAATTATAGTTTTAGATTAACATACCAGTAAATCTCACAAAAACACAACTTTCACTAGTTTTGGCACTAAAAAAATATACATCGATATATCAACTCTTAACCAAAAGGAAAAATAAAAAAGACACCCAAGAAGTTTAATCCAGTTTAGATTCAACATCACATTAGAAATAGGGAAATGTCAAAATAAATTACCATACCACGTTATTTAAAAAAAAAACGTTTAGATTAAAACAAGAAAATGAAAAACAAAAACAAAAAAAGTTTTGCAAGGAAGGAAATGGAAGAAAGGTGACCTCGGAGAACTGAGGAGGACGAAACCCTAGGCTGGCCATGGAAGAATGGGGAAGAGAGTGTGCAAGACGCCCAACGAAGTGAAAGAAGGATTTGGCGCCAAATGAAAAAGCACACGCTGGACAATTCCGATGTGTATGGATGTCGTCGTGGCTAAACAACTTATTAATAAAAGCATAAAAGTAAATTTTCAGAAATAATTTATGAATAAGTTATTTTATATGTGGATATAAAATAATAGAAAATTTTATTTTAATTATTTTGAAAAGTGCTTCTAGAGAAGTCAAATATTCTGATTTATTCAAAAGCACTGAAATAACTTTTGAAAAAGTCATAAATTATATAGTCAAACAGGACAAATATAACTTCTAATAAGTCAGAAGTTAAAAAAAGTCAAAAGTACTGTAATTCAAAGGAGCCCTTAATGTAGGGATGGCAATGGGTGGGTGTTCCCTCAATCTGACTATGTCCCGCAAACTCTAAAATTTGTTTATATATGTTTCGCCCCTACCTGCGGGTTTAAAATATCAAAACTCGCATCCGTCCCATGGGTACCCATCCCGCCCCTCAAGTTTAAGATAATAAAATTTTAATTATTATTAAATCTAATAACATTTGAAAATATATTGTTAATATTAATAATAATCAAATTTCCTTATCCAATAAATTCGTTAATAAAAAAAGCACATTATAATAACACTCTAGTTAACATACACAAGTTTCTCCATCTCATCTTATATTGTCACCTAGCAATTCCTTCTGTTTTCTAACAACAACAAAAGTTTCTTTTCATTTTTTAAAAAGATCATCATTATTTTCTTTTGAACATTAGTAATATATGACGTTCTATAAACTAAATAAGATGCATCAGTTATATATGAAGTTTCATAAACTAAAAGGTCTTTGGTCCATGATTTAGTCCCAAATACGAATTGAAAATTGTCTCACATTACAATATGGTGATATTCTTGTGTAATTGTGGTAAGGAATGGAAGTGGAAAGGTGATTTAAAAAATTAGGAATAAAATATTATTTTTTCTATAATAGAGGGATTATATATTATATAGGATAGAGTATTATATATTATATAGATTAGAATTATAGAATATGGGGTGCGGGTAGGATAGGGTAGGGTTCACCCTAAACCCGAACCCGCCCCGCCTCGCAACCAAAACCCGCCCCGCCTCGCAACCAAAACTCGCCCCGCTCTAACCTGCCCCATTGTGGGGTTGGTTTTTAACCCGACCCGAGTGGGTAGGGTGCCCCGCGGGTAGGGTTTTGATTGTCATCCCTAATTTGATAGAGTGGAGTGAGGGTGGTGAATTTAAGTAGCTTTATTATTTTAGCGGTCTATTTAGCAACATTCTTTTTTAATTGAGTAAACACCTCGTTTATTTTCATTAATTCTGAAATTTTAATATTAGGGAAAATAGTTTTCTTTAATATAAAAATATAATATACCCTTTTGGCTGCATTTGTTTTTACTGATCCCAGAATAAATAGTCTGAGTCAGAATAACAATTTTTTTTGTGACTCTCCAAACTTGGAGTCACAGATCTAATAACTGGAGACACAGAAGTTTAATTTCTACCATTTTTAATGACTTTTCATTCTGATATCCCTTTCACATTATCAATATTCCACCATTGTCCTCAACATCCCTAACCCCAAAAATATCATCCTCATCGCAGTCGCTCTCCTCTCTTGCCTTCTGTAGTAGACCTATCCTTCCCACTGTCGTCATCGATCTCAGTCGAAGCGATTGAAGCAGAAGCGGTGAAGGAGGCTCGAGAGGAGAGAACAGTGGCAATCCTCTTTCCTCCATTTCCAGCGGTGAGTGGTGCACTCTTCTTCCATCCATATAGCTGCTGCGAGATCGAGGGGGAGAGAGAGAGATCAAGAAAGAGAAGGAAGATGGGGTCGAGGAGACATGGTGAAAGGCTGAGCAGAGATGGAGGCAGCTTCATTACCGCTGCTATCGGAGAAGATGTATGTGTGTCATGGTGACGCTTTTATAATTTATTGTGCACAACATATATCATACATTGCAACATCATCTTTCTTTACAATATGTAATATATATTATACATATAATGTGATATATAGTGTACATAACATGTAATATTTATATATGTTGTGCAAAACTTGTTAATTATTTTGACTTACTTTTTGTTACACATATAACATTACTCATTACTTATTGAATATCCCTTACACATTTTCTCAAGGGCTAGTTCTAAAGGATCTCAGAAGTGTAGAAGATGTATTTTTGGAAAGTGTATATCGTACACACTGTGAAAAAACTCCTTAAAACGCGCTGAGAATATAGAAGTCAATCTGAGAAAGCTGAGTTAACACAAAGCCACCTCAGTCCAAAGAAAAGTCAAGTTGCAAGGTCCATACCAATGCCTATATATATTCAAGAACTAGGGCATATTCGATAACAAATAATTGAAGAAAAACAACACCCAAACTCTATCAATTTCATTCTTGAATTGTAAATTAGAAATTTTCTCAAAGTTATAAAGAGAACTTCTTAAAACTTGAGACAATTTCTTAAAAACTTATAGAGTTGTAATTGTTTATTCTTATTTTTGCATGTAATTTTCTAGGAGTCAATCAAGAACTATACTTAGTTGTGCCTAAGTACTTGATTGCTTAAGTTATCATTTATTTAAACTTAAAAAAATATGTAAAGTCCTTCGTAGGAAGTCAAAGAGAAGTCTTCGAGTGTGAAGGCATGAAAGCCCTCTAATGTTTGATTCAAAGGGAAAATCTTTTGGTGTTAGAGAGAAAAGACCTTAGTGGATTCTAAGACAGGAAGTCTCCTTTTGGATAAAGACGGCAAAAATACTTCTCAAGAAGTTTAGAAGGTGGTGTGTTCCTGAAAAGACAGCTTAAAAAGAATATCCAAATCTCAACTAAGAGTTGAGCACTGGAGTAGGCAAGTTAGGTTGAACCAATATAAAAATTATTATGTGTAAATCTCTTTTCCTTGAGCTCTATGCACTTAGCATTTTATCTCTCACGTATTTTACTCTAATCTTATATATGTGAGAAATTTGAGGTTTCTAATAAAACTTAGAAGGCTTATGAACTCAAATATCAGATAGCTCTCTTAGGCTGCGTTTGTTTTTATTGACTCCGGAGTCAGAGTCAGGGAGTCACTCTATTTATGACTCTATTAATTGTTTGTTTTTACTAACCCCTTAAAAAGTAGTCAGAGTCAGAGTGACTCTAGAGACAAAATAGCAATTTTTTGTGACTCCCCAAATTTGGAGTCACAGGCCATACGGGCAGAGTCACATAGCTTTCACTCATTTTAATGAACTTTCATTCCCATTTTGTCCCTTACACATTTTTAATATTCCACAATTGCCCTCATCATCATTAACCTAATTTTATCTTCTCATTCCTCATAGGTGGCTATCTTTCTCGATCAATCTTGCCTCATGCTTCTCGACCTGCTCTGCTGCTTCTTATCGTGTTCTACAACTGCTTCGTCTTCGTGTTTTGCTTCATATTTGTGTTCCGCTACTATTTCGTTTTCAATCTTGCTTTCCCTTTCTTTTATTTCTGCTTCGTATTCTTGTTCTGGTGACTTGAGGAAGGAGAGGGGGCAAAGGAGTGATTGGCGAGTGGCTAGGGCAGAGTCACGGTGCTTGCTGCAACTTAGCCTAGGTTCTTATGGCCTTAAAGGGTGAGGTGACCCACTTGTTGTTTTCCAACCTTTGTGGACATTAGGCGCAGAATGAAGAATAATTTGAGTTTTTGTGTGAAATTAAACGGTGGTGTTTTCAAAGATCTGAGTTTTACCATCTGGGTATATTAGTTTCAATCTTTATTTTCTCTCAGTGAAGGTTAAAGTGGCCAAAATTTGGATAACTATTTTACACTAGAAGAGAGTGATTATGGCCATGGTGCTGAAAGCAATATGATTTTGAAGTGAATGATCTTTTAGAGATTTAGATGAGGGAGTAATGAAACCTCAATTTGGGCTTCAATATGGAGCTTTATCTGCTTTCTGCCTTATTTCATAAGCTTTTTGCTACTAGGCAACATCAAAGGTGAATTTCATAGGCGTTTGTTTCTCTCATTTGTATTTAGACTTTTATGTATTGTAGGTTTGAGTTATACATATGTATGGAAATGTGCAGCAGCTACTCATATGTATTGCAAGTTTGAATTATATGTGAATATGTGCAGCAGATGATCTAAATAAATTGTAGTAAAATTTTGAAATTGTGATGGTAATTGACATTATTAACTTTTTCTCATGGTTTTGTTTAACATCTGCATTTTCAGAATAAGGATATCAGTTTGGTTTTAATTTTTCATCAAGGGTTGAAGAGGTAATTTTATTAGTATCCCTATTTTTCTGCCTCCAGAGTCAGTGACACCAATGACTCTAGTGACTCTGACTCTGGAGTCAGTAAAAACAAGCGCAGCCTTAAGATTTCTAAAAAACTTAAGTTTCTAAAACTAACTTCCGCTACATTTTAAGAAAGGCAAGCTAATTTGATTTGTTTCTAAGTTTCAGATACTTTAAATGATTAAAAAGCATGATTCAACCCCCATCTTATGCTACCTTAACACCATGTGATACCCCGTATCATAGTGTCCCTTACGAAGGACTCTTCTCAGGACGCGTCAGAAAAACGTCACCTTGTTGCTGTCAGAAGGAGCTCGCTAACAAGCAATCATCTGTCGCCAGCGAGCATCTGTTCGCTAGCGAGCGAACGTTAGTCGCCAGCGACCGGACTGAAGTCCCACATTGCTTGTAGCTGGTTCAGCCTTTCCTTCCTCACCCTATATATATGAGGGGTTATGTTACCTCACACCTCACAACTCACACTTAGCCTTTTTCAAAGCAGTGCTTTGGGCATCCTTCATTGTTGAGGATAGTGTGAGCCTTACGTCTTGGGGATACTCTGCTAGAGCGAATTCCCGACGGTGAGTGTAAAAAGTCTTTTATGCACTTTTCTGCGTGATGGTAGCCAGCGAGCAGGAAGAACTAGCCAGCGACCGGCCCTTCGCTAGCGAGATGCAGTAGCTCGCTAGCGACGGCGTGATCCGCAACTTTAGTTCAAAGTTTCGTTTCTTTTTCGTTTAGCGGTTCTGATATGTCTTTTGCACGACAGGTGCAAATACGGTTCCAGTAGCTGGGGACGGAACGTACGGTGCTCTTCAGCCTCAGGATTATCCAGGTGAGTGGAGATTTTGTATGTAGTTCAGCATTTACAGCATATATATGTTTGTTTGATCACTAGATAATTAGGTAAGATAATAGTAAGGTAAGTAATATTGCATGTGATTGTAGTAGTAGAAGTAGTAGTAGTTAGTAACATGCTAGGTGGTTAGGAATAATGATATGCTAGGTAGTTAGGAACTTAGTATAGATAATGGTAGAGATTTATTTTTTTAAGTTTTGATATATGCTGGCTGTGTGATGATTGCTGATTGCTTACGTAATTCCGTATATGCCATGTTAACATGTAACTAAATAAGATAAGGAACGTAATTGAATTATAGACATAGCCTTATGATATGAAGTGTGTTGATTGTAATACTTGCTGACTGTCTTGAGTAATCGCACCGCCCTGATTAGTATACGTTAGACGCTATGGCCGGAGGTGAGATCCCGGTATCTTAGTATGGTGTGCTAATTAAGAGTGAGCTGCCCAAGCCCGCAAAGCATGTTCCGATCCCGATTATCGGACGGCTTGGTGACAGATATACCCCTCGTGGGGCAGTTAGGACTATACTCTAGTTGCGTGCTGAGAGTTAGTTCACAGATTCAGATACAGTTATATAGATGAAGACTTGGGTTGCTTTAGTGTGATAACTCGACGGGATTGTTTGATTGGATGATAACATGCTCGTATGTGATATATATGTTGTGAGTGTTGCATTGCATGCATTATCCCATCGCTGAGTCGACGACTCATCCCTCGTCAATCATGTTTTTCAGAGTATGATCCCGCTGTAGACGAGGAGCCCCTGATCCAGTAGAGGTCGTAGCTGATATTCTTGGTGAGCTCTGCTTCTGACGTGGAGCCCTTTCAGTTTTCTTGGTTTAAGATTTATTTCAGTTTGAGTTGTAACATTTCAGACAGTTTGTTTATGTTTAGTTGCTCCAGACACTAGAGGCAGGTTTCCTTTCAGTTATATATTTCAGTTATAGCTTACAGTTAAGATTCGCTAATGTTGAACAGTTATGGCAGTTATTTCAATTATTACAGTTAATTCAGTTATCTTATCTAGCTTTAAGGTCCTTATAGCGTGTTCGTTGGGATAAAGCCCTTCGCACGGACACCCCTAAGTAGCGGGGTGTTACAGTTGGTATTAGAGCCATAGGTTTCCCCCCTAGAGTCTGGAGCTAGGAACCTTAAGTGTCACGACAACCATGTTAATGGAAGTACACCCATGGCCATGGAATGTAGTGCCACGAAAGGTTCATAGAAAGTAAAGTTAGTTAAGTTCTGTAGTAGTCAGAGTCTTCCTTGAGAATTCCTTTCTGATATGTCTTATGGTTTTACCTCGCCAGGATCATGATTCCTCGCTGACGTTCCTCAGCTTCCTCCGGTTCCCGCAGTGGGAACAGACGTGTACAGAACGCTATCTCCAATCTGGCGGAGATTGTAGCACTTCAGGCGCAGCAGAATGCGCAGGCACAACAGACCGCTCAGGCACAGCATACAGCACTGGCCCAGCAGCTCGCAGAGGCGCAGTGGGTTGCCCAGGAGCAGCAGATGGCACTAACATAGTAGATAGCAGCTACCTAGCAGGCCGCCTAGGAGCAGCAGACGACACTAGCTCAACAACTCGCAGCGACACAGCAGGTGGTTTAGGCACAGTAGAAGGCTGCTCAGGCCGCATCTGGGAGGAACTCGGAGGATGTGCTGATTGACCGTTTCAAACGATCAAATCCTCCTCGTTTATCTGGCACACCAGCCGACATAGACCCGATGGATTTTCTGAGCGACATTCAGAGCCAGATGACACTCCTTTGCATTCCTTCAGAGCGAGCAGTCGAGTTGACTGGACACCAGATGGGAGGTGCTGCAGCCACATGGTATGAGACTTTGATAGAGGGCAGAGGTCCAGAGGCTGCACCGCTGACATGGGACGAGTTCACACAGGAGTTCAGAGATCGGTTCGTCCCCACCAGTCTTCGGGACAGAGCACTACAGACCTTCTTGGATCTACGGATAACTAGGGATATTACGGTTTCCATGTACGAGTCAGAGTTCTCCCGCCTCGCTTGGGTCACCCAGTTCCCCATGACTCTGAACGAGAGGGTGAGACGCTTCATCCAGGGTCTTCCAGGCAGCTACTGGTTTGCCCTGACGTGCTATCCGACATCAGACAGATTTGCAGAGGTCCTTAATACCGCTCTTTCGTGCGAGACGACGAGCATCGGTGTTCAGGCCAGGGGAGAGAAGAAAGCTAGACTCACTGGTTCTTTCTCAGGCGGAGCAGCTCCAGCTCGCAGCCAGCAGCAATCTCCGTCGCAGGGTTCCCAGCCGGGTAGGACCATCTCCTTAGCGTCCACTCCGGTCCGCCCCGCTGCCACACAGAGCCAGAGTCAGAGCAGGGTTAGCCAGTTCACCACATCACCCAAGCAGGGAGGGTTAGTCTCATCTCGTCTGCAGTGCCAGACTTGCGAGAAGCTCCATTCTGGGGTTTGTCGTAAGGGGTCTCGAGGGTGCTACAGTATTGGCCAGGAGAGCCATGTGCTTAGGGATTACCCATCCAGACAACCATCATACAGTGAGGCCTCAGTACAGATGACCACTCCAGTAGCCCCGCCAGCTCAGGGTCAGACCCGCTTCTTTACACCGGCCGGCAGAGGCGGTGGAGGCGGGAGGTCAGACAGCAGAGGATTAGGAGGTAGAGGCTCGGGAGGTCAGTCCCACCTCTATTCCGTCACCCGCCAGGATGCTCATGCATCCAATGCAATTCTCACAGGTATTATCTTTGTCAGTGGTTATGATGTTTTAGCATTGTTCGATCCTGGAGCAACGCACTCTTTTGTATCTGTCTTCTTTGCTACGAGGTTCAGCGAGAGTCCTTCCCTCCTTGAGTTGTCTTCTGGGTTAGTACACCGGGAGGATCGTTAAATGTAGATCGTGTTCAGTTCGGGTTGGAGAGTTTCAAGCCAAGGCAGATTAGTTTGTTCTCGAGTTGGAAGAGTTTGATGTGATCTTGGGCATGGACTGGTTGGCAGAGCAGTACGCAGAGGTAGATTGCCGGAAGAAGACAGTGACCTTCAGGGTTCCGAAACGAGAGCCGTGTTGTTTCGGAGTAGCAGTTGTACGTTGGTTGATAGTTTGATATCGTCTATGAGTGGTCTTCAGTTGTTGAGCAAAGGGGGTGGCAGTTCTCTTGCAGCGGTGAGGGATATGTCTGTGGAGTAGAGTAGCACCAGTGAGATGGTCGTGGTTCGGGAATTTCTAGATGTTTTTCCGGGAGGATCTGCCCAGGAAGCCTCTAGTTAGAGAGGTGGAGTTCAGGATAGACTTGGAGCCCGGGGTGAGGCCCATCTCTATACCCCCGTATCGCATGGCACCGACAGAGCTTAGGGAGTTTCAGGGTCAGTTACAAGAGCTGTTGGACAAGGGGTTTATCCGGCCGAGTTCGTCTCCGTGAGGAGCGCCAGTGCTCTTTGTGAAGAAGAAGGATGGGATTATGAGGATGTTTATCGACTACAGACAGCTGAAAAAGGTTACAATGAAGAACAAGTATCCGTTGCCGAGGATTGATGACCTGTTTGATCAGCTTCAGGGGGCAGTGTGTTTTTTGAAGATAGATCTGAGGTCGGGATATCATCAGCTGAAGATCAGGGACGAGGATGTACCCAAGACAGCATTTCGCACCCGTTATGGACACTATGAGTTTTTGGTGATGTCCTTTGGGTTGACGAATGCCCCAGCCACTTTCATGGACTTGATGAACAGAGTGTTCAAGCCATTCCTGGACCGCTTTGTTATCGTGTTCATTGATGATATCTTGGTGTACAACAAGAGCAGGGAGGAGCATGAGGGACATCTGAGGACGATGTTACAGACACTAAGAGAGCATTAGTTGTATGCTAAGCTCTCGAAGTGTGAGTTCTGGTTGGACAGGGTGGCCTTCTTGGGGCACGTCGTGACGAGTTAGGGTATCACGGTGGACCCGGAGAGGGTTGAGGAGATACGTCAGTGGGCACGACCGACGTCAGCAGCCGAGATTCGGAGTTTCTTGGGGCTAGCAGGTTACTACCGCAGGTTTGTCAAGGGTTTCTCGACGGTAGCTGCACCGTTGACAGCGCTGACGCACAAGGGGGTTAGGTTCCAGTGGTCGGAGGCTTGCGAGCGGAGTTTTCAGAGATTGAAGGACAGCTTGACTACAGCGCCGGTCTTGGTTCAGCCTTCTGGAAGTGGTGGTTTCTCGGTGTTCTGCGATGCATCTAGAGTTGGTTTGGGATGCGTGCTTATGCAGAGGGGGCAGGTGATTGCTTATGCGTCCAGGCAGCTGCGGAAGTATGAGCAGAACTACCCCACACATGATCTGGAATTGGCAGCAATGATCTTTGCTTTGAAGACTTGGAGACACTATCTGTATGGGGATACATGTGAGATCTTCACGAATCACAAGAGTTTGAAGCATATCTTCGAGCAGAAGGACCTGAACCTGAGGCAGAGACGGTGGTTGGAGCTTCTCAGCGACTACGATTGTTCGATCAAGTATCACCCGGGGAAGGCGAACGTGGTGGCGGATGCCTTGAGTAGGAATCCAGTGGTGGAGGAGCGGAGATCGCAGGGGAGTTTAGCTCATGTTGCGCCTGAGAGGAGACACATGGCAGGAGAGATCCAGAGGTTGGAGTTTGAGGGTGTATGGTTTGAGGTTATGGATCGAGGGCGCTCTTAGCCCATATCAGTGTTAGGTCGACGTTTAAGGAGCTTGTGAAGCAGCGTCAGTCAGAGGATCCGAGGTTGGTGGAGCTCAGAGAAAGGGTTCAGAAAGGGGAGTGTTCGGACTTCTCAGTAGATGCAGGTAGGGTGCTCAGGATTGGAGACAGGTTGTGTGTGCCAGAGGTAGGGGACCTTCGGGAGACCATATTGAGAAAGGCTCATTGTACACCTTATTCGGTTCACCCATGATCGACTAAGATGTACAAAGACCTCAAGCCGTTGTATTGGTGGCACAACATGAAGAAGGATGTGGGTGAGTTCATGACCAGGTGTTTGGTGTGTCAGCAGGTCAAGGCTGAGCACCAGCGCCAAGCAGGGATGTTGCAGGATATTCCACTGCCAGAGTGGAAGTGGGAGGGGATAACGATGAATTTCGTGACGGGATTGCCGCGAGTAGTGAAGGGTTTCGACGCTATCTGGGTTATAGTGGATCGGCTCACGAAGTCTGCACATTTCATTCCGGTGAAGACTACATTCACAGCCACGCAGTATGCTCGCCTCTACATCGATCAGGTTGTCAGGTTGCATGCGGTGCCGGTATCGATCATCTCAGACAGGGGTACCCAGTTCACCTCCAGGTTCTGGCGTGCCTTGCATCCGGCTCTAGGCACGAGGTTGGATCTCAGCACGGCTTTTCATCCGCAGACGGACGGTCAGTCAGAGCGTATGATTCAGACATTGGAGGATATGCTGAGGGCTTGCAGCTTGGATTTCGGTGGCTCTTGGGATGAGCAGTTGGCTTTGGTAGAGTTTGCGTACAACAACAGTTATCAGGCTAGCATCCAGATGGCACCGTTTGAGGCGTTGTACGGTAGGCGTTGTTGTTCGCCTATAGGGTGGTTTGAGACAGGTGAGGTTCAGACAGTGGGTCCAGACATGGTTCAGGAGGCTCTGGAGAAGGTAAAGTTGATCAGGGAACGCTTGGCAGCAACTCATTCTCGACAGAAGGCATATGCAGACAAGAGGAGACGCGAATTGGAGTTCGCGGTTGGGGATAAGGAGTTTCTGCAGGTATCCCCGATGAAAGGGGTAGTACGGTTAGGTAAGCGAGGAAAGCTGAACCCACGCTACATCGGGCCATATGAGATTTTGGAGAGAGTCGGCAAGGTTGCTTATCGGTTAGCTCTCCCAGCGGAGTTAGCGGCAGTTCATCCAGTCTTCCATGTGTCGATGTTGAGGAAGTATGTTCCGGACGAGTCACATGTTCTGAGTTCACAGCCTGTGCAGATAGATCAGAGTTTGGGTTATGAGGAGGAGCCAGTAGCTATAATCGATCACCAGGTCAGGAAGCTTCGTTCCAAAGAGGTACCGCTAGTCAAGGTCATCTGGAGGAATCACTCTATAGACGAAGCCAAGTGGGAAATGGAGCAGTCGATGAGGGTGAAGTACCCGTATCTCTTTGATCCGCAAGGTAAGCTTTTATATGCGTTTTCAGTGTTTTCTTTTTTTACGGTTAGTTTGGATTTTGGGACCAAATCCTTAATAGGAGGGGAGATGTGATACCCCGTATCATAGTGTCCCTTAGGAATGACTCTTCTAAGGACGCGTCAGAAAAACGTCACCTTGTTACTGTCAGAGGGAGCTCGCTAGCGAGCAGTCCTCTGTCGCCAGCGAGCATCTGGTCGCTAGCGAGCGTATGTTAGTCACCAGCGACCGGACTGAAGTCCCACATTGCTTGCAGCTGGTTCAGCCTTTCCTTCCTCACCCTATATATATGAGGGGTTATGTTACCTCACACCTCACAACTCACACTCAGCCTTTTTCAAAGCAGTGCTTTGGGCATCCTTCATTGTTGAGGATAGTGTGAGCCTTACGTCTTGGGGATACTTTGCTAGAGCGAATTCCCGACGGTGAGTGTAAAAAGTCTTTTATGCCTTTTTCTGCGTGATGGTCGCCAGCGAGTAGGAGGAACTCGCCAGCGACCGGCCCTTCGCTAGCGAGATGCAGTAGCTCACTAGCGACGGCGTGATCCACAGCTTTAGTTCAAAGTTTCGTTTCTTTTTCGTTTAGCGGTTATGATATGTCTTTTGCACGACAGGTGCAAATACGGTTCCAGTAGCCGGGGACGGAGCGTACGGTGCTCTTTAGCCTCAGGGTTATCTAGGTGAGTGGAGATTTTGTATGTAGTTCAGCATTTACAGCATATATATGTTTGTTTGATCACTAGATAATTAGGTAAGATAATAATAAGTTAAGTAATATTGCATGTGATTGTAGTAGTAGAAGTAGTAGTAGTTAGTAACATGCTAGGTGGTTAGGAATAGTGATATATTAGGTGGTTAGGAATAGTGATATGGTTAAGAACTTAGTATAGATAATGGTAGAGATTTATTTTTCTAAGTTTTGATATATGCTGTCTGTGTGATGATTGCTGATTGCTTACATAATTCTGTATATGCCATGTTAACATGTAACTAAATAAGATAAGGAACGTAATTGAATTATAGACATAGCCTTATGATATGAAGTGTGTTGATTGTAATACTTGCTGACTGTCTTGAGTAATCGCACCGCCCTGATTAGTATACGTTAGACGCTATGGCCGGAGATGAGATCCCGGTATCTTAGTATGGTGTGCTAATTAAGAGTGAGCCGCCCAAGCCCGCCAAGCATGTTCTGATCCCGGTTACCGGACGTCTTGGTGACAGATATACCCCTCGTGGGGCAGTTAGGACTATTCTCTAGTTGTGTGCTGAGAGTTAGTTCACAAATTCAGATACAATTATACAGATGAAGGCTTGGGTTGCTTTAGTGTGATAACTCGACGGGATTGTTTGATTGGATGATAACATGCTCGTATGTGATATATATGTTGTGAGTGTTGCATTGCATGCATTATCCCATCGCTGAGTCGACGACTCATCCCTCGTCAATCATGTTTTCCAGAGTACGATCCCGCTGTAGACGAGGAGCCCCTGATCCAGTAGAGATCGTAGCTGATATTCTTGGTAAGCTCTGCTTCTTACGTGGATCCCTTTCAGTTTTCTTGGTTTTAGATTTATTTCAGTTTGAGTTGTAACATTTCAGACAGTTTGTTTATGTTTAGTTGCCCCAGACACTAGAGGCAGGTTTCCTTTCAGTTATATATTTCTGTTATAGCTTACAGTTAAGATTCGTTAATGTTGAACAGTTATGGGAGTTATTTCAATTATTACAGTTAATTCAGTTATCTTATCTAGCTTTAAGGTCCTTATAGCGTGTTCGTTGGGATAAAACCCTTCGCACGGACACCCCTAAGTAGCGGGGTGTTACAGACCAACTTCTTAATTGGCTCAAACCTTCATTCTTCTCCTCCTCCTCCTTTATCTCCTTCATTGTTCCCTCTTCCTAGAGGTATCGTCTGATCCTCCACCAGGGTCGCTTCCTTGACCTTGGGTTTGATTCTGCAACAGCTCCTGCAATTGCTTTATTAAGTTGTGTTGAGCCTCTAAAGCTCTCATATGAGTGTCCAAGGCCCTATTATGGGCCTCTCTGATCTTTTCCATCTATTTCTCCATAGCCTCTAACCTTGCTTCCATTGCAGCTTGCATGGAAGCCATACATAGAACACCCTAGAATCTAGCTCTGATACCAGTTGTAAGAACCGGTATATATCATACTAAATCGCACACACACACACACACACTTAGATCGAGCCAATAAAATAGCAGGGCAAAACTAGAGCAGAACTAGTAGAAAAATAGCAAAACTAGAATGAATCAGTGTGATATCACTCTAAGAAGGTGTATTGCAGTAAAAGAAGGAAATACAGAAAAGGAAAATGCAACAATGACAAAGTTTCAAGAGCCTATCTCTCTCTTAGTCCTATCCCAAATTCCAATTTCCCAAGATGTTTTCTAATACCTCCCATGTTAGCCCTTTTTACATATTTTCTAGCACCGTTTTTTCTCACCTATAACAACTTCATTTGTCATTTTCTCAATGTCAGCTGACAATTTACTCATCTTCTTTTTCCTCACATATCTAAAATGGTAAGGAGTTATTTTCACTGTCCTATTTTCTTGTTCAGTCTCACCTTCCGAGTATGAAACGAGATTCAAGTGAAGGATTTCATTCAAATGTTATTTTGATGGGAAGAATCTTGTTGGTGGTGACTAGGGTGATGGGCATGCAAATAAGAGTCGAATGCAAGTGTCGACTGATAAAACTAATATGCCAGTGCATGCAGCATTGGCGAGGAGTCAAAAACACTTGAAAAAAGTGGTGGTGCAATGTTCCATTAAACAAGATGAATTGCTTGGTGGAAATCTTGTGGGAGAATCTTTGAAAGCCTTGAGTTAAGAAGGGGTATGCAAGAAGCTAGCGAAGGAGTAGAATGGTATTGTCGGAGTTGTATGCAGCAAGCTTGGGGAATTTAGGTGCTTACTCACTTTCGATAGTAAGGAAAACTGTTTAGTGGTGCTGGATTCTGAAGTCCTGTAGGGGATGTTTGATGTGGTAAAACCCTACACATATCCACAGTGGTGCTTGTCTAGATGAATTTGAGTGGAGATTATTGGTTTACCACTACACTTATGGTGTATGGAGACATTGATGAACATTTGGAAGCTGTGGGGCAAAGCAGTGATTATGGATTATGAAACATTGAATGGAAGGTCTTTAGGTAGTGTTTGGTAGCTGCCCCGGGACACAAAGCGGCTAGAATTTGTGTCCATGGAAAAAAAAAACTCAAAATTTTTGTCCACTCAAATTTGAAGGATTGAGATTGACAGACATGGACAAAACCATTTAAATTAAATTTTATGCCTATCATACCCTTCATTATTTTAATTAATTCCAATTATGTCCAAGGTCTTTTCACCCTAATTTCATTTCATCACGAGCCTGACCCGCAGCTCCTCCATCTTTGACCTATTCTCTTTACGACCTGCATAAGAGGATAGACATCTTCCATCGCGACCTGCAACCTTCTCCGATGAGACCACTGTAGCAGCGGAGGTCCTTGTCCGTCGCGGCCTGCATCAGCTGAACTCCTTCTCGTCGCGACTTGAAGCAACAGAGCCCTCACCGTCGCGGCCTACGCAGCAGCTAATAACTTCTTCATCTGGTATGATTTACTTCAATTTTTCCCCTAAACATATTGTCTGTTATTTGTTCTATGTTCTGTTCTAATATGATTCGGTGTGGTTGGAACAAATAAGATAGACAACATATCTTGATTTAACAAATGTGTTCTATGTTCTGTTCTAGTATGATTCGGTGTGGTTGGAACAAATAAGATAGACAACATATCTTGATTTAACAAATGTGTTCTATGTTCTGTTTTGTTCTCTGTTCTAATAACTAAGAGTAAATACCCAAATTCTTCCCTGAATTTATTTTCAGTGCCCATTTTCGTCCCTGATTAAATTTTATTAGTCTCGCAGTCCCTGAACATGAATTTTGTGAAACATATCCGTCCCTCCGTTAAATCCTCAGTTAATGAGTGACAGAGTAGTCCTACGTGGACCGTTAACTTTGTCCTACGTGGACGTTAAGTGACACGTGTGTAATGGAGTTTCTAATAGGGGACAAATCAGCCCCCAAAGTTGCTAATAGGGGACAAATCAGTCCCTAACCCTTGAACTAAAATGGTATCATTTTGCAAATCTTCGATTACCTTCTTTTTTCTTTCTCATTTGAAACCCTAAACCCCCATTGCAGACTCCAGAGCCGCGCCTCCATCCCCTTCTTCGTCCTTGGTTCTTCTTTTTCAACCTCCATTGAAACACCTCCTTAAAATGGAATTTTGAGGTTGGGTAGCTGCTATGATGGTGTAACAATGGAATCTTGAGGTTGAAAGAGGTGTTTCAATGGAGGTTACAAGGGAGAGGGGACAAGAAAACAGAGGACAAAAAAGAGAGAGTGGCGCTGCTGGTGTGATGATGAAGGTTTAAGAAGGTGTTTCAAGGGTAAATAGGACTAAATTCTCATTTAATGTGTCCTATAAAATTAATCTTGAGGGACTATTTCGTCCCTTTTAAATCTTTAGGGACTATATTGTCCTCAAAGTTACTCTTGAGAGATTAAATAGGGTATTTACTCTTGATTTTAAAAAAAACATGTTCATCTAAAAAAAATCTTTTCAACAAATTTTACAAATAAATGGAATGCAAAGTAAATATAATTTCATAAAACTTTAAGGGAGGTTATTGTAATTTACCAAAATAAAAATGATAATAAAAATAATGAAAATGATAGCAATAAGAGTTACATTGGATTTAACTTTTCTCTTTGACTCTTTCAATAATAGCTTACATTAATTTTAAACCATCCATGAATCTACCCAAAATGTGAGTCTTCATTCATTTTTATTAACTTGTGAGTTCTGCATACAATAGCTGATTCCACGTATCCGGTAGTCCTGCTACACACCAATGAAGACAATCCATGATCTTGTAGAGATTATGAGTACTAGGATGTCCATCCTTTCTTAACTGAGACAGAGTTGTTATGTTTAGCAGTTGAATTGGTTTGGTTATTTTCTTCAATATATCTTCCACTACAAATACTGCTTCTGGCAATCCACTTGGGTACGTAGATCCATTTAATGGTTTTGTCTCCAATGAACAATTTTGCACTTGAGGCTCATTCCAATCCGCGCCACTGAAATAATCAGAATTTAATTTAAATGTGCCTATGTAAGATACTATACATAGAAATCTAATAATATTTTGTTATAAAAAATGTTATTTAACAAAATGATTTAATTTTTATACACTTCAAATTATATGACACTTTTAATCAATAGAAATTTAAGACAGTGATATTTCATCACTAAAAATCACACTGGAATAATTAAGCACTCACCATGATTTCACATTAATCCTCAATTTTTATTGATTATTGGTGTATTTAAATTAATCTCTTAACAAGAATTTTATTTTCATACAATGACAATGTAAAAGTTTTTAGAATGTCAACCAATAAAAATATAAAAAAGTGACAGATCATCTTAAAAAACCACTCACTATAATAGCTATTTACCCTAATTTTACACTGTCAGTCGGTGCATAGAAATTATTTTTTTTATAATAGTATGTTCTCTTATTTTGAATGTGAAAAAAATAATCTCATAAAAATATTGCATGCAAACTATTTTTTGAAAGTTTGAGTTAATTAAATCAAGAGAATTTCTTAAAACTTACTTCCAATGTGTAGGAGTAACTCCTTGATAAAAAACTTTGGTTTTGCTTGGATCAATATCTGAATTCACCCAATTAGCCCAAGTTGTCAAACCGATCTTAAAAGCTTCCATACGATCCATATCTTTCACAATCTTGTCGCCTATTTGAATGTAATCCCATCTGCATTCAAAACAAAAATTGACCATGATGAATTTCCTTAATTCCTAGCTAGGTAGAACCAACAATTCTATATAGGATGAAGTGTAAATCTGATTTAAACATGATCCACTCTTTACCAACGGTAAATAGAATACGGCATATTTCTAGAATCACATTAAAAATCAGTTAAAATAGTCAATGAACTATGCACAATATATAATATGTAATATATACAATATATATTACATAATATGAATAGTATATATGTATATATGATATGTCATGCATAATATATGATATATGTAGTACACATCATGTAATACTTATTGTGCATGACATATTGACTATTTTGACTATTTTTTCATTGTAGATATAACAATATTCATAGAATATTTATCGATAATCTATAAATGAATATATATAAATTTGTGGAATCCTACGGTTGTCCAGGTCCTGTGCGGGACCACCAGAACCAAGTGTTGAAAATCAAAACGTCCATCTGCTTCCATAGATCTCCATTTTGAATGGAATCAAGCTTTAACACTCGACCATATTTTTGCTCTTCAATAATGTCAACCAAATATACCGCATGGAAGTGAATCACTGAAATTCCATAACCCTGAAAAGGTAATTGAAATGCTTAGTTAGTTATTAAGCAAAAGGTAGAGATAGGAAAAGAAAATGGATGAGATGATCTATAGCGAGAATATTATCTTATGAAGAAATAGCAATTCAAACTAAACTAAAGAATATACAATAACTTGTTTATCCAACTAAACACCTATTTTACTTCTAGAGGCAAATCAGTCAAATTGGCCCATGTCGAACCAATTTTAAATGCCAAACAAATTAGTTATAAAATTATTGGAAAAATATGTCCCTCTAAATTCATGAAAACATCAAATTGATACTTTCTGTTTAAACACGAGTATCCAAAATCAGAAAAACTCATGAAAGATATAATATAATATGTATAGGAAGGATGGATAATATTTTCAGTTGACAAGGATTAATTAATTAACTTTTTTATGATTTTTGAACGACTAATTTGTCTGATTTTTTAAAAATAAATGTGTTCAACAATTAAAATCGTAGGAGCTAGTTTGTCCAATTTATTTCTCCAAAACAAATTTTACTAACTTACACTTTTACAATAACTAAAAAGTTTAATTTTAATCCAATGTCAGTGTAAATAAATTTTACACAAACATTCAATCATAGATTGACACATCAACAAAAGTCTCTAACTCAACCACTTACTAACTAAAAAATCACACAAATCAATGAATGTGTGCATCATAATTAAACTCATAACTAAAATGTGTGTTTTGTCAAAAGTTATTAATAAATCTAACTATAATGTTGCTTTGCCACTTACCGGGAATGTGATGTTAGTTATAATACGATTGCTTGGGGGCAAGTATACAGTTTCAGTTTCAGTTTGAGGTACAGCAGCATGAAGAATGCATACAAGTGATTGCCATTGGTTGAGACCTATAGAATCTCCCACAAACATTATCTGCTTCCCTCTAAACTTTTCCAAGAAATTTTTCCCGTCAAATCTGTCAATAGTGTAAAGGTTACATCAGTGTTATGAACGGATTAAAAATTAAAAATTAATAGTACTGCATGTAAGCACACATTCATTAACAATCTATAAAGCATTATGTAATTTGTGGGTCCACCCTTTAAAATAAACTCAAATCCGCATATATACCCCTTACTCCCCTACTTGACACGTGGCACACACCCACTCTAATGGATGCTTGATGGATGAATGATGATGTACGCTAATTATTTTCGGATTAAAAATTATAATATATATTCAAATTTTTATAATATTAGTAAAGTTATATTTTTTAATTATGAATTTGAATAGTTGATATATCAATCAGGATTCTATCATGACTTTCATTGAGTACGGAACAAATTCTTATTAATTAACAGAAGCATTAGGGCTAACATACATAGATGTTTGATAGTTGAAAGTGAAAAAAAATTGAGTGTTATTTGTACCTTGGTAAGTCACAGTTGTTAGGTTGCCATCTGTATTTAAGATAATCGTGATCTTGTCGACCATATTTCAAGCAATCAAATTGGTAACGAATATTGGGGCAAGTTGAAGAATCATAAAGAGGATAAGAATCATCAAACACCCAGCTACCTTCGTACTTGTTGCAACTCAATTGTTGTTCTGATGTTCTCCACATTCTATTGGTTGCATTATTATGTGCCCCAACAGTCCATGCCCAAACACAAAATATCTCATAAATGGCGACTAAAAAACTCAAACCATATACTTTGTTCCTACTAACATCCATATCTTTAATTTGTGTGTAGGTATGATTTGGGGTGAGGGGTGCAAATATGTGATGAAGGAGTGATTGAATATCTATATATATAGCTCAAGATAGTTGAACCAAGCTTGCTATCCGTGTAATTTATTAGAGAATATTATAGTGTGTTATTTTATTAATTATAGTGATTCTAGAATATTCTATCTATCACAATGAATTTCAATATAAATACATAATAATGAATTGATTACATGATAGTGCCATGTATTAATAATTTTTTATTGAGTATTGATAAATTGACATTCATATATAATTATGGCATAGACATAATAATTTAATATTAGAGGTCATTATTTTGATATTACAATATTATTATCTGACATAAATTATAAATGTTTATCCCTTAGATCCTATATAAATCTCAACCTATCATGAAGAGAAAAAGGGTCCAATAATAATGTGGCTATACCAGTCAGGAGATTTTGGCATTTTTATTAACTAAATTAGAGATCTCAGATTTTTGTTTTTTATTTACCTACTCGATTATCTACCAATAATGTTTGGTGTACAATAATAAATCAACATATAAATTAATAAACTCATTTTAATTTTGTTTTTATTCAAATAATTATTAATATTATAATGGACTGAGTAATTGTGATACAAAATCATATTTATTGACTGATTTAACTAGTTTCTCATTGTAAATGTCATTACTCATTATGCTTTCTTTTTCTTTTAATTTCTTTTGCCTTTCTGCAATTTCTTTTATTGAATTTAATTTGAGCACAAATATTTATTTTGGAATAACTGATGCAAGTAGTTCTGTTGGCTGATTTGGAAAAAATAATAAAGATGTTTATGTTTAGATTTATTCTATGTGAACTGGTAACAAAAAAGAAATTTAGAGATTATCCCTATTTAAATTATATAAATTTTATTAAAATTGCAATTTAATCCCTTATTTATTTAGATCTTTTTACAATTTTTCCCGAATTTGAATTCTTATCAATGAGTCTACAATAGTATAAAATTTAAAAACAATCATAACGTGATAATCCATTATCTCCCTCAATAGAATCACATCAATAATATCATTAAGACCAAAACTAAGTGTAAAGATTGCAATCTTGGGAGATTGGGACTTATGCTGCTGCCTCAGATGTATGGTTCTTGGTAACTGCGTTTCTTGAATTAGACCTTCCAACCTGTCCAATACAGAAGACAGAACTAATGCCGTGAGCAGGGAAATCGACAACAAGAGAAATCGACGATAAGAGGCGATGAAGGTACACGAAAAATGACAAAAATAAGAGAGAATAAGAAGGAGAAGGATGTGCCGGATGGTGGTGGTGTGTACGCCGCCGATTGAGGGGGAAGGATGGCGCCGGGGGTTGGGTGAGGGAAGATGGTGTGGGGCGCTGATTTGGGTGAGAAAGGATTTGTGTGAAAAAGCTTGAGATTAGGGTTTACCAAAGAGATTAATGAGGACTTACCCGCAAAAAAAGACTAAAATGTAAAAGGATTAAATGATAATTTTAATAAAATATTTATTATGGAAAGGAAGGACAATTAAGCAATAAAATTAAAATTTCATGTAATGGTCCCAACTTTATTGGGACCATGTTATCCTTCACCATTTCTTTTTTGTAAAATACTAAGAGGTTAGTTTTTTCCGGTTCCGGCGGAGCACAACCAATTATAACTAATAAATAAGATGAGAAAAAATATTTTGTTACCAATCATGAAAGATTGAAAGGTTACAAATAAATACAAATAAAGAAAAGTATTATCAAATCAAGTATTAAATAAAATTATATTTTGTTACCAATCATGAAAGATTTACAAATAAATACAAATAAAGAAAAGTATTATCAAATCAAGTATTAAATAAAATTTTTAATTTCGATAAAGGAACGTTAGCAATCATTAGCAAATTGTGAAATTTATTTAAAGGGAATTAATTATAATAATAATATGTAAGATAACCAAAATAAATTCTTATGTTAACTTTTAAAAACTATGAATAAATCATCATATATAAAAATGGGGTTATACACTATGAGTTGACATTCACATTTATTCTCAATATATATTTGATGAGATAGCATGTTTAGGTTTTTCTTACAAATTTTGTCCAATATTTTTAATTCAATTAATTAATAATAAAAAATTAATTTCACTTCTTCATAATTAATTAATAAATTATCATATATGTCTTCATTATTTACAATTTGGGTTATAACAAAAAATGATGAACATATTCTTGACTTAACTCTTCATCTTTGATTTTTTGTGATAATAGTACAAATATTAAACTATAAACACAAAACACCTAAAATAATTAAAAGAAATTAAAGTTCACGTACTCTTGACCCAAAAAGTTCTAATATTCTTATAAAAAGACAATTTTACTTATAAAATTTTGTCCATTCTCAACATTTTTTTAATTTAATTAATTAGTAGTAATAAAATATTCTATCAATTTTTAGATTTTAGACTAATACTTTCACTTATCAATAAATCTAGAATATATAAAAAAATTTATGGTTAGTTTTTTACTGTTAAATTATTTTATTTATTTTAGAGATTGAAGCATGAGAGCTTTTGCTATATTATATTCAAAACATGTTGGTGTTTTTATTTTTTATTTTTTTTCATTTGGTTATGGAGTTTCTACCAACTTCGTCTTTGATTAACAATACCTTTAGAGTTCAAAAAATTAATTAGAAAAAACTTGGGTTATGTTAGGGTCTTACCTTTTCTAAAGATATGGCCTAAGTAGTCCATATATATAAGTGTTATTAGGCCACTCTTAACCCTTGAGTTAACTTTTAGGTTGAGTTAGACCAACTCAATTTCTAAATGACATCGATGCCTATCCTATAGTATTGTGCTAGCCTTCCCCACATGCCAGTTAAATTTTACATTATAAGTCCTTGTTATTATTAACATTGTTTATATTTTATCTTAAAGTATCTAACTTTTTGCGTTATCATCAAATATCAAATAGTAGAATATTTTTAATAATAAGTTTAATTTTATTGATGAACTGATAATGTAAAAATATTTTACATTATCATCTAATAAAATATTTTTATTTATATGACTTTTCAAATAGCAAGAAAAAAAAACATAATCATAACTAATATGACAACATATAATTAAATGACTGTATAAAAATAATATTCACTACCTGTTCGTAAATAAAAGTTACATTTATTTTTAATTGTCTTGAACCATATTATCCAACACTAAAATTATCTGAGGTACGATCGAGTTGGGGTTTATCTAATAAAAATCCCTAATAGTTGCGTAAAAACTAAGTGTGATGTCAAAACGAGTGCCGACGTATAAACAATGGATAAACAAACCGGTTTTCCTAGTGTACTCTATAAATACGGAGTATGGACTTACTCCGTATCATAATACACTGTGACTCATTACTTCCCAAAAAATATGCGTCCCACCTAAAAAAATGTTAGTATTACTGGTTACACTTTAATACATATTTGCTCATAGTATAATACATACTTGCTCACACATTTGCTCACAGTTTTTTATGACTTGTTCACATAGAGTATGAGACATGCATGTTTTCTCACATCACCATCTTCATTATAACTATTAACTAATCACCACCATCTTCAACCTTCATCATTATCATCACCACCATCGCAGTTACTATCATCATCTTCATTATCATCATCATCAAATTCATATGCTAATGAAACCCAACAGTACCAAAACTTACCCAAGGTAAAATTCTAAACCAAATTCCTTACCATTAGCAAAGCATCATCAATTTTCTCATTATCAGTACTAACAACAGTGGAGGGTGGTGAAGAGGGAGGGAAGACCGCTGCAGTTAGTGAATGTGCGATTATTTGGGAGTATTTGAGATTTGCAGGTTAGGGAAGGGGTTTTAGTGAATTTGAAGGGTGATTCACAGTAACATGCACATTTGCTCATTTTTTTATATAACTTGGTCACAGTATGATCTACATCTGCTCACAATATGATTCATGTTTGCTCACATATTTTATAAAAGTACCACCATCTTCATCATCTTCAACACTCATCACCACCACTAACACCACCATTATTGTCATTATCATCATCATCACTTATCATCACCACCATCACCACCACCACCATTTTCACATCCTCGCTCAATAATCACCACTAATTTTAACACCCATCATCATCACCATCACCACCGCTACCATCTTCATCATCATCACCACCACCACTACCACCATCTTCATCATCATCACTCACCATTACCACCATAACAATGCACCTGCAACAAAATAAAACGCAATCACGCAGCAACAACAACAAACGTGGACACGTCGGTGACAGTGGTTGTCGTCGGTAGCGGCTGGTGGTTATCGTCGATGGATGGTGGTGGTGGGACGAACGCGGTGGTGGTGGGACGAACGCGGTAGCGGCGGCGGAGAAAATAGAAACTTAGAGAGAAAAAGTGGTTGTTGGAGATATGGAAGGAAGAAGAAAATGAAAAAAAACGGTTTGGAAGTAAATACGAGAGTATATTTTAGGAGTAAATACGAGAGTATATTTTAGGAGTACGTTGGGATTTATTGTAAACCAACTAAATCTATTATTTTTCCCTGAACATTGTTATATATATAATAAATATACACAATATATATCACATATTATAAAAAATATGATACAATATATAATATATATTTAATAAATAATATATATATACATAATATATAATATATATAAAAAATATATTATATATATTGCATTAATTATTTAGCTAATTTTTTATTTTACATTTAATATTTAATTTATTTTTTCTCCCTGCCAAAAACATAGTCTATTAATAAGACAAATTTGATACCGAGCGACTACCGACGTTGAACAAGTTTTTTGCTAAAACAATTCTCCTACCCCTGTACTGTCATTTGTGGGGACAACTTTATTTTTCATTTTTAAATGGAAAGTGCGTGAACCATTTCCAACACATTTTTCATTATAAAATGGTAGACATAGAGGCCAATAAATTTTATACAACAGAAAATTTAAATAGTTAAATCTAGCATTAATGGTCAAGGATAATTTATAAAATCACATGACTTTATGAAAATAGTAGACACATTTTGTCTTTGTATTTATCATCGTCTTATTCTCATATAAAATTATATATCTTTCTTACTCATGTGACTACTTTATAAAATTTTCTCATCTTATTCTTGACCATTTGGATCTAATGATTTCACAGTTCTCATTTTAGTGCAAAATAGTAGGCAGAGGCCAATAAATTTTTCGTTCAAATACTATTATCTACATGAAAATGTTTATCGTACAACTAAAATTGATCCAATCATCATCCAACTTATTAAACGCAATTGTAAGATTTGTTTGTTAATAGATCACATCAGCACATAATTATATTAAGTTGGATGGAAGTTGGATGATATTTATGTTGTACCTATACTATTACCGATTATCTATATATATAAATATATATACAGTAATATACTAGTATAAATATAATAGTTATTTATCTAACTAATATTCAACGTGTATTATATATCATGCGTAATGTGTATTATACATGATGCTTATTATATATGACACATAATATATATTTGGATACAAGTTAGATATATTAAATATTACCGTGTATATATATATATATATTAGGACTAACATTTGGAGTGGGCTAACTTTGAACACTTTATTAGGGTGTGCGTTGGTTAATGGGCGGAATATTAGGGAAATTATTTTTTTTTATGGATAATATCATGTACTTTTATTCGTAATATTTATTTTTATTTTTTTATCTGTCACTCCAATCCAATGCACTTTAGTCAATGCACTATAACTATACACATGATTAGCCTCGTGACATACATACTTGCCCACATATAGTCACATTTTTTATTTTTTCTTTTGAGTCAATTTTTTTATTTTTATGAACTTTCTAATAAAGATGAAAATATAAAAAAATAAAAAAGTAGTATAGAAGATCTAGAGGTAGAGAAAATTAAAGAAAATTATCTTAAAGGTGATTATTTTTATAATTTATTTAGTTTTTTTATTTTATTTTTAGAGATAAAATGTAATTATCTTTTGGACAATTCTCTTTTATAGTATAGATGAGTAAATGTTGATTTTAACAAAAAAATTATATTGTATATATAAGCAATTCATTTTTATCTTTAAAATTATAAATTAATTTTTTTAATCTCATCAAATGTCTCTCTTTATTACCCATCTTCATTTCAAATGCCGTAATAGTTGCAAAATATACTAATAAATTGAAAATGTGATTCGCATTTTCAAATTGGGACAAAACATTAATAAAAATAGAGTAATAATGAACGACTCATTTACTGAAAATAGCAGTAACATTAGCTGAATTATATTATATGTACATCAAATATTAGTGCTAATAATCTATAAATTTAATAATCTATACATAAATTGTGTAATTAATGCTAATACTAGTTAATAGAAGGAAAGAAATTACACGTATATATTATTGCAAGACAGATTACACGTCTTGTAAAAATCAGTATCTTCAGAATAGAAATTGAGAAATTATTTGTCAGATCCTCTTGATAGAAAACATAATTACACATACTCTAGCTAAATATGGAAAGAAAAAAGATGAATCACAATCGGAGACTCACCACAGGAAAAGAGCGCCTTTTTCATCTTGAATTTTTCTAGAGGCTTCAACAAAATTATGAATAAACGATATTAAACATACAAGACATAAATGAACTTACACATATCAATTTACGGAGAATTGAGATTGAAATTGTTAATAATGAGTTGTTCACTAAATTCTTCCATTCCATTGGCTGTTGTTCTTGATCAAACTCTGTCGAAAAAAAGAGTTGTAACATAAGTCGGAAGAAACGAGAAAAAAAGAACTTAAAAGCCATCATTACATGCTCAACGAGGAAGTCAGGACAACAGGGTATTACGGCTGCACACAAAAAAGAGATAAAAAATATGATAAAACATTATATTTCTTAATCACGATAGAGGATGGAGAGAGTGCCAACTTCACTTCTATGAATCAAATAAGACAGCTTCAGTAAAAATGAAATATTATCAAATTTTGTATACAATAATTTTTTATTGTTTGAATAATATTTTCAATATATTTGCTGCTAATTAATTCTTATTATACTTTACTATTATCTTTCCATAATTACGTAAAGTTATTTTGAGAATATTAATAATTACAATTAATTGTTTACTGTTTTTGTTATACTAGTGAAATATTCTTGACTTTTAATTTGTACCAAAAACGCCTCATTTTACTATTGAACAATATATGAACCTTATTAAGTCGGATGATTGATTTATTATTCGATAATTAATAAGATATTTGCCACCACAAAAAAGCCTAGAAACAAACTACTCCTACTCTAATTTATCAACTTCTTAGTGTTAGTGATATTATCTGTTATTGTAAATATTAATTACTATTATGTCTATATATATTATATATCGCGCAATAATTGTACATTCAACTATTATTCAACATGAGCTATGTATCATACGTAATATGTGTCATACATAATGTTTGTTACTTATGGTACATATTATATATGACACATATACACATTGAATTTTAGTTGGATGTATTTTTGTTATACAACAAACATTACAAATTATATATCCATTATATATAGCTCACATTTAATATCATGTATATTACATGTTGGATAACGAAAAAACATTATTCCTCATTAAATGCGATATGATGAATCCAATACAAGTAGTTTAGCTAAGAGTGTAATCTAAATGACAGACCAGAGTCAGCTAACTTCTCTTCTATGACTTTGGATAACTTGTCCACCATTGAAGGTGAAAGATAATTAGCCCAGTCCCCAATCTCACCCTTCCTAAACAAGAACTTATTCTCAAAGTTCCTTCCAAATTTTCCAAACTTGTTCACCTCCAACTCCCTCATCTTGTCAAAGCTACAAAGTTTTACTATCTCCTCAATCACACCACCACTTTCTTCCTCCAATCCGAAGGGGCAACCCAAGAAATTAGCCACCCTTTTGAGGTGAAAATCCACGTCTTCCTTCAAGTCCTCATATTTCAAGAAAAGAACCTTGTTTGGTCTCTCTAAGCTCTGCTTCCAGTACCCCAACATGTGATCCCAAAATGGACCAAACCCAACAACCCCATTGCAGTACATGTCAAAAGCTTCCTCTATTGTCAATGAGGGTAAACACTCTGGCTTTATATTGTTGGTGAAAATCCATGACGACACAAAAGTGTCAAATGGGTTGCGGCAAATATAGACAATCCTGCTTTTGGACTCTCTGATTGAATTGGGCAATGAGGCAAAGGGAATGTGAGTTCCGAAAATTCTAGGCTCACTCATGTTTGTGAGATCAGGAATCTTGTGATGGGTACTATAGAGTGTGTACTCAAAGAAAGGAACAAGATCATGAGGATTTGATGTGAGTAAAGGGTGGTTGGTCTTTGAGGATGTGAAAAGATATTTGTGGCGGTTCAGAGTGGCGAAAGTGAGTGCTTTCAACCACGTTGTGCCTGATTTGGGTACAGTGGCCACAAGCACATCACTGTCTTTTGCTTGGAAGTGATTCTGGAAAGTGATTATGGCTTCAATTTCGGTTGGTTGGCACCAAAAGCCTTGGAATAGGTAGAGATAAGGGGTTCTCCAACCTTTCTGTTTTGGAAGAGAGAGAATGAGGTCGTTACATTCTTGGGTTATTTGGTCCATTGCTTCTTTCTCAGCACCACTTCTTGATTCGTATTTTGTGAATTGGGTTGGAACCATTTTGGAGTGTCGTACTTACTAATTAAGCACTCACTGATATAGTTATTGTATGTGGTAGTAATTGTCATGAGAATGTAGCACACAAGCTACCATTATTTATAGTAGCACTTTAGCCAGCATTGGTACAAGTGGAAGGCAATAATCTTTTGTAATGCTATTTCAATATCAAATTCTCTACGACATCTAAATATCTTATTTACAAATCAGTAATATGATACATGTATATTATAAAATTGGAGAAATAATCTGTGTACATCATAAAATTAGTCACCATCAAACACTATGTGTAATAATCAAACATTTTGAAACTAGTAATCCAACGTTTAAAGATGTTGAATTAATGTATACTAATAAAAGTTGGATCATTAGTTTTAAAATGTTGAATTATTACACATAATAGCTGATTTTTTTGTGTACATGTAGCATTACTCTATAAAATCAATCACTATCAATCATCATTTGTAATAATCAAACTTTTTAAAAATATTAATATAACTTTTGAAAATATTGGATTAATTTATAATTTTAAAAGTTGAATTAATAATTATAAAAAGTTTGATTATTATATATGGTCGTTGAGATGACTAATTTTATAGTGTACATAAAATATTTCTCATTACAAATATAGATCTCACCATTTTTATCATTTTTTTTTTCAAATCATTCTTCTCCATCTCTCATCTCTCATGCATATATTAAATGTATATATTTAAAAGTGGATGTTAAATATAGATTTCCCAGTCTTTGTTTTTTTGGGTGAAAAGGTCTTTTTTTAATTGTAGAATTGAGAACATGCACATAACGATTAACACGGCAAATATAAAATTAATAATGCTTGGCGTACAAAGAAATATGTTCAACTTGTATTAAATGTGTGTTATCCATGTTACAGAATGTGTGCTATGTAATATACGTCAAATACACATTCTGTAACATGGATAGCACACATTGAATACAAATTAATCGTATTTTTATTGTTACGTGAAGCATTATTGATACAAAATATACAAGAAGTAGGAGGGTGGCCTTAGGAGCCATTGATAGGTATTCTCTCATGTTTCTAACAAGTGTCTCTATTTAGGTTTATGTATTCTGTAAACACCATATTTATCCGAATTTTTATTTAAAATAGAAAAAATAGAAAAACACACAAAAAAAAAAGAAAAAAATAAAAAATAGATATCAAAATTGCAGTTAGATCAAATTTAATGTAAATCATGTGTAATTAAGAACAATCACAATCAACTCAAAATCAATTATCATCAAACAAAATCTCATTAAATACAATCACATTAAATAAAAATAAAAATCAATCGAACACAATCAGTAAATATCAATCACAGATTCATTACATTAATTATATTTGTTATCTAGGTATTTATAAAATAATAGCAGGGAGAACAGAAAGGGGGCGAAAAAAAAAAAAAAAAAACACATAGCAACAGCTACCCAGGGAAAAACAGCAACAGCAACAATGGCCACATAGCCACCATCATCGCCATCGCCACTGTTCATCATCATCAACCACTTCCAATCCCAAGCACCGCCACCACCAACACCAGCGGCGGGAATCAGAAGAGGAGCCCAGCCGCGAAGGCCGGTTGCAGCTCCCTTCCGCGGTTCTGCAGCCCGCCACCACAGCAGCTGCCACATCCCTAGCCACCGCACCATCGCGTCCCGCCTAACCCCCGCACACACAGCAGCAACAGCGGACAACAACAAGAACAGCAACAGGAACAGAAATAGAAACAGCAACAACAACAAGAACAACAACAAGATAAGCAACAATGGCAGCAACGGCCTCGGTCCACCTGACCATCAGCAGCAACGGTGGCGGAGCCAAACACCCTCCACCATGCTTCCTCGCGACAGCGGCAACCGCAACGTCCCCCATCCGTGGCCTTCGCTCGTAGCTGCGCGGCCGCCATGGTCGTGGCTTCTCTGCCGCGTCCGCAGCAGCCGTCGCTGTCTCGGTTCTGCATCCTCAGGCCGGCGACCGCCGCTCTCCTTCCTCTCCGCCTCAGTCTCGCACTGTCGCAGCCGCAGCGCCTTGGCGGCGCACCACCGCGGCTCCCTTCCCTCGCTCCCGGTCTCTCTCTCCGCGGTCCTTCCCTTTCTCTCTCTCTTCCTCACTGCAGCGGCGACGATGCCGCCCTTCTTTCTCCCCGGCCAGGGCCGCCGCCGCGGCTGCGACACCCCCCTCCCCTTCTTTCTTCAAATAAGGATTAGGGTGAGGGGTGCTGACCTTTCTCTTTTTTATTATTATTATTATTATTATTATTATTATTATTATTATTATTATTATTATTATTATTATCCTTTTTTAAATAACAACTCTTTTGGTCTCATTTCATTTTATTATTGCTATTACTATTATAATATTTCTTATTAAAATAAACAAAACCTTTTTTTATTACGATTCAAGATCTCGTTGTGTGATTTAATCATCCTCGAGGATCGCATTTGTGGGGTACTTGTGCGAATCATATCGTCCTGTATTCCGAAAAACATCTTTTTCTTAAAAATAAATTATTTCCTTTTTTTAACAATTCTCTTTCTTTCAATTAAAATTAAAGCAAAATTCATAAAATTGTTTTCTTACAATTTATTTCGTTGTATGAGATAATCATCCTCGGAATAATAGATGGTAAGGTACTTGTGCGAATCACATCGTCCTGTATCCTAAAAATATCTTTTTTTTTAACAAATAAATTCCCTTTTTATAAAATTCATTTTTCTCTTTCAATTAAAATTAAATCAAAATTCATAAAGTCTTTTTCTTACAATTTATTTCGTTGTATGAGATAATCATCCTCGAAATTTCAAATTTTGTACTTGTGCGAGCAACATCGCCCTGTACCTAACATTTTCTAAAAAAACACTTAAACCACAAGTATTTTCTACAAGAACGACGTGGGTTTGAGTTCCTCGTTGCACCAGAGGATACGTCGGCACATGCTACAACCTGTCAACCCAAAATTAATTTTTAAATCATTTTGTTCTCTCTTTTTATGTCCTTTTTTTTATGTGTTTATTTTAATATTTTAAGGGGAAATTAAATGTTAATAAATTATAAACATTGATCTGCATAATTTGCTCTAGGGTAACCGTATTTATACGGATGTATTAGGGATGCAGTGGGATTAAATTCTCATCCTTCCCTAATCATAATTCGACTCCCGAACCTTATCTCTAAAAAGACCAGTTTCTCACAAAATAAAGGTTTTCCAATTTTCCCATAATTAAAATTGGTGGCGACTCCATTTTTTCTCTATTTTTAGTCACGGCATCCCTCGGGGATGTTGTGACAGTTTCCCCTCTTTACTTGTTCGTTACTAATTTGAAAAGTTGTAGCTTTTGAATTAGTAAGGGACAAGTAAAGATATAAACACGTATTTTGTCCGAATATGATGATGAATGCTAGTGGAAATAAATGCAGTTTGCCGAAAGAGAAGCATGTTACTGAAAGAAAAGCTTGTTACTGAAAGAAAAGCTTGTTGTTGAAAGAAATGCTTGTTTTTTTGAAGGAACTGCTTGTTTTTGAATGAAATGCTTGTTGTTGAAAGAAATGTTTGCTATTGAAAGAAATGTTTGCTATTGAAAGAAATGTTTGTTGTGAAAGAAATGCTTGCTGTTGAAAGAAATGTTTGTGGACTCAGATGCATGCTAGGTGTGTGTGTGAAAACTTGTGATTGATGCAGAAAATAAATCGAGACAAGATAACATTGAGACAAAAGTGAACATCAAAGCATGAAAATAAACATCAAGACATGAAAGTAAACATCGAGGCAGGAAAAATAAACATCGAGGCAGGAAAATAAACATCGAGGCAGGAAAAATAAACATCGAGGCAGGAAAATAACATCGAGGCAGGAAAAATAACATCGAGGCGGGAAAATAACATCGAGGCGGGAAAATAACATCGAGGCAGGAAAAAAACATCGAGGCAGGAAAAATAACATCGAGGCAGGAAAAATAACATCGAGGCAGGTAAATAACATCGAGGCAGGAAATAACATCGAGGCAGGAAAATAACATCGAGGCAGGAAAATAACATCGAGGCAGGAAAAATAACATCGAGGCAGGAAAAAAAAATCGAGGCAGGAAAATAACACCGAGGGAGGAAAATAACATCGAGGGAGGAAAAATAACATCGAGGCAGGAAAAATAACATCGAGGCAGGAAAATAACATCGAGGCAGGAAAATAACATCGAGGTAGGAAAATAAACATCGAGGCAGGAAAATAAACATCGAGGCAGGAAAATAAACATCGAGGCAGGAAAATAAACATCGAGGCAAAAATGTAAAGTTGATACTGAGAAATTAAGATGTTGTGTAACACCCCGACTTTTATTAGGTTCTAATTAAGTGAAATTAAGAGTAATTGACCTTAGTTAGAAATTTAATTAAGTTGGAGTGGATAAGTTTCTCTTTAATAAACCTTTATGAGTTGTATGTGTTTGAATTGTATGTATTTATATGTTATATTAAATGTTTTAATGATACATGAGGGTATAAATGATGTATGTATGAGTATGGCACGAGTTGGGACGTTTTAGAAGTGTTTTGGGGCAATTTTTCAGCCCAGTAATCGATTACCACGGGCTGGTAATCGATTACACTGCACAAATTTTTGAATCTGTGCATTTTTACAGACTGTAATCGATTACAGATTCGTGTAAGCGATTACAGACTGCGCAGTTAAAGTTTTTAGTGCGTTTTTAGGTCAAGAGTGGGCCCCACAACACCTCTATATAATACCTACCCTAGCCTCCACTCAGAAAACCTAATTTTAACATTTCAGATCACTCTTGGCAGCCTCCATCAATCCTTGTGCCTCCATTCTACTCTCTCTCTCTCTCTCAAACTCAAAAACCATAACCCTTCCACAACCCCAAACCCATACAACTCTCATCCAACCACAAAACAAACCATATATTCATAATCCTCTCTTCAAATAGAACACTTCTACCGTTTCCATTTTTGAAAGAAGCCATTCTTGTACCGTTCGTGGGGCTAGAGAGAAAGTGAGAAGGAAAGAGGTGTCTCTACGCATAGCTTAGGAGGTCTACGAGAGGTAGGGGTTCTAGACATTCAATATTCACTGTATTTTCATGCATAATGATGTATGTTTGTTAATATTATTGTTGGTGTTCGTTTTTCCCATTATGGCTCATAAAAGGGTTACTTTTACCGACTGAATTTCGAACAGAAAGTGTTTTATGGATGTAAAAGTGTTTTCAAACTTATTCCAATGATTGATTCTTTGTTGTCTGTGTTTTCTACCGATTGGGATGATTCTAGATCTGAGTTTTAGCCATTGGCTTATAAAAATTGTGTTTTTGAAACCCTAGAATCTGATTTCTCGCGTTCGTAATCGATTACACGGGTTCGTAATCGATTACGAGCTGAGAATTTCCAATCGCGAGCAAACAGGACATTCTGGTAATCGATTACAGGGTCTCTGTAATCGATTACAGTAATCGATTACATTCCCGATGTAATCGATTACAACGCTGCAGAATTTACGAAAATTAACTGTTTTGACCCTTTTGTGAATCCTAATGTGTTCTACGACCCATATGAGTGTTATATACGATTTGTGCATGAATTATATATGTTGGCATGATTTATTATGTATGTTTTCATGTTGTTATGTGATGTATTGATGCTATATATGTATATATACACTGTAAGACATTAATAACGGAAAAGACGTCAAAAGGGACGCAAAGACAAAGTTACAGTTTAATAAAACACTCCCGTCTTTGGATACTGATGGGGTTGTAAATCAAGGGATGGCAACCTTGGTGAATAGCCTCATTGGTAGAAGAAGACGGTACCCCCTCTCCCCATAGTATAGGATGAGCTCATGCCTAGGGGCCGGTGATGTTGAGGATTACAAGAGGGCGGGCAGTGCCAAAGATTGATTAATGCAAGATAAAGTTGTTTGGCTAAATGTATTATGTTATCTTATGAGTTATCAATTTTATATGTGTAAGGGCACTAGTACACTACACCAAGACTTGATTTATTTATGCCATATTAATTGCTTAATTAAAATGGTCAAGACGCACTTAGGTAAGACGTTCCGGGAAAAGACTTCTTTTTAAACTAATACCTGAATTGAATGCATTCATATTTCACCTATTTCTTAATTAAACCCGGGGCGGCTTCCTCTACTGAGTCACTTCCCAGTGCTCACCCTATGTTTTTCCCCCATATTATAGAGGAGCAGACAGAGCAGGACCATGGAGCTAGCGAGGAGCAGGCCCAGCCTTAGTTTATTTTTAGTCTTCCGCTTTATAGACCTATATACATTGATTTATTTTCTAGTTATGGATTTATTTCAGTTGTTTGCTTTGTTTATTTTAAGTCCGGACCTATGTTAGCCGGCAGCTATTTATTTGACATGTATTTATGGTGGAGTCTCATAAGTCATTGCCTTTGGCTTATGGGATAAAGCCTAACATTTATCCCTAGTATGTTCTTTGATTGTTGGGAGTATTTATTTGATAGACCATTCAGTTTATATCTTGGTATGACTTATTATTTATCGATTATGTATTCCGCAAAGCCCTTATTTTTATATCGTGAATAAATTGTGAAAATTTTACTCACGCCTATTTTCCGCGTATATATATTTTAAAGTAAAGAATAAAACATGATAACAGAAGGTGACCCTTATGAAATAGCCTAAAATGACTTAAGCATTAAGGGCTATCTAGTAGGGGGTTACATGTTGCATGTGGTGCGTGCTGAATGTGATGATGATAATGCTGACAAATTATCTTGGTCTCCTTGTAAGCTATGCAGATGATCTAGAAAAGATATTTGTAATGCATGATTAAAAGGGTATGAGATGATTTTAACTGAGAGGTAGATTTCCCCTGCTGTAAATCACATCTCAATTGCCCAGTTTTGATGAACGCATGGATGCATGGTGTGTGTAACGTGGATGTAATGTGCATTGATACTGGAGACACGACAAATCTAGCCCTAGTATGATGAATGATATGCTCTAAATGAAAATGACGCCATAAAAACTTGCCCCAGTTTATGGTACTTGATCATTGTCCTTTTAGATTTTTTGATTGATTGATCCAAGATGTTTTGTGTTGAGCGCTCGATTCCTTTGATGGTTATTGGTGATTGGATATGGGTGGATGGTAGTGATCGCGATGAACGAAGGTGATGGTGGTGGGTGGTGTGGGATCGAGCAGTGATGTGAGAGAGAGTTGAGAACTGCAGAGAGAGAAACATGAGCTTGCGGCTGGGAACAGAGGCTCCTCGCGGTGGCGGCTAGTGGGACGAGCCAGCGAAAGTGATGGGCGACCCCGGGGGTGCTGCTTTGTTGCTGCTCTTTCTCCTCTTTGATTCTCTTAGCAAGTGAGTTTCTTTCATTTGGCCTATCCTTGTCTCTGTCTTCTTTTCGTAGCCTTGACTTTGCTTGGAATCTTTAGTCTTTCCGAGGTCAACATTTGTGGTCTGTGATAAGCAAATATCTTTTAGTATTTTTTTTTGCTCTAATTTTTGCCTAGACCGCCTTTTCAGGTTTTCGATCTAGCGAGTTTTTATTTTTTTGTTTTTTGTGCTCTAAATTTTGCCTAGACCGCCTTTTTGGGTTTTCGATCTAGCGAGTTTTTTTTTTTTGCTCTAATTTTTTTCCAGACCGCCCTTTTGGGTTTTCGATCTAGCAAGCTTCTAGATCTTATTTTGACTTGATGTAGTTTATGATTACACATGCTCAAGAAGGGTGAGTTATTTAGTGGTGGAAGAACATGGAAGGTGTGAAATAGATGGGAGAATAAAGGGTTTGGGTTTAGAAATGTGTGAGAGAAGAAGAATTTGGGAGTTAGGGTTTGTTATGAGGGATGTGTGATGGAAGATACTGAAGGGTGTGAAACAAATGGTAGGATGAAGAGTTTGGATTTAGAAATGTATGAGAGAAGAAGAATGAGAGTTAGGGTTTGTTATGATGGTTGTGTGATGTAGATTTTATTTGAACACCCATTTATCAATCTCTGGACTATGATGATATAGTTGTTATGCCATTAGGTTGCTGATTATCGATCTTCTATGATGATGCATTTTCTTCTGTCGTCGAATCTCAATTTGTCCCAGTTTGACATCGTTTGAAATCCTCTGCTAGATCGCCCTTCAGGGTTTTCAATCCAGCTTGCTTTTTATGGCTCTAACTTTTGCCTAGACTAATAATCATAACTTTTCGTTTAGCGAGCCCCCTTTTTTTTTGTTGCTCTAACTTTTGCCTAGACCGTTCCTTGAGTTTTTGGTCTAGCGAGCTTTTTGTTTTTGTTTTTTTTTTTAAATTGGCGAGCTTTGTTGGCCCCTTTAACGTGAGGTCCTTCTTGCTTCAACGATTTTAGTCGATGCCAAAACATTCTGGGGTCAAATGGTTATTGTCAAATTGAGGCTCGCCTTGCTTTTTCCTTTGTGTGTCACAATTATTACACGAAAAGATAAAGAGTATCCCTGATTAAAGATTAAATCAGGGTGCTTGAAATGATATTTTTCTTTTGGTGATTAGTTGGTTCATCATCTGTCGCTATGTTGAATCCATTGGCAGGTCAGTTGCATATCTTTGGATTTGCATGAAGACCGTGATTTTTCAAGTTCATCATAGTACAAAGATCGATATCTGGGTTCTCAAAAATATCTGCATATGTTGTATTTGTGTGAAAGGATGAAGAAGGGGTGGTTTTAAAAACGGTAAAGAAGGTGATGTGGATAGGGAGTGGAGGGTGACAATGTGAGAAGAGCACACATGTTCATTTGAATGGTTTAATTGAAGTTAAAGTCAAATCTTTTTTTTTTTTTAAGTTAATTTTTTTGTTTTCTTTTTTATTTTGCTTTTTTTTTTGCTTGCTTATTGACACAACTTCTGAGATTCCATTGAACTAATCATTGTTGAGCGTCAAGACTACGAATGGTGTCCACAAATTTAGAGACCCTCTTGTAATGTCCCTCACTTGCTTCATAATCTGCTCGACCCATTTGCGCCCTTTCTTTTGTCTCTGTCCATGTTGTTGCTTGGATCAATCAAAATTTTTTTTTTTAGAATGTTGATTCAAGACCGGAGTGGAGCGTGCATGCATGGGGATTTTTTTTTTTTTGAGGAAATGTATGCATGAATTATGAAAATGCATGTTAAAGGTGTATTTTTCTTTTTCTTTTTCTTTCTGGAAAGGAAATGCATGAATGAATGATATGCCTATTGTGAGAAAATAGTTCATAAAAGTGTATGATATGGATGTATGTATGCATGAATGATATGTCTATTGTGAGAAAATGAGTCGTGAAAGTGTATGCTATGGATGTATGTATGGATGAATGATATGTCTATTATGAGGGGAATGTGGCATAAAAATGCACGTTTGTGAATGCACTTATCATGAATGTAGACAAGTGTAGAATGATGTGTTTTGCCCATATTAGAAGATTTATACATCTATAAGAATAGGGCATGAGAAATTGCATGTGGATGTTTGATTATGAAAATATATGCCAAGAGGATCCTCCCTTTTTTGTCATGATGTATGATTATGATTATGAGAATTATGATATTTGAACATGAATGAGGATGAATGTATTTTTAATTTTAATTTATTTTTGCATGATGCATGATTATGATTGAAATTTTTATGATTATGAAGATGAAAGATTTTTATTTTTATTGATGATGCATGATTATGAATGAAATGTGTATGACATGTTTTTTTCGTTATTAATGCATGATTATGAATGAAATGTATGTGATTATGAAGATGCATGATAGTTTTTTTTTTTTTGCATGATGCATGATTATATGAATGAAATGCACATGACTATGAAGATGCATGAATATGATTATGATCGTGCATGATGATTTTTTTTATGCATGATGCATGTATGAGATAACATAATGTTAAGGAGAGACCAAGAGTTGGTCTTTCTATCTACACAATTAGTAGATCTTTTAAAGAGAATAATACTAATAGCGAGATAGAGAGATGAATGTATTATGCATGAGATACATGGTGAGAATGTAATGTTTGCTCAAAGATGAATTGTAAAAGAGACATGAAAAAAACGTGCTCCTTTGTGTCCTAAAATAAGGTAAAGCCTACGGTTAAGTTAAACTAAAGGTCACCCTAATATTTGGCGGTTGTGCTAGAGTTGTGCTAGTGCATGGTTGGATCTAGACCCCTAATCATGGTCCCCAAGTTGCCTTTATCGATGAGATAAAGCCCCGATTCTACGGAATTAACCACAAGGACATGTAATGTCACAAGATAGTAATCCATAGTTCCGGTAACAACTTGAGCGGTGAGTCATCGACTGTCAAGGAACCATAAGCCTCACAAGGTCAACGATGAAACGCCTTTTAGCCCTATGGGTTTCTGAGGCTCGGGTATAGAGCCGTGTTTGTGATGGTGCTCAGTGTGTGAGGAGCTTTAGAAATCTAGACACAACACTTCTAACTCGAAGGTTTGCATATAAAGAGAAAAATAAAAAAATAAATAAAGCACAACGACAAGGAAAAAAAAAAGAATAAAAAAAGTTATTGTAAAGGGGAAATTAAAATATTAAAAATTATAAATATTTGCATAACTCACTCTAATAGGCTTGACTCTCGAAAGTCCCCAGTGGAGTCGCCAAACTGTCACAACGTCCCCGAGGGGTGCCGTGACTAAAAATAGAGAAAAAATGGAGTCGCCACCAATTTTAATTATGGGAAAATTGGAAAACCTTTATTTTGTGAGAAACTAGTCTTTTTAGAGATAAGGTTCGAGAGTCGAATTATGATTAGGGAAGGATGAGAATTTAATCTCACTGCACCCCTAATACATCCGTATAAATACGGTTACCCTAGAGCAAATTATGCAGATCAATATTTATAATTTAATAAACACATAAAAAAAGGACATAAAAAAAGAGAACAAAATGATTTAAAAATTAATTTTGGGTTGACAGGTTGTAGCATGTGCCGACGTATCCTCTGGTGCAACGAGGAACTCAAACCCACGTCGTTCTTGTAGAAAATACTTGTGGTTTAAGTGTTTTTTTAGAAAATGTTAGGTACAGGGCGATGTTGCTCGCACAAGTACAAAATTTGAAATTTCGAGGATGATTATCTCATACAACGAAATAAATTGTAAGAAAAAGACTTTATGAATTTTGATTTAATTTTAATTGAAAGAGAAAAATGAATTTTATAAAAAGGGAATTTATTTGATAAAAAAAGATATTTTTAGGATACAGGACGATGTGATTCGCACAAGTACCTTACCATCTATTATTCCGAGGATGATTATTTCATACAACGAAATAAATTGTAAGAAAACAATTTTATGAATTTTGCTTTAATTTTAATTGAAAGAAAAAGAATTGTTAAAAAAAGGAAATGATTTATTTTTAAGAAAAAAATGTTTTTCGGGATACAGGACGATATGATTCGCACAAGTACCCCACAAATGCGATCCTCGAGGATGATTAAATCACACAACGAGATCTTGAATCGTAATAAAAAAAGGTTTTGTTTATTTTAATAAGAAATATTATAATAGTAATAGCAATAATAAAATGAAATGAGACCAAAAGAGTTGTTATTTAAAAAAGGATAATAATAATAATAATAATAATAATAATAAAAAAGAGAAAGGTCAGCACCCCTCACCCTAATCCTTATTTGAAGAAAGAAGGGGAGGGGGGTGTCGTAGCCGCGGCGGCGGCCTTGGCCAGGGAGAAAGAAGGGCGTCGTCGTCGCTGCTGCAGTGAGGAAGAGAGAGAGAAAGGGAAGGACCGCGGAGAGAGAGACCGAGAGCAAGGGAAGGGAGCCGCGGTGGTGCGCCGCCAAGGCGCTGCGGCTGCGACAGTGCGAGACCGAGGCGGAGAGGAAGGAGAGCGGCGGTCGCTGGCCTGAGGATGCAGAACCGAGACAACTACTGCTGCTGTGGATGCGGCAGAGAAGCCACGACCATGGTGGCCGCGCAGCTACGAGCGAAGGCCACGGATGAGGGACGTTGCGGTTGCCGCTGTCGCGAGGAAGCATGGTGGAGGGTGTTTGGCTCCGCCACCGTTGCTGCTGATGGTCAGGTGGACCGAGGACGTTGCTGCCATTGTTGCTGATCTTGTTGTTGTTCTTGTTGCTGTTGCTGTTGCTATTTCTATTTCTGTTCCTGTTGCTGTTCTTGTTGTTGTCCGCTGTTGCTGCTGTGTGTGCGGGGGTTAGGCGGGACGCGATGGTGCAGTGGCTAGGGATGTGGCAGCTGCTGTGGTGGCGGGCTGCAGAACCGCGGAAGGGAGCTGCAACCGGCCTTCGCGGCTGGGCTCCTCTTCTGATTTCCGCCGCCGGTGTTGGTGGTGGTGGTGCTTGGGATTGGAAGTGGTTGATGATGATGAACAGTGGCGATGATGGTGGCTATGTGGCCGCCATTGTTGCTGTTTTTCCCTTGGTAGCTGTTGCTCTGTGTTTTTTTTTTGTTCGCCCCCTTTCTGTTCTCCCTGCTATTATTTTATAGATACCTAGATAACAAATATAATTAATGTAATGAATCTGTGATTGATATTTACTGATTGTGTTCGATTGATTTTGATTTTGATTTAATGTGATTGTATTTAATGAGATTTTGTTTGATGATAATTGATTTTGAGTTGATTGTGATTGTTCCTAATTACACCTGATTTGCATTAAATTTGATCTAACTGCAATTTTGATATCTATTTTTTATTTTTTTCTATTTTTTTTGTGTTTTTCTATTTTTTCTATTTTAAATAAAAATCTGAACAAAATATGGTGTTTACACATACATATAAAAAGAAATTTGAATGTGATAGGATCATATTAGGTAGTTAGGAAGTTAATAGTTAGTTAGTGTATTAGTTGGCTATAAATAAAGAGAATTGAGAGATGTTTAGGAGTCTTGGATAATCATTTGATATCTTGATAGTTTGTAGTTAGTATTGTAGTTGAGAGAATTCTATCTAGGAGGTAGTTCCTCCATTGTAGCCTTTATTAGGGATTGGGGATTTCCCTCCCTATTATCAATAAAGAAAGATATAGTCCCTCCATTACCAAGGTTCTATCAATTGGTATCAGCAGCTCTTGGATCCTGGAGCCTACTCATGGTGGAAACAAAAGAGCAGCCCGGGGAGTAATTTCCCATGTTCGATGGGATTGATGGATATTGGTGGGCTATTCGTGCCGGACGATTTTGGGATGCAAGAGGCATCCCGAAACAGCAGAGATTGTTAGAGGTCAAGAAAGGTTCAACTGGAAGAGCATTGACATGGTTTCATCTATAGAGGCATCACAATCCAACCGCAAAATGGGAAACGTTCGACATAGCATTTCTCCATCATTTTCAGCCCAATTTGCGTCCGATCTTGCCTGAAATTGTGTAGAAAGAAGTTGCAGATTGGGAAATTAAGTGGGAAGAGTTCAAGGCCAAGATAAATCTTCGTCAACAATCAGATGATGCGATTACAGAATTAACAGAGGGAATTCAAGAAACAAAGGGGGTCCAGACATCTACAACAACAATCTCAAAAGCAAAATTGGGGCAAGAAATTGGAAAAGGAGCCCAAGAAACGTATCAGAATCTTGTGGCTTCTCCGGCGCAAGAAACAAGCCCAAGAATGAAGAAAGGCAAGGAAGACAGAGCAGAGGTGGAAAACTGTCTAGGGAAAGGGGGTGGTTTGACATACCAGAACTCTGTGTCTTTTGTTTCCGCCGAAGACCTGAGTTGGAAGTCAGCAAGACCCATTGAAGCCACTTTGCGTTCCATCGAGGAAACGCTGAAGCGGATGAAAACGCGAAGGGACAGTGTGGTTGCAGCGACGCACACGAAGGAGGTGACAGAACTGCTTCGCGAGGGAGGAGCAGTCACAGATATGGCAGCGATCCTTGCTGAGGCAGCGGTGACACAAGCAGGGGTTGCAGCCATGCACATGGAACTTGTGACGAAAAGACAACATGGTGAAGGAGAAAGGGAAAGCAACGTTGATGAGAAAGGACAGATAGAAGACGGCGGTGAAGAAACACAAGGAGGAAAGCGGCTGCTCAAGCAACAAGAGGAGGAAGACACTAACGAAGAAGCCGACGCAGTAACGGCCATCGTGACAGCGCCACCATCGGAGGTTGCAGCGGCGCACAGCGAGAAGGAGACAGAACCGGCGCACATGGGGAACGTGGCAGCACCGCCGAGTAAGGGCGGAGCAGTCGCTGACACCGCAATGGCTATCGCGGAGGTGACAGACGCAGTGGCGGCGGCCGGGCTTGCGAAGGCAGAGGCGGCGACGAGAACTCAGGCGGCGGCTAGAAGGGCTCCGGCGACGGCGACTTGGTCGGTGTGTTTAGCAGCGGACGAGGTGCTTCCGTTGAATGCAGCACTTCTCTTTCTCAGCAGCAAAGGTGGTATTGCAAGGGTGGTGACGACAACAAGGGAAAGGACCTATGGGAAATTAGATTCTGACCTAATGGGCTAGACCCAAATTGACATAGTTAAGCAGCTGGAATGTGGTCAGAATGCTCATTTCTCACCCATGATGGGCCAAGCTCGATTAGGAACAACTAAAGATTTAATTAAGTTCACTATTGGGTCAGTTTTAGCATTAGTTTCGACTCTATTTGAAGATAAAAAGTTTTTGTATTTTAATGTGAAGGATCCCATTATAGAGGATAATTTCAGCTCCTTAATTTTTTGGCAATGAGATCCAGGTGGATTTTTATGTAATATTTTTTTTGTAACCCACCTTGAGGACAAGGTGGATTTTTAAGGGGGGAGTATTGATAGGATCATGTTAGGTAGTTAGGAAGTTAATAGTTAGTTAGTGTATTAGTTGGCTATAAATAAAGAGAATTGAGAGATGTTTAGGAGTCTTGGATAATCATTTGATATCTTGATAGTTTGTAGTTAGTATTGTAGTTGAGAGAATTCTATCTAGGAGGTAGTTCTTCCATTGTAGCCTTTATCAGGGATTGGGGATTTCCCTCCCTATTATCAATAAAGAAAGATATAGTCCCTCCATTACCAAAATTCTATCAGAATGAAAAAAATTTGTACAATCTTTTAAAATTTGAGGAAAATTGTAATGTTAGATGCATGAGTCTCAGAAAAACATGAATATGAAAGAGTGATATAGATCCTCTACTATGAATGTTTCACACGTTATTGACAACTTGAACATACAACAATATTCATCCAACCACTTTTCAATCATTTAAAAAGTAGGTAACTTTTATGAATATATTGACAACTTGCCAACATTTACATTTGAATTATCCTAAATGTTGGATAATTATGTACAAATGATAGTCATATGATCATTTGTACACACAATTATGCACAATAAATGATCATCATATGATCATCATGGTATCAAACCCTTAGTCACTTGGATTAAAGAAGATATCATTTGAGCTACATACACACCTTATTAATATAACCTATTTTATTAGGTCTCAACTAATTTTATAGTAGAATTTTGGCACAAATTAATGATTATCATATATATCATACTACTGGATATCATAGATAATAATATCTTCGATTTGTTAGCTCAAAATTTATTGGATACAACCTAATTATATTCTAAGGACTAAAATCAAGGCATTTTTAAAATGTTTGGACCAAAAAAAAATAAATTATAGACTAAAATCAAAATAGTTTATTTTTCAGAAAATAATATATTTAACGTATATTACCGTAGCAAGTTGTCTTTATTCTACATGATATATTGACAAGGCCTTCTTATTATCCAAATATGCCCCAATTAAGTTATTTAAAAGTAGAAGATACATGTGAAAAACTATATAAAAAATAAATAAAACGATTGGAAGATATGCCTAAATAAAATAAAATAAACATGAAAGAGAAAAATAGTTAAAATAATGATTTGAACTATTATCTTTAACAAATTTACGTGCCAACAGATTTAAACTTTTGATGGCCTACCAAATTTAGCATGAATTAAATTGGCCTTCCAAATTTAGCATAAACTATTGATGCTTAGTCGCTGACTATTGTTTTGATGGCTACACATGTATATAGGGAAGAAGACAATTTCTATCAATGTTCTGTTGTGATGTCACATTAGCTGAAAACAATAATAAAGCGTACCGTGATGGAGCTTTATTTATATGCGTTTATGAGTAAAAAAAAATACTATTTATATATTTATTATTCCATACACACATTCAAAATTAAATGTCAATATAGCATCACTTTAGAAATCTAACTTGTAAAGGAATAAAATTATAATTTACATAACTTTTCACCCACCAATTCATTCATCCACTTTTCATATATGCATTTGAGTTAGTGGAGTATGCAATGTTGTCTAAGGTGTACGTGTAAATAAATAAAATTTTGATTTATATCACTTTTCATCCACCAGTCCATTCATTCACTTTTCATATTTGCATTTGAGTTACTGGAATATGCAATGTTGTCAAGATTGAGATCTTACATAGAATCAGAAGAAGATCATGAGACATGAGACCGTAATACGAGTTATAATATGAATATTATAGTATTACATACATAAAAATTATATTTTTATAATTGCACAAATTAAATATACATGTATATATATTGGTGCAAAGCTTTAATAAAAATCTTACGATCTTACAAGTAAGATTGCAATTTTACTAATATTAGGGGTATGGGTCAGCTTCCTATTTTTATTCGGGTGGATGATATTGATATATGAAAAAGTAATATAAAAAGTAATATAAATATATGTGTATGGGTGATAATGTGAATTAATAATGTTTATTGTATAATAAAAATACATGTAACAACTATCCAATATATAACACACATTATAAATAAAGAATTGATCATACACATACATTACGTATTTTAGCAATGATGCATATATATTGTATATTTTCTGTGTGTTATTTCCTATTTTTACTTAATCAATTTCACACATGTATGACACACATTACTATAATATATATTACATATAGCAAACGTTCCACAGATGTTGGATAATATTTTTGTACAACAAACAGTTCTATAATGTGAATTACTCCCTTAATAATGGGGAAGTTGCGTCTAAAATTAAAAAATCTGCTGGTACGTTAATTAAAGCTTTTTATCTGCATCCATTTCAAGTTTTTCATCTCCAATTTTAACTATCCAATCAGCAAATGAATCTGAACTTTAGATCTACGCATAGGAATAGGAGAGCGAAGCTTATTACTTCTAACCTCATTTTTTTTATCATTTTAAAACCATTGAAATGACCCACAAATTTGATGAGTTTATAGTAGCATGTACAAAGTAGATGAATAAATTGATATATAAAAAGTGGATGAATAAATTGATTGTTACATGAGATTTTTGTTTTTTTATTTACAGACCTTATACTCCAAAATAAATAAAACTCCATTACGGTACCTTTCGTTATTATTTCCTGCAACATCACAACAGAACATGATAGAAATTGTCTTCTTCCCTAAGTACATGTGAAGCCATCAAAACAATAGTGAGCGACTAAGCATCAAGAATTTATGCTAAATATGGTAGGCCATCAAATGTTTAAATCTGATCTGTCGGCACATAAATTTATTAAAAATAATAGTTCAAATTATTTTAACTATTTTTTCTTTCATGTTTATAATATTTTTATTTCGAAATATCGATCTTCCAACCTTTTCGGTGTTTCTTTTTAGTTAATTTTCAAATGTATTCTCTACTTTTAGACAACTAGATTGTACGGATGAGAATAAGTTAGGCCTTTTTAGGGGTCTTCGGCCTAGCCTGTGATCGGTCTGATTTGATTTTAAAAAATATCAGGCTCAGACCTATTTTAAAGCTTATCATCTTTAACAAGTCAAATATAAACTTTTTAAAAAGCCTATAAAGCATACCGGACCAGCTTGGACCTGTTAAATTTATTTAACTATGTTTTCAATTTTAATTAAAAAAGTCCATCAATAGGATTTTTGGATTTATTTATAAGTCTAGTAGTGATTGTCTTGATTTATTCTGTTTATAGGCATAGACTTGTTCGACCTGTTAGCCTATGGACTGTATGTAGACTAATTAGTATGTGACATGTTTCACATTTTTCACAATTAAAAGGCCTTTTAATAGGCTTCAAGTCAAACCAAACTTACCAAAAGTTCAGATTCGATCTTAGAAAATAGTCTATAGCATGTCACAAATTAGACTCAGGCCTAACTTTAATGATACGCCTCACATATTTTCATGCCTACTTTGATTGAGGCATGGTGGGATAATAAGAAGGCCTTGTCAATGCATTATGTAGAATAAAGACAACTACCATTAGATATACGTTTAAATAGTTTTTTTTCTCTGAAAAATAAACTATTTTGAGTCTAGTCTATAATGTTTTTTTTTTTTTTAAAATTTTGGTCCAAACATTTTGAAAATCCCTTGATTTTAGTCCATAGAATTAGGTTGTATCCAATAAATTGTGAGCAAATTAATTGAAAATATTATTATATGATACCATGATGATCGTATGATTATTTGTGTCAAAATTCTACTATAAAATGAGTTATCAGACCTAATAAAATAGGTTAATTGGTTGACTTTAATAAGTAATATATCATATTAAATTGGATAATATCTTTTTTATTAGTGACACAATATTAAGATAGAGAGAGAAAGAGAGAAAGAATAAAGAGAAAAGGGAGGAGAAGATAGAGAAATAAAATAGAAGTGTTCCAGCAATATAAAATATTAAAATAGATATGAGCTCTTTTTTTATCCAAAATACTCTTGATTACTATATCTATATGTATAATATAACAGAGTTAGCTTCATGAGGTGCTGACAAGTGGTGCAGCCTCAATGAGCTAACTTTAAATTATTCTATTTTAAGAAATTAATTAATGAGAATTGGTTTGAAATTTTTTTGAGGTTAAGCACCTTAATTAAAAAAGGAAATATATGTTAAAATATGATAGTCATAATGTAACATAATAGTAATTGATTTATTTTTTATTTTTTTATCTTTGGTAATTAAAAAATATATTTTTATCATTATGTTTTTTTGATTCATATCATTATTGAGATCACATGAGATTATATAAATAAAAATAGGTTAAAAGCTAATTCAACTCCAAATATTCTCTACAACTTTTTTTTTCTCTCTTCTATGTGTCAAAAATGAATAATCAACTCTACTTTTCTCTACCTCAAGCAAAAGATGCAAGGTTAGAAAGAAAAAATATTATCAATCAAAAACTTCATTCAAGGTAAAATAGAGGTATTATCAAATAAATTTTGTGACTTATATGAAAAAGAAAAAATATGTTGCATTGATCTTAGTTTAAAGACATAATAGAAATGTTAGAGTGTGTTTTGCAACTTTGGTATGTTTCATCTTTTAACATATCTGAGTCAACTAACACCATTGAAATGGTGTTAGCGCATGAATTTGTGAGTCTATGTACATGTGATATATATCTTAGAGCTTCTTTTGTATGTTGATTTTTATTATTATGCTTCATGCATGTAATTTTCTAAAATCTTAACATGTTGAAAATAGGGTATTGCAATCCATGTAACAATTGGAAAGACATGATGGTTCTTTTCGAACTACAAGACATGAATATCGTCTAAACTTTTAATATAGGACCATTGTTCGCAACTGAGAGAGTGACAAGATTCACAACCCAACATTATCTAATATTTTTTAAATATTTTATTCATATTTCATTTGTAATTTTTTCTCTCTCCTCTCTATAATTTCATTTATTATAAAATAAATTTGTTTATAAAAAACAAAAAAATTTAATAGTGTATCATTAAAAAATATTTACTAGAAGAATGAATCAAGTAACGAAAATGATAAATCACAAATCATTATAGTAAATTTTAATCAATTAATAAGATTTAAATATTATCGTAGAATCCTTTTTGGTAAGAATGAAAATAGTTGAGCAATAAATCATTCAAAATATTTATAAAAGGAAAAAATCAAGAAAATGAAAATTACCTAAATTAATTAAGGTTATTTAAGTATATTATAACTAATAAATTTTTATCATTAAAAGGTATATATATTATAGAGTAAAATCATATATAAATAATTTTTTTTATAAGATTACATTTATTTAAATTGGTTAAGAATGAATATTCATTATTGTATATATTAAACTTTTCAGTTAGGATTAATTAAAAAAAATGTTATTAATCACTCCTAGAACAACCCTGCAATTAATCTTTTATTTTAGAAAATAATTTAATTTAGTATGAAACATGCTTTGATGTATTTTAATGTGAGTTAATATGATTTAATATGATTGATTCTCATTAATATCAATAATTATATTAATTGATTCAATAATTGTATGAATAAAATTTACCCTATATATAAGTTACCTTATTAATTGTACTTAGATGATTCAATATTATTGTGATTTGTGAGTAAATGATTCAATACGTAATTGATTCAATATAATATTATATTGTTCTTGATATGTGTTTAATTAATTGGAAAATATTGATTTAGTATTATTTGAAAATTATTGATCATATCATATGGAGAGAATAATTTTTTTAAGTATTATAAGATGTGTAACACCCCGACTTTTATTAAGTCCTAATTAAGTGAGATTAAGGGTAATTGACCTTGATTAGGATTTAATTCGGTTTGGGTGGACAAGTTTCTTCTAGTCAAACCCTTATGTGTGACGTGATTTAAGTGTGTATATATGTGTTCATTCTATGTTATGTGAATTACATGTGTAAATTATATGTCATGATAATTATCTGTATTTATGTGAGTGTTCATTGTGTGTGGAAGAGTATGTTGGATGCATATATGAGTTTTAATTGATATTTAGATGATGCATGAGGTTAGGAATGATGATATAAAATATTTATATGAGTTACATGATGTTATTAGATAATGTTAGTGTTATATATTATTATTTATTTTATTTTATTTTATGTGCCTATGTGTGTATTTTAATTTATATTTAAATATTAGAAAAATTATATAAGCATTATAGTATTATTTGGGGGAATTTGGAGTGTTTTAGTATTTTAAGTGGCGGTGGGCCCCACAATGACTCTTGACCTAGCCACTCCCTATATAAACACTAGTAACCCTCTCCAATTGAGAAAAACACTCTCCTCCTTCTTTTGAGCCGCCATAGTCATCTTTCTCTCAAGAGCTCTCTAAGCCATTGATACTCCAAACCACGAAACACCCATCAAACCTCACCCAATCCAGAAAATAAATTCATATTCTTAATCCTCCCATCAAGCCGGAGCTTTCTACCGATTCTGTTTCTCCATTAAGAGTCTCCGGCGTCACCGGACTGTTCGTGAGGCTAGAGAGAGGTTGCCAACGAGAGCAATGTCGGGAAAAAAAAGGGTTTCTCTTTGCATTCTAGCATTTTGTCTTCAAGAGATAGGGGTTTAGGCATTCTATTTTCATGCATATTGATGATGATTTTATGAGATTAATGTGATGGTCGTTTTTCCCATTGGAAATTTTTGTGGCTTATTATTATTGTTATTATTATTATTATTATTATGTGGTTCTATATATATATATATATATATATATATATATATATATATATATATGCGTAAGGCTGCGAGCACTTGGTGTGCGCATCAGCGCATGGCTGCGCTTGGTTTTTTTGGTTTTCTATATATATATATAAAAGACAGTTTATTTGTATAGGTATATTACTATTACATATTATTATTCCATAAACTTATACCTATTAGCATGTATATTAGTTAATAATAGGTAGATAACAGGTAGAGATAATAATAAAATATTAACCCTAATAATAATAATAAAAGAAAAATACAGTAAGAACAACAACATGTATAATATATGATATATAATGATAATAGTAATAGTAACAATAATAGTATAGAAGACAAAATTGGTGATGAATAAAATATAAGAGTTTACAAGATACTTAAGGGTAGAGTATAAAGTACAAGTAAAACTAGAATCAAGTATAAGTATGAAATAATAATAAAATAAACAAGATCATATGACATGAAAGGTATAGAAGCATTGAGAATAATATTTATAAGTAGTTGTATATCATGTTTATTTGATAAAGAGTTGTATTTATTTATTCTCCATGATGTCAGAGTAAGTAAGTGAATGTGCTATGTTTATTCCATGATGTTAAAGAGTATAAATTGACATGTTTTTACCCTTTTATGTACCCTAATGCGTTCTACGACTTGTATAAATGTTATATATGATTTATGCATGATTTATATATGATTATATGAGCTATAAAGTACGTTTATATGTATGTTTAATTGCTATGATGTATATATAATTATTGTATGAGATATATATGTTATATTGAGTATATGTATTGCTTTTATGATGCGTTAAATTGTTTATGTGAGTATATGATATATATTATGATGAAATGATCTGAATGAATTAACTCTATCACTCGGTAAAAGTTAAAAGATGTTCTGAAAGATATTCTGGTGCTCTGAAAGATCTCTGTTAACTCTGAAAGATTTCTGATAATTAAAAGACGTTCTGAAAGATCTCTGAAACTCTGAAAGATTAAAATACCCTGTAGCCTTCAGCTTGTGATGAGTGTTGTAGGGAGGGGTGGCATCCTCGGCTGCAACTCCTTCACTTGAGGAAGGTGAACTGTACCCCCTCTTCCCCGTATGTTTTAGGATGAGCTCATACCTAGGGGCCGGATTGTAGGAGTAAGGATGGGAGGGAGGCTTTGCCATGTCTGACAGATTTAAAGTAAAAGTTAATGATAAGATGCTCTGAAAGAAAATTCTGATAAATGTTCTGTTATGTTATATTTTCCCTGATTGTGATAAAAGCACATAGTACACTACACATGGACCTTTAATTATGATATGTTATACGAATTTATAAAATGGACAAGATGCACTTAGGTAAGACGTTCCGGGGAAAGATTGATTTTCAACTCATATCCGAATTAAACTCATTCATGCTTCACTTATTTTATAATTAAACCCGGGGCGGCTTCCTCTACTGAGTCACTTCCCAGTGCTCACCCTATGTTTTTCCCACCTTTTAGAGGAGCAGATAGAGCAGGATGTCGGAGCACACGAGGAGCCCGTGCAGACTTAGTTTATAATGTAGTTCCTTAGATATCAGAGACATGTTTTATTTCCTTATCAGATGTTATGACTTTTATGCTTCCGCTACGTTTATTTATTTATTATTTTTTCTGAGTCCGGACCTTTGTTAGCCGGCAGCTATTTATTTACTCATATTTATGGTGGAATCTCATAAGTCACAGTTTTTGGCTTATGGGGTGAGACCTAGTATTTACTTCATGTTTGTTACTTGATGAGAGTTATTATATGATGAAGTATTTTAGTAGATGTTTGTATCGCTTATTATTATCGTTGTATTTATGCGCAAGACCCTTATTTTCTATACCGCAAATGATTTTCGAAAATTTACTCCCGCCTATTTTCCGCGTATTATATTTTAAATATAAAGATAAAACATGATAACAGGAGGTAACCCTTATGAAATGGCCTAAAATGACTTAAGCGTTAAGGGCTATCTAGTAGGGTGTTACAAGATGTAATTGATTGGATTGAATGTATGTATATTAAATGTAAATTGAAAAAATAAAACATAATTGATTATGCTCATTTTGTGGAATTCTACAACGAAGCTGAATTTAATTTTACAAATTAAGGATCATAATGGAAAATTTTTTATTGGAGTGATTTATAAGACGTTAATTTTTATTTTTATTAAGACTATTTTTTGTCTTCACTATATATATTATAAGTTGGTCAGACCATTTTGTATCGTTTGTCATAGATATATTATTTCTCTTAATTTTAAATGTTCAATCATGTTGATTTTCATTTCTTAGATAGGTTGGAATAGGCCAAACAATGATGATGATGATGACGGGATAATTTTTTACATTTCCCACGATGAACTAACTTTAAAAATAATATGATGAAACAAGTCCAACTGAGTATATTCTTCTAATTCAATTTTATATGGTTATTGGTATATAAGGATAAAAAATTGAATAATTTGATTTATCTTTCATCATTCCTTTCATTTCTATTTAGTGCTATTTGGTTTTTATTTTAAATTAAATATATGTGATTTAAAATTTTTTAAATAAATAAATAATTATTTGTAAATTATATCAATCAATGAAAATCATAATTTAAATCTACTTTCAGTTGATAATTTATATTAACAATATTTTAATTAAATGTCTAACTAATAGAGTAATCAATCAGAATGCACATTAATGCAACTTTACTAATATATATATATATATATATATATATATATATATATATAATTTATGTGATTGGATCATTTTAAAATTTCAATTTGAAAATAAAGTCTAACAATGATATCATTTGTCTCCCATAAATATATTTCAACCAAATAATATCAAAATAATGTATCAATAAAATTTATTACATCCATTTATAACAATTTCCCTATTAATTATTAATAATTTTTTAGATCTAAAATTTTAGTTATTAAAAATATATGATATGATTATAATAAAATAAAAATAAAAACATATAAAAGAAATAAATGTATAACAAACATTTAATCATTCAAATCTTTGATTTATAAGTAGCTGTTATAAGTTTAGATTTTTTTTCTATTTTAATCAATTGTAATTTTGTGATTTTTTTTAAAGTAATGAATATTAATTATAAATTTTGAAATTTATCTACAACATTAATGATAATAAATAAGAATTATACCTTAACATAATTTAAAAATTATAAGTGGAGTATTTAGTTGTTACAGGTGAAATTCAATTTGATTGAAATTATATTTAATTGAAATAAATGTATAACAAACATTTTATTTCAATAGATTTGTTTGAATATTTTAATACAAAATTATTTGTCTTTAATAATTATTTATTATATAATATATTTATCTTAAATTAATACTTAATAGCTTGATTTCTATATTTTACTATTCCAAAATATAATTCCCGTGCATTGCACGGGTAAAAAAAAATACTAGTATATATATATATAAAAGAGTGAGTGTTTAGTGAAAGGAAACAAGGGTTTCTGAGAGGATGGAAAGAGAGAGAGAGATATATATATGATCGAAGAGAGAAGAGAGGTAGAAGAAGATTTGACAATAGTTTGGCAAGGTTTGGATGCAAAGTGATTGAAGTTTTTCAAACGCTTTGGTTTTTATAGACTCTTAAAACCACTAGTCGTTATAGTGTTATGTTACCGTTACAGTAACTTAATGTCCATTTTTTAAGAGGCGAACGCCTTCTGAGATGTAAGAGTCTTATGAGTAAATTACTTAGAATGATTACTTTCTGAGAAGAATAACATTATGAAAAAATAAAAATTTTATCAGGAAAGATTCATTCAAGGATTTTGCGCTTAGTTCATAGAATCTTTCTAGATTTTTGTCTCAACATCCAGACTATGATAGAGGGAGTTTCTAAGAAAATATTTTTGTAAAAAATGAATAACATATATAATTCTTAGAAACGTCTTAGATTAAGAATACCCTTCAACACATTGAAACGATCCTCAACAAGAGGTTTAGTGAATATATTAGAGATTTGATCTTCTGTATTCACAAACCTTAGCTCAACATTACCTTTTTGCATATGATCTAGAATGTAATGATGTTTTATATCAATGTGCTTAGAACGTGAGTGTTGAATAAGAGTCTTAGCTAAGTTGATAGCACTTATATTATCACACTATATAGGAATTTTCTCATACCTTAGGTAAATCACATAGCTGATTCCTTATCCATAGCATCTGAGTACAACAATTTGCTGCAAACACGTACTCTGCTTCTGCAGTTGAGAAGGCGGCGATGTTTTACTTTTTGCAAGACCATGTGATCAAGCATTTTCCAAAAAAACAGCAACATCCGCTCATGCTCTTTCTATCAATCATATCCCCAGGATAATCAGCATCGCAATAACCTACAACATCAGAGGAAGAACCTTAGTAGTTCCAGCCAAATAGCGTATGATTCTTTTAACAGCTACAAGATATGATTTTTTGGGTTTAGATTTAAATCTATCACAGATACCAACACTTAGTTGAATATCTGGCCTAAAAGCAGTAAGGTATAGAAGTGAGTCAATCATACCTCGATAGTTGTTTTATGAGACTTTCTCACTATCTTCATCCAAGTCAACAACTTGAGAAGGATGCATAGGTGTTCTCGTGGGTCTGGATTGATCCATGAGGAACTTTCTCATAAGCTGTCACGACCCAACTCGGATCGTGACCGGCACATGGGACACCGAGTCCCATGTCAGCCTTAACATGTGATTCACATACACAATCCTGCTAAACAACAACAGCCACAACTACTTAAACATGCATTCATACATAAAATCCATACATATATAGGATTCTCAAAGTATCACCCATAAATCCATAATACATATAACATGGTCATAATATCCTTCTCAATCCATAAGCTAACATAAATCCAACAGAAATGTAACAAGTCTTAATTAGACTTACAACACATACATAACTTAGACAATCTTGTTTGTAAGCCTATGGAGCATACTACTGACATAATAGATAATAACATAACGCCTCTAAACATCGAGGCTCACCAAAGCTAAGAGCTTGGAGGAACGGAAGGACTCGCCTCCTGATCTGCACCTGAATCTGAAAATGGTTTGTATGAATGGGTGAGTCATACGCTCAGTGAATAATAGATTAAAAACAGTTTATGCAGCAATATCAAAATTACATATACAGTCATAGCAATCCATCACATAATCACCATACCACACATTCCGCAATTCGTCTTATGTATTATTCTTACAAGTGTATTCATTATTAGAGATCCCGGGAGCCCAGCCCCTCCTCAGATCTTTAGTCCCGGGAGCCCGCCCCTCTCAGACTTTATCAAACTCGACCCCGGGAGCTATGCCCCTCCTCAGGCCGAGCAAACCAACATTTATCATTCTTTAATTAATTATCATTCATATTCGTACATCACATCGTATTCGCATCATCGTCATAATAATATCATAAACAGCCCAGTATCGAGTTTGAGGTAGTGGTGAACAAATGGATTTGAAGACATAACTTAAATGTATAAAGAATTTTGAGTTAAAGTCTTAAAAATGGTGTTTTAGTGCAGTTGTAATCGATTACAGACATCTGTAATCGATTACCTGCTTCAAATTTCGTTCTGAAGAAGATTTTTGTAAAAATTGGCAGTCTGTAATTGATTACAATCCCGCAGTAATCGATTACAGGGTCTTGGTAATCGATTACAGTAATTGATTACCAATTCGCTGTAATCGATTACAACCTGGGTCAGAAACGAAATTCTGCAGAAAATCACGCGAAATTCATCTCCAAATCCACATTTTCACCACAACCCATCCAAATCAAACACAACCAACATACAATATCAAGTATATATCAATCAATCTCAGTCCCTATCAACTATCATAGCAAGAAATTCACAATATCATTCAAAATCAAACATAAACCATAAATAACCCATTACTCACAAATTACTCCAATGAGCTCCAAGACACCACCCGGAGCTAGGACGAGTTGCCCGGAGCTTCTCTAGTTGGTTGAGACCCTAGAGAACACATCACAAACCTCAATCTCTCAACAAAATCAAAAACCCCCAATAGTAAACCCTAAAACCCCAATCCGAAAATAGAGAGAAATATACACCAATGGAGAGAAAGAAATACTCTACACTTACCCACAATATACTAAATGATGATTGGCATATCAATCTTGAACGTTAATGGAGTTGGGTGAGGGATTTGAGAGAGAGAGATATGAGATGAGGAAGAAGATGGAAAATGGGAAATGAGAGGGAGAGAGATACGGGAGAGTGATGAAGAAAAGAGAAAAAGAGAAAGGAAAGGAAGAAAAGGGGTGGGGAGGTGGGACCCACGTGGTTCTATCTCCCCGCTTGTACCTTGATCTCTTACTCAAACTAACTCAGAATACCCGAGGTATTACATAAGCTCCTTCGTGTATTTTTCTTGGTGTATGAAGGTTCATTCTTCCTCTTGCTTGATCTGCAATCCCAAAATGAACTTGTTCTCCCATCGTGCTCATCTCAAATTCCCCCTGCATTAGCTTAGAAACCTCCTTGCAGAGCTTTTCGCGATCGTTAGTTGCACCAAATATAATATCATCTACATATATTTGAACAATAAGGAAATCTGAGAACTCAAAAAGGGTGAATAAGGTTGTATCAATCTTACCACATGAGAATCCGTTTTTAAGCAAGAAGGAACTCAATCTATCATACCAAGCTCTAGGAGCTTGTTTTAGACCGTAGAGAGCCTTAGTAAGGTTAAACACGTATTTAGGATTAGAAGTACTTACAAACCCAGGAGGTTGTTTGACATAAACTTCCTCAGAAAGGTATCCATTCAAGAAGGCTAACTTCACATCCATTTGATACAGCTTGAAGCCTTTGTGAGCTGCAAATAGCAGTAACATTCTGATAGCCTCTAGCCTCACAACTGGAGTGAATGCCTCATCGTAATCAATTCCTTCTTGTTGGTTGTATCCTTTAGCTACAAGTCGTGCTTTCTTTCTTACAACTTTACCCTTATCGTCAAGCTTGTTTCTAAAGACCCACTTAGTACCAATGACTGATTTGCCTTTGGGTTTCTGAAAGAGCTTCCAGACTTGATTCTTCTCGAATTGGTCTAGCTCTTCTTGCATTGCGCTAACCCAACCTGGATCATCAAGAGATTCTTTTATGGATTCTGGTTTGAGTTCAGAAACCATAGCTAGATTTGTGATGTTCCTTCCGGTTCTTACACCTTTCTGAGGATCTCCAATGACTTCATTCTGAGCGATTGTTCTTAGATCCCTTGTTCCTTTGTAGCCTTTGGAAACAGGGTTCTGAGAATGTTGCTTAGAAGGTCCTCCGTCTGAGTCGTCTGGTGCTTCAGCTTTTGAGAATCTTAGCCTTCTTACTTCGGAAGGTGTTGTCTCAGTTGGTTCTGGAGCTTCAATGATTTCCTCGTTAGAGCCTCTGGATTGGGGTGATTTCTTCACCTCTGAGATATTTTCCTCATCATCATCCAATACCAAGTCTTTGGGTGGCTTAGAAGATATATTGAGCTTCTCAAACTCCTCTTCTAAGTCATCCACCTTATGAGTGATGTCCTCACTAAGTTCCTTGAACTTAATATGGATAGTCTCTTCAAAGATCTTGCTCTTCTTGTTATATACTTTGTATGCTTTAGACATGAAATTATTCCTAGGAATACTCCATCATCGGACTTAGGATCAAACTTAGAAAGCTTGTCTCATGTGTCAAGAATAAAGCACACATAACCAAATATATGGAAATTGGATATGTTGGGTATTTTTTATGCCTTGGCATTTAAACTTAAATTTTAGTATAAATTTTCAATAATTTATGTTAGTTTTATTAATATTTTATTTGGTCTTAGATTAATTTAATCAGTTTAAAGTTAATTTAAATTCTTAGTATTATTTTATGTGTTTTGGGTATTTTCTATGTTTAATTTTCAGGAAATCAATTGAAAAATCAAAGTCTCAGGTGCCATATCATCATGCACGTGCACCATAAAAGAATCATCAGGCGCTCATTTGGAATGTCAAGGCGCAAGGCGCCATTCTTTGCTCCTTTATTAAAGGGTCATATGACCATTTATAAAAAAGACGTCATGGTTCCTCAGAAAAAAACAAAGCGTACCCTTGGAAGGGCCATATGACCCCATTAAATAAAGCATACACAAGGCGCCAAGAAAAGGAGCAGCGCGCAAGGAGCCCATCCCGCGCGCCCAAGGAAAACATTCAGGCGCAAGGCGCCAGTACTTGCACTCCCGAAGAAACTTAAGGAACCACATTCTCGGGCCCTGCGTCTCGTCCCACATCCGTTCGGAAATTTTTCTCGCGCTTAGCGCCTAGGATGGCGCCCCGCGCCCTACAAACAGAATTGAACTACTTCAGGCGCTCAAACAAGGCGCCTTGCGCCCCGAGACAAGCTTCACGCGCCATTCATCCACGCCCCGCGCCCGAAGTGGCCCTCTACCTAGACTCCTCGCGCCCAGCCTGCGCGTCCCGCGCCCGAAGTCATCTGAAGGTCCGCGCTATGCGCTTTCTGGAAGCATCGTGCCTGGTGTGAATTTAACTGCCTACATCTCAAATCATGCTTTAATTCAGGATCATTTGAAATGCAAATCTTTTCATATCTTTTTGAATCTATCTCTAAATTTAATTCCCGTTGTTTTAGGGATGGGAACAATTTGAATTCTAGGATATTTTATTTTTTGTTATAAATAGGACTAGAATGCAATCTTTATCTCATCGGGGTTTTTATCTTCTGTTCTATCTTTTGTTTAAGTACTGATTATTAATAAATTAAGTTATTCGTGTTTAAAAATGTCTTTCAATTTTTATGCTTTATTTTCTTTAATTATGAGCAACTAATTTTTTTGTTAGGGAAAGGGGATCGTATTATTATGAATTAATTTTATATTTGTGAACCTTTGAGTTTTATTAATTCAATTCAAGCAATTACCTTATTTGTATTGTGTTGTTCTGATGATTGGAAAATCACTTTTCAACTTATCTTGGATTCATGTGTTTATTTGGGAAAATAAATTTGTGAATTAGCTTAAGGGAAATTGCTAGAAAGATTAATATCTAGGAATAGAATTAAGATTTTTGTGAACTTTGAATCAGTAAAAATATTTTATCTTTTCTTTGAAATGATTGGATCAAGAGATTGACTAATTGATCATAGAAAAAGTGTTAAATTACCAAGGAATTGGAATTGACAACTTAAGATTCGTTCATTGAAGTGAGGTTTTAAAATTTAAAGGGAAGCAAATGTTTTATTAACTTCAGGAAATACGTGAATCCGATTCCCTAACCTTTCATCAATTGAATTTTCATTAACTTTTTACTGCACTTTTACATTCTACGGTTCTTTCATTTCCGCTTTACTTTTATTCATCAAACTCTCTTTGATATGTCTAATTAGAAACTCATTTAAAGAAATTTTTGCTCGGTTCTTTAATCCTCGTAGGAACGATACCCACTCACCGTGGTTTTTATTACTTGAACGATTTGGTGCACTTGCCGATACCCCCATCAATTTTATTCTTCCATGGCTCGTAAGGTGTTTTCTTGAGAATAGGGTTTGAGAAAGACTTTATTTTGAATGTAGCATGAGGTGTTTACTACCTCAGCCCAAAAACCTTTTGAAAGACCACTTTCTAAGAGCATCGTTCTAGCCATCTCTTGAAGGCTAAGGTTCTTTCTCTCAGCTACTCCATTTTGTTGTGGAGTTCTAGGAGATGAGAATTCATGAGCAATGCCCAAGTTTTCGCAAAAAGTTTCAAAGGCATGATTTTCAAATTCTCCTCCATGATCAGAACGTATGGTGAGAATTTGAGAACCTTTTTCATTTGAAACTCTTTTAGCAAAGGTTTTGAATTTCTCAAACCTCTCTTCCTTAGAAGCTAGAAATAAAACCATGTAAATTTTGAATAATCATCAAATATAACAAGACCATATCATTTTCCAGCAAGGGAAGTTGTTCTAGTAGGACTGAAAAGATCCATGTGAAGTAGATCTAGTGGTTTCTGATAGAAACTACAGTTTTGCTAGGAAAAGAAGTTTTGATTTGTTTCCCCTTCTCACAGAAGTCACAAGTGACATGTCTATTGTATATGGGTTTGGGAAGACCCTTTACAAGTATTTTCTGAAAGAGCTCAGAAAGTAGCTTCATATGGGCATGACTAAGCTTCTTATGCCATAGCCACTTATCATCTTATATAGACACTAGACATTTCACATTTTGATCTTTTGGATCCTTTAGATGGATAACGTAAATGTTTCCAACACGTTTCCCTACTAGAATGATCTTTCCATTAGTGAGATCAATCACATGACAATATTTGGTGAGAAACTCAACCTTCAAGCCTCTGTCACAAAAATGACTAATGCTCAGAAGGTTGTGAGTCAAGCCATCAACAAGTAATACAACTTATATTTGGTGAGAGTCATCCTTACCAACATCTCCAATGGCAGTGACCTTGCCCTTTGCGCCATCACCGATACACACGGTTCCTTTTTTCTTAGGCTTTAAGTTTCTGAACCAGTGCTTGCTTCTAGTCATGTGCCTCGAGCATCCACTATCCAAGTACCATTGCTCATCTTGGTGATGGAGCAATGCTTGTTGATGCACTTGCATTTACAGAACCATTTATTTTAGGTAACCACACATTGTTGGGTCATTTGTTGTTAGCTCTCCTGGCTCCTTTAGGTCTATGTTTTTGAGATGTGGACTTTGGCTTATGAGAATTATCGATTTTTGTTTTCCCTTTCTTAGAAACTTTGTCCTTCTGAGAAAAGCTCTTTTTCTTAGCCTTAATGGCTATTGAAGTAGTTCATTTTCTTAGTTTAGGACACTTGTCAGAGTCATATGTCCCACTATTGAAGTATTAACACACAGTGCAAATGCATGCGACCTTTTTAATGATGGGTCAATGGTATGAGGTTCAAATATTTCTTCATAACCGAGCCCTCACTTATATTTGTATGGTCTTTGACCTCCAAGCATAAGATCGAGCATTTTGCCTCCATTGACCATCTTGACGTGGTCAGAAGTAAGAAGATCATTTGTCTTTTGCAACTCTATTAAAGCTTTTTCAGCCTTTTCCATAGCTATAGAAGTCATATCTTCTAGAGTTTGATATAGTTCATGGCTTTTTAGGTTTCTTTCTTTGAAATCGTCTCTTTCAAGATCCATCATTTTTACTTCTTGAATTAGCTTTGCATTTTCACTCTCAAGATTTTTAAAAGACATACTTTTTGTAAGAGCGAAAATGTTGAGCTGGTTTATCTGAATCACTCAGAAGTTCATCATAGAGTTTTGAGAGTTCTTCCTATGTATGAGTAGGGAAGGAATTTGTTACCTTTTCTGACTCTGATTTTGTTTCAAGAATGAATTCTTCATTAGCCATGAAGCACACGTTCGCTTCATCCTCATCTTGAGAGTCAGAAGCTTCTTCTTCTGAGTCGCTCCAAGTGGCAGTCATTGCCTTCTTCTTTTTGGGAAAGAATTTCTTCTTTCCACTTTTGTTCTTGGGACATTTTGTCTTGAAATATCCCTTCTCACCACATCCATAGCATGTGGCTTCAGAATCTTTCATCTTACCTTTCTTGTCTTTTCTTATCTTTCATGTCACCACATCCCTTCATGTACGTAGTATGTGTAATCTTTCCCAGATTTGTTTTGTTGTGTCGCATGATACGATTTTATCATACTCCATCTTTCGCAAGGCACACAAGAGAATATATTTGGCTTTAAAATTCATCTGAATTTTATCCTTTATCTCCTGAGTCCATCTGTTCTCTGGGATGCGTCTGGGAATCATCCTTGGTTGTGGTTATGGTTGACCTTCTCTCGGAGTCTGATAAGTACAAAATTATGTGTATTTTTTTCCCTTATATTTATCTTATTGCATTCTAAATATCTCTAACTTTTGTGCATTTAACTAATTTTTGCAATTAACTTCTCTTTTGATTCATTAAAATATTTATGGCAGAATAGTGCATATTTTGTGACTTAATTGAGTTTCTAATTATTCTTTTAGAAACTAATTATTTTGGCACGACATTATAATCAAGGGGAAGTTTAAAGACGTTGATTGATGCAACTATATGTGTGCATTGTATAAGTATATATTTGTGTGAATAATTATTTATATGTGTTATTTATATAGGTGTCTTTATCTACAATTATATTTATAATATATATAAATAATAAATATATTTGTATGTATGCATATTTATATATATCTAAATATGAGGTACTAAATCGAACAAAGAGTAAAATGGAGAACTAAAATGAAACAAATATACAATGTGAGAGACTAAAGTGGTGGTTAACTCAAATTATTAATATCATAGTTTAATTTTGATGCACTAACAATGTAATACATTGTCATCCAATCAAAACATTTCATTTGTAAGACTTTTTAGATAATGAGAGAGAGAAAATACAATCATAGCCGATGTGACAACACAAGATTAGATAATTATATAAAAAAATTGAGTTAATACCTCAAATTGGTCCTCCACTTTGTATGCATGAATCAAATTAGTCCTCCACTTTAATTTTTGCTCTAAATAGTCCTCATTTGCACTTTGTGAGTCAAGTTGGTCCTCTATTTATTTTTTATGTTATAACTATGTTAATTTATGATGATATGAACTGTTTATTGCTAACTTAGCAAGTAACGTGTAATCCTAGAAATTCATAACTCCTATAAGTCCTCCAATTTACTTGTTTTGAATGAAAATAGTTCTCTTTAAATAAGAGTGGATGATTATTTTGATTCAAAATAAGTAAAATGGAGGAATAATATGAGTTATTTATATTTCTAGGGTTACATGTCACTTATCAGGTTGGTATAACAAAAGAATGTCAGGAGGATTAACTTGATTCATATATTGCAAAGTGGATGACTATTTTGAACGAAAATTAAAGTGGAGGACTAATTTAATTTACGTATTTAAAATGAATGACAGATTTAACTTAAAAAAAATTATATATGGTTAGTAAATAAAAATTAAATGTTTAATACCGTGGCTAGTTTGGAAATTGAATAAAAAATGTTATTGAGTAGTAGCAGTTATAATAATACCTTTAAATCAAATCGGAGCGTGTATGAGGAGCCGTTTCCCATCCAAGGGCCAGAGTGAGCGCTCCCTCTTGCCACACAACGTCTAATTTTAATTTCCCCTCCCTTCCAACGGTAACAAAGACATCTCAAAATACAAAAAATTTCCTCATTCAATCACTCCCTCTCACTTTTTGCTTCAACCCAAGAATTATCTCACAAACTCTGAACAACCAAATCAGATAGATTCCAGAACCTTCACAATAGCAATGAGCACTCTCCAATTCCCAGAAACCGCCGCTACTACTCCACAGCTTCAAGTGTGGAACAACGCCGCATTCGACGGCGACGAAAACTTGCAAGGCTTCTCGTTCCCGGTGAAGGCTTCTTGGTCCACTCTCCACTCATCCGATTGCACCAAAGAAAACCTGAGCCCGGCCGCACTCAATTCCACCCCTTTCCCCTCAAAGCCCCTTCTTTCTACCGCCAAGAAGAAGATGAAGGGTTTCGACGATCGAGAAGACGAGAACAAGATCGACGACGAGATCCAAGAGATCGAGAACGAGATCAAGCGCCTTTCATTCAGGCTGGAATCGCTTCGGCTCCAGAAAGCAGCGGCGGCGGCGGCGGCGGCGGCGGCGAAGACGGCGGCGAAGACGGCGGAGAAGCGTGGACGAATCGTGCCGGCGAAGTTCATGGAACAGAAGCAAAGCTCTGCTGTGAAGGTAATTGAAGAGACTCCGAAAGCGAAGGTTAGTGCGATGAGGAGAGGAGTGAGTTTGGGACCGGCCGAGATTTCCGCCGGAGGAGGGAGGTTCTCCCGGTGGCCGGGGAAGGTGAATGCGAATGCAAATACAAATACGGTCGGTGGGTTCACCCCTGTTCCTGCTACAACGCAGAATCGTCGGAAATCGTGTTTTTGGAAGCTTGAAGAAGTGGATGAAGAATTGAAGGGAGGGGTGAGTGAAAGGAAGAAGACTTTGAGCCTTAGCCCAAAATCAAAGAGAATTGCGGGTAGAGGTGACTCAATTCAAGGTGTGAAGCATATTGCAGCCACAGTTACTGTGGGATCAAGAAAGAGTACTAAGAAGGAGGATTCTGTTGTTGCGTTGGTTCAGCCAAGGAAGCTGTTTAATAAGGAAGGGGAGAAATCATCTTCTGTGAGTAATAAGAAGCTGGCCAAGGCAGGGAGAGTCGTGGCGAGCCGGTATAATTCTGTTGCATCTGCTGATGCCAGGAAGCGGTCGTGGCCGGAGAATGACAAGGATGATGCTGGTGGCGGCGAAGGGGGTAAGAGGCGCGCCTCGCTGCGAGGGAGTGGTCATGGAAGTGAGGTTAGGGTGAAGAAGAGGTGGGAAATTCCTGCACAGGTTGTGGTGTACCAGAAAAGTGAAGAGGAGAAGGAGGAGGAGGAGAAGAACACTGATGTGTTGCTTCCCAAGATTAGAACACTTAGGAGGAATCCGATCCATAGTCCTAGAGATTCCGGTGCTGCGAAAAGGGTGGCTGATTTAACAGGGAAACGGTCTTATTTTTGTCCTGATGAGCATATGGAGGGATCTGTATGTCAGGTCCTGAATTTTGCAGAAGAAGTTGCTGATGATGAGTGATGAAAAATGTTGATGATGGAATTGGGGGGTTTTCAACTTTTCATATGCTTATACAGATAGAACTTCCTAAGTTCTCCTTCTTTTTTTATGGGCAGATAGATAATAAGCTAAGTTTTCTTTCTCCTCTCTGATTGGTGAAACTTGCTGGTTTTGGTTTATGCTTGATGATTTTAGATGTTTTGAATGAGTAGTAGACTGAAACATGTCTCATGATTTCTAATTGTATATCATTTCTTCATAATATGCATAAAAGAGTGTTTTGTGTCTGATACTATGGTTAGCCGATTTCATTCAAAGGAGGAATGTTTTTTTTCTTCTTCCTTAGAAGATTGTCTTTTGGGATTTGTTATCTTAGCAGCTGCAATTTTATGAAAGTATTAAGGGATTCTGCTGTAATGTCGCATCAATTGGTAATGCAGCAAGGAATATTGGTGGGATATGAATTCAAAATGGATCCTTTATTGCGCCTATGAGTTGATACTTTTGATAAATCAGTAAAGTGGAATTGTTGGGATAATAAGATCTTCCATTTAACAATGGCTATAATTTGTGGGTTCATTACTTTCACATGTTGACTATTGCAACGCATTTTCCTCAGTGGCACTACTTTCTGAAAGTTGCAGCATCAATTGTAATGCAGCAAGGATTATTCTGTATGTAAGTGCGGGTTCGTGAATTAATTATGTTAATAATAACTCAAAAATAATAAAAGGAGAAACAATATATTGATAATAATGGAAATACAATACAATATAACTATTGTTCTTGGGTATACATTCTTGAGATAATACTATGCAATTTATAGAACATACAGAGATAGATAAATGAGCAGATGGGAGGCAAATAGTTGTGTGTTTAGGTTTAGTGGAGGTTTAGGTGATTGAGATGATGGTGGAGTGGGTGTAGTGGTAGTGAAAGGTAGAGATAATGGCGGGAAAGATGATATATTTTAACATCCCCCTCAAACTCAAGTAGGCGGGAAATACAAACACAAATACAAATGCAAAATGCAAAAATTAATACAACATGAAAAATTAAAAATTAAAAATAGATAATAATTCGGTGACTGGAGAGGTGCAGTCAATACTGCCAGAGAAGTCGGGAGGAGTAAAACTTCTTGAGAAATCGACGATCCTGATGTGGCCGATGACACAACACTATGGCGAAGAGGTGGCTGACTTACAACAGCAGATCGTGAAACGGGAGACTTATAGAGACTTTGACAAAAGCAACACGGAATCTGGACGGAACATGAGTAATAACAACACCTGAACGAAGTCAGAAAGTCTGGACTGAACCAGACAAAAACGGAAAGTCTAAGCGGAGTCATGTAGCAATATCGAGACTTGGGCAAAAGTTGATAAGCAAAAGACCTGGATAAAATAAGGTAATCAACGGATCCTAAGTGAAATCGAAAAAACAACGGGACCAAGATGAAACTGGGCAAGTAACATCATGACCTAGGTGAAACCAGGTAAGCAACATCGGGACCTGGGCATACCAGGTAAACAGGAATGGAGCCTGGACGAAACCAGGTAAGCAACAATGGTGCCTGGACGGAACTAGGAAGCAGTAATGATGACCAACAATTTCCAAATACAGTATAATCGGAGTAGAATTTGGAGAAACGGAGCTCAAAAATGGAATCATATAGTCGGAAAACCTTGAATATGAGTTTTTTTTTATTTTAATGTGCCACGTCAGCATGTCATGTCAGCAACGGAAGACACGTGGCGCAACATGAAGGAGACACTTCAGTGACAGAGACATGTCAGTGGGGAAAGGGGCGTGGGTTATGGGTCGAGTGCGGAGCTGGGCAGAACTGGAGCGGGTCATCCGCCACGTGGCAAAATGTAGAGTGTTGGATCATTGATTGGTGTATCAACAGCTTAGATTGAGTCTTGAGAATGGATATCTAATGGCCGTTGGATCAGATCAGGAGCTTCTTATCTAACTGTTGTAGATGGCACAGGTTGAGAAAAGGGGCAGAATCGTGTCCGGATCCGGGTGGAGAAGAAGACTCCGACCCGGATCTGGACCTGAATCACTGACACACAGGGGTCGCGTAAGGGCCCGTGGCTCATCGAAACGTAGTGCGGTTTGGGTGGTTTGGTCGGCGGAGTGCGGCGGTTCCAATGGTACCGGTGAGTTCGTCAACGGAGGCCGAAAAACTGCAAAACGGAGCTAGAACAAAGAAAAGGGTAGGATGAAGTTTCCAGGCTGTTTGTGGCGCGTATAGGCGCGTGAGAAGGCTTCTTAGTTCGCGGTCTTTGTGGCGAGGTCAACGGAGGAAGGCAGAGTCCATGGTGGTGGTGGTTTGTTGATTTGAGCAACGAAAGCAAGTTGAACAGAGCAAAATACAATCGAGAAAAACATAAATATTGTCCAAAATTTTCTCTCTCAACAAAGAGTTACCAAAACAAAATATCATCACAAATTTAAGGAGGATATCATGACTCTGATACCATGTTTCAAATCATGATATTCCCAAGATTTGCTCTCAATTCGAGACGACGTCACACTGGCATGTCTTCGGTCTCACAAGTATTCTTGTCACGTCTTCATTCGAGATGGTATTGTCTTGGCGTATCTCTGACCTCGCAATCTCAGTTTGGTTTCCTTGGGGTAGACCATTTACAGGCACTAGAGTGAGGTGCCAACCAAACGAATAGTGTGGTTAATTCTTACCATTGTAGTTGTTGATGGTTTTGAGTCGAGGGAGAAGTAATTGAATTTTTTTGTTTTCTTTGCAACAACACCAATGTAACAATTGTATTACTAAGGGGTTCAAAGTAGACGAATTTGCAAGTTATTCAAAGTTCCACAAGGAAGAGGATATTCCTGCAAGATACTATGATGAACAATTCAATGAATAGAAAAGGTGGAAAGAGGATGGACATATGGGGATAAAATCTCTGACCCTAGACTAGCAAGCCTCTTAATCACTTGAACTAAGGGAGATGCCATTTGGACTAGAGCTCATTAGCAGAGCTCCTTTTATAGAAGTATGGGTAACTATTTGTCCATCTCTTAAAAAGTGGTTATCTCTTATTTTCTGGGTGGAGCCACTCATAATAAATCCTTAAATTTGAACCTATTTTCCTTCCTAGTGGGCCTTTGAGATCTCGTTTAGGGCATTTGATCCGTAACAAAATAATAATATCTTTGCTCTAGCGTAGCCTCCTCCTCCAAAACCCGCAAAATAGTATCTTTAAATTCCATGTCATCGCAGCATTATCTAACATTCTGCTCATTGCAGGATACTATAACATAAACATTATATCATGGAAAATAAGAAAATACTATTTTTTATTTTTTCACATAACTTGGATAACATAACATCCTTAATAATACAGTCATTTGATGAAAAAAAACACAGGATTCAGTTAAGTTAGCCTCTTACCAACTTGTACCAAGCCGAAGCAACAGTATTAAGCCAAAACAACTACTTGGACAGGACAACAGAAATACAAAGATTGAACATCAATCAATGCCTGAAGTGCCTCACTTCGGTGAAAAGAAGTGAAACACCGTATTTATTACAACAGTCTATGGCATCATTGTCTCTAATGCTCCCTCCTGGTTCCGCAATAACGCTAACTCCACTTTTACATGCTTCTTCCACAGCATCATTCCAAGCTGTTTATAGATTCAGATACATCTTTGTCAATAGAAAGGATTAAAAATAAAGAATAAAGAAAAGATCTTGTTTCTCATTATCTATCTCCAATATAATATATGCAAAATATAATTTTTGGTCACCTAATTTATTTTGAGTAATGCTACATGTACACCATAAAATCAGCCACAATTAACCACCATAGGTAATAATTCAACATTTTAAAACCAGTCATCCAACTTTTATTATTATACATTAATCCAACATTTTAATAGTTGGATTATTAGTTTCAAAATGTTAGATTATCACACATGGTGGCTGATTTTGTGGTATACACAAATCATTTCTCAATATTTATTTTTATTTTTCATTTAGTCCCCTAACTATTTTTCTATTCTTTTAGGTCCCCTAAGGAAATCTAAGACCCCCTAACTATTTTTCTATTCTTTTAGGTCCCCTAAGGAAATCTAAGACAAGGGCAAAAGAAAATTAGAAAAGTAACGTACAAATTTTTTTTTTGAAAAAATAAAATAAATGTATTTAAATTAAAAATATGAAAACAGAAAATAAAACAGAGAATAAGTTTAATATAAAAATATGAAACAACATTAAATAAAACAGTAAATATAAGAATAAGATATAATTAAAAATATTAAATAGGAATTGAAATTTAAATTGACACAGTAAAAATAAAACAAAACAATAAAGGATAAAAACTAGTTAGGGTAGCAAAAATGAAAACAAAAATAAGTTAAGGGACTAAAAAGTGTATTTTGCCAATTTAGTATAAAGATTAATTTCAATACAATGACTTTGTATAATTATCTTACACTGTCAGCCAACAGAAATCGAGAATTGATGTCTAATCATGGTGGGTGATTTTAGTGATGATTTGTCACTTTCTTGTATTTCTATTGGATGACAGTGTAAAATCATTTGACACAGTAAGTGTATGAAAATTAAACCCTTTAATATATGACCATTTTTAGGATGAACGACAGAACGAGTGAATGGCCTTCTAAAAACGTATACATCCAAAGGAATCAATTTTTACATGACTTTTAAACTTACCAAATGGGAAGAAGGCATCACTAGCCAAAGCTGCTCCTTTAACTTCATCTCCAGCTTTCCTGAGTGCGATTCTTAAGCTCTCTAGTCGGTTTGGTTGCCCACTTCCCATGCCTAACATACACTTATTCTGCGAAAAAAAGTGTCAAAGAAACGAGTAAGATCCTTAGATATGCTGAGTTGAAGCATAGAAAAGTTTCAACATTATAGCAGAAGACAACCTTAGCAATCACAATAGCATTGCTTTTGACATGCTTCACGCACAACCACGCGAACTCTGCATTACAAAGCTCTTCGTCCGCAGGGACCCTCTCAGTGCGTACATTGAAGTGGATGTCATGTGGGGTTAGGTCATCTGAATCCTGAACTAACCACCCTCCACCAACCTGCCTGAGAGAAAGCTTTCCTGCTTCATTCTTTTTAGCTTCGAGAATCCGTAGTGTCTTTGACTTTCCTCGGAGAACCTCTAGCCCCTTCTCTGTATAGCCGGGTGCAACCACAATTTCATAGAACATCCTTGTCTCTCCATCTGTCGGGCTTCTAAATTCCCGAATTTCTTTAGCAAGAGCCTGAAATATTAAAACCAAGCATTGTGTAAAGAATTTTGACAGCAGTGCAACAACAATAACCTTCAAGTACAATTAATCAATCAACTATTTTAATAGTTAATATACCCAAATCATATTTCGATCGCTAGGTTGGACATGTTCCCTGGGTACATGTACAGAGAGATTCCAGATTCCTTAAAGCCAACAACTTTGAATAAGGAATTTACCTCGTCAACTTGGACGTTGAAAGCTACTATTCCACCAAATGCACTCACAGGATCACCTTTAACAGCTAGTCTGTAAGCTTCAAGAATATCATCACGTGATGCTACCCCACACGGATTAGTGTGCTTCACGACCACACATGTGGGATCCCTAAACTCACACACACAGTTCCAAGCAGCATCAGCATCCAAGTAGTTATTATATGACATTTCCTGCAAGTAAATGTTAACTCTGTAAGACTGTACAGTACAAAATTAACTTATATGAAAAACAATATATTCATTCAAAAACTCTAACCCAGAAACAGAATATAACAGCTTTCAAAATATACAAAGATGTATATTACCAGTAACATCACATTTTACATTACTATACAGAGTAAATTAGTCTTTGACTCTCACCTTTCCATGGTGTTGTATGGCAGTAGCAATTCCACCACCATTAACCTCAGAAAGTCTTTTGTCAACATAGAAAGCAGCTTTTTGATGAGGATTTTCACCATATCGGAGAGAACTAATGAGCGAAAGAGGCACTGTCAAGCTAGGAGGAAATTTATCTGTCATCCAAATGAGAACACATGTCAAATAAGAATGCCATATTCTAATACCATTAAGTAAACAAATTTTTGTTGTTTTGTGATAGAACCTGCAATATAAGGCACAAATAGAGGAAGACAAGTATTATTGATACTCCTAATTCTTAATACAGAATTAAGGAAGAAGAAGACAGTCAGTGTATAGCAGTAATGAGAGCAAAGTTGTGAACACTGTCACAGTTCACTCTGTCCCAGCCTAAGCCAATTCCAGCCTACCTCATTCACACCTCACTCCCCTACAAATATCCCTGTTTACTAACAGAATTCCCTTACGAAATCCTCACAGCAGAACTCGTACATGCACACTGCCACGTCAGAGTTAGTTATGCTACTGTACTTCCTTGAATAGCCCTGAAGCGCTTACCTCTTGTACGTCTAAACACCTTCAGGAGCAGCCTGGTCCCTAACACTTTAACAGAAAGCCCTTTTGGGAATCTAGTGTCATTTCAAATTACTTCAATGATGTTTCAAACTATAAAATTAGAAAATAAATGCCAATTTAGGTAGACTAGTTTAAATCTGACCAGTGTCAATTACGCTCTTCCATTTTATGTTATTTTCACTAATATTGACAAATTAGTCTCATAAAAAGTAACTGTTGGTATGGATTTTAATATTTTCAAACAAACTTGCAATAGAAGTATACCTCCTCCACTTTGCTTCCACAGCCACTCGGATACAGCAGAATCATAGGCAGAAACATGTGCAAAAGCTTTCCAAGCAAGCTTTAGCCTGAACATTTGATCTTTCTGACTACCCTTTAGAAATTCCAACAGGGCAGGGTAGTCTTCTGAATCAACCACAACCAAAACATCCCTATGATTCTGTTCCAACAAGAAGTTATGAGCTTAAATTTAAGATATTTTGATGCACTAACTGAAGACATCTTCAAAGTCATTTTAAAAAAAAAACATTAAAAAACCCACCTTCGCAGCTGCTCTAATCATGGCTGGACCACCAATGTCAATATTTTCAATTCCATCATCAAATTCAACTCCAGTTGATGTAACTTTATCATAAAAAGGGTACAAGTTCACCACCACCACATCAAACATACCTAAAAAGGGATACTTTTAGTGAAAGCAGTAAAATACCTTAATCTCACAAAATAAATGAACACAAAACATGAAATTCAAAAATCGAATTTCTGATATTATCTACTTTTAGTAACAAGGCTGATGGCTTAAACTCACCAATTCCATGTGTATTGAGAGCTTCAATGTGATGTTTTTTATCTCTTCGAGCAAGGATACCCCCATGTATGTTAGGGTGCAAAGTTTTGACACGACCATCGAGCTGTGAAGAAAAGCCACAAACATTCTTGTTACTAATGCAAGTTAGGTAACAGAGTTGTAAAATCCAAATGTGGAACCAAAACTACACATCCCTCAAAAGAGGGGCCAAAAGGGGGAAACATATGGAAGAAAATACATAACAAATAAAACGTGTCACAAGCTGACAATATTCTAGACAAAGAGCAGATATACCTTCACTGATTAGTAAAGACAAGAAAATGTAGAAGCCATGAATCTCATATTAGAGACTAAAGTCTAAAACCTTTATAACTAAGAACAAAGAAACTCTAACAAAGATCAGTGGGAAAATATCAACAAACCAAAGTCTTATCATCCAAGAAAACATCAAAAGCAAAAGCAGTACATCAATCAGTAAAATGAAAATTGATTAAACCCATAAGAATTCATACACATATCTTCTGAAGTACATGCATATTAATTGATTATGAGATTTTCAGGAGAAGAAGGACACAAACTACCAAGCACACTCACCATTTCAGGGAATTGAGTAAGCTGTTCGACTTTAGTTACAGCCACTCCAGCACTCTCCAATGCAGAAGCTGTTCCTCCGGTGGAAACAATAGTGTATCTACAATTTAAAATTTGGATTATCATAATTATGACTGACGCTTCTTGAAATTCCATGAAAAACTTCAAAATGTTGTATTAATATTCTAACAATCTAACATTTAAAAAAAAATACACTGATTAACAATTTTGTTGTATCTAACCCCAATTCCTGGAGTCCATTCCCAACAAAAGCAAGATCCTTCTTGTCGGACAGTGAGATCAATGCTTGCTTGCTTCCTGTATCACAGCAAAAGAACACAACAAGCCAGAAATTGTTAATTCTAATGTTTTATTAATTTTTTTATAAAAATTCTAATGTTTCATTAATGAACAGAAAACATCATCAAAGTGTGAACCATGACAATATTGAACTGAACATCTAACTGCCACTAAAGCTACAACTTCATTCAATCGAAGCTCTAAACTGTTAGTGGGGTAAATAAATCATCTGAGATTCTGAGTCCCCAAACAAAACCAGGTGAAGTTGTAGCTATAGATATGATATTGTAAAAGCTGCCTAACTCAATAATACAGCAACAAAAAGCCTTATCCCACTGTATGGGATTGGCTACATCGATCAAACAACATCATTGCGTCCTGTCGTGGATCATGTTTGGGTTTAGCCCATGAACCCTCAAATCCTCTTTAATAACCCCTTTTATTGTCTTTTTGGGTCTTCCTCTACCCCTAGTCATCGTAATATATTTCATCTACTTATTTGTTTCTAGGGTTAAAAAGGGTGTAGATCCTCTCATTGTGCAAATAACACCAAATCCAATCCTTTGTACATCTTTCACATTGATTCGTCATTTTTTCAAGTTCTTTTTTTTTTCAAATTTTCAACATGACCAAATATATAGTGAAAACTCCAAGTATTCAATTTTCTATTCCTCCAGTTCTGGGTCCAGCATCACAAGAGCCGGTACCAAAGGCAAGCTCTTAACCCCTTTGAACTTGTGAAAAAAAAAAACCTTTCAAAAAGAAAAAGACAGTTAAAATTACAAAAAACAGAGTAAATGAGATAGTGAGAGTTGAAAATACCAGAAGAAGAAGAACCAGTGGCAGTTTTTGGCAGTGAAATTGAACCAGTCTCAGCCATGGCTTTGATAGGGACGCAACTGAAGCGCAGAGAAGATGACCGAACCTGAACATACCCAGTGAGACAAAGCAAAGCAAAGCAAAATAAAACAAACATGAACAACAGAACAGTCTGACGTGATGCTTTTTAAGCGCTTCGATAAACAAAGAAGAGGAATATATAAACATATATAAGTGAATATAAGAGTAAAAAGAGGAGAAAAAATACCAAAGTTGGTGAAAGGAGATGAGAGGAGACGTGATGGGTAGAAGGGGAGTAAATAGATTCACAAAGAATGCGAGTGGAGGCGGCGGCGGCGGCGGTGGTTGCAGTGGTGGAGGGAGAAACAAGCCCAAACATTCTCAGTGCGTTCTCTCTCACTTCTCAGAGCGGGTTTGATTCTTTTTCTTTTTTTTGACCTTCGAGTGCACTGTGAAATTGAAACCAACTCTTCAGTCTTCTGAGACGACACGGGCTGAGCTTAGGGGGAGTGAAAAAGTGCTTCGAGGAGTGGTATGCTATTTTAATTTTGGGAAATAATGTTTATCAAACAAAAAAAATTTTGGGAAATAATTAATTTTTAATAATTTATTATTGTGTTATTTTTTAATTAGTGAGTGGTTGAGTTAAAGACTTTTATTAATATGTTAATTTTTGATTGGATGTCTGTGTAAAACGATTTTATACTTACAGTGAATTGAAATTAAACTCTATATTATTAACATTTATTTTTGAAGGAAATGTCATTATTGTCCTTCAGTTTTTATATAATTCAAAATCTTTCAATCCTTAAAAAAAATTCAAATTAATCAATTTTTTCTATTTTTCTATTTTTTAAAGATAATTGAAATTTATAAATAAAAAAGTGGAAAATTAAAAGTGAAAAACTAATCCAAAATAAAAAATAAAACATATGTTTAAAAATGAAATAGTATCTTCGAATGAATTTTTCAAATAACGAAATTGGATTTTTCAATTAAATATTAAATGATTGAAAAATCCATTCCTCCAATCCTATTTCTTTTTATGTTGAGAAAAAAAAAGTATAATTTTCCCAATTTTTTATTTGATTTTTTTAGATGATTTTTTAAATAATTCAAAATCATATTTTTATTTTAAATATTGTGTTAAAAAATTAAAATAGTATCTTAAAATCAAAACTAAATTGAAAAGTTAATATATTTTTATTTTATATTTTAAGATAATTCAAAATCAATCATTGAAAAAAATTAAAAATATATATTTTAAGATATTTTTATTTTCAATTTTTAAAGATGTATTCAATTTGTCAATTGAGTTTTGATTCTAAGATACTAGTCTGGACTGAAAAGGTGGGAATCTGATTGCTAGGTCCAAGAATTCCTCATCTTTAAGGTAGCATTTGTTTCTTGTGTATAAAATACAATATAGAATAGAAAATGACATGTTTGTTTAGTTGAGAACATACAAAACAAATTGTATCTGTATAAATTTTCTATATTTTGTATCCACACTCAAAATAGGTACACAAAATACAGGTGCTGATATAGGAATTTTAATAAAAATTTTGTTTCAAGTTTACCCCTATTATTAATCCATAATTTCACCATTTGCTCTTCTTATTTTTTACCAAAGCTCCAAAATAATATTTTGTGCTTATTTGGATGCCATTATTTATTTAAAATAAGATCTTTTTCAATTAAAAAAGATCTTATTGAATTTTTTGATATGTTTGGGAGTAAATTTTTAGTAAAAGTATAATCACTAGAAAAAGTAAAATAAGATCTTATTTGAGAAGCTATAATTTCCATCTTCTGAAAAAAGACATTTTTTATAACACAGAAAAGATGTTTACGATTAAGTAAAGATCTTTTTATATTACATCCAAACATAAATTGATTTTGTATCCAAACGTTAAATTACTTCTTCTTCTTCAAAAGATCTTATTTAAAAAGATCAATTAGAAAAAGATCTTTTTCTAGAAGCTCATCCAAACAAACCCTTTGTATAAATACAGGTACAAATTTATTCTGTACACACTTGTAACACCCCGCTACTGAGGGGTGTCCGTGCGAAGGGCTCTATCCCAACGAACACACTACTAGGGCATAACTTAAGGGCTAAGCAACATGCATAAACCATTAAATAAACTGAATAACCGAAATAACTGAAATAAATGTTTAACTGATAATCATATATATAACTGTATTAGTCTGAAACTTACATACTAGTTCAGTATACTGAAACATAACTTAACTGATAAAGGAATCCTACCTCTAAAGTCTGGAGCAAAACTATACATGATTGATTTGACTGTGAAATATAAACTAAACCTAAATTAAACATAGACTGCTAAGACTCCACGGAAAATGCGGAGCTCACCAAGGAAATCAACTGCAACCGACCTCTACTGGATCAACGGTTCCTCGTCTGTCTCCTAATCGAACTTTGAAACAAAAATGCGGGGAGTGAGTCGCAGCTCAGTGATGGGGTATCATGCATGTCATGCAACACATACTGTCATGTTATCAATCACATATACTTGTCCTATCTACGTAGCTGCACCTCTCTGACGACGGACGCGTACCGCCGGAGATATCCGCACTCGAGCCCCCATGCTAAACTGATAAATGACGGAACACGAGCCGCCCTGTCGTAACTGATAACTGGGACTCGCTACCACGAGAGTGCGGTCATATGACAGAACACGAGCCGTTCTGCTGTAACTTATAACTGTGACTCGCTACCACGAGGGTGCGGTCATATGACGGAACACGAGCCGCCCTGTGATCTGGACCTCTACAACCACGCAGGTGAGGCCAGTCATAATGTATCTAGGGTGGGACTCGAGGCGCTTCGTGGCAGTATGTCACGGCTAAACTCAATTGGGAGCTACATCCGGGCTATAGCGTTGAAATACATACTACGACGGTTCGCAGACTACATAAACAGTCATCACACAATTCTACAGTCATTCTACTCATACACTGCATGTTATCATACTGATCATATATCATAGGATTCTAACTTGCTTCATATCATGGAATAGCATAGCATAAATCATTCAAGCTTATAGGAATAATCATAACGCATATAATAAATATAGTCATAACGCATAAAATCATAATGCGGTAACGTCAATACAAAGGGACCTAGAAGCCATTCACTCTATCCTGTTATGTTATCTGTTAGGGAACTTATCTATCTGAGCATATCCTCATTTAAGACCTGTTATCCTTTAGGGAACGTTTCTACTAAGGTACGTTATCTTACTAAGATTTATTATCTATCTAAGGTATATTATCTGTCTAAGGTATATTATCTGTCTAAGACGTGTTATCTTACTGGGCTTACTATCTTACTAGGTCACGTTATTCTAATAAGTTATATTATCTTAATGAGTTAACGTTATCTTATTATGTTATATCATCCTAATAGGTTATGGTGTTTTACTAGGTTACATTATCTCACTGGGTTACATTAATTACTAAGTTATATTAACTCACTAGGTGGTATTAATTGATTGATTATATAAATCTCTAGATTATATTAATTACTAGATTATATTATCTTATCATGTTATCTTACCATGTCATGCTATCTTATCATGTGAGGTTATCTTACTAGATTATACTATGTTACTATGTTATATTATCTTACTATATATGTTATATTATCTTACTAGGTGATGCATGTGTTCTAACTAAGCAGGTTATCTTTCCTAATCATATCATTTACCTAAGCACGTTATGGACCTATTATATTATCTACCTAAGCATGTTATCTACCTATCACATTATCTACCTAAGCATGTAAACATAAACATAAATATAAACATAACATAAATATAAATATAAACATAAACATATAATCATACAAATGCTACTATGTGGCAGCCACGGCACAACCACCCTAAAACCTCCACTCACCTGGAAAGTCCTGAGACTGGAAGGCACCGCTAGCTCCGGCTCCAGCTATCGGCACCGCGTTTGCACCTGGCGTGCAAAAGACCCATCAGGACCGCACAAAAGAAAAGAAAAACTTGAACTAGGTTGCGCACTGAACCTCCGCTAGCGAGTAATACCTTCTCGCAGCTCGCTGGCGACCAGCACGCTGACAGGGGCAAAAACGTCTTTTCACTCACCGTCGGGAATTTGCTCTGATCGAGATATCCCCAAGGTGTCAGACTCACACTCCACCAGAGTTCCTCTTAATATAAAGGACGCCCAAAGCACTGCTTTGATAAGGCGGGAGTATGAGGTGTGAGGGAAAAGCTATACTAACCACTCATATATATATATAGGGGGATGAGGGAAGCTGAAATGCTGTTTTGAACAATGTGGGACTTGACTGCTCGCTAGCCGCCAAAATCTGCTCGCTAGCGGGCACCCGCTCGCTAGCGGCCATAATCTGCTCGCTAGCGGCCATAATCTGCTCGCTAGCCGCCATCATCTGCTCACTAGCCGCCACCTGCTGACAGCATCAGTGCTTTCTTCATTTTACACGTTTTAACATCATTTCTAACTCTTTTTTGACATACTTAGACCATATTAAAGCACTTTCTAAGGGGTACTATGATACGGGGTATCACAACACTAAAACAAACACAAAACAAAATACATAAATTCACTGTGTTGTATTGTATTATACATGTATTTCTATATTATTGTATTGTATCAACTCTGAAACAAACACTACCTAAGTGTCCGGGCGTGCTGGGATAGGACCTGCAAAAAAACTCTGAGTTATATCTGACTCAGTCCTTTTAAACTAAAATCTCCCACCAGCTTTTGTGAGTTATTCGCCGAGTCACGGAGCACTCACACTACTCCGAGTATTATGGTGCACAACGGCCACTTCCTAAGTTCTTATGAGATTCCCTCCATTCTTATCCTTTGAACCTCGTATGAGCTCTGAGTGGTTCCGTATTACCCGGCTTGTGTCCAGGTTCATTGAATCTATGCATAACTCGACTTCCAAGCTGGTACAGGTCCCCCTCCGAACCATAAGTTCGGAGGTTGCTCCCTAGCGCTCGCCGAGCTATAGGCTGCCCAAAAGATAAGTCAGACCATAAGCCCCGATGCTAGGGGTATTCCTCTTGGAATGCTCCAAGTTTCCACTATGCTCGGCGAGCCCCGATGCTTCCATTGACTTTCTGATGTAATCATGATTCCTTGTGTACACCTTGATCTCGTCCGACGTGTTTCAGCTTTTCCGAGCCGTTTCAACTTTGATGATAGTTGCCTTCTAACAACCCCTCGATTCTCGTGCCATGATTAGACATGGCATTAAATGCTTGAACGACGCACTCCTAGCCGTTGGATCTCCTTTTCTCTTGAAATGATCTGGACGGTTGTGTCTTAATCTTTCAAAATAGATGCATCTCAGTCGTCCGATCACGTTCCCTTCTTCCATAATCCGAGGAAACTTCACTCCCTCTTCACTTTAACCAAAACTCCTCATTTTCACAAAACTTCTCCACCTCTCTCAAAGAAAACATATACCTCCCATCTTCTTCTAGCGAGACTGTTCTTCTCCTCTGCAACTCCGGCGAACTCACTCTAGTTCCTAACTGGTCTTGATTGTGCTCGTTCCTTGCATCATCATCGGTTAGTTTCCTTCGTTTTTGCTCTCCTATTTTTATATTTGTTTTTATTTTTGTCAAATATACCTAACGTCGTTCATGTGTTCCAGGTCGTTAACCTTTGCTCCGATGATTTTAGCCTGGGAGTTCCTCCTTTCTTTCCCTGCTCAACGCTCTAATTGAGGTACATTACTTTCTTTGATTCTTGTTCTACCCTTCTGTAATTGTTGTTAGTTTTTAGCTTTTAGGTTTTCTTTAGAGCACTAGGTGATATCTATGGTAGAAGATAGTTGTTCTAGGTGTCTTCTATGATTCTTTACTTCTTGCTTGTTTTCCTATTCGTTCTCTTCCTCAGACACTAGTTTGTGCTCTTGCCTATTTTTTCATTTTCTTAAAATTTTCTTCCTTTTTCCATTTTTCCCAAGATGTTTTCCCTTGGGGATCTTCCTACCTCCCTTGGATCTCCTCCTCAACAACATTAGGCTCTAGCACTACTCCCACGGCACCGTACTTCTGGGTTCATGGGGAGGTAAAGAATGCCAAGTCTTTGTACGTGGATGTTGGTCTAACAGATGCCTTTGCCGCCTCATACTCCCTTTCAAAGTCGAGCTCATCCCCTGTTGCAGAGATCGAAGCATGCTACCCGCAAGATCGGGTGTGAAATGCTCCCTCTAACAGGGAACTAGAAAGGAGACCCAATTTTTTTTCCATTATGACGTCTCTTCAGCATTCTTAGCATTACGCTTCCCTTCTCTAACTTTGAGGTCAACGCCCTTAATTTCCTCAACGTCGCCCTTTCTCAATTACACCCAAATAGTTGGGCATTCGTCCAAGCTTTTGAGGTCCTTATGGAATCCCTCGGGGAGAAGCCTTCCACTAGAGTCTTCTTTTCCTTGTTTCAAGCGAAAGATGTCGAAAAAGAGATGTGAATTTCTCTTAACGAGGCTCTTGGGAAAAAGATTATGGAGCTCCTCACATCAAATATCAAGCACTTCAAGGATCAATTTTTTCGGGTCCGAGCTGTTGAGGCCGAGTATCCATTCTTCCTAGATACTTAGGGCCATGCCAAGTTCCCCTTTTCTGGAATAGGTTCGTGACCCATAACCTCAGGCTTGATTACGTCGAGCTTTGTGAGCATGATAAAATGGTTTCTGGATTTCCTCTTCGAACATCTCACTGAGAATAAGGTGGCATTAATCAGCACTGAGCTCTTGAAGTGGGATTCCAACCTTATTCTCCCAATACATTGTATTTCTCCGAGTTTTTGCATGCATTTTCGAGATTTACTATATTATTTGCTTGCATGTGTGTACACATTTTCCTTTTGTTTATCTTCCTTCATCCGATCTTTAGTTCTATTTCATTTCCATTTTAAAAAAGTATGACCTCCAAGTTCACTCAGGAAACTCTTCAGGTCGCCTTTCGTAAGAAGAGGGTGGAGGAAAAGCAAGCCATTCCTGATGCTGCCTCTGAGGCCCCTGCCCCCTACCGCCACCGTCGCTACTAGAAAGAGGCAGAGGGAGGTGGTCGACTTAGATGCGGGGTCGGGCAAAAAGAGCGTCCATACTACTGTTGATGCATCATCTTCGAGAAGGGCGTCTCAGATATATCTTTCCTCATCCTCCTCACTCCCTACTGAGCTATCAACGATGTCAAATGACCTGGATTCATTGTGGCATTCGACCTACCCATTCTCTACTCGAGTAGACGAGTTGTTCACCTCCTCGGGTGATAGAGAGATGTTTTGTTGGGGCATCCAAGGACAGCTTGAGCTTATGGCTTCAAACTTACACTGCTCATTCCTTGGCTATGGCGATGTACTTGGAGCTTGTTGAGCTCAACCTGAAAGGAAGAGGTTGAATCCATCTGTGCTGATCTTCAGGAGGCAAAAGGTCAATCTTCCAATCTCTCGTCAGAGCTTACTAGGATTAAGGAGAGCCATGCCTCAGCAAAGAATGAGTGGTAGGCTGAGAAGTTGAGACTCATCAACAAGACGGAGGACTTGAGGAAAGAGTATGAGCTCCTAGAGGATTGATCAGACGAAAAATATGAAGAGTGAGAGAAGAAGAAGGAAGAGATGACTGTTGAGGCTGTCGAGCTCTTTGCCAAAGGGTTCGAGGCTGCTTTATGCTAGGTGAGCATTCTTTATCCAGGCCTAGACATTTCTGCTTGGCCTCGGACGAGGACCTTCAAAAGAAAGCAGCCTCTCTAGCTGGTGAACATTGCGGATCTCGGGAGGAGGAAACCGTGAAGTCTCCAACTCCCAGTAACAAGGAGCCCCAGCTTGTCGTCCCGATCCAGGTTTTTTGACCGAGGTCTTCAACTTCTCCTAAACCTCAGCTGGTCTTAACCATCCACATCTTCGACTCCACCTTTGCTGAAGACAATTAATTCTCCCTTGTACTTTTCCTTTTAAACTTTTTCTTGTATTTGATGATACTCTTGTTTCTTTCTTTTACTTGAACACATTCTTAAATACTAAATATTAAAATTTTAAAAAATAAAATAAATAACAAATAATAACTATTTTTTACTATTTATCTATTTCATTTTAATTTATATTATTATTAAATTAAAATTAAATAAAAAATTTTAAAAATAATAGGTAAAATAAAAAGGCCTATCATTACACCTAAAGATGGGGAGGTGCAAGTAATCTGGCCCCATAATTATAACCTTATGCTTACAATTTCTACGGATTAAAATATCTCTAGCTCTTGTCGCATCTTCTTCTTGTCCTTTTTCTTCTATTATCAAGATTTTTGGTTTGGATATTGTACTCTTCACAAATAACAAGAGTCTGGTTTGTGTCAGAAACTAAGTGAAGTGTAAAGGGTGAATCATGTGTTCTTTGCCTCCAAAACCTTCTTCCCCACCACTTCCCAGAACCTCTTTCCTCACAATCCCATCATCTTTATCCAAATTCCAGTTTTGCCCTCTTCCATTATTCCCTTCGTCTTCTGCCTCTGCCTCTCGCGTGGTGTGTCGTGGTGGGTCGAATGTACAACACGTTGCCAGTGACCAGAAGTTCGTCTTGCACGATGCTCTCGATGCTTCCGGAATTGACACCACCCATGCCAGGGTAATCAAACACATACCTATCTCATCTCTCTCTGTTTTTGTTTTTGAAAAAAATTGGTTACGTATGAGTATGATGCTGCAATTTGATCCTTTATTTTTTTATTTTGATTGAAGTCTTGTTGATTTTGCCACCCCTTCATGATGGGAAATGTTTATTATTTGATTTGAATTCATTTGAGATTACGAGCTCTTGGGTTTTTGAAGTTTTAACAGGAAAGAAAGAGGTTAATTAAGATGCACTAGTGTTAGAATTCAGTTCATCATATCTATTGATTTTTGTGACTCTTTAGCTAGTGAGTGGTTGAGTTAAAATTTTTTGATAATGTGTCAATTCATGATTATATGTATGTGTAAAATTACTTTATACTGATAGAGAATTAAAATTAAACTCGCAAATAAATCCTATTTTCAACTGTTTGTTGCTGTTTTAAGTAGTTTATTTTCAACTTTTTAAATCTTGTAAATTTTTTCTCCTTTTGAATCTCAGTTTTCCTTGTTTACTTTGGTTACCCGAAAATAACTAATGTCTCCATAGTCCATACTCAATAAAATAGTTATATTTTTAAAAATATATATAAAAATTAAAATAATAAAAATAAATAATAATTAATAACTAGTTTTCTATCGGAGTTTAATTATGATCAACTACTCACTTTTTAATTAGTGGGTGATTGACTTAAAGATTTCTATTAATGTGTCAATCCATGATTGGATGTATGTGTAAAATTATTTTATACTGACGGATTGAAATTAAATTGTCTCTATCAACTCAATCTTACCGTCTATTTATTTAATTTTAATTTATATTATTATTAAATTAAATTAAAAAATAATAAAAAATGTTGCAGGACAAGTCGCTAGTGAATATGGAAAAGAAAGAAATTTTTTGTATATTTGCGTTTAGAGTTTCTTACATTATATTTGTTGTCATCGAGTCATTTTTAAAAAACAAAAATTACCAACTTCAGTCTTGCATTAATTTGGCATTTATCATAATTTAGTCATATTTGTTGCATTCCATGCATAATTTGATGCCTCATGTTAAAATCTGAAGCAATTGTGACCTTTGTTTTTCATGGAAAATGTTCTCATGGCAGTCTAAAATGTTCTGACACCATAGTTACTTTTCCAATATGTATGGTCTGACTAAAAGGTTAATTAGAAGCATACTCATAATTTGGTGTGATGGAAAATGGTTTCATTTTATTTTGAATGGTGTGTAACTTCACACCTTTGGGGTTTTCAAGTTCCACTTCAAGCAATGTTTTAAAAGCCGAGTCAGGGATCAGACCAGCAAGAGCTCTAGATCAAGAATTTGACAACATAATAGGGAGTAATGAAACAATAATGGTTTATAGTCTGGCAGATTGAACTGTTTGGTCTGGTTCAGTTAGTAAGACATTGACTTCAAGATTCAATTTTATAAGAATTTGATTAGTTGCATTGTTGTTTAATGAACAGGAAGCCAGGGATGAGTTCTGCTCACAAATTCGAAGGTTTACCGATATTGAGAAGGAAACCAGCATTTGCATTAACAGATGTGTTGATTTGGGGAGAACTGCTCTCTATATTGCCGCAGAGGATGATTCTCTCGTATCGCATTCATCAGTTCCACTTCCTGTAGATGCTTTCGTTACAAGATTAGATGATCTTTCAATGGACTACTGTCCTCACTACAGACCCGCATATGATTCATCCCCTGAAAAGTTTTTAGAGAGCATAGAGAAATTTCTATATGGTCACAAGGTACATAATTTAGTTTCATACTGGACAATTTTAGGATGCCACATGTGAATTCTCATTGAACAGGAGAATTCAGAAATTGAGTGATCTATCATGAAATGTTCTGAGAAATGCTAATTGTCTTTGGCTTACTTCAAATTTTCTCTTTGTTTCTTGACTTTGTTTTTTGTTTGTAAGTTTTTCTGAAAAGTTGGTTTTGCTCTAAGGTTGGCATGTTTTATATTAGAACTTTTCTTTAGAACTTAGTAGGTGGCCATTGTTTCATGACTTCCACTTCATAGGGGTCTGCTACAACACAACTAGACTCTACTGTGCCCCGGTATTCCAATTCAAACATACCAAAGTTGCATTTCTTGTTTTGTTTAAGAGCCATGAGAGTCTCGTATGTTACCAGACGGTGAAGCTTGGAACCTTTACAGCAGTGCATTGCACAAAAGTGCTGATCAGAGTGGTACAAGCCTCACCGAGTCCTACTCCTGAAACTACTTTAGAGTCGTCCTTTCTGTTGATTTCAAATCAATATGCGCGGCTCTGTAAATCCTGCTGTTAGGATGGTTGGTTGCAGTATTTCTGTTATTGTGTTGGGACTGGTCACTACTCTTAGAATGATCTCCTGTCGCACATCCTAATGGGTGTTATTGTTTTTTTTTTATAAAAGAAGAATTTCATTAAGACGGGAAAGCAAGGAGGTACAAGATAGGAGGATAAGCAATCCTCCGCATTACAACATTAAGCTAAATGAGACTATTTGTAAAACACAGCTTTCCAATCTCTTAACATATCTGAGACGGAAAGACCACTGAACAAATTATTAGCCTAATGGGTGATATTGTTCTATACCTCTGCATCTTCTCCAACCTATCCATGAATGCTGGCAACCGATCTTCAAGTCTTAGTCGCTGTTCTAGCATGTCACATTTCTGGCTGTTCAAGCCTTCAATTCTTCAATCTACTTCTTGCATTTCCCCTCCATCCACATCTGAACCATCATGGGCTTCAGAAATATGGAGCTTTGGTACCAAGTTGATAGGAACTTGGAAATGTAGATAGATGTGTTGATGACTAGCTCCTTCACTCAGAAGTAGACATCTGTAAGTGTAGGATTCTCAAGACAATGCAGAAAATAAAAGTAAAATAAAGAAAAATGAAAGATAACAATGAGATAATACATATTTGATGAATATGGATTCAACATCTCTCAGTTATCTCTTCCCCCTTTCTCACTTCCACTTTCACATTTATCCCATCCTGGGCTGTGATACAAAAGTCATTTCATCTCCATTTAGATCGTGTTGGTTGTCCTGGGTATTAATAACCTCTGGCTTTTCCTCTGATGTGAGGGAAGTCCCTCATGTTCTTCAATTCCTAATTGGCCCTAACTGATCAGGTCAGATGACTAACATGGTGGTTTGCTCATGGGTTTTCTAACCTGGGTGATTTGGCTGGTTCAGTTCTAAAAATTATGACTTGAAGAGATGAGTTTATAATTATATAAATGAATTTCCATGTGCTGTCCTTCTTTACTTGTTGATCGATCACGTGTCTTCCCTTGACCACCTTTATTTTCTCTGACATCTCTTTCTTGTTGAAGGGTTTCAGGAGATCCAATGAAAATATGTTGGAGTCGCGACCACTATATCTCCACTCGGTATAAATATATTGTTTGTATTTACAAGTTGTTACTGAAGAGAAACCTGTGACTGCTAGATCATTTGATATGTTTAATGTGTTGAGCAGGTTTTGACTCATCGTTCAGGATCAGCCGCAATGCTGTCACTGATATACTCAGAAATCCTGAAGATGCTACGTTTGTGGGGCCTTTTGTATTTTGATGCCGAAATTTTCTTCCCTCATGATTTTCTTTCCCTTCCCAAAGGCTATCATAAGCAGAAAAGCAAGGAGTCAGACCAAGCTCACATAATGACTTCAGGAAACCTATTAGATGAGGTAATTTCTGATTACTTCCTCTCCTATAAATTGTACTCAATTCTTCATATCTTCTAAAAACAAAAAAGGAAAAGATATAATGTGCAGAGTTTGTTAGTTTATGGCAATAACTGTATGATATATGATAGACCTCTATGGCATCGCTTGATCCATGTAGTTGTTACCAGATAGTAGGACAAAGATTTAGTGTTTACTTGTTATTGTTGTTGTTGTATGGCAATAACTATATGTGCAGATCTTAAATAATGTGTAGCATGAATTATAGCACTTTTATCAAGATCGTACAGAGGTTATTCTTAAGGCACTTATCTAAGCTTAAATGTGCAGATCTTGAATAATCTGAAGCATGCATTCTGGCCTTTTCAACATGATCGTAACAAAAGTTTATTCTTAAGGGCAGCACATGCTGCTAACTGTGTTGACAGATCAGATTTTGTTGGAGAAAGGTATTTTATATGGTGACATTGCTACCCGTTTGTTATTCTAACATAATCAACTTACAAAAGTACTAGCCTCACAGTTTGTAAACTGCAGTGGATCTCAAATTGCATCAGCTAAGGCTGCTCAACACAGGCTGGATCGAGGTGTATGGACCAGCGTGCAATTTGGGGACATGAGGCGTTCATTGGCTGGTATGCATTTGATGCGGTTTCTCTATGCTCTCACACAATATCTTCATTGTTGTGATAGATAATCTTTTATATCTATGATGTAGACATTAATTAGAAATTTGTAAGTACACTTCAGGTTTTAATGCCTTCTTAATTTCCAAGGCAGATTCATTCCCCTCTTTGCTAGAGATTTTGATTATATGATCAGTGTGTGTGTGTTCTCCAAGGCTGAAAGGATTTTCCTCAAGCAAATTCGCACAAAATCATTCTGCTTTCTATATTTAAAAGTACTCACATTCTGTGTGAGACACTGCTTTCCAGCTTTCGGCTGTTCTATATCATTTTGGCTCTATTAAATCTTAATATGCCCATATTTACAGTTTAATATGAAATAGGTATAGTATCAAGTACTGACCATTCAGAAAGACCCCCAACTGCATAAATGTAATCTTCCCAACTTTAAGTGTGCTGGAACCGATGTTTTAAATTGTATTTGTGGTTCGGTTGTGGTCTTGCAACCATCGCGGCTGTTGTTTATCAACACGGACGGACCAATGCTGGTTGATGAGATTGCAATCGCTGCAAAACATTTAGACCTTTGGTTTGGACAATATCTGCTGCTTATATCTCCTTTCTATTATGCTGATAGAACAAAAATCGTTGATCCATGGCAAATTTTTGTTATATGATATGGTTCCAACTAATTTCCCTGTTCTTTCTTTCAGCATGTGAACGCCTTATCCTCCTGAAGAATGATGCGAACGAGTTAAGAGACTACAGCATTCTTCTCTATCATTGTGGCTTATATGAACAGTCACTGCAAAATCTGAAGAAGTACCAGGATCTGAAGGTACTATTGCAACCATATTCAATGCACAAAATACTGCTTTTCCATGTTAACTGAATGAGGTATCCGACGTTCAATTTTTTGCAGAGCTTGTGTCCGGAAGCGATATCATCAGATTCTCTTAGCAGCCTGGAAGACGACGCGGTGGATAAACTGATGATGCGCTTGAATCTCATCCTGATGGAGCAAGGGTGGAGTCGGCCGCCATATGCCAGAAATTTTCTCAGTAATAACTCTGAACCATGGTAGTTCCTCTTCCATATTGAAACAGCATCACAGAAGATTTGCATTCAGTCTTTGAAAACCAAAGCTGAAATCATGACAGCAAATTTTGGAATACATGCAACTGTATTTATACCCATATGTTGAAAGCTCTGCAATCACTAACATAAATAATGTGGTTGCAACTACTGAAGTTGAAGGGTTTCCAATAAATTGGAAGACACTGTATACACAGGAAGATGAAAGTTACGAACATATATATGTGCTGGAAGAAAAAACGAATTCTCTATCTATATTCTCCTCTAATAGTTTTATAATTGTGTACTTTTGACGTATATTTCCTCTGTAAAATTTATGTAAATAGCAATTCTATATGACAGTTATATAGATGTTATAAAATGCAAGTATTATGGAATCAGCATGTTATTATATATATACACATATGATATATGTAGATCTTTTTACCTTATAGATTTTACCGTGATACTCAGTATCTTCTATTTTCCATCATTGGATGCGAAGGATGTATACGTGCATTATACTTTTTATAGAGCATTGCTATATGCACAATGAAAAATTAGTCAAAATAGTCTATAGTTTATGCATAATAAGTATTATATAATGTGCACAATATGTATTACATAGTGTGTACAACATATATCACATATTATGTATCACATGCTATAAAAAATGATGATATTGCAATATGTGATATATGTTGTGCACAACATGTCATGTATGGTGTGCATGATATATAATATACGTTGTGCATATTACATATTATTTATTGTACACAGTCTATTGATTGTTTTGATTGATCTTTTATTGTGCATCAAAATTTTCTCATTTTTATATTTGTATAGAACATCTCTTATATACACGTAGCAAAAGCAAGCAAGTATGTTAATGAAGATTTATTAGAATTTCAATATTTGCATATATTTTATTTACAATGAATAGTTTATATTGAATTTCCTGATTTACAATTTTCTCATTTAGCTAACCTAGAATCAATCACAATCAGCATGATTTATTCTTCCCTTATTTTGTGTTGATTTATTATGATATTTCTCACTCTCCCCCTCAAGTTGGGTTGTAGGGTCAGCTACACCCAACTTTGCCTAAAGCCTCTATAAAGGATTTCTCTGGAATAACTTTAGTTAGAATATCAACAAGTTGATCCTCAAATTGCACAAATTGAAGACGGACAATCTCGCACTCTAGTTTTTTCTTGATGAAATATCTGTCAACTTCTACATGCTTTGTCTGATCATGTTGCATTGGAATTTCTGAGATGCTTATTGTTGCTTTGTTATCACACATTAATTCACATGTCTCCTTTCGAGCAAAGCCCACCTCTGTTAAAAGTTTCCTCAACCAGAGGACTTCTGCAACTCCTCGAGCAATCCCTCAGAATTTTGCTTTGGTGCTAGAAAGAGAGATAACTTTCTGTTTTTTGCTTTTCCAAGTAACAAGGTTACCTCCTATAAACGTAAAGTACCCTGAAGTAGATCTTCTGTTACTCGGATTCCCTGCCCAATCTACATTTGTGTATGCTTGAATCTTCAGATGACCGTTCTTTTTTAACAACATTCCTCTTCCGGGTGAGCCCTTTAGATACCTCACAATCCTTAGGGCCGCCTTCATGTGGTTCATGCATGAATTGACTAACTACTCCCGCTGCATAAGTTATATCAGGTCTTGTGTGAGCAAGATAAATAAGCTTCCCAACTAGTCTCTGGTATTGAGGGTGACCAGCTAACTCAGATCCCTCCACCATTTGTAGTCCATGGTTAACTATCATTGGAGTGCTTGCTGGCTTACAATCCATTAGCTCGATTTTTGTGAGAAGGTCAAGAATGTATTTCCCTTGCGATATGAAGATTTCTCGATTTGATCACAACACCTCAATTCCTAAGAAGTATTTTAATCTTCCCAGGATTTTCATTTCAAACTCCATAAAGAGTTTCTTTCTGAGGTAAGCTATTTCTTCTTTGTCATTGCCGATAATTTTCATATCATCAACATAGATGATAAGACAAGTTACTAGTGCCTTCTTTCTTTTGATGAAAATGGTATGATCAAAGTTGCTTTGCTGATACTCGTACTTCTTCATGGCTAGAGTAAATCTTCCAAACCACGCCCTTGGGGATTGCTTCAACCCATACATGGTCTTCTTCAACTTGCATCCTTCCCCATCTCGAAAACCTTCTGAAAAACCTGGGGGAGCTTCCATATAAACTTCTTCTTTCAAGTCACCGTGCAGAAAAACATAACATCAAATTGGTGCATGGACCAATCAAGGTTTGCTGCAACTGAGAATAGAATTTTAATGGTATCTATCTTGGCAATAGGAGAGAAAGTCTCAGAGTAATCAATACCATAAGTTTTAGTATACCCTTTTGTTACTAGTCTTGCCTTGTACATTTCTACTAAGAGTCCAATGTAAAGAGTTAACAGTAAATAAAAGATTAGTTGTACAAAAAGGGGATTTATTTGGTACCCGATATTTTTTTGGGTACCGGTACCCAATTGAATGTTTAACCTATTAATAAATGTTAAAGTAAATATAATTTTGTACTAACGAAGCACGGTGGTCACGGTCGTAGCATTCCTAGACCCGTCTCATTCCCAATACACATATTCTCCATCTCACTCTTGCATAATGCGCTATTTCTCTAATGACAGATTATAGATTGAGTTTTTTTTTCATAAATTGATAAAGTTAGAGAATATCAGTATAAATTAAATTAATTTTTTAAGATTACTTACCTAGTATGTTACCAGTTATATAAATTTTAAAAATTTAATTAATTTTATCTATAAATCATGACATATATATGTGTTGGGTATCGGTACCCTATATTTTCCTGGGTACCGAATCAAAATCCTTGATTGATTGATATCTATTTATTATTTTCTGATTGAATCCTAATTGATGAACTGGTTGAACCAATAAACTCTTAAATTTTTAATTCATCTGATTTGATGTTCAGTTCGATTTTTAAGATATTGATCTCGAACGATTGGACCCTAATCCGAGCTTACTACTTTTGGTTGGTTGAGCCGAGTACTAAGCCTTTTAGACCTATATTATGGATTATAACATTAGTAATTATTAGTATTCCTTTTTGTATTGTTTTATATTGATGTTGAGTACAAAAAAAATGGAAGAGTAATATAGGAGGAAAATTGATGATGAAAGATAAGATGCACTAATGTTTGCTCAACTTAAAGTACCTAATAACCTTATGAAGCCATTATTACTTTAGATCTTATATGATAATTGAATTATGAATTTTACTAAATAGTATTCTTAAAAAAGTTATTAAGATTTTTTTTATTCGTTGGCTAAGATTTAATAGTAAAAAGTTTTTATTTTTTTTATACATAAAAAAAATCTTTTATTTGAAAATCAAAATATAAAAAATATATCTTTTATTTTTATATATATAAATCTTTAAAACAAATATCATCACACACTTTTAGGAAAATCCATCAAATAATCTTCCGTTATATCTATTGAGAAATCACTCTTAAAATATTCAAGCATATACACAGTGCTAAACATGTTCCTATGACTCTGAGTCTATGCCTCTATGGCTACACACAATAATGCTTTAAGGATCCCATAAGGCCAAAATTTTAAAATAATTAGGGTATAGGGAAGCCTCATTATGCCACATCATTGTCAGTCCGGTTGGCCAAACAAGAAAAAGAAGCCAACTTTTATACAGTGGAATGACTAATGAGGTACTAAAGCTAGCCTTAGGTAGGGCCATAGGGAGCTATTTTTTATTTCTAATAAGGCAAATCTATAGACTATAGGGCAATTAGGGTTGGCTGTGATCTTGACCTACATAGACTCTCTCTATAATGCATTATAGATTCTAGGTTGGTCCCCATATACCCAATTCTTTTTCATTTGTATTAATTATTATTTTTTATATTTAATATTTAATTATTTATTCAAGTATTTGCAATATTAGAGAACTTCAGTGATGCTTACCTAACCATGTCCCCCAATTTAATAACATCAAGATTGGCACCGTTCATCCACCATCAAAATCTTATATTTTCATTATTATTTTATAATGTTTCGGATTCATGTAATCATTTGTGCTTGAATTAAGTGATGGTTCAGTTTATTATTTAATTCTTCAAGAATTAACAAGATTATAAGAATTGTTTTCACTCCATTATTCTATACTGTGAAGTTTGTTATTTTTATCAGAAGTTTGTTATTTTTATCACTTTAGCAACAGCTTCCATTTTTCCCCCTTTCTTACACTAAGGCTCCGTTTGACACCCTTTCACATGGACAGAGATATAAAAGTAGTGCAGATATCCACTCATCTGGATAATCTTGATGCTGGAATGCACTGTTAGCTCCGGCCTCAGCTATCGGCATTTATTTGCACTTGACGTGCAAAGGACACATCAAAACCGCTAAAAAAAGAGAAAATAAAACTTTGAACTACTGCTGCGAAACACGCCTTTGCTAGCGAGCTGCTGCTGCTTGCTAGCAAGGGGCCGGTCCCTGGCGAGCTCCTCTTGCTCGCTAGCGACCATAACACATAAAATTAAAGGGCAGAAACGGCTTTTCTTACTCATCGTCGAGAATTTGTTCTCGCAGAGTATTCCCAAGACGTCAAGCTCACATTATTCTCAATGATAAAGGATGCCCAAAGCACTGCTCTGAAAAGGCAGAAGTGTGAGGTGTACTTGAGGGAAAAGCTACACTATCATCAGATATATACAGGAGGGAAAATGCTGACAATCTGCTCTGACCGATGTGGGACTCAGTCCGGTCGCTAGCGGCTGAACCATGGTCGCTAGCGATCAGCTGCTCGCTACTGGAAGCTGAATGCTCACTAGCGAGCCCCCTCTAACAGAAACTTGTTGACGCGTCCTGAACAGAGTCCTTCCTAAGGGACACTGTGATACGGGGTATCACATCTAACCCTCATGACCGCAAGTCCACGACTTGTTTTTGTGTATTTCTTGGCTCTAACCTACTGTCATGGTTTTCTAAGAAACAAAATGATGTTTCCACGTCTAGTACTGAAGCATAATACATTGGTGTTGCTGCTCTTTCCTCTAAATTATTATGGTTCTTATCTCTACTGGTTGAACTTAGAATTTCTGTTCCTAAACCAATGATGTATTGTGACAATAGTGGGGTTGTTCTAATGGCTGCGAATCCTATGTTGCACTTCAAGTCCAAACACTTTGAATTGGATTCACATTTCATTCGTGACCACATTGCAAAGGGACATTTGCATATTAGTCATGTACCTGCTCATGTACAAGTAGCTGATATCCTCATTCAATGATATTTTGTTAGATTAGTTATGAGTACAAACATTGTTGTATATTCACATTCAAGAATCAATTCATTCAATATATCATATTCATCTCAATTCCTCTCTCCTCTTCTCTTCTCTTCTCTCCTCTCTTTCTTTCTTTTTTGCTCAATCTTCCACTGATACCTTTAAGGGGTTTACTCTTGTAAGAGAGAAATGTTTTCACTTTTACAAAGGAGGAAGGAAGAGATAAGTGTATTTGAAGAGCATATGAAATATTCTAATATGTTTTTTTGGATAATTTGTAAAAGCTTTAAGTAAACCTTCAACTTAATTAGTACCCAGTAATTTTAATATCGGATAAAATGTTTTTCCGATAAAGGTCTAATTACCATCCAATTATAATTTGACATATTAGTAAAATTATGTGGTTTTTTTTTAGATCTCATTAGGTAATTAGTAATAAAATAGGACATATAGTAATTTTTTATTGATTGACGTTGAAAAATTTTATTTATCAGAGCATAACAATTATTTCCTTTTGATAATTGAAAATATTTAACAATTATTTCCTTTTGATAATTGAAAATATTTAACAATTATTTCCTTTTGATAATTGAAAATATTTTATCTATTCACTAACAATGTAAATTGACAAAGATTGAATATTCTAGTATAATGAAAATTTTATTCTTAAATAAATTGATTTTTAAAAATTTATTGTTATAAAAAGTTAGTCTCTAATTAAAAAATTGTTAAAATTATCATTTATACACAGTTAATATTTTGTGTCTAGAATGGAATTCACTCAAACTAAAAAATTTGTTGAAACTTAAAAGTAAACCACTGTTAATTTAGAATGATATTTGTATATATCTCTCATTGTACATATCTTATTATACACTTTATCACTCTTAAATTTTGATGTGAATCCATTTTAATATCTCAATTCTTATTCTTCACTTTTAAATTATAATATATATGTATAATATACTTACAATTTCATATGATGTATAAATAACATTATTCATTAGTTAATTTGTTATACATACATGTAGAAGAAAGAAATACTTTACTTATACATCATAACATTTTTACTTAATTCTACGTCGTTCAAATTATGCCAATTTAATTAGCATTAATAAACCTTCGTCTTTTTTATTTATTCAAATCAACCAATTCTGGAGTTGACCTCAAATGAATATTAATAATGTGGACCCAAAAAATTCACTTTATAATGTAGTAATTAAGAATTTCTCTTAAAACTTATACATGAACTAATTGAACATACATAAGTAAATAATAAGTAGAGTAAATTTCTAATTTAGTTCCTGAAAAATATACTGGGCAGGATAAATTAATTTTTTAAAATTTAAAAATCTTAAATTCGTCAATCAAAATTTAAACAATGAGATAAATTAGTTTCTCAGAACTCAAATATTTCAACTTGATCCTTCATAATTCGTGAAAGTGGATAAATTAATAGTCTCTATATAGAAATGAAATTGTTCATTTTTAGAATTATGAAAGACTAATTTATCCAATATTTATGAATTGTAAATGATCAATTTGGGATTTTAAAATTTGAGTGACTAATTTGTTTTTTATTTTTAAAATGTTAGAGAATAATTGAGAACTTTCAAATTCTAAAGAACTAATTTATCACGTGATGTATTTTTTATGGACTAAATTGAGTATTTAGTCTAATAAATATTTTTAAGGAGAGCTTGAAAATAAATTAGACAAGACACCCAAATTTATCTATACAAGTATTCTAATTTCTAATTGATCAAAGTAAGTATTTAAGAAATAGAAATTCAAAATACATCATCTACATTAAAATATTAAACAAATTGGCCTCTTAAGAAAAAAAAATAGATAGATTAGTTTCTCAACAATAATTAAAAAAGTCAGATTAGTCTCTACTAATTAAATATACTAGACAAATGAGTCTTTTTATATATGGATCATTTTGACCATTTTCATGAATTTAGAGAACTAATTCATCTTATTTTTTTTAATGACCAATTTATTTGATGTTTAAATTTGAGAATGATGTATTTTAAAATTTTATTTTTAGAGAAATTATTTGACCGATTATAATTTTTGCAATGTAAACTTGAGTATTTTGAGAAAGAGCAATGCTATTTGTATACTAAAATTGACATTAAATCAATAATCAGTACAAAAAGTTGTATTGACAAATATTGAATTTTATCAGTATAAAAATTATCAAATTATCTTAATATAAAAATTTGAATATAATATTAAATTGAATAAAAATATAAATTAGATTGAATAATTATAAATATTGACTAATATAAGAAGTATTTCACTTGGAAAAAGAAATTAAAGGTCGTTACCTCAAATGAGTTTTTACTGATGAGATCTTCTCTCTCCCTGAAAATGGAAAAGCCTACTTTGTTTTTGGCATTTTATCAGTATATCTTTCTTTCTTCCCTTTGCAACAAAACAGAATGCCATGATGACCCTTTTCTCTGGAAATGAATTCAAAACAAAAACGTGCAAAGAAGAAACCTAGGCCCTTCCTTCACCTACACATGCAGGCACGACAAATTGCTTTGGGGCACATAGCTCCAACAATAGTTACATTAACTATTTGGACATATAACAGTGTCATCCTCTTATTTAAAAGTTGATAATTTTTATAAAAATGTTAACAAGTTACCAACATATTAATAAAACTTGCCAACTTTTTAAATGAGTAAAAAATAGATGAATGTATATTATTATATGTACAAGTAGCATTTTCCTTACATTACAATCCCTACTAACTAAGCCAAGAATCTGTGAGTGGGACTCTCAGTGTCAGAAATCCCGTAGCACTAGAGAGGGCCCTTACTACCCGAAAATTACTCACCCTCCCTAAGAGACATTAATTTTTATAAATAAATATTCATGTTATCTCTGCTCCACATTTGTCAATAATTTTTCCTAAATATACTATTTATGAGTACTAGTGTATGAAATTTTTTGAAAAGATTCAAGTGTATAATATTATAAATTAACTAAAAATTTTAAATAAATTTTATAAATAAAAGGATAAAAGACACTTTATCCGTGTGTGTGAATTATAAATTATGTGCAATTTAATTTGAGTTTTAATCTGCAAAACAAATTTTGAGTTTTCTAAAATGATATTATCATTATATTTAAGATGACATACCAAAAAGATTTGTGAAAAAATTTGTCATTGACAAATTCAACTACTAAAAATATTTTTGACAAAATAATTCATAAAAAATTATTTAAGAGTGACAAACTGTATAAGAAGTTTGATCGAGTCAAGAAAATATTTTATCACATAACTAGTGCATCTTGTCACACTTTAACAATGTTTTATGAATTATTTTCTCAAAAATATTTTTTATGATTGAATTTCTCAATAATAAAATTTTTCGTGTTTACCTTTAGTACTTCACCTTTACATTTAAATACTTAAAATTGACATAAATATTATACATTTTTATGTTGAACAAACCTTTCTCAATAATTTTTCCTTTTTACATGCTAGCAAGCAAAAGACCAACTAGCTAGAGAGCAAATAATAGATAACATTATTTTCAAACAAATCGAAACCAAAAAGAAAGAGAAAAAAAGAATCAATCAAACTATAGATTAGAATTTGCATCAAAAGAATGGATTCTCATCAGGTTCTTCTGTTCCCATTCTCCCTATATAAGATCTCCACATTCAACAGCACCTCAAGAACATAAAACTCTTCACAACACAGACACACCTTTCCCCCTCAAAAAATCAAACCCCCCCAAAATCTCTCTCTTTCTCTCTAATTCTGTGACTTGTTCCAATGAGCATGTTAGGCCTGAGAGACCTAGTACTGATAGCTCCAACCCCTTCTTCCCTTCACCACCACCACCACCACCACCAGGGCCAACCCATTTCATCAGATCACAACAACAACAGTTCCAATCTCAGCGTTGGATTTGGGATCTTCCCTCTCCTTACGGCCACGCCCTGCGTCCCACAACAGCACAACAACAACAACAACAATAACAATAATGATGTTCAAGAGTGTGGCACCACCACCACCAACCCTAACCCCAACCCCAACAATTACTGGAACCTCAAGATGTGCCCTGAAGTGATGATGATGAAAAAGGGATCATCGTCGCTAGGATTGGTCAACAGCAACAACGTGGAGGAAGACGATGAAGATGATGACGGTGGGGCCCACAATAACAGGGCAGTGAATGTGATGATGATGGAGAGCGAGGAGGAACTCGGCGTTGGCGGTGAATTCAGGGTCTGTCAAGACTGTGGAAACAGGGCAAAGAAGGATTGCGTGTATAGAAGGTGCAGGACTTGTTGCAAGGGCCGTGGGTATGACTGCAACACTCACGTGAGGAGCACGTGGGTCCCTGCCCTCCGACGCCGGGAGCGCCAGATGGCAGTTGGTGCCGGTGGAAGTTGCAGCGGCGGCGGCGATTCTCCCGGAGCTAAGAGGCCGAGAGCTCTGGGGTTATCTCAAAATGCTACTGCTACCTCTCATAGTTCCAATTCTAATGCCACCACTCCTAAGAGCTTGGACACTACCTCTTGTCACCAAGGTGATTTCACTCTCTTCAATTTCAAACAATTTCGAGTAAGGAGTTATCATACGCCTTAGTTTATGTTAAATTTATCGATGTTTCACGTACAACAGAAATACGTCTAACTTGTATTAAATGTGCGCTATACGTATAGCACATATCCTGAAACATGGATATCACACCTTGGATACAAGTTGGGGGGCGTATTTCTGTCGTACATTAAGCATTATTGACGTTAAATTTGGTTATGCATCAAAGTAAAAAATGATTGGTGTAGAAACAAAAGTTATACTACACTTATTCAACACTTATCTTTGGATGTTAAGAATTTGGGTGTAAGAGTAAATCTATAATAAGATTTAATGGGGTGAATGAATGTTGTAGCTAGCATTCCTCTTCAACAAAGTCCAAACCATTATTTTAAACCGTTGCATTGTGGTTAAGAAAGACATAACAATCCAGTATAATAAAAATTAGTATTTTCAATCTTTTAAACTCTAAAAATAACTCCTTAGTGCCCTTCAAAAGACTTGTAAGTTTTTCCTGATTAAAAGTAAAAAAGAGTTCACTAACTGTTAAGAACATATACGTTCAATTCCTTCCTTTTAAAATTAATTTCATGACAGTTATATGATTAATTCGACAACATGATTGGATTTGATTATGAAAGGGCAAATTAGATGCATTGGCTCAAGAAAACAAAATGTTACTTTTTTTTTATTTGGTAATTTCTAGTTATATATTTGGAGGTTGAAATTGAAGTTAAATGATGAGTCTGATCTCTTGTATTTTGCAGATGCTGGTTTTAAACAGTCATTACCGGGTCATGTTCGTGCACCTGCAGTATTCAGGTGCCATAGAGTGTCAGCAATTGGCAATGGTGAAAACGAAATTGCATACTTGGCCACAGTAAATATTAGTGGGCATGTGTTCAAGGGGTTTCTCTATGATCATGGCGTTGAAGGCAAAAATGCAATGCCCTGTGCTTCAGAACTTCAACTTGGAAACAATTGCAGCAGTGGAAAGAACAAGGATTGCTCTTCTGCTTTTGGGGTTCCTACCAATCCTGCTTACTCTGCTTCTGCTAGCTGAACATTGCTTTAAGGTACAAACTTGGACCAATCTTATATAGTTCAAAATAATAGTGGTGGCTCTACACTTATTAGTGTGGGTATGGTTCACTTACTTTTTTAAACAATAATGCTTATGGTACAACAGAAATACATCCAATCAGTATCCAATGTGTGTTATACATAACATAAATGTGTGCTATACGTATAACACACATACGTATATCACACATTCCATGTTATATATAGCACATGTTAGATACTAGTTGGATGTATTCTTGTTGTTCGATCAACATTATTGTTTTTTTTAAATGACCAAAGTGTTCTCTCATTTTTTTAAATGATCAAATTGATCTTCCTTTTATAAATTATGAGATATATTAGTTCCTCTTATGAGACCAAAGTTGATAAAAAAATGGACTAACTTTGAAAAGTGAAGGACTAAAGAGAGTTAGAGATCAATTTACTAACTTTAAAAAGTGAGAGAAGAAATTAATTCACAATTTATAAAATGAGAGATCAATTTGTTTGTTTAGAAAATGAGAGAGCCAAATGACTCAAACATATTTGTAAGAAATGAAGGATAACATTTTACTAAATAATTTATTGTTTCGGAACATTAATTGGAAAAAAGAAGAGGAACATAGTTTTCAGAATTTTGCAAGTCATTATCTGTGGATTACAAGAATTTGAATTTTGTTTGTGTTTCAGTTCGAGGAGGTTTACCTGGGAATCAGTGAAAAGATTCATCCAGCTGTTGATGGCTAAGCAAAAGCTTAGACATTTGTTGTACCTCATGAGTTTACTAATGTAAAAAGTATATCATCCAGCATTTTGATGAATGAGTTCAGCTGTTATCAGAGAACTAATCATAAACAACCGATAATTTTATACACATTTTTGCACTATTTCATCTAATCAAATTTCTTTTTTTCTTTTGAAAGAAAAAGTTGCAAAAAGAAAAGTGTAAAAAATACGACATAAAACTGAATTTGGAAGCGATAGAAAGGAATATGTTAGCATCCAAATTACAGTAGTACAGTAATGTTAGGGGTACAACAATATATATATATTGGACTTATTCTCACTAAAAGATAGATAAAGAGGAGGAGAAGTAAAAAAAAAAATACTTAATTAGTTAGTTACTTATTTACCCATATATATATATATATATATATAGGAAATTATTGTACCACAATTATCAACAAAGCTACATATACACCTATATATCTTCCACTAATTAACTCAACCCACTAGAAGTGAATGATGTGGATGTTATTGGGTGTTAATGAGGATTTTCTCGATAAGTATTGATACTTCTCTCTCAAAACAATCCTACAAAATCATGAAATGATTCTACACATCAATACCCTATAATTTATAATCCCATTAAAGAGTTGGTATATGTTAATTTTACATAAAGAATTTTTGCAGTGGAAGACCTCTTTGATAAAGTGTATCCTGCTTCCTAAATTACAGCCATTTTGAGAGAATGAAATAAACCCATTTCATGCGCCAACTATGCTAATTTACTTAAAAAATCACCAATCATGTACCTCAGTAAACCTCGAGAGATTAGTAGGTGCACTAAGAGCAAGGGATTTATTTACTCTGTACCACTTATATTTTGACACATAATCTATTCTATTATATTATTTAAAATTTAACACCCTCTCTCCTATTATAATTGATTTTTTAGATTATGTGTCATGCAATGAATTTTGCGGAAGGTGCACCTAATAATTTTTCCATCATCCTTATGTACTATTGGGTTTAGTTGAGATTGTATTATCAGTACCACACAATTTGTCTCATCTCAGTATTTGTCCTTTTCAAAGCTATCGAAGACATCCCCACCTTGATAAACCCACATCGATCATCACTATAGGCAAAGTGTTGTTCTCAACATTTTAATCTTCCTCAGTCCACACTCGTACCTCCATCGCAACCCCACATTTCACAAGCTAGAAAGTTGAGATCAACACAAAACAAAACCAATCATAAGACGAAAGGAAACAAAATCAAGGTGGAAGGAGGACAATGGTGAAGGTGGAGAATGGTGGAACCACAAGCTCTAATTCATTGGCCGTGAGTGATTTGTGGCTGTGCGACATTCCGGCATCCCCTAACAAGAAGTAGGCGATGGTGGTTAAAGAGAGGTTTTTTTGTTGGTTGGAGTCAACATGAGTTTAAAAAACGACTACAACGTGGCTAATTAAAGTTTAATGAGGATCAATTTGAATAATAAGTTCTCATGTAGAAATAACTTTTAAAATCTAATTTATAAATAAATTATTTTATAAATATAGAATAAGAAAAATATTTTTTTAGAATATTTTAAAAAATACTTATGAAAAGTGAGAATATCTTACTTTTCTAAAAATACTAACATAACTTTATAATAAGTAATAAATTATATTATTAAATAGAAAATTATGACTTTTAATTTTCAAAAAATAAAAAAAAAGTCATGAACACTACTATTTAAAATGGAGAAAAGTTACTTGTACACCCAATTATGATCCACCCATGTATCTCACCTACATAAAAAATTAAGTTAGATATGATCTTTTTTTTTTCCTAATTTTTCTCTATTTTTTCTTTCTTTTCCTAATTTTTCTCTCTATAATAACTAATAATTTATTTAGAAAATTGAGATCAATTTGTTCCATGATTCTTGCAATATTTTTTTGACGAATTGCTCCCAATAAATTAGTCACATTTTTTTTCACATCTCATTATTTTTTTTATCGGCCAATTCATGTGTTTTACTATATATTGCATGTGTATTGGAGAGAGACTAATATCGATCATTCATGAATTTTTTTAAATTCTTTGATGTGGTAAGCAATTATCTGATCCCTTCATGATTTCTGCAAATTTGTTTGTAATATGTAATTATTTTGTATTGAAGTGCCATATGATTTTTTAAAACTTTTTTTTCACTTATATTATTAATTGGTTCTTATCTGATAAAAAGCAGTGACTATAATGAAGCAATCAGTGTATACGAGATTAATGAAGACATGAATAAGGTTTTGTAAATTTAGATTATTTATATTATATTATTATTCAATTGCACAATAAACAATACAAAATTTTTTACAAACTTGTTAAATTATCTACATACTTTTTTCATTTCATCGATACACTTGTTTACATGTCAACTACGTGCACTTTTATGCTCATGCTACACACATTTTTATGGTCATGCTACACGAATTTACTCACAAGTTACACACATTTTATATAAAATCTACACACATTTATATACAAGTTACACACATTTATATACAATCTACACATTTTTTTACACAAACTACATACATTTATGTACGATCTACAAATTAAACTACTTACTTTTTATGCACATAATACACACATTTATGTACTTTCTATTTAGCTCAGACACTTATTAATAAAAATATATATAATTATATTTTATTAATAATGTACACACATTTATTTTATATTTTAATACAAAATATACATATTTATATATAATTTCTTGATATTGTACACACATTTTTTTATGATGTACATACATTTTTGATACTGTGCAAAATATTTTACTATGTTACTTTTTTGAACTTTATTATTTCTTTGATTTTGAAATTATGGGTATGAATTATAATTTTATGGAATGAATTTCTAAAATTGTATTTGAATTTTGAATTTCTTAAGATAATATAATTTAAAAATATTTGTTGCAAATGTTTGAAAATTTTTAAATCGATTTTGAATTAAGTTGGAGAAAATTGTGGTGAGTAAGAGAGAAAAATATGGAAACAAAAGGAGAGAAAAATTAGGAAAGAAAAAGATAATAATTAAATTTTCTATGCTATGTAGGTGGATAGATAGGTTAATACACTTTGGGTGTACACGTAGCTTTCATAATGTCCCTACATATAACAAATTTATAATTGAGGTGGAGTGTTAAAATTCTACAAGAATGTGGTTAAGTGACATATGAGAAAATTTTAAGGGATGTCTTGTTATTTACCCTAATAAATTGACGAGACAATTTGATATTCTAAGGGGGAAATTGCATCATGAGAAAAGATAATGGTAACCATAAATATTATAAACTGATAGTAGGGTATTTATTACTATTCTTTTACATCATTCGTATATTAAAAATAAATTTTTATTAACAAGTACTCTTATGACATTTGTTAAGGTAGTGAAAGAAAAAATATTCATTTTGAAAAAAAAATATTTTTATATAAAGAATCTATTATAATATGTAAATTCTTTATGAATTTTGCTAACCAATTTAGGACATCGGTTAAAGAGGTTAAAATTAAAAAGTTTCTAGAGTCTTGATACTCTAATATTTATGTTTAGAAAAGCCTACCAAAAAAATAAAAGGCTAAAAAAAAATAGAATCTTAATAAGTATCTTGACGACAATAATGTATGCAAGACTCATTCTTTAGATATACTCCTTTGTTTCCCTTTTTCATTATTTGCACTTCTATTTTCTTTGGTAACTTGGAATGCTCGAGTGACCCATCATTCCATTAGCCAGAGAGGCAGAGAATAACTTGTGCCTACTTTTTCTTTTTGGCTATTCATGGCTATAATCCAATAACTTGCAACGGTGTTACAAGTTGATTGCTGATTATTTTTTTCCTTTCTTTCTTTAGGGGGAGACTTTTGTGCCATTCATGAGGCATATCTAACTTTGCAGATTAAGGTTGTCACCATTTTACAGCACTATTGTTTGATGAAGTAAAAGACATACCACAATGTCGTTTTCTTGCAATGCAATCTATGTCAGCAGTCACCACTATGCACTAATAATCCCCCCAGCAATACTTGTTGTGCATTGAAAATACATCCATCGAATATCCAACGTGTGCTATATGTCATACGTAATGTGTGCTATAAGTATAATACATTACTTATAATAAATTTGGTCGTAAAAATCTTAATAGAGAAGATAACTAACAAAAAAAAAATGAGCATTGAAGAAATGTGGAAGGTTAACCACTCCAATTTCATAGTATCTCTTAAGGGAGCAAATTGTTTCTGCACTTATTCTGCCTTGTCTTACCCAAATCAAGCCATTAGCACTTACCTTGGAGTGTCAATGTGAAAGCTTGTAGGGATAAAAGCATTTCCTTGAGCTTCTCCTTTGTATCAGAATCGACCAAGTCGCCGTCGCTGTTGAACTTTCCCGGAGGCCGATGAGCATTGAGGTAGAACTCTGGCTTGTTGATGAAATGGAGATCAAGGCAAACACCAATTTGGCGGAGATGATATTGTGCTCTTCTACCACCACCAACAGCACTTACTGCTGCAGCTGCTTTTGTAGCCCACACATTTGGTGGTCTTGAACCCCAGTCTAGTGCATTCTTCAGAATTGCTAATAATATAAATCATATAGTGGAGTCAATAATTGATCAAATTACAACATTTAGAAATATTTCTCATAGTAGTCGTTTTTCTTTTTTTCGAAAGAGAATAATGTTATTTGTGTTACATTCCTTTTGAAGACCTTTTACACTCGGAAAATGCTAAATATACATATAATAGTACCTTTCACCTATTTTCCACCCTTTTAGAATATTGGCAACTTTGATGTATATGTTGGTAACTTGTCAACATTTACATCAAAGTTGCCAACTTTTTCAATGGGATGGAAAATGGATGGAAGTTGCCAACATTCCTCTCTACCCTCACAATGGGAGAAAATGAGTGAAGGTGGTTTGGTTGGTGCTGAAAAATATTAAATAAATCTCTCTACGTTCTAAATCTCTAAAATAAGTCTAAAAATAAGTACAAATTAAATATCATTACTTGTAAAAATATAATGCATATATGCATGTGTATGTATGTTATCCTTTCAAAAAATAAAATATAATTTGTCTAATTTATTATTCTATAAATTTTGAGGGATTAATTTGTCTAATTTTTTTTAAGGATCAATTTGTCTGATATCTTAATTTAAAAGGAATGTATTTTGAAGTTTTTATTCTGAAGAAATTACTTTGTCTAATAAAAAGTTTTACATGAATTAATTTGAATGTTTTTTCAAATTTAAGAGGAATGAAAATGAATGTTTAGTAAAAGAATGAAAGTAAATACTCACGAGTGATGGAGTAATTGTAATCAGGAGAAGCAAAAAGAAAACAATCAGCTTGTAGAACCTTCTGACGGAAGGCTTCTACTTCCACCGGATATGTGCCATCCACTTCAAGATCAGTGTTCAGCATCGGCAATGCTGAGGTCTCTATGTATTCCACGTGGATGCCCTCCATTTGCTCCTTACTCATTTCCATTGCTGCATCCAACCGTATTAGATCATACCCAACATCCATTGAAGTAAAAAAAAAAATTTACATGTACTGATTTTACATTATCGTCCAATTAAAATACTCCGTTTGTATAATTTTTCAAGTAGTGGAAGAAAAAAAACACAATCATCATTGACGTGACAGCACATGATTGGATGACTGTGTAAAAAAATGGTAAGATGTCTGAATTAAAATTAAATCTATATACATATAACTAGCTACTATCTAATTCTTAATCCAAATCAACTAATAAATCCTAATTATAATAATAATAATATTTAGAAGAAAATTTGACTAACCGGCACGGATGAGACCTCTGTTGTATGAAGCTTTTCGCAGAGAGCCGCATATAGCTGCCACTTTAATCACTGCCTTCTCTGAAACTGCAACTCCAAGTGCTCCCTCTTCTTCTTCTTCTTCTGTCCCACCATATCTGCTTCTTTTATGTCTTTCAGGCACAGACATCGTATAAGTAGATAGGGAATACAAAACAAACACACCTATATAATATATCAAAGGTTTTTTCTCTTTTATATTTTTTAAAACATATCAAGGGTTAAGAATTCATGAAAAGTATGACTAAATAGCCGGTTGCGTCTCTATCTCAGAAATATATAGAAGATGACAAATTAATCCCAATAATTTAAAAATATATATAATATTGATCTTTTATAAATAAAAATGAAAAATTGATGAATTGATTCATCCATACATGTTCCAATTATTTATAAAAATATTATATGATAAATTGCTTGAAAAATCGCTGTTTCTAGTTTCCTAACATTTTATTAAGAAAACTCATATACAATGACTAGAAAAACGGATATAAGATATATGAGGAATTTGCATCTTAGGAGCAGTTTTTCATTCAAGTTTAAAATTATATTACTGGAATCATATTTCTGAAAATGTTATTTTTGGAAATAACATACGACTTAGATATTTAGAAAATTTTGTTTATTTAGTATTGATTGTTTTTGAGATTATTTATTGTGATTCCTAGTTGTAAACTTAATAATTGTGTGTATACATTTAAACAAATGATTAGGGTAATCAAATGATTTTAGGATTTCTGAATAGAGGTAGACTTAGCTTCTAAATTATGTAAAGGAATTTATAAAAGAATATTTAAAAGAAAAATTAAGTAATAGAACTAACTATAGAAGTGTTATAATTCAATTTAGGGGGCACATGGTAAAATTAAAGCATCCTAATTGAAACTTAAAAGTTCACTTTAGAATAGTCTGAGAAAGAAAGCCACCGTATTTGACGACTTCTTTCAGATTTTTGAGTCCACACAATCGATTCTACATCTTAATCATCGTTGCTGACAAATTTTGTGAATCTTTTCTTTTTCTTTTAGTAAAAACTAGTTTTATATCCGTATATGTACGAAATTATACCGAATTTAATATTTAAAATATTAAATAATTAATAAAATAAAAATATTTATATAAAAATGAGTTAAATAAAAATATGTTATTTATAAAATTTAACTTTTGTAAATACAACACTAAAAATAAATAATAAAATTACTCTTACATTAGTTAATATAAATATAATTGAAATAAGATTTTAGAGGTAGTGTCTAAGAGCTACTTATCACATAATATGAATATATTAATTTTTTAATTACTTTTATAAATAGACGATGTATATTGAATCATCATATATCAAATATATGGAGTGACTTGTAACACCCCTTGACCAACTTGAAGGCGTTGACGACTGTCCTCTGACCAACACGAGACTTTCCAGTGTGCTTTGTCCTCACTCGCACACTTTCTGAGAAAACTTCCTAGAAGGTCACCCATCCCATAATTGTTGCAGGTCAAGCACGCTTAACCTTGGAGTTCTTAAGGGACAGGCTACCGAAAAGTAGATGCATCTTGTTGGTATGAGTAGTGCAAATCAATTCCTTTAAGATATCCTCAACTGTATAGTCTCATACCTATACAGCCTTCGGATCCCTCTCATTCCGGTGTAAATTCGATTCGTTCATGTGTCCCTCCCACTTAGAAGCCTGCCAGGAGCCGCTCCTTGTCCGTGCCTCTCTTGCACCGGCGATCACTCCCCGCCCTCATCAGTGCCCGGGATGTCACATGACTCCTGATCGTAAATTACTTCCTTAAGAGTTTGATCTTTAATCTGATTATCAAGTCTTGAAATACCTTTATTCTAAAAAAAAATAAATCCTAGACATAGTAATTGGGTTGAATTTCTTAATGAAAATAAACTCATAATTTGAAATTGAGTCTTAAGATTGAAATTGGTCATAATTTCTAGAATTCTTTGCCTTACTTTGCAACCCCTAAAATTTCTCTCTATACGTACTTCTCAGACTTGAATGGAAATAATTAAAATCTTCGTCTTGTGATCTAAAAGAACGAACATGTTATGATATAAGTGAATGATATTCTAAACCAAGCAAGATGATACCTTGTATTTCAATCATTTATTCCAATTATGATTTGAATACTCAAAATTCTCATAAATAGCATAAACTAGAGACAAACCACTTGAATTGGACATCAATTACGCATGGTTGGAACAAATTCATATTTGAAAACAAGAAAAAAAACACACTGTTTGGATGTTGAAATTATGGGAAATGAAATGAATTAGAGGGAAATGAAATGAATTTGATGGAAATAAAATGAATTCTTTCCAAATCCAATCAAAATTTGTAAGATTTAAAGATATAAAAGAATAGAATTTCAAAGAATTCCAAATGAAATAATTTCTCATTTTCATTCATTTCAAACAATAGAATTCATTCTCAAATCAAATCATTTCTCATAATTTAAGCATCCAAACATACCCACTAACTTTTGTTTACTCAATGTTATTAGTAATCAATTAAAGAAATCATCAAAGCATGGATAAATATACATGAATGGAGTAACCTTGAGACTAATGAACAGCCACATAACAATGTGGTTGAGTGGTATGATTGAAAGGGTGTTAGATATATATTTAAATGTTAGACAATATGAATATGATTGTTATTATAATAACAATAATACTGTATTCACGATAAAAAATCAGCTAATATAGACAATGAGTCCATTTTGACTTTGATTTGGGCCCAATCATCATTGAAATTGTAATGGGCTGAGTAATTGTGGCCCAAAATCTCATTTATTGGCTGATTGGGCTGATTTTTCATTGTGCATTTAGCATCACTCTTATAATAAATAGTAATAAGAGATACCCCTTCTTAGTGTAAGTCGTTTTAGTTTGGAATCATCTTAAGTGTTCTTGTGTTCTTGACTTTTATTTGTCCATAAATTTAACCAAACAAATTTTTACGGTAACAAATGGTAAATTATTGATTGATCCTGTGTTGAGTTGCTTGAAAATGTAAGGAATTAGGAAGCATCCAAAGCACCCTTTCACATTATTGTAACGACTTCAAATGATTCATACATCAAATGGCAATTCCACATTATGCATTTCATTAAATTATTTTATGTATACTTTTATATTTTGCCTTTTCGTGTTTTTAAATAATATACTTGTGAGAATCATATTAAGGGATACTTTAATATAAACAACTAAACGTTTATATGTAAATTACATTACAAGCAACAATTATTCAAAATCACATATTTTAATCCTATACTTTTGAGAAATCTCAAGATATTTCCTATAATTTTTAATTAGGATCACAATAATGCATACAGGGGCGAATCTAGGTGGTGGACAAGGTGATGGCCCTAAAATTTTTAATTTTGTTTGTGACAATAAAAAATTTATCTATTTAGCATCCATTCAATTTTCTCCCATAAATTTTTTGTCTCATGTTTCATTGAATTTCATTTGATATGCAACCCAATTATCACACACCCAGACTATATTTATAAGAAAATTAGAGAGTGCATAAAACATTTCTATGATATAGCCAAATTTAAGAAATGAATCAAACAAAAAATCAATAAAAATATATAGTTTTGTCCTTAGAGCACTTATTAAAGTTGTAAAAATATAAATATTCACCTTAGGAAGGTCAATTTTTATTTTTTCTATAGAAGGGACCATCACAATATTTTAAATTTTAATATAACTTACCATTTTGAGTATTCTTAACAAGTCTCCTTAAGACACTTGTTAGCAAAAACACATAAAAATAAAATATAAGAAAGTAAGTGTACTAGAGAATATAGATATTCTCTAATAAAGTGTTCCATCTTTATGTCGTATTTGTCGCTTAACACATCCCTATATATGTACTCATTTAATATTAGTACCACAAAAAAATATATGCAGTTTAGTTATATCTGTATTGGCCCTTAAAAGAGATTTTTGACTTTTCCACTAAGTGGAAGTTTTATTTTATTTGCCAAAAGTTTATTTAAAAAAAAACTCGTGATCTCTTAAACCCACACTAGGTTGTTCTTTAACTCATTAATTCATTAATTAATTGTAATTTGATTATTGGATGTTCTTAAAAGCATTTTACTTTGTTACTCTGCTGAAGAAAGTGAGAATTCTAAATTAGGAATAATATCTTTGGGGGTAGGTTAAGGAAGAACCATGACATCTTTATATCTTCTATCATAATTGTAAAACCCACCATGGGACAGGTTTTGCCATTATTTCAAGTCCTTTTGGTTGCTATTGCCTCTTCTTTTATCACATATTACCTTTTAACAACAGTAATTTTTCACGAGTGTTTTACTCGTAAAATATTACTGAATGAACCTCCTACTATTGGGATGCTTGAAAATTCAAGGAATAAGGAAGAAACATGCAATAAATCATTATCCTTTCATGTTGCTATAACGGCTTCACATGGTCTATACGAAAGATGGCAATGTCGCATTATGTATTATTGGTACAAGAAGAATAAGGGCTTACATATGGGAGGATTCACTAGAATCTTGCATTCAAGAAAACCAGATAATTTAATGGATGAGATCCCAACTTTTTTGGTTGATCCTCTTCCGCCAGGTTTGGATCGGGTGAGGTTGCTATTATTTATTTTCAGTTATCTTTGGCTGGATTTGTTTGCAAAATACAGATCTAAAACAATAATGTTTGTCGTACAACGAAAATACGTCCAATTAGTATCTAACGTGTGCTATTCATGATATGAAATGTGTGCTATACATATTTGTAATACTTGTAATATTCAGCATAAAATGTGTTGATCCGAGTTAAATATTTTTCGATCCTTTAAGCATGTAAATGAATTTTGTAGGTAACTTACATTGTACATACTTTATACATCTACTTCATAATTTTTTTTTAATTTAAATGTTATATTTACTTTAATATCTAAATTATTACTTTGCATCATTGAATGGGAAAAGTGTGTCATGTACACTTCACTTTTAGCATGTACAGATAACACATTTTGAACTTTAAGCATGTAATTTTGGTGGATTTGATCTTGAAATTTATTTGTATGGAGAAACATATATATCAGTGGGGTTTGGATGACAGATAATACATGAAGCATTTAACCATGCTTTGTGAGGGAATAACCTGGGTGAAGCAAAAAAGAAAAAAAGAAGAAAAAGAATAATGACAATATTTAATCCTATGACTATTTAAAAAAAAAACAATTCTATGTGTTTTTTTACAATGTTGTTAATGTGACGGTGGAGTGGATTAAATTAGAATCATCATCATATCTAGTAAATATGATCGATGTGGGTGTCTCAAATGAGAAACTCAATTTATATATTGAAATAACAATTTTGTATACAAAATAAATAAGCTTTTAGGGATATTGCTTTACGTTTAGATAATTTAATATTTGAAGAAGTTTTGATAGAGAAATCTTATTTTGTATATAATTAATTAAGCATAGTAAGTATAGAGAGAAAGTTTGATTGTATAGTTTTCTGTTTTTTATGTTAATTTCCTTCCATTAATTAGCATTATTTAATGATCTTACAATGCTATTAATGTGTTTGCAGGGATACATTGTCTTAAATAGACCCTGGGCTTTTGTGCAATGGCTTGAAAAAGCTACTATTGTTGAAGAGTAAGATTTTATTGTATCATGTGTGTAGAAACCAACTAGGTATAATTCAACTTAAAAAATAGTTTAAGGGATGATTGTCCAAGACTTATACAGGTTATTAAACTCATTTTTAAGCAATAAAGAACTCTTACATAACCTATATAAATGGAGATAAAATACTTTATTTAAAACCAATATTATTCTAATATTAAAAAGTGATTATCTTATTAGGACACTCAATCACCACATTATCATTGGATGGGATAGTGACCCTAGTAGAGTGGATGTTCCGTACTCCATGAAACACCTATTTTTTAATTTTGAAATAACTTTTTTTTTATCTAAAATGGGAAACTATAGATTTGAATCGTGTATTGACAAATTCCACAATCTTATTATCAATGCTATCGAGTTCTTGCTCTAAAATTGATTGCATGGAAATGCTAGAATATTTTGGTCTATGAAATATTATAAGAAACATAGATAATATGGGATGCATTACTCATTATTTTCCAACACGGACAATTAATATTTTACAAATATTAGATATTTGACATTATTAAGGATCAAATTGCATTGTCAATTTTCAATTATTGGGAATCAAGTTGTCACTACTTGATACAGGTATGTGTTGATGGCTGAACCTGATCACATATTTCTAAAGCCTCTGCCCAACTTGGTTGATGGAAAACATCCTGTTGCTTTCCCTTTTTTCTACATTCAGCCTAGTCAGCAAGAGAAAATTATAAAGAAGTTTTATCATAAGATGGATGAAGCAGTTTCAATTTCAGACATTGATCCAATTGGCAATTCTCCTGTAATTATTAGAAAGGTATAATCTTTTGAAACCCTTTCCTTAATTAGTGTGTATTGCTGGTATATAGATATAAAAGTTAGATGAAAAAAAATATCATGAATGAGCTCCATTTGTATTTGTACATTATTTAATTAGTGATGAGTAGTGAGAAAAAATTTACTTCAACTCTCTTTTACTCGTATATATAACAGTAACATTTTCTAAATACACTATTAAGGAGAGATTAATGTCATTTTGAGGGAGATTATTAGTGCACTAGTGGGGGCCGTGGAGTAGGTTTTGAAGTGCCGAACCACGAAAAAATTTTTGAGTATGTTTTTCTTTCTCTCTTCTCTATTTTTGTTTGGGGCCTAACACTTCGTAGTCACAGAATTTGATATTTTTTGTTTCATCTAAGGCAAGAAAATCAACCTTATTATCTTGTACTAGTTTCTTTATTCATCTACTTTTCCTAGAACCACCAACACCCTTGCAGTTCCAGAAAACAAGACGGACCATGGTACCTCAATCTCTCTTGCTTCTGGATAATACCTTTAGAACTTCAGGGGCTACTTCTTTCTACACCTATTTGTATGCCCTTTCATGTTTGCTGACTTCCTGTTGTTCACAGAGCATTATATATATATATGATGATGAATTTTCTTACCCGGATGATTCATATTTCAATTTTAAATAGGGTATATGTGTAAAGATTTGAGGATGAATTTGATTTTTTAGAAGATTCTGAAAGAGTAATTTTTGCTGATTTGATTTGAATTTTGATTGATGACATTTTCACAAAGTTTGAGACTTAAATTACATTAATACTTGACTTCATTGTTGACTATTATTAGTTATACGTGTAGCATTACTGATATATGATCTAGCCCACCTAAATTTTTTAGATGAAGCTACGATACTTATTATTGCCTTTATGTCTTTGCATTTGTGTCTCTATTATCTTTATTGTCTTTCTTGTTTCTATATTTGTATCTGTTGTTAATTATTGTCATCCATGCTACCAAACAACACCTTAGAATTTATTATAAAATATTTTGCCCCATTTTTGTCTCCACACCAAATATATATATATATATAGGATATATTAAAAAGAAGATAGGGTGAACACAACAATGAGACATGCCTAATAGTAATGGTTACAATTGGATAAAAAATATTAGATAGATTAAGATTTAGAATAAGTTAAAACGTATTAAATTTAAATCCTAGTAAATCCAATCTAATTCCTTATATCATCTTGTTATTCTTTAGGATATGATGTCGTTAGTGTAGCTACTATATTTAGCAATGTCATGCGATATCAAAACCATCAAGAATATTAGTGTTCACCGAATTTATTCTCCAGGAAAAGCTCAATAAGATAGCCCCTACATGGATGACGATTTCTTTGAAGATGAAAGAAGACCCAGAGACTGATAAAGCCTTGGGATGGGTGCTAGAAATGTATGTCAAGTGAAATAATTAGTAGTTAATTCTGCAATTTATTGTATTGTACAAGGTTAATATGATGGAATTGGTCATACAAAAATACTTGATATACAAAAAAAAAAAAATATTTTACACTAGTCTAAACTCTTAAAATTGAATAGTAAGAATAAATGTTGAATACATTATAAAAAAAATATTCAATAAGTATTGAATAACTTTTTGTGTAAATATCCCTTTATGTCCCTCAAGATTAGTATGATGGATAAAACAATCCTTTAATATACGAAAATGATAATATGGTCCCTCAAGATTTTTTAACGTAATAGATAAAAAAATTTCTCAAGATATGAAAATGACAATATGATCTTTCAAGATTGAAATTTTAAGACAATATGGTCCATCAAAGTTGAAAGTTTAGGACAAATTGAGAGATTATGTTGTCCTATTTCAATATTGAAGGATCATGTTGTCACTTTCATATATTGAGAAACTATATTGTCTATCACGTCAAATCATGAGAGACCAATTGTCATTTTCATATTTTGAGAGACTATTTTATCCCTCGTATTAATCTTGAGGTACTAATTGGGATTTATATACCTTGAATTAATCTTCATCATATATTAATAATGATTTATTGTTCAATTAAGGTATGCTTATGCTATAGCATCTGCCCTGCATGACGTGTGGCATGTACTTCGAAAAGACTTTTTGTTACAGGTTTGACGACATAACCTCATTAATTAAGCTAATATCTATGATTTTTCATTTCAAAATGAGTTTGTATTTCTTGGAACATTTTTGACATCATATCAAATAGATCCCAAAAAAAGTCAAATAGGAAGTTAGCACTTTTTTTGTTATGAAAATAAATTCATCTAAATACACATTCAAGTCTTTGATCCCATTAAAATTTTGTATGAGATAGTGAAACATGAGGACAAAGAGGCAAAAATAGAGAGAGACCAAGATATAAAAAAGAGCGTATCAATGACTTCTAAACACAAAAATTGGAAGACAAAAAAGGTTTTGGAAACTTGTTTAGAAAGAGGATAAAACTTATTAAAGGATTGGAAGTGTCCTCAAAGTTACAAAATCTTTATGTGGCAATTAGATCATAATAGAATCCTCATTACCTCAATAAAATTTCTTTAATTCATTTCCCGATTTCCATAGTTTTGCTAGTGTGGTTGAAAGTTTCACATACATGTTTGGATTTAGTTAATAAATTAAAATATAAAGCCAACTCAGAGCTCTTTGGTTGTGACTTTCATCACTATAATTATTGTGACTCAGAGAATTGGATCATATGTTGATATGATAATAATTGATTTTATTTTATATTCTAGATGAATGTCCTATGTGTATCATAAGATTGTATCCTAAGATGTATAATGCTGGTAGGATAAGTGAAAATCTAGTAGCAGGATATGTGAAGTTTGGTAGAAGATATGTGTGAAATCTTTTTAATTTGATATAGATCTATTTAGGATTTAAAAGTCATGTACGATTTGAAAGATTTATTTAGATTTGAAAATCTACTGGGATGAGAACTTGAATTTTAAGAGATCGAGGATCCATAGTTATAAATAGAGTCATTGACCTAATGTGAACTAGTGTGAGAGAACATGTGAGAGTGGTAAACTATGTTACCATAGGGTTGTACAAATCAATATATAATGCTTGTTGTACAACATAAATACGTTCAATAAGTATTCAACGTGTACTTGTGTGCTATTTATATAACACACGTACGTATAACACACATCCCATATCATGTATATATAGCACACGTTGGATACTTGTTGGACGTATTTCTGTTGTACGATAAGTATTATTGATAGTAAATATAACAAATATACCAATGAATGCTTAATTACTTTTCCAGTCTCTAACTTTTCAGCCTCCATCGAATTATGTGGCTAATGACACGTTTATCCTTCACTATACTTATGCATTAAACTACAAACTAAAGGTAACATATTAAATCTCCTTTCATTGAAATTATGAATAGTTTATGTTTGAATATTACCTATACGAATTTCCCTTCTACATGTGTTCATCACTTCTGAAACTTGAATTATTTTCTTATTATCTTATATGAAGCATATGAACAAATACAATCAAAAGTCTAGCTAATTTAACGATACTTTGTTGAAGACAATAACATAGTTAAATATACTACTATTAATTATTTTATATTTTATATTATTTCTTATAGTACTCAAATAAGGTTTCATGATGCTCAGGGTGAATTCATACATGATGGAGATAATGGTAGTGAGTGGAGATTTAACAAAAGAGAATATAAATTACGACCTCCACCAAGAAACATGTCCTTACCGCCTCAAGAGGCTCCTGGAAGTGTGGTATGTTATTGTGTGTCTATTTAGACAATGCGTTATCTAATTTGAAAAGATTCTCATGAAAGTTATACTTTATGATAATATAATACTATGCTTTTCACCGGTTGTCTATATATCAAAGCTTCTCTTTATGTTACTATGGTTGGCATATTATTGACAACTCAAATCAACAATCACACAGTCGTAAATACAAGCCACTCAATCCCGAGGGACGCGTGGTTCCTGGAATGAAATTTCATTTCCGGAAATAATATTTTTTATTCATTTTTTATAACAATAATGCTAAGTGAACCATGAAAAATCAGACCATACAGTTAATGGGCCTATTTTGGCTTTAGTTTTGGCCCAAATAATCATTGAGATTGTAATGTACTGAGTAATTATGGCCCAAAATCTCATTTATTGGCTGGTTGGGCTGGTTTTGTATTGTTTATTTAGCATCACCCTTTAAAAATGTCGAGGATAGTAATTGTTTCGGCAAGTAAATACCAGTGTTGTAGTAAGGTGTTCGAGTTCGTAAGCTTGTGAGGAGTAGTGTGAGATGTGTATTTTCTGTTATGGAACCTCAGACTCAGTTGTATGGTGAGAACCAAGGTGCTCAGCCAAAATGCTCATCAGGGGGAAAACAGACCCGCTACCCTAACCCCTGGCTCCCGCTCTGCCCTGTTCCCGTTCTTAACCCCTGTTCTGACCCTTCCCCTCAAGCCTCATGTCATATTCTCCCTGCCCTCAAGCTCTCATCTAGTGTTCTCCGTCCTCCTCTCAAGCTCTGATCTCTCTTTTCTCTACTCGCCCCCCCTTATTTTTGCCGTCTCCTCTCTCCCTGTCCCCTCTCCTCTTTTTTTTAGACTCATCCTTAGAAAACTCACTTCACTCTCTTTTCTCCCCCCGTCAGCTTTTTGTGGGCTCTAGGTCCACAATTATGCTTGTTACAATGGGTAATCCCTTGCCACACTCTTCCTCCCAGATCTGGAACAAAACGAAACTGAACTTCATAGTTCATTACAATTTTTACCACTCCTGGACACTAGTTCCTCACCTTGTCCGCCTCCCTCTCACATACTCTTACACTTAAGCTCTCTTGGGCCGTAAGTTTTGGGTCACACATGATGAGCATTTGGGCCGCCTCACAGAGGGGTAAAAACACCTTGTAAAGCCTACCATACCACAGAGACATATAGTTCCCAAGTATTAGGAAATTGGGCCTTGACTAGGAATAGATCATTTCCCTCAAGTCTCCTTAAAACATCGCAGCCCGATTCCCTATTACTATGGCTTATGGGCTCAGCCCATTTAATTCCTACAGATGAAAATAAATAAATATGATGCCCGAACATAAGCCCCCTTGCACAATGAGAAGGCGTAGCTTCTTCTTAGTGTGCATATTCTTCAAGTTGCTTTCTTGTTATATCATTTTCATAGTCCTTTGTCTTGACTCATTCTTCCGGCTAGGACATCTTGGCTGCTACTGACCTTTTATGCAGGACCCTTACTGTCCTAGTTTTGACCCTCACATAGTTCCCTTACTATTATCAGGGTGTCTTAGTCTTGACTCATTGCGCAGGACCCTTGCTGTTATCAAGGCGTCATCATCTTGACCCCTCGCGCAACACCTTGCTGTCATCTGGGCGGCGTCCCTATCTTGACCCCTATTGGAGGACCTTTGCTGTCATCTGGGTGTCCTCATCCTAACCCCTCGCGCAACATCTTGCTGTCATCCGGGCGGCGTCCCTATCCTGACCCCTCGCACAACACCTTGATGTCATCTGGGCAGTGTCCCTATGCTGACCCATCGCACAACACCTTGCTGTCATCTGGGCGGCGTCCCTATGCTGACCCATCGCACAACACCTTGCTGTCATCTGGGTGGCGTCCCTATCCTGACCCCTATTGGAGGACTTTTGTTGTCATTTGGGCGTCCTTATCCTGACCCTTGCTGAATCAAATTATTGAGTTCCATGTTTTGTATACCTGTATTATACTATTGAGGATCCAAATGGACGCTGCTGCAAAATAACTCTGAATTTCTTTTAGTTCAAGAATACATATATAATCATTTACATTTCATAATCAGTCATGTTAAGCAGAACATATGCTAGACAAATGAAAACAGAAAATTATTCTTTCCAGCTAAACAAAAATAAAGGAGAATACACCATGTATACTAATTTGCCTGTATCGTTGTATATATATATCCTTGTTCCATTACGGGCGTGCATAGATCTTTGCTCATTGATTTCCCTTATTTTCGGGTGTACACATTATTTTCCATTTTAACTCCTTTTGTTTCATATCATTTCATTCCGTTCACTTTTATATGGTTCAGTTCAGTCCTGTTCCGTCCTGTTCCATTCGGTTCAGTCGAGTTAAGTTCCGCTCTGTACAGTTCAGTTCCTTTCTGTTCCATTCAGTTCTATCCTGTTCTGTATAGTTCAGTTCAGTTCCGTCATGTACAGTTTGGTTCCATTCCCTCGTGTCCCATACGGTTCAGATCAGTTAAGTCATGTACTGTTCAGTTCTATTCCATCATATTCCATTACTTTCGATTACGAGTTCCTTTCGTTATATCATGTTTCATTTCATTCTACTTCGTTCAATTTTATACGATTCAGTTCGGTCTTGTTCCGTCCTGTTTCATACGGTTTAGTCAAGTTCGGTTCCGCTCTGTACAGTTCAGTTCTGTTCCATTTTGTTCAGTTCCGCCCTGCACAGCTCCGTTTCATTCCCTCCTGTTTTGTACGATTCAGTTCAGTTCAGTCATGTACTGTTCAAATATATCTTATCTTATTTCATTACTTTCCATGATATTTTGTTCTTGTTATAGTATGTTATTCGTTCCCGTCCATTCCGTTCAGTTTTATATGATCTAGTTCGGTCTTGTTCCGTCCTGTTCCATACGGTTCAGTCAAGTTCAGTTCCGTTCAGTTCTGTTCAGTCCAGTTCAGTTCCTTCATGTACAGTTCGGTTTTGTTCCCTCTTGTTCCGTACGGTTCAGTTCAGTTCAGTCTCGTACTGTTCAATTATATTCCGTCCTATTCCATTATTTTCCATGATTTTCTATTCTTGTTATACTAGGTTATTCGTTCCTTTTAGTTCCGTTCAGTTTTAGACAATCCTGTTCCGCCCTGTTCCATACGATTCAGTCAAGTTCAGTTCCTTTCTGTACAGTTCAGTTCCGTTCAGTTCTGTTCAGTTCAGTTCTGTACAGTTCGGTTCTGTTCCCTGTTCAGTTCAATTCAGTTTTGTACTGTTAAATTATATTTCATCTTATTCCATACAGTTCAGTTCATTTCAAGCTTATTATATTATATTTAGATTCTGTACTGTTTCATTTTGCTTTCATTATGCTCTCTTTCATTCTGTTCTTTGTTTAAACTTTCATTTCATTCCACTTATGCTTGTTTGCCCATTTAATTTTCATTCTGCTTGTGCCTGTTTGCACTTTTAGATTCATTCTGGTCTGTTCCGTTTAAGTTATCGTGAAAGCCTGCTCCTAAAGCCCCCTTGGCCTCGGGACCCCAGGCACCGAAACACTGTTCACATTGAGGTTATTTTTATCGAAGACGTCGTGCATGCCTTAACTAGGGGTCATTTTATAGTTAATGTGTGTACTTGTCGCTCCTATGTTCTCTTTGTTCACTAGTGTAGTTTATATTTTCTGTGTACATTTTCCCTTGTTTACATTATACAGATAGTCAAGTGTAAGCATTAACATGGTGAATTAAATCAACAATCATTAAATCATAAATAAAAATTGTATTTCTAGAAATGCTTATAAATCATTAAATAAAACATGTTTCACATACTTGGTATCCGTGAGTTTACTTGCTGCGCTTTTTGGTACAGAAAATACCTCTTTTTCTCTAATTTCAGTCTCTTGTCATGACCCTTTTCTTTTACACAGCATCCAGCACTTTCAGCAATGCGAGGGGCGTCCTTCACTCTGCTCGTGAAGTCTATCATTTTCTTCTAAGGGTCCTACTCCCGCAAATAGGTGTATGAGGGTTTATAGTGCACTATGTTTTCTTTTTTTTTAGCGTATGTGTTGTTCTGACCCTCCAGCTATTTTAGACCCTCGTGGCAGCAACATTAATCATAGTAAAAGTAACTTGCAGGAACATGATTGGATTAGATTCATAAGGAATAGCACAAACATCTCTAGTGCATAAAATGCATCCTAATAATCAACCTTGAGATAATAAATCATGAAATAATTAATACATGCTTGGATGATGAAATAACTTGCTGGATAATAAATCATGAAATATATATATCTTCACTCCCTAACAGCTTGCAAGAAATAAAGCCAACAACACCACAATACTAATATTATAATATTAAAGTTAAAAAGGAGTCAAAGGTTGAGGGAACAGACCTTTTACGAACCTCTTCATCTTCTTCTTTTCTAACCAAATCTAACTCTGACGCCATCCAATCCCTCTCGTCCTTCCTCAACAACCTTCACGCATCCGACGCTGCCGCCCCTTGGGTCGGATGGTGGTCCTCTTCCGCCCTTGTTGTGGCCTCCTTTCTCCGGATCTGTGGGGGTCCGGTGACCTCCGACGGTGGCTGGAAGCCATGGCCGCCGCCTCGCTTTCTTCCCTCTCCCCTTTCTCTTTACACGTCGTAGTTGTCCAACCTCTCGATCGCGGCTCGCAAAGGCAGACTCCTGAAGGCGGCGGCGTCCTTGGATGGGCCGCGAGAAGCCACAACTGCAGGGCCTTTTCCTTCGCCGTTTGCCTCTCTCTCTCCTTCCCTTCTCCAGACCAGTGAGGGCGACGGCGACCACATGCAGTGGTACATGAAGCCGTACCTGCCTTCCTCCCCTCTCTCTCGGATGGCGTCTCTTCTCCGTTCCCAACGACCAGGGCGTCGCGTGGTCACGAAGTCGCGACCCATGCTCCCCTCTCGAACCGCGTCGACGCCTCTTCCTTGCTCCCGGAATCGAAACCACCGCAGTCACGGGTGTGGCGGCTCTCTTCCTCGGGCGTCCTCCGCAAAGCCGCGTCCTCTGCCGACGCCGTTTCCCCCCTCACCGCGAGTTCTCCTTCTTTCCCTCATCGCGTCCTCCGCCCTCTGCACCGCCGCCTCTCTCGCTTCCTCGCGTGCTCCGTCGGTGCGGTCTCCGTCTTCAGAGCCGGGGAGCCTTCCAGCAGCGGCAGCTGCGGCCCTTCCTCCTCGGTCCTCTTCCCCTCTCTGTTTTCCCTCTGCAAGGACGCCGCTCCAACGACCTTCTGCTTCCAGCGGCGACGCCCGGTGCCGCTCCCTCTCCTCCGGCCGTGGTGGCTTGCGGTCGCGCTAGCCGCCCCACCTCCCTCGGTCACGCTTCTCTCTAGAGGCTGCCGCCGCTGCATCCTCCCCATCTCTCTGTCTCGTTAATTTCTTGCTTTTCACAGTATTTTTGCTTTAAGCTTCTTCCTCTTTACAGATCTGTTCTTGTTTTTCCTTCTTCCTCCATGGATCATTACCATGGCTCTGCCATCTCTCTGGTCAGATCTACTCCTCCTCGGCAACGGCGGCGCCATATGTTTCGGCAAGAAAATACTAGTAAGGTGTTCGAGTTTGTAAGCTTGTGAGGAGTAGTGTGAGATGTGTATTTTCTGTTATGGAACCTCAGACTCAGATGTATGGTGAGAACCAAGGTGCTCAGCCAAAATGCTCATCAGTGTAAAACAGACCCGCTACCTGACCCCTGGCTCCCGCTCTGCCCTGTTCCCGTTCTTAACCGCTTCCCGGTTATTCCGACCCTTCCCCTCAAGCCTCATGTCCTATTCTCCCTGCCCTCAAGCTCTCATCTAGTGTTCCTCGTCCTCCTCTCAAGCTCTGATCTCTCTTTTCTGTGACAAACTGCACCAATCGTGTGACAAAATGTCATTTGACTCGACCTCACAATTGGTACATTTTGTCACACTTCAACAATCTTCCATAAATTATTTCGTCAAAAAACATGTTTGGTGGTTGAATTTATCAACGATCAAATTTTTCATACTCCTTTTTTGGCTTATTTTTTTCTAATTTGGGGTAACTCCTCTACAATCTACATTTTACTCCTTATACTGTATTGATGCAATTTAATTCTTGAACTAGTTGCTCTGTTTTACCTACTTTTCTTTCCAAGGTTTTCTGGTTTGTGTTATTACATGTTCTAACACAAGGCAACTTCCCACCGTACAGCAATTTGTTTAATTTTTACCTGCACGCATTCAATTACAAATGCTATTCATGTAAGACCAAAAAGCTTCCAAAACCCTTAACTGAGCAATTGATTTAGTTCATCTTTGATGTCCCTTTCTTCCATAGTGAAAGCATAATAGAGAGCATTATTGATTTTCTATTTGCTTCTGATAATTTCTGCAGAGGACACTTGTAGAGATGATAAACGAGGCTACAGCTAACATCCCAAATTGGGAGAACACATGATGCAGAACATGCTGCTAAAGAACATTTGTAAATTATAAGGACTTAATTGAAAATTTTAAACCAAAGGGAATTTGATTCTTAATTGGAAATTGAGTCAAATTACTAGCTATGAACTTTCAAAGTAATTACATCCGAATATTATGATGAAAATATAATGATGTTTTGGATTTGAAAACCATATAAATATTTCATTAAATAGATAAATCAATTGAATCTTTTGTTCATTAAAATATTTCAAATAACTTAAATTCAACTCAATTCAATTCTTTTGTAAAATTCAATTTAATTCAATCTCTTTAAAATATTCCAAGTGAATAATAAAAGATTTTATTTAAATAGATTAATTGAAAAAATCTATTTTTTTAAAGATCGTCCAAACCTACCCAAAATTAAGAGTGGTAATTTTTTTTTTTTTTGTAGATTGAGTGGTAAATATTCAAAATGTAAATATTTAACTATACTAATTCAGTAAGAGCAATACTACTTGTACATCTAATTTTTTTAAATATCAAAATATTCTACTAACATAATATGAATTTATCATTTTTATCACTTTTTTTAATTCATTTTCTCTCCACACATTTTGAATGTATACATGTAAAAGAAAACAAAGTTAATCCCTAAAACCATAATAAAGAACAAACATCATTTATCACTGCATCATGATCCTGAATTCTTCAAAGCAAAGCACACCATCCCCATTCAAATCAAAGTGACGAATCATCATTTTGCATTCATCTACAGATTTTGATTCTCCCAACTTGCCAAGCATACTCCTCAAGCTATTGGGCGTTATAAACCCACACATCTCTGCATCATTATACATCTCAAAAGCTTTTCTCAAATCCTCCAATTTCTCTTCCTCCCCTGCATCTTCCAACAACTCACCAAAATCATCCAAACTCAGCAATCCATCACCATCTGAATCCAATGCCTCAAAAACCATTTCAGCATCTTTTAACAATAACTCCCCACCCATCATGGCTAACCGGTTCCTAAGCTCCGAAGGCGAAATTTTACCATCCCCATCTTCATCAAAATATTTTAGAGCACGCTCGAACTTTGTGTTCATCCTCATATCACACTGCAAAATCAAATTATTGCTACAAATTAACACTTAATTATCGAAGCAAATTAATGGGGTTCTTGATAATATGGCCCAATTAGCCGGTGAGCTAGCTACACCAACAAAGAAAGTTAAACTTGTAATGCACAAGAATTAATTATGCTTTGCTGGGGTAATTGTATGCAACATCTTGAGAGGCATCGTGATTATATTTATAGATAATGTTAAGAGTTGTGAAGTCTTGTTGGTGTGGGTGGCGTGTTGAGGCTGTGACAAAACTTGGTATTGCTGCGTAAAGGTTGTGTAGACTTAGAGAAATATTCCGTTTTGCGGACGCTCTTTAGGTGCCATCGGAAAATTCGATTTATGAAGGTGCGAAGAAAAGGGTTATAACGCGGAGAGGAGCAATGAATGGCTTGTATACAGAGGTTGAAAGGAAAGCGGGCGATGCCCCTGATTATTTGATTTGTTTTAAGAAAGAGTATAACTTCAAATTGATCGTGTATTTTGTATATGTGAATTAAATTGATCTTCTTCATTTTGTACTCTGTGAATTAATTTGGTCATCCCGTCATTTTTATGTTATAACTCCGTTAACTTTAGCTAATGTGGATCGTTAACTGCCAACTTGACAAGTTAAATTTAACCCTCAACATTCATGACTCATGTTAGTCATCCACTCATGTTAGCCAAGTCTCAACATTCATGACTTATGTTAGTCATCCACTCATGTTAGCCAAGTTGGCAGTTAATGACCCACATCACCAAGCAAGAGTTAATGGAGTTATAATAGAAAAATGTTAAGAGAACCAACTTGATTCATGGAGTGCAAAGTGAAGGACTATTTTGAGCGAAAATTAAAGTTAGGGACTGATGGGGTATCGGCAAGTGCACTGAATCGTTCAAGTAATAAAACCACGGTGAGTGGGTATCGTTCCCACGAGGATTAAAGAACCGAGCAAAAATTTCTTAAAGTAGATTTCTAACTAGACAAATCAAAGAGAGTTTGATGAATAAAAGTAAAACGTAAATGAAAGAACCGTAGAATGTAAAAGTGCAGTAAAGAGTTAATGAAAATTCAATTGATGAAAGGTTAGGGTATTGGGCTCACGTATTTTCTGAAGTTAATAAACATTTGCATACCTTTGTATTTTAAAATCTCAATTCAATGAACGAATCTTAAGTTGTCAATTCCAATTCCTTGGTAATTTAACACTTTTTCTAAGAACAATTAGTCAATCCCTTGATCAAATCATTTCAAAGAAAAGATAAAAATATTTTTACTGATTCAAAGTTCACAAAAATCTTGATTTTATTCCTAGATATCAATCTTTCTGGCAATTTCCCTTAAACTAATTCACAAATTTATTTTCCCAAATAAACACATGAATCCAAGATAAGTTGAAAAGTGATTTTCCAATCCTCAGAACAACACAATACAAATAAGGTAATTGCTTGAATTGAATTAATAAAACTCAAAGGTTCACAAATATCAGATTAATTCATTGTAATACGATCCCTCTCACCCTAACAAAGAGTTTAGTTGCTCATAATGAAAGAAAACAAAGCATAAAAATTGAAAGACATTTTTGAAGAACGAATAACTGAATTTATTAATGAAAATAACCAAGAGTACGTAGACAAAAGATAGAACAATTGATCCGATAAAAGATTGCATTCTAGTCCTATTTATAACCAAAATAATCCTAGAATTCAAATTGTTCCAATCCCTAAAACAAAGGGAATTAAGTTTAGAGATAGGTTCAAAAAGATATGAAAAAGATTTGCATTTAAAATAATCATGAATTATACGGCACGACTTTAGGTATCTGCAGTTAAGATGAGGCGCGGTTCTTCAGGGGGACGCGGAGCGCAGACCTTCAATGGACTTCAGGTGCGGGAAGCGCGAGCCGGGCGCGAGGCTCCAGATTGAATCCATCTGGGGCGCGGGGCGCCTCATTTCCGAGCTCCATTTGTTTTGCTTCTATTTCTAGGGCGTGGGGCACCATCCGGGCGCAATGCGCGCAATTGGGCTTCAAAAAGGGCGCTGGGCGCCGGAGTGTGCTGGCAGCATGTCACATTTATCTTTCAGGCAACTTTCGAGACTCCATACACGAGAATTAGATTTCGGCATCTTCAGCAAAGTTGTAGATCTTTTCTTTATCATTTCAATTACACCAAAATCAACCTCATCCAAGATCTATAGCTCCAATTATGGTTAAAACACCATGAGAGGGTTGTAAATCTTTCTGCTTCTTCATTGTTACAGCTTTAGATTTTGCAATGATTTTCCATGCTCCTTCAAAGCTCCCAAATGCAACTCTAATTCTTCTACAAAATAGAACCACAACTCCCAAAGAACACATAACAATACTAAGAATTTAAATTAACTCTAAATTAATTAAATTAATCTAAAACCGAACAAAATACTAATAAAACTAAGATAAATTATTAGAAATTTATACTAAAAATATACTAAAAATGTCAAGGCATCAGGGACCAATTTGATTCACACATGCAAAGTAGAGGAGCAATTTGAGGTTTAACTCTTTAAAAAATAACTAGACGTATGATATAGTACCCGTGAAATTATCTAATAATCTGGATAAATATTTAGAAATTTATCATCTTTTAATTGATCAGCCATGAACTTTCTTGTTGATTTTCTCACATGATCAATGAACCATGTATTTTTCCTCAATTGCATACTACATGGGAAACTTCTCTTTATCTGTAATTTCAGTTGAAATATACATGTCTATATCCTCATGGGACAATGATCTGTATTTAGAATGCATGAACAAAAGGATATGTGCATAAGGTAATCAATGTTTCTGGTGAAGATGTTTCTAAGCACGGGAGAGGGTAAAATCATGATGCTTTGTATACTTTCTTTAATTTTTGAAAATGTGATACCGGTACCACAATACTTCTAGGAAGGATTTAAGTGTGACCTAGGAATACTAGAAAGGTCTCAGGAATATCGTCATTGTAGATACAATGCATGATTCGTATCGTTGGCCTAATAAATAGTATCCAATCGTAAGATTTGAATCGTGAATCGTAAGATACTAACTACAATGCGTCAGAATGCAAAAAATAAAAACAAAAACAAAGTGGTTGTTAGTGAGCACCTCAGATCATGACAACCGCTAGCGGCCAAAGAGGGTCCCACCTCGCTTAGACCAGCAACAAGAGCCTCCTTTTGCCCTTTTATATATATATATATATATAGCAGCTAAAATAGATTTCTCCTAACACCTAATACTCCTGCTTAATCAAAGTAGTGTTTTAGGCATCCTTATTTAAGAGAAACTCTAGTGGAGTGTTGGATTGGAGACTTTGGGGAATATCTCAGTATGAGCAACTCTGCTAGATAATTTAAAATTATGTTTTTGCCCCTACATGCGAGTTGGCCACTAGAGGCCAGGAGAGGTCCACTAGTGGGCATCCTTCGCTAGCAAGCAGATGCAGCTTACTACTAGCGAAGGCAGTTACCGAAGCATCTGTCTTTTAGTTCTTTTGTTATGGTTCTGATTAGTGCTTGTATGCCAAGTGCAAAGGTGGTGCCAGTAGTAGAAGCGGGAGCTAGTTGTGCTTCTCAATTTCCGTCCATTCCAAGTGAGTGGAGGTTTTAGGGTGGATATATCATGTACTGCCACATAGTTTATCATTTATGCTTGTTTAATTAAGATAATATGCATGTGCTTGTTATAGTATTAACAACAGTTAGTATAATATGATTAGGTGGTTAGAAATTGTTAGAGTAGATGACTTAGACACCCTTAGCTACGCTGAATATGTATACTCAGTGTATGTTATTGGTTGATTTTGATTCATGTTATAACATGCAAATGGTAGGACATGATAGATAATAAAGATATCACACATCATATGATATGTATTGTGTACAATGTGACTTATATTATTGTATGAATGGTATATTGAATATTTACGTAGTCACTAGAATCCCTTTGTATGTATTACGCTATGAGCCCGGACATAGCTTCCGACAGAGTCTAATTGTGACATGCTTTGCGAGATGACTCGAGGTCCCCTCAAGATATAGTTATGTTCATGATTATGAATCTCTTTCTCTTGCGGGCTTGAGATGGGATAAATACAGTTATAACATGGTGTCTCATGTTTCACTATACAATTCAGATACATCTCACTAGCCTCACTTACGGGTTACGGGTTACAATTACAGTTTACAATAGAGAGCTCGAGTGCACTCTTCTATCGGTATGCGTCCGCACGAAAAGCATGTCCCTGACTGTGATTTTGCAAGAGCTCCCGCAGAACAAATGCTCCACCCACTTGAATCGGTCCCGGACGGTCAAGCTTTAATGTTAAATTGTTGGGCAAGAAGGCAAAATATAATATTTTATTAAACACGAAAAATATTATAATTCAATACCGCTAATGCACCTTATAATAATATTTAGCGTACAGTGACACACTCACAGTAATTTTACACCCCCTTGAATATTATTATACTCACTTTTAATTAAATACCACTCACACAACTCTAGGCACTCGTACTATTTAATTAAACTCTTGGACACTAGCTAGCTTTACTAACACTTGCACACAAAGACACACACTTTTAGCTTAGTTTTTCATTCACGGCACTTGATTTTCTCATCTTGACACACAATTAAGCACCAAGCCTCTTTTTATAGGCTTTTATGTCCGGTTTAATTAACCGACTTGCAGAGCTAGAACTTTCTAGCTTAATTAATTTATTATATCTTATAACAAATAATCTACATATTTATTTTAATATATTAAATATAATTATCTAGACATTTTTTAAGTATTATAGTATGGGTTAGTACTGATATTTTCACTCAGTATATCATAGTTAAACTCAAAAAATAATATAATTATTTAAATACATTTTTAATAAACCAAGATAATTAACGTGTTATCTTAATTCTAATTCGTATTGTAACCAAAAAAAATTCTAATAAGTATTAAAATGGAATGAGGAGGGAGTAACTTATAGCTAAAATTTATGAACAAAATATCTGAAGTTTTGACTACATTAAACAAAATTGATACATCATCGCATCATGATCCTGAATTCTTCAAAGCAAAGCTTGCCATCTCCATTCAAATCAAAGTGATGGATCATCAATTTGCATTCATCTATGGATTTTGATTCTCCCAATTTCCCAAGCGTACTCCTCAAGCTATTGGGCGTTATAAACCCACTCATTTCTACATCATTATATATCTCAAAAGCTCCCATTAAATCCTTCAACTTCTCCTCTTCCCCTGTTTCTTCCATCAACTCTGCAAAATCGTCCAAACTCAGCAACCCATCACCATCCGAATCCAATGCATCAAAAATCATTTCAGCATCTTTTAACAATAACTCTCCACCGATCATCCCCATTCGGTTCCGTAATTCAGAGGGTGAGATCTTACCGTCTCCATCTTCATCAAAATAACTAAGAACACGCTCAAACGATGTAGTCTTCATAATAATAAATCGCAGTACAAATTAAAATGAACACTAGTAAAGATTAAAGAATGAGAGACTAATTATGAACACGAAGTCTAAGGCTAATTGGGTTATATATGCTTGTGATGGTGTCAAGTTGGAGTTGATTGCGCGTTCGGAAGTTTGGTATTGGTAGTGGTGTATTCAATTTGCATCGGAGAATTCAAGAGACGAAGGAGGGGCGAAAAAGAGATGACACGCCGTTCAGGGGAAAATGTGTGTGAGACGAATGAATGATAGGGTTAATGCATAGCGGCCAATAAAATCAAAGACGTGTTGCTGCCGCTTAACCTTGTGTTAATAACAAAAATGACATCTTAAATCAATAACATTTGACGTACGAAATAAATACGTCCAACTTGTATCTAACGTGTGTGTATCTATGTTACAGGATGTATGCTATACATCATGTAATATGGATAGCACACACGGAATACAAGTTGGACATATTTCTGTTGTGTGTTAAATATTACTCATCTTAAATATATATATTCATTAAAGAGAAAAAAGGTAGAAGAGAGAATAATTTGAAAGAAAAATTGGATGGAAAATTAATACTACATGATCTTATTATGTCATCAGGTCATAGACTACCAATCAACCAGGGGCTTATTGTATAATAGTAATTGATGACTAAAACTATGACAATAGTTATATAATATTTATTTTTATCATTGAATTTTAAGTAGATCACACCCTTATATTCAAATACTTAAAATTCATAATTGAACAGATATTGTATATAATTATAAGTATTTAATGTTATACATCAAACATTTAACGTCATTCATTGAATTGGTATAGTTAGCATCGTTGAGTTAATTTGTGTGGAATATGCTTCGTATCTTCCTACGCTTTTATTGATAAGTAATGATGGTTTACTAATAAACTTTGAATTTTTTTTATTAGTTTTCATTTGTCTTATGATGAAAGTGAAGAATGAAAGTATCATACTTTAAAAATATACAAAGGCGTGATGCTTGTAGATGTGTGTTATTTACAACATTTGTTTTAAAAAAAGAATATGATTTATTTGATTATTGCTTTTTTATTCTTGTGTATTATATTTAAAATTTTGTAAAGTACTAAGAAGTATAGACATTAACATGACACGGAGGGATACATTCATACATCACATTGAAAGATTATACGATACATATGTCATATACAGTATATATATAATTAATATATATGAAATAATTGAGGCACAACAAAAAATTAACTAAAATAGCCAACAAGTTATGCACAATATATATAGTATAAATTGCACAACTTATATCACATGTAGTGCACAACATATATCACTTATTGTGCACAAATATCACATGTTCCAAAGAAAGATGCTGCTGCAACATGTGATATATGGTGTGCACAACATGTAATATTCGTTGTGCAATTTATAGTGTATATGTTATGCACAATTTATTAACCATTTTAGCTAATTTTTTGTTGTACCTCTAACAATACTCTTAATATATTTTAATGAAATTATTCTTTTTAAGGTTAAGAATATATGTATAATTTGAGGTTTTTTTCGGCAAACTTGGGATTAATTAGGGATTATTCATAAAAAAAATCTAAAAAGAAAAAATTATTGTCATATCCACGGTGTGCCCCACTTTGTTCATGATGTGTCTAGGACATGAAATTAGAGAAATGATTCTTGTACACTGTAAATCAGCCACTAATCAGCCACCAATGTATTTTATACAAAATACGTATATATTTTAGCGTATAAATTCAAAAGTATGATTATTTTTACCCACTCGCTTGTTCATTTTAATTTTCTCCGCCCACTCGTTTGTTCATTTAAAGCTCCTTCAAGAACCCCATAACCATCAAGAGGGTCACATGACACTTCCTGTGCCTTCTCATCCCCGAAACTAATGCTTCTACTTCTGCTTCTGCTTCCATGGTGGTGAAAGAAAAAACATAGCATGTGAGAAATAATAGCTTTTATATATGATGAAATTTCTATTTTCTTGATTGCATTAATAAGTTAACAAAATAGTTAATTCTTGGCTTTTTCAACTCTCTTGCATATAAATAAGAGAAACAAACACACGAAAAACAGAATAACTCTGTAATTTCCCACGCACACAGAAGGCTCTGTCTTTGTTGCATTATAGTTAAAAATATGTTGAGATTGTGGTCTTTATTATGTTGGATTGTGATCTTTATTATGTTGGATTGTGATATTTATTTATGTTGGATTGTTGTCTTTATTTATGTTGGATTATGGTCTTTATTTATGTTGGATTGTGGTCTTTATTTATGTTGGATTGTGGTCTTTATTTATGTTTAATTATGGTCTTTATTATGTTGGATTGTGGTCTTTATTTATGTTGGATTGTTGTCTTTATTATGTTGGAGGATCAAACAAAGCATGTCACAACATAAAAGTATATATTAAATCTGAATTTTTTTTGTGTTCATATTCACCCTCTAGGATGTTGGATTGTGGTATTTATTTATGTTGGATTGTGGTCTTTATTTATGTTGGATTGTGGTCTTTATTTATGTTGGATTGTGGTCTTTATTATGTTGGATTGTGTTCTTTATTTATGTTGGATTGTGGTCTTCATTATGTTGGATTGTGGTCTCTTTATTTATGTTGGATTCTGGTCTTTATTATGTTGGATGATCAAATAGAGCATGAGACAACATGAAAGCATATATTAAATCTGATTTTTTTTTGTGTCCATATTCACCCTCTTGGATGTTGGATTGTGGTCTTTATTTATGTTGGATTGTGATCTTTATTTTGTTGGATTGTGGTGTTCCGAAGTTCAAATCTACACCACCACCTTCTCTGCCACTTTCACCACCACGAGGCTTATAATGAATGAATAAGGATGGTTCTGAGAACATGTGTGTGTGTAATGAAATGAAAAATGATCTTTATTTATGTTGGATTGTGGTCTTTATTTATGTTGGATTGTGGCCTTTATTATGTTGGATTGTGGTCTTTATTTATGTTGAATTGTATTATTTATTTAGTCACTCCTAAAATTATGTTGAATTATTCAGGCGCGTGAGTTTCACTCTTTCAAATGTGCAAGTAGATGTTTTAAAGTTAAATTATACAAAATACGTATTTTAGTCACAGTGACTGATTTAGAGTGTACGCGTAGCATATCTCGTGAAATTATTGTGTCCAAACTCCAACGTTTGCCTAAGCTCAAAAACAATTTCGTAGAAACGCATGTCCACTACGTGTCCAGCGACAGGTATAGGTGTCCACATGTCAGACACACGAACACTTCTTAGTATAGCTGTATATGTGTGTTTGTGCTTTCTAGAGTAAATATAATACAGAAAATAGTGAAAAAAAATACATTTATATTTTCATTTTATATTTCATATTTTCACCATTTTCTTGATAAAATTCAAAACAAAAATACTAGAAATAAAAATAAAAGATTTAAATAATAATCAAAAGCATCCTCTACTTTTTGTGATATATATAGAGAAGAAGATCTTGGTGGTGGCACTGCTGTTAATTAGTTGTGGATTAATGGAGTTGTGTTGTGATGTGAGAATATGGAGCACAAGGCCGTTAGACTTTTTTATTTATTTATTTATTTATTTCTTAAAACAAGAAAGTCCTTTGGTAAGAGTGTGAAGAATAGGAATTCCACATGGGATGTATGCCACCCATTTTGGGAAAATTATTTTGTTGTTTCATAGAAAATGATGCGATCGAGAAAATTATTGGTGTACAAAAATAATCAGCGTAAACATTTAATATGTTGTGCTCATTATATATTATATAATGTGCATATCATATATTATATGTTATATACATTATATATCATAGGTTATAATATTATTTCTTTTGTAATATGTAATATATAGTTATGCAACATAATCATATGATATATAGCGTGTACAACATATATAATATATTATGCGTATAATATTTTGTGTATAATAATTTGCTGTTTTGACTGTGGTAAGTCTAACCATGTTCATGCATTATATTAGTGAATAGGAGTACAAGAGTGAAAAATGCAATTTTATCCAGAACAATCAAAATTATTCATGGAAGGGTAAAAAACAAATTCAGTAATTTTGTTCAAAATCAACATGAAGTGTAGAAACCAATCAAGTGCTTCACTACTTCCACTAATCAGCTGTTGTCTTCTGAAGTTGTTTGTTAGATCTTAGTATCCCTTAATTGGCACATAGAATTCAGTTCAAAATTTTTCAAATTGGTTGGCATCCAAACTGGTAGCGAAAAGCATTTCTGAATGAAGTAGCGAAGAAGCATGTGAGACATATAGTGAAATCACATGCAAAAATGCTCATTATATAGATTCTCTTGGTCCTATAAATCATGTCAAATGGCCATTAATGTTCAAAGTTGGGATTCAATTGTTAGAGCTGAGCTTGACTGCACTAGGGTCTTCCTTCATCAAGGAATTACAAAAAATTCTCTTTTTTAAGCTTAAAGTTTAGGTGAAATTGATACTGGTCATCCCAACAAAAATTCAAGGCAAAGTCTTGAGGTTCAGAAAATTATTTACTAGAAAATTATAAGATTGTCGAATAAAGTTCTAACATCAACAAAAAAAAAATAATAATGTTTATCGTATATTAAAAATACGTTCATCAAGTATTCAACGTGTGTTGTACATAATATGAGATGTATGCTATTTGTATAACACATGAACATATATCACACATCTCATATCATGTATAGCACACGTTAAATACTTAATTGATGGATGTATTTTTGACGTACGATATGCATTATTGAAAAACAAACCTCCAATTTTGGGATACAAGCATGCTCAATATATATGTATATATGAAATGAATTTTATATTTTTTTAAAAATTTTTAAAAAATCATAAAATTTAAAAATACATATTATCAATTATATAAGAATCACAGATCAATTAATTTTTTTATCTTTATATTTCAGATAATAGAATTAATTATCAATTTATTTCTTTTTTTTAAGATTTAAAAAACACCCGGGTATGTTTGTTTTCTTCTGAAATTATGATTTGGACGGTTAGATATATTAGCGATAATAGTATATTTGTCACTTAGTCATTTGTATTAGTGTGTCTATATAAGGCATCACTTATTAGTATTTCATAACACAATTGATAATTTAATAATTTTACATTCTCTTCTATTTTATTTCTCTTTGATCTTGGGCAAGATACAGTAGGTTTTAACATGGACAATAATTTCTCTATTATAATTTTTTTAAGTTATATATTATTTTGAAATTCCTTCTTGCTGGGACCCAACGCATGTTAAGAGAATCCAATCTCTCTCTTGTTTTCTATTAAAATTGACTGATTAGATCAAGATCTCACTTATAATATTAAAATTATAACTTTTAATTATAAAAAACAAGCATGCATATATATTATTTGTCCACCTAATGGGTGTCGGTATATATGTGGCTATGTGTAAAAAGTAAAAACTTTGTTTTCTTGAATTCGTGTTACCGACACAAGTAGTTTCCGGAGCATTATTCATATTTTGGTATGATTAGTCCCATTTTGTAGGGTCCTACACTGGGAAAGATAATGATAATGATAATGCTACTTTGTTTATTATTAACACCTTTTAATTAAAAGCAATGTTAGAGGCACAACAAAAAAACAACCAACACAGTCAATAAATTGTGCACAACGTATATAACATAAATTGCACAACATATATAACATGTTGCAAAGAAAGATGATGTTGCAATATGTGATATATGTTGTGCACAATAGGTGATATACTTTGTGCACTACATATAATATACGTTGTACAGTTTATATTATATATGTTGTGCACATCTTGTTGGCTGTCTTGACTGATTTTTTTGTTGTGAACCAAGTATTTCCCTTTAATTAATTAACGCAATGATAACCAAAAATCTCCATTCACTTTCCTGAACGGATCTACTTATGGGGTCTAATCATCAAAACTAATAGACGTGAGATTAGGGTGCATGGACCTAAGCATTGCTTTAGCTTTCTTTTATTTTTTTAAGTACTTTTTATATTTTTTTATGCATAGTTTCTTTGCTAAATACATACTATAATAGAGTACTTATATCATCACTATTGATGATAAAATAGCATGTTTGGATTTCTGATTCCACACTTTAAAGTTAATTTTGGATGTGCAAAATCAATTATTATGATAGTTTTTTTTACAATAATGTTTGTTGTACAAGAAATATTTATGAGTGGGGGTATATAATGCCAATAATTTTTATCGAGAGAAATACATTCAACTAGTATCCAATGTTTGCTATACAGCTTATCGAATATGTGCGATATGTATAATACAAGTAGTATAGCACATATTCTGTATTATATATAGTACAAGTTGGATATTAGTTTGACGTATTTCTGTTGTATGATAAGCATTATTGTTATAATGCCACCCGTGACAATGGTAAATCCAAGAATAAAACAAGAAGGCACAAAACGATTCAGCTGAAATCACGTTCTCTGCTGGTTTGCAGCTAATATTAAATTTGACTGTCTTCTTGCAAAGAATATACGCGGAATTGTTTACCAACTTATGCTCTTTATTAAAATCTGATCATCAACACTAGCAAGTAAATTAATAGATTTGCATCATGAAAGGAGAAACTAATTGTGTAACTTCTAAGAGAATGTTTAAAGAGTAAACACAAGTTAATGCCGATGGTTATTGCATATTCACACTCCCACACTTACGTCTGTGTTCCATATATTGCTGACCGCTAATCCGATGACCCTTGCATGTAACCGAGCCGAGTCTCTACTTAGATCGATCATGTATTAAATTCGGTGCAACCCTGTTTAACTAGGACAGATTTTGAAAATAAGTCAGAAGAATTTTAGAATTAAATCCAAAAGTTCTATAAGTGGAACTAGGAACTAGGAACTAGGAACTGAAGGTAGATAATGCACACTAAAATCACCAAATTACATACAAGTAGTGTTAAAGTTACATAAATATTAAATATATTAATACTAACTTGCATCAAAATATATTATTAATATATTTATTTAATTACTAATCAGTGACCCAGTACCTCGATCGAGTCGATTTTTGGATCGAGTTTGATAACCATGATTATAGTCATTTATGAAGGAATTTTTTTTTCCTTACCCATATCTTTTTAAGCATAATATTATTTAAATATGATAATTTTAACTATTCAAATATCTTACTAATAAAATATCTAAATTTCATTATTTTTATTACTTTTAGTTCACTTACTTCAAATGTATATATTTATCTAAATAGATATATAATATAATTATCATTTTCCCGTTTCGCCCATAACCTGTTAATTGTATTGATACATATTTTTATTAACGTCACTTTCTAGCATCCTATTCCTAGGCACTGGCAAATCCAAATACACGCCATTATTTAGCATTTATTATGCATAACTAGCTGATTAATTAGTTGATGACAAACATATATCCTAATCCTAGGTGAGATACACAAATCATTCTGTACCACTACTGGAAACCATACTAGAAGTCATGTATCCAATCTTCTGCATTATTTAGCCCACAACCTATTTTTTTTTTCCTTTAGTGTCAAATTCAAGCAATATTCAATCATTTTTGAGAACTTATTATTCTTGTACACTAAAATCAGTCATCATATTTAATAATTCAACTTCTCAAAATTGGTAATCCAACTTTGAATATTATATATTAATCCAATATTTTTAAAGTTGGATTAATAATTTTAAAAAATTGGATTATTATATATAATGTCATGACTGATTTAATAGTGTAGCTATCATTATTCATCATTTTGCCCAAATGACATGTCCAAAATAGTTGTATACACTGGAAGATGTAATTTCAATGTTGAATTTGTGACATAGGAAAATAGGCCCCATTGGATCCTACAAAACGGAATGGAGTACAGTCTGTAATCTCCCACTGAATTCTACGGTAGCATAATAGTATGTGTCACTCCCACTACATTAGTCCCACTTAGTGACCCATACTCTTCCTTTCCCCACATGCCCAGCAAAAATCTTAGATAGACTAAATTGTCCAAATCTCATAAGATTCAATGCAATTATGCTTCTACACCACTCTAATTTGCAAAATTAATGTTGAAGATTCCTCAACTTCCCTAAAATTAGATTGAAGTTCTTACGGTTACCGACTGATTAATTTAAGGATAAATTATATGCATCTCCTTTGAGATTTAATAAAATTATACATGATTCCGCTCTATTTGTAAAATATGTAACATAGGCCCTTTAATTTATAAAAAATACATTAATTTTCCTTAAAAATGATTAGTTATTAGTCAGATAAATGATTCATAATCATATGAGGAACACATAAGTTTTAATGACATATTTATAATAATAGACACTCTTTTAAAATTAAAATGATCAAATGATCTATTAAATAAATTAAAATGTATTTTTCTCATTTATTCTAATACTTAATTTTATCACTTACCACATGATCTTTGGTTATTTTAATTTTAAGAGAATATTTATTATTCACATATATGCTATTAAAAGTTATATATGTCTTACATGACAACAATTAGTTTAACAAACAAATAAATATTCTCGGAAAGATAGTGTAATTTTGAAACTAGAGAAAAATTAAGTATAATTTTGCTAAATTTTATAGATATTAAGCTAAGTATAATTTACCCTTAATTTAAACAATAGTGTTACATGTAAAACACTATATATGCCAATAAAATATCAATATATGCTTATAATAAACTGATACTTGAGAGAATAAAGACTCAAAATCTTCGTGAAGCAGTTAGTATATTAGGATCATATCTTAATATTTGTTGGCATATTGTTAATAGATATTTCATAGAATTTTTGTAATATAAATAATAAGTTTAAATAAATAAAAAATATGAGTCTCATACATACATTTGTAATTTAGGACTAGCTAGAACTTTGCCCATAATTTAAAATGTTAAGATCCAAATAATGTTAATATTTACACATGTGAATATTTCTATTAGACATTCAAATTTTAATTTTAGATATAGTGATAATTTTTACCTATCATATTTATTAGTAAAATATATTGAAACAGCAAAACTCACTAACTAGTGTCAAGGATAAATTGTGATGTGATTTGGGATTTAGTCAGAAATCTTCCCCTAAGGCTAGTTTTAATTTTTTATATTTTAATAAAAGAGAACCCCCTATATATAGTAATGAGTACCCTTATGAAAGCATCAAAATCCCATCTCCAACCATAGTATAGCCATGAAGATCCCACTTTCACTCATCTTCCTGTTTTTCTCCCTAGTCCAAGGGCTGAACCCAAAATGTGATGCCCAGGATCATGGCTCAACACTCCAAGTGTTCCATGTCTTCAGCCCATGTTCCCCATTCAGGCCATCAAAGCCACTCTCATGGGAAGAAAGCGTCCTCCAGCTGCAAGTCAAGGATCTGGCCAGGATGCAGTTCCTGGCCAGCCTGGTTGCAGGGAGGTCCGTTGTTCCCATCGCCTCAGGGAGGCAAATAATTCAGAGCCCAACATACATTGTTAGAGCCAAGATAGGAACCCCACCACAGACACTGCTCATGGCCATGGACACAAGCAATGATGCTGCTTGGGTGCCTTGCACAGGCTGTGATGGCTGCACATCCACCTTGTTTGGTCCTGAAAAGTCTACCACTTTCAAAAACGTTAGCTGTGGTGCTAATGAGTGCAAGCAGGTCAGTAACTTTTTCTTCTTTGCATTTTTGTAAGAGCTATGCCTTTCTTTTATTAGTATTTTTTTAATCAATAATGTTTGGGGTACAATGGTAAATCAGTCAATATAGTTAATGGACCTATTTTACCTTTATTTTTGCCCAAATAATCATTGAAATTGTGGCCCAAAACCTCATTTATTATCTAATTTGACTGGTTTCTCATTGTACATTTAGTATTATTATTTTTTAATTTTTTTTTTTAATTTTTCCCATGACTAAAAGTACTTATACCAACAAAAAGTCTTGTTGAGCAGGTGTGTAACTTATTTTTTATTTGCATTTTTGTAAGAGGTATGCTAGAAATTATTGAATCACCAAGTAGATTTTTGGTTTCACATTGTAGCTTGACTTGCTTATATAAAATTTTCAATTCAGTCTTTCTTTTTCAATCTTTTTCTTTCTATTTTTTCCATTTACTAACTAAAATAACTTGAGCAACAAAAAAGTCTAGTGAAAAGGTTGTGAGTATATTATTACTTGTACTATTTTTTTTAGATGTTATATCAACAAACACTTCATGCTCATATGTATTGTCACTTGTGTTGTGGATCTCGTCAAAATAAGAGCCACTTACCATCTAATAATAAAAGAAGTTTTCATAAATAAAATCATACAATTATTGATTTTTGTGTACATTGTATCCATTTTTCTTCCCCTAGGGTGAGTTCATAATTATTGGTATATTCACGGGTAGGAATAGGATGACACAAAACAAATGATGTCACGTAATAAAAGTAAGAATTTAGTGAAGTTATTTTTCTCATTTGAAAAATTGCTGTACAGGCACAATTTCGCCAACTTTAGTAACACACTAATAACACGAACAATAAGTATGAGTTTATATTTTATAGTAATTATGTTGGTAATATTTGTTTTGTTTAGTCTATTAGAAAATTTCAGATTTTTTTTTTAATATTGGTCAGATGTATGTATAAATATTCTTTTATCAAAAATATTTATCGTACAACAGAAATACGTCCTACTAGTATCCAATGTGTTATACATAATCTTAAATGTGTGCTATATGTATGCGTGTTATAGCACTCATTCCATATTATATATAACACACGGAGGATACTAATTGAATGTGTTTTTATTGTACGAGAAACATTATTGATTATTTTATACACTCAATGAGTTCAGAAACATTTTTTAATCTTGAAATGAGGGTATATTTTCTTTTCACCTAAACTTTTGGGTAAAAGAAAAAAGTGGTGAATATTTTTCCGGGTGACCCAAAGATTTCTTGAATCGGACAAAACATTCATGGACCTACAACATGGCACCAGTCTTTTCCTTTTTCCTTGACGTAGTAGAGAGGGTAATTTTATCAATAGCTCTTAAATATATTTTCTAACAAACATTTGGATATATTAATCTTTTGAAAAAACTTAAATACTTCAAATTAAATTTTTATTTATCATAGCTGTAGCCTGTAAAAATAATTTGTATGTATAAGATGTGAATTTCTGATCTCATACTAATTTCACAATGATAATCCACCGTTACATTGAACCTTGCTTGTCTTGTAACACGCACCGCTTGTCGTGATTGCCCATAATAGGGTTGACTTGGCAGTTGCCAGTAACCCAATCCACAATCTCGAAAAGCAATCTGTTCAGCCTATGGCAGGCAAAAGTTCACGAGACCTGGATTTTTCGAAACCCACTTTTTATAACACTCCTAATAATATAATAATCTGCAAATTTTCAGGTACCGAACCCCACTTGCAGTGGAAGCGCGTGCTCTTTCAACCTCACCTATGGCAGCTCCTCTATAGCAGCTAACCTTGTCCAAGACACAGTTACCCTTGCAACTGACCCAATTCCAAGTTACACCTTTGGTTGTGTTGCAAAAACCACTGGATCTTCTACTCCTTCACAAGGGTTATTGGGCCTGGGCCGTGGCCCATTATCTCTATTGTCCCAGACCCAAAACCTTTACCAGTCCACATTCTCTTACTGCTTGCCTAGCTTTAAGTCTCTCAACTTCTCTGGGTCCTTGAGACTTGGGCCTGTTGCCCAGCCCTTGAGGATCAAATTTACCCCTCTACTCAAAAACCCTAGAAGATCATCACTCTACTATGTCAACTTGGTTGCTATTAGGGTTGGCCGGAGGGTCGTTGACATACCTCCGGCAGCCTTGGCATTCAACCCCACAACCGGAGCCGGCACCATCTTTGATTCTGGTAAGTCTTCTATCACACTACGCATTATGTATATATTTACTTAAGACAGATTAAAAGTTCTAAGACTAATTAGAATCATTATTATAATGTTTGGACTAAAAGTAATTTCTATATATGACATGAATTTGTCATAAAAATTTGTTACCTCTTGACGAATATTACATGTTGTGCATGTCATATATCACATGATGTGCACAACATATATCACATGTTATAAAGAAAGATGATGTTGCAACATGTGATATATGTTGTGCACAATAGATGACATATGTTATGCACTGCATGTGATATATGTTGTAGATTTTATATTATAGATGCTGTGTACAATATATTGACTGAATTTTCATTGTGTCTCGATTATTTCCCTAATTTTTCCAAAAGGCAATGATTTCACTAATCGTTTATATGTAATTATTGTTAATCAGGTACGGTATTCACCCGGCTAGTTACACCAGCCTACAATGCTGTCCGAGACGAGTTCCGGAGAAGAGTTGGTGCCAACCTCACAGTGTCAAGCTTAGGAGGATTTGACACGTGCTACAATGTCCCAATACTTGCACCCACAATCACATTCATCTTCTCAGGCATGAATGTGACACTGCCCCAGGACAACCTCCTCATTCACAGCTCGGCCGGCACCACCACATGCTTGGCGATGGCGGCTGCGCCGGATAACGTGAACTCGGTGCTTAACGTGATCGCCAACATGCAGCAGCAAAACCACCGTGTGCTCATCGACGTGCCCAACTCAAGGCTTGGTGTTGCTCGTGAGCTCTGCACCTAAATACAAATGCCTTTAATTTCTTTGTCGAGCTCAATAAATAATAATAATGTTGTCAAATTGGCATTAGAGTTTAGAAAAGTCGTTTGAGTATGGTGGTAATTGGTTTAGGCATATTGCTAAGGTTTTATTGCTAACTTATATAGTTGAAGAATGAAGATTTTGAGCTGCTATGTATGTGTACGGAATTAATTCATGTATCAAATGTAATGTTTGTTATATTTATAGGTTTGTAATGAGGGTGTCACGGGTTTGTATACCTGTAACTCCTGTGTCTTTATTCGAGTTTATTACATTACATTGATAAGACAGAGGTTCTTCGATTATTGTGCTAGTTCACGGGTGACATATATTGTTCCTTTTCCTGGGTTCCTTACTTTATTCTCTGCTTCATTCAATTTTTTTTTTCTGATTAATGATATATGTAATTACATATACAATATGAACATACATTTTAAATCTAATGGTAGATAATATAAATTTGAATATTTAAGTGGATGTCATATCAAAATTTAAATATGAGAAAGTGAAAGTAGAATAAGTTGTATGAAACAGATATATAAGTCATTTCTATTTTTCTCTTAAAGCATCGCCAATCTCCATTGGCCCCATATATACCATGCTACGTGATAAGTATTAAGTTATAAAAGTATTATAGGAAATGAGAAAGGAACCGAATACTGCATTGGTTCCACATTAATTTTAAATTAAAAATATAGTAAATTCTAAAATTGGTCTTTGACAATTTTAGTGTCAGATAAGATAATTTTTTACAATCGAAAATAATCTAACTAGTTTTCGATAATGTCAAAAGTCAGTCATCACAAGATCATTGGATGGAAAAAGTTAACAATGTTAATGACAATTTTATTTTTAGAAAAATTGGTCTCTGATAATTTTTTTTTGGAAAAATTGATCTGTAATTTTATTTAAATTTTTTTCTTCATTTATCCTCAATTATAATATACATTTTTAAGCACTATCAAATTAATTCTATATATCTCCTATTTGATTATTGTCATTCATTTTTAATGCATTTATTTTACTATTCCTAAAAAGTCATTTATTAACTTAACTCTTATTGTTTAAATTTTCATATTTTAAATTATGTATATTAAAACTTATACTAATAATTAATATTAAATATAAAAATTAACTATTTTAAATTATATATAAAATTTAGAATAAAATAAATCTATTATCTTCTAAGTGTTTTGATATTTTTAATAAAAAATGAAAGATTAATGTATTTTTTTTTAAAAAAAATAAGAGGTGTGATACCTAAAATTATTAAAAAAATTAATACTTTATTAACAATTTCTTTTTTGAAATACCAAAATATTTGCATTAAATAATGAATGACAATTTTCAAATAGGAAATATATAGATTTGATTTAAGAATGTTTAGAGTCGAATATGCTAATAAAAGTGATAAAAGCTAGATAAAAGAATTTAAAAAATAATTAGGGATATTGATTTTTCTAACAATAAAATTGTTAGGGACCAATTTGTCTAAAAATGAAATCTTTAGAATCTTTAACGACACTTGTGAAATTGCCAGATTTGTTCTACCAAGTCTGCATGTAGTTGCCAATGTTTTTGTCTATCACGTAGTTGAATATTACTTTGAATATATCTCACATACGGTCCAAAAGCTTCCCCATCTACCTCTGGTTGTGAATTACCATCGTTCACATCATCATAAATAAGTTGTGGATCAAAAATTTCAATATATGTGTCTCTTTCATCATCAACAATCATATTATACAATATGATGCAAGCTCTCATTATCTTCTCGAGCTTCTTTTTGTCCCAAAATCGCGTTGGATCACATATAATCGCAAAGCGAGCTTCTAACACTCCAAAAGCTTGTTTGATTGTTTCGCATCATTTCATTGCTCTTCATGATATTTGGAAAATAACTTCTATTTATCTCCCTAAGGTCGAGATATCATTTTGACGAAAGTTGCCCATTCAGGATAAATATCATCTATGTTAAATAGTACCCCATAGTATATTTGGTACCATTTACAATGTAATTTACCTATGGAGCACAACCGTCCAACACTTCATAAAACACTGGAGAACGGTTTAACCCGTCGATGTCATTGTTCAAACCAACAACTCCTAAAAAAAACATGTCATATCCAAAGGTAGATGGAAGACACAACTCCAAAAAAAACATGTCATAGTTGAACTTCGTTTTTGTAATTAGATTTTACAGTTATAGGTAATTATTTTTTTTTCAATAGAATATTTATTGAATTTAGTTTTGGTAATTAGAATTTAGTTTTTAATAGAATATTAGTTTTGTTGAAATTGGATTTCTTAAATTAACTTTCAATGATGATAGTAACTATTTTTCTGCCATAATGTGTTATAGGATTATATAAGAGTGTGTGTATGAGTTCTGAAATTCTGGGATGTGAATTTTATAGACATCGGGGGGCGAAAATCGGGTTTTATGCGCATTTTCACTTATTTTCCCCTCCTGGGCCATTTTCGCCCCCGGGCGAAAATCAGAGAGAAACTCCAAAAACAGAATATCTGTGTAGATATTGATACTAAATGTATATATATATATATATATAATGATATTGAATTTTTTTCTTTTTTTTTTATTAAAAAACCGTTATATATGCATCCCTCCTTTTATATTTTTTTCATATACCACTCATTTTCTTTAAAATAATAGAAATACGACTTCATTAGAATATTATTTAGTTACAAACTTAAAGTAACCATTTAAATGATTGTTACTCTCGTATAAGTGAAAGTTAGGTACAGTGGAACAGTTCTCATTATTTAACCATATTTTATCATCAAAATTGTTACAAATCATGATGATAACTCATAATAATAATTAGAGAAACAATAAATTGATGACAGAGGAATTACAATACAATGTAATTGATATTCTTGGGTGTACATTTAGAAGCAATGAAATGGAGATTTGTAGAGCATACATGAAGGGCTAGAGGAAGGTGCAAATGGGAGGCAGGGTTTAGTGTATTAGGTTGAGTGGGGGGAGTTGGTGAATGTGATAACAGTGGAGTGTGGGTAGTAGGGTAGAATGTTTCTACTTCTAATATTTCTAACATCCCCCCTCAAAACTCAAGTGGGCGGAAGGCAACTTGAGTTTGCAACCTATTACAACAATAACAGGAAATACAAACTCAAAATACAAACAACAATACAACATGAAAAATTAAAAATAGATAATAATTCGTGACCGAAGAGGTGCAGTCAATAATGCCATAGAAGTCAGGAGGAGTAAAACTTCTTCAGAAATCGACGATCCTGATGCGGCCGATGACACAACATTGTGTCGAAGAGGCGGCTGACTTACAATAGCAGATGGTGAAACGGGAGATTGATGCGGAGAGTTGGCGGAAGCAACACGGAGTATGGACGGAACCAGAGTAGAAAAAGTACCTGGACGTAAGTAGTAAAAGTAAAAGAAAGTCTGGATGGATCCAGATAATAACGGAAAGTCTGGACGGAACCAGATAGCAATAGGAAGTCTGGACGGAACCAGATAACAACGGGAAGTCTGGGTAGAACCAGACAGCAACGGAAAGTCTGAGCGGAACCATGTGACAATATTGAGACTTGAGCATAAGTAGGCAAGTAAAAAGACCTGGATAAAATCAAGTAATCAACGGAGCCTCAACGGAATCAGAAAAATAACGGGACCTGGATTAAATTGGGTAAGTAACATCGGGACCTGGGTGGAACCAGATAATCAGGAACGGAGCCTGGGTGGAACCAGGTAAGCAACAGTGGTGTTTGGACGGAACCAAGAAGTAGTGATGAAGACCAACAATTTCCAAATACAGTAAAATTGGAGTAGAATTCGGAGAAACGCAGCTCAAAAATGGAATCAGAACGTCGGAAAACACTTGAACATGAGTTTTTTTTTTAATTTCAGTGCCATGTCAGCATGATGAGTCACGTCAGCAAAGAAGGGAAGTATCGGGTTATTGGTTCGGGTCGGGTCTGGAGTGGGTCAGAATGGCTGGGTCCGCCACGTGGCGGACTGCAGAGTGTTGGATCCATGATATGTTAATTAACGGCTAGGATTGCATCTAGAGAAGCGAAATCGGTAACCGTTGGATCATATCAGAAACTTCTGATCGAACGGCTGCAAGTGACACGGGTTCAGAAGCGGGGCAAGGTTGGGTCCGGATCCGGGTCGGAGTCTTCTTCTCCACCCGGATTACGATCCACCTTTAGCCGCACGTGAGATATACGTGCAGCGGCACCTAGAGCGGGTGGCGACGCGTGGTTGGTCGGAGCCGAATGCGGTTTGGATGGCTTGGTCGGCGGAGTGCGGCGGTTCTAGTGGTGGTGGTGGTGACGTCAACGGAGGTTGGAAAGTGCAAAGTCTAGCCAGAACAGAGAAGCGGGTTGGATCGAGTTTTCCGAGCTGTTGGTGGCGCGTGCGAGGACGTGAGCAGGCTACTGAGGTAGCGGTTTCGGTGGTGAGGTCGGCGGAGGAAGTCGGAGCTAATGGTGGTGGTGGTGGTTTGTTGATTTGAGTAACCGAAGCAAGTTAAACAGAGAAAACATAATGGGGAAAAATAAACATTGTTCAAAATTTTCTCTCAGTTACAACACCAGAACAATCAAGGATTCATGGAGGATACCATGGCTCTGATACCATGTTACAAATCATGATGAAAACTCAGAATAATAATTGGAGAAACAATAAATTGATGACAGAGGAATTACAATACAATGTAATTGATATTCTTGGGTGTACATTCAGAAGCAATGAAATGGAAATTTGTAGAGCATACATGAAGGGCTAGAGGAAGGTGCAAATGGGAGGCAGGGTTTAGTGTATTAGGTTGAGTGGGGGGAGTTGATGAATGTGATAACGGTGAAATGTGGGTGGTAGGGTAAAGTGTTTCTACTTCTAATATTTCTAACAAAAATGAAGCCACAATTTTATTTTAGTTACCGTATTTTAAAAAATGATTAAATAGTTTTACATGAATATTATACAATTGTACTTAACTTTCACCTTATCTAATTCACTTTTAAATAATAATAATAATAATAATAATAATAATATTTGTACATATATTTTTTTCTTATATATCTTCTACACCCACTTTATTACCTTTAGATTTTAATGTGACATCATTCTACCACTTAAACTTTTTTTTCACCATTGGATCAAAGTATATATATCTTATAGATACTATTTGATATGTACCAATATAATTACTCTTTAAATACTTGCCTACCATGTACACATATGTGGAAAGGATTCCCATCTCCAATTTTTTTTTATTTTTCGGGTCAGCCGTACACAATTTGAAATTAGAGACTAAATTATTGGTAATTTGTTTGACAAACTTCCCCCTATGCATATTGGTCCAACTAATTAATTAACCAAAAACCACACCTAGTGCCAAAGGAGAATAACATCACTACAAGACTTTTTACTTTTCTCTTCAAGGCGCACAACTGACCGAATCAGCTTTTTTTATTAATTAAAAAAGATTATTCGTACATTTTCTTTCTTATATTTTACGTTAACGTTAACTCCATTATCTTATAATTATAATGATTTTACTATTATCCCATTCTAATGTTTAATTTCTGCTCATAAGATTGTCATGTGTTTATTAAAAATGTAAACATATTAAGACTCTTTATTTATTAAGAAATGTTTAGATTATATTTATTTTTATTTATTATTTATATCATTGAACATGACAAATAAATGAAATAAGTTAAGACTTTCAATGTAACAAAAAAAAAATTAAGACTTTTACCGGTCAATAATTACTCAACCTATTATAATCTTAATTATTATTTCGGTCAAAATAGGACAATTAATTGTATTAACTGGTTTTTCATTATACACTTAGCATTATTGTTAAATTAAGATATCAATATAAAATAATTTTACATTCATTAAAATTAAACTCATATTGTAATATCATTTTATTTTATTAATTATCCACATGAGTTAATCTATAATGTTCACATGAAGTCACCGAAGCTCCGTCCGCCGACAATCGACACCCTCCTATCCTCCTCACTGTCCTTGCCCCTTTCGCCCAATCCCTCCACCTCCTAAGTCCTAACGATTTCTTGTTTTGGTTGATACTCTTACCCAACCTTTATCACTCTCCCTCACAACAAAACCACAAAAAAATAAAGAGTAAACTCAATCCATTCTCCATATGGACCCCGATTTCCCAACCATCAAAACTCTCGTCTCCAACCTCTCCTCCAACTTCCACCTCACCCGCCTCGCCGCCCTCCGCCACCTCCGCCTCCTCTCCAACCAACACTCCGCCGCCCGCCCCCTCATCTCTGCCGCCGGTGCTGTCCCCCTCCTTGCCGACGCCCTCTTCTCCACCTCTCACCCCATCCAGGACAGCGCCGCCGCCACCATCCTCAACCTCTCCATCTCCGACCGCCGCCCCCTCCTCTCCACGCGCCGCCTTCTCGATGCCCTCGCCCACCTCATCTCCCACCACAACTCCTCCTCCTCCCCCTCCGCCGTTCAGTCCGCCGCCGCCACCCTCCACAGCCTCCTCGCCGTAGTCCCCGAGTTCCGCCCCATCGTGGGCGCCAGGCCCGACATCATCCGCGCCTTAATTGACGTCATCACATCCCCCAATTCTCCTACGAGATCAGTAAAAGATGCCCTCAAGGCATCCTTTGGAATAGCGTTGCACCCGCCGAATCGGATCATCATGATCCGGCTCGACGCGGTGCCAGCGCTATTCGCCATCCTGGCGAAGGAGAAGAAAAGAAACAGTGGAATTATGGAAGACGCCACTGCTGTAATTGCGCAAATTGCAGGGTGCGAGGAGAGCGAGGAGGCTTTCCGAAGGGTTTCGGGGATTCCGGTGTTGTCGGGTTTGTTAGGATCGGATGATGGTGCGTCGTGTAGCATGAGGACAAAGGAGAATGCGGTTTCAGGGTTGTTGAATGTGGTGAGGTGTTGTGGGGAGGAAGGTGTTGAGGAGGTGAGAGAGAGAGCGGTTAGTGAGGCCTTGGATGGGATTGTGTACGTGCAGGAGCATGGTAGTCCCAAAGGGAAGAGTAAAGTTGTGGCTTTGATGAAGGAGTTGTTTCATGATGGAGCAAGCAGCCGTAAGAATGTTGGAGATTTGTATCCTGTTGAGTCAGACTTGTGACACAAGTATAATTTATAGTTTTCTTTTCAAATCTAATTTTATTCTTTACTGAACCCTAGATTTTATGTAGATACAATTAAACAACTGTGCCAAAAATGATTTTAGGTAGGTAGTGTACAGATTGAGAGATTCAAGCTAAGCTAGGCCTTATCAATTAGTTCTTCTTGTTATGATAATGTCTTGTTGTAATACAGATGGTAACAAAACTAACACTGCTATATGTACAACTAATGTACCATCCAATTAGTATTCAACCTTTAATATATGTTCTTAGTCCACTAGTACACATTAATATGGAGTGTAACTACTTTAGTAAGATATATTCATTGTACGAGTAATTTTTCTTTTAACAAAATCAATGGTATTTGATAAATGATAACCTAATTTGCATTGATAGGCACCTGTACCTAAATGAAGTACGGATGCAACATTATAAATAAAATATTTAAACTAAAATTTTAATAAAAATAAAGAGTTCACTTTTGAATATCTATGTTTGGATTGACGTACACAAAACTTGAGTTTGTGTTAACTTAATTTTATAGAATTGATTTTTTTGGTAGAAGTGAGTTGGTATCAATATGATTTATGTTTGAATAATATAGATTAAAATCATTATTAAGTGTATAACTATTATAAAATCATGAATTTATATTATATTGATATAATAAAATTATGAAAAGTGTATTGAGGGAGGGATAATAAAGGTATTTAAACTTTAACGCGAAAGAAATAACTTCAGTCTAACTAAAATTTGCATTTAAAAGTCCGTTACAATTATTTCACACATAATACATCCAAACAATATTTCTCTCCGTTTCAAATTTCAAAGAGGATGAATTTCATTCCATACATAGCCTATTACTCTGTTTGGTTCTTTCATTTTATGACTTTCTAAGGTAATATTGGGGCTTCCCAAAACAACTTTTGTGAGAAGTTACAAATTATTGTGGTGAATAAAATCGATTCTAGTGTCTAAACAAACAAGCTATATATCTTCACTCTTCAAATAAAGTACATATGATAATATTTTTTTAATTGATAAGTTTAATTTCAATATATAAAGTAATTTTACACAGACACTCAATCATATTGACACATTAGTAAAAATCTTTAATTTAATTATTCATTAACTAAAAAGTCTTACAAACTAATACATATGATTGGTTCATAGTGTACAATTTTCTATACTATTCATATATCATAATTAAAGTGTTAATTAATTAGTGTACATTTGTGAACTTTTTGTGACTGTTTACTTGAAGCCTATTCTGCTATTGTCAAAGTGCCAAATTGCCGAGAACGAAACCATGTCAAACACAACCGAAAAAAATAATCTAGCTATTTAACTCAATGGTCATTTTTTATTTGTTCACTTTGAAGCATTAAACTTATTTTTGTTATGCGCTAGAATCTGCCAACAGCTGGAATAGCTCAGTTGGTTAGAGCGTGTGGCTGTTAACCACAAGGTCGGAGGTTCAAGCCCTCCTTCTAGCGTTTTATGTACTTCTTTTCTTCGTAAAGGCAATTCTTCAATTACAACCTACAATTTTAGAGACTTTGCATAAAGATGCCCAACACAATTTGTCAAATGCAAGTAATTTTTTTTCAACATATAAATTAAAACTTCTTATCTTTTTCATAGAAAAACTAATTTAAAAGGACGACTCATCACTTCCATATATATTAGAGCATGTTTACATGAGTTTAGTGAGCTTTTACATATTGTTAGAAGGATGACTTATGATATGTTAGCTCATAAACTAATACAAACAAATGAAAATAAACAAATCTTTAAAGTAAGGAATAAGGAAAGACAGTGACGGATCCAAAAAAATTTTAATAGTAGAGGCAAAAATATTACATCATTAATATATATAAATATAAGATAATGTTTCTTAAATTTTTTATAGTGTGAGGACAAATTTAATAATACAATGGAGGTAAAATATATACATTTATATATACTTAAAAAAAAAAATTAGTGGGGGCATAAGCCCCATAGTACTACAAATAGATCCGCCCCTGAGGAAAGAGACAATTATAGAGATATCTTTGTACTTGTTTGACTAAATATTGTTTAACATTTGTTCTCAAAGGCACTGGTTGATTTTCTTATCTTTGAAGTCAGAGTCAAAAGAGTAAGTGAAAAAATGACTTGGTTAAAGGGTCATAGTGTAGATGAGAATAAAGTCACAATAATTCACTGAATAAAATTGACAGTTTTTTGTTCACTCTAATTTTAGAGTCACTTTATTGGAACGGAGTCACTGTGTGTTGTAAAGCAAGAGGTACAAATATGTGAGAATGTGATCAGAGTTAATTTTAGAGTCATTGTGATTCTGACTCATATAACACTGACTCAATAACTCCCTTAACTCTGACCTCAGAATCATTAAAAACAAACACTATCGAAAAGTCATTTGAGTTTCACTAAATTTCTTTTAAGTTACAGATACTTTTAGTTGCATTCTATATATTGCCATGAAGATTTTTTCTTAAAACATAGACTTCGTTCTTGCTCTCTTTGACTTAGAGAAAAACTTATGCTTAACTCATACTTAAGAGACTTCCAAGTATTATTTAACAAACATCTTCACGCTACTTTGCTCACAAATTTTAATGAGACTTTTTACATGTAGATAACATTACTTGTAGGAGCGTGACAAGATGACATTCCTTGTTCATAGAATATGATATGATTTTCGGATCTTCAATCAAATAAATGCAGATAACATTTCACAAAACTTTCTTCTCTCTTTTCAAAGGTTTATTAGGAGAAGAGAATATGAATTGATTCCGAACATATTTAGTCAATCTATTCGATTGACGTCATAAAGAAGATTATTAGCTTATTTCTTTTAATGTTTTGAAACACCAATAAATAAATAATGGAAAATATTACGTATACTCGTACAAAATAAATTGAATGAGTAAATATAAATATTAGATTGTGTCCGTATAAAAATTGTCATTCAATATAGAAGTTTGAATATAAAATGAGATTGAGTTAGAAGATAAATTAAATTGAGTAGTAGTAAATGTTGGATTATACCATAGTTGAATTGAGTGACTGATTTAATATCAAATTTAGTGTTCGTGAAATATTTGACATAAATAATATATAATAATACTTAATGAATAATGGAAAAATTGTCAACTTTTTGGAAAAAAAATATCTTTAAAAAATTAATTTTTAGTGGGTTGAGTAATTGTAATTTAAAATTCTTATATTAATCGGTTTTAATTGATTTCTCATTATGCAAATCAATAATGTTATGTGCTATACATGATATGAGATGTGTGTTATACATACGTGTGCTACATAAATAGCATAATGTATAGCACACGTTGAATATTTGTTGAACGTATTTCTGTTATACGATAAACATTATTTGGCCGCACTCATAAAATGAAAAAAAAAAAAAAAAACACAAAGAACCAATCAAATGGCGTATAAGTAGCTACCTGGACCGTTCAAAATTGATAGAGCAAGTAAATATCCCTAATTCTTGTTTTCCATGATGTGGCCTATTATGATTCCTCACTACTGCAATGGCCAACAAGAGTCTTCATTAGAAAGCCCGTATTATTAGGATTTAACTTTGGGTCTAGTGGCTGTGAATCATGAAAAAAGAACTTTCAAAAGGCACATAAAAATAGAGCTAATAACAAAAGTGCAACCTGAGAGGGACGTGGAGAAAGATAGTGAGGAAAAAAGGGACTATAAAGGAGAGAGAGAGAGAGAGATATAACAATAACAATAATAGGCTATTGGTTTGAGTGATGGTAGCACATTGGCTGGTGGTGGTGGAGGTATTGAAATTAGAGGGCACGGTGATGGAGTTGGTGGTGAAGACTATTAAAGAGGAATAATTATGTGCTTTTAGGTTTAGTTTGTTTTCTCTAATTCCAAAGTTACAGAATGCGAGAAAATGTGACTTCGTATACTGTTTGATTTTGGGGTCACCATCAGAGAGATGCGGAGTCACTCTGACTCTGAATAAATTTTAGCAATTTTGTCCACTCCAAAAGTGGAGTCATAGATTTATTGGCGGGTGCAAGTGATAGTTTAATGAATTTTTGTTTCAATTATATATATTCTTATTCATTTTTTTTTCAAAATTCCAAACTCATCATTTCCAACCCTAACCATCATTTATCTTATCAAAACAAATATGATACAAGACACTAATGATTCTGGTTCTACGTATTTACCAAACAGAAAATAGAGTCATTATGAAACTATGTCAATGACTCTAGTGACACTTATCATGTTGACTCCATTAATTCATGCCACTAGAGTCAATAAAAAAAACAAACTCAACCTTAGAGCATTACCGGAATATGTTCATATTCAATAATAAAAAATATTTAGAATAAATTCTTGATAAATGTCGAACACGAATTATATCAAAAATCAGATAATGTAAAGTTCTTAGATGTGGAAAATGTAAATTAATGACATTATTTGCAAAATTTTCATTATCAAATTAGCTATTAGACATATTGATCTCTGACAATATCGTTCTAAAAAAAATTGACTTCTAATTTCATTTACTAAAAAAATCTACACCATTCATTTTCTTTTTTTATTGAAGAGAATAAAAGAAGCAAGATAATAATATCATACATCTATTTCTTCACCCATATTATATCACTTTAATGAATATATTAACAAGTTTCCAATATATTTATCAAAATGACATAGGTGAAACAACACAAATGTTTAGGGCACAACAAAAAATCAGCCAAAATAGTCAAAGCCCATTTTAACACTTTTGGCCCAAATAGCATTATTATCCATGTGTATTTTTTGTAATGGACTAAGTGATTTAGGCCCAATTTCCTATTGTTGGCTGTTTTGACTGATTTTTTATTGTGCCTCTAGCAATACTCGTGAAACAATAAATGTATGACATTGTTATATGTACTAATAAGATTTTTGTGGAGCAAAATAAAGTAGTTCTCTCGTATCTTTATTCTTTCATTAAATTTAATGGTATAGGCCCACTCTTAAAGTTGAAATAACATTCCTCTTCGTATTTGTTACGATCCCCTTACTTTGTTTTAAACAGCAGACTGCATCACGAGATGCAACCAAGAAATATTGCCCACAAATACTTGGACACAACAAAAAATCAGTCAAAACAGCCAACAAAGCTCATTTAATATTTTATGGCTCAAATAACACTTCTAATCATTAGTATATTTTTAATGGCTGAGTGATTGTGGTCCAAATTCTTATTTATTGGCTATGTTGGCGGTCTTTTGTTGTGCCTTTAACAATACTCAATATTACCGTTACGATAAGTACAAGCACAACTTTATATCAGTTATTCACGCAAGTCAATTGCATAACAGTTGCAACGTGCTACATTTCGAGTTGCAGACACTGAAAAATTGGATGCCACATTAGCCTCAATGCACTATTACATGTATTCTTAGCAATCACAACCGTAACCGTAATTGTAATTAAAAATACTATGCATTAGCTCTTCCTAAAGGTTGCATCATGATAACTCATAAATGGAAATGTCTAGAACGTTGATATAAAATTCTTATATCATATTTAAATTAATATAAAGATAATAATTTGTTAATTTTTATCCTCTTTGACCATACTTTTCAAAAAATATTTTTAAAAGAATATTTTATTATTTTATATTTAAATATAAAATAACTTATTCATAAGTTATTTTTCAGAAATTACTTCTATATAAAGACTTATTGTCAAATTGATCCGTATATCATTTTATTATCACCCATATATATATATAGAGTTAATTTTGATGCATTAACAGTATAAAGGTACTTTACACTGTCATCTAATCAAAACACTTCGTTTATATGATTTTTTAGATAGTGAAAGAGAGAAAACACAATCATGACTAATGTGATAACATATGATTTGATAACTGTGTAAAAAAGTTGTACATTGTTCGTGGATAAAAATTAAATATATATATACACTATTATATAAAGGATACTTTTTTAAAATAACTATATTTTGATATCCAAACTCATTAAAAGTTATTTTATAAAAAATAAATATAAAAATTAAAAAAATAATAAAATAAATAACAAATAATAACTACTTTCATACTATCTTAATATCACTAATTATCTATTTAATTTTAATTTATATAATTATTAAATTAAATTAAAATTAATCAAAAATAATAAAAATATGATTTGATGGTCATAAAGTACTCAAAAACTAGTATATATATACTATATAGAGATAATATTCTAGTAAGATGGAAGTATATATTTCTCGATGGTGAATACTTGTGAAATGGGTGATGAGGATCTAAAATGGGGATGGAGTGGGTGACAGAGCCACGTGAGTGACCCACCACCACCACTAAGGCACTACCCCTCCCTTGTGCTTAGGCCCAGTGGATGTCTTGGTTGGCTTCATATCAACGCTAACAGCCAAATATAACTCTACCAAAACCAACACCACCACTACTGTGCTCACACTCACATAAGCACCACCTCACTCTCCCACAAAAGCAAATAAATAAATCCCGGGGAATGTGGTTGAGCGGTAGGGGCTCCTTTAATTAGTGTCGAGAGTTTGATCTTCGCATTAGGTATGGAAAAACTTTAAAATTTCAGGTCAGTTGTCTTTAAGGTGCCTACAAACCAACAAAAGATTAATCACTGGTTGACCGTAGATACCCGATGGTAATAAAAAAAAGAACAAAGAAATAAAAACAAAACAAAAGAAAAAGGTTTAAGGCCATTGACATCATTAACTTATTTGACAAAAGTGATCCAATTCTTTTCTTTCTTCTTTTCTCTGTTTTTTTTCACAAAAATATAATTTTAATATTCACTTTTTTATATTTATATCAATATTTACTTTTATCATTCTTAAATTTTAATGTAATTTTACTTTAATATTTGAACTTTTATTTATTTATTATTGATTGTGATAAAATGTTATTAATTAACATCAACACTATATAGCATTGCTAGTGACCCACTATTGTGTTGGCCATTCTTTTCTTTTATTTTTATTTTTATTTTTACTCTCTTTGTAATGCTAGTGGTTGTCTCCTTCTTACTATACCCTTTCTTATTCTTCTAACCAAAGACTCAAGAACTTGGATCATGTTAGCAGCTAAAACCACAAAAGGTTAAAAAAAAAATTTGTAGATGGGGGATATGAGAGATGGAGGAGAAAGAAGAGAAGCAAGATCATAACCACCACCCATCTCTCCTCCCTACCACTACTACTAATCATAACACCATCACCTCATCAAACACCAACCTCACAGCTTCTCCTCTGAAGGAAGAGTCTCAAATTAGAAAACCCAATAACAATAACAATAATAATAACAACAATATTGGGAGTGACAGGCTGAAGAGGGATGAGTGGAGTGAAGGAGCAGTGTGTACACTTCTTGAGGCCTACGAATCAAAATGGGTTCTGAGAAACAGAGCAAAACTCAAAGGCCATGACTGGGAAGATGTTGCAAGGTACGTTTCTTCAAGAGCCAACTCAACCAAATCACCAAAAACACAGACTCAGTGTAAGAACAAGATCGAGTCTATGAAGAAACGGTACAGATCAGAATCTGCAGCAGCAACTGATGCTGCTGCTGCATCGTCTTGGCCTCTGTACTCACGCCTCGATCTTCTTTTGCGTGGGACTGGGCCTCCGGCGGTTTCGACACTGCCACAACCACAACCGCCACAAACCGCAGCAGTGGTAGTGACAGTGGCGGCACCTACTAGCTATAATAATAACCAACCGCCGTTGGAGCCGTCGCTGGCGGCGTCACAGGCTCCGCAGCATCATCAACCACCGCCGCCTCCGGCTGCTGCTGCTGCTGCTGCTACTCCACCGCTTGCAACCGAACAAAACTCGCATGGATCCAATGGTGTTGAAAGATTAATAGCCAAGGTAGATTTATATTACTATCATTTTTTTCTTTTTCATTTTTGGTAAAATCTGTTAACAGATTAATTTGGGTAATTATGCTGACAAAAATGTTATTTCAACTAAGAAAAAGGCACACATTTACTTTATCAGTATCACCATTTTAATTCATTGGGTTCCTCACATAGACTAACGTGACTCTTTGTTTGAACATACAAATTCTAAGATAGTTGACGCCTAGACGCGATTTTCTTACTTGAGTGAGGAGATTTATTTGTTCTCTATACTCATTTTTAGAGACATAAGAAGAAAATAACTATTTTATATATGAGTAGTAATGCTAAAGACACAACAACAAAAAACAGCCAACACAATCAACAAATTGTGCACAACGTATATAACATAAATTGCACAACAAATATTACATGTTGTGCACATCATATAGCACATGATATGCACAACATATATAACATGTTGCAAAGAAAAATAATGTTGCAATATATGATATATGTTGGGCACAATAGATGATATACGTTGTGCACAACTTGTTGGCTGTTTTGACTGATTTTTTTGTTGTGCTCCAAGTATTTCCCATATACTATTTTTGATATGTTATAAAAATAATTTAATATTTTAAAATTATTAATCAAATATTTAAAATTTTAAACTATATAATATTAACGGTTAGATTAATAGTTTTAAAAATTTAATTATTACATATGGTATATGATAATCGTTGATTTTGTGATGTGTACAAAAATCATTTAATCTATGTTTGAAATTTGATTTCTCTCTACCCATTATAATTGAATTATTTAATGAGTTTAATTATGTTGTACTGACAGTGGCCAATCATATCTATTAATTTGTGTGACTTTTTAATTAGTGAGTGATTGAGTTAAATACTTTTACTGATGTATCGATCCGTGATTGCATATTTGTATAAAAATATATTTTACACTGACAATAAATTAAAATTAAACTCTTATTTAATTACATATTAAAAAATAAACATCAGAGAAAAAATTGTTTTATTCTCTCACTACATATAACAAATTTTTTTGGCCTAAACACTTTACCATCATTGAATAGGATACGAGTCACAAATTAAATGGGTCCAAGAGTCCACATCCTCTTTCTCAATAGTGAATAAGAGTGTATTCGCCTCATATGTTAAAACAACATTTCTGGATTAATTTTTTATGCACTAATATTCCTTATTACCCAATCATATAATTCTGTTAATAAAAATTTTAAAATAATGGGAAGCCAAAATAATTGGTCGATTACATCAAGCACTTTTATTGTGAATTAATGTATATATGAATTATTTTTATATTTTATTGTTTATTTATGTATTTTTCTGGTTTTTTTTCACTATGATTCCTCTATTTCTTAAAGTTTTTCAACATAGTATGCTGGGATTAATTGCGGTTCAACAATTTTCTTCTGTTATGCTTAAGTAAACTGTTTTCTTTTTAAAATATAAGTATGAAAATTGTTTCAAGTAGTAGAGTCGTACATTTTAGAAATGATTTGTGTACACTACAAAATCAGACACCATATGTAATAATCCAACATTTTGAAATTAGTAATCCAACTTTTATTATTATACATTAATTTAACATTTTTGAAAATTGGATTACTAATTTCAAAATGTTGGATTATCACATATGGTGACTGATAATGACTAATTTTATGATGTACATAGTATTACTTCGTACATTTTGCTATATTAGAGACTTCAAATTTTGGAGTTTCCCTGCAACACAAGTGAGACTACAATTTGAATTATAAAAAAAAAAAAAAACTATGTATAATCAATTGATCCACCGTATTATGTAGTTTTACTAATTTGAATAAAGCAATTAAAACTTATATCTTTTGAGGAAAGTTACTAAATATTTATTGCAAACGTGAAGTGAACAGTGGATCGGAGTTAAAGTGATATTCAAAATAATTATATTAATAGTAATCATTGCTCCATGACTCAAGTCCTCCATTATAATGCATTATAGACATATATCATTGCAGTGGACAAAAGTGCCCGTCTTAATGCGAAGGAGCTTTAGCTAGCTAGAGTATTGTGTTATTTGTTAAATAAGAAAGAGTTTTGTTAACAGGCACTTGTTAAGTAATTAAAAATAGAAATTTTCTTTTGAAAATATGTAATTTTATGTTTTTTAATGAAGGGGTCTACTATTATATTTTAAATTTTTTTTAAAGTTATTATTTTAAATATTCTTAACAAATCCAATATAAAAAGTGTTGAATGTTTTTTAACTACTCAATATTTTCTTTTTATTAACAACTTTGAGAAGTTTTAAGAAGATTGATGGTAGAATATAGAATTTCTAGCTAACTTCTAATTTATGTTAGACTAAATTCTCAATTTTTAAGAAATATTCTATAAGACAAATTAGTGTATCAGAAAATTGAATAGTTTTGTATTGGTTCCTCCTTTCATGTTTCTCATGTAACTTTTTTAGCTATATGACGAATATATACAAAATGATAAATTTATTCATTTTTTAAAATTTAAATGATCAATATTAGATTATCAACTTCTTATAGACTAATAATTTGTCTTATACAATATTTTTGGTTTACTAAAATAAGTATAAACTTGTCTTAAATTTAGCAATATTATTTGTCCATATTATATATATATATATATATATATCATAAATATTAGTAAGGATGTATTTTGTTGTATGATTATCAAACGAGTAATGTTGACGTACAACAGAATTACGTTCAACTTGTATCCAACGTGTGCTATCCATGTTACAAGATGTGTACTATATATATATATATATGTGTGTGTTAATAACAATATGTTGTGCAAAATATATTGATTGATTGTCTAAATTATTTCTGTGCCCCAAGTATTTTCCATTTTGATTATCGCATGACAAAGTAATTAAATCCTAATAATAACTATATCTTAATTATTTATGGTGAACAGGAAGACGGGTTAGGAACAAAGTCATCTGACCATGTATCCAACAAGAATCCAGTGGACACAGATAGCAGCACGCCTGCACTTTATAGCGAAAAAGAGAAGCAAAGATGCAACAAGAGGAAGATGAAAATGGAGACGACGAACAACAAGAGGCGAAGGACGAAGGGGCATCATGAGATGGAGATAGCAGAAAGCATAAGGTGGCTAGCAGAAGTTGTGGTGAGATCAGAGCAAACAAGAATGGACACAATGAAAGAGATTGAGAGGATGAGGGTTGAAGCTGAGGCAAAGCGTGGGGAAATGGATCTTAAGCGAACTGAAATCATTGCCAACACTCAATTAGAGATTGCTAGGATCTTCGCAACTGTCAATAATAAAGGCGTCGATTCCTCATTGAGAATTGGGAGAAGTTAATTCAGGGTAAAACTATATGTTTCTTATCAATTAATATTTGTCGCACAACAGAAATACGTCTAACGAGTATCCAACATGTGCTATATATGATATGAAATATGTGTTATACTACGTACATGTGGTATACATATAGCACACATTCTATATCATGTGTAGTACACGTTGGATGCTCGTGGGACGTATTTCTGCATAACGACAAATATTATTGGTAATTGCATATGTATGTATAGAGTTCATGATTAATGAGAAATTTTCGCATCCACACCAAGTACTATAAATATATATTCATTTTTTTTTATCTATAGTTACACATTCAAAATGTGTGAATATATATACAAGATGAATATGTATTTATTGTATTATGTGTGTATGCAATAAACTCTTCATAATCAAATGTCTCATATGTGTTTCATATTAAATGTTTCTTTTATTTTTTATGATATATTTATATATCAATGTGTGGAGGCATAAATCATGTCCAAATATATTGATTTATAAATGCATAAAAAATTGAAAAAAACTTTAATATATATGGTTGAAGGAGAGGGAGAAATTTATCTTTGTAATTCTCCTAACTAGGAAAGAAAGCTATGCATCTTACTGTAATAATGACAATAACTATCTCTCCTAACTTTAATTGTAGATTGTAATTGTAACCTTCTTCTTCATTATTGATTAAGAATTGAAGGTGTTGCTCATCAAAAATTAGAAGAACAGTAAAGAAATGAATAAAGAGTAATTAATGTGAATTTATGAGCACTACGATTGATGCAGAAAAATTAATGCATGGATATTGTGTGTATAATATTCTTAAGAATTAGAATAACAAGATAATAATTTCATTCCTTCTAGTCAAGGGATGAAAACTCCTAATAATGAACAATATTCATCAACAAAATATCTATTCTCCCAACTATAATATAAATCTTATTTCTACTCCATAATAACCTAATGGACCTAACCCCTAATTAAAAGGCCCAACTACAAATATGGCTATCGTATCAACTACTTACTCCTTCAAATGATAACATTGCCCTCAAGGTTGTTAGAAAAAGAGAATTCAACAATTAAACTCCTAATCACACTTAGAAAAATAAATTGGACTGCTAACATCATGTTCTATATTACCCAAAAATTAAAACAAACTCTATCAGGATCCTAAAATGTATTTGGGTTAGCAAAAATATGAGCTAGGCCCATAAGGACTATCATATGAAATCTCTGATTTCTTTTACCGAATTGGATTTTAATAAAATTTCTCCACACCTGCTAGTAACCAATTGAATTTTCAAATACCAAATGAGCTTGATTTATTAGCCTCGAAAATTCTAGAGACATAAATTGCTCTTGAAACCAAGCTCCACTTGACAAATCATGTGGAATTTGGACTTGCTCCATTTGAGCAACATAATGAATAAATTTAAGGTTTAAATATCATTTTAGTCCACTAACTTCACATAAATTCTGATTTTAGTCCACTATCTTTAGATTTATCACATTTAGTCCACTAGCTTTCAAATTTTGAGCACTTTTGGTCCACTATTAGTCAATTGGCAAGTCAACGGACACGTCAGCAAAAGTCAACAGTCATGTCAGCAAAGTCAACCGACATGTCAGCAATGTCATGTCAGCTAAGTCAACGTCCACGTCAACAAAGTCAACATCAACAAAGTCAACGCCCACGTCAGCAAAGTCAACTGTCACATCAGCATCGTTAAGTCTACGTCAGCACAGTGAACTAAAATTGACAATTTTTTAAAGCTAGTGAACTAAATGTGACAATTTTAAAGTTAGTGGACTAAAATCAGAATTTGTATAAAGCTAGTGGACCAAAATGATATTTAAGCCTAAATTTAATTTGTTCTTGGCCCACTAGTTCAAAGTCAGGGCCACTTTCTCATGAGGCAACCCTAGGGGATCTCCCCTAACACCCTCATTCGGCTTCTTGCAGAAGCTCCCTCTTGAAACTCACTTCTCCTTCTCACAACACTCTTCTCTCCTGCATCTCCACTACGGTGCGCCTCTCTCCTCGAAGCTCCACCAACCACCGCCCTTGCGAACACCCCACCATCAAACTCCACCCATGAGTCGTGCTAGCCACCGCCCGCCCAAGCTTCCGTTGGTGGTTCTCTGCCCACCAGTATCCGTGGTCGTGTATGGGGCGCAAGCCTGGAGTGGCCGTTGCGCATCTAAGCCCCCTTCCAGGCTCTTCCATGGAGCTCTTTGCTCTCTGTCACGCCTCCATCTACCATTGCCATATTTGCCTCCGCCGGCACTTCTCCGCCTAGCCGCCTCCATGGGACCTCAAGGTTCTCCTGCGCTTCCTCCACCTTCATCGCGTCCATCGTTGCTTCTTCTACTCCTGCTTCGCCCTTCGCTGCCAAAAGAGGGTGAGATCGGCCGCTAAAGATTCGAGAGTCATCACCCATGCGAATATATACCGAATTTTGATTAATTGTTTTCTACCTGCGAAAGGGCCCAACTTCTTCACAATTTAACAAGATGTGAAGGTGTGCTGACTTTCACTCCTCGACACTCAACCATGGTTGAGCTGAACGCCCAGCAGCACGACCAGGCTGGTTAAACACAGACAAAGTCGACATGAAGAAGGTCCGGGCACTTGATGAGTTCAATAAGAAGTCCGAAGGACAGATGGCGAAGATGTGCAGCGTGATGAAGACCTTCCTCAAGAACACGGGTCCCTCCAGCTCATGTCCGAGGACATCCTTTCTTCTTCCGACGAGGAGGGCGGTGGCACGAGAGACCATGACGACGGTGGGGACCATGACGATGACTATCACTAGTCCCCACCATTTTGTTTATTACATTTGTATTATTATACATTTTCTGCAAGATTTGTTATGTTTTGTACATTACAATGCACTTACGTTTTTTCATTGTTTTATTTTACATTTGTTTACTTTGGTAAATAAAATTTGGTAATCATTTCAATAAATTTGGTATGCTATTTCTATTAGATATTCAATGATATATTAAATGTATATATAGGATTACCATTTTTGAGAACATGTTTCTTTTTTTTTTTTTTAATTTCTTTCTGGCAAGCCGTCGGTAATCCATCTATTTTTTAATACCTTTCCTCATAGGGAAGCTGTCCAGATACCATATGTTAGTTTTAACACTCCTGTCGGGACACCGCCGATAGTTAGAAAGTTTGTTTCTGGTCTGAAATCCCACGGAGTTTAATATATTATTTCCCCTTGATTCCCGATCGACGGTCGTCGTGCATAAAACAAAGATCCCGACGGATAAAGATGAAATTTAACCGTCCCTATGTCGTCGGGATATAAACCGACGGGGTCTATTCCCGTTGGTGGAAAAAGACCGACGACGCAGAATTTGAGAGTGATTTGCTGTCTCTTCTCCGTTAGTTTTTATCTATTCCCGTCGGGGACCCTCGATTCAGTCGTCGATTTTTCGCAAGTTTGTAGTAGTGACATCTAACATTTACAAATATTCCCTCCGTTTTTTTTTAATTGTCCAGTTTTAAATGCGTGCGGGAATTTAGGTAATGATTGGTATAATATTAAAATTAACAAAATGTATATATGTTTACTAAATTACCCTTTACTTCTTTGTTATTATCTCTCCTCAATTAATAGAGATAGTAAGTATTAAATAAGAGTAAAAGTGGAAGAAAATAATAAATATCTTAAGATTTGAAATGGACAATTAAAAAAGAAACACGCATCTCTAAATTGGACAATTAAAAAAAAAAATAGAGGAAGTAATAAAGTAACATTAATGCATTAATTAACCATTTAATTTCACATTAAATTCTTCTACGATGGACCCTTATTTTTAAACGGATGACACTCGAATTGTCTTAATTGGGACAACCTTTTGGAAATAATAATATTGTTGCTTTTTAAAATTCTCGATCGGTTTGGATCCCTATTCCCTAGTTGCAGACCCGCTCTAAAATCTGAAGTGGATATGGTAAACCCTATATAACCCAAGACAAAACCCCTTTCCTTTCCTTTCCTTCCTCCCAAACTCACAGACACACCCTTTCTCCCCCAAAACCACCAATGGCTCTTCCTATCCATTGCCACGCACCTCATCGTAGCGTGACCACACTCCCACCCATCTCCCCCTTCTCTTCCAAACCGCTATGCTTTTCTCTACCTAACCCCTCGTTTTCCATTACCCATCACCAACGCTACCCTGTTTTCACAACCAAAGACACTAGCAACACGCCTCTTTCACTCTCCACGCTTCCCAGAAAGTTTCTTTGCAAACCACCCCAAGGCAAATACGTCAAAGATGACTACCTTGTGGTATGGAAAATCTAATACTTCAAACTTTTTTTTCGTATTATTTCTGGGTCTGTTTTCTTTTTCACTTTTATGGGTCTTCTGTCAAAGAATAATGAGAAAAAATGGTTCATAACTTCATATTCATGTGTTGTAACCGTTTTCTCTAACCGTCTTAAATTTGAATTGAATTCATCGTTATCTTTTTCCCTCTCATCTTTTCCTTTAAACTTCATACAGTACAAATACCGGAGATATAGAACAGGATAAGGAAGGTTTTTCTTTCTAAATTGGTTTGGTCTTGAGCGTTTAAGCTCCTATCTTTCTAACTAAAGGCACAAAGTAATCATGGTAAAAATAATTAGTCCTTTTGCAAGACTAATGCGTCGGATGTGGCATACATTTTAAATTTTTAGGTACTATGTTGGGGTTTCTATTTGTTCATAGGCAATTATATCTTGTGCAATTTTGTAAGGATTTAATTTCTAGGTCTTTTACACACTCGTCCAATCATGTATTGCACATTAGCTATATTAGTTGACTCAACCACCAATTACTTAAAAAAGTTGGACAAATGAAGTATTCTGATTGAATGATTGGGTAAAACATTGTTAGTGTATAAAAACTATTTTTTTAATGACTCATTTGGGTTTATTTTTTTTAGTTTTTATGAACTAATTTTTAAGTTCGGTGCTGAAGTTAGTATTTACTGATTATATTGTAATGCCATTGCATGTTATTTTGGATTTCAGAAAAAATTGTCAGCCCAGGAAATCCAAGAGTTGGTGAAGGGAGAAAGAACAGTGCCTCTTATTATTGATTTCTTTGCAACGTGGTGTGGACCGTGCATCTTAATGGCTCAAGAACTTGAAATGGTACGTGGGTTAATTGATGTGGAAGATCCTTAACTAACTCCTGCTCTGGTACAAAGATAGGCCCTTTTTATTTTGTGTGTGTGAAGATATTAGGGTATAGTTTACACACTTGGAAATTCAATTGTTAACAATATTTACCTCAATTGTTCACAGCAACCAACAGAGAGATGGGATAATGATGTGTTTTATATTGAAAACCTTTTATCTTCATTTTATATTTGAATAGATTTAGTTTCATGAAATTTTTAAGTTCGCTATTAATTATCCTATATGAAAATGAATTTGAAATCATGTTTGTGTGCTTTGATCGTAACCTAGGGCTATCGATCTGCCATACAGTCTATTTGGTTTGGCTTGTCAATAACAAAATATGGTGTATTTATTGCAACTTGCAAGAACTATGTTAACAAAGAATGTTCTTAAGACCTGGTCATAGCTGGTTTTGCAAACTAGGAAATTCAATTTTTGAGATAATTTAACTCAGTTATTTGAAGTAACTAACAGTTATTGACTTGTGGTAACGCAGTAATTCAATGCTAATGGAAGGTATATCAGCATGGTTTATATTTCAACTTCTTAGCTGTCATTTCATAGTTCTTGTAATAACGGTCTATTTGTTTACGGCTGGTCGCAACTAAATACTATGTATTTTTTGCAAGAACATTGCTCTGATGCTGGGGTTTTTAATCAGTCATCTAAAGCTGTAGTCAGCATGTTTATCAGTTCTCTTTGTGACCTGATGTTAGGGACTTGGGTAGTATGGGATGTCCAAGTCCCACATTGAGTAGTATGGGATACTTGATGTTGTATATAAGGAGATTGGTTCTCCCACCTTAATAGCTAGCTTTTAAGGTTTGGTTCCTCACTTTCCTTTGATACTTAACACCTGAGAATGAAGCATAGCTTGTGATTTTAAATTATATTGGTAAGAGAGGTGAAAAATTGGGAATGTGAAAGGTTTTGCTCTTCACTTGATCCTTCTTATTGAAGGGCACATGGGAATTGAGATTTTGAAAATTCATATGCTTTCACTTGTGATTTTGTAATTTGTATTTGATCTCATTTATATTGCAATACAACAAGAACTACGCCTTATTCCACTAAGTGGGGTTCGGCTTCTTGGCAACTTGTTTTTCTGAGTTCTCTTCTGCATTCTGTGTATTTGTTTTTTCCTGTAATATGATCTCTGCACCTTGAAGTTTTCGACAGTTTACTGAAGAAATTATTAGTACCTACTGAATAGGCTTACATCTGTTCTCCTGAAATTTCAAAGGGATGTTTTTAGCCAATTTTAATATTCACGACAGGGCACAATGACGTCGTTTGATCCATATAGCCGACCACATATAGTGGGATAAGACTTGTTGTTGTTGTTTTAGCCAATTTTAATAGTTCAATTTACTTCAGTTATTAGAATAGATGTGCTCAATGAACTGAACTCAGAAAGGGGAAAATTGCAATGAAATGATAGTCATGTTGGAGTGTAGTTTCAGATGCAATTATTCACTATTTGTTAGAATGTAGCAAATCTCCTGAACCTTTCTATAACTGTTTGATAAACCTTAGGTGCCTGACACTTCCTGAAAACTTTCAATTATTTTCATGCTAACCTTTTATATTATCGTGCTTTGTGTGCTTTTTCTTAATTTCTGAGGACAGTTTGTTTCAATTGAGAATGTGGTTCCTATGTCAGTGGTGATTAGTTGATTCGAACGATTAAAAATAACCTTCTTTTATTTACATTTTGTACAGCTTGCAGTTGAGTACGAAAATAATGCAATGATTGTTAAGGTTGATACAGATGATGAATATGAATTTGCACGGGACATGCAGGTAATGGCCTTTTCTATTTATGTATACAGTGTGTACATTTGCCAACAGTTTTATTAACATGTCAAGTTTAATTAAAATGACCTGTTAATCTAAACAACTATACAAAAGAAATGAAAATTTCAAAAAGAAAGGCAAAGGCTAAGAAATTTGATCATAAATTTTGATGCATTAATCGTGTTGTTCATTGAAGATAAATTTTGCTAGGTCATTGGTTATGGTTGAATTGGATTTAGTTATATATATATATATATATTATATATAGGAGACATATCAAGTGAGAATGCTTATTTTATACGAGAGTGGGATGAGTAAATTTGGATCGTTTGATAATTGTAAAGATTAAATCATAAAGTTATATGACTTTTTAAAGTGGTCATATGATATTTTAAACATTTTAATTCTGACCGTTCATGTATGGTTATACAGTTTAGATTTACTCCTCTCATTCTCATGTAAGACCTCTTACTAGATGCATCTCCTCTAAAAGATACTATTGGGACAGGTCCCAACTTAGACTCTTGACCATATTTCGAGAAATTAGTCTCTCATTTGTCAGATGGAGGAGGAATAATCTGGGAAACCAAAAACAGATGGTTAGATTTTGCATAGCTGTTATGTTGTAGTTGACATGCCTCAGTATTTTCTTAGTGTTCGTTTCAACATTCTAGTCTATACCCAAAACCAGTCTTTGTTTTGCCTTTTTGGATGTGGCAGCTTCTAAATAAACTCTTTAAATTCCATAATACATTTCAGGTTCGTGGTCTTCCAACCCTGTTCTTTATTAGTCCCGATCCAAACAAGGATGCTATTCGAACTGAAGGACTGATCTCAATACAGATGATGAGGGACATAATTGATAACGAAATGTGAGACACAACTGAGGTTGCTGGATCCTTGCAATATGCTGTCTGGTGTAATGACACAATTGAAGTGCTAACCAATTCATATGAATTTTGGTTCTTGAAGAGATTATAAATTGTACGATAATTTATTTATTTATTTATTTAAGCCTTTTAGGTCGACATGTTTTGTAGTTTCACATGTGATGTCAAATAGGACATTGTAACACAATCGTGTATGTACACTCTGATCATCAAAATATAAAATGTTATTTAAAGCGGCCAAGCTTTTGTGCTAGGTGGTGAGTTTAGTTTATATGCCTAAAATCTCTTATCCTGTCACGTTTGAAGTATAGTTTCGAACATCCTACGAAAATAAAACTAAGAAGAATAAATACACTATTAAGTCTTTCAAAGCTTAGAATGAAGTTTTAATTTACTTTTACATAATTGAAAAAAATTGTACAAATTGATCTGTTATTTGTCTGGAAGTTTATGTGTGTTTGTGTCTTGAACTTCCAAATACACAACCTTTTAGGATTTAGAAATTCAAAATGTGGTATCTCATACTTCAAGATTTTTCTTTGTATGTATGAGTAATATTTGTCCAACTTTTAAATTGTGAGACCAGTTTGTTGACTTTTTGAGTGAAAGAAATAATTTTAAAGGACTAATTTGTCCTACTTGTTATGGACTAACTTGAAAATTTTCACATTTTAAGGAAACAATTTGTTCCATCATTCCACAATCAGTGGTAGATCTATTTGTAATAGTGTTGAAAAATTTCCTTAGAAATGTATAAATATATTTATATGTATTGTCTCCACATTACAATATTTGATCCCACATTAAAAATTTTAAAAAATTTTATGTTATATTTATGAATTTAATTTTTATTCAGTGACAGTGTACAATCTTTTTTATACAGACTAGCGACTCGACAGGCACTCCCGTGCCTGTCAAGTCGCTTTTCCAATGTTTTCTCTATGTAACACTTTCCCCCTACGCAACACTCTCGCGGCTGTCAAGTCCGTTTTATATTGTTTTCCCTACGTAACACTCTCCCCCTACGCAACACTACTGTGCCTGTCAAGTCGTTTTTCTATTGTTTCCCCTACGTAACACTCTCCTCCTACATGACACTCTTTCCCTACGTGGTGCTTTTTGTACGCAGACAATAGAGGGAGTTTCAAGTAGGGGAAGAGTGTCATGTAGGAGGAGAGTGTTACGTAGAGGAAGAGTGTTATGTAGGAGAAGAGTGTTACATAGTGCAATATTGTTTCTCCTATGAGTGCGTTTGGTTGGGGGGAATGTTTCAAGATTTTCGGGAATGTTTCATGGGAAACTCACATTCCTACGTCAACCATGACTGTGTTTTCTCTCTTCCATTACTTGAAAAATCATACAAACAGAACATTTTGATTGGATGACAGTGTAAAGGTAACCTTTATACGGTCAGTGCATTAAAATTAGAGCATTGTTATATGTACAATGAAAGAACAGTCCAAACAACGAATATGTCATGCACAACAAGTATTATGTAATATGCACAACATATATTACATGATGTACATAACATATATCATATATTATGCACAACATATATCACTTGTTGTGAAGAAAGATATGTTTCAACATGTGATATATATTGTGCACAACATGTCATATATGATGTGTATAATATGTAATATACGTTGTGCATATTACATATTATATGTTGTGCATGGTCTATTGACTGTTTTGACTAGTTTTTTATTGTGTACCAAAATTTTTCCTCAAAATTATACCCTATATTTATATATATAAGTAACATAATATTTCAGTCATTGATAAAATATGAGTTTAATTTCAATATACTAACTGTAAGTGGTAAAATATTTTATAAATATATATCTAATTATACGTTGACACATTAGTAAAAGTCTATAATTCAATCATCCACTAACTAAAAAGTCTTATACATTAATGGATGTGATTGACTGACAGTGTAAAATTCAATGTATTATAATCAAACTCGGCAAAATATTTAGGTTCCATAATTGTCCATGATATAATTATGAGATATTGAGTACTTAATCTAAAATTAAACGAAGAGATAAGAAGACAAAGAAGCATGTTTCAACTTGAAGGAAGCTTGCATATTGTTTCCTCCATCACTGTTGTCGGAATTGCAAGAAACATGAAGGTAACTTCATTGTGGATATATAAATAGGAGGATTCAAGCACATGCACCCTTCAATCACTGTTCAAGGATCTTCTTTTCAAAGGTGGTGGGTGATACATTGTATTGCGTGTATAACTTGCCACAACGTAAGGGGATGAAATGCTGTCCGAGGAATTCACTTTTGGGTTTCAAATCACCAAAGTTTTGTGGGAAATAGCAGGTAAGTGTTTCCTCTAGTTGATTAAACAGAAATATTTGTTGAACAATAGAAATTTATTCAACTAGTATCCAACATGCATGTGCTATATGTCATACGTAATGTGTGTCATACGTAAGAAACATTACGTATAACGCATACCATTAGAGAACACGTTGGATATTAGTGAAATGTATTTCTATTGAACAATAAACATTAATAGTTGATTAAATAACAACGTTAGAGAATGTCATCGATCAGTTATGAAGAAATGCTCGAAAAGTGATCTTATTCCAGGGAGGGTTTGGACAGGATTATTTTTGATAAATATATCACGAAATAAATTAATTTCTTAGAATTTAAAAGTATTTAGTTAAGAATTTAATTTTGATCCACTGATAGTATGTCATTTTTTACAAAGTCATCCAATCATGTGTTGATACGTTAGTCATTGTGTTTTTTCTCTCCCACTACTTCTTGAAAAGTCATCCAAATGGAATATTTTGATTGGACGACAATGTAAAATACTTTTAGATAGTGCATCAAAATGAAACTCTTTTATTAATCTCTAACATTTTAAAAATAAGACCAAATTAGTCCATTAGATTTTAAAGTCACAAATTAATCCTTCACTATCTATAAATAGGAGATAAATAAGTCTCTTTAATTCAATTAAACAATTGGAGATATTTGAATTGCAAAAATATTATTTTAGTGTTATAACTTTTACTTGATTTTGATTCTAGTTCGGTATCTTTTATATTTTGTTTATTTTGGTCCTATATCTTTGCAAACGTCAACCATTCCTCCGTTTAAACTCCGTTAGTGAGGTGTTGACGTGGCACTAATAGTGCTGACATGGATGCCATGTGGTGCTAACATGGATGCCACGTGGTCCTGACACGTGGCGCTGACATTGAAACATGACCAAATTCACCTTATTAAAAAAAGAAACATGACCAAATTCAAAATCGGATAAAAGTTACATGATCAAAGTCAACTTACTAAAAAAGAAATAGGACCAAAATGAGCTTATTAAAAAATGAAATAGAATATACATAAAATTGGATGTAACAAATAACCTGTCTAATCTAGATAATATATAATATTATTCAAAATGTGCTTTTAATTTGCTTGAAACACATAACTTACTTAATTGCTATAACAATATCTATTTATAATGTGACTAATAAGTTCACCAAGGGTTATATAAGATTTGACTACATCTAAAAATAAAAAATCGAATATTGTGCACATGAAGTATGAACACCAACTAAATACATTAAAAAAATTACTAATAAATTCATAGATGATAGCAACAAGAGTGCAAAACAAAGCAAAATAGTGTGCAAATATAATACGAGTACCCCAATACGAGATAAATAAAAGTCAAATACAAGTACTTCCAATATGATTTTGATTTGCATACTTGTTGACTAAATCAATCTCACTTTCTTAAAATCGTAGGATTCCTGCAATTTCTAGACACAAAATTCATTTACATTGAAAATCGTAGGGCTGCTACTACTTCCCGTAATAAAAGCAAAAACATTACATTCTATAGAATTAATATTTCTCTTATGGAAATATTATTTTTTTGGGAAAAAATCCTATTTATTAACCCATTGAAACATTAATTTATTTTTGTATTTGACATCAAGTGGGTAGTAGTTATGGTACCTAGTTGCTCTAATATTCAAATAAAGATAATCAGTCAAACTTATCTTCAAATCCATCCTCAAGGAACCAAGTAAACGTCCTAAACAAGCAAAACTTTTCTAATGCCGCAATACAATGAATCTATCATCTCTCTTTTTTCCTTTTTTTTTTTTTTTCCATTATTAGCAAATGGTTTTACAATATTCCCTTTCATATAAACACGTAACTAAAAAAAATAAAAATAAAAATAAATTAAAAAAATAAAAAGAGAAAGCCTGAAAATGAATCCAACCAAAATGTGGCTATTCCAATGGCGATTTCGATTTCCATTTCGAATCTTAAATAGTTCTTTTTTTTTTTCTATGGCGAGTAAACGACGTCGTTTCGGGCGGCTTGCTCAGAAGGCGAGAAGGCGAGGAGCATGAGCGCCGCCATGATTCCGACCGGAAAGAAGAGGAGGACGAGCGGCGGCGGCGGGAGCGGAGGCAACACCAGCGGCAGAACCACCATTGATGTGGCCAGAGCGGCCAGGATCAGAATGTAACCTATGCTGAAACAACGAACCATGCTAGGACTATTCTTCTTCCTCCTCTCGTTACCGTTCTCTCCACGATCATATTACCCTATGCCAGATTCCGGCGAGCACACGGAGGGTAGAATGGTAAATTGAGAGGAAAAGTTTGAAGATTGAGAAAAGGTGGAAAGAATGAATAGGCAGTAGGGAGGGTGAGAGGGGCATTGGGGGAAGTATTTATATGGCGCGTGGTTCATTGGATTGGGTCCCGAAGAGAAGACAATACCTCAAGGCTCAAGTGGTGTGGGACCCTTCGTAAAGAATTTGACAGTACTATCTTTTTGTTGAAAGGTTCAAGGGATCTCATCCTTTGCTTAATAAGGGAAACAGATACATATCTTTTTTTTTATCTTTGTAATTTTTATATAAATATCCATAAAATTTATTTAATTTCTAGCGACTTGTCGCCTTATTTTTTGAATATATTATTTATTTTTTATTAAAATAGAGGTCATTTTCTTTTATATTTATTTTATTTTTATAATTTTATTTTTAATTCCCTTTATATATAATCCTCAATATAAAAAAATATAGTTATTTTTTTAATTCCTTTATATATAATCCTCTTTGTATATACTAGCATCTTGTCGGACATTTCGTGCCCACCAAGCCGCACTTTTATTTTTTTCTAGTTATATTATTTATTTTTTTTCTATAAAGATGAAGAAAAAATAAGATAAATAGTAAAAAAATAATATATGTATAAAAATAGAAGTGATTATTTTTTACATTTATTTTATTTTTATATTTTTTAATTTTATTTTTAAAATTAAAAAAATAACTACCTAAATGAGTGTGGACACCAAAAGGGTAATTATTTTTTGCAATCCCCTTTATATATAGTATAGATATTTAATGTGTAATATTTTATGTACACTATAAAATCAATTATCATTAGTTATAATATGTAATAATATAACTTTTAAAAACAGTTAATCAACTTTTAAAATTTGGAATTAATATAATATTAAAAGTTAGATTAATCATTTTAAAAAGTTAAGTTATTACATATAGAGACTAGACTTTATAATGTACAAAAGAAATTTCTCTTATTTAATTATATAGTGATTTACTAGTAAAATTTTTTAACTCAATCATTCATCACAAACTTAAAAGTGTCACAAAGTAATGTATATGATTGATTGACAGTATAAAATTTTTTACATTATTGATACATCATAATTAAACTCTAATTAATTTTAATATATGGTTATTAGTGCATGCTATATATAATACATATCATATTAAATATACATATTTCAATAAAAAAAATTAATACCAATGAAATTATATGAGATAATATACATGGATGTACAATTATTAAAGCATACGAATCATTGTATATAATGCATGTTTCATTGTACCTAAAATGCATATCATATACTCTTGGTTGGTATTACTACAACAAAGTAATAAAATGTTATTACTTCTTCAATTGAAAAATTACCCAACATATTTGTCTTTTGATAATAATACATCCAAATAGAGACTTAATATTTACCGGAGTAGTTATATGTAGCTTGGAATTAATACATAATTAGAATGAATATAAGTCAATGTTCATATCATAATTTAAAGAATTCATTTTTATTAAATTTCTTTTTAGTCCCTAACAATTAATAAATAAGCCATATTGGTCCCTCGAACTAACGGAAGCCGTTTAGGAACTAACGGTTGTCCGAAAATTGAAATTGTCAGGGATTAACTTGTCAATTTCTCAATGTCAAGGTCTACCTTGTCCACCGCGAAAATTGTCAAGGACCATCTTGGAGTTTAGTTTTAATATTATTTAATTTAAAGATGTAAGAAGCGTATCAACGGGGATCCACTGTTCTGATCCTGCATATTCATGGCAGAAGTTGCACCCTAAACACAAGATTTTCTTTCACCAAATTCAATTAAACCAGTATTTTTCTTTACAACATATTCTCATTTTGAGGATTTTTTTTTCGGGGAAACACATCATTCTAGAATCACGATTTTAACAAATATATCTAATAATATTTTATTTTTTATTTATTAAATGAAACTGTAAAAAAAATTACAGTTTTAACAAATAAGTTTATAATAGACTTGATATTCATTATCAATTTTCCCTCTCAAAATCACTCACACAAATTAAAAATAATTTAATTTTCGTGTATAACTTCTTTACACAATCATCAAAATATATGTTGTCACGTCAGTTATAATTGTGTTTTCTCTCTTCCACTACCTAAATAGTCATACAAACGAAGTATTTTGATTGGATGACAAAATTAAACTCAATAAAAAATCATATTTCCATATGAGTTTTGTTAAGGGTACAAAACTGTATCAGTCAAAACAGCCAAAAATAGAAGTTTGATCCTAAATTACTCTATATCCATTAAAAAAACACACATGATTAAGAATATTATTTGAGCCAAAAATGTTAAAATGCACCTGGTGTGTTTGGAAGTTTAAATTATAGGAAATGAAATGAATTTGAAGGAAATGAAATGCATTTGATGGAAATGAAATGAATTGCTTCCAAATCCAATCAAAATTTGCAAGATTTAAAAATACAAAGGAATTTCATAGAATTCTAAATGAAATCATTTCTCATTTTTATTCATTTCGAACAATAGAATTCATTCTCAAATCAAATCAATTCTCATATTTTAAGCTTCCAAACACATCCATGAGATTACATAATTTGAAGTCTATAACCTTTGCTTTTGTAACACCCCGCTACTCAGGGGTGTCCGTGCGAAGGGTACTGTCCCAACGAACACGCTAAACGTATACATGAACTATTAAATAAAATGGATTATATGAAAATAACTGTAAACTGTTATCTGTATATAACTGTATAAAACTGATATAACTGTATAACTGTATAACTGTGTAACTGTATAACTGCTGAAAATATCTGAAACGTAACTGAAAGGTAACCTGCCTCTAAAGTCTGGACCAATTATTACACTGAAACTGGAATGTCTTATGAAAACTAATAACTGAAATAATGCAAATAATAACTAAAGGCTCCATGAACGAAGCGAGCTCACCCAGGATATCAGCTGACACGACCTCTAGGGATCAACGGCTCCTCGTCGCGCGGGATCGTACTCTGAAAATGGTTGATGAGGGTGAGTCATCGACTCAGTGATGGGGATATGCATGCAATGCAACATTCACAACACATACATCACGAACTAGCATGTTATAATCACACAAACAATATCCTGTCTAGCTGTCACCTAAAGCCTGCATACCAAGCCTCTGTACTGTATATTGTATCTGTAATCTTTACCCCAGCGCTCAGCATGGGCATAATCAATCTGTCTCAGCGCCGCATGAGTCTACTCATAACTGACCTCATGGGCATATTTGTATCTGTAACCAAGCCGTCCGATAACCAGGATCGAACGTACTTGGCGGGCTCGGCGACTCACCGCTAATTAGTAAACCATACTAAGATACCGGGCTGACCACCGGCCATAGCGTCTGACGTATACTAATCAGGGGCGGCGTAACTATTCCAGACAGTCAACACATAACTTGCTCAAACAAATCATACATGTCATAAATTCTGCTATTAGTCTATTTATCTGTCTTATATCGCATGTTATATCATAAAGCAGTAAACAGCCAACCAATCAGCAATTCACAACATAGCATGAAACATAAGTCTTTCCTATTCTACTCTAACCACCTAACATGTTACTAATTCTACTTCTACTCTACATACAAACACATGCATAATAACTGTATTAATATCTTTCCTAATTATCTAATTATCAAACATAAATATATGTTATGAATGCTAAACTACATGCAAGACCTCCACTCACCTGGATAATTCTGACCCTGAGAAGCACCGTCGGCTCCGGCTCCAGCCAGCGGCACTGCGTTCGCACCTGAAGTGCAAAAGGACCCATTAGGACCCCTGAAGAAAAGAAAAGCGAAAACTTGAACTGCTGCTGCGTCACGCCGTTGCTAGCGAGATACTGCTGCTCGCTAGCGATGGGCCGGTCGCTGGCGGCTCCTCTTGCTCGCTGGCGACCCTCACGCAGAAAAAGGACAAAAACGACTTTTCACACACCGTCGGGAAATTGCTCAGCAGAGTATCCCAAGACGTCGAAACCTCACTCCGACAGAGTTCCTTTACTGAAAAAGGAACGCCCAAAACACTGCTCTTAAAAGGCGTGAGAATGAGGTGTGAAGAAAAGGACTCAACTACTACTCATATATATAGGTGAGGGGGGGGGGGGGGGAAGCTGACATCATGCTGCGTCCGATGTGGGACTTCGGACGGTCGCTAGCGACTAAGATATGGTCGCTAGCGACGAGCTCATCGCTAGCGGGCACTGGTTGCTCGCTAGCAAGCACCTTCTGACAGCAACGCTGTGACGTTCGTTCTGCACGATGTGGGACTTGGTCCCGTGCTGGCGACTCGCTGGTGGTCGCTGGCGACTCGCTGGTGGTCGCTGGCGACTAGCTACTCGCTAGCGAAAGCTGATTGCTCGCTAGCGAGTCCCATCTGACAGCAACATGCTGACGTGTTTCTGACGCGTCCTAAAGAGAGTCATTCTTAAGGAACACTGTGATACGGGGTATCACAATCTCCCCTCCTTTTAAGGATTTGGTCCCCAAATCAAACTAAACGTGAAAGAAAAGACATGCTAGAAAGGATATACTAAGTTACCTCGTGGATCGAAGAGGTAGGGTACTTCTTCTCATCGACTGCTCCGTCTCCCATGTGGCTTCGTCTCCAGAGTGATTCCTCCAGATCACCTTGACTAGAGGACCTCCTTCGAACGAAGCTTCCTGATCTGATGGTCAACGATGGCCACTGGCTCCTCCTCATAGCCCAAACTCTGGTCTATCTGCACCGGCTGTGAACTCAGACATGAGACTCGTCTGGACGTACTTCCTCAGCATGGACACATGGAAGACTGGGTGAACCGCTGCTAACTCCGCTGGAAGGGCTAACCGGTAAGCGACCCTGCCAACTCTCTCTGTAATCTCATAAGGTCCGATGTAGCGTGGGTTCAGCTTTCCTCGCTTACCGAACCGTACCACCCCCTTCATCGGGGAAACCCGCAGAAACACCTGATCCCCGACTGCGAACTCTAACTCGCGTCTCCTCTTGTCTGCATATGCCTTATGACGAGAATGAGCTGCTGCCAAACGTTCCCTGATAACCTTTACCTTCTCCAGAGCCTCCTGAACCATGTCTGGACCCACTGCCTGAACCTCACCTGTCTCAAACCAACCTATAGGCGAACGACAACGCCTACCGTACAAAGCCTCAAACGGTGTCATCTGAATGCTAGCCTAATAACTATTGCTGTACGCGAACTCAACCAAAGGCAACTGCTCATCCCAAGACCCACCAAAATCCAAACTGCAGGACCTCAGCATATCCTCCAAAGTCTGAATCGTGCGCTCCGACTGACCGTCAGTCTGCGGGTGAAAAGCTGTACTGAGATCCAACCTCGTGCCTAGAGCCTGATGCAAAGCACGCCAAAACCTGGATGTGAACTGTGACCCTCTGTCTGATATGATGGAATCGAACCCATGTAACTGACAACCCTGTCGATGTAGAGCCGAGCGTACTGTGTAACCGTAAACGTAGTCTTCACCGGAATGAAGTGAGCTGACTTCGTGAGCCTGTCCACTATAACCCCGATAGCGTCGAAGCCCCTCACAACCCGTGGCAAACCCGTGACGAAGTCCATAGCTATCCTCTTCCACTTCCACTCTGGCAGTGGAATCTCCTGTAACATCCCTGCTGGGCGCTGATGCTCAGCATTGACTTGCTGACACACCAGACACCTGGTCACGAACGCACCTACATCCTTTTTCATACTGTGCAACCAGTACAAAGGCTTGAGGTCCTTGTACATCTTAGTCGATCCTGGGTGAACCGAATAAGGCGTACAATGAGCCTCTCTCAAAATAGTCTCCCGTAGGTCCCCGACCTCCGGCACGCATAACCGGTCTCCGATCCTGAGCACCCCATCTGCATCCACTGAGAAGTCTGAACACTCCCCTCTCTGCACCCTCTCTCTGAGCTCTAACAACTTCGGATCCTCTGACTGACGCTGCTTCACCAGCTCTGCAAACGTCGACCTGATGCTGATATGGGCTAAGAGCGCCCCCGAATCGTCAATCTCAAACCAAACGTCCTCAGACTCCAACCTCTGGATCTCTCCTGCCATGGGTCTCCTCTCTGGTGCAACGTGAACTAAACTCCCCTGCGATCTCCGCTCCTCCACCACTGGATTCCTACTCAAGGCGTCCGCCACCACGTTCGCCTTCCCCGGGTGATACTTGATCGAACAATCATAATCGCTGAGGAGCTCCAACCACCGTCTCTGTCTCAGATTCAGGTCCTTCTGCTCAAAGATGTACTTCAGACTCTTGTGATCCGTGAAGATCTCACAAGTGTCCCCATACAGGTAGTGCCTCCAAGACTTCAAGGCGAAGATCACTGCTGCCAACTCCAGATCATGTGTGGGGTAGTTCTGCTCATGCTTCCGTAGCTGTCTGGACGCATAAGCAATCACCTGTCCCCTCTGCATAAGCACACATCCCAGACCAACCCTAGATGCATCGCCGTACACTGAAAAACCACCACTACCCGCTGGCTGAACCAAGATCGGTACTGTAGTCAAACTGTCCTTCAATCTCTGAAAGCTCTACTCACACCTCTCCGTCCATAGAAACTTCGCACCCTTGTGCGTTAGGGCAGTCAACGGTGCTGCTACCGTCGAGAAACCCTTCACGAACTTGCGGTAGTAACCTGCTAGCCCCAAGAAACTCTGAATCTCTGCTGCTGACGTCGGCCGCGCCCACTGACGTACCGCCTCAACCTTCTTCGGGTCCACCGTGATGCCCTCACTCGTCACCACGTGTCCCAAGAAAGCCACCCTGTCCAACCAGAACTCACACTTCGAGAGCTTAGCATACAACTGATGCTCTCTCAGTGTCTGTAACACCGTCCTCAGATGCTCCTCATGCTCCTCTCTACTCTTGCTGTACACCAAGATGTCATCAACGAACACGATAACAAAGCGATCCAAGAATGGCTTGAACACTCTGTTCATCAGGTCCATGAAAGCAACTGGGGCATTCGTCAACCCGAAAGACATCACCAAGAACTCAAAGTGTCCATAGCGGGTCCGAAACGCCGTCTTGGGTACATCCTCATCCTTGATCTTCAGCTGGTGATATCCCGACCTCAAATCTATCTTCGAGAAACACACTGCTCCCTGCAGCTGATCGAACAGATCATCAATCCTCGGCAACGGGTACTTATTCTTCACTGTGACCATGTTCAGCTGCCTGTAGTCGATGCACATCCTCATAGATCCATCCTTCTTCTTCACGAAGAGCACTGGCGCTCCCCACGGTGATGAACTCGGTCTAATGTTCATATCATAATTTAAAGGATTCATTTTTATTAAATTTCTTTTATTAGTCCCTAACAATTAATAAATAAGCCATATTGGTCCCTCGAACTAACGGAAGCCGTTTAGGGACTAACGGTTGTCCGAAAATTGAAATTGTTAGGGACTAACTTGTCAATTTCTCAATGTCAGGGTCTACCTTGTCCACCGCGAAAATTGTCAAGGACCATCTTGGAGTTTAGTCTTAATATTATTTAATTTAAAGATGTAAGAAGCGTATCAACGGGGATCCACTGTTCTGATCCTGCAGATTCATGGCAGAAGTTGCACCCTAAACACAAGATTTTCTTTCACCAAATTCAATTAAACCAGTATTTTTCTTTACAACATATTCTCATTTTGAGGATTTTTTTTCCGGGGAAACACATCATTCTAGGATCACGATTTTAACAAATATATCTAATAATATTTTATTTTTTATTTATTAAATGAAACTGTAAAAAAATTAAAGTTTTAACAAATAAGTTTATAATAGACTTGATATTCATTATCAATTTTTCCTCTCAAAATCACTCACACAAATTAAAAATAATTAAATTTTCGTGTATAACTTCTTTACACAATCATCAAATTATATGTTGTCACGTCAGTTATAATTGTGTTTTCTTTCTTCCACTACCTAAATAGTCATACAAACGAAGTATTTTGATTGGATGACAAAATTAAACTCAATAAAAAATCATATTTCCATATGAGTTTTGTTAAGGGTACAAAACTGTATCAGTCAAAACAGCCAAAAATAGAAGTTTGATCCTAAATTACTCTATATCCATTAAAAAAACACACATGATTAAGAATATTATTTGAGCCAAAAATGTTAAAATGCACCTGGTGTGTTTGGAAGTTTAAATTATAGGAAATGAAATGAATTTGAAGGAAATGAAATGCATTTGATGGAAATGAAATGAATTGCTTCCAAATCCAATCAAAATTTGCAAGATTTAAAAATACAAAGGAATTTCATAGAATTCTAAATGAAATCATTTCTCATTTTTATTCATTTCGAACAATAGAATTCATTCTCAAATCAAATCAATTCTCATATTTTAAGATTCCAAACACATCCATGAGATTACATAATTTGAAGTCTATAACCTTTGTTTTACAGTGTTTCTAGAAAAATTAGTGATATCTCACATTTTAAAGTTATAGCCTTCAATTTCTACTATATATAAAAAATTCATGAAATTACATAATTTGAAGTCTATTGTCTTTATTTTAGAGTGTTTCTAGAAAATTTAGGGAAATCTCACATTTTAAAACCTACAGCCTTCAATTTCTACTATATGTAAGAAAATCATGAAATTACATCATTTGAAGTCTATAGTCTTTGTTTTATAGCGTTTCTAGAAAAATTAGTTAAATCTCACATTTTAAAGCCAATAGCCTTCAATTTCTACTATATGTAAAAAAAAAAATCATGACATTACATAATTTGAAGTCTATTGTATTTATTTTATAGTGCTTCTAGAAAAATTAGTGAAATCTCACATTTAAAAGCATATAGCCTTCAATTTCTACTATATGTAAAAAAATCATGAAATTACATAATTTGAAATCTATAGCCTTTGTTTTATAGTGTTTCTAGAAAAAATTGTGAAATCTCACATTTTAAAACCGATAACCTTCAATTTCTACTATATGTAAAAAAATCATGAAATTACATTATTCGAAGTCTATAGTCTTTGTTTTATGGTGTTTATAGAAAAATTAGTGAAATCTCTCATTTAAAATCTTATTGCCTTCATATTCTACTATATGTAAAAAAAAATTATGAGATTACATAATTTGAAGTCTATAGCCTTTGTTTTATAATGTTTCAAGAAAAATTAGTTAAATCTCACATTTTAAAACCTATAGCCTTAAATTTCTACTATATGTAAAAATATCATCAAAATATATAATTTGAAGTCTATAGTCTTTGTTTTATAGTGTTTCAAGAAAAATTAATGAAATCTACCATTTTGAAGCCTATATAGCCTTAAATTTGTAGTATATGCAGAAAATTTTTGTAAAATCATAATTTAAAGTCTATAGACTTTGTTTTATAGTGTTTCTAGAAATATTAGAGAAATCTTACATTTTAAAGTCTATACCCTTATGTTTCTACCATATGTAAAAAAAAATCATGAAATTACATAATTTGAAGTCTATAGCCTTTGTTTTATAGTGTTTCTAGAAAAATTAGTGAAATCTCACATTTTAAACACTATAACCTTCCATTATATCTATATGTAAAAAAATCATGAAATTACATAATTTGACGTATATTGTCTTTATTTTATAGTGCTTCTGGAAAAATTAGTGAAATCTCACATTTTAAAGCCTAGCCTTCAATTTCTACTTTATGTAAAAAAAAAATCATGAAATTACATAATTTGAAGTCTATAGTCTTTGTTTTATAATGTTTCTAGAAAAATTAGTGAAATCTCACATTTTAAAGCCTATAGCCTTCAATTTCTACTATATGTAAAAAAACTATGAGATTACATAATCTTAAGTCTATAACTTTTATTTTATAGTGTTTCTAGAAAAATTACTGAAATCTCACATTTTAATGTCTATAGCCTTATATTTCTACTATATATAAAAAGATTATGAAATCACATTATTTGAAGTCTATAGTCTTTGTGTTATAGTGTTTCTAGTAAAATTATTGAAATCTCACATTTTAAAGCCTATAGCCTCCGATTTCTACTATATGTTAAAAAACTGAGATTACAAAATTTGAAGTCTATAGCCTTTGTATTATAGTGTTTCTAGAAAAATTAGTAAAATCACATAATTTAAAGTGTATAGCCTTCTATTTCTACTATAGGTAAAAAGATTATGAAATTACATTTTTTGAAGTCTATAGTCTTTGTGTTATAGTGTTTCTAGAAAAATCTCAAATTTTGAAGCCTATAGCCTTTTATTTCTACTATATGTAAAAAAATCATGAAAATACATAATTTGAAGTCTATAGACTTTGTTTTATGGTGTTTCTAGAAAAATTTGTGAAATCTCACATTTTAAAGCCTATAGCCTTCAATTTCTACAATATTTAAGAAAATCATGAAATTACATCATTTGAAGTATATAGCCTTTGCTTTGTTGCGTTTCTAGAAAAATTAATGAAATCTCACATTTTAAAGCCTATAGCCTTCAATTTCTACTATATGTAAAAAAATCATGAAATTACATAATTTGAAGTCTATTGTATTTATTTTATAGTGCTTCTAGAAAAATTAGTGAAATCTCACATTTAAAAGCATATAACCTTCAATTTCTACTATTTGTAAAAAAATCATGAAATTACATAATTTCAAGTCTATAGCCTTTGTTTTATAGTGTTTCTAGAAAAATTAGTGAAATCTCGCATTTTAAAGTCTAGCCTTGTTTTTCTACTATATGTAAAAAAATCAAGAAATACATAATTTGAAGTCTATAGCCTTAGTTTTATAGTGTTTCTAGAAAATTTAATGAAATCTTACATTTTATAGCCTATAGCCTTCAATTTATACTATATGTAATAAAATCAAGAAATTACATCATTTGAAGTCTATTATTATCTTTATTTTATAGTGTTTCTAAAAAAATTAGTGAAATCTCATATTTTAAATCCTATAGCCTCCAATTTCTACTATATGTTAAAAAACTATGAGATTACATAATTTGAAATCTATAGCCTTTGTATTATAGTGTTTCTAGAAAAATGAGTGAAATCTCATAATTTAAAGTCTATAGCCTTCTATTTCTACTATAGGTAAAAACATTATGAAATTACATTTTTTGAAGTCTATAGTCTTTGTGTTATAGTGTTTGTAGAAAAATTAGAAAAATCTCAAATTTGAAGCCTATAGCCTTTTATTTCTTCTACATGTAAAAAAATCATGAAATTACATAATTTAAAGTCTATAGACTTTGTTTTATGGTGTTTCTAGAAAAATTTGTGAAATTTCACATTTTAAAGCCTATAGCCTTCAATTTATATTATATGTAAGAAAATCATGAAATTACATCATTTGAAGTCTATAGCCTTTGTTTTATAGCGTTTCTAGAAAAATTAGTTAAATCTCACATTTTAAAGCCTATAGTCTTCAATTTTACTATATGTAAAAAAAATCATGAAATTACATAATTTGAAGTCTATTGTATTTATTTTATAGTGCTTCTCGAAAAATTAGTGAAATCTCACATTTTAAAGCTTATAGTCTTCAATTTCTACTATTTGTTAAAAAATCATGAAATTACATAATTTGAAGTCTATAGCCTTTGTTTTATAGTGTTTTTAGAAAAATTAGTGAAATCTCACATTTTAAAGCCTATAGCCTTCAATTTCTACTATATGTAAGAAAATAATGAAATTTCATCATTTGAAGTAGATAGTCTTTGTTTTATAGTATTTCTAGAAAAATTAGTGAAATCTCACATTTTAAAGTCTATAGCCTTCAACTTCACCTACATGTAAAAAAATCATGAAATTACATAATTTGAAGTCTATAGCCTTTGTTTTATAGTGTTTCTAGAAAATTTAATGAAATCTTACATTTTAAAGCCTATAGCCTTCAATTTCTACTATATGTAAGAAAATCAAGAAATTACATCATTTGAAGTCTATTATTGTCTTTATTTTATAGTGTTTCTAGAAAAACTAGTGTCTCATATTTTAAAGCCTATAGCCTTCAATTTCTACTATAAGTAAGAAAATAAAAAAATTACATAATTTGAAGTCCATAGTCTTTGTTTTATAGTGTTTCTAGAAAAATTAGTGAAATCTCACATTTTAAAGTCTATTGCCTTCAATTTCTACTATATATAAAAAAAAAATCATGAAATTACAGAATTTGAAGTGTATAGCCTTTGTATTATAGTGTTTCTAGAAAAATTAATGATATCTCATATTTTAAAGTCTATAGCCTTCTATTTCTACTATATGTAAAAAAATCATGAGATTACATAATTTGAAGTCTGTAGCCTTTGTTTTATAGTGTTTCTAGAAAAACTAGTGAAATCTCACATTTTAAAGCCTATAACCTTTTATTTCTACAATATGTAAAAATATCATGAAAATACATAATTTGAAGTCTATAGTCTTTGTTTCATAGTGTTTCTAGAAAAATTAATGAAATCTACCATTTTGAAGTCTATAGCCTTTAATTTGTAGTATATGCATAAAAATCTTGTAATATAATATATTAAAGTCTATAGTCTTTGTTTTATAGTGTTTCTAGAAAAATTAGAGAAATCTTGCATTTTAAAGTTTATACCCTTCTGTTTCTACCATATGTAAAAAAAATCATGAAATTACATAATTTGAAATCTATAGCCTTTGTTTTATAGTGTTTCTAGAAAATATAGTGAAATCTCACATTTTAAACACTATAACCTTCAATTATAAATATATGTAAAAAAGTCATGAAATTACATAATTTGACGTCTATTGTCTTTATTTTATAGTGGTTTTAGAAAATTAGTGAAATCTTACATTTTAAAGCCTAGCCTTTAATTTCTACTTTATGTAAAAAAAAAAATCATGAGATTACATAATTTGAAGTCTATAGTCTTTGTTTTATAATGTTTCTAGAAAAATTAGTGAAATCTCACATTTTAAAGCCTATAGCCTTCAATTTCTACTATATGTAAAAAAAACTATGAGATTACACAATTTGAAATCTATAGCTTTTATTTTATAGTGTTTCAAGAAAAATTAGTGAAATCTCATATTTTAAAGTCTATAGCCTTCTATTTCTACTATATGTAAAAAAATAATGAAATTACATTATTCGAACTCTATAGTCTTTGTTTTATGGTGTTTTTAGAAAAATTAGTGAAATCTCTCATTTTAAAGCTTATAGCCTTCATATTCTACTTTATGTAAAAAAAATTATGAGATAACATAATTTGAAGTCTATAGCCTTTGTTTTATAGTGTTTCTAGAAAAATTAGTGAAATCTCACATTTTAAAGCATATAGCCTCCAAATTCTACTACATGTTAAAAAATCATGAAATTGCATAATTTGAATTCTCTAGTCCTTGTGTTATCGTGTTTCTAGAAAAATTAGAGAAATCTAAAATTTTAAAACCTATAGCCTTCTATTTCTACTATATGTAACAAAATCATGAAATTACATAATTTGAGGTCTAAAGTCTTTATTTTATAGTGCTTCTAGAAAAATTTGTAAAATCTCACATTTTAAAAGCCTATAGTCTTCAATTCCTACTATATGTAAAAAAAATCATGAAATTACATAATTTGAAGTCTATAGTCTTTGTGTTACAGTGTTTCTAGTAAAATTAGTGAAATCCCACATTTTAAAGCCTATAGCCTGCAATTTCTACTATAAGTTAAAAAACTATGAGATTACATAATTTGAAGTCTATAGCATTTGTACTATAGTGTTTCTAGAAAAATTAGTGAAATCTCAAATTTTAAAGTTTATAGTCTTCTATTTCTACTATATGTAAAAAGATTTTGAAATTAGATTATTTGAAGACTATAGTCTTTGTGTTATAGTGTTTCTAGAAAAATTAGAGAAATCTCAAATTTTAAAGTCTATAGCTTTCTATTTCTACTATATGTAACAAAATCATGAAATTACATAATTTGAAGTCTATAGACTTTGTTTTATGGTGTTTCTAGAAAAATTTGTGAAATCTCACATTTTAAATCCTATAGCCTTCAATTTCTACTATATGTAAAAAAATCATGAAATTACATAATTTGAAGTCTATTGTCTTTATTTTATAGTGCTTCTAGAAAAATTAGTGAAATCTCACATTTTCAAAGCCTATAGCCTTCAATTTCTACTATATGTAAAAAACATCATTAAATTACATAATTCGAAGTCTATAGTCTTTGTTTTATGGTGTTTCTAAAAAAAATAGTGAAATCAATATTTTAAAAGCCTGTAGCCTTCAAATTCTACATGTTAAAAAATCATGAAATTGCATTATTTGAATTCTATAGTCCTTGTGTTATCGTGTTTCTAAAAAAATTAGAGAAATATCAAATTTTAAAGCCTATAGCCTTCTATTTCTACTATATGTAACAAAATAATGAAATTCCATAATTTGAAATCTATGGTCTTTATTTTATAGTGCTTCTAGAAAAATTAGTGAAATCTCACATTTTAAAAGCCTATAGCTTTCAATTCCTACTATATGTAAAAAAAATCATGAAATTACATAATTTGAAGTCTATAGTCTTTGTTTTATGGTATTTCTAGAAAAATTAGTGAAATCTAATATTTTAAAAGCCTATAGCCTTCAATTTCTACTGCATGTAAGAAAATCATGAAATTACATAATTTAAAGTATATAGCCTTTGTTTTAGTGTTTATAGAAAAAATATGAAATCTCACATTTTAAAATTTTAAAGCCTATAGCCTTCTATTTCTATTATATATGTAAAAAAATAATGAAATTACATAATTTTGAAGTCTATTGTCTTTATTTTACAGTGCTTCTAGAAAAATTAGTGAAATCTCACATTTTAAAGCTTATAGCCTTCAATTTCTATTATATTTAAAAAATCATGAAATTACATAATTTGAAGTCTATTGTCTTTATTTTATAGTGCTTCTAGAAAAATTAGTGAAATCTCACATTTTAAAGCTTATAGCCTTCAATTTCTATTATATGTAAAAAAATCGTGAAATTACATAATTTGAAGTCTATTGTCTTTATTTTATAGTGCTTCTAGAAAAATTAGTGAAATCTCACATTTTAAAGCCTATAGCTTTCAATTTCTACTATATGTAAAAAAATCATGAAATTACATAATTTGAAGTCTATTGTCTTTATTTTATAGTGCTTCTAGAAAAATTAGTGAAATCTCACATTTTAAAAGCCTATAGCCTTCAATTTCTAATATATGTAAAAAAAAATCATGAAATTACATAATTTGAAGTCTATAGTCTTTGTTTTATGGTGCATCTAGAAAAATTAGTGAAATATAACATTTTAAAGCCTATAACCTTCATTTTCTAGTATATGTAAAAAAATCATGAGATTACATAATTTGAAGTCTATAATATTTGTTTTATAGTGTTTATAGAAAAATTAGTGAAATCTCACATTTTAAAGCTTATAGCCTTCAATCTCTACTATATGTAAAAAAAACTATAAGATTACATAATTTCAAAATGTTTTCATATTTACCCTCCAAAAAGTTCATATTAAAAAAATTGAACCCATCTATGTCTCTCTGTCTGCCGCAGAATTTTCCATTATGTGAACTGAAAATATGTGAAATGGGTGATGAATTCTGGTAAGAAGCATGTGCAAATCGAGAGCAATTTATTTGTACCAAAAATCATGAATCTGGCCAATCAAATATAACTTGGACAGTTAGACTTAGATTGACTCTTTAATTAGTCTTCGTCAATTTTTATCTGCTGTGACCGCTGACCATTTGTTACGCATGCTGATTCATCTTTCCATTGGAAGATTGATTAGATAAATCTTTTTGTTTTTAATATTCAATAAGAGTAATTTCCCTACGTTAAAGTGTTTTAAATTAAACTTAAAATATAAGTTTTGAATATTAGTTCATTTTTTTTATTTTTACTTTTAAGATAATTATGTCAAAAGTATTTTAATATGACTAGCATACTGCTTATCAATTTATATTTTTTATTTTTTAAAAATTATTATAGTTAATAATATTATTTATTTTAATTGTGTTTGTAAAATTAATAATATTTAATACTTACATTAATTCTAATGTATTAAACATAAAGGAAATAAATGAGATGATAGAAGTAGTTATTATAAAGAAGTTAAAGAAGAGAAGTTACAATTTTTTATTTTTTTTTATTTTTTAAAATTTTTTTTAAAGATCAAATAGCAATTAATTTTTTTGACAATTCTCTTTATAAGTAGTAATAGATAATTATAGTTACATATTTATAAAAAATGTATACTGCTCGATATTAAAATTTAAAGTTCTTATATCGCTTATTCAAAAAGACGTTTCTGTATTTTGTTAGTGCAAATTTTTTAAAACTAGAGCTTCGACCTCCTCTACTTTCCTACGAATACAACTGGGTTAGAGAAGAAGTCATTCGAATCGTTTCTATTACAATAAAGGAATACACTAACGCACTCCAGTCCTGAGCTCATTTCATCGAAGAAGGGACCTCGAGACAATATATTATGAGTCACCTAAGTTCGGATGAACGTATCCCTTTTGGAAATAGTGGCGAAGGGCCACATTTCTTTTACTTGTACGATGTTATCTTAACTTAGATCGGGATCAAAATTCCCTTTTTCGAGTTTAGATCAAGGTACTTTGTGCCACACGCATGACGTCTTCCCAACTGCACCCTAACACTTAGGCAATGATCCAAGGTTATGAGAGGGTGTGTAGATATTTGGAGGTGAGACCCTTCACTTCGACTAAACATCAGACAGGGGTCTTTGGGAGGCTATCATTTAGAGCTGTCCCAAATTGGAAGGTCTTCATACTTTTTGAAGACTTCGTTCACAATTTTAAGGAGGTATACCTCAAGGTTTCTGCCGCCCCAAGCACATCTCCCTTCTTTCTCGAGGGGGAAAGAGACCTCCGTTCCATTTATATTAGAACAAGGACATCCGGACTATAGCTGTGAAGGAGGAAAACCTTCTGGAAGATGAGGATGCTACTAGAGAAATTCTTCTTGGACCAATGGAATGGTAGGAACTTTGAGTTGAAGTAGTTGATCCGAGCTAATGACTTCAAGTTCAAGAAAGACATGAGAACTTTTATTCTTGCTGAAGCACATATTCCTGTATTGATCTCAACCTCGCTTCTTATTTTCTTTCATATTCCATGACATGAGAAGCCGATGTCAACTCTCTTCGGGCTGCCATGATTAATGTTCCTGTGAAAATCCATGGTATCATCCCCAAGATCAAGAAGAAAGAAAGATAGAAATGTGAAAATGAAATGGAATTGAATTGAATGAATAGTGATTACAATCACCAATGCCTTATATAGGCTACAAAACTAATAACTAACTATTAGTCATGCTTATCTAAAATACAATCATATCTTTATAACACTAATATCTCTAACACCCCCTCAAGCTAGGCATGGGAGAATTTCGACTATGTCTAGCTTGGAAATAAAGTGTAATACAAGTTAAAGATGAAATACAATCCAAAGAGAATACAACTAGATATCAAACTAATATGAAATCTGAATCTGAAAACTATTTAATGAGAGTGAGTCGGTTTGCCGGAATGATCTTCGGTCAAACGCCGCTCCTCGGAGAAAATGATGACATAGGAGTCGTGTCGCCGCGATGAACATCGGTCGAGATAACGCTCCAACGAATGGGCTCTATGGCTCCATGTATGACAATGTCTCATCTCGGGATCGAGCAACGGTAATGGTTCCTAGTTCGGGATGTCTTCGACCTTTTTCTTGGGCCTCTTCGATCTATCTATCGACGTCTCCACAATACTCGTCACAAGAAAGGTTAACGTCATATGACGTGTATCTACCATTTTTTTTTATGGCAGTAGCTAATATGAAGCCAATCTTAGGTTTGAATCAATGAGAATATATGAATATGTTGAAACAATGTTTCTTCAATCTTGAACAGAAGTAACCAAGAACCAATAATTGTACCAGTACAAAAAAACTGCCAAGCAAATATCTTCAACTAGAAATTGGCTACCATTTCAGAAAATTAATCCACCAAAATAAGCAAAATCAAGATGAACCAAATCCAATTCAACAGATGTGCGAATCTTGATGCACCAAAATTTTTATTTTTATTTTTATTTTTTTTTAAATGCTAAAATTGCACTTAGGGGAGAAGCATCAAAACAGAGAATGTGACCTTAAGGATGTTGGCTAGACCAAAGGTGGTGCTGGAGCTAAGATTGAAACTCTCAAGAAATCAAATGCTAGAACAAATAGAACAAGTAGAAGGGCTTGTGCTGATATGAATGTGATGCTCTTGATTCTTATTCCTTTCTCTCGCTTTTTCTTGCTTTTGTTCTTCTTCTTCTTGAAGTGGTGAGACCCCATTGCCATGAGAGAGAGAAGTGTTGATGCTGCAGCTCAGACTCAAATCATCATCATCATTCATTTAATTGGATTCGGCTCAGTTGTTGATACACCACCCTTTGGGAATAAGGATAGGAACACTGTCACGAGGAGGATGAGGGATTGGAAAGTTCATCCGATGATGATGATGATGTAACTCTATTTTGACAGCAGAATCGGATGGTTCAAGAAAGAAAAATGCTCTTGAATAATGGCAGCGGAAGAGAACTTCAAAAAATAATTAGGATCAATGGCTCTGATACCATGTGAAAATCCATGGTATCATCCCCAAGATCAAGAAGAAAGAAAGATAGAAATGTGAAAATGAAATGGAATTGAATTGAATGAATAGTGATTACAATCACCAATGCCTTATATAGGCTACAAAACTAATAACTAACTATTAATCATGCTTATCTAAAATACAATCATTTTTTATAATGCTAATATCTCTAACAGTTCCACTCATGCCATGTAGAGATCTCGAGAATGTAGAATATATGTGTAGTAGCTTTAACTAATAGAAAGAGTTGTGATAGAGAGAAAGAAATATTAAATGTACGAATTATCAATTAAGTGCTTAAAAGAGTTTATATACAAAGGGAAAGAGATACAGTCAAGTAACAGAAAACATAATAAGCGCCAAAAAAGAGAAAATACAGTTAGACCAACAATAGACTACAGGTCAATGATATGTATCTCTTTTCAGTCAATCTAGATCTTTATGATTTTTTACAATGTTCCTGTTTTTATTGATTTAGTTCTTGGAGACGACTCTTGGGATTCAACTTTGCCTCGAATGGTTTATTTATTTCTCTTTTTGTTTGGGTCATTCAATAAAAAAGAATTGAAAAAATATTTGAGTAAGCTCTATTGCTGACTATAATGACAAGTTAGGAATAAATGAAAAAATAAATCTGCCAAGTGTTTGATATGGAGAACATAATTACTATAACTCAGTAAATAAAATACCTATTTTTTATTTACTTCAATTTTAAAATTATTATACGTTGAAATAGATATTAATATGTGAATATATTTAAAATTGATTTTAAAAACATTGTATCTTTAACTCCTCTGTGACAGGTTCTTCGTAACTCCTTTGACTTTGCTAGAAACAAACACTATCTAATAGATTTATCAAAGTCATTGCAAATAAAAATTAAGGAATTATATTTACAATAATTATTTTTAATCATTCGTAACAATTATGAAATGAAAACAAAAACGAAAAGAGAATAAAACCAAATTATAATGCACAAAAGAAAATAATGTAAAAATTTAAATATTCTGACTTTTGGGTATTAATCTTTTTTAATGTATTTTAAATTTTTAATTCGATTAAGTAACTTCAATAAAATGCTAGTTCATATAATAGTTATCTCTTAGTTTTAGAAAAGCCCCTTTTTCTAAAACTATTATATGAGAGATCCATTTGAAATTTACCAAATGTCAAACTAGTCGTTTTCCAAATAGCAATCAAAATCACCATAGCAAACTCAATAATGTTTCTTTATATATTACAATTAGATTGATGTGTACGATGTAACAATCATCCCTATACAACACTATGCTAGCAATAGTATTCGAACCAAAATAGTAATTTAAAAGACAAAAGAGCGTTATGATAATACTACGTACTTAATCCTAAATATACAAACATAAAGCTAACTTATATATACTTTATTTTAGAAGCATAGTAAGAGCAAACAATCTAACTCACTAGTCACTGTCCTGCATGAATAACCAGTGCTCCACTTGACTAGGTGGAGTAACCCTCTTCCTAACTAACATTTCAACTGTAGGACACACTCTCTTCCTCCCACCCCTTGGCCTTGACCTGAATTGTTCATCAGCTTCTTCAAAATCACCCTGTATAAAGGAAGTTTCAATGAGTGTGTACACTAACGCAAAGGCTACACTAAACACTCAGCAACAATATTTTAGGGGACCATTTGAATAACAGTGATTCTAAGTGCAATTTAGCTTAGAAGTCATATTTGGCCATATACCTTCTCAAAAAGTTATTTTAGTATTTTTTTGAGAAGTTAAAAATATTGAACTTTTCAAGAACCACTTTCCAAAGCACTTAGAATAAATATTGTTTTTAACTTGTCAAAAGTTACTTCTATTTAAGAAGTTAGTAAGACAATTAACCAAACAAGCACTAAAACCACTAGATATTAAGGAGAAAGAACTTACATGGGTATAAACATGTGTGCCAGTTTTTTCATGTTTATCTCTCACATGTTTGTAAGCAAATCTCATGCCACAATCAGGAAAGCCGCAGACAAAAGGCTTTTCTTTCAAGTGCACAGCCTTCTCATGCTTATGAAGATTAGATTTCTGTTGGGGCATAACCACAAAAGAATTAAATAAAACCAGGTTCAAATTGTAACCAGAATTGCAAATTTAGTTGGAATATAAACCCAGTAGTTTTAAGACGGAGTCTTACACTTGAGAATGTGCAGCTACAACCATTAAATTCACACTTAAACACCTCTAGTGATTCGTCAGCTTCATGTGTACGAAGGTGCCTTTGAATATTCTTCTTCAATTGCTTACTCCCACAAGTGTCACAAGTCACATATTGATGACAGGATTCAATATGGGCTTTAAGACATTGGTCATTAGTGAAATGTTTCATGCAACCAGGCTCTAAGCACACTATTTCTACCGACTCCAGCTTAACTGCAGAACATAAGTTTTCCTCACAAAGGGTCCCCACATTTCCAAAAATTATAAATAAAAGACAATTTTCCAAACATTATATGGAAAATTCGGTAAGACAAAATCAAGCAAATAAAAACTTGCCATGAGAATTTTCATGCTTTCGAAGCTTTGATGCAAACTTGAAAACCTTTCCACAGCCAACTTCTGGGCACACAAACTCTTTCTGAAATTCAACATTAGTAGATTTGAAATCCTCATCATGACACTCCTTGATATGTCTATTCATATTGCCTTGTAAAGTGAAATTAAGGTTGCAATTCTCAATGGGACATTTAAAAGTTTTCCCTTCGTGCTGTAGAAGGTGACGAGTCAAGTGGTCCTTTCTTCGGTAACTTGCCTGACAATCATCAACAGTACACACATAGGGCCTCTGGAATCATTAAAAGAAATGTTAAACCCACCAACCAAAAACATAACGGGTGTGTTTGGAATGATTAAATATGGAAATGAATTGAATTGAATTCTAAATCATTTCCATCAAAATCCTCTCAAAATCTATGGGATTTAAAAATACATGATTATCAATTCCATGAGATTTGCAATTCAATTCATTTCCTTACTCTTTGAATTTCAAACAATAGAGTTGATTTAGAAATCAATTCATTTCTCATTTTTAATGGATCCAAACACACCCAACCAATATCAATTTGATTTAACAATTCACAATAACAATACATAGGGGAGCAAATTGCCAACCTCATTCCATACAAAGCGTGACTGAGGCATCCTTGATGGAGCTTCTCAGGAGGTCTCCCCACCTGATACTAATCCATCAAGTTCAAACATGTTGCCTCATGCATTTTGGAGTTCTTTGTCTGGGATCCAATGCTTCACACTATAACATCCTTTGTTTTAGAATGATTATAGTATCTTATAAAAAACTTTCTGCAAAAAGGTGTTTCTTCAGTTGATAGTGACACAACAACAAAAATATTAAGTGTTAACATATAGGGACTTCTCTCAGCATACTGACATTTTTAACAGAGCAGCATGCGGGATTGCTATAATATACAATCTCAATAAATGCTATAATATACAATCTCAATAAATGAAACAATATTAAAAGGGCTTGCAAAGAAAAACATAGTCATGTTTGATTAAGCAAATACCTCAAGTGAATGGCTTTGCATGTGCTGCAACAAGTACGCATGTTTTTTGAAACTAGCACCACACTCCTGGCAAGTGTTGTTGGGTTTTACGCACTGTACTTCATCATTTCCTTCAGCTCTATTTTTTTCAATCTCCTCCTATATAAAACACACAAAAAAAGTCAACAAAATCTTATGTGACAACATGTTAAAGATAGAAATAAGAGATTAAGAAACAAAAAGCAACAAGAGAAATAGTCAAAGGATCTTAAATGCTTCTCTTAAAAGTTAAAACCTTATGAAATCTCAATACAACTTCAAACATATAAAGTGGCCCAGTTTCCCATATTCATGTTCCTTCACGACACATCTCTAATACAACTAGTTAAGCATACCAACACTTATTAAGGTGTTCATTACCAGAAACATGGCACCGATTTAGCTTGAATAAACCACAGAAGTCCAATGATACACAAGATAAGAGAAGAGTCATCAAAATAAATAACCTTCTGTAAAAAAATAACCTTACTTGAAAAAATATTCAAATTATGCGCAAAAAAAAAGAAAGAAAGATTAAAGCAAAATCCACAAAGATAAAAGTACCTTGTGGTGTGAATTTATATGAGAGGTAATTAAGGTCTTTTTGGATCTACAGATGCCACAGTATTCACAGAAGTAACGTCTGATGTCTCTGAAAACGGGTCTTTTATCACTTTCCACTGGCTCATCCATCGTTATCTATATTGACAAGGAAAGCTATCAGATATTGCAAGGATTTCACGGCTGGTAAAAGACACAATATGAACCAAACAAATCCCTTGTACACAGAAAATTAGCCAATAAATCCAATTTTGAATCCAACAAAAACGGTTGTTTGGTGATTCAACAGAATAAAAATTCATTTTAGTCCTTGAAATTAAGGAACTATCAATTTAGACCCTAAAATTGAAAAAAGCAATCAGGAAGAACTCGATCCTCTGTTACAATTCTGCATAATGAAGCACCGCATAAGTGTTAAAGTCGCAAGCAATAATCTAAACCATAACAGTTGAATGATGATTAGAGATAATAAAATCTGTATACATTTCCAATTTTCACTAAAAAATTCTTATGGAAGAAGCATTATCGTCACTGTCCCAAGGTCAATTGTCGTTCCAAGCTTTGGTCTGCTCAAGATTCCACATCATGAAGTATCGATCATCTCACAGAAAATGTTTTAAACTAAGGATACGTTTGTTCGAACAAAATAGAACAGAAAATACAAGACATGACACAAAATGAGGATGTTTAATAGGTGAGACAGATACAATACAATCTGCATCAATATACAAAAAACTGTATTTTATGTCCTAAAAAAATGTAGATACACAAATACATATAAACAATACAGAAACTTAAATTTTTCATTCCCATCCTACCTCTACCTTTTTACAATGAAGACAAATTTTGTGTATTGTATTGTCTTGTTTTATATTTGAGTATTGTATTGTCTACAAATGTAAAACAAACGCAGCCTAAGGAAACTCTGGGAAAGGCAGAAGGTAGTGATTGTGGTTCATACTGATGCACCAGAAGATGATCACAAGTAAATAGAACGGTTTGCCAATACAATAGTTCACATGGTTGCCAAAGCACATGTTAAGTGTAAGTGGTGTGGAATGAATTGTGGTGTTAGAATGGCAACATCATATGCATCAAAGATTCTCTCATTCAAAAAGAATACACAATAGTCTCTCATTTCAAAACAAAATATGGAAAAGCTGTTTTGCTCGGGCATTGATGGCACTTTAGCAACAAGAGATTAATGGTCAGTTCCCAGAAATATTATAACCTCTGCATATCTTTATCTATAGTCAATATTATTGATTTTATCTCTTCATTGTCCCTATGTGATTGATCTCCTGCAAGAAACAAATGAACCTTGTCTTTCATGGCAATCCAACTACACCCTGGATTTTTCTTAATTCCTTTTAAATTTTTGGCCTTTCTAATTAAGTTAGCCTCATTTGCTTTTCCAGCAGCAGAATACAAGTCGGATAATACAACATAAGGAGTTGCACTAGCAGGATCCAGATCAGTAATATGTTGAGCTGCAAGCTTAGCAAGGTCAAGGCGTAGGTGGGTCCTGCTTGCACCAAGAATAGCCCCCCAAACTCCAGAATGGGGCTTCAATTGCATCGAATGGATCAAATCCATAGCTTCATCCAGCAAACCAGCTCGACCAAGGAGATCAACCATGCATGCATAATGATCAGCTTCCGGCTCAATTTCGTATTGGGATTTCATGGTGTTAAATAAAGCCCATCCTTTATCAATTAGCCCAGCATGAGTACAGGCTGAAAGAACAGCAAGAAAAGTAACGCTGTTAGGTTCAAGGCCTTCACTCTGCATTTTCTTGTAGACATTGAAAGCCTCTTCACTGAAGCCATTTTGAGCAAACCCATTGATGATTGAATTATAAGAGATGACATTTGGTTCAGCAATATCTATAAAGATCCTATAAGCATCCATCACATTCCCACACTTCGAGTAGAATGATATAAGAGAATTTTGTATTGACAGATTATATTCTAGGCTCATCTTCAGAGCACGGGCATGAACCTGAAGCCCTAGATTCAAAGCCACGACAGCTGCTGAAGCTGCAAAAACACTGCTAATAGTTAAAGGATTAGGCCCACATCCTTCCATATTCATCCGAGCGTACAAATACAAAGCTTCTTCATACTCCTTATTATCCACAAACCCAGATATAACAGCAGTCCAAACAACATCATCTTTCTCAGGCAACATATCAAATAGCTCCATGGCCTTTCCAACTCTTCCACTCTTAGCAAATCCTGAGATCATGGCTGTCCAAGAAATCAAGTCCTTCTCTGGCATCCTCTCAAAGAGCCTGTGAGCAGCATCTACATCATTGCCATGGATATATCCAGAAATCAAAGAATTCCAAGTAACCACATCTCTTTTGTTCATGGTACAAAATATTTTGTATGCCATGTCCATCAAACCAAACGAGCAATACATAGTAATAAAAGAATTACTCAAAACACTATCAAATTCAAATCCCATTCGCAAAACCAACCCGTGTATCTGCATTCCCTCCCACATCCTTCCACAACTACCACAGCCTTTAAGTACAATAGTCATCGTGGTGGAATTAACTCCAACAAGGCCTTCCCTCCTCATATCTGAAAACAAACTGAATCCCTCCTTGAAGAAGCCATTCTCCATGAAACCATCTATCATGGCACTCCAAGATACTACATTTCTCTCTGGCATCCTATCAAACAATTGCTGAGCATCAGCAACCCTCCCCTTCCTGCACAAGCCATCAACCACAGCACTCCAAGACACAACATCCCTCTTAGACATTCCTTGGAAAACACGCAACGCCTCATCCACAACACCCATCTTGAAGTACCCAGTTATCAACGCATTCGAGCACGTGGGGTCCCGGAACTCGTCAGGGGCCTCTCGGTACAACTGCTCAGCCCGGTGCATCATCCGGGCCTTAACAAACCCATTGACCATGGCAGCATATGACACCAAATTACGCTGACCCAAAACAGAGAAGAGCTCGTAAGCTTCGTGAACATTGCAACCATTACGAATGTAGGCGGAGATCATGGCATTATAAGAAGCAGTGGTTCTTTGGGGCATTTGATCGAACACTTTGCGTGCATTTGTGATTTGACCGTTTTGGGCATACGCAGTAAGCATGGCTGTCCAGGAAACAGTGCTCTTTCGGGGCATCCTGAGGAAAACCGCTTCTGCTGCTTTTACGTCGCCGTTTCGTCCGTTTTCTGAGATTTGGGTGTTGCAGTGGACCAAGAACTTGCTGGTGTTGGTCCGTTTGCCGCATTTTGCAGAGTGAACATAGTTGGAGTGTGAGAGTGAGAGCTTCAGTTTTGTGATTTGTTGATTTAAGTTTTTGGTTAGCATGGTTAGGTTGGAGCTTAAGGTAACAATTCCATTGCGTCACTCACTGCAACAGCTCACAACTCCATCGACTCTATGTTTATTTGCGGGCAACTTCTTAGGGTGACGGACTCTAGAGATTCTAGGTGCAAGACAATAGATTCATTTGCTAGCACCACTCATACTGCAGTTGATTTGGATGGTTACACCATTATTTGGACATATCAATATAATGGGGAAAAAGTGACTTATTTCAGTTAATCAGTTATTTCTTCTAATTTGAGGATTAGAAAAATAGAGAGAAATAATGGAATTGTGTGAGATGAATATTATTGATTTTCACTGCAATTCATCTATTCCAAACAACAACAGTCACACACTCACACATAACTGATACTAACACAAGCACAATATGTATTTTAATTTTTAGGTCTCAAACTAGTGAAAAAAATTAAAATTTCTAAATCAGACACAATCACTCATCAATTTTAAATTTTATTGCTTAATTTTTATGTCGGAACAGCAGAGATATTCTAAATCAGAGACACAATCACACAAACTAGTCAGAACAGTTTTTAATTTTATTGCTTAATTTTTAAGTCAGAACAGCAGAGATATTCTACCTCAGACATGGTGATGCAGAGCTGCAAGGAGAGAGGTGCGATGCCCAACGAGGGAGGCGCGGGTGCGATGCCGACGGAGGGAGGTGAGGCTGGAGCGAAGCCAACGGAGGGAGGCGCGACTGGGGTGATGCCAACGAAAGGAGGCACGACTGGTGCGATGCCGGTGGAGGGAGGCGCGGGTGGTGCTTGGTGCGACGATGCCGACAGAGACGGAGGCAAGACAGAGAGGCTGGTGAGGATTTAGGGGATGGAGGCGCGGGTGGTGGTGGCGATGGGGAAAGCGGAGGCGGCTGTTAGGGTGACTGGTGAGAATTGTCGGTTTGGAAGAAAGAGGAGAGGGTCAGAACTGAGGAGGCGCCGCTGAGTATATGAGTGAGTGGTGAGAAGTAGGGTTAGAGTTAGACATGATATATATAGGGTATTTTTGGAAATAAAAATGAGTTTAATTCCAATGCAATATAAAATAATTTTACACGTATATTCAATTATGGATTATATATCAACAAAAGTTTTAACTAAGTAATTTATTAACTAAAAAGTCATACAAACCAATAAATATAAAAAAACAGATCGTGTAAAATTTTTAAATTATTAATGCATTATAATTAAACTCGATAAAAATTATAATAAGCGTAAAATAAATATAATTTTCTATTCGGTCAGTTTACAATTTTGAGAACCGAAAACTGAATAGAACTGAAAATAAAAATAAAAAAAAAAACAATTTCTTCATTTTTCTGAATTTTTTTTTTTTTTCGGTTATCAGTTTGGATCGATTTTGGACGTCCCTAATTATTAGTCAATTTTAGTAATTCATAAGTTAGTAGTTTTTTTTACCAATTTATCTATAAAAAAATTCAATATCACATTAAAGTTATAATATATCTATACATATGTATTGTTTTGCGCTTTTGTGTATGTCTCTGATAATCGCTCCCCTTAAAGATTATAAGACTGAATCGTGTCATAGGCAATTATGGTAGCATATATTACCCACCTGTATTTGAACTCGTGCATTGCCGTGAGATATAATACTTATTAACAATTCACTATAAATATCAATTTCAACCATTAAGCATATATTAATAAATTTTTGTAAGTACGTGACATTTAGCTAACACAATTAGAGTGCATTTTTTTATCTTGTAAAACTGCATATAGTTAGAGAAAAATAATGATAATAATAGTGCTCTTAGAAAACATTCCATCTAGCTAATATTATATATCATCATTTTGTAAAAATGTATGTAGGATATATATTTAAAGTAAAATATTAGTGATTGGAGAATAAAAATTATGTTCATGAAAGAAATTGAACCAAAAATACATATTGTATTAATTAAAAAATATACTTATTAAAATTAAGTGCTTCAAAATCAGAAATGATATTTTCTTCGCATTTGATCTTATCTTTAATCCCCAGGCTCCTAATATAGCATTTCCGAGCTGTGACCTAGCCGCCTCTTACTGTGATCACCTCTCATTTTTCGGTAGGGAACTTCATGACCAGATGGAAAATTGATACCGCTGTCCAGAGCTTGCATAAGGTAGGTCTCCCCATAATCATGTTATAGACGGGATCAATCCTTGTCACTATGAAGTCACCCACGATAGCTTTCATGAGTGGCTTGGTGTCCATTGTGAGGTACTAGGTGATGTAAGAACCCTATAAGCTCTTCATCATATGTCTTCATCTTGTTCTTGCTTTGGCTTCCGTCTCTCATTAGCATCTCCACCAGCTCGATGTCAATAATGTTTTTCTTCATGGGGACCTTCATGAAGATGTCTATATGGTTGTTCCTCATAGTGTTCCCTCTGCAGATTCCACCAAAGTTTGTAAACTCCTCAAGTCTCTTTACTGACTCAAACAGGCAAGTAGGCAGTTGTTTGAGAAGCTTTCCTCTCTGTTGTTGCAATGTGGATATATTCAGTCTTCTACTAACCATTCCCTTTTTATTAAGCATGTTGAAGTTTCAGTCACCATCGTTTTGGTCTATGTCGATGACTTCGTCCTTGTTGGGAATTCTCTTACTGAGTTCATTGCCCTCAAACAATTGCTGGATACTAATTTCAAAATTAAAGATCTTGGGGTGTTAAAATATTTTTTGGGCCTTGAAGTGGCTCATTCCAATACAGGGATATCAGTGTTATTGCCTTGATCTTCTCCAGGATTCTGGGCTCCTTGGGGAGATATTAAGCAAGGAGCAGTCTAGAAGCTTTGAAGAAATGAAGTCATCCTCAGAGAAGTCACACCTTCAGCAAACGTGACACTCTCACTCTTGGGTAATTTGTTATGATCTGTAATTTTAGGATCCTAGCAACCAACTTACCTCAAGAGTTTCTCTTCTGTAATTCTTTTCTTTTTCTATATTCGGTGCTCCCTTCATTTACTATGTAAGTACCCTTGTACTTCAACTCTTGTAGAATTTTCTGATTATCACCAAATGCATCAATGATAATTTTTTATCTCTATCCTTTACTTTTATTAAGGTGCTTATAACTAAATCAGAAAATGGCAACAATATTGCAGTGACTATAACAACCAATTTCATTCAAGAATAGTATGCAACTGCATAGAGGCGAGTCAAAAAAATGCATTTAAATTGACTGATCAGTATAATTTGTACAACAATATTAAATAAACATATATTTATATAGATATATATAAATATACACCTCAAAATCTGGGACAACAAACTTATGTGAGTAATGAATATAAATGGGCCCAACTACCAATATTTGTTTTTGCTGCTGCCTTTAAATCTGCATATCTAGGCCAGCAAGCCAACTTTCCCCATCATAACTTCAATCATTTCACTCTGTTTATGAAAATCTGCATTCCAATATTTAGAAAGTAGTTCAATGAGAACACATCTGGTAGCAGGAAGCAAGCATAAAGCTCTCAACTTTGCACAAGCTCAGGCCCAGAAAAAGCATAGCCTAAAGAGCTGAATTTGAATATCATGTTAAATACAAGATTGCACTTTCCTAAAGTAGTACATCAATTCTCATCAAGGGCAATATCAGCAGGGTCTCCTATCCAAGGCCTTCCTTCCCTCCACCGGAACTTTATTCTTAGTTTGCCGTTCGCATCTACCCCTACCACCTGTCCCTTACTGGCATGTGTCTCCATTCCCCATCCCCACCGTGGCATTACGAGGCCATCTCTGATTTTTACCTTGTCCCCAACTTTATATGGCCTAACCCTTTCCATTTCCCATGCCTTACAAAGCCATAGCCTTTCCATAAAGCAGAATGCCACCCACAGATCCTCATCTTCCATCCGATGCACCACTCCGATGCTGGAATGGCTCACCTCACCCCACTGGTGGGTTGGGGTTGAAACTGAAGCTCTAACCTTTACCCAATCTCCAATACAAAGCTCCCTCTCCTCTACCACCTCTACTTCCGATGGGTCCAACATCCACGCTCTCGATCCGGCTGGAGTATAGATCCGAAGCTTTCCATCAGCATCAATTGCCTGTATAGTTCCAACACTAGCATGGGTGTTCCCTGACCACCCAAATCTTGGCTGCTTTACATGATGTTTAACTCTAACTTTCTGTCCAACAAAGAGTTTTTCTGCTCTTTCAAGATGGGAACTCGGTCCTACCCACTTTTCTTGCTCCCCACAAAAGCCAACATAAGTGCTTCTGTCTAATTCATCTCCTTCATACCCTATTCCTTGTACCACGCCGACACTACCTGGTGAGATTGATTTCCAATTATTTGCATTATCCTTCAACCTCACCCACTCTCCCACTTCAAACATTTGCTCAATCTGCAGGTCTGAAGGATCCCCTCTCCACAATCCTGGCAAGCCAAAAAATGCGACCCTGACTTCTCCATCAGCATGAATGCTGGTTATAACCCCTTGAGATTCAGGCTGAGCTCCTCTCCAACCCCACCTTGGTTCAACCAGACCAGTTCGGAATTTGACATACTGCCCGACTTTAAAACTAGGAACTTTTTCAACATCAGTATAATGAGCGATCCACTTCCCTTTACGGAAACAGCAAGCCAACTCCAAGTATCCAGAATCTTGTACACTATGCACAACAGCTAAACTTTCTTTTCCAACACTATTCCAGTCATAACTTGGTCTATTTCCCAGGCTGGGTTTTGAGCGTACCCAGTCACCAACTTCAAATCCAGGAAGTCGTTCTGCATCACCAGGGGAAACTTTCCACAGGCTTTGCCTACCAGTGACTCTCACCTACAGAGAAACAAGTAAAATAGCTTATTATCTGTAGAAATCTCGGGATGAAATCACCAATAAAACCGTCACAGAAATGTTTCTAAATTCTACATGAAGCTGACCTAATGTAATAGCAACAGTGGCCAATATTTAAGTCAGTCTATTTTTCTCGATTCTCATAATGAATGAATGTAGGATAGAATGCCAAACTAGCTAAAAAGAGAAGTGGTTTTCCAAAAAAGCACAGATATTTGATATGACGTGAGGATGGGCAAATTCTAAAACTCAGTCTACCTACTTCAGCATGGAGTTGGTTAATAAATAATGGTCAAATGAAGTTTATGAAAATTATAATAATAGCAATAATAATGATTATCAAACCATGACTCAAATTTGAGCTCGGCATCAATTCAAGCTAAGAATTTCTTCCATATAAAGTGGAAGATTCTAATGGATTCATACCCAACATTAATGAACTGAGTCTGTGTAAAATCTACCCAGATGAAAGCTATTTCCTACACAATGTTTATATGGCTTTGCAAGCATTTCTTAAACAAAATGATTCTATTTCCACTGAAACAGCATCACGGAAAACTGCACTAGTTTTGTTTAGCTGCAGATTTTTAAGAACTTCTGAAGTTACAATTAGGTTAAAACTGAAAAGTCATTCAAAGTGTACTAACCTCATGCAAATATTGGAAACAAATAAAAATAAAAAAACTATGTACTAAGCTTACATTGAGAGCACCATCCATGTCAATTCTCACTATTTTTCCAACAGTAGCTGGTGATTCATTTGACCATCCAAGCCGTGGCTGAGTAACAGACGCCATCACATGAATTTCTTGTCCCACCTCAAAAGGTGGAACTTTCTCCACATCAGTTACCGAGCAAGAAAAGGGCTTGCTTCTGAAGCAAAAGGCAACACCCATATCACCATCATCCTCCAAGCTATGGATTACCCCAATACTGTTCCTCGTAATATCTTCCCACCCATATTTTGGAGAAGACACTGAAGCCTTCACTCTGACCCAATCTCCAACCTGCATTTGGACAAATTAGCAAGTTAAAAAGTGCAAGACACAAGGCATCTAAAAACAAAATTGAGGGTAACAAACTAAAAATGGTGGCCAAATGATCACAGGAGGAACTTGCACCTTGAAATCTTCCACCTTCTCCATATCAGATGGATCAGCCTGCCATGGTATGGGTCGGTTTGGTATTTCTATTATTAGGAGGCCATCATTCTCAATCTCACTTATTCTTCCAACACTATGATGCGTTTCGCCACCCCAAGCATATCTAGGTTCTGCAACAGATCGCTTCACACACACGCGGTCACCAATCTGTAAGATGAAAAAAAAAAAAAAACTGTCAGTATAAGTCAAGTGATTAAAACAGGAGTAAATAACTATGTCTTAGAACAAAAATAATCTACATTCCTCTTACCCTAAAAGGAGCAACGTGCTCCACCTCCTCTGGTTCACAATGCCATGGATTTGGAAGATAGCTGAGTTCTATTAACAGACTACTGTCCGGTCTGATACAATATACAATGCCAATGCTTCCCGGTGTAACGGAACCTAATCCATGCTTAGCTGATGTAAGAGTAGGACGAATACGAACCCAGTCTCCAACCTTGAATTCCTCAACCCTTTCCATCTCTGCTGGGTCAGCTTTCCATCCCCTGGATGCTCCAGGGAACCCAACACGGAGGATTCCATCATCATCAACACATAATACTGTTCCAACGCTGTCACGTGACTGCCCACGCCAACCAAACCTTAACACAGATAAACAACTATCAATATCAAGATCAAAGATAAACACAAAATCAAGGATTAATCATCAAGCATGGCTTGTTTCTATATTCACTATCCCTTATCCAGTGATCAAGTAAATAATTGAGAATAGAATATATGCAGAGTATAAGAAAGACTAGAAAGAAATACAAAGATGCCACCATATTAATTAAATGTAGTAAGGCCTATATGGAAGAAGCAAAGGAAGTGGATAAGATCACTTAGTCATCAAAGTCCTCCAAGCATTTTAGTTTAACATTATTCTTCCAGGGATTTATTTAGGGATTGCTAGCGAGGCTTTACTAATCTTGGATTAACACTGCTTCTACCTAACACAAACTATCTGCTCCAAGTTTAAACAAACAATAATTCAATATAGCAAGATATTAGTGTCAAGATTTAAATGCTTGGAGACCAGTTATCTTTTATGGTATTATTATCAAAATTATAGTAAGGTATCTTGACAGATTGAACATACACTCTTTAGTAAATCTTCTAATCGGCATTCAAGATTCACCAAAACAGAGGAAATGACACAAATCATTTTTAAAATATCTATCCATTAATTTTCAACAAGATTTTGGAAGGAAAACTAGCTACCATGGAGAAATCCAATTTGCTAGCATGAGTTGATGCATTTGGTAGCATCCCTCTCTCACTTCGCATTTTTCCTTTAGTTTTTCAAATAAATAAATAAATACCACTTCCTGAATTTGAAGGAGATTCCATATTGTACCCTACGGTTTTGACATAAAGGATAACAACAACAACAACGACAATTGAGTCTTGTCCCACTAAGTGAGGTTGGCACCATGGATCAAACGATGTCATAGTGCTATATCATGTATCATATTTATGTTTGACCCATTGATATTTAAATCTCTTTTAGCTATTTCCCCTGTAGTTTTCCTAGGTCTCCGTCAACCTTTCTAGTTATAGTTGTTGACACAAAGGACATGCATTGGATAAAAGCTAGGAAGCACAGACACGCCTATACTAAGGAGTGTCCACGTATCCAACACAGTGGACACCGACACCCAGTGGATATGTGTCTGACACGCATCCGCACGTTTCCAAAAAAATAGTCTTTTTTTAGGTCGGACATGTGTTGGACACGCACTAGACAGTGTCTGACACACGTCAGACACGTCGTAACATATTATGCACACAAGCCAAACACATCATAGACATGAGGGCTTTTTTCTTTTTTGGTTTTTTCATTTTTATGAAGAAAATTAAACCCAAACCTAACCAAAGTTTACTGGACCCTAAAAAACTCAAATTAAATATGTATTCTTGACAAAAATAAAAGGGATTTTATTAAAAAATTTTAAATATACACACACACACACACACATATATATATATATATATATATCATGTCTATGTCCTGCCATTTTTGGTGCGTCTCTGTGTCCATGTTTGTGTCGGTGTTTGTGCTTCTTAGGAAAAAAGAAATCCTCCCATCATAGGGGATCACTGCAGTATGTATATGCATGCAATATAGATAAAAGAAAACCTCCAACATAAACATACAACATAAAGAAGTCATACATTTATGCAAAAGAAATATACAAAATCATACCTTGGCTCTTTTACATCATCTTTCAGCTGTACATGTTGCCCCCGGTCTAATGGAACGACTTTTACAACTTCATTTGCTAGAACATGAACCTCTCCAGAACAAAATGAAACAATGAGATTATCACGGTCTTGAACACTTTGCACAAAGCCGACACTCTTTGGTTTAGCACCTTGCCACCCATATGTTGGAGTTGTGACAGTTCTTTTAAACTTCACCCAGTCCCCCACTTCAAATCTAAATACAACCAAGAAAGAAGAAATTTTAATGCATACTAGTCATATATGTTATACCATAAATATAATACCCAATAAAAAAAATAGCACAAAATGATGCATCTTCAGCTCACATTGTAGGAGACAAATGAACTCCTCTATTCATGAGTGCCTCCATCAGATCTTCAGATATCCATTCTCGGGGAAGGGCCTCCAAAATGTCACGTAGTGTCTTGCCACTGTCACAAAACATAACCCTTTCAGTCACAATAGTGTGTTCCAAATTAGCTTGTTTAATTAGTCAAGGTACACCACAGTTAAATGCAGTTTCAAATATTGGAGAAAGACTTTTAAGATGTGAAAAATAATAATAATAATAATAAAACTTAATGAAAAATTGAAAATGTAGTGCCTTAAGCTGTGATGCACCTGTGGTTTCTGACTTCAATATCAGCATCAGGATTCCTTAGCATGACAATTAGCCAGTCAAGATTTTCACGTATCATTTTTGCTGTCTCTGCTGCTATATGGAAAGCATTGTCACCATCATCATCCTAAGAATAAAATTACATTAGGACCTCAAATGGCAAGGTTATTATAATGGCAAAGCCTTCCAAAAGATAAGGGTAAATCGTCCTCCAATTATTTCTTCATGGTAAGCAAAACTAAAGCTGAACATAAGTTTTACACTTTAATCTTGATTCATGCGCAAAATCCAACTCAAAAGTTTCATTTACATGGATAACATGAAGTGCATGACAAACCAAACATGCATGAATACCATTTCAATGACATTGAAGCAAGCAAATAACAGCACAGATATCAATAGATTGCAATTCACTCTGGAATAGAAATGAATCATATTAAGTTGAAGAAACAGTTTCAATATCCTATCTTGTGTCTTCTCCAGCAGACTCAATTGATTAAGGGTCTGTTTGGAGAAATGACTTATTTAAATCCTTATGTAGAAATAACTTTTGAAAAATAATTTATGAATAAGTCATTTTATATTTAAATACATAATAACAAAAATATTTAGTTTGAAAAGTGCTTTTTGAGAATAAAAAAACACTAAAATGACCTCTTGAGAAGTAATAAATTATATTGCCAAACAGGAAAATTATGACTGTTGACTTCCAGCAAGTTAAAAAATTCATAAGCACGGCTGTCAAAACAGGCCCTTAATAAACTAAGAATCATGTTCACCAGATCTACTAGTGCTTCACACCTTTAACTGTATAAAGTATCGTAAAGTTTCATTTACTCAATAATGAAGAGAGCTGCATCAGAGACTTAATTCAGCAACCAATAGGTCATAATAAAAGATATAAAATAGAAAAATAGAACCAGTTCTATACAAATTATATGCAAAATTAGGAGGGCTAAATGAGAAATTACAGAGAAAACCCCATCTTCATGTAGAAAACAATAATGCAAATACAGATTAGAAATTTGATGTAATCATAATTATGATTAGGGCAAATAATATCGACATCTCCTGATGTATAGTGATATTACACTTACCTCCTTCGAATTTTCTAAATTTCATTCATCTCCCTTGAAACAAATAAAAAATAATATCTATTATAATAATATTTAGAATTCCCAGATCACCCTTCAATGAAGTAAATCCTAAGACCCTCAATTTCACCTTTCTTTTATCTTCCTCTGCAGAGAACATGCTTAACAAAATGGTTCTTCCCTTTCCCCAAGTACTCTCCCCTCCCTCACTTCACTTAGACTATAAACAAATTGGTTCGTCCTCTCATTCCGGATTCAATTCCTATTTCCTTTTGTTTAGGTCTTGCTTTGTTTTGTTGTCTCTGGGTTTTTATGCTTTTAACTTTTTTTTTGGTGAAGAATGCATTCCGCGAAAAATTGAAGGAGGAAAATGGTAAGGTGAGGACTTGAGAGAGATAAGGTTGGAAGAGCAGCGTATTTTGATGGTGAGATGATGGGGGCTGTGTTGATGGTGGTTTTGCTGGTGTAGAGGGGAGAAGGGGGAGAAGAAGGTTATGAGTGCAGGAGTGAAGGTGAGTTATGTATGGTTGTGACGGAGGAGTGGGGGAGGTGGGTGGGAGTCTGTGGTGGGGTTGATGAAAGGAAGGGTTGCTGTATCAGTTTGTGGATGCAGGGAGGTTGGTGAGGAAAGAAAGTTTGATCCTCTACTGTACTGTGCAAGATTAGCATCCAATAGAAATCAGAAAAAAAAAATGACATAAAAGTCATTGAACACATATTTTCAATTTTTAAAATTACCTTTTATATATGATCTTTAATATTCAAGGGTGGTTAGTGTAATGGCTTTAAAGAAATAGGGGAGATGAGTGAAATCTTGAAAACTAGGAGGGTGTAAATTTAATATCAACATACCACAGCTGAGGTTGATGTAAATTGCCCTAATGATAATACTTAATTTGTGCCAGTGATAAAATGGTGGAAATGGGAACTTGAACTGAAACCTGCAAATTATAATCTGCCCCAGCAGCTAGAAGCAGTCCAACACATGCCTTTGCACCCCTAGCTAAGGCCAAGTGAAGTGGTATACTGTTGTGCACATTGCGGATGTTCACATTAACTCCAGCAGCAAGAATAACCTACTCAAAACACCCAGAAACAAAAAATTATTAATATAATGGACAAAATATTAAAATAAAGAGTAAATTACACAAATCATCCTTGAGGTTTAGGGAAATTCACGTTACCTCTCCAGCTCTCCTCTATATGTAAAATTTGTTCAAGAATCAAGAGGTTTATGAATTTATAAAATTATTACACTGATCTTCCCTCAAAATTACACTAACCTCCCCTGAAAAAATACACAAACCTCCCTTGAACAATGCACTTAAGGGAGGTCAGTGTTATCTGGAAAATCAAAGGGGAGCTAAGCTGAAAATCAAAGGGGAGGTCAATGTAATTTACAACTGCCAACAGAATATAAATGGAGATTTAATCACTTTAATCAAGAAGTGATTCACTTACCTTAACCAAGTCCACATCATTAGTCATCGCAGCTGTATGCAAGGCTGTCCTCCCATTCTGTTCTTGAGCAGATGGATCTGCTCCTGCTACAAGCAATACCCGCACCAGTTCCCTCCCCTCTATATTTGGCAGGAGCAAACCAGATCAGATAAATCAATTAGAATAGTAAAAGAGAGCAACAGCAGAATGATTTTAAAATCATCCATGCATTAAATCTCAAATTTCAGGATGACTAGGGATTCAATAGAATGGCCAAATCATGAAACTTGATGGAAAACTTCAATTACAATTAAAATGAACTTGATATTCAAACAATGAATTATAGATATTGTATTCAATTCATATTAAGGTGAACAACATCATCATGTTTAAGTAACAAATTCTGGGCACAACACTTCAGCCTTTTAGATTAAAAAGAATTCAAACTTCTAAAGTTTTGTTTAATAATCATATAGGAATAGGTTTGCAGTCGCGCAAAACTGTTCAGTTTCAGCAAGTACAAGCAAAAATAAACATGGGGCGTATTTACAGCAAAAAAGGCTCAAATCAACGAAAACACAAAGCAAGGCTGACTATGTCAAACTTAAAAAGCACAAAAAAGTAAAGAAAGAAATACGAATATTGATATTAAACATAAGCAAGAGAAGGAAACAATAATAAAGAAAGTAATAATTGTTTCCTAATTCACTTATGTTTACTAATTTCTTTCCTTATTGTAGTTTGAAAACCGATACAAAGTCAATATAGTAAAAAACAATAATTGGATATTACTAATTTCTTTCCTTATTATAATTTCTTTCCTTACTAATTTCTTTCACTTAATTGAAAGAAGCAAGGAAACTAATTGAAATACGAGCCGAAGACCACCAATATAGTGAAACACCAGCCCCAAACTATAATAAGGAAAGAAATTAGTAAACATAAGTGAATTAGGAAACAATTATTACTTCCTTTATGAAAGAACAAATTGAACTTGATGTATTCAGAATAAGTGTCTTATTTTACCAAATATTTCCTACAAAAGAGGTTCAAATAAAAATTCATGAAAATCAATTCTACCAAAGAAATAAAGTAGAGACACACTTGATATTCTTCTTTATCTTAAATTCAAATTGGTTGAAACATTCATTATTACTTTGGAGTGATCCATCACCATCTCATTGGACATTAATCAAAATTTATGAAATTATGTAGATCAAGGACATTTGACCATATTAATTATCCTTTTTAGACAAGTAGCCAGTGAAAAATTTCAGATGGAGGCTACACTTAAAGGCAGATGAGAATTCTAAGGTAGGTCAAAAGCCTGAGGTCAAAGCTATTTGGGATCTCTAGGAAGAGTATGAAATGACAATGACACCTTACATGCAAGTAAATCACACATAAGGACAACTTAAACCACTCATGTTACACATAAATATACCATGTTTATTTCATATTGAAATATGTAAACTAGAAACTATAACATTGCACAATTTTTGCAGTTCTTTGGACTTTGGAGCATTAGGTTGGATCAGAATGCTTGCACCATCCATGTTACTCTACTGCCTCACAACTTATGATGTCTCTGTGGCCACCCTTTGGTATTTGGCAAATGGTTAGTTTCATGTTGCATTAGAGATTGGACACATTTGCTTCATTTGTGATTTCTTTTTCCCTCTAACTCTGCTGCTCTTAGTTTTCTCTGCTCTAGAGGATTCATAATCCTCCTTTAGTTTTGTTTATCATCTTTCTATCTAAACCCTTGAAACCGATACACAGTCAATATTGAAGATTTTCTAGACAAACTTTGGAGCAGCTTTTTCTTGAGGTATATCATGATGACTAAATAAGAGGTATATCATGATGACAAAATAAGACTAACATTAGAGTTTCAAAATAGATGCCTTATATGACATCATCCCTAGGTTTAATTTTTAAAAACTTTTATCCACATCAAGTAAATCTATTAGAAGAAAAGTAACACCAAATCTTGGCGCAAATAAAAAACCAAAAACAGATTTAACTAAAAACAAGAGCTCGATCAAAACATAGGCAAATGTCATAATCATCAACAAGTAATGAGGTTTTGGATACCATTTTCATGGTCTTTCTTAGAAGCAGCTGCCATGCACAAGGCAGTCCCAACAGGGCTCGGTATGTCAATTGCTTCAACAATCTCATCAGAAGTTGCAACTTCCACCCATCTCTTCACGACAGCAACATTCCATGTTGCCACACACAAGTGCAGTGGTCTGCAACACCAGAGCAAGATAATATGATCATATGTATATGAGATAAAATAGAATATCAACTCAAAAGCAATGCAATATCAATTCAACAGCAATGCAATGATTATGGACAACAAAACCAACCCTTGTCTCACAAGATGAGGTTGGTCACAGGGTTCTATCTTATAGAAAATGACAATTTCCTTAATATAGTAACTATGAAACAAAACCAACCAAGATCTTAGAATGTAAAATTACAAGAAATATGACAAAACCTAAAGATATGTGATTCCCAGAATGATTAAAATATCAGATTGGGTTAGATTGACACATTGACAAGCAGTAGTTCCAAATGCATCCTATTTTACTTTATTTAATACAAATAATTTTTTAACACAACTTTCTATCTATTTCCTCGTACAAGTTTTTATGTATTGACTCAAATCATTACCAGCTATAGTGTAAAAGTTATGATCCTTAATCCTCAAATAAAGACCAGGGAGAGGTCATTGCAAAAAACAGGAATAATTGGCACTCCTAATCTGGGATTTCATGAGCAACAGAATCGTGCAAAAAGCCAAAAATATTTTACTTCAAAGTAAAAGCAAAGGTCTTTCATCTTTAATGCCACCAAGCTTTTGGTCAAGATATAATCCCTAACTCTATCAGTAGTAAAGAAAAATCCAAAGACACATGCATAAAGTCCAAGCTTCACAAACACGAAGTGGATAGATGACAGAATTATCAAAGAAAGTGCGTGCCAGGTTGCTTGTAGTCTCATACTACATAATACATCAATCAAACATCACTTATATTTCAATCAAAGATTACACCTTTTTTCTAAACAAAAGAGTAAGATCCAAGACCTCTAAGAATAAAAAAGACAAGAGAACCATGGACAGTAATTACATTCAAATGAGATTTTCATCCTGCTAGTATGCTATGTAGACAGATCTACAGAAATATTTATGAAATCATTGTGTGTCCTGTTTTATAGAAGTCGTCATGGAATCTTGCAAAACTGGAAAAAATTGCAGCAATTTGAAAAAGCACAGTGATGATAAGAATGAACTTTTATGTAATCTATTGATGATCAGCTTCAACCATTCATCAAACCCAAAACCAAAACATACATACAATGAACATACATATAATGAACTCGAAGAAATATTACTATCATGTTCCCATTCTTTAATTATTTTCAATTATACAAGTGACTAAGAAATAGTATGTTAAGCACCTAAGAAAAGTGGAGAATCACACCTTAAAAGCTAGTTGTTAAGGGGGGGAACTACTCTCCTAAAATACAACATCAAGCATCCAATACTACACGATGAGAGTTTCGGCATCCCATAATCCCAAAGTCCCTAACAATACACCGCCTCTAGAGAGCCTACGTCCCGGCGGCAGAACTCTACAGTACTTTACTCAGCCTCTTGCCGGTCCGAACCTTCCGTAAGTAGCCCTCTCCGTGGCACCAGTCAGCTCTGATACCATTGTTAAGCACCTAAGGGAAGTGGGGAACCACACCTTAAAAAGCTAGTTGTTAAGGGGGGAGAACCACTTTCCTTAACTACAAAATCAAACATCTCATACTACTTGATATTGGACTTTGAGCATCCCATAGTACCCAAGTCCTTAACATAGTAAAAAGTTATCATAGCAAACTACCACCTGGTTGAGCTAAATATTTCACCATGAAGGTGCTAGTCCATGCAAGGAATGAAAAAGAGATGCAGTAAACCAGAATACAATTGTGAAACTAAATGCTCATGACAAAAATATAACATCAGCAAATCTGTTCTTCCTCTGTATAATATAGATGCTGTTAAAGTATTTCACAGAAGTTAACTAGGATAAGTTATTGGGTACCTTCACACTGCTTGAAACACTTGGTACTCAAATTCCATGGTAAAAAGAAAATTTAAGGGAATTCTATACTCACGTCAAATTCTTTGAGTTTGTAATGGCCATTGATCTACAGCCTCCATTTTCCAATATCACAATGGCACAGTCTGTATACTTCTTAGCAACTGCTCTATGCAGTACAGATTCTCCTTCATCATCGACTGCATTAGGATCAGCTCCAGCTAGAAGCAACTCCTGATATTTTTACATACAAATTATAGATGACTATATCACCAGCAGAGAAGAAGAAACTTCTGATTATCTGAATAAAAATCTTAAGTAGAACATACTCGCATACAATCTGGTTGGCCATGATAAGCACAAACGTGAGCAACAGACGGGCCCAAGCCATCTCTCAATCTAGATGTCACATTAGCATTTCTTCTGATGAGGCTACGAACACATTCTGGGGATCCAGCTGCTAAAGCAAAAACAAGAGGAGGATCTCCATCTTTGTCCAAGACGTCAACATTGGCCTCTTCATACTCCAGAATTGCCTCAACAAGTTCTGCACTTCCACGTCTACAAGCTAAGTGGAGAGCAGTTTGCCCATCAGCATTTTGAGCTTCCAATAAGGAAGATATGAAGGTGGTGCCAATTTCTGATGCAGCCTTAGCAAGAAGATCTCTGTACAAGAAATATAAACCAAATGATGAAATAAATGAAATGACTATTTAAATAAAGTGAAACTAAAGCAGGATGAGTTGTTACACCAACTAACCTAACTCCTGCGGCATCCCCTTCAGACACGAATCGATGAAGATGGTTTGGGTTTAAGTTTTCCTGAGGAACTTCTAATTCAGATACTGGAGAAGGTTCCGTCACATTAGACACGGAGCGTTTAACTATGTCACTGTACCCACAGAAACATAAATCATTGCATAAGAGAATTGCATCAACTTATTGAAGCTCAATTTTGCATATTAAAACCACAAATAGCCTTAACTTTTCTATCAGATGCTATAAAACCAACATAGAAGATGCAGTCAACATGATGATAAGTTTGACTTACTTATCTGGGCTTGCAGGAGGGCTGCGAGGTATTTCCTGCAAATGGCGGAGAAATATTGCTAACATGGCACTAAAAGTTGGCCTTTTAGATGGCTTAAATTGCAAGCACTCTCCAATCATTTTCCACAATTCCCTTGGAATTCCACCACCAACCACACTAGCATACTGCGGAGGCAGTTTCTTGGCCTTGACAACTGATCGATAAATTTCCTCTGCACTTAAGCCAGCCCAACTGCACAAGCATAGATTCTGGACTAAGAAATTACAGAAAAATAAGACAGAAGAACATAAGGAAGAAAGTTTAGGTAAAGAATGAGTTGCTCCACGTACGGAATAGAACCCGTGCACATCTCCACCAACGTGCAACCAAAACTCCATGCATCTGACTCGGAAGATATACCTATTGCATCATCCCAGAACAAATTTAATGACTTCTTCCCGGGCTCCCAAGCCTCTGGTGCTGTATAATGTGGGCTGAGCATTATACATTCCATACAAGAGTGGATCTTTGAGGAGTCACACTCTGGGCGTGCCTTCCAACAGGAAGGCTTCTTCAAAATTGTAGCAAGTCCATAATCAGAAATAACTGCATGACCATTTGCATCAAGAAGAAGATTGGAAGGTTTTAAATTCATGCACATAACGCCAGCAGCATGAAGCTCAACAACCCCTCGTGCAATGTCTGATCCATATCTACACTTGGCAACTTTTATTGTTAGCTATCATGAACAACCAAAACGCAACATGAGATGAATCATATTCTATCAAAATGACTATTAAGCTGCACATATTACACCAATAATAACACATTACAAACAACCAAATCAAAAATGAAACTGTTCTGATTAGTTCTTTTCCAAACATTTTGAAAAGTATTCAAGTATTTTTTGTTTGGTAAGTATTCAAGAATTTATCTGTATCATGGTTTAATATTGGATAAAAAATATATAAAAGGGAAGTATAAAAGGCAGAAACGCAGAACTACAACGATAAGTTTTAGACATTAAATAAACCATTCTGATTTAGTCCAGGCTCAGCCTGAATTATCATCTACAACCACATCATGCACAATTGCAAGGTGATTCCACATGACCTACAAGTGTAGTGTGATTTCCATTCCCACAAGAAAACGCAACATAACGGCACTGTCAAAAACACACGTAATCACAATATCCATAACGCAGTCACAATAATAATCATAATGCAATCACAATAACCGAAAAGCAATCGCAATAACCGAAAAGCATGACGCAATCACAATAATAATAACCATGACGCAATCACAACCGCAACGTAACGACAACCAACTAAGATTTAAACACATCAAACAGATATGTTGGAGAAAATTAATTACTCAAACATAATGATCACAATGCCACACCCTTTTGACTACTCGTTATCAGGTCAAACAAATATCCCTAGCAGCAAGCTTTCTCATAAAACAACCATGTGAAAGCCAAATGCTAAATCATAACACTACAGAACAAAGCAAAGCAAAACAAAAAGAAATTCAGTTAATTAAACTTCAAAACCTTAGGACTTGCTCCAAAGTGAGCCTCCCCTCATTGCGTTGCATCTCAGACTGAACCGATCCATAGCCCCTATCCATCACAAGGCACAAGCTCTCTTCATACCTCATTGCCCCATGGAACGTGCACACATTCCTGCACCACATCGAAGCCCTCCGCAGATTCTCTAGCTTCCCCTGTACCCACTCCAAATCCATCCCCTCCACTACCGCCACCTTCTTCACTGCCACCTGGTGCCTGCACCGCCCTCCCCCGCCGCCGATCACAGCAGTCCACATCTCCACCCCCGCCCTCCTCCCTTCACCAATCCGCCGCACCAGCTTCAGCTCCGGGTGCGCCCCGACCTCAATCACAGGCTCGCACCCACCGGAGCTCGACGCCTGTGATGCCCTGCTACCCCACCGCCGTTGCCGCTTCTCCTCATCCTCCTCCTCCTCCTCCTCGTCCTCATCCTCGTTCCCGCTGTCTTCCTCCTCGTCCTCATCGGTGTAGTCGCAATCAAAATTGGAGCCGCCAGCAGTGCCGCCGGCGGCAGAGTGGATGAGCGCGAGCACGGCGTAGTTCTTGCGCAGAGCTTGGACGGAGTTTCCAACGATCGACACGTGACGGCAGCGCGGGCACGTGAGCGTGGCGTCCGAAGACGCCGAGAACATTCTAGATAAGCACTCTCTGCAGAATCCGTGGCCGCATTGAAGGAGCAGCGGCACTCGCTCCTCCTCGTTGTACCGCGTTTGGCACACCGAGCAACAAGGGATTTTCATTTTTTTTCTTCTCCTCCTTTCCCTTTTTCTTCTTCAATTTCTATATGTATATCTCTTTCTAACTAGCCAAAGTTTCAGTGAGTTTGCACAGAAAACACACACTCTGACTGGGTCAGAGCAGAACCTAGTTTGATCCGAATTGGAAATGAGAGGATCTGGTTCACAAGGAATTGGAGTTGGTGAAAGGTGGGAATGTTAGATCCATGGGTAAAGTGAAGGTGAGAGCTTTGAAAGGAAAGGGTTGGGGTTTGTTTGCTAACAAGTGATCAATTAGGCTAATGACGAAGGAAATCTAGAGAGAGGAAGGGTTTTGAGAGAGAAAAGGGGAAGAAGTAGCTGAAAAAGAGAAAAAACAAGGAGTGAGGTGTGAGGGAGAATTTGGTATTTAGATGAAGTTTCTTTCCCTTTTCTTACGCTTTTCCATCTTTTACCATTTTGTAAGGGATGGGTTTGTTTGGCGTTGGGGTGTTGTGGCTTGGACTTTGAAGTCCCCCAAAATTCTCTGTTTGCTTGGTTGAAGTGGACAAAAATCGACGGATTCCTTTAGTTTTTTTTAGTTGTAAGCGGATATCCATCTTTAATTTTGATCACTAATTCTTATTAATTTTAGATATTATAAAGGTTGATACATCTGATTTAAAGTTTTAACATTTTTATAAATATGATAATTAAATTTTCGATACTTGATTAGGAGATGATAGATTTAAATTGCTCAAATATATCCCTAAGTTTGGATTTCTTGTATTAAGTATTTATATTTGAGTTCTTCTCTTTCTAGATTTTTCTTTTCACTCCAATTTTTTTTTTAAATGTGAATCCTCAATCAATGAAAAGGAAAAGAAATTCATGGGATTATGTGCCTACCAAATTGGAGTTGTTCCAATTTCAAAACGGATGATCCTTTTTTCTTCCTTTTAACTCGGTGTAAGTTTATTTTGTTGAATTCTATCACTTTTGGAAATACAATCTACTTTATTCGATAATGGAAAAGGGAGTGATGTTCATTAATTATGAAGAATATGTGATTGTAGGAACATATTTAGCTTTTGATAGAAGTAAATTGGATGTAGAGCGATCTATACAACATGCTACATTTTTTTATTAAAAGAGTAGTGGTATATAGCAAAATTCCAGTGAAAACAATAAAAATATTATTGTTTACTCGAATTTGATTTCGATGAAGTAAGATCGAACGAGAACAAAATAACAAGAGGGTTTGAATCACTGTTTTTGAAATGTTGGTATAGGGACCAATATCAAATAAGAGTAATCATATGTAATTCAGTAATTGAGTATAGATTGAACTGAATATAGATGTCTTATTGATATGAGCAACTTACAATATGTAAATGAAGCAAATTGCAAGAAAATCAAAGAATATTCCTAAATTACTGGAAAAGGAAATGGAAATCTAACATTAATCCTACTACTATGGGCGATTGAGACATATTCAGTAAATTTGATGTTTCATGTGTAGAATGCAAGTATGTAGTGAATGTTTAATGTATTTATTGCAAACCATCTTCCTATTTATAGAGTTAGTGTTTTTGTCATATCTATAGACATCATCTCGACAGTTATATAGATCCTACGGTTGTAAACAAACTTCTTATCCAAATAACCGTCGAAGTGCTTGCTTCTCCTGCCACATTAAAATATAAACGTTATAATTAAACTAGAATTCTCCACACCGTTCGACAATTATCTGATCAATCTCTCCTTGTTACACGTGTCTTATGCAACATTCTAGTTCTAACATGTGTCCCTTGCTAATTCGATCATCGGTCTTTTAGTAACATTTCTTTTTGCAGAGTTTTATTTCGGGACGTTCGTCGAACCTTCTCCATCTTGACCCCACGTTAGGTCTTTCCAACTCGTCACACACATTTCGCCTACGAACTTCGTTGGAGATATTATTTTAGATTGTGGTGTCAACAAATGTCCCCACAATATTTTTCTTGAAACGATTTCTTAAGGGAGAGAAAATGAATTGTAACTGCCTCGAGACGTGTGCATTAAATGCTCTGTCCTATCACCCTTTTTGACATTTGTTCACCTTTTCACCTTTCTTCATCAGGAGGCTGGGACGAATTTGGCCTTTAGCTTGTACAATCTACGATGGAGATTCACTTCTTGCTTTCAAGTGAAACAGACTAACATGAATCACAAAGTCACCAGCCATATATATACTTTCACGGTCTCGCACTTCATCTTCTTTATATTTCTTTCGTCTTCAAACTTCCCTCTTTTCATCTTCTCTGTGATTTTACTCTCAAACTCCCTAGCTTTCATAACTTTAATTTCTCCATTTAAACTCTTGCCAATGGCTTATGCACAGGCTACAACCTCTAACGCCACCAATGATGCTATTGCTACTGAAGCAGTGGCCTCCTCCGATGTTGTCCATCAAACCGTCAGACCACACGCTCTTATTCAACCGGCTGAGGGTGCCCTAAGTGTCATTATCATTCCGGACCCGACGGAGCCGGTGCGGCAAGGTAGGTAATAGTTCCTTTTCACAAAGATACTTATATCCATGCATTTTTAGATCCCTTAATGTCTTTAAAGGAATCGTACAAATATAGGACCTTTCACCCCTCATTTAATTACAACTTTATATTAGCTTCGATTGGTCTCATATACAATGAAATAAAGTCGGGATTCAAGATTTTCTCGAGCTTAAACGCGAGGATTTAAGCTACGAATTGGGTATGATGGCATCATTTTTGTATTTTTGGAATCCTACACCGAATTGTCTTCAACTCCCTTGTGGCATGTTTGGTCCCACTTTACTTGAAGTAGCAGCCATCATCGGCTTGAAACCCATAGGCCAACACCTTCATCCATTTTTCTCAAAAGAGAATTTGGATATAGTTTATGACGACCTCAACATGAGCAGCACCCATTATCCACCATTCATTCTAAATAACACGGGCCCTATTGATGCTCCTATCACCAAAATCGAACATGTGGCTTTTTTTTACTACTGGCTGAATGCAATTGTTTTTTGTTCGAAAATCACGCACATGGTGAAACAATTTTTTCCTTTGGTTGTGCTTCTCCATGAAAACGGCTGAATTGGGCCAACTTGGTGCTTGTCAAAGCTACTTCTTGAAAGTAAGATTTGCACGAGAAGGGGGAGAGGTCGAATCGTGCTTCTTGACCTATTAAAAATTATATCTGAAATATAAAAATTGTCTTTTCAAGTTTAAGAAGCTTGTTGACACTTAAGATTGCAGCGGAATTACTTCAAAGAAAATTTTACTAAGCTTGAAGTTATTTTAGTTTCTGAAGGTTGTTCAGAGGCTAAAAAAAATTTAAACTTAATGCTGTGATAGCATAAGCTTCTGAAATAGCTTCTGAACTATCAATTTATCTTTTTGAATTTATTTAAAGATTAATATAACAATTTATAACATGCAATTCAAATAGCTATGATACAATAAATACCTTACACCTCAGTATACAGGGGTCAAAGAATATTTTAAAATCAAAATCAAATCAAATCAACTATAATCATACAAACTTAGTGCATGTTTGGAAACACTCCAAAACAGCTTTTTTTTAAAAAAAACTGTTAAAAAAAAATCTATTATGTTTGGTTGAACTTATATAATAATTTAAGTTGTTGAATTTGATAAAAAAAAACTGTTAAGGTGCAAAATAAATTAAGCTAGTATTTGAAGCTTATTTAAAAAAAAAACAGTTTTTCTATCCACATCTAGTAGAAAATATCCAATTTACCCCTATTAATTATTAAATTCCTTCATAACTAATAAATCATTTTATACCCATTTTAGTAATTAACTATTAAAAAACAATTATTTTTTAATAATGCAAACATCATAGATTAACTTAAAGTTACTTTTCAGCTAAACTATCTAAACATAAATTTTATCTTTAAATAAGCCATTATATAAAAAAGCAATTGTATAAATAAATAATTAGTTTAAGTTTGGAGCTCACCCAATTATTCTGTTTTCATATTCTCTACTATCACCTTCTCATTTGCTAACCAATTTTTAGTACTTGCATCTAATTGATTGAATCCAAGGAACAAATGGCTGTAGCATTCGTGGGAGAAGCGTTCCTCTCAGCTTCTATAGAAGTGCTTGTAGACAGAATCATTTCTCATGAGTTCCTTCACTTCTCTCGTAGCAAAGATCTTGACCTTTCACTCTTAAAGAAACTGAAGCTAACTATGCTGAGCCTTCAAGCTGTTCTGAATGATGCTGAGGAGAAACAGATCTCTAATCCTGCAGTCAAAGAATGGCTTGATGCACTCAGAGATGCTCTCTATGATGCTGATGATTTGTTGGATGAGATCAATACTGAGGCACTGAGATCCAAAGTGAAGGAGGAGGTTGAGTTCCAAAGTCAAAGTCAACCCATTACTGATCAGGTGCGCAATTTCCTTGCTTCTCCTTTCAAGCGCTATTCATGGGTGGTCAATTCTGAGATACAAGGACTGTTTGAAAGATTAGAACACTTTTCGCATCAGAAAGAGATCCTAGGGTTGAAGGAAGGTGTTTGTTCCACCAGGGTGTGGCATGGAACACCTACAAGTTCTGTGGTAGACGAGTCTGCTATTTATGGGAGGGATGATGAGAAGAAGAAACTTAAGGATTATTTGCTGTCAGAAGATAATAGTGATGGCAATGAAATAGGAGTTGTTGCCATTGTGGGCATGGGGGGAATTGGTAAAACAACACTTGCTAAACTCCTTTACAATGATAATGAAGTGACAGAGAAATTTGATTTGAAAGCTTGGGCGTATATTTCTAAGGATTTTGATGTTTGCATGGTGACTAAAAGCATTGTTGAATCTGTCAGTGCTAAACCGATTGTAACTAATAATCTGAATACTCTTCAAGTTGAATTGAAGCAGAGCTTGAGCAATAAAAGATTTTTGCTTGTGTTGGATGACATATGGAATGGAAGCTACGATAATTGGAGCAAACTGAAGGCGATTTTTAATGCTGGGGAACTCGGAAGCAAGATTGTCATCACGACTCGAGATGAAAGTGTGGCACTAGCCATGCAAACTTTTCTTCCTATCCACTATCTGAGCACTCTACCTAGCATACATTGCTGGTCTTTACTTGCCCATCATGCATTTGGAGCGAATTATAGGGGCAACAAACGGTCCAAATTGGAAGAAGTTGGTAAGGAAATCGCGAAAAAATGTGGTGGTTTACCATTAGCTGCGGAAGCTCTTGGGGGTCTTCTCCGAACCAAACTATCGGAAAAGGAATGGAATATGGTATTAAAAAGTGACATTTGGGATCTGCCAAATGTTATGGTTATACCAGCTCTGCTGTTGAGCTATCATTATCTTCCAGCCCCTTTAAAGCGATGCTTCGCGTATTGTTCAGTTTTTCCAAAGAACTTCATTCTAGAGAAAAAAATGGTGGTTCAGCTATGGATTGCAGAAGGGTTCGTGCTTTCCAAAAATGTGAAAACTTTAGAAGAGTTAGGTGATGAATACTTTGATGAACTAGTATCACGGTCTCTGATTCGTCGACAGATTGTCAATGAGAAAGAAAACTTTGTAATGCATGACCTCATCAATGACTTAGCCACAGTTGTTTCATCTGCTTATTGTGCCAGGCATGAGGGTCCAAAGCCTTTTGAAGGTCTTGAAAGAGTTCGACATTTGTCATACAACAGAGGGAAGTATGACTGTTTCAATAAATTTGATACCTTGTATGGATTGAAAAGTCTGCGTACCTTTATAGCCTTACCATTAAGAAATTGGTGGTCATCAAAATATCCTAATTTGAGAAGCCATTACCTATCAAACAAGGTACTGCATGACTTGTTGCCAGAAATGAGACGGTTAAGGGTGTTATCTTTGTCACACTATAATAATATCATTGAGTTGCCTCAATCTCTTGGAAATTTAATACACCTGAGATATTTAGATCTCTCCAATACTAGAATTGAAAGATTGCCAAATGTAACATGCAAGCTCTACAATCTGCAGACATTGTTGCTGTCCAATTGTAAGTGTCTCACTAGCTTGCCAGCAGACATGGGAAATTTGGTTAATCTATGCCACCTTGACATCAGCGGTACTAACTTGAAGGAGATGCCAGCGCAAATAACCAGTCTACGGAATCTCCAAACTTTGTCTACCTTTGTAATTAGCAAACATTCTAATGGACTGAAGATCGGAAACCTGAAAAAATTTCCCCATCTGCAGGGGAAGGTTTCTATCTTAAAGCTACAAAACGTTACTGACCCCTCTGATGCCTTTCAGGCCAACTTGAAGAAGAAAGAACAGATTGATGAGTTGGCATTAGAATGGGATCATGGTGCTACTGAAGACTCACAGGCCGAAAGGCTTGTACTTGAAGAGTTGCAGCCCCCAGTAAGTCTGAAGAAACTCACCATCAAATTCTATGGTGGAACCAGCTTTCCGAATTGGTTGGGAGATTCCTCATTTGGCAACATGGTGTATTTGCGCATCAGTGGTTGTGATCATTGTTGGTCACTGCCTCCCCTAGGACAGCTGCTTAGTCTAAGAGAACTCATCATCTCTGGACTGAATTCAGTAAAAACAGTTAGTACTGAATTTTATGGAAGCAATTCGTCATCATCTCAATCATTTCCCTCCCTGGAGATTCTGAGCTTTGAGGAGATGCCTGAGTGGGAGGAATGGAACTTGATTGGAGGTACAGCTATAGAGTTCCCTAGTCTAAGACGTCTATTTCTGTGTGATTGTCCCAAACTCAAAGGAAACTTACCCAACAACCTTCCTTCCTTAATTGAGCTAGAGCTGTCCCAATGTCCTCTACTCAGGTCACATCATCCATACGAGGTGGATAACGGCGACATTCCAAGTTCACCACATCTTGAGTGGATGCTGCTTGGCCTTAATTCTCTTACAGAGTTGACTATATCAAGCATTCCTTCTCTCACAACCTTCCCAAGTATTGGTCGGTCCGCAAAACTTCGCTCCTTGACTTTCCTTTCTTGTGAGAATCTAGAATTTTTACCTCAGGAATCCCTGCCCAGTTACACATCACTTGAAAAACTGCAAATATTCAACAGCTGTAACAATCTAACATCCTTTCCATTAGGATGCTTCCCTGTGCTCAAAAGTCTTTTCATTCTAGGCTGCAAAAATCTGAAATCTATTTCCATTGCAGAGGAAGCATCGTTGAGTCTATCTTTTCTTCAAAGTTTGTCCATATACAGTTGTCCAGAACTGGAATCATTTCCCAAGGGTGGATTGGCAACTCCTAATCTCAGTCACTTAATGGTGTCTAGCTGTCGCAAGCTTGACTCACTTCCAGAACCATTGAATACTTTATCTGGCCTTCAACAGTTGAGGATATATGGCCTTCCTAATCTGCATTCTTTTGCACAAGAGGGTCTGCCTCTCACTTTACGGATACTTGAAGTCTCCAACTGTGGGGTCTTGTCAGCTACAGCTATCACAAAGTGGGGTTTGCAACGGCTCAATTGTCTTTCAGAGTTGCGAGTTCGAGGAGATGGTCTTGTGAATGTGCTGATGAGAATGGAAGTGCCTCTGCTACCAGCTTCACTTGTGTCACTACGCATCTCTCATCTTCATTATATAAGATGCTTGGATGGGAAGTGGCTTCAAGATCTCTCTTGTCTTGAAAATCTTGAGATTTCAGACTGTCGCCGGCTTGAATCCTTGCCAGAAGAAGGCCTTCCTTCCTCTCTTTCAGTGCTGACTGTAAAGCGCTGCCTATTACTAGAAGCAGGTTGCCGGAGGAATGGGGGGAAAGAATGGCCCAAGATTTCGCATATTCCATGCATAATCATCAATAACAAAGTGACTATATGAATATCCAGGTGAGTTGCCTAAATGCACTGTCTTATTCGCTTTGCTGTGTTATGGATTTCTGTCATGAAGCCTGTGTTATCTATCAGGTATCTTCAGGAGGAACTGCATACAAACAAGGAAAAATCTAAACTTTCTCATCACTGAGTTGAAGATATTGATGTTGCTGATGCAGTCACACCTCACCACTACACAGTACTCTTTTTAGCTTATATTCTTTTTGTTTCCTGGCCTAAGCTGAAGACTCTGCTTTGATTAGTGATAGCATATATTTTCCTTCATTTCTATATCTGTTAACTGAAACACCTTTATTAGAGGATAGAAAAGTAATCATAATAGAGGGTAGAATGGTAATTCACTGTATTTCAGTTTTAACAGTTTGTTATTTGCTATTAGGTTGTTATATTCAGTTTTAGTTGTTGCTAAGCTTCTCACCCTTTCTGTTGGAAGACATAGCTAGTTTCTGTTTCACTCCTCTTGTATATATAGCCATCATCATCAATAATCAATCCTGTTCAATTTTTACTCATTACATTTGTTTGCACTTTGTCCCTTAAACCATAATCCTTCTCTTCTCTCAAGCTCTTAAAGAAGGATTCTGTTAACCTAACTCTGACCTATGCTCACAAAATTTCATCACTGCTTTCTATCCTAAACATTTCTCTGCATATCTTAACTCCAAATTCTATGTTATTTTTGTCACTAAATACTGAATGTGTAATATCACTGTCAAAAATTATAATCTAGCTGAAGTGTGGATCTATTATGAACCCTTAGTTGTAGGTTGTGACTTCTGATTTCTAGAGCTGTTAGAATTTAATGTCTGATAAGTAGAATAATGCCAGAATGGACAGGATCAGAAAAATCAACTTTATCAGGTAAAAATTTGAATGGTTTAACAATAAAAATAGTAGTAGATGTTGTAAATTTCCTTTTTAAATTTTTTCATTCAAATAATAGGGAATTCAAGATTGAAATAGTGGGGTTTAAGTTTTTAATCTATATGTGAAACTGGTATTTAAAGAATTGATATTGAAAATGGGTATGAGTATATATGAAACTGGTTTATTGATTTGCTATGATGATGTCTTAGGTACTTTTGGTTTGCTGTCATATCTTGGGATCATAAGAGAGTCAGAAAATAGATGATTACCAGGATATGAAATTTGGATTCATATATTAGTTTTGGCATTAACATTACCATTAATTGATTTGTAATTTTCTTTGCTCACAATATTCTGCTTCAAGTTAAAGAATAATTAGTTATTCTTGATAATTTACTTAAATTTGCATTTGCTTAAATTTATAGTTATGGAGACAGAAGTGGTTCAGCCTAAGCCCCCTTCAAGCTGCTGTTGTATGCGACCCAACTACAACATTAAACAGTTCTATGTACTTTTTGGGCAATGTCTTTTTTTAGCTTTTTGTAGTTATCTTACATGTCATGATTAGGATATCATTTACTACCTAATAGTTTATCTAATTTTAAGTTTAAAAAATGTTTGGCCATCCCCTTTCAAGGGCCTCAGAATAATGTTTCAGCTCAGATTCATGTTTGGCTATAAGCTGCATAGTTTAGAAGGTAATTTAGCTGTACTTTTTCTTCTTTTGTCCAAACAAATTTCAAGAACAAGTTTCAACCTAAAAATATTAACTTTTAGTTTTATTTTTACTTTCTCACAATAACCCTCTTAAATCCACATTTGTTCCAAAATACAAATTAATTTTTTCTACATCAATTATTTTAAAAACAAATTTTTCACTATCAATTATTTTAAAAGCAATTCTACTAAAATTTAAAACCAAACGAACCCTAATGCTTACTACTCAAATCTCACCACTTGTTCCATCCTAGTGGCTTGGTATGTTAGCCTACTACACCTGCAAATGAATGGCTAACTGGGAGAATACCTCATCATTCTCAAATTTAATACATTAAAACGATACATCAATGCATCATATCTTTCATGACTGGAAAATGAGACCTATAGTTCCGAACCCAGTAGGATTTAGGACACAAAAAAGTATAAATTTTGACTATTGGTCATTACAGAAAGACTAACGTTGGTACACCTTGGAAAATCACAAGGACTTCTTTTCACTTTAGATCCCCAACGTTAACACATTAAAGGAGTGCACAATGCTAAGGATACGCCAAAATCTTCACCCTAATCCTGAAAAAAAAATATGCAACAGAAAGTGGTGGATTACATACAATATTACTAGCATTGAGAAAGGGAATAATTAACAGATAATTGCAGTCTTAAAGAAAACAAAACAATACTTGCTACATGGATTCCATTCATTCTTCTCCTTACAGTTCAAATATTTTTAAATCCAAATTATATATCATATTATGCTGTCTATTATCAATGATATTTCAATTGCTGATGCCTAAAATGACGGTTAGAGCTATGAACAAAAAACATTGTTCTAACTACAAAGAACATTCATTCTACCTTCTAGAGTTGAAATATTTATATTTCAATGTATAGATCTATGCTGTCTAAATACAAACAAATCATCAAATACACACTTCTAAACCTCCTCTCATGCATTCTTTAAATTATTAAATGTTTCTTAGTCAACTCATTATTCTACATGATATAAATGGTAGAAACATGTGGTATGATGTGCACACAAAATGGTATGCACATATCATTTCCCTATATAACATTCTAGAAGTGTTTCAAGTCCAGTAATCACAACAAGAACACATTATCTGAATCACTGAATTAAATTTGCATAAGCAGGCACTAGGATGATGAAAATTAACCACGGTTACAAGAGACAAACAAGTAAAACAAATAATGTCATCTTAGATTAATTGTCTATTTATTTAGTATTCCAAAAACCACGTAGCAGTGCAAAATCCCAAATATTTGGGTTTAACCAAACAAAATATTGCAGTAAAAACAAGGTATTCCTGCTCATATTTTTTCTTACAATGGATTATGGATCTGACATATTTAATTATCTAAGAACCAGTCAGTTTTCAGTTACTTCAAATTTCCTGAAATCTTCAACTACTGCATAAGTTGAGGCAACTTTAACCTAAGTTTTGATTCATGATCTAAGCACTACAAAACTTGAACCTATTCTATTATATCACAACTGCTCAGTATCTTGGCTCCTTCAGCTCCCTACTCTTGTGATGCACAATGTAAGTTCTACAGGTGCAATTACCACACGTCCACACCCATTGGTTAGCATAGTACATGTTGACTAGGAGTACGATTGGATTGGTTTTTCTTAGAACGAAAGCTCTTTTTTTAAAGCGCTTGAATTGACTTCTTCAAAGAAGCCCTTATAATTAAGAGTTTTACCACTTATAAAGCTAGTGATACCCAACTTCTAAACAAGGAGAAGTAGAAGTAGTTTTTAATAAAACTAACTTCCAAAACTATGTCTTACGATTACTTATAATCATGTTCACTGAACAGCCTTTAAATAGATCTTTCACCCTCTCTCAACTCTATCACTCAGTCACATTGCTCTGCGACTTTGTTCATTAGCCTTAAGATACACTAACTCCACTCATGTATTCACTGGACACATCCCTTGAAATTAATTATTGTTTGAGAAATTGTAATTAGAAATGCAATTATTGTTCATTCATTTTGATACATCTCAAAACAAATTGTTAAAATCATAAAAATTGATTGTGGTGTTCATGGTGAGCAGCTGATCAGAGCTTCAGAATAGAAGTATAATATAGGAACAGAACAAACAAGTATCATGTAAGAATAATAATTCATTGGTGACAAAGATGCAGAAGACATAAGTTTCAGAGACAAGTGACAAAATGGTTTTATACCTGTTCCATTGGAGCAGAATCAGTATTCATCTGCTCTTGTTTATCATCAGACTCACCATCAGGTTGACCTTTACTGTCATCAACAGAACCCTCATGTTTATCATGAACATTATCTAACATCATATTTTCATTCAAACCTTGAAAATCTGCAGGAAGCTGGCCAGATTTGAGAGCCTGGTACCATGTCACCCAATTAAATGTACAGCATTAGTATCGATCTTTATAAGAGTAGGTAAGAAATTGAAATTAGTAAGATACGAGAATATAAAGCTATGAGAGAAGATATCTTTAAAGTTAAAAAAGATAATAGCAAGCAAAATCATCATGAGTTATCAAGACAACAAACTGTAGCAAGAATTTCAATAGTTTCCCTCCTTTTTCTAAAACAACCAGAGAAAACAAAAAGGAACCTTTCAAATTATAACAAATCTAATCCAGTGATCAACACATGGATCCTGTCTACAGACTCTAGGCTGACAAATGCTTACCCAAAAAAACTGAGAATGTGTTACTTAACTCCAATAACACAAGACATGTGAGAGAGCTTATCTGATCATGTCCCTAACAACAGATCATTCAAGATACTCAATTTACTATGTAAACCAATTTTAATATTAGGTTAAGCACAATTTTGAAGACATTTGTTTACTAAAGAAGAATTTTATCAAGACACAACGAAGAATACTCATTTTATAATGGAAACCAATTAATCACAATTATCATGACTTCTTTTGGATAAACCCAAATTTTCATCAAGGCAAAGATGAAGAATACAAAGATATAAGAGGACAAGACATCCTCTATATAAAAATTGGAAATACAAAAAAGACATAAAAATAAAAATCATCGATCAAATAAAGAGAGGAGAGGAGAGGAATATTAAAAAATGAAGAAGTGATTATCTGCTCTATTAAGCCAAGCACCTTTTCAAGTCTTGCAACTTCTTCAAGTGTCTGTGAATTCACAATGGCAGCCTGAACATAACAGAAACTTGTGAGACTATAGTCCATCAAGAGTAGTCATCTACTATAATCCAAAATGACTATGATTTCATAAAGCATATAATATCACACAGGCATGCAAGATGATTTAGAAATTAGTTACCAATAAAGAATTTATGAAAAGAAACAGCAAGCATAAGCATCTAACACTAACTTTACAGGACAATGAATTACAGTTTCAAAATACAGCATTCTAATTTCTAAAATACATCTTATGTATTTTAGTCATTTAGTGTTGGGGATGTTACTTGCAAACCAATGGCATTTAAATGCATGAAACTGAAGTTGTTTAATGAATTAATGAAGTTGTACTCATCCAACAAATAAATCTTAGAGCAGCACAAATTAAGAAGCATAAGTGGATACTCTAAGGTCAAGTCGATTATTTGGAAAATGGTACTTTATAGTAGTAATAATGACATTTTCAATAATTCTAGATATCATAAATAAATTCTTGTTCAAAAACAAGTTATTTGAGTGCTGCGAGGTGTATATTTTTTATGGAACAATCTATTTGGGACCTATGGTTATCACTAGGTGCATCCCTCCACATTGGAGCTGTTTTTGATGGATTGCTGTGAAGGTATGGGTAAAAATCAAATAGCTAGCCATCTCATCTACAAATTTTTAGTTAAGATATTTCAAATGCATAAAAGGGACAGTGCATACATTATCAGTGTGAATTAAATGTTTGAAGTGTAAGTCTCATGGTCACATATAAAGCAAAAACCTCACATAAATTGATAAATTCAGTTCTGATTATACCTTAATAGCAATGATTTGCTCTGGTGTGGGAGCAGCTGCTTTGGGTGCCTGTTGTTGTTCTTCAGTAACTTCTGTAACATTTGGAGTTTCAACAGGTGAAAGTGATTTTGCTGGTGCCTTTTGAACATCTTCTATAGCTTCTTTTGAATCAAACAAGAGTTTTGCTTCCAACCTTTCCTGTTGATTTCAAAGAACAATTGGCATGGCCATACAATTAAAGAGTGAGTAGAGTTGGTAATAAAAAATAAACCTGATAATATTTCATCATTCTCCTCCTACAAACATTGCAATGTCTAGTGATGTAGGGAAAGTGGGAAACAAAACCCTCATGCATCCAAAAATGCACAAATTTCTGGTTTGATTTTCAAATTTGGACTACGAAAGCAAAGCATGGACTAAAATCCATAGTCTATGTTTATGCCCGGTAAAGCCACCACATTGAACCTTGCTGTTTAGGGTTTACTTCTGATTGCCATAAAATGCTACAATAACCCATATAAAATAAACAGCCAAAGATGAATCATTAAAAAAACGGTTCTGTATTTCCACCTCAAAAACGCTGATTTATTTATTGAATACGCTGATTTATTTATTTAATACATACATTATCAGAGACATATTATCTGAAAGCCCAATAAAACATGTGTATCGATAATGAGAAAAAAAAAAAAAAGAACCCTTACCTTATTTTTCACTTTCTTGAAATCTAAAACCCTAAGGGCTTTCAGCTTGTGAATAACATAAAGCCTGTAATTTGGCTTCTTCGTAATATTGTTGTCAAGCAGACTAAGGAACTGGAGCTTCGGAAGGGATGCGAGAGGATCAATTTCAACTAAGTTGACAATCCTATTGTTCGTGAGAACTAGAGTGTGTAACTCTGGCAAGAACTCTGCATCACAAATGACACATTAAGATACAGCAACAAGAAAACAAGGCAGGAGATGGCTCCTGGAGCACCTACTGGATGTGCTCAGTGCCATTCCAGTCTACTTTTAACTTTTAAATTTTAAGGGTGTGTTTGGCTGAAGGGTAAAACTAGGGGAAATTTTTCATGAATGAGCTTCATGTGTAAAAATACATAGAACTCATCCATGAAAATTTTTCCCTCATCTTTACCCCAAACCAAACATGCCCCACAAATGAAACATCACACTACATGCACATCAAATTTCAAACAATACCTCCGATGTTAGGATTAATTCTAGTTATCCGATTGTTATTTATGAGCAGAGTGCCCAACCGGTTAAGATATGGCAAGTTTTCCAGCTTCACAATCTCATTGTCAGACAAATCTATGGTGTCAAATTGGTCCTGTGGAAAGAAGCAAAGATTTTACTTGAAGCATAATAATAATAATCATAATAAAAACCTGATAAAAAAAATGCCTCAACAATGAGAAGTTAAACTAAGAAGAAGGTGAAATTGTGCACCTCAGTAGCACCCAAGTTTTCAATAACAGCTATCTTGTTTCCTGCCAACAAGATTGAAAGCATTTTTATCTCACAGCAACAATTCATTTGTGAAAAACAAAATTAAACAAAACCCAAAACGAAAAAATGGTTTACCTCGAAGGTCTAGCTCGCGTTCTTTGATGGCATTGAAGAAATGAGGACTTTTCCAGATTAAATCCGCAGTGAGCCTTACCATCTTTTTTCCTCTGATAACTGCAAGAATGAGGAAGCCAGCGTAGAAGATGAGAAAAACAAAGAAACCCAACGCTTGAACGTGGGGAAGTGTTTAGGGTTTGAGGAAAAAGGATGAAAACAACAATAACACTTCGGTCGGGGAAATACCACACCGAACCGAACCGGCCCAACCGGAAAACTCACCGGTTGGTTCAGATGGGGTACTTTGAAGCATTTTCCCCCAAAAAACCTCTTATTCAAATCTCATTATGTCAACACAAACACGGCAAGGGTTTCAGAGAGTACAAGTAAGAAGAAAAAAATCAGTTACTCAACCCTAGAACCATATAATCAGGAACCACTCACAGTACAGGATCACAATCAGAGAAACAATCAATCTGTGAACACCATGATTTTTTAAAAATATATTTTTTTTTTTTACTTTCGCACTAAATATCACAATAACACTGAATCACTCACAGAATCTTACAGAGGGCTCCTTCTCGGCGGCTGAGAGTTTTGCTTCGCAACGGTGGAAAACAGTGAGCTTCGTGGTGGAGTTGTCACAGTGGCGTTGGCTTCCTGCTCACTATCGCGGCGGTGAAGAGCGCGAAATGGAGAGCGATGGCTTGTGCGGCGGCAACAGAGGAGAAGAAAGAGTGAGATGGAAGAAGTGAGGGTGGAAGGAAGAATACGGTTCTCAGGTCAAGGGGGAAAAAAAGGCTATAATAATCTATGACATTCACTCTTGAGCACGGTTAAACTCCAAATTGGTGCTTCATTCTAGGTACATGTTTCAATTTACTAATTCATTTTACTTTTTTTTTTCTTTCAAATTAGTGATCACTTTTCACTGTTAACTCAAATTAGTCCTCGGGTTATAACTTCATTAAGTGAGTATTGATGTGTACTATTAAGTATTTACATGGTAAATGAGGGGTACAATGTAATGTAAATAATTTTTTTTTGGTAAAAAATGTAAATAAATTATTTTATAGTGTTTGACACATTACTGATAATCTAGATTGTTTTGAAGATAGATTATCATTATTTAAATTACGTAATCCATATTACTTTGTTTGATATATACAAATAATATAACCGATGATCCATATTACCTTATTTAGTATATTAAAAGGATTACAAGGTAAAATGTGTATATTACCCTCTAAATAATTATAAAAAATTATAGTACATATATTATTATAAAAAAACTAATAAAAAATTATAGTACATATATTATTAACAAAAAACTAATAAAAAATTATAGTACATATATTATTAAAATATCTTCTAAAATACAAATATTATTATAATTATTATAATACCTTTTAAAATATGTATAGTACTACAATAAGAGTATTTGATTTAGTGTATTAGGGTAATAAAACAAAATTAAAAGATTATCTAGGGATAGTAATCCAAATAGTCACATCTTATAGGATAATCTACACTACCACTTTGGAGATAATGTGAATTATTTGTTAATCAACATTATCAATATTATTGTGCAACCAAACAAATCAATCTGAATTATCAGATAATTTAATTGCAAGTGTCCGATAAATCCAAATCCCAAATCAATCTCAAATTAAACCCTTAAGTTCCAAATCCCAAATTCCTATATTAATAAAATCCTCAAATTAAATAAATTTTAATCCAAATTAAAAATAAATAAAACCACCTAATTCTATTTCTAATTACACCTAATAAAATTACTCATCATCAAATCCTAATAGAGGTGTATAAGGGTAAGTAATAAAATAGGATTAAAATTTGGTGATTTATTTATTTTTAATTATGATTATAATTTTTTAATTTGAGGATTGTTTTTAATTTAAAAATTTGAGATTTAATGGTTTAATTTGAGAAGTTTTTAGATAATTTATAAAATAAGTTATGGAGGACTCTTTTAAATTTAAAAGACTAAACTCTATTTATTTTATGTGTTTACCATGAGACTCTCTATACACATGAAATAAAATAGAGTTTAGTGTTTTAAACTCAAAATAATTCTCTATGACTAATTTTACAAAACTTTTCCAAAAATTTCTAAATTAAATCATTGAATCTCAAATCCTAAATTAATAAAATTCTCAAATTAAAAAATCATAATCTTAATTGAAAATAAATAAACCACCAATCTTAATCTTAATTCAACTCGAATCTCAATTCCTGCCCGATGTCCGAGTTGGGGGCAATGTTCACACCTCGGATTGCAGCCCAATTCGACGGCCCAATTCGGAATCCAGTAGAACTCCAACAAAGTGGCCCAAGTTGGTAAACAACGAAGGAGCCAAATAAAGGACCAACCAAAGGCCGGACCTCGGTTTCCTTGACGGACGAGTCCAGATCAGGGTCCAGTATCGATTTAGCGGCCCAAATAAATTGGATCCGGAGCTGGACCCAGGTACGAACCTCATGACCTGATCCGAGGTCGGATAAGCTTAAACCCCCCGCTTTGGGCGGGAACATAGCAGTGAGTGGATGACGACGTCGCATAACCCAGCCCCATGATCGGCGTTACGAGGATCGTTCCTGCACGCCGCGGAAAAGCGGAGAGGACGTTATCCCGAGTTGCACGGCGTGGATACGCGAAAGAGGCTCACTTCCCCCCTCTATAAATAGGGTGTCTTTCTCAGTGTATCAGGTATGCTTTCAGTTTAGTTTCCATATTAAGTGATTATTGACAAAAGCTTCGGAGTCCTTTTAGGGAAAACACCCCCGCGCCTTGAACAGGAGTTGTGCGAGGAGTAAGAGATCGCGACACTTCTACCTCAGTCCAAAGGTACGGAACAAATATTATTAATTAACTTAAAAATATTATTCAACTAAAGTCATTAAATATAAATTTATTCTTAAATAATTGATTATAGAATAAATACTCAAATCCGTCCCTGAACTTTTTTTAAGAGCCCACATTCGTCCCTAAAAAAATTTAATTCATCCCGCAGTCCTTGAACTTGCATTCCGTGAGACAAATCAGTCTCTCCGTTAATTTTCCCTGTTAATGACTAACAGAGTAGTCTTACGTGGATAGTTAAATTTGACACGTTGCCATTATGTGCCACGTCATCAGTGAAAAATTAAATAGGGACAAATCAGTCCATAATTCTAAAACATAAACAACATTATTTTATTCTTCTTCTCCAAATTATCTTATGGTTTTCTCCTTTTGAAACCCTAATATTTTTTGTTCTATGGATTGCTGCTCCTAACCCAGCATTAAGAAATGATGTTGCAAGGCTAAAACAACCGTTGTAATCCTAATGAAAATCATCCGAGAGAGAGGAATGGAAATGAAGGCTATGGTGGCGGTGGAAGTGTGAATACCCAAATCTGGAGCTGTGAAAAACACTTCCAACACAATACTAAAATAACATTGTCTCATCATTTCTTTAAATAAGGGGTTGTATAAACTTAAAACCGTCAGCACCTTCATCACTCGTGCCTCCATCATCCATTTTGTCTGCAAATTTACTTGAAGATATTCCTGGAAGTGGTGGCCTTACTATAGGTATCTTAGGACTGAAGTGTTTGAGTTGCCCAACATCAGTTGGTATAGGGGAAGAGACAGACCAATCCTTAAGTAAATTAAAATGGAACATATATGTCCCTAAATAATTTAAAAAGAGTTAAATCAATCCCTAAACTACTTCATCTCGGAACAAGATGAACTCAAGCAAACCAAAATAACCTCAACAGACTAACAACATCAACACAATTAAATAAGAGCATAATGGCTGAGATTTACATTCACAGAGTATAATCAAATCAACACACAAAAAATCTAATATAATTCTACTATCTCATAGCACAATCAAATCAACACACACATATGGGGAAAACCATAAGATAATTTGGAAAAGAAGAAAATAATATTGTTTATGTTTTAAAATTAGGGACCGATTAGTCCCTTTCTAATTTTTCACTGATGACGTAGAACATAACGACAACGTGTCAAATTTAACTTTCACGTAGGACTACTACGTTAGTCATTAACGGAGGGACTAATTTGTTCCACGGAATGCAAGTTCAAGAATTACGTGACTAATTAAATTTTTTTAGGGAAGAATGTGGACTCTAAAAAAATCCAGAAACAAATTTGAGTATTTACTCTTAATTATATATAAAAAATATTATACAAATAAGTGGTTTATTTAGATTTTGTATTTTGTTCTAACATACTTATCAGGAAGGAAATCGCTGTGCAGGCTTCCTTGCTAGGAGTGTTGCCACATAGACTACTAGCTTGGTGGAGTTGTTTAATCCACCGATTGGGCTCTCCACTCTTTTAGATGAGGATAGGAAAGGTTCCTAGCCCCCACTTTTTTTTTTTAGTACTGAACCAACAGTATCTCCAGTCCGATAGGTTAAGGATTAATCTGCCACAATGTGGAACTCCATTCAAAGGTTTAACCACTTACCAACGGCAATAACCACGGCCAAGTGAGCTAGCCACTTTACCAACCCAAGTTGGTTTCCCTTGCCCCACTTAGTGCTGTAGTTTTGTTTCTTTTGCTTTGGGCCTAGGCCCCTTCTGTTTACCCAAAAAAAACATAACAAAAGCCCTCATTTCTTCCCTCCTCTCGCTCTACCGCCTCCTCTGTTGTCGCCGTCGCGCGCATCCTTCCATTCGCGTGTGCACTGCCGCGTCTCCACGAAGCTTCACTTCTCGTCCTCCTCTTCCATCACCAGTGGTATATTGATATTTTTTGAGTGATTTTGATCTTCAGCGAGAAAGTACAATATTTAAAACAGGGGATTCACTGATTGAGTGTTTCTGTGATTGTGATTATGTCTTGATTATGTGATTCTAAGATTCATTTTGATTCTGTGATTTTTTTTATACTTCTTGCAAGTTCTCAAAACCCTTGCCTTGTTAGTTAGTGTTGACATAATGTGAGTTCTGAATCAGTGCTTTTGAAAACCCCAAAACCTGTGAGTGTTCTGGTTGGGTTGGTTTAGGTTGATGGCGAAGGCTACAACGGAATCATAATCTTGAGATATTGTCCTTATAATATTTCATCTGCATATTATTAAGCATATAAATGCCTTTTATGTCACAGGTCAAAGGACTAGTATGAACAGCTCATTAATGTTTTAATCTTGCCTTAACTGATTCTTTTCCATCCATTTCTTGTTATTTAATGCAAACCAGCCATTTACTCATTTTCTTAATTTTTCTCAAATGCAGTATCTATTTCACACAGAAAACATGAATTTTGCGTCATCATTGTGCAGAAGGTTGAATATCAAGGAACTTGTGACAAATGTTCCTGTATACAGAAGCACCAGTGGTATAACTTTATGATTGCTATATTGATTTGGCTATTGATCATAACTTCCAAGTAAGCTAGATTAATGTGTTAGAACAGAGCTAGGTATGAGCTATAATATGCAATGATCTTTGTTGTTAAATAGAGGATTGTAAGCAATGTGCATATGAATCCCAGAAATTTGGGGAAGAACACAGAATATACTTCAGGGAGAGTTAGAGTCAGTTGGTTCTCTAAAGCTCTGAAACTACACAATTGATTATCCACATCCCAAATCCCAATTAGTGACAAAATCCCCCCTTTTTATACTGGGTAGCTTCACTAACAGCCTACTAATCACCTTTCCTGCCTAAAAGGATTCCACTTATTAGTGTTTCAACAATATATGTACATGTCATGTTATCTATTTTAGCTCTCCTACAATAGACCTTCCCAAACTAGGAGTCCCTAATATAATGATTTTTGACACATTACTATTTTAGATGTTTCTGGAGAAGGTTTGAGTTTAGTGTTCAGGCGATGGGCTACCAAAAAGACAGCTGGATCCACAAAGAATGGGCGGGATTCAAAACCCAAGAACCTTGGAGTGAAGAAATTTGGTGGGGAGGTATGATTCTTTTTTCCCCTTTAAGCTAGAATATTAATTTTGTGACCTACAGGCAGAGATTTAGAACAGAACTTTTAGTCACTCATGACATCTATGCAGAGAGTGATACCTGGAAATATCATTGCTCGACAACGTGGTACTCGCTTTCATCCAGGGAACTATGTTGGAATAGGTAAAGACCATACCCTTTTTGCTTTGAAAGAGGGGTGGGTGAAGTTTGAAATGAACAAGCTGACTGGTCGCAAGTGGGTGCATGTTGAGCCTAAGGAAGGTCATGTCCTCCACCCTGTTTATGCAGATGCTTCTGCATCTGCAATAAAAGCTGCTGTCTAAGTCTGCATTTTCCATGATGTGAAATTTTTTTAGCGACAATTTTCAGTTTAGTTCCCCAGCATATGTAACCTCCATGATGTTATACCCTCTACCTTAATTTGACAATAGATGGGTTCGATTGTTTGTTTTGTACATCCTCCATCACCAATCATTTAGTTTGCAGAATCTTTAGCATTCCTGGCAATGTGAAGATGATAAAGAGAGATTCCTATGTTTGATTCATGGATATAAAAAATATTTCTAGGAAAATCACATTCCTGGTAATAGAAATACCTCTATTTTATTCCCATCCTCTCACATGGGAATGTTGGGTTCCCTAATTCCTATGGGAATTTCTGTTCCTAACCAAACACAACTATATTGCATTCCCAGAATACCGTTCCTAGGAATGAAAACTAAATCTCCAGGGGCTTAGGGCTGCATAAAGCATGCACTTAGTATTTGGGTGTGTCATGCCTACATGTTGAATATGAAGAAATATCTCACGACAAACTAATGTAGGTATTCAATTTAAAGATCATTCCACTCAACTTGGGGATGAGTTCTATTCCACTGAGTCATATACTCTACATTTTAGTATGCAACTATGCATGATATAAGTTCTTACATTTTTTGAGTTGGGCTGGGCATTATAGATTATAACTTGTGTGCACTCTTAGATGCTTTTGAAATGGCTAAAAGGTAGCACAAGATGGGAGGTTGAATCATGCTATATAATTTTTTCTGAAACTTAGAAATATATTGAGCAAAGCTTTTATGCAGCATAAATATAGTTGTATAGAAGAACAAATAAGTAGATCACAAAGATAATGATAAGAGAGTCACACAACAATTTATACTAGTTTGGTTAAAACTTGACTACATCTAGTTCTGAACACAATCTTATTAAAAGTTCTTCACTAATCCTTTAAAGGTTTAAGATATTTTTTCTTCGAGTTCTTTCAAGCTCTACACACCTTGGTAATCTTTTCTCAAATCTTCTCAAGTTAAAACAGTAAGACTTCATTGATCTCTAATACTAGATTATATTTCACCTAGATATTCTTTTCACAGGTCTTCTCAGACTAAGTTTCAAATTGTTTACAAAGAGGGTTATGATATAAGAGACTAACATATTGAGAAACTAACATAGTTAAGAAGCAATGTAATGAAGGAGCATTTCAACAAATAAATAATAAAATCACAAAATTATATTGCTCTATTATTTGAACAAAAAATCTTTCACATTCCACTATCATGATACTATTAAAGAAAATTATAAAATCAAATAAATTGAGCAAAATATGCATCAGAAGCTAGCTTACAAGCATGAAGAGGCCAAAAAGGACTAAAATTGACTCATAATTAACTCAATCATAAATCATTGAGCAATAGTTTATCCTTTAGAAGCTACGAGCCACACTTAGAACATTGAAGGAATGAAGAAAGTTGAATTAATAATTTTTAAAAATTAGATTATTACCTATGATAAATGATGATGACTGATTTTATTGTGTATATGCATGTAGCATTACTCTATAAGAAACTAAATCGAAGTCTAACTCATAAATTAATATACGATTTCTTTGTTGACAAGATAATTTAATAAGACAATATAATTGTGAAGAGATTTTAAATTTTTCATCACAAAATAATTTGTTTAGATATTTTAACGGGAAGACATTGCAAACTCTAAAAACTAAATTTATTTGCCTAAACAAGAATTCTAATTTTGATCTAAACTAGAGGAATTTTAAAAACAAAATTTCTCTCATCTCTATTTATTATTTAATTCTCTTTCTCTTTAATAAAAAATATTATTATAATTATTTTATTCAAATATAATATTTTATAAATGAAGGTAATGTGATTTCTTTGGTCGAATAAAAAATTTAAAATCAAAGAAAATACTTCATCCATATATATATAACCTAAAATTGTAGAGATTTTAGTTGATATTTTCTCGCATCAAGGACATATTTTGATGATAATTGTGGTCTTAGTTTAAAGTAAGGTTCTCCGAATGGCCTAATGTCTGTCTCAACGCCCGTGGCGGCCAAGTTACGTACATGTCTGTTAATCTGAATTGAGGTCATAATTAATTATTGTTATGTGGCCAGATTAGATTAATCTCATGGGGTCACAAATTAGAGGATTTTGATTCGGTACCCAGGAAAATATAGGGTACCGATATCCAACACATGTATGTTTCATGTTTATAGATAAAATTAATTTAAATTTTTTAAAATTATATAACTGGTAACCTATTAGATAAGTAATCTTCAAAATTTAATTTAATTTATATTGATATTCTCTAACTTTATCAATTTAGAAAAAAAATTCAATTCATAACCTGTCGCGAGAGAGAGTGCACGTTATGAAGAGAGAGATGAAGAAGAACTGTGATTAGGAATAAGATGCGTTTAGGAAGGCTGCGATCGAGATCGCTGTACTCCGTTGGTACCAAATTATATTTACTTTAACATAGATTAATAAGTTAAACCTACAATTGGGTACCGAATAAATCCCCAAATTAAAATACATCAGAAACGGGACCAGTAATTTATTCTTCACCGAATCTTCTTATTATGCTTCGTTCCACCTTTCCGTTTTATTATCCGTTAGCCTCCGATCCACCATCACTTTCCTTTTTGCTTTCAAACTTGAACTCTTTTCAATCGGACTAATAACAATATTTCCTTTTTCGCTTTCAAGTCTGAATTCTTTTTCACAATGGTTGATTTACAATTACATAATATCGAATAATTGGCGTACAACAGCATTTCATCCATCAAAGATCATTACCATTAAAAAGTGATGGATATGTGTGCGGATTAAAATTTTTGTTTTAAATGGTAAACTCACAAATCACATAATGCTTGATGGATAGTTGATGAATGTGTGCTTGATGTACATGTAGTACTATTATACATAATATAGTAACTTATATTTTTTAACAATAATACTAGATGCACAATGAAAAACCAGCCAATGTGGACAATGGGTCCATTTTGACTTCGATTTGGGCCCAAATAATCATTGAAATTGTAATGAGCTGAGTAATTTTGGCTCATAATCTCATTTATTGGCTGATTTGGCTGATTTTTCACCGTGCATTTATCATTACTCCTTTTTTAATTAAGTCATTAGACTCGTTTTTACTTCTTACATAAATAATGATACATTATGTATTCTATTGTGAGCTTATTAATTAAAAAAATGTGGGGTTCAGTTAGATATCATTGAAAAACCAAACAAAGGGGTAGTACACACCCAAGAATAACATCCGAGAGTAATTTGTTAGATTGTTGATTGTTCTTTGTAATAATTTATTTAGGTGTGTATATATCTTTCAGAAAATATTATGAAATATTTTAAGTGTATTTAGAACTTATAATTTAAATAAAACGTTGTCATTTTTATATTTTTATTATAAAATGTTTAATTATCATATTTATTTCTGAATATTGATAATTTTTTCGAACCATAATAATTCTTTTGTATCATTCGTTTTTACATGTTCACACATACTCATTCAAATGTGGATGAAGGCTCTTATTCACGCATGGATAAAATATGATCCAAATTAGTTAATTTTTATAAATTAAATAATTTAAAATATTAAAATTAAATATTTGTTTTATTTATTCATATGAGTCCTATTTATTTTTTATTTTTTAAAAATAAAAAAGATAATTATGATTAAATTTTTAATTATTAATAATAAAATATATGCACATGTTTTTAATTATGAACGTTTTTTGCACGACCGGGATATTCACTGTCAATCATAGTGACTAATTTCTCGTTGGCTTATAGGCACTTCGAAGGGTGGGATAACTGACCCAAAGTTTTAAAATTTTTCCATACCTAAGACGAGGATCGAACCCTCGACACTTAGTTAAGGGAGGATGAGTCCCTATCGCTCGACCACACTCAGCAAAAGGACGACCTAACTATGATCCTATATGACATAAGAATTACTCGCATGAATAGCACTCCTCATACTAAAATGATAATTTCTCTATAAAATAAATGTCACCAATTAGATTGATGCACATAACTTGTACGAATTCTTATTAAATAGGGCCGTCTAACTTTTTTCTCAACAATATGTATCTGAATTACGTCATCACTGCTTTATACAAAGACAAACCATCGAGTCAATAATCGATGCATAAGCCATTGTTGATGTTTTCTGTTTTACTTATGAAATTTGTCTTTATTAGTCTTGTTATTGGCCCTTAGACCCATCAACTAATTTGACTAAATTTTTGCAATTTCAATGATTAAAAAGTTGATTTATAGTAAGTTTCAAGCGCTAAAATGACTCGAAGATAAACTAAATGTTAAGGAAAATTGCATTATTTCTTCTAATAACAATGATTTCACTTCACAAATATGATTATAAGAGTATTAATATAGTGCTACAACTTCAACTAAATATTTCTGTTGTACGATAAATATTATTATAAGTTGATAATATACAAACCTACAAATCAAAAGACCTAACACAATAGGTAACTGAATTTATCTAATTAGAGTTTGAAACCTCATGTTATGTAATGCAAAGGATTTCATGACATGAGATTTACATAGTTACAAAAAAATTCTCATCTTATTGAAAGAATTAATGACCGGTACCGACGGTAAATATTTTAAATAATAAAAAAATATATAAACACATCTTAAAATAAAAATTCAGAATTAGTATATTTTAATATTGTTGACTATTGGCTGATATTAGTTCTACCCACATAATTTTTATTATTCAAACTACAATCTAGATTCTAGCTAGATTCGTGGCTTTTGTCCCTGTGAGTCATCCATGGCTGCGCATGTGACCTAACAGTTCATTGAACACAAAAATCACCAGGAGTAGTAGGATCAAACACATAGGTGTTCTATGTGTATAATAAATTATTCCATGTACAATAAAATATTGTACAATATCTATACAATAATACTCATTCTTATTATTAAATTTTAAAAACTTAATATATAAGTAATAGAGTAAATATGTATTTTGGTCCTTCAAATTTAATATTAAGGATAAAATAGTCCTTCAAGATAAGAAAATGACAATGTGGTCCCTCAAGATTTTACGTGATGGATAAAATAGTCCCTTAAAATATGAAAGTGACAACATGGTCTTTCATGATTGAAATTTTAAAACAACATAGTCCTTTAATTTGTCCTAAATTTACAATTTTGAGTGACCACATTGTCCTAAAATTTCAATCTTGAATGATCATGTTGTCACTTTCATATCTTGAAGGACTATTTTGTCCATCACAATAAATTTTAAAGGACTACATTGTCATTTTTGTATCTTTAGGAACTATTTTATCCCTCGCGTTAATCTCGATGAAAAAGTGGGTTATTTACTCCAAGTAATAGATTTTATTAAAATTCAATGATGTGAATAAAAGTGTATAATATTTTATTGTTCATGTAATATTTTTTTGTCGAGGAAAGTCACCAAATATGTAATTGACTTACGGGTCCCTTAAGCATCCTGAAATGGAATCATATGAATTCTCAGTTTCCAATTACCTTCCGTTTCCACCATCAACACCTATCTCTTTCTGTTTCGTTTCTACTTTCTAGTTTCTACACACCTTATCATCAATTTCCCGGAAATTCACCTTCCACCCCCTTTTCTCTCCTAACCTAATTCATCCATCGATATATAAATACTTTGGCAAGTTGATACCTTTTCAATCCATTAACTAATAATATGTTCTGTTGATCTATCACATCCAAACCAAGAATCCATCATAACAATTAATATTAAACATGCTTGGTGTTAGCAACAACCATGTGGCTATGAAGGGGAAAAAGCAGGGGAAAATAAGGGCCAAATTGAAGGATGTCAAAGTTACTTATATTTCAAGCCCCATGAAGGTGAAGACTAGTGCTTCAAATTTCAGAGCTCTGGTGCAAGAACTCACTGGCCAAGACTCCAATGTTGCTGAAATGTTCACTGATGCACAAGGTAACAACAATATTAATAACAATGGTTCTGCTGAGACTATTCATCATCATCAAAAGGGTGGGAATTCAACTCAACAATATTGGGGCGAGGCATATTTGTCAGATGCTACTGATTGGTTGAAACCTGATTTCAGCGAGTTTGATGATTCCAGATTCTCAGTGGAATCATTAAACGGGCACGTCCTGCAGGATTTGTTCAGCTTTGATATGCTGTAAATTTAGGGTAATCGATCTTCAATGTTGTGTTGGATGTTTACAAGACATCTACCATGTTCAATGGTAGATAAGAAGAGTTTGAAAGTTGAAGAGTGGACCACATCAAAAATCAAGGATTAGAGATTGAAATGTGGGGACCATATAAAAAATTAAAAGTGAGAGATAGGAATATGGCGGTGTACGAAATAATAGATATACAAATAGTATTTTTGTTAAATTTATGTATAATATGTGTACATAGGCATAAGATAGATAGTTCTACATGAAGTTGAGCTAGTTGTATAATTAATAATGATATTTGGATTAATAATTTATGGACCATTTTGGTGACCTGTTTTTTTTTCACCATTAGACTAGTGTGCAAATCAACTTGAGTTGGTCAACTGGTTAGTTCACTTGTCCCCTTAAGTAAGAGTAGGGAGTTCGATCATCGCCTTGTGCATGCAGCAACCCATTGGCCAGCGGTAAATCCAACGGATTAGTCCTTGACCTATCGGGCTAGAGGATACCGTTGATCCAGTACAAAACAAAAAAAAAAGACTAGTGTGAAATTATTTTGATATGGATTTTACGTCATCTAATGTTAATGTTGGATAAGAGTATGACAATACAATGTTCGACAAATGATGAAGATAAATAACATTATATCATTGATAAGTATAAATACTCTATAATAATATATTTGAGGTTTTGCTATTGTTTTTAATCTGTGGGGTACTATTTGGATCCTTTTAATTACATATAGTTTTCAAGTACTAATATTGCTCGGTCCTTGTTGATGAATGAATAATTAAGCAGAAAAGTCATATATATGGGATATGGATAAATTGTGTTTAGGTTGTGAAAGTAAATGCAAGTTAAGAAATGAATCTAGCAAGAGGATAGAGAATATAGGGAAGCAAAGGGCGACGAAGTCTTCAAAAGAATCAACACAAATCACTAACAATAAACTTCAAGATTGACAGCTGCTTGGCCTGGTTATGTAAATGAATTATAATATATTTTCTTATATCATCTTTCTAATAACCTTTTAGTGAATTCTCTAGTACAATAATATGATGCCACAATTTGATTTGTCAACTTTTATTGTTTTACCAATATTAAAAGAAGGTGATAAAATAGTTCAAAAATTAAAAGAATATATCATAGGCATGTTTTAATTGTTCAGAAGCAGATCAGAAGTATGAAAGTCAATTCAAAAGGACAAACACAAAACTTCAGAAGCTTAGTATATTCATTTTATAAGTTTTGTTATTTTTATTATTAGAGCTAATTGATAGGATAGATTATGTTATTACAGTTGGAGCTAAATGACATCTCTATATAAGAGATGCTGCTTAGTTTGTAAATGGACAAAAGAGTGAATTAATATACAATACAATAGAAAAAAAAAGAAAAAACACATCTGAATGTGATAAAGACAAAATCAGAGAGAGAAAAAAAAAAAGATCAGACACAAGAAAAGAAAAAAGTGAAAAAATGCAGAAAATTTTTTGAAAAGAAAGTCTGAAAAATCAATGAGCAAGAATTGAAAATACACTTAGAAAAATGAGAGAAAAGAAAAGAGAGAATCACAATTACATTAGAGAGCAGAAGTTAAAGATTGTGATCATTGAAGAATTTCTGTGAAGAACACACACAAAAACAACATATCAATCATATATTTGTTTTCGAAGCAAGATTACCGGAAAAGTCCTTGTGTTATCAAGGCAAGGAAAAGTCTTCAAGAGGGGATATCTTGAAGCAAGGAAAAGTCTCTAAGAGGAAATATCTTGAAGCGAGAAAGTCTTTGGGAGGGTACATCTCAAAGCAAGAAGACATTGCAAGGGGATATATATTGTAAAACAAATTCTGCAAGTTGATGCTTGTAGTGAACCTGAGAATGTTGCAAAATATATCTGGTGTTGTAATCTTCGCGAAGAACTCAAATAGTGATCCTCAATCATGAAGATTGAAGAATTGGATGTAGTCTCTGTTATAGCCGAACTAGTATAATTGGTTTTGTCTCTCAATCTCTCAAACTCTTAACTCTTGATATTTGCATTTATAAATTGTTTGCTAAGTGTTAATTAATTGTTTGATTGATTTGAATTAAATTGAATCAAAAACCGTCAAGACCAGAGGCTGGAATAAGTTTCTTGAAATTAAAGATTCTTTGATTTAAATGAAATTGTTTTCATCTTAATATTGAGTAATCAAAATTGGTGTTTGAAAACTTGCAAAAAAATAAATAAATAAATTGGTGTTTGAATAACTGAAATTAACTTTGAATTGATCAAAGAAAGCATATCAAATTGCATTATAGAAGAAAGTTTGAAATTACTCTGTTCTAGGCTCTGAAACAAAATTATGCGACATTATAATCTGATTTATTGTTTTGCATGATCTGATTGTTTTAGAAGTTTTAATCATTTATTTACATGTTATATTAAATGTATACGAATTGATATTGACATTATCTGATCATAAGAAAGTGATTTTGGATATCAGATGATAGAATGTTGAGAAGCTAGATGATGAGAAATGTTTAAAACTTGATTGTAATATGATATATGTTGTCTAAGTGTTTGTGATTGTATAATCCACTGCTTAATAACTCTAAAACATATTGTTAAATCACACATTATATATTGAGAAATATTGTTAAATGTTTTGCATTTTACTAACCTTTTTAACAAGTTCAAAAACTTGATTAACTTGGACATTGTGCATAATATTTTAGACAATATTCTTTAAGTGGATGGGAAAGATTTTACATACCCAATTCACCCCCTCTTGGGTTCACCAAATATAGCTTTAGGGGGCGTGTGGTTCATGGAATGTAATTTCATTCTCGGGAATAACATTTTCTATTCATTTTTGAAAACTTGAGGAATATTTCTAAAAATTTATAGCATAATGATAGTATAGCTCATAGACCCATTGGTAGCTACATGGTTAAACATTCCCTTCCCATGGAAATCTAACAATTCCATGTAGAAGGTGGGAATGAAACCATGGGAATAGAGGGTGTAACATTCCCTTCCCATGGGATTAAAAATTCAACATCCATGTAAACAATTTCATAATTCTTTATTATTATCTTCACAATTTGATCATCTTTACTTTACTAAAATTATGACAACAAATTTTCCTTATTCATCCTTTTTCATCTTCTTCTTTTTTTTATATATAATCAAGATAAAACAATTTTGAAACAAATTGATTTTCTCAATCTTAATAATATTTTTTGGAGATTTATTCCCTAACCAATAAGATTCACATGTACAAATGGCCAATAGTAATAATGTGATTGTACCCAATATCATTATTGATATTTTTAATTCATTTATATTTATTATTAAACTTATTTTTATTTTTGTTATATTAATAGAATATTCAAAAAAAATAAATATCTATTATTATGTTTAAAAATTAGTTCAACTTAAAAATATTGTTAATGTTGAGATAATCAATTTGTTTCACAATTTTTTATACTTATATATAAAAAAGGAGATGAAGAAGAAAATGGAGGAAGAAGAAAATTTGGTTGTCACAATTTTAGCAAAGTGAAAAAGGACCAAATTGAGTCAATAATCCTAAAGTCAAGGACCAAAATAAGTTATTAATTTTTCTGAGTACATGTTATTTGTCAGCGTGACATTTAACGAATATCTCAACATGCATGCAACAGAGTTAAGATTAGGGCTGTTCATTGGGCGGTTCGGTTCGGTTTTGGAACAAAATCTAACCGAACCGACCAAATCGGTTGACAACAAGAGTCAACCAATCAGTTCTCTTTTGATACCGCCAACCGAACCGAACCGACCGAAATTGGTGCAGTTCGGTTTGGGCGGTTTGTTTCGATTTTTTATATCATGCTGCCTAGAGAGAGATACTGATGAAGAGAGAGAGAGTGAGACCAGAGAGACGCCACAGCGGTAGCAACCGCGGCGACGGAGGCACGGTGGCGGTGACATTTGTTGTGATGAACGATGATAGTATTTGAGAGTTGTTGAGAGGTCGATTTGAGTGAGAGAAGTCGATGAGAAGGAGGGAAGCCGATTTGAGGGGAGGGAGGCCGATGAGGGAGGGAGTCCGATTTGAGAGTGGCACCGAGGGGGGGGGGGGGAGTCTGATGAGATAGAGGGAGGTCGATTAGGGGCAGTGCTATGTGAGTATGTGTTGCTGTGGCTTGTGAGCTTTGTGGTGAGTGGTGACTAGATTAAGATTTGAGAGTGTGGTTATGGTGATGGATGGGTACTGGTGTGTTGTGTGTGGTGTCCGGCGCAGAGGAGATAGGGATTAAGTTTTTTTATATTTTAAATACTAACACTAGCAGTATTAAATGTAGGAATATTATATTTAATATACATATATCGGTTTGTTTCGGTTTCGGTCGGTTTTAAATTTTGAGAATCGAAAACCGAACCGAACCGATCGATTTTACAAAATTAGAACCAAAATCAACCAATTTTTTTCGGTTTTAAATTGGTTATCGGTTTTTTGGATGGTTTTTGGTTCTTTAATCGGTTTGGATCGGTTTTGAACACCCCTAGTTAAGATGAAGTATGGACAGAATGATTAACTTGAGTTACGAAATGTAACGTGAAAGACTATTTTGAACAAAAATTAAAGTGGATGGCCAAATTGAATCACATGTGCAAAATGAAGAACCAAATTGAGTATTAACTCTATATTTTTTAGATCCATACATTGCATGAGCTTTTTCTCACTAGTTATGATAACAAAAAAAAGTTTCATGTACATCATTTATACCAATCATCCGAATATCCTCCGTATAAAAGGTTGACATGACACAAAAATTAATATACGTACTTTTAATGCGAAAATACTGTTCATTACGCACTGCTACAGTTTTGATGTGTGCATTTCTATATATTTTGGTGTGTGCATTTGAATATTTTTGTGTGTGCAATTATATATATTTGGTATGTTTATTTCTTTATATTTGATGTGTGCAAAACTATATTTTTTTAAATCAATGAGATAACTAATTGTTAATCTTCCTGATTATTTTTTTTTTAATTTTGAAGTATTTAATATCACAAAGAGAGAATGTATTGAAAAATATATAATAAAATCAAATTAAATAAAAAAAATGGTGGGCTGCTTTAAAAAAACTTGTGAACTAGAGTAAAAAACAATAATTTTATTTTTTTACTTGAATGACATAATTGCACATTTCAAACGTACAGAAAATACACACATTAAACATACCATATTGCATACAACAAACATACAGAAATACACACATCAAACATATGAGTGACAAATACAAAATATTCATAAATGTACACATCAAATATATATAAGGCAGTGTTTGATGATTGGAGGTACAATACAGAAATACAGAGACAGATACAGAAATTTGGGTTGTTTGTTTTGTGAGACAGATACACAAAGTTGTGTATCTATACAAAAAAAATGTGTATTTTGTATATCTTTTGGAGGAAAGGACACAAATACACAAATTTATAATAATTTTTGGACCAATGTACCCTCACTATTTTTAACAAATTACCAAGTCTGCTCCAAAGGCACCGTCGCTGCTGCTTCGAGGTCGCCGCTGCCGCTGCTCCGAGGTTGCCGCCGCCGCTGCTGCTCCGAGGTCTCGCGTCGTCGTCGCCGTTTCTGGAAGACCGCCACTTTATCTCCAAGCTAGGACGCCGTCGCTGCTGCTCCAAGCTAGGCCGCCGCCGCTGCAACTCCAAGGCCGCCGCCTCTGCAACTCCATGGTCGCTGCCCACTGCTCCTCCATGGTCGCTGCTGCTCGGACGCCACCTCTGCAACTCCATGGTCGCTGCTGCTCGGAATGTTGCCTCTGTCGGCGACCTTGCTGTGCATGTGAGAGAGAAGGGAAAGAAAGAGAGATGGTGGTGGCGGTGAAGAGGGGTACAGGGAGAGTGAGAGGGAAGGGGAAGAGAGAGAGTGTGTGGAGTTTTATTTTATTGTTAGGGATATATTTGACTTTTTATACAATATTATGTATTATCTATTAATTATCAAACACAATACACAATATACAATACACAAAATATTCTGTCTTGTATATAAAAACAAACACAATATAATATACACAAATTTTTCTGTATCTGTATTTTTTGTATCTGTATTTGTGTATTGTATTGTCCTGTACACCATAACAAACACTACCTAAATGTACACATCAAACACACATAATTATAAAAAAAAAAAAAATACACTCACTAAACATGTAAAAATGATTCATTATACATGTATCAGATTTCGTGTCACAGTTAATCTTTTGGATATACGGATAATGAATGATTAGTATTAGTGATATATATCAAACCAAAGTCATTATGATACATACCCATCCACCGTCCTTTTCTCTATTGATATTTAGGGTTTATCTGAGAGGGTTTAAGCTTCTGTACCAAAGTAAGTCTCTGTTCGGTCATGCCAGTCATGGTTTCCAACGCTAATCTTAATCAAGAAGAAGAGCCTTCCAAACTCGAACAGCACTTCATAGAAGAAAGAGAAGAAGACGATGAAAACGAAGAAGAAGAAGAAGAAGAAGAGAACCAAGGATGGGACGACTGGGAAGGAGACGAGGGAGACCAACAAATCGAATGCCTCTGTCTCTTCTGTGATTCCATGTACGGTTCGTGCGATTCACTTTTCGATCATTGCGCTTCCACTCACCACTTCGATTTCCATGCCGTTCGCAAAGCTCTTAGCTTCGATTTCTATGCATCCTTTAAACTTATCAACTACATTCGCTCTCAGGTTAATTACAATTTCCCAGTTTTTTTTTTCCTCTTCTTCAATTGTTAATTATTATTTTAAGGTTTCGTGTTTTTGCTGCTGAGTAATTAAATTGCCCGAAAGTACCTAACAAAGTTGCGAACTTGGGTTATTGTTTTTTTTTCTTAAAAAAACAAATTCGTGTACATGTTCTAATCGAGTTGGGATTTGGGGATGAAGGAAATGGAATTAATAGAGATGGAATTGATTGGCTCATTGTTTTGAGTTTCATATGTGGTGAAGACTTGTAGAAGCTCTTGTAAAAGGAGTGAACCATACAGAAGGTAGTTCAATAGTTAGAGATAGTGGAAGAGTAAGAAAAGTTATGGGCACAGCTATTAAAAAGGACTTATATATATTACTTGTCTATAGACATTATTTATGATAAAACACAATGCTATGTTTGTCGTTTGATCCATGTAGTTGATCATCTATTGGGAAATAAGACATTATTGTTGTTGATTCTATGTTTTTTTAGCTTATAGCATTATCTAATTTTCATCCGATAAACAATGCTTTTATGTTCATCATTTTGAATATTGTGGTTCTGAAGCTCAAAGGCAATTATATGAACTATATATCAAACTACAATAAGCTGTAAGCGTGCAGGTTTACTTTTACATCTTGCCAACTGTTGGTTTCTTCTGTTTTTTCCAGGTGGCAGACAACAGATGTTGGAGTTGTGGATTAGCATGTCAGTCCAACCACGACTTGCAGAATCATTTGCATGATTTAATTGATTTAAATGCTATAAAGGGTGCATGGGATGATGATAGATATTTAAAACCTTTCATGATAGATGATTCATTGTTGTACAGTTTTGTTGATTATGAAGAGGGGGAAGATGAACAAACTATACCAATTGATGAAGATCTTATGAGGGATTTGAAAAATTCCATAGAGATTCTTGGTGATGATCAAAATAATTTGAAAAAATTGGCAGTTATTGACGATGGATATAATGCTATTGCATCTGATCTTGATGATCATTTGAACAGGGCTAGTTCTTCAGACAAGGAACTTGTCAATGGTAAGGACTTCAAAGCATATGCCTTATCAATTGATAAGAATACGGAAGAAGGGCATTTGATGTCCAATCCTCAAAATCACTTTGCAAAGCACATTAAGAAGGTTAATGAAAGTTATTTTGGGTCTTACAGTTCGTATGGCATCCATCGTGAGATGTTAAGTGATAAGGTATTAGTTGTACTTCACATTTGTTGGCTTTTTGGACTTGAGAGAACTGTTGTCTATCTTGAATTGAAAAATTGAAGCTGTTTCACTATGCTATCATCATTTTATGAATAAATGCCCTAAACTTCCTCATGTAGGTGAGAATGGATGCTTATGGCCAAGCAATTCTGAAAAATCCCTCTCTCCTGGATGGTGCTGTGGTTATGGATGTAGGTTGTGGAACTGGTATCCTCAGGTGAGAAATATCCATAACACAACAGATAGTATCTGATTTTTAGTAACATCCTGGATTATACCTCTCAAGGTTTTTTATTTATCAAATGACACAATGTGATTAAAAAATGGTGGAATCATGATGAATCCTATTTTTTTATAATATTCTGACATATAATCCTCATTTATTCTATTGTATTTTCAAAAGGAAATTATGCAGTATCTCTTCTTTGTATTATTTGTTTTCTTTTTCCATAGTTAAACAGGTCTATTTTAATGAGTCTCTTTAGAAAATTAATGATCTATCTCCAGGTCCTAGTAAGGCTTACTTGCTTCACTTATCATATGTTTGTGGGCTATTTTGTTGTGCTCCAATGCTCATTATGGTTTTCTGTAATCTGGTTAATACTTTGTTTGAAATGTGTTGAAGAACTGTTTTCTAAATAAGTTCCCTGGAAGTGGCTTAGCCTTCTAGCGTTCCTTCTCACATGACATGAAACAGTTTGCTTCCCATTGCAGCTTTTCTGTCAATTTATATTAAGTTGATTGAGGAATGGTTTTAACTTCTAAGTACTGCTTTAGTTCATGGCCCTCTTTTTATATTTATTGCGGGTGGAAATGAAATCTGGACTCCATGATAGTCTTAGAAGACATTAGTTTTATTCCGGCTTCATAATTCATATTGATAGATTATTGGGTGGGCTGCTTTTGTTTTTACATATTTGGAAGTAGTGATTGCATTGCTCAAGGCCTGCCTGTTATCTGGTGCATATTCACAATGTTGTTAATCTTCACTTATACATTCATGTTGGCTCAGTCTTCTGTAAGTTTGTAACCTATTTTGGTTTTGTTTTATCTTTAGCCTATTTGCAGCTCAAGCAGGGGCTTCTAGGGTGATTGCAGTTGAGGCTAGTGCCAAGATGGCAGCAGTGGCTACTCAGGTATATATTTCCTATGCAGTGGGCTTCTAATGATACCTCTTTAAGTACGTCTCTTGCTCCATATTTATTTTTTCTTATTTACTCTGGAATTTCTCATTTAGATTGCAAAATATAATGGTCACTTGCTGGATAAAAGCCAAAGTGGAGTGAATGGCCTGCAGAAGGGAGTGATAGAAGTGATTAATGGTATGGTTGAAGAGGTTGATAAAACTGTTGGACTTCAACCTCACAGTGTTGATGTATTGTTAAGTGAATGGATGGGATATTGTCTGCTGTACGAATCCATGCTTGATTCAGTGCTCTATGCTCGGGACCGGTGGTTGAAGACTGGAGGTGCCATTCTTCCTGACACAGCAACTATTGTGAGTTTCCAACTGTCAGCTCTTAAGCTTTCATAAATCATAATATTTTGTTGAGGGTTGTCTGTAATGAGTTTATATGATCATCATCGTCGTCGTCATCATCATACCAAAGCCTTAGAAGCTTGGGCCGTATTTTTGCTTTGATCCATGCCAAAGGATCCAACAAAATTTTATGTTGGCAGTCGAAGGCCTAACGCAACCCTCCTCTTTTATCCGGGCTTGGGATCGACTGTGTAAAAACATAGGCAGAGTTTATATAATTAATAATTATTTATTCCAGTTTCCCTTCTAGTTTGTTGCAGGATTTGGAAAAGGTGGCACGAGTCTTCCATTTTGGGAAAACGTGTGTGAATTTGACATGTCTTACATCGGGAAGGAACTTGTCAAAGATGCTGCCCAAATTCCTATAGTAGATGTTGTGGACTATCAAGATTTAGTTACCAGCTCTGCGATTCTACAGGTAGGTGCATTTTCCAGTCATGCTATTTCTGTATAGATTGCAGAAAGTAAAAATATGATTTTGGGTGGAAAGGGGTAAATTTGCCAGGATTTTTTCTGTTATGCTGAAATGCAAATTTCTTTTCCCCACCAGACCTTTGATCTGGCAACCATGAAGCCTAATGAAGTTAATTTCACTGCAACTGCCACATTGGAACCAAAATCAAGTGTTTCAGAAAACGGAGAAACACACTCAGATTCTAAGACAAGCTGCTGGTGTTATGGAGTTGTCCTATGGTTTGAAACTGGGTTTACAAGCAGATTCTGCCGGGAAACACCGGCCGTGTTATCCACCTCTCCTTACACACCAAAAACACATTGGTCGCAAACGATCCTAACCTTCCGGGAGCCCATTGCCATTGGTCTTGGAAAAGAAAGCGAAGGCAAACAGGCAACGATTGGCACTGATGTCTACCCTGCTGCGAAGATTGATTTGCGAGTAAGCATTGTTCGTGCTACTGAGCATCGAAGCATCGACATTTCCTTAGAAGCCATTGGTGTTAGTTCTGACGGCCGGAGGCGCAGTTGGCCGGCACAACTTTTTTCTCTGCAGTAGATTTGTCGAAGTGCCACAGTAGCTAAGATTGTCATTGTAACCAGTTTTTCTTGGTGGTGGCCAGTTACAACCAGTTTTGGAATGTTTGTGTTGTAATTCTTGACATTCAGAGGTTTCCATGTTTGTTGTTTGGGAATAGGCATTTCTCAAAGTTTTGTTTTTTTAAAGGACTGATTTAAATAGAGTTTGAACTTATTTAAACCAAAAAGAAAAAAATGGCAGTCATCATCGATAGTTAAGTCATATTATTATCACTAATTCAGTTATTGCTTGTTTAAGTATATTTTATGTTAGTGTTTGGAATCAATAAAATAGAAATAAAAGTATTTAATTGAAATAAAATAGGAATATGATTATTTAATTGATTTGTATATATGTTTTAAAATGAAATCAATTTCAACAAATTCTATCAAAATTTTGAACAAGAGAGAAAAATCCCACGGACTTGAGAAGTAATTTTATTTTTTAATTCACAAATCAAACATTCCTTTGTAGAGTGGTGCTAACTGCTAAAGAAAATGCATGAATAATAAGTGGTGAGTAAATTATGATAAGAACTTCACATTTGCATTGTTAAATTCTCTTTTGTCAAATGGGGAAAATAACAACAACCATACCGCCATTCATAGAGCTATGCCATGGCTGAACGTCATGACGGTTTTGTGCCAATTTGGCTGAAACACAGCTGAAAAATGTGTAATTTTCTTAAAAACATTGAGGGTATTTTAGGTATTTCGGGTTTAAAAATAAATCCAGGGTTCCTATAGCCCATTCTCACATCACTCTCTCTGCCTCCCGATCCCTCTCATCGTTCTGTTCTTCTCACTCGATTCTGCTTACTCCCGGCGGCGGGGGCGTCTTCCACCCCAGCGGCGGTCAACAGCAACAACAGAACAGGTCATTCTCTTCTCCTTCTCTTTTTCTTTATTCTTTTTTCTCCTGTTCGTTCTTCGTCATTTTTTTTAATTCCAGTTCCAGCAAGGTTCATTTGTTTCATTCTTTTTCAAAATACAGAAGCCTCTTCTTCTCTATTTGGGACTGAAATAGCTAGAAAACCTTCACAAACCTTCTTACTTTGTGTTGTTCACATTATTCCTTTGTTAACTTTGATATGATGTATTTGTAGTATGATTGTTTGTTTGTGATCTTGATATTGTGCCTTTGTGGCTTGGATTGTCTTTGTCGATTCGATTATGACTTTGTGACTTGCTTTTTATATTTTTTTGTATTATTGCATATATATTTTCAATTTTTTTATCCGCCATCGCTTCTGCCATAATCCGCAATGCCATCCGCGGCGTTTTTTTGGCTCACCGTCATTGACAACCTTGTTCTTGTTATTACTTCACTTCCGTGTAAAATCTGATTAGAAAGTATAGACACATTTTTTTTGGCTGAAAATGTGATTTTTCATTGGAGCAAACTGAGCCTGATGCTTGTTGATCTCCTTTCAGTTCTCATCATCACAAAGTTCAATGCTGGGAAAAGGGAGGAAAGTTGCTGGGCGGGGAGAAGCAGTGGCTGCCAATTATGCATTTGGTCCAGCTGAAGATGATGTGATAATCAAACACAGGCTTCTTACCCGTACAACAACTACAAGGGGTGAGCCTCCATTGAAGAAGCTTCAAAAGAAGTTCACTGCTTTTGTCTCCGAGGTCGACAAGGAGGAAGATAACCTTAATGACTGCGAGAAGCTTGGCAGAGCCTTTTTGCAGGAGTTGACCACTTTTGAGATACCCCTTCTAAAGAGCAAGGCAATCGTTGAGGCCAATATCAGAGAGCAGGAAAATTTCAATGAATTGAAAGATGAAATGAATCGCCAGATCTTGCAAGCACAGGCTGACATTGAGGATTTGAAGAAGCAACTTGAAGAGAGTAAGGTTGAGAGGAGGCATAAGGAGGAGTGTGAGGCTATCAGGAAATTAATTGCTCTGCAGCCACCAAGGTCAGAGACGCAGAAGCTTATAACAGATTTAGAGAAAGAAATAACAGCATTAGACTTGGAGAATACGGCTGGTTCAAGATTGTTGGAACTTCGGAAGAAGCAGTTTTCTCTATTGTTGCATGTGGTACGTGGTAGTTCCTTATGTATGCTATGACTTGTGTGATTGTTATGTCCTGTTGCTACTGTGTAGTTTGAAGTAGGGATTTGATCAGCACTATTTTACTATCACCTTTGTGTTTATCTGTTATGCCTCCTTGTTCAGCTTGTTACATCTACCTGATCCAGTTGATCCAGTTTAAATAAGGTCTAGAGCTTGCAACTATAGTTTTACATAGTGGCTTTATGACAAGAAGGGATCTAAATGGAATAGCAAAAATTGCAAATGCTTTAAAACAGTGAATGTTATATTTATTTAATGTATCTGGTCATAATTGAAATGACAACAGTATGCAGATTTAACCAGTAACCACTAATGTTAACACGGTGCAGAAAGCTAAGTGTTAACTAATAATTGTTTGTCTAGAGTCTAGACTCTAGAGTCATTGTCTAGTGTATCAATGTCTAGAACTGCTAAGAATTATGGTTCTCATGTACATGTTTAATCTCGTAAGAGGAGTCTATTTAAGTTTAAACAGTCCCAAAGACGGCCAAATGCCTCTAATTTACTTAAGAGTCTAGTCAGTTCTACAGTTTCATAAGACTTGTCAATAGCCATTGTGTTTTTAATTTTGAAAGAGTTTCAGTGAAGTCAAGTAAACTATATTCAGGATATAACATTCTAGTGTTTCTATCCAATTTAGAATTAGGATTCTGATTTTATCAGGTCCTGTGCTAGGAGGTGGACTGCACCCACTTCTATAACTTCCCTTCCCATCCAACCCTTAATTATATATAAATTCCTGTGTTGCATAATGATATTTATGAAAAACTAAACTCTCTAAAAGTAACTCGTGCAGTTAATAATAATTTGAAAACTGCAACTGACAACAGGATGGTATATTTAAAGGTATGATTATTTATATAATTAAAATTGCATGCTTACTTGAAGTGGTAGAAGGGCTTGCTTGGAAGCATTACTTCTAGGTACAATCTGAATGTTTTTAGAAGTAGAACTCATTTTGCAAGCAAGGATCCTGAATCAAAGAATGGATGAAGAAACAGGGAAGATAAGAAATAATAAGTAACAAAGAATGCAAAAGCATAACTAGAGAATGCTATGTATACAGAGAAACAAATAAACACAGCATGTGGGCAAAGGAGTAGTTGTGCTTCTGTCACACTGGTCTAAATTCTTTAATTAAAGTGATTTTATTTATTGATGTATGGTGAAGATTTATATTGCTGTTATGCTCACCTTTCACGGTAGCAAAATTGTTCAGCAAGATCTTTTGGTTCAAAGATGTGACAACAATTTGTTGTATATTTCTACTTATCTATTCTTTCCTGTGTCACATGAGGTTGTCTTTTCCAGTTTGTTCTGTGTTAAATTGATATGTAGATATGATGCAAGGCAGCATGAGTACTCTTAATTCTTAAATGGTTACTTTACTCATACTATGGTTTCCTACTTTATAAAACAATTTGTTATTTCAAGCCAATCTTGAGATATTATATGATGCTGCCTTCCTACAAGCTCAGTTTTATATTGAGTTTCAATTCTTAAATTGTTTTACTTAATCTGAGTTTTTTTTCATTTGTATATAATACATCATCCATCCTATACCCATATTCAAGATTTTAGAGATTTTTATGCATGCACAAGTACTGGTTATACTTGACATGTGTAGTTCCTGCTGTTGTTTTAATGCTTTCCCCTTGTAACAATTAGTGTTAATGCTCTACGTTTGTGCAGGTGGATGAGTTACAGAACACAATAGAGGAAGAACAAAAGAGTCTAGTTGAGGAGATGAGAATAGCTACTGAGGAGCTTAAGAATGGAATGGAAGATGCAAGTGGGGGATCAGAAGCAATGACAATTGACCAGTAACTGGATTGAATTTTAATTTTGCTGTTGTAACATCTGTTGCATTTTAATCATTTTTTTTTGTCATTAGGTGATTAGGTAGGTACCATATATACATGGAATGGCTGTTTTGTGATAAAAATGAATGCATTTTGTGATATGAACTTTCCATAATTTCATCCGGTGGTAAATTAGAGGGAGAACATGGAACTATACATCAGTAAAGTTGATGTCTTGTGATTTGAAAGTTACATGTTCAAATATTTAAAACGGCCCCTTTTCTGTGGGGATGGCGATCTCATTCAAGCTCTTTTTTTTTCTTTCTCATTTGGTGGTTATTGATATTTTGTTATATTCTTTAGCTATTTTTTAGCAAAAATAAATGTGTGCATTTATTTGGTTTACGACTGAGGTATCCATCGTCAATCATGGTAATTAATTTTTTGTTGGCTTAAAGATACTTCAAAATTTGAATAGTGGGATAATTGAGCTGGAGTTTAGAAATATGTGTTTATGGTATGTACTAGATTATCAAAAATCAAAATAAGTGAAATTGGATCATGTTAAAAAGGGTTTAATTTTGACATAATATAAAATATTTTGTATAATTATCTAATCATTCGTTATCAATTATTAATAACAAGATTCTAAAAAATTTAATATATAAATAAAATACAGAAATATTAGAAAATTATTCTCATGTTTATCGTTTCCGTGAATCCTACTTCCGGGAAGAACCTAATGGACCCTTAAGACATACAACTCAAGAATAGCGTGTGGATCATAATCATGTACGTGCATTCTAACTCAAGCCACATAAAGAAAGAAAAGGAAGGTATCCCATGTACAAAGGAAAATACTTGGGGCACAACAAAAAACCAGCCAACAAGTTATGCACAACATATATAATATAAAATGCACAACGTATATTATATGTAGTGCACAATGTATATCATCTATTGTGCACAACATATATCACATATTGCAACATCATTTTTCTTTGCAACATGTTATATATGTTGTGCACATTAAGTGCTATATGGTGTGCACAACATGTAATATTCGTTGTGCAATTTATGTTATATACGTTGTGCACAATTTATTGGCTGTGTTGGTTGTTTTTTTGTTGTGCCTCTAGCATTGCTCCATGTACAAATGCTTGGGGTCCAGTTAAAACAGCCAACAAAGCCCATTTAATATCACCGCTATATATTCTTCGACCATAGTTCGACAAATACACGAATGAACCAAGAAGGCAATCAACCAAAGAATAATAATATTATATTGCTGAAACTAGTATGATCATTTTAATTTAAAGACTTGAATGATAATACAAAATATTTCTAACATGGAATCTTGGTGGTGAACCACTCCATTACAGCAAATGGAGCCTTGATCAATGCAAGAGCGAACTCAACTATGAGGGTCACACAAAGACAACATGGACATATGCATGTCAACATCAACCTGTCATCATATTAGATCACGTGTTCAATTTCATAGTATCAATCTAGCAGTAAACAAAAAAAACAAAAATTGGGAGATGCAACTTTGTATAGGCTAAGTACATAACAAGTTACTAATTACTATTAGTTATCTAATAAATTCAATGATAACTATAACCATTTATCATACAGAAATACGTCAAACTAGGATCCAACGTGTGTTATACATATGACATAATGTGTGCTATATGTATAACACACGTACGTATAACACACATTACATCTTATATATAGCACACGTTAGATATTAGTTGGACGTATTTCTGTTGTACGACAAACATTATTGATTCTGTACTTGAATCACCCATAACTCCCTCGCTAGAACCCTCCAAGAGATGATACCACCTAGCTAGCCCTGACTACTCGGCTGGTGTCTCAAGACGCCAGAGATTCCACCAAACATGTTACTAGAATGATTTGAGAAAGAGATTGAAATAGAGTTAAGAAGAGATGGAGAAACTTACCCAACAATCCAAACAATGACACCAATAAGGGAGATGAGGAGAGACACAAAGGCAAAAGGCAGGCCTAACAGAAACCCAATAGGCCTGCATTTACAATCATCATCAGAGCAACAACAGCACATGATGGGTTAGCAATTTGGTGCTTGCTTTTCTTGTTTCTCGATCTTAGTTCTCCAACTAATAACACTTGTTCAAATTTCCAATATAGATAAAGGCAAATACAATATAAACTTCAACATTGATTGACACCAAAATTAATATTATTAATATAAGAGATTAGTTAAGATGTAACGTTTTATACTATTATCTTTATTATAATAAGAGGATTTAAGTGATTGTAGCAAAATTAAAGTCTGAATTAAAATGATTTAAGAAGGAAAAATAAATCTAGTTTGATGGCGATCACCTGTATATCCCGACCTCATCCTATTAGCCTTATCCTATTATAGTAGAAAGTATGGAGTTGATTACCAATCCAATCCTAATATCACACGATCATCACATCCTTTTGCATCACTAATAAACCTTCTCACAGCAAGACACGCACAACACTTGCTTGCAGCCATGGATAAAACTTTTTTATTTTATTGATGTTTTATGTAGTTAAGCAATTAATTAGATGTCGCAATTGCAAAAGCCAATTATACGATGACGCATCTATGTTGCCCACGTTAAGATTGAATCAATCATTCAATGTGACATATAATCGTCTCTTATACTGATGGTATTGATTGACTAATTCGGGGTACAAATCATGCATTGGAGCCATATGAGCACCCGTGTCTTTTTCGGTGTTTGTTTTCAATTATGAGAGCAAAGTCAAGAGGGGTATGAAATTTCCACGTAGTGACTTCTAAATTAGAATATATTTTTTTAATTGAATTATTTTGACTATGTTCTCTCATCTCTAAAGAGAGGAGCGATGATAGGACAGGAAAGGGGTCACAGGACTCGAGGGGGTAGGTATGTTTCTGAGACGGGTCAATCTTGGACCAAGGGAGAACTTCTTTTTTCCTTGATAATTGTTGGGCTGGGTACTTCGATTCTAAGTCACACAAGAACAAGCTGAGTCTTTGCTGCACCATACACCATCATTTCCAATTGCTTCTTGCTTGATGTTTTCTGATGATGTCACAGGGAGCCCATGTATGTTGAATTCCATCTTGTTGAACATCAGATTTGCAATTACCCTATCCACACAGTTTGTCTCTGATTCCATTGGTTTCTTTTCCTGAGACCTGACCACAAGTTGTCAATTCAGTCAAGATTTCAAGGACATGATTGCTATAAAATAATATGAATGTATTAAGATTGGATATTTAATTTGAAATGTCCCATGACTCACTCTTTGTGGAATACTTCGTTTAGTGTCTTTGATGAATGTTGGGCGTGCCCAGCATCCTTAGATCAACTTATGTTGACAAAGTTTGCTGGTTTTGGGAGTAAAGAACATGTCAAATCTCTATGGCATTGTGCAATACAAGCCACAATTTGGACCATTTGGATGAAGTGCGATTTACGAATCTTTAATGATAAATTTTCAGATAATCAAGCATTATGAGATAAAATTAGGCATTTGGCTTCTATTTGGTGTAAAGCTCATAATTTTGTCTGAGGTCTTTAACACTATAATATGTTGAGAGATTGGAAAGCTATTCTTTACTGACGTTTTGTACTTTTATTTAGAAGGATCACCGATCCTCCAATCATCTTGTAACCGATATTCTTCTTTTCTTCAAAAAAAGAAAAAGATTGGATGTTTAATCTATTGCTAAATTTATGATTAAAGCTGGAATTGTAGGCCAAGCCAATAAAAAATATTGTATTCCACCAGGTGATCGAGATTCACTCAAATGGCATCAATGTATTCTATCATAAACCACAGTGATGTGTATAAATTAGTTAAACTCTAAAAAAAGCTTTTGTAAATTTAGATGTACCTTGGTGTTTCATCACTAACAATTTATCATGCATTGAGGGACAAAAGAAAAAAACAGGCATGAAGCAGATCAGAGTCATGTACCTCACTATTTCACTGTGATCCATATGTGGCATTGCCTTTTTTATGTTAAGATCTTTTTCCTGATCCTGCAGTACTGCATGCTGTTGTTTATCAGTATTTCTAGCAAGTCGGTACAGGGCGTCGCGGAAGCTTATTCTGGTCTTGTCAGTGAACTGGTCAACAAAAGGAAATCAGCAGAAGGGATTGACACAGTTAATCAGATGCCAACAATTTGAGTTCTCAGTCACTTCACCTGTCCAATTACCATCTCAAGATCCATTAGTATAGATTCCTCGACCGACAAGTGCTCGTGCATCTCTTCATCTCTGCTGTACTGCTCATAAGTGTCCAAGACTTTGGCTTGTTCCATTTTGTTCAATAACTAACAAAATCCAATCAGTATATGCTTCACTCCAAAACATAAGAAAAGAAGAGAAAGGAAGCCTGAACTTCACAAGCACAAGCAATGGAGTGAGCTGAGTGAGCTTTAGAACAAAACAAGATGTCGAATAATAAAAGAATTCATGATTTTGAATAAGAGAATCTAGTGGAGAGCATGGCTTCTGCAAGCATCATATGCAGTATGACAAAAAAACCTTGAGAGTTGATTCAACACTTGCAAATGAAGCACCAATTAAAATACAAAAAGTTGGCTTGGCTCCTAAAACAAATATCACTAAATGATGCATAAAAAGGTACTCCAGAAAGTGGCTTATATTTGACTTGCAAATGATTCAGTAAATTTCAAGCAAATGACCTAGATCATTTGGTAAGTATGTTGGCTTATATTTGGAAATTAATAAAATTGGAACAAAAACTGAGTGTGCATGCGAGCACGAGTTTGCGCGTGTGTGTGTGTGAAGCTCATGGAAGTCAGAATTTATACATGCCAAGCCAAGTTATAGATAAAGCAACTTCTAAACTAATCAACAGAAAGCCACTGTTACCTTTAAATTGAGGAAATCCTTAGAATTCGAAGCAGCAATATCTTTATGCAACTGACCTGATAAAAAGAAAGCATGTATTTGAGATGTTCTGCACTCCCATGTTAAAAAATCTTGTACAAAATGAATGTATAGAATAGAATCACCACCAGGTGTACTGCTGCATTGATTTTCTGGTAAAATGTTAAACGATTCGTCCAGATTATCTACACATGGCAGATGTTTAGGTACAGAATCCCTGAGTCATGTGAAAAAAGTGAATGTTGTAACATCAAAAGACTTTCAAATTCGATTAGATTAACTATATGCCTGCAGTAAACCAGTGAAAATTGAAGGGCGCTGTCGCGTTTTTAATTTACACTGGACTTTCTAAGATGCAAAGTACAATAGTGCACAAGTAAAAGCAATTCAGAAGCTACATGATTATCCTACAGGAACAAAATCAAGTATCTTAATCCCAGAGGTTAAGCTTGTACAAGAAAAAATCATCCATCTGTTCGAGTCTCGGCAGGTCTTGAAACTGGAAATTAGGCTGATCACAGGAAAGTGAAGCCTGTTGAAAAGATTGCTCAGGTAATCCACCACATACACTTGAACTGCTAGACCAGTCTTTATCATGAAGCGACGATTCAAGCTCAATTTGATTATTGAAACTTTCATCATTGAAATCCATGATAACAAACTTATTCGGTGAATTAAAACCTTCGGTTGCACTTATCCCCCAGTTCGACCAAATGTCTGGTGATGGATGCCTGTCCAACAAGTCTTGTTGGTTCTTGGGAACAAGAAAATCATTAACTCCACTCCTGTAGTACCGATCCATGACCTAGTATCTCCACAATATCAGAAAATGATGATCAACGTGCGCCAAACGGATTTTATAATAGGAAATATCCAGAGTTCATCAAGACATAGGCATAAAAAATGCTATTTCATTAACTTGAGAAAGGAGAATTTCAGTCCTATGTCTCTTATATATGATGTGTATATTAGAACATTCATAGTTACCCCATCATTATAAAAGTAGCATCCAATGTCAAAATCCTCTTCTTTTGGAAGATAATTTTCATGGCAAACTTTAATAAGGGTATGTTTGGTTGAAAGGAAAATTTGGGGGGAAAATTTCATGGATAAACTTTATGTGTAGTTTTACACATCAAACCCATACATGTAAAGTCTACCCTATTTTCATTCCACAATCAAACATGCCCTAAACCTGATAGTCTCAAACTCTCTAGTAAAATTAATTATACATGGAGTTTATCCATGATTTTTTTTTTCTTTTTTTAAACCAAACTCACCATAAAACTGATATTCTCACAAGTCCTCTAGTTAAATATGAAGAGCCATAAATCAGGGTAAATGGGTTTAAAATTAAACCTTTTAGCGCAGATAATGTAAAAAAAACCCCATTAAGATGTTCATTAGTTTCTTCTACATCACATCCTTTCCAAGATTATTAGCATCAACTTAATTTCTCTGTCCTACTTCTTTTTAAACCATCAAAACCCACTTCGGTTATGCTCTAGACTTTTGAAATCCAATAAAGTGAAAAAATTATCATAAAAACCACCCACTATAATAACCACCACCATGATTTGGTATTGAAGAAATCGAGGATCAATACTATTGATCATCGATTTCTATTGGCTTAGATTGAAATTCATCTTTATATATTTGTATACAAATGAGACACCAAAACATAATAAGAGAAATTGGGATACAAGGTATACACCATATATGATTTCTAAACTCAGAACACCATCACATCTTTTTTCAGAAGTCAAAACTTCTAAACACACAAACAAACATCCCTAAAACCACATGGATCATACTACAAATAACAAAAACAGAATAAAATAAGGTGAAAGGAGCATACTGCAAAGTGAAAAAGAAACCAGCTTCCAATTGATGAAAAGCAAACCAAACTAAGATGTAGAGTACGGTCAGAAAAGAACACAACTTGAATGAAAATACCAAGTTGGCTTTGGTTGATATGTATTTGAAAGTATTTAATTAACAGAGCTAACAGCAGAAACAACAGAGGCGGCTATGAAGAATACACTATTTTTTTTTTTAAATTGGAAAAAATGAGAAATGAAAAAATGATAATTATGATTATGATAAGAGAGTAATAAGAAGTTTGGAGCAAGTTGTACGAGGTGTCCCAGAATGACTAAGGAAGCAACAGAGAGGCGTAAAGAAAAAACAAAGGGAAAAAAACCTAGGACACGTTAGGTGTTTGTGGCTGTGAATGTTTTGGTCCTGAAGCATTTGTGGCCTATATTACTCCATCAAAAACAGAGTGCTCATTGAACCAGGTGAAGCATGTGCTTACGTTTTAACTTTTAAGATTTTCGTTCTCCTCAGAGATTTCGGCATCTGGCATCTCATGCCATAAAGCCATGTGCGTCGTCTCATTGGAAATTGCATTCTCATCGGGCAAGCCCCAGCTAGTGCTACCCATTTCAAATTTATTTTATACATAGAAAAATTTATTTAACACTGTTTCTTAAAAAAAAAAAAATTTATGCATACAGATACACTTTCTCTTGTATATCTTCTCTATCTACTTCATCATCTTTGAATTTTGATGTGACATCACTCAATCATTTACACTTCTTTTCTTCATTATTAGATCAGAACATATGTTTATTATAGATACCTTTTGGTATGAACTAATATCATTGTTAAAAAAAAAAGTTCGAAATGTTATTTGGACCAACAATTGAAACGAATATTGGGATGAATGAAGACTATATTAACATGCATACAAATAAAGAAGGCTTACCATGAGACACTTTTATATAAAAAATAAAAAGTTTGTTATTCTTTCACTTGTGATAGCTCTTTTTCTCTCAAAATTTTTTGGCTTAAATATTATTTTGTTCCACTACCTTTATATAAATTCTGATTTTAGTCCATTATTTTTAGAATTGTCACATTTAGTCCATTAACTTTAAAATATTGTCAATTTTAGTCCATTGTGCTGATGTGGACTTAACAATGCTGACGTGACAGTTGACTTTGCTAACATGGTCGTTGACTTTGTTGATGTGGACATTGACTTTGTTGACGTGGACGTTGACTTTGCTGACGTGTCATTTGACTTTGTTGACATGTCAGTTGACTTTTCTTGAGTGACAGTTGAATTTTGCTGACGTGTCCGTTGACTTACCAATTGACTAATAGTAAACCAAAAATGCTCACAATTTGAAAATTAGTAGACTAAATATGATAAATCTAAAGATAGTGGACCAAAATCAGAATTTGTATAAAGCTAGTGGACTAAAATGATATTTAAGGCAAATTTTTTCTATCTTCTTATCATCCACTCATTTTATTCCTCACACTCACTAGTTCACTCCTTATTTCCCTTATCAAGGAACCCACAACACTCTCAGCAACTTGTGGGGTAATCTTTCATCGCCATTGTTGTCGGAGGTCGAAACTTGTTCTGTTATCGTCCATGATTTTCATTGAATTCCCCAAGACTTGCTCAATCCAACATTTGTTCACTTTTTACTAGTATGACTATAATTTATTTTGTAAAAAAAGTATATTAAATTGACTACCCTTATTAATGCATTCAAGAATATCTGAAAGATTAAAATGTGAGTAAGAAGGTAGACGTAACACTCATTAAGAAAATGAGTTTCTTTTTTAATTTTGCTAAAATACTCGTTAAGGTTATAAAATGAAATTTTTTAGCTTGGAATTATTCAGATTATATTTTCTATGCAGTTTTAGGATGGAATTCCTATTATTCAGCAATTAAATTTTAAAATTTAGTTAATTATCTTCATGTAGTGACTTATCAATTTTTCCTATTATTTCTCAACATTTTCATCATTCTGTTATTAATATTCTATTTAATTTGCTTTGTTTTGACTTACCTACATACTACTTCTCCTTCTCCAATCAGGTGCGTTCTTTCTACTTTTCTCTCTAATTTTCTGCAATTTCATCACTTTCTTTGTTTGTTATGTGCATTGTGTTGTGGTGATTCATTGTTCCTAGTGTGTTCCTTTTTCGTAATTTAAGATTTTTTCTTCAATCTTTTTAAATCAGGTACGTTTACTTTTTTCTTTTTTTTTTACTTTTTACTTCAATTGAAGTTATCAAGAACGTTATCAAAATCTAATATATAGGGAAGAGATAACGACAAGTGCACCGAATCGTACAAGTAAATATAAATTCACAGTAAATATATTGTTCCCACGAAAATTAAAGGATTGAATAATAATTCACTAGTAAAATTTCTAATTAGAACAATCGAAGTGAATAATAGGTTCTAACTAATTAAAATAAACAATAAATGAAAATAAACAATTGTTACCTTTGAATCATGCAATACTAAATTAATGAACGAATCTTAATCTATTAAATTATAATCCCTTGGTAATTCAATACTTTTCCTATTCTAACAAAAAGTCAATCCCTTGGTCAAGTTATTATCTAGAAAAGATTAAGAACGATCATTGATTCAATGTTCACATAAATATTTAATTCTATCTCTAGACATTAAACATTTATGGAATTTATCATAGAACTAACTCATACATAAATTTTCCCAAATTGATGTACAAATCCAAGATAAATTCTTGAATTTAGAAATCAATCAACAAATGTTCACAAAAGTCAATCTTAATCCATGGAAATTCAATAAATCCCTAACCTTAACAATGAATTTAGTTCTTCATGTCAATGACAATTACAAAAGAGATAAAAATTAAAGAAGAGAACATAAAACTAAATGAGATGTTGAGTTGGATCCCTCCAATTTTGATCTCCTTGAATTCTTTCTTCAATTCTTGATCTCCATTGATCTTCAAGTTTCTTTTTGTGTGTTAGTTCATGAGTCAATCGATGAATCTCTTTGACTCAAAGATTCATTTTTTAAAGAGTGTCTCACCAAAGTTGTAGATCTTTTCTTTATCTTTCCAATAACACCAAAATCAACTTCATCCAAGATCCATAGCTCCAATTGTGTTTAAAGTTGTAAATCCTACAAATTATGAAAATTTAATCAAAACACCTTGCTTCTAACAAAACCTAAAAACAATTAAAAATTCCTAAATAGTCTAAGCAAAACACTCAAAATATAAAGATTAAACTACTAAAAAGTAATAAAAATAACTATGATACGGTAACGTATCAAATAGCATGCATTTAACTATTTTTTTAGATAGTTAATAAACCCAAAGGGCATACAAAAAGTGAGCATTGTAAAGTGCAATACATACAGCATGACAAATAGTCTTACACAAATCACCTACCCACCTCAAACGCCACATTCATTATGCATTTATCACTTCAATGAAACAGAATACCAAACCACCAAACCTACTCAATAGATGTAGCCTAGTATCAGCCACACTACAAATGTTCCAAACATTAGAATATGTCATAAGCCACCGCCATTCCATCACTATATTTTTGTAGCAGTGAATTTCATTAAGCTGGATTATTTTTTTATTTCAATCTATTTTTTTTAGAACAAACAATATATGATCAAGTATACGTTTCCTTTTTTCTTTTTTCTATTTGATTTTTGCTTTTTGCTTCAATTGAAGTTAACAACAAAAGTACGATATCAATAACTTCAATATGTCTATTTTATAAGTGAGGTATATGCTCAAGCTTGTGAAAAATTTGGATTATTAGTACAAAAATTATTTATACATATTAGGCAAATTTGGAGCAATATTTGGAGCATGTACTAATTAAGGTTAAATATTATCTTGTACATAATAATTGGAGCATCTATATCAAACGATTCAACTTTTTTTTACTCAATTCATCTATATCCATTTATATTATTAGTACATAAATTTGGAGAAAAATTTGGAGTATGTATTGATTGATTGAGTTATAATATAATTAAGTTATAATAAAAAAAAATATATAATTAGGTTATAATGAAAAAAATAATATATTAATAAGTCATTGATCAAAATCGTTGTTACAACTTTGACACACATAACACAAAGTCACCAAAATACTATTAATATTAAATCGCATGTTCATCTATAACAATCACAACATGTAACAACGATTTTGAATTATCATAATCAATGACTGAGTATATTATTTTTTTCATTATAACTCAATTATATAATTTTTTCAATTATAACTTAATTATATTATAACTCAATCAATACATGCTCCAAATTTTGCTCCGAATTTTTGTACTACTAATATGAATGGATATAGATGAATTGGGTAAAAAAACAATAATTTCCCGTGTACACTAAAAATACTTACTCTCATGTACTTCATATATATATATATATGCGTAAGTAAGTAATTAACTAATTAATTATTTTTTTGTTTCTCCTCCTCCTCCTCTATCTTTTATAGGGAATAAGTCTAAATATATGTATTGTTGGAGTACAAGGAGCAATGATCGTAAAAAAAGGTGAATTGTTTGGTTAAGATGCTCCAAATATTATGTACAAGATATTATGTAACCTTAATCAATACATACTTCAAATATTGCTCCAAATTTACCTAATATGTACAAATAATTTTTGTACTAATAAGTAATAATCCAAATTTTTCACAAGCTTGAGCATATACGTCACTTATAAAATAGACTTACTGAAGTTATTGATAACGTACTTTTTTTGTTAACTTCAATTGAATAATTCAGCTTAATAAAATTCACTTATATAAAAATATAGTGATGGAATGGCTCAGATCTGGTGGCTTATGCTATATTATGATATTTGGAACATTTGTAATGTGACTGATACTATGTTGCATCTATTGAGTAGGTTTGAGAGATAAGAAATTGTACTATGGTGGTTTTGTATTAGTGTCATTGAAGTGTGAATAAATGTATAATGAATGTGGCCTTAGAGAGGTGATGGGGTGTGTGCATATGTATGCTCTTGAAGAGTCGTGAATGTATTTTGTATCGATAATGTTTGACGTATAACATAAATACGTCCAACTTGTATCCAACGTGTGCTATTCATGTTACAAGATGTATATTATACGTATAGCACACATTAAATACAAGTTGAACGTATTTCTGTTGTACGTCAAACATTATTGATTTTGTATAAGACTATATTTATCATGCGGTGTGAGTTGCACTTTACAATGCTCTTCTTTGGATTTATTAACCATCTAAAAAAATAGTTAAATACATGCATGCTACTAGTTTTTGATAACATTCTTGCTAATAACTTCAATTGAAGTAAAAAGTAAAAAGAAAAAGAAAGTAAAATTTGAAAAGATTGGAAAAAAATCTTAAATTACGAAAAAGGAACATGTTAGGAACAATGAATCACCACAACACAATGCACATGACAAACAAAGAAAGTGACGAAATTGCAAAAAATTAGAGAGAAAAGTAGAGAGGAACGTACCTAGAAGTAGTATGTAGGTAAGCCAAAACAAAACAAAGCAAATTAAATAGAACATTGATAACAGAATAATGAGAAGGTTGAGAAATAATAGGAAAAAGTGATAAGACTTATCCATATGAAGATAATCAAGTAAATTTTAAAATTTAATTGCTGAATAATAGGATTCCATCCTAAAATTGCATAGAAAATATAAACTGAATAATTCCAAGCTAAAAATTTTCATTTTATAATCTTAATAAGTATTTTAGCAAAACTAAAAAAGAAACTCATTTTCTTAATGATGTTACGTCTACCTTCTCAGTCAATGTGCTACTTATGAACTATGAAATTTTCGCTAGCCTTACTCACATTTTTTTTTATATAACCAGGAGGTGTCCATTGTCGACAGCAATGTCTAGTCCCCCTCGCCTCGGGAGCTCATACTAAGCGGTAAAGGGCTGCCACAAGAAACTTTCCATTCCCATGAGTTGGGGATCGAATCCTCAACCACATGGTTAAGAGACAAGGTGAGCTACCACCATGCCAACCCTTTGGTTTCCTTACTCACATTTTAATCTTCCATATATTCTTGAATGCATTAATAAGAATAAAAAATTTAACTTATTCTAGATCACTCATTTTTTAATACATAAATGAAATATAAGTATGACTATTTTATACCTATAGCTCTAATTTAATTTTCCTCCCAGAATACATAATTTTTTTACTCACTGGCCACCTTTAAATTTTTCTCTGTGTTCTGTTTTTTTAACTTGTGTTTTTCCACCTCTTAGGTGGCCTCTAGTGTAGAATCATCCAAGTTTGTTGAACGTGTTTCCATCTCATCCGGCAACTAAAATTGGACATAATAATGGAATATGATGGAATTGAGTCCATCTCTTTCCATTCCATTTTATTTAATTTTATCCAAACAATAGAATCTTATACAATTTCATTCCCTCCCACTCCATCCCATTCCATCAATTCAATATAAAGCCTTAAACTTTCACTAAATAAATATAATTAAAAAGAGTAGTAATAATTAAGCTTTCAAATCAATTCAAGGCAAAATTTTGTTAAACAAAAGTAATTGAAAATAAACAAATTAAGGAATTAATCTACTTCAAATAAGATAGATCCTATTTAGAAAAATTTAGCTATTTAATACATTATAAGGTAGCTAGAACTTGAGATGTATGCATAAGCTTAGGTGTATATAATAGAAAATTTGAAATAACAATCTTAAAGTTCTAAAGATACCAAAAGATAGTTCAGAAGCCTGTAAATACTTCATAAGACAATTCAGAAACTTCACAATACTTCAGAAGATATCTCAAAATAAATATTATTTATACTTCAGAAGAATCTAAATACATCAGAAGTTATTCCAAAAATTTGAAGATACATGAACTATTTCAAAAATCTCAAAAATATCAAAAGCAGCAATAAAAGCTCCAAAAAAATTTCAGAAGATCTATTAGAAGAAAATTGTCACATCAGAAGGTCATAATTAAATACATCATAAGCATGTTGACATATCAGAAGATATATCATAAGGGAGTAACCACCTTAGAAGATACAAAATAGAGGCATATCATTTCAAAAAGATTAAATAAATTAGAGAAGCAACAAAAGAAGCATCCTCACTACATCAGAATCTCGTGATATTTTTCTATGTACTAGAGCTTTGAAATGATTTGAGAAGATGTGATCAAGTTAGTGTATAACTTGGTTAGTGTTTGATGGTGATGTCTTGTGTTTATGATGGTTGGTTATGTATGTAGAAGATAGCTTTTGATGTGAATGCTTTAAGTAGAGTATAGATAAGTGTGTATATATAGGGATGGTTTTGTTACGACTTGTAAGTTTTGAATGTTTTAGCATCCATTGACTTATACACCGTGTATATATCAAATCTATCACTTTTAACTTTTGTGGGATCCTCACTTAAATTATTTATTTTACTTTATTTATTCTTGGATTTGAATGAATGTTTACTAACATCCATTTTATAGATGTCAATATAAAATTACTCAATCCAAAACTAAGTAGGATGGAAGAATATGAAGATGGACTAAGCATTAAGCAACTAAAATACTTATGGAGGATAAATGATGAAGAACAAGATGAAAATGGATAGAAATGCAATAAAATGTTCATGAAATTATTCCAATGAGAGAGAGGAAGTATAGAGTTTGTGAAAAGATTTGAGAGCAACGAGGGTCGTCCTTATATAGGCCTTTGGAGGCCAAAAATCGCAGTCCAAGTAAAAAATGATGGTCGCTGCCACTTACCATGTGGAAAAGCAATAATGATCGGCTAATTCTAGAAAATTGACCATAAATTGGGCTATACAGACTAAATGAAGCTAATAATATATGAATATAGCTAATTCTTATGAATATTATTCAAAAAATAAAAAATAAATATAATGATTGATAGGTTGATTTGTTCTAATATGAATTGTTAAAAAAATGAGGTAGAGTGAATTGAATCATCTTAAAAAGGTGGGTTACATGCATCAACCTGTCCCGTCAAATTTAGACGGATTGATGGGTAACCCGACGGGTCCAACACGTTTTTCCACCCTTAATAGTCTTTATAAAATATAGATTAAATTAAAATTATTATAAATTGAAAATTTATTAAATTATATCAACATAATAAAATTATTCAATGGAATGGACACTCCATCACTTGGTACATGAGTATGTCATGACGCTATCCCACAAATTGATGAATACAAATGACATTATTCAATGTGTTTCATTATTGGTGTTTCTAATATGATTTCTTGGCAAAGTTCTTTACAGAATAAACAGTAAAATAATATTAAAAAAATAAAAAAGTCACCTGAATTGAAGACCATTACCAAATCCACAAAGGAGACTTCAGTGATGACTTGGCCCTTTATAGCATTCTAAAACAGTTCTCGGAACGTTTGGTGTCTCGACGAGCTTGCGAAGATCATGGAGTGTAAGAAGGAAAAGGGCCAGGTCGTGTTCCCGATATTCTACAGAGTACAGCCCTCAGATGTACGGCATCAGAGAAATAGCTACGCAGAAGCCATGACTGCTCATGAAAATACCTTTGGTCATTCCTCTGAGAAGGTGCAAAAGTGCAAATCAGCCATGTCTCATGTGTCCAGCATATCAGGATATCAATATATTATGCACAACGAATATTAAATATTATGCACATCATATATAACATGTTATGCACAACATATATCACATGTTACAATATCATCTTTCTTTACAACTGTGATACATGTTATGCATAATATGTAATATACGTTGTGCATCATATACCATAGGTTGTGCACACTACATAATATTTGTTGTACATGAGATATTGGCTGTTTTGACTATATTTTCATTGTACATTTAGCAATACTCTAATTAAAATCATTCGTTTGATTACTTAATTAATGGTCAGAAGATTCAACTATCATAGCTGATTTCGTCAAACATGATGAGATAATTATGTATATGAAAATTAAATCATACTAAATATGTGATGTCCTTGTGCAACTTAAATTTTCTTTGATGCACAAACACTTCAAAGTAGTCGATGAATGTAGTTGTTCAGATCAAATAAGTATAATATCATATACCAATATGAATATGTGATACTTTTAGATAAATTTCATATTATTATTTCAATTTAATTTATAACTTATCTCTCGTGCCAAATACTCGCACTAGCACTTGTGCTATATATGATATGGGATGTGTGCTATTTGTATAGCATACATACATATAACACACATTTCATATCATGTATAGCACACGTTGGATATTTGTTGGATGTATTTCTGTTGTACACGTAACATTATTGCTTATACAACATTATAATAAATTTGTGTATATCATATTAATTTGAGGGCAATTTGTACATACCACATATATCTATACATGCAGGTACGAATTCAGGTTTATTCAAGATATTGTTAGCAAGGCCACCACAAAAGTATTTCCCAAACTGTTATATATTGAGGAGGATGTAGTTGGATTGCAGTTCAGAGTTGCAGAAGTGAAGTCACTTCTAGAAGTTGAGTCTGATATCAACTACAATACTTTGATGTTGGGGATTCATGGAACCGGTGGAATTGGTAAAACCACACTAGCCAAGGCATTGTATAACTCCATTTGCAGCCAGTTTGAAGGTGCTTGTTTCCTTTTCAATGTCAGAAAAACTTCAAATCAGGACAATGGTCAAGTACATCTGCAGAAAATGCTTCTGGCAGAGATGCTTGAGGAGGGGAAAATGGATGAGTTGAGAAATGTTGATAGAGGGATTCGTATGATAAAAGATAGGCTTAGCACAAAGAGGGTTCTTATAGTTCTTGATGATGTTGATAAGATACAACAGTTGAAAGAATTGGCCGGAGGATGCGATTGGTTTGGTCCTGGAAGCAGGATAATCATAACAACGAGAGATAAGTATCTGCTTGTGACTCATCAAGTGGAAAAGACCTATGAAATGAAAGTGCTGAATGATCGTGAATCTCGTCAGCTCTTTTGTCAGAATGCATTGAAAAATAGCAGTCTTGCGGCTAATCATTATGAAGCCTTGTTTGATCGAGCAATATGTTATTGCAAAGGACTTCCTTTAGCTCTGAAAGTTATAGGCTCAAATCTGATTGATAAAGATTTCAATGAGTGGAGGTCTGCATTGGACAAATATGAGAACCATCCTCATAGAGACATTCAGAGTATTCTTGAAATAAGCTATGAGAGTTTGGAAAGCAATGAAAGGGAAATCTTCCTTGACATTGCATGCTTCTTCAATGGGCAAAGATTGGAATATGTAAAACATGTACTAGATGGGTGTGGATTGTACACAGAAGATGGTATTAGAATACTAGTTGATAAATCTCTCATAACAGTTGAAGACGGTTACTTGAGGATGCATGACCTAATACAGGAGATGGGTCGAGAGATTGTTAAACAAGAGGCACCAAAAGAAGCTGGCAACCGCAGCAGATTATGGTCTGATGAAGATATCGTTGAAGTACTAAATGAAAATACAGTAAGAATATCTGCCAAATTTCATTTTTTGATACTCTATTTAATGGTGCTACTGACTATTCTTCTTATTAATTAGGCATTAGCACAATCTCAGTAACTTCCATTTAGCAGTACATATAATTAGGGGAATGCTATTTGTACATATAACAGTGTCATCCACTCATTTCCCACCCATTCAAAAGTTGGCAACTTTTTGAATGGATGGATGGGTAATGTTGTATGTACAAGTAGCATTTTCCATATAATTAATGTAAGCAATCACTTGTTTTACAGGGAAGTAGGAAAATTGAAGGAATAAAGCTTGTTTGCCAAGAAGTTAATTGCATGGATACTGCATTTGAGAAGATGAAGAAGCTTAGAATTCTCATAGTTGAGAAGACACGTTTTTCATCTTGGCCTATTTATCTACCAAATCAATTAAGGCTGCTTGATTGGAAAGCGTATCCTTCAAAGTCTTTCCCACCAGGTTTTTATCCTAGGAAAATTGCTGCCTTCAATTTAAGTTCTAGCACTCTTGTATTGGAAAAGCCTTTTCAGGTACAATCCTTGTTCTTTCCTCTTATAAAAAGTTGGATATTGGGATTTTACTTGCACAAGAAGTTTGACACAGTTTAGATAATTGCTACTCTCTTTTTTTATTCATTTTACAGAAATTTGATCATTTGACCTACATGAATTTCTCTTATTGTCAATCCATCACTCAATTTCCTGATGTGTCCGGAGCCAAAAGCTTAAGACAATTGATACTTAATAGATGCAAGAAACTTGTCAAGGTTCATGAATCAGTTGGATTTCTCCATAACCTTGTCCACTTAAGTGCTTCAGAATGAACTCAATTAAGAAGCTTTCTACCAAGAATTCACTTGCCATCTCTTGAATACCTTTCACTCGGTTCGTGCCAAAGACTTGCACACTTCCCTGACGTGGTGGGAAAGATGGACAAGCCACTAAAGATCTGTATGAAGCACACTGCTATCAAAGAGCTTCCACATTCATTTGGTGATCTTATTGGCCTTGGTTATTTAGACATGACATGACAAGTTGTAAGGAACTCCAAAATCTTCCAAGTAGCTTATTCGTGTTGCCTAATGTTGTCACATTAAAAATTGGAGGATGTTCTCAACTCCGAGAATCATTAGCAAGGTTCAACAATAACGGAAGCCTCTCAATATCAGAGTGCTGGCTAAATTTGGAGACACTGCATTTCAGCGATGCAACTCTATCAGATGAAGATCTTCACTTAATTATTCAGAGTTTCCCATACGTGTCGTCGAACCATGTTGTATCAGTCCCAGAATGCATCAAAGAGTCTATTTGCCTGAAAACTCTTGATCTGAGTTATTGCCTAAACTTTCAAAAAATTCCAGAACTACCCTCATGTGTTCAGAAAGTAGATTTAAGACACTGCAATTCCTTAACCTCTGACACATCAAGCATGCTATGGACACGGGTTTAGCTCTCTCATCTCATTCCATTCCATTCCATTTTAGCAAACTAAAATTGAAACTAAACCACATTCTTTTTTATTTTTCCTTTTCTGTTTTGGATATGACAGGTGCGTAAAGAGATAAACAGACTAGAAATTGTGATGCCTGAATGGTGGGAGTGGGACTATTGTGAATATTGGAGTGAAAACCCTGTTTTCTGGGCACGCAGAAAATTCCCTGTTGTGGCAATAGCACTTGAGTTTGAGAAAATTAAGTACCAAGCTGTTGGTCTGCAGTTGTTCATCGATGGTGAGCAAGCACATGTCCAGAAGCGCCAAAATTTCCATGTTTTTAATGTTGCAGAGGATCATGTTCTGTTGTGTGATCTGCGAATTTTATTCGGCAGCGATGATGATGAGGAGTGGAAGGGTCTTGATGCACACATTGGTCATGATAATGAGTGGGAGACAGTGGAGGTGAAGTGTGAAAGCGAAACAGATATGGTCTTAAGACAGTGGGGTGTTTATAGGTACAAAAAATATACAAACATGGATGATCTCCGATTTGATTGTCCATATCAGAAGGAGCCGTGGTTGTTCCCACTGGATCTCTGATTTGATTGGCCATATCCGTCACCTGTCGTCCTCCTATCCCTCACCTATTCTTTCCTGAGCAGAAAGAAGTGCCTCCTTTTGAGGAAGAAGGAGTGCATCCTGCTCCTTCCTTCTCAGAAAGCCTCCAAGTTGTGGTGGACAACTTCAAGAGTGTTATGGCTCCAAGGCAAGAGGAGAAAGATTCAAGTGACTATGATAATTACGTTAACTTGGAATCGTTGGCAGAGAGGACAATGTTGAGTGCTGATGATGATGAGGAGTATGAGAATTTCTCCTAATGTCAATTCACATTTAGTTGAGTTTTCTTTCCTTGACTCTTCACATTCTAATCACAAGATCAGTGCTCTCTATTAAAAAAAAGAGCAGGGGTTTTCATTGTTGTTACCCTGATTACTATGCACAATGCTAGTATTATTGTTATCATTGAAGCAGAAAGACTACATACATTTATTACATGAAGGGAAAACATATTATTTAACACTTTACTGGCCAAAGAATAAAATAAATCATGGAATTCAAAACAATAATACACTTTAATTGATAGAGCTGCAAATTCTTCTAATTATCCCAGCTGAACCAGTTAAGGGTTGTATATCTCCCATCTTGATCATAGCAGCAGCAAAATCAGACTTAAATGTGGTAGGATTGTTGGCATAATCAGACACAATGGAATCTGTAGATCCACCACTGAACAGAACTTGATCAGATGCAAGAAGACCCTTCTTCTGCATCAAGTTGTTGAAGTAGTTGTAGTCAAATGAATTAGGGGTAACCAAGTCCAATGCTGCCAATTTCCTATCATTCTCAGTGTTTATCTCAGATGGACAACCATCTTGCCTTTTCTTAGCAAATCCAGCATCTATGTCACTTCCATTGTTGTATATTCTTCCCCTGAATGTTGAACATTGTGCTTGTCCAATTGTATGAGCACCTGTATGTCATGTCAAAATGAAAATTTGATTCAATTGCCATAAACTAATGGTTGGTAAATAAGACATTGTATATGTTTCACATATACTAGTATGATCATTATTTTGAATTGTGGTTATAGTGGTGTTCTGATGTGAAAATTTGATGTTAACACAATTGCAATAATTGACTCTGTGATTCGGTTGCAGACTGCAATTTAAAACCATGGTAATGAGTACCTAGTACGACATGAGTAGCATACAGAAATATGATATAAACCGAACTTTAGCTAATATGATATGTATATGGTACTTTTTTATATTGAGGAACGAATCAAGGTAAAGAATGAATTACCTGAAAGAGCAACCATTTCCTCTGCAGTAAGGCCTTTGTTACTAAAACGAGAGATGAGAGTTTGAAGATCATCTGTGAAACGTGGCAGGTCACTATTTGCTGAACTCTGGCTTGCAGTTGTTGAATCTCTCCTTCCTAGCTTCACTGTCCATGATGGACCACCCACCTGATTAAATCAATACCATGAAAAAGATAAAAACATTATTATAAGCCTTAATTTCATTAATATAACCATATAATTAAATGTTACTATTAATGATGCATAGATTATATATATATATATACTTACAGCAAATGATGCATCTCTTGCTGCTACTGCTACAATATCAGCACATGACACCACTCCAGGGCACACTTTCTCTACCTCTGTTTTAGCTTGATCAATTACTCCATATCCTCTTACTGAGTTTATATTAGGAAATGCACTCTTTTCACTCACAATGTTTGAGCTATCATCTAGCAAAATTGATGCATCACAACCCTGCAAATTAAATCAAATCAATATCAGTTAATTGTTTAGGAAATTAAATCACACCAAATTAACTAAGCAACATATATATATATATATACACAAATGTGTATGTACCTACCTGAACAAAGCAATCATGGAAATGAAGGCGAATGAGAGACGCGGCCATGCGACGCTCCTTAGAGACGGCGGTCCGGATCACATTTCTGATCTTGGTAAGTGCATTAGGACATGTACTGTCATAGAATGTTGAAGATAACTGTGCATCACATGTTGTTCCTAAGAAGAGAAGGACTAATAATAATGTGACAGAAAAAGTACTAGTGATGGTGCTTGAAATTCTATAAGCCATATATGATTATTATTGTTGAGTTTGGTTCAAAGATTACAACAAATTGATTAATAGAACAAAATGTAGAGAGTAAAGAATTTTGTTGGAGAAGAAAGAGAATTAGTAGTGAAGATGAATAGAGATGATGGTGAAAAAAGGTGCGAGTGATGATCAATTTATAGGGATTGTGTTGGAATTGTCATCATGTATATTACTATTCTTCATACATAGATAGAGTCACTAATGTCAGCTGAAACGCGGAGCCAAAAAGGTTTATTAATTGGTAACGGTTTAGGAGATCATAAGAACCATTTTGACTATTCTCTCTTTCTATAGTTGCCAGCCATGATTGAGGCCATTTCATAGGGTTATGTATCTAGTATTTACTACAGAACAAGACTTTTTCAAGATTTTCTTTTATTTTAATATATATATATACATACATATAATAAGAATATGTCTTAATAGAGGAATTATGGACGTAAGGAGTCAAAATTAATTAATATTAACTGATACTAATTAACATGATGCAGCTAGCTCCTCATTGAAATAATGAAACTAACACTCCACTTATTATACAATAATACTGGTTGTACAACAAAAATACATCAAACTAGTATTCAACGTGTGTTATATATCATATGTAATGTGTACCATATGTATAATACGTTACGTATAACAAACGCTATGTATAATATATAGCAGACGGTGGATACTTGTTGAATGTATTTCTGTTGTACATCAAACATTACAACTTATTATAACTATGATAAGTTCATAGCTCCAATTAGTAATATGTAACACGGTTTGTTTAAAATAATGCTATATTGACTCTTTATATGAGTGTATCACATGGACATCCATAATAATTTGACATCAACGCGCGGTAATTATTTTGGCATCACGATATCATTATTTAGCATTAATTATGGATGTTCACATGGTACACTCATATAGAGAGTAAATATAACATTATTGGTTTGTTAACTATGAAATACACACAAAAGACAATGTCACGGTTTATTCAATCATCACTGCCAGCACCAAATTGACGAAGTATTATTCTTTATATTTAATTATTAGATGAAAATTTTGAAAGTTTGGTGGTATGGTCAAGTTTGTTAAACCACGAACATACATAAATGCACATGCAAGTTGCAAGCTGACAAGGTCTCTTTCAACAAAGTCTAATAATTAATCTTAACACGAGAGAGTGTGCTAAGCCTCCTTAATTCATGCATATGTATGTCATGAAATAAAATTTATTCCTTCAATTTTACTTGATTGAAAATAAGTGTTTATTTAAATTGCTTAAGACGATATTTTAATTTGTCCAAACAATGTATGTGAAATGAATAACTTTGAGTTTTTTTGCTTTGCCTGGGTATATACCAGAGAATTGGACTAATCAAATCAAAGTACCATCACTTAGGATACTACTAATAATTACTTAGTAACTTATCCAAATTGAGAAAATTTTAATTAGATGACAATAATTTTGAAGTTAGTTTTGACTAGACATACGGAGGGACTAGTGAGACAGCTTAGGGAAGAGATGCATGAAAGGTTGGATCAATATCAAGTTAATCCAAAGAAAGGAAAGTATCCCAACAACATCAACAACAGGATCGAGGGAGTGAAGCTTTCTATCCCACCTTTTCAAGGGGGAGTGATCGAGAGGCCTATCTTGGGTGGGAGTTAAAAATTGAGCATGTGTTCACATGTAACATATACTCAGAAGCTCAAAAGGTGAAGTTGGCAGTAGCTGAGTTCTCCAAGTATGCTTTAACTTGGTGGAACAAACTACAAAGAGATAGGAGACAATATGAAGAACCATTGGTGAAAACTTGGACAGAGATGAAGAGACTAATGAGGAAGCATTTTGTACCCTCAAGTTACAACAGAGAGATATAAAACAAGCTTCAAAGGCTGAACCAAGGGAGCAAGTCCGTGGAGGAATTTTACCAGGAACTAGAAGTTACAATGATTAGAGCCAACGTGGTGGATGACCCTGAGGTAACCATGACTAAGTTTCTTACATGATTAAATTTAGAAATTAGAGATGTGGTGTAGTTGCAGAAGTACAGTGACATTGAGGAGTTGGTTCACAAAGTAACCCAAGTAGACACTACTAGAAACATGCGGATTATCGACGGATTTTATCGACGGATTATCGACGGACAATTTACACAACGTTATCGGCGGATGTATCGACGGATATTGAAGGGCTAGTAATTTTTTAATTATAAAAAATTATTATCGACGGATTATTTTGAAATCATCCCTCGATAATTGTCTCCCGCGCAAAACTAAAAATTTTTTTTGGTCAGATTGGTTTTATCGACGGATGAAGATGAAAAGATCCGTCGATAAAACCCTAAACCCTAACCCTAACTAGTAATTATCGACGGATAATTGTTATTTCATCCGCCGATAATCGAAACGCACCGTTTTATTTAATGGGGCGCTTATTATCGAGGGATATTATCGACGGATGGATTAAAACTATCCGTTCATAATCCGCGAATATGAGGAGACAACGTCTCCTCCTTCCTCATTTCGCGAACTGCTCTCTCTCTCTCTTCTCCGCTCTCTCTCTCTCTATCCGCCGCGAAAACGACCATTTTCGCCGCCGTCCGCCGCCCGTTCGACCACCTGGAAATGCTAACAGGTTAGTCTCTCTCTACTCTACATTTTAATCGGTTTACAGTTTTAGTTTGAGGTCTCTAATGAGAACTCATTGTTTGTAGCTCTTTGTCCACCGCCCACTGCCGCTCACGGATTGCCGGCCGCCGCAGCATCTCTCCTTGGTCTTCAATTATGTATTTTTTCTTAATTTTTAGTATTTTTCGTATTTTTATATATTTTGTTGATTACTTTTTTTTATTTTTTCTATTTAAAAATATTAATATATTTTTCTGTTTATAATTTTATAATATTCTAAAATTAATTTTTTTCATTTATAATTTTATAAAAAAAGTTTTAAAAAACTGTTTATAAAAAAATTTTAAAACTGTTTTTTAAAAATTATATTAAAAAGTTTACAAAAAATATTTTTAGAAAAAGTTTTTTAAATTCTGTAAATAAAAAAATAAAGTTTTTAAAAATGTGTTTTTGAAAAATAAGTTTTTGTAAAAACAGTTTTAATATAATCATAGTTTGTAAACTTTAAAAAAAAGATAGATTTAACAAACTTATATGTTATTTAAAGTAAGTAATTTTTCAATAACAAATATATTATTTAAATGAGATATATGCGAACACAATTGTTGATATATTCCGGCGATTGGAGCTTACGGTTTTTAGGAGTTTACGTTTATATTTGGTATGTTTATTTATTTATTTTAATGATATGATTGTGTATGTTGTTACTGTTGCAAAACCTTAGGGTAGATGACTTAGTCTAAGACCGGTCCTTGAACTTCGGCAATACTGGTTGATTGATTTGTAAATTAAATGGGAAAGTTTGTTTAAAATTAAGGGGAGACTCTCTCAAAATTTTGTGAAGTTAAAATTTGGAAATAAAATTAAATAATTGTTGTTAAGTTATCCAAAATTAAGGAAAACTATGTCGAAATTTTGTTTGAGTTAAGATTTAAAAAACTTGTAAAAATCATTAGTGTCGTATTAATGGTGAGATTAGATTAACTAAAAAACCGTTATTAATTACTCCTAGTTAAACTTCTCATTTTAGGATTTTCCAATAATTCAAGGGCAATGTCATCAACAAATGAATGAAAAATAACTTGTCAGTGGCAGTTAGGATGTTGTCTATCAAGTCTGAGGCAAACCAAAGTCAAAACCTTTAATGAATTAAAAATAACTTGTATTGTTGTGATTAGATATGACGGATGATAGAGGCAGAGGCAGAGGAGATCGAGGGCGTAGAAAGACAATTGTCCAGCCTCGCTGTTATCGATTGAGGGCGTAGGAAGACAGACGATGATGATAGTGACGATGATAGGATGGATTTTGTATGATTTTTTTATATGTTTTGTTTTGGATGTTCAGACATTATGTTTTTATTTTTATATAGTGTTTGGATTTTATCTAATTTGTAAATATTGTTGTATAGATATAGGATTTTTCATTATGGTTTTGTTTATTGATATTATTAGTATTTTGTTATAAATATTGATTTAGTTTAATTATTATTGATTTGATTTCATTATGGATTAATATTTTTACAAATTAAAAAAATTAATTTTAGGTATTTTAAAAAAAAATATTTTTTTTCTTATTATCGACGGACACATCCCTCGATAATAAATAATTTTGTTTTTTGAAAAAATAATTATCGACGGATAGGTATCCGCCGATAATTATTTTTTAATTTTTATATATTTTAAAAAGCTTTATCGTGGGATATATCCGTCGATACATCCCTCGATAAGTTCGACGGATATCGACGGATATATCCTTCGATAATTTATCGACGGATTTTTTGAAGATATCCGTCGATAAAAGTTTTCCTACCATCAATAAATCGTGGGCGACTATCCGTCGATACATCCGTCGATACACTTCTTTATCGACGGATATTTGGGTCATCCGTCCATAAAATCCGTCGATAATATGCTGGTTTCTAGTAGTGAGAACAAAAAAAAAAGAGGACCCTAGAAGAAAATTTTCTCAACCAAGTTGGAGGGATTGTCCAAAGAAGGATGGAGGATCATCATCTTCAGGTTCTCAACATCAGAATCTGGCACAAAATAAAGGAAAAGAGGTTAAGAAGCACTCAAAACCGCACCAGAGAGGCACTCAGAGCCACATCAGAAGCATGGAACCAGTCACATTAAATGCTTCAGGTGTTTAGAGCGTGGATATTATGCTTCTAGTTGCCCAAACAAAAGGGTAATTATCTTGAAGGAGAGTGGAGAGTATGAGAGTCATTCAAAGCTAGCGATGATGAAGATGGAGAAGCTTCTGAAGCTAGTGAAGAGGAAGAACCAATATCAGATGGGGAGTTTCTCATGATTCGAAGGTGTAACACCCGTTCATAATAAAGCTCATTATATAAAGTAACAATGAGACACTATAATTTTACAAGAGTTATTTTTACAATACGGCCACTGGCTATATAGTACATACATGGCAGACAACACGACTTATTTATGTACATTTCATATATATTACAAACAACAAAATGATTCATCCTTCCTTGAAGCTTCATTGCGGTGAATCTGGAATGATCGCGAAAGTAGATATAATGAGAATTTAAAATTCTCAGTAGATAATGAGCACATTTAAAAATTATTTTCGAACTAATGATGATCCCCCGTGTCGACCACGAAAACAAACTTGATTACCCATATTTCATTATCAAAGTAATAATTTAATATATCATCACATCATAATTCATAATAGTTTTATGAATAGCAAACATGCATGCAATGCAATTTTTCTTAAGAATTATCTTTCCACTTTACGTTCAACTACTTGTCCCACATAATTAATCGAAGGTCTTCTCTTAGGGAATTCTCAATCATGGTGGTACTCATAACATCGTGACGACAAAGCAGGAATTTACATTACACTAATAAAGGCAAAACCTTTCTGATGGCTAGTGATATTTTTTAGTTACTTTTATTTATCATTTGTATGCATTAATGAATATATGCTCTTGAGATTTTACATTATCAATAAAAAATATAAAGCACATAATTAGTTAAATTCTTGAATATCATAATTATAATAACCATAATAAGGATAAACATTAAAAACACATATATAATACTAATATATATATATAGCTGAGAATGTAGATCATAATATATATAATATTGATATATATATATATATATAACAGTAAGTATATATATAAATGTATAAATATATATACATGCATATATAACCTTATGTAATAATAATATATAATAATAATAATAATAGTAGTATATTAATATATAACAGTATGTATATATAATATATATATAAAATGTTAGATTATGGTGATGAATGTTAGATTAAGGTGTTAGATTAGTATTGATCCCCAAAATTATCATGAATCTTGATAACTTAATAACAAAAATTTAAATGACTGAAATATAAAGGCAGAAATATAAATGAATGAAATATAAATGCGGAAATATAAATACGAAAATATAAATGATTTAAATATAAATATATATATATATATATATATATATAATAGTAATAATAATAATAATATAATATTAGATTAGTAGAAGAAGAGAGTAGAAGCAAATGAGTTAATATAATCAGTATAACAGACAACATAAATGTGATGATATAATAATAATAATGATAATAATAATAATAATAGTAGTAGTAATAATAATAATAATAATAATAATAATAATAATATGATAATCAAGAGTGTTTGCAAAAGAACTCATATATCTACCTTAATATTTGGTGTTCCAATAACTCTTCTATAAACTTTTATTCTAGCTTTCTCTCTTCTTCTTTTTTTATTTTTATTTTATGAAGCAAGACAACTCTTTCTCTTTCTCTTTTGCTAAGAAACTCCACCCTTTTTTTTCACACTCTAACTATTTATTTTCCTCTTCCCGTGAATGTTTAACCCTAGTTTATACAAGCAATGTTTTATATTTTTTTATTGAAACTTTACATAATATGACAATTAGGTTGCATTTGGATTCAAGAGTGGATGGAGACGAAGAGACAGAGACATAGAGACAGAGACAATACAGAAAAAATAATCGTCTCAGTATTGTGTTTATTTATATGGATAGAGACAATGGACATAAAAATAAAATGACATTGTTGACCCTCACCAAACCACCAATGACCACCGTTGGACCACCGCCATCCACCACTGACCGTTGCCAGACCATCGTCGAACAACCACCGGTCGCCGCCGAACCACCGCTGGACCACCGCCAGCCACCACTGACCTCTGTTGGACCACTGCCAGCAGCCGCCGGACCGCTGCCAGACCACCACTGGCCGCCGCCTGACCACCTCCGGCCGCCTGCCAGACCACCACCTGCTGCCACCAGACCACCACCGAACCACCACCAAACAAGGGTATTATTGTAAAAATATTTCTGTCTTCGTCTCTGTTTTTTCGTCCCAAGTATATGGAGATACAAAAAATACAGATGGGGACAGAGACCTGCAAACCAAACATAATACAAATAGATTTGTACTTCGTCCCCTGTCTCCGTCTCCATAACCAAACGCAGCCTTAGGGAATATGATAAAGGGATAAGAGGATAAGATCAAGACATTAATAATGTATGTCATGGTTTATCCCGTGACATGTACAGTAATTTTTTTTAGTTATTTAAAATATATTGTGTGTATAATTTACTTATATAATGATACTCATAAAAATTTTAAAATTATAAATACTATTAGCACAAATTTATGTCTACTTTATAACATAATTTATTTATGAAAATGAGTTAGTTTGATAAAATAATTAGATAAAAATTTAAATATATTATAATTCAAGTTAATATTATTTAATATAGGAACATTTTTCTATTAATAATAAGATATTTAATAATTTAAAATATATTATCTAATATTAAAATAGTAACATAATGAATAATTTTCATATTTACATAGTAGCATTAAATAAAATGAATCTATGAAGCATACCAATATTATCCACATGGCACAACGTAGGAGTTTTAATGGAAGAACTAATTAGTAAATTATCATTACATGTGTTTTAGTATATTATATAGATTATATCATATTTTAAAATATATAGTCTTTATTTTTTTATTGTATAAAAAAGAGGAATCTCTAATTACAAAGTGTATACTCTTTATTTTGGTAATGTATCTAAATAAATAGTTGTAATACCTCGGGTATTCTGAGTTAGTTTGAGTAAGAGATCACGGTACAACCGAGGAGATAGAACCACGTGGGTCCCACCTCCCCACCCCTTTTTCCTTTTTTCTTTCTTTTCTCTCTTTCCCTCCCTCACTTCCCGTAACCCTCCCCCACCCTCTCATTCTTTCTTTCTTTCTTTCTTTCTTTCTTTCCTCCTCACGCTTTCTTCCATCCCTCTCTCAAACCCTACCCAAACTCCATTAATGTTCAAGATCAAGTTAGCCTTGCTCATCTAGTGTATTGTGGGTAAGTGTAGAGTATTTCTTTTTCTCCATTGAGGTCTAATTCTCTCTATTTTCGGATTGGGGTTTTAGGGTTTGTATTTGGGGTTTTTGATTTTGTTGTGAGATTGAGGTTTGTGATGTCTTCTCTAGGGTCTCAACCAACTAGGGAAGCTCCGGGTACCTCATCCTAGCTCCGGGTGGTGTCTTGAAGCTCATTGGAGTAATTTGTGAGTAATGGGTTAATTGTGGTTTATGTATGATTTTGATTGAATCTGTGAATTTCTTGTTATGATAGTTGATAGGGACTGAGATTGGTTGATATATATGATTGATATTGCATGTTGGTTGTGTTTGATTTGGATGGGTTGTGGTGAAAATGAGGATTTGGAGATGATTTTCGCGAAGTTTTCTGCAGAATTTCGTCTCTGACCCAAGCTGTAATCGATTACAACGAGTTGGTAATCGATTACTGTAATCGATTACCAAGACTCTGTAATCGATTACTGTAATCGATTACCACGAGTTTGTAAGCGATTGGTAATCGATTACAGACTGCTTATTTTCGCAAAAATTTTCTTCAGAACGAAATTTGAACCTGGTAATCGATTTCAGAGACCTGTAATCGATTACATCAGTACAAAAACTCTATTTTTAAGACTTTAACTCAAAATCTTTATACTTTTAATTATGTATCCAAATCCACTCGTTCACCACTACCCCAAACTCGATACTGACTGTTTATGATGTTATTATGATGATGATGTGAGTGTAATGTGAATATGCGATTACGAAATGATAATGACGAAAAAAGATTAAGGTTGGTTGGTTCGGCCTGAGGAGGGGCATAGCTCCCGAGGTCGAGTATTGATAAAGTCTGAGGAGGGGTTGGGCTCCCGGGACTAAAGATCTGAGGAGGGGCTGGACTCCCGGGATCTCTAATGATGAATACACTTGTAATAACAATGAATAAGACGAATTGCGGAATGTGTGGTATGGTGATTATACGATGGATTATCCTGTCTGTGTATGTGATCATAATATTGTTGCATAAACTGTTTTTAATCTATTATTCACTGAGCGTATGACTCACCCATTCATACAAATCATTTTCAGATTCAGGTGCTGATCAGGAGGCGAGCCCTTCCGTTCCCCCAAGCTCTTAGCTTTGGTGAGCCTCAATGTGTAGAGGCGTTATCTTATGTCTGTTATGTCAGTATTATGCTCCATAGGTTTACAAACAGGATTGTCTAAGTTATGTATGTGTTGTAAGTCTAATTAAGATTTGTTGGATTTCTGTTGGATTATGATGGCTTATGGATTAAGCAGAATGTTATGACCTATTATATGTATTATGGATTTAGGGTGATATCTTGAGAACCTCATTATATGTATGGATTTTATGCATGTTAAAGTAGTTGTGGTTGTTGTTGTTTAGCTGGATTGTTGTGTGGATTACAGGTTAAGACTGACATGGGACTCGGTGTCCCATGTGCCGGTCACGATCCGAGTTGGGTCGTGACAAAGTTGGTATCAGAGCCTAGGTTGAGTTTTGTAACTTATGGAGTAATTGTTCTTCAATAGGATGACAATAGTGTAAATGGTTGCCGGCCCATTTTCACAAATTGTGATTCTAGTGAAGACATTTTAGGGTGTTGTTGTCTAAGTTAATTTCTTGATTGCTAATCCCTTTTTGATTCGGGGATGTTTCCTATGTTATGTCTCTAAACGATTGACTGTTTGTGTAGCTGCTCTTGGTTGACCATGCCGCCTAAGCAGGGTCCCCAAGACGGGGAAGGCCTCGTACCACCAGGGACCCCCCTTCTGTGCAGGGGGATGATGAGCCCGTTGGAGGTAGTGCGGAGCCTAACTATGGTGAGGAGATGCAAGGGGTTCGCCAAGCCTTCAACATCTTGATTCAGATGATGCAGAACCAGAACCAGAATCAGAATCAGGATCAGAACCAGAGGAGGGAAGAGGTTCCTCCGAACATGGACTACGAACCACCTAGGCCGGGACCTCAGGTTTTTGGTACTCATGAGGTGTCGCTGGATGCTTATCTGACGCTGAACCCACCGACTTTTTCGGGGGAGTCCATGGAGGAAGAACCGGAGGATTTCTTGGATCGGGCCACTAGAGCTCTGCGTGCCCTTCGATGCCATGATGTGAGGGTCGTGGATCTGGTGACCTACACCGTTCATGGGACTATTGTTCACTGGTATGAGACTTGGTTGATGGAAAGTATTAAACATTAATAATTACAGGTAAAATATTCAAATATCACTAGTTATTAAACATTAATAATAATTCGTAATTATTCTCTTTTAAAAAAACATATTCATTATTTATCTTTTAAAAACAAGTTAATGGGACCTGATCTTCTTACTTGCTCTTGGGTTCATCAAGATTCAACATCCATTGGCATGAGCTTCACTATGTCCATGCCACTCTAGTCATTACGACGTTAATGACCCTTTTTTACACTAGGGCATACATTCAAAGCAACAACACTAGTTGACATGGTAGACTTGCACAAATAGTTAGAACACATAATTTTTATGAATATAATCAAACTGAGTACTCAAGTCTTTAAGCAATATCATAGACATTTTCTACTACTTTGTTATAGGAACATGTAAAACGACACACAACAAGCTATAGCATAAACATACAACTCCTTCTTCATGTCATTATAAGCTAAATTAAATTTTATGAATAAGCCTAAAGGTGGAATCACTGAGGATATTATCATGTAATTTTCTTTATACTTGTCAAAATGGATCAAGTATTGACATGAACTTTGCATATTTTTATTTAAACACAAGCATACTTGCAAGAACAAGTCAATAACTAACCAGTTATAAAACAATCAAATCCTTGGGCAATACATGAACATCTTTGAGGCATGTTAGACCCCCTCTCACATCAGCAACATTCTTTTTTGTTCATTCCATATGCAGTAGTAACTTATGATCCTTCAATATAATAATTGGACATTATTGCTGTCTAGGGGATATATATATAATAGCTACTGTGATCACAAAATCATAATTAAAAGCATTTAAAACAAACATGGCATGAATACTACGCTCAAAAGCATTAGCATACACATACATTCTTCAAGTATATAGAATCACATTTCATGTCATAATTTATTGATATCATCACTTAATTATAAGCATAAAAATTAGACATATTTATAGTAGCAAGGACATTGATCAAAGTCATAAGGGTCACTCAAATCAAATTCAAAGCCACCAGTACATTGCACATTCACCATGCATTAACACAAGTATTTCTAAGACATAAAAATCATATTTTCCACATGAACCTATGATTCACACTATGTTCCCTAACATGTTTGAAGCTTCCAAGGACTTATCCCCCCTTTTTGTTTTTGTTTTTTAGGAGAGTTGAAGTCAGCACCCAATAAAAATGCAATAATGCTTTCTAATTTTGTCACATGAAAGCTTACAACATGTCTTTAGAGAGATAAATGCAGGAACATTAAGATAAATCTAAGGACCATGTCAGCTATAGTTCTCGTGAATACAAAGATATGACTACCATAACAAGAAGGGCACCGTGAATTAGACACCATATGCATAAGCAAAGTAAAGCCAACCATATTCCATATTTGAAACTGAAGAAATATTCTATCATCATTAGTTTATCATATTTAACTAGACACTTAACTTCAATTTAGATTTCTGATCGTTATCTTTCTGAAGCCTACTCAAGTAAAGCCGGTATTTCTGCACAGCAACAATATAAACATTGGGAACCTAAGTTTCAAACTTATGGAACAATACATAAGCATCTTTCTTTCCCTATGTCTTTCCTTTTTCAGATTTATTAGAGGATGTGTATTTAAGCTACTGGACTAATCACTTAAAATCTATTGTATTCAAGTGAAGAAGAAGTACTTTAGTAGAAGAAATGCAAACATGCCAATTATATCAGAAGCAACACATTTACATGAGAAATATTCACACATACAATAAGAAGTTATTAAATATCAAGATGTTTATCTAAATGAAAGATACACAAGGTTCTATCTATTCAAGGAGTGTAAATATAGCATCACCTGCAAATGGCTTGCAACATTTTCTCTAGTCAGCCAAGGAACATTCATCAAATCTAGTATTTTCTTGGGACCAACTTCTTTAGGCATACGATACATCATTTGAAGCTTCCTTAAAAATCTCTTTTGGTTATTTACTGAGGCCTGCCTTCTTAAAACCATTCTTTTTAGAAGTATACACATAACTATAAGCCAATAAAGAAAAGCGTTCTAAGACATGTCAAAGACTTCCCAATACCATAGAAGAGAATCAAAATCAACAGCAGTATAATATTAAAGTCAAATAAGAGTCATAGGTTGACGAAAATTCTATAACCAAAACCAAGTACGACGATAAAATAAATAAGTAATTTAATCTTAATCTGTCTATCTCCTAACTCAAATATGCTAAGAACATCAAATTAACTAGGGCAGCAAGAGAACTTTAAAACAAAGGAAAAAACTAAATGATTTTAAAACAAAGGAAAGTATGTCTTAGTAGTCACAATATAAAAGCATACCTGTTTTGAACAGCAGACATATAAAAGTTACCTGCTTCACTTCACTAGGTACATCACTGGATTATTTACTAAAGGCATAAACCTATGAATTAAACAACTTTGTAATAAAAAATTTCAAGGAGATCAAATATTTCAACCATGAGTAGATGCAGCACGGTTAACACTGCCTCAAATCTGCTATAGTTCTTTTGAATGGCTGCAAGTCCAAACGAGCTCATATGCCATTTTGCTGAATTTAAATTGTATGTCAAACTTGTGCCAATAACATAAAAAGATCACATTAGTTTTAGATTTTGGTCATGGAAAACTTATGAATCCGGTTTTGTCAGGAGCCATAAAAAAAATCTAAACATAAATGCATAAAACTGATATTGTACCTATACCAACTGAAGATTGCCTTTGATTGATTCTCCTTTGCTATTGAAATTGTGTCACCGCATCAACACCCAACACTGTTTCATAAGGGGTTACTGAAATGAGAGGATAGGGAGGAGAGACAGAATGAAAGAAGGGCTTGTATAATCACTAATCAGATTTCAATTTGAACTTAGGAAGTGGGTATATATCTGTTAGGAGCAAAGATTATAGATGCATAAGAGATTGAATTTGAAAATCCAAAGAGAGAGTACAGATTGCCATGCAACTACAATACAGCAGCCACAAAAAGCAAATCTAGATCACTTAGAACCAGCTACAATGAAAGAATCCACAGCATCAGCAGAAAAATTAAATCCTATCTGCCTTGATGACAACATCAAGAACTTTAGATAGAGCAGGAAATCCTATTTCTAACACTCCCACAAAGCACCATGGGCCACCAATCAAACACACACACTCACACACACACACACAGAAAAAAAAAACAAAGCAATGGAACCAAAAGTTAATGATAGAGAGATGATTAAGATTTATGTTAGCGTATTTTGTTAGTTTTAAATAAATAAATTAGGTGTATGCATCAGGACCAACCATGAAGAGGATGAGCACTCAAACTAATGACCGTGAGCCCAACCCCCACATCATTAGCTCTCGCTCGGGCTTGAACCCTTGACCGTGAGCCCAACCCCCACATCAAGGACTCAATTCCCTTCCTCCCACACCCGCCTTAGCATCTTCTTCTTCCCATATACCTAGGAGTCATAGCCTAGGATGGCACGAACTAATGACCGTGAGCCCAACCCCCACATCAAAAGCTCTGCCGGATGTCGAAATCTTGACCGTGAGCCCAACCCCCACATCAAGAAATCTAGTCCTTCCTAGACCATGACCCTCAGAGATACATGATCCGAAGGAATAGTGTTTTACAATTAAGATTTATATATGTTAGTTAAAGAAACAGAAATAACCAAAAGCAAAACAAAACAACACATGAGTTAGTAACAGAAAAGCACAACACCACTCAACACAACCAAACACAAACGTAAATTCGCGACTCACACAACGACAAAACCATAACGGAACACAGAAAGATTCAAGAAAGAGAGGGATTGAGTCCTCCGGAACAAAGGAAGCCGTGATTGCTTCCCTTTACTATCTATGCAGTAAGAATCCTAGGGGAAAACAGACAGAGAGAGAAGAGACGGAGATGATGGATAGTGCAAGAACCCTAGGGAGAGGGAGAGGGATGAAGGGAGAATGAGAAGAGGGGAAAAACGTAAGAAAGAATGGCGAAGAAGAAAGAAAGAGAGAAAGAGTGTGAATCTTGGAATGGAATGATCGGAGAATGAATGAGAAGAGGAAAAGGAAAAGGAAAGGAAGAATCGCGAAGAAGAGAGAGAGGAAGTGTGACTGATTGAGAAGAGAGTCTATACATTAACATTACATGATGATGATGATTTTATAAAGCCCAAGAATGCAACGGCCCTATTTCTTATTAATTAATATATCCAAACGAATCAAATTCAAATTCAAATTGGGACAAGTGCTTACGAGTGAGAGTGTGTGTGTTCGTGGGCTTGGGCTTCCACTAACGCTAAACATCACAATTCAATTCATAATGATAGGTAGAGAAGTGTAAAATATGTCCAGAAACTCAAATAGCTATCCAACAAGTTAAAATGAGATATTTGGGCAAAAACAAAGCACGAATTTCTTATTCGGCTTACAATAAGTACCTGAAGCTATCAAGTATGAGAAATTTAACTAAAAGTATTCAATAAACTCATTTTCTTAATGAGTGTTACGTCTACCTTCTCGGTCGTGCTACTTATGAACTATGAAATTTTCGCTAGCCTTACTCACATTTTAATCTTTCAAATATTCTTGAATGCATTAATAAGGATAAAAAAAATTAACTTATTCTATACCACTCATTTTTTATTACATAAATTGAATATAAGTATGACTATTTTATACTTATAGCTCTAATTTAATTTTCCTCTCAGAATATATAATTTTTTTACTCGCTGACCACCTTTAAATTTTTCCTTGTGTTGGTCTGTTTCTTCAATTTGTGTTTAGGTGGCCTCTAGTATAGAATCATCCAAACTGTTTCCATCTTATCCCTTCCAAATTGGAGGGGAACTAAAATTGGATATAGTGATGGAACAAGATGGAATTGAGTCCATCTCTTTCCATTCCATTCCATCTTATTTAATTGAATAATGATATTGATACATACTAAATAGTATATATAGGATACATATACTTTGGTCCAATGGTAGAGAAAAAAAATGTAAGTAGTGGAATGATGTCACATCAAAATTAAAAAATGATGAATTGGGTGTAGAAAATATATAAGAGAAAAATGTATGTACAAATATTATTATTGTATTTAATTATATCTAATCAATGGAACCTTATGCAATTTCATTCCCTCCCATTCCAATAAAGCCTTAAACTTTCATTAAATAAATATAATTAAAAAGAGTAGTAATAATTAAGCTTTCAAATCAATTCAAGGCAAAAGTTTGTTAAACAAAAGTAATTGAAAATAAACAAATTAAGGAATTAATCTACTTCAAATCATATAATAAGATAGATCCTATTTAGAAAAAAGTTAGCTATTTAATACAGATGTATGCACAAGCCTAGGTGTATACAAGAGAAAATTTAAAGCATCATGATAAATGAATAATACAAAACCAGCCCAACAAGCCAATAAATGAGATTTTGGGCCATAATTACTCAGCCCATTACAATCTCAATGATCATTTGGGCCAAAATCAAAGCCAAAATATATCCATTGGCTGTATGGACTGGTTTTTCATTGTTTATTTAACATTATTGAAATTTAAAATAGCAATTCTTAAAGTTCTAAAGACACCAGAAGATAGTTCAGGAGCCTGTAAATACTTCATAAGACAATTCAAAAGATACATCAGAAGTTATTCCAAAAGCTTGAAAATACATCATGAACTATTTCAAAAATCTCAAAAACATTAAAAGCAGTTGTAAAAGCTCCAAAAAAATTTCAGAAGATCTATTAGAAGAAAATTGTCACATCAGAAGGTCATAATTAAATACATCATAAGCATGTTGACATATCAGAAGATATATCATAAGGGAGTAACCACCTTAGAAGATACAAAATAGAGGCATATCACTTCAAAAAGATTAAATAAATTAGAGAAGCAACAAAAGAAGCATCCTCACTACATCAGAATCTCGTGATATTTTTCTATGTACTAGAGCTTTGAAATGATTTGAGAAGATGTGATCAAGTTAGTGTATAACTTGGTTAGTGTTTGATGGTGATGTCTTGTGTTTATGATGGTTGGTTATGTATGTAGAAGATAGCTTTTGATGTGAATGCTTTAAGTAGAGTATAGATAAGTGTGTATATATAGGGATGGTTTTGTTACTACTTGTAAGTTTTGAATGTTTTAAGCATCCATTGACTTATACACCGTGTATATATTAAATCTATCACTTTTAACTTTTGTGGGATCCTCACTTAAATTATTTATTTTACTTTATTTATTCTTGGATTTGAATGAATGTTTACTAACATTCATTGACTTAAACACCGTGTATATATCAAATCTATCACTTTTAACTTTTGTGGGATCCTCACTTAAATTATTTATTTTACTTTATTTATTCTTGGATTTGAATGAATGTTTACTAACATCCATTGACTTAAACACCGTGTATATATCAAATCTATCACTTTTAACTTTTGTGGGATCCTCACTTAAATTATTTATTTTACTTTATTTATTCTTGGATTTGAATGAATGTTTACTAACATCCATTTTATAGATGTCAATATAAAATTACTCAATCCAAAACTAAGTAGGATGGAAGAATATGAAGATGGACTAAGCATTAAGCAACTAAAATACTTATGGAGGATAAATGATGAAGAACAAGATGAAAATGGATAGAAATGCAATAAAATGTTCATGAAATTATTCCAATGAGAGAGAGGAAGTATAGAGTTTGTGAAAAGATTTGAGAGCAACGAGGGTCGTCCTTATATAGGCCTTTGGAGGCCAAAAATCGCAGTCCAAGTAAAAAATGATGGTCGGTGCCACTTACCATGTGGAAAAGCAATAATGATCGGCTAATTCTAGAAAATTGACCATAAATTGGGCTATACAGACTAAATGAAGCTAATAATATATGAATATAGCTAATTCTTACACTAATATATATATATATATATATATATATATATATATATATATATATATATGAGTATTGTTTAACAATAAAAAATAAATATAATGATTCAATCCGATAAGTTCACCTGTCCCGATACGAATTGTTAAAAAAATAGGGTACAACGGGTTGAACTATCTTGAAATAGTGGATTGTATACCTCAATTTGTCCCGTCAAAATTAGACGGATCGACGGGTAACCCAACAGGTCCAACCCGTTTTTCCACCCCTAATAGTTTTTGTAAAATATACATTAAATTAAAATTCGAAAATTATAAATGTACAACACCAAATACTCACGTCATATTTGACATCGTATATTGGTCACTATTCATTAATTATGTAACGCGTGTTCATTCATAGCATTCATTTTCATTCTTCTTTTCATCCATTTTTTCTTTTTTTTTTTTGTTCTTTATCATTTTCAATTAACATATTGCATTCTTCTTTTATCATCAAACCATCTTTCTTCTTCTTCATTATTACAAAATCCATAATATTCTCTCTTTTTATTATGTTTCCAACTTTTCTTTAGTCTATATAATGAAAGAAAATTTGTATTTCTAGTACTTCTTGTTGTTTTTTATTCATAAATTTATTATATCTATGAGTTTATAAACAAATATGTGAAAATAACGTTTCTAAAATGAACACATATTTGTTCGTCAAATGAATACGTTGTACAATATTAAATGAACACATATATACATAAATTATAGAACATATTTCTTACACAAGTTTGTTTGATTTTGTTCAAATTCATAATATAAAGTGAACACATATTTATACTGTAACTAAACACATAATACAATGCAAAGTGAACACATACATATATATTAATTGAACACATATCATACAAACTAAAGTAAACATATGGTCATATCGTAACTGAACACATAATACAATATAAAATGAACACATGCATATATACTCTAACTGAATACATAATACAATGCAAAAATAATAAAATTGATGAGTTTGAGATATTTTTATAAATAATATGTTCACTTTTCATACTTAATTAAATGTGTTCATTATAATGAATAAATGTGTTAATTTCTGATAATAAAATGTGTTCATTTGCTATTGAAATATGTGTTAATTTTATGTGTTGAAATGTGTTCGCTTACGCGCGTACTGTACACGCGCGCGTCCGTGAGAGTGAGTATATGAAACACGCGCTTTTCAATTTTGTTGCTTAATTTTCGTATATACGTTGTAAATATTTTGTATTGTACAGGACTCTGTATACTTTTTTTTTTTTTTATGAACAAAGTTTAGATTAGGGCCACGGCATACTGTAACACCCTACTAGATAGCCTTTAACGCTTAAGTCATTTTAGGCCATTTCATAAGGGTTACCTCCTGTTATCATGTTTTATCTTTATATTTAAAATATAATACGCGGAAAATAGGCGGGAGTAGATTTTTCGTAAACATTCGCGGAATAGAAAATAAGGACTTTGCGCATATGATAAGCGATAATATAAGCGATACAAACATTTACTGAAAATACCTCATCTGATAAATAACTCCCATCAAGTAACAAACATGAAATAAATACTAGGTCTTACCCCATAAGCCAAAAACTGTGACCTATGAGATTCCACCATAAATACGAGTAAATAAATAGCTGCCGGCTAACAAAGGTCCGGACTCATAAAACATATTAAATGAATAAACGTAGCGGAAGCATAAAAATCATAACATCTGATAAGGAAATAAAACATGTCTCTGATATCTAAGGAACTATATCATAAACTAAGTCTGCCCGGGCTCCTCGTGTACTCCGTCATCCTGCTCTGTCTGCTCCTCTAAAAGGTGGGAAAAACATAGGGTGAGCACTGGAAAGTGACTCAGTAGAGGAAGCCGCCCCGGGTTTAATTATAAAATAAGTGAAGTGTGAATGAGTTCATTTCAGATATAAGTTTAAAACAATCTTTTCCCGGAACGTCTTACCTAAGTGCATCTTGTTCATTTTATTTAATACATATAACATAGCATAATTAAAGGTCTCTGTGTAGTGTACTCTGTGCTTCGAAATATCAGTAAGGGAAAGAATATATCATAACATCCTAAATAACTTTTGTTCTCTTAAACTTTAATCTTGCATTAATCTTTGGCCTGTGCCCGCCCTCCTGTAACCTCCACTACACCGACGCCTAGGCATGAGCTCATCCTAAACTTATGGGGAGAGGGGGGAATATCACCTTCCCTTAACAATGAGGTTGTAATGCCGAGGTTGCCATCCCTCCCTTAACAACTCTCACTGTAATGCCGAAGGCTACAACGTTTTATCTTGGTATTTCACCTTCCCTAACAATGAGGTTGTAATGCCGAGGTTGTTATTCCTCCCTTAACAACTCTCATTGTAATGCCGAAGGCTATTGCACTTTACTTTAACTTTCCGTTACATCTTAAACATGTACATAACACTATATCGTAATATCATAACTTAACATTACATCATAGCATTTAAACACACATACAACTCATAACATTAAATAATGAACATACATAAATCATACGTAACATATATTATCATATAATCGTACTTTTATATTACAATAATGTATAAACATATTTTACAGCTCATATAATCATATATAAATCATGCATAAATCATATATATATCTTATTCACTTCTAACTTTGTCTTATGTAATGTTATCCTTAATTATACTCACTATTATCTTTACTATCATTATTAATACTATTATCATTACATATCATATATTATACATGTTGTTGTTCTTACTGTATTATTCTTTTATTATTATTAGGGTTAATATTTTATTATTATCTTCCCTATCAATATTACTATCATTATCATATTATTATTATTTCTACCTGTTACCTACCTATTATTAACTCATATACATGCTAATAGGTATAAGTTTATGTAATAATAATATGTAATAGTAATATACACACAGATAAACTGTCTTTTATTTATTTATATATATATATATATATATATATAAAACAAAAACCAAGCACGCATGCACTGCTCGCAGCCACCATACGCATATATATATATATATATATAGAATCATAATAATAATAATAATAATAATAAGGCACAACAATTTCTAATGGGAAAAACGACCATCACATTAATCTCATAAAATCATCATCAATATGCATGAAAATAGAATGCCTAAATCTCTACCTCTTGAAGACAAAATGCTAGAATGCAAAGAGAAACCCCTTTTTCCCGACGTTGTTCTCGTTGGAAACCTCTCTCTCTCGCCCCACGAACGGTCCGGTGACGCCGGAGACTCTTAACGGAGAAACGGAATCGGTAGAAAGCTCTGGCTTGATAAGAGGATTAAGAATATGAATTTATTTTCTGGATTGGGTGAGGTTTGATGGGTGTTTCGTGGTTTGAAGTATCAATGGCTTAGGGAGCTCTTGAGAGAAAGATGGCTATGGCGGCTCAAAAGAAGGAGGGGAGTGTTTTTCTCAATTGGAGAGGGTTACTAGTGTTTATATAGGGAGTGACTAGGTTAAGAGTTATTGTGGGGCCCACCGTCACTTAAATTATTAAAACACTCCAAATCCCCCCAAATTATATTATAATGCTCATATAATTTTTCTAATATTTAAATATAAATGCACATAAAATAAAATAAAATAAATGATAATATATAACATTAACATTATCTAATAACATCATGTAACTCATATAAATATTTTATATCATCATTCCTAACCTCATGCATCATCTAAATACCAATTAAAACTCATATATGCATCCAACGTATTCTTCCACACACAATGAACACTCACATAAATACACATAATTATCATGACATATAATTTACACACGTAATTAACATAGCATAGAATGAACACATATATACACACTTAAATCACGTCACACATAAGGGTTTGACTAGAAGAAACTTATCCACCCAAACCGAATTAAATCCTAATCAAGGTCAATTACCATTAATCTCACTTAATTAGGACTTAATAAAAGTCGGGGTGTTACACATACCACCAACCTCAACGAGGATTTATGATGGAATTTACAGATCGCCTACCAAAGAGGGCTCCCCAAGATTTGTCAAGATCATCACTTTGTGTATAGATATCAACACGTGTAAATAATACCTTGTACAGTTTTATTGTTATGTTAGTTATTTAACTCAGGTTAGATAGTTAGAACTGTAGTTAGTAGTTAGCTTACTGTGGTTAACTAGTGGGTTAAATCTCGATGTATATAAACCTCTGTACATACTATTCAGAAATTGAATGATTCATTCAGCCAAAATACTCTACTTTTCTTGCTCTCTGTTTCTTGTTCTCTCGTGTGAGAGTGTTCGTAGCTCAGTACTTGGCGTCATTGTGGTTTGTGTTTGAGCTAGTTGTGGGATCTTGTTATGGTATCAGAGCTCTCCCCGTAGGAGAGGGCTCTGCTGCGTCGTGTTCGTTGATCCTATTGTTCATCTGTTCTGGAGCGTTTTTCATCTTTGTGGTTGGTATTTGGCTGATATTTCATTACACTTTTTGTTATAATGGTTGCGATTCCGGAAGTTTTGAATGATCCTCAAGCACATCAGCACAACAATCGTCAAATCCCTAGAATTTCCCCTCTTTCTGATCCAGCTAGTGTATACTACTTGCATTCAGGTGATTCACCTGGTCTGGTATTGGTCTCTAATCCTTTAACTGAATCTAATTACCATATGTGGTCACGTGCAATGATTGTAGCACTTGAAGGTAAAAACAAAATTGGTTTCATTGATGGTAATATTGATGAACCTCCAGTAGGTGATGAACTCAGGCTGATTTGGAATAGAAATAATAAAATAGTCATTTCTTGGATTGTAAGATCTTTGAGTACTGAGATTGCTCAAAGTGTGATGTATCATGACAAAGCCCTTGATCTTTGGCATGAATTGCAGCAGCGCTTCTCACAGGGTAATCATGCTCGAATTGCAAGTTTGTAAGAAGAGCTCTACAGTCTTAAACAAGGAAGTTTCTCTGTGACAAATTACTTCACTCAACTCAAGATCATTTGGGCAGAATTAGATAATTTTTGCCCAATTCCCTGGTGTACATGTGGATTAATGTGTAGATGTCGCACTTACAGAGATCAAGATTATGTGATGCGTTTCTTGAATGGTTTAAATGAGCAATTTTCCTCGATTAAATCTCAAATATTACTCATGGATCCCTTGCCGACCATCAATCAAGTTTTTGGTCTTGTTGTACAGCAAGAACGACAATTTACAAATGAGGGAGTGCAAGATTCAAAGCTCATGGCTGCTGCTATACATTCTTCTGGTGCTGGAAATTTTAGAAAATTCAGCAAATATAGAACTACCAAAGGTGCATCTAATGGAAAACTTTGTGCTCACTGTGGAAGAACTGGCCATAAGATTGATACATGTTTTGAGAAACATGGTTTTCCGCCTATTTCAGGAAGCATCAGGCAATTCACAACGTGTCTTCAGGAATGTTTGATGATGAAGACAATTCTTCCACTGATGAGGATGTGAACTCGCCTCCAAATGGTTTCCCTTTGAATAAGGAGCAATATGATACGTTAATGGCTTTACTTCAACAAACCAAATTGCACACAACATCAACTCCAAACCCTTCACCCTCACCTACTTCACTACCTTCCCCAATCATAAATCAAATGTTTACCACTGCACATTTACCCAAACCAATTGATTCTGCAGGTATTGCATTAGCTCTTAGTCTAAGTTGCAATTCTTCATCTTGGCTCATAGATTCAGGAGCTTCAACACATATTTGCACATCTCTGCATTACTCTACTACATATTACAGCATTTCTGGTATCCCTCTCTATCTTCCTGATGGAACTAATGTCCTAGCCACCATAATTGGTTCTGTTTGTTTCTCAACTGATCTTGTTTTACACAATGTTCTATATGCACCACAATTTGTGTTCAACCTACTTTCTGTCTCTAAGCTAACCAAAGCATCCAATTGTTCCTTAAAATTTACTGATTCTTTATATGAAATACAGGATCTCTCAAGCTTGAGGATGATTGGGCATGCTGATGAGAAGAGTGGCTTGTATATTCTCAGAGATTCCTCACCATTAGCTGTATCCATCAATAACGTACATACCCCTTCCTTTAATAAGTGGCATTATAGACTTGGTCATCCATCCTCAACCACTCTGTCTTCAATACAAAAACAAGACCCTATTGTTGCTGATATTGACTGTAATAATTGTGACATTTGTCCCTTAGCTAAACACAAAAAGCTTCCATTTCCCATTAGTCAAAATAGGTCTCAAACATCTTTTCAATTGTTGCATATGGATATATGGGGACCTCTCTCTGTACCTTCCATTAATGGATATCAATATTTCTTGACCATAGTGGATGATTTTTCTAGACACACTTGGGTTATTTTTCTCAAAAGAAAATCAGAAGTCTCAAACCATATTATTGCTTTTACTACCTTGATAGAGACTCAATTTCAAAAGCATGTTAAGATCATTCGCAGTGATAATGGTTTAGAGTTTGCTATGTCCCAATTTTATGAGGCTAAAGGAATCATACACCAAACAAGTTGTGTTGAGACTCCACAACAAAATGGAGTCGTAGAACGCAAACACCAGCATATACTCAATGTAACTAGAGCCCTTTTATTTCAGTCACAAATTCCCCAACCTTTTTGGCACTATGCAATTTCTCATGTTGTGTTCTTAATCAACCGCATGCCATCACCCATACTTCAAAATAAATCACCATTTGAATTACTCCAGCAAACACCACCCAAATATGATTCCATCAAAGTTTTTGGTTGTAAATGTTATGCCTCCACTTTAACTCAGGGACGTAAAAAGCTTGATCCACGAGCTCGCTCCTGTGTTCATTTAGGAAGAAAATTTGGGACAAAAGGGTATCTTTTATATGATCTTAACAATAGAGAAATTTTTGTTTCAAGGAATGTAACATTTCATGAAGATATCTTTCCTTTTCATTCACCACAAAATAATTTCTCTACTGTCATACCTGTTGACTTCTCTTCTCCTATGTCTGATTTACCCAATGACCCCACCGAACCAATTATCCCACATACTTTTCCTGCAAACACATCTCAGCCCATACTTCATGATACCCAGCCACGTATCCACTCCTCTGAGCCACCTCACACTAATCCAATCATAAATCCCATCACACCTACTTCCCCTCGCCGCTTATCTCGTCCCAAAAATCCTCCACAATACCTCAAAGATTATCATTGTTCCTTACTTGCCACTCGGTCATCAGCAGCTGCCATCTCCTCTAATATCAGGTACCCCTTACATAAATACTTGTCTTACATTAAACTGTCTCCTACTCATCGTTCTTTTACACTAAATATTTCCACAATCACTGAACCCAAAACCTACAAACAAGCCGTGCAATTGGAATGTTGGCGTAAAGCCATGGACGTTGAATTACTTGCTCTTTCTCAAACTAACACATAGGAATTTGTTGATCTTCCACCAGGAAAGGAAACTGTCGGGTGCCGTTGGGTATACAAGGTTAAACACAGAGCAGACGGGACCATTGAAAGGTGTAAAGCGCGACTCGTTGCCAAAGGTTTTACTCAGATTGAAGGGCTGGACTTCAATGAAACCTTTTCTCCCGTGGCTAAACTTGGCATTGTTCGCTTGCTATTAGCTATTGCAGCATCTCAAAACTAGTTACTTGAGCAACTTGACGTCAACAATGCATTTAATTTCTTCATGGCGAACTTCATGAAAATGTATACATGGAAGTCCCTCCAGGTGTTTCGCCTCCAAAAATAGGACAAGTATGCAAGCTCAAGAGATCTTTATATGGCCTACGTCAGGCCAGTCGGCAATGGTATGAGAAACTATCATCTGTTCTTTGCACACATGGCTACAAACAGTCGTTGGCTGATCATACTCTTTTCACTAAAACCTCCGAAGGATCTTTTACTGCATTACTGGTGTACGTTGATGATATGATTCTTGCTGGCAACAATTCTACAGAAATCAATTTTGTCAAAAACCTGCTCGATTCTTTGTTCAAAATCAAGGATCTTGGCTAATTAAAATTCTTTCTTGGTCTTGAGGTTGCTCGATCTTCTACAGGTATTTCACTTTGCCAACGAAAATATACGTTAGATTTACTTGAAAAGACTGGCCTGTTAGCATGCAAACCCGCTTCTACTCCCATGTGTCACTCTACTAAATTACTTCGTGATGATGGTAAGCCCTTTGAAGGTATCTCAGCATACCGTCGCCTAATTGGACAACTCTTATACCTCACAAACACACGACCCGACATTTCATATGCCGTGACCACCCTAAGCTAGTTTCTATCTCGACCAATGATTGCACACTATCAGGCAGCCATTCGAGTGCTTCGCTATCTCAAAGCTGCTCCTGGTTGTGGTTTGTTCTTTAGTGCAACATCGGCCATGCATTTAAAAGGTTTTAGTGACTCTGACTGGGCAGCTTGTCCTGATACTAGACGCTCCATCACAGGATATTGTATTTTTTTAGGTGATTCTCTAATATCTTGGAAATCAAAGAAACAACCTACAGTGTCTCGTTCGTCTTCTGAAGCAGAGTATCGGGCACTTGCAGCAGCTACATGTGAAATTCAATGGTTGACTTACCTTCTAAATGATCTTCATGTTCCATTTACTACAACTGCCTTGCTCTACTGTGATAACCAATCTGCCTTGCATTTAGCGGCTAATCTGGTGTGCCACGAGCGTTCCAAGCACATCGAACTAAACTGTCATGTTGTCAGAGAGAAGATTCGCGATGGATTGGTGCATTTACTTCCCATTCGATCTGCTTCACAAATTGCAGACATTTGTACTAAACCTTTAGCTCCAAAGGTTTTTGATACCTTATTTTCCAAGCTGGGAATGTTAGATATCCACTCTCCAACTTGAGGAGGGTGTCAAGATCATCACTTGGTGTATAGATATCAGCACATGTAAATAATACCCTGTACAGTTTTATTGTTATGTTAGTTATTTAACTCAGGTTAGATAGTTAGAACTGTAGTTAGTAGTTAGCTTACTGTGGTTAACTAGTGGGTTAAGTCTCGATGTATATAAACCTATGTACATACTATTAAGAAATTGAATGATTCTTTCAGCCAAAATACTCTACTTTTCTTGCTCTCTGTTTCTTGTTCTCTCGTGTGAGAGTGTTCGTAGCTCAGTACTTGGCGTCATTGTGGTTTGTGTTTGAGCTAGTTGTGGGATCTTGTTAAGATTCGAACCCAAGCCACGCCTAGCGTGGGCGGAAGGCTGAACCAGGTGTGCCACTCTATATGCTACTCTTATATATACTACTCTTATATAATAGAGAAATGCTATTTGTACATATAATAGTGTCATCCACCAATTTTCCATCCATTCAAAAGTTGGCAACTTTTATAAAAATGTTAGCAAGTTGCCAACATATTCATAAAAATTATCAACTTTTTAAATGGGTGGAAAACATGTGGATGTATAAAAATGTATGTACAAGTAACATTTTCCTATAAAACAAGGAGTTAAATACGTTATTTAGAACCAAAGTGACCCTTATTCTTCTTTGCCGTATCAAATAAAATAGAGAATCCTAGCCCCAATTCAATATCCTATATTCATAGTGAGAGTCAGAGTTGAAGTGTTGTGTGTATTATGTAAAGCTGTTTGAGTGTGAAGTGGTGCTGCATCCACCACCCACCAATCACCAACATGCCCACCACCCACCAGCTCCATGCTCCTCTCCGCTCAAACCCATCTTCCTCTTCTTCTCTTTACTCTTCTCACTCTTTCATCTCAAAGATCCTCCTCCTCCTTACCCTCCTCCCTGTCTCCTTGGCCGCCATAGCTTTCCTCCTCCAATGGCGCGGTGGCATCACAGATCCGACCACCTTCTTGTCCCCTCCTGGCTCCCACCACTTCCCCGGCATGGACCCTTCTCCCCTTTCCCCTCTCTCCCACTCCTCCTCCTCCTCTTCTTCTTCCGACTGTCTAAATCTCGGCCGCACCTCCAACCCTTCCTTCCCCTATTACCACAATTGGAAGCTTGATTATGGCTCTAGTATCAGGCCTAAGGTTTGATCTTCTGGGTTGTTTCAAATTCCGATTTTTATTTATTTTTTGTTTGCTTTTCATTTGTAATTCAGGTTTTGTTTTCATTTGACTATCTTGTCAACATATTTTCTCTTATAGATTCAGTTTGTATAAGGATTGCTTTCATGATAGGAGTTCTGATTTTAGGTTTGGGCTATGTTGAGTGTTCATTCACTTCAAAGTTAGAATAATTATTTATGTTTTATTCATGTCTTAGATATATAATTCACGACATAGTGCAATGACATGATCCATGTAGCCGAACCCCACAGTGGGATATGTAGTCAACCCCACATAGTGGATATGACTTGTTGTTGTTGTTGATGTGTTAGATATATGTGATCTGTGAAAGAATCCCCTATTGATCTAGTATGCATTTAATTATTGATTTGCAGATCTGTGTTACTACTAGCACATCAGCGGGGCTTGAACAGATTCTACCCTGGATGTTTTATCATAAAGTCATTGGAGTGACAAACTTCTTTCTTTTTGTGGAGGGTAAGGCTGCATCTGCTGAAGTATCGAAGGTTTTAGAATCAATTCATGTAAGTTACTAATTTGATAAACTCATTATTTTATCCATATGAGGCCTAGGATTCAGTTTTCTGATCTATTATTTTAAATCCCCCCTTTCTCTTCCCTAATGAAGTTATTCTAACTTGGTTTATTTATTTTTTTAAAAAGGGTGTCAAGGTTATATATAGAACAAAGGAGCTGGAAGAACAACAGGCTAAGAGGTTTTGACTATTTTCTTTCTTATTCTCATCCTTTGGTTTTGATTTTCTCAATTTTCAAATGTTAGATCCATAGAGTTTTAGCTTGATTTTCTCGATTCCTTTATGATATGCTGGATGCTTTTCTCCACAATACTTTGACATTTAAGTTGATCTATGCTGATCCTTCTAAAATTCAAATTCTTCCGTTCTCTTTTGTTTCTGTCCATGCTCATTGCCATCAAAAAAAAATTTCTTTTCCAGTGCAATGTTGGATTACTCATGTTATCACAGTATACTTGTTTTTGCCTTGTATTCAGATTGCTTTGATATTGTCTTTCTAATTCTTCAGTTTCTAAGGGATAGTTTTCTTGTTCTTATTTAAATTGTTGCTTGCATCAGCCGTATTTGGAACGAGACATGGCTGGCAGGTTTCTTTTATAAGCCCTGCAATTATGAACTTTTTGTGAAGCAATCCCTCAATATGGAGATGGCTATTGTCATGGCAAGGGTATGGCAAACTGTTCTATTGTGCACATTTTTCTCTCACCTTTTTTTTTCTCAATGTTATGATTTGTCATGCCTAATTTTCTTAACACAATGTTTTCCGTGCTGAAACATCAGGATGCTGGTATGGACTGGATTCTCCATCTTGATACAGATGAATTAATACACCCAGCTGGTGCTCGGGAGTATTCTTTGAGGCAGTTGCTGCTTGATGTTCCAGGAAATGTTGATATGGTCATATTTCCTAACTATGTGAGTGGAATCTGCAGATTCTTATTTGTTTTCTGTTTTCCCGTATGCCCAATGGAACTAGTAAAATGCTTCAATTTTGCAACTTATAACTAATGCTGATATGCATGTCTTTTAGGAGAGCAGTGTTGAGCGAGATGATATCAAAGAACCTTTTAGTGAGGTAAGTCCCTTTCTGATACTTATTAAGATACCGAGAACCTGAAATAAACTGTTTGTTATTGATATAATTGTATTAGGCTCATTAATTGTGCATAAATCTCTTTATAATGCTATTTTTTTTTTCAAACAACTGTGATTATACTTTTTATAATGCTATAGTACTCAGGGGATTTGCTCTCTATTTCTGCAAGATCCTCACTTTTTTCCCTCTTCTTCATTGGTTGATATCCTTTGATCTCAACAACCTGATGATGTTAATAACATTAAACACTTCCTCTATTTCTTGGTTTCTTACTATGTTGTCTAACAATGACATCAAAGTTCCAATCTCGAGTTGGGGGTTTGCTGTTAAGGTTGCGTTGGAAACTAGAATGGGGAAATTGGAGAGGAAATTGCATGAGGTCTAGCTAAGGTTGTCAAGAGCAAGTTCCTACCTGGAAGGGGAAGCAAGAACGTAGAACGTGGGAATGTAGGACGGAATGCAACTTCCTACTAGACTAAACAATTACATTTCATACAAATGTAATATATGCTTATAACAACACAAATATATAAAATTAGTCACAACCAACATAATAATACTTAAAAAACTAGAAATGCATAAAGTGACAAATTCACAATCCATAATTTCTTGACATAATTCAAAACTACAACATTAAAGTAAACATCCCAATTATCCATTTACCTGGAAAATTCTATGTTGGATCGGACAAGTTTAAGATCAAAATGGACCTTGGGTCTAGATTTGTGTTGTTGCCATAGGGTTTGAAACCACCCCTTGTAAATAAATAGTTAAAAGTTTTTGTCCCAACTTCTTGTTTTCCCAATACTACAATGAAACGAGAACTAAAGTAAATCCCATTGATGTATGCCCTAGAGGGTCAATCATATGTTGGATTTTGTTTTCATGATACATTCTATTTTATATTTATATATATATATGAGGCATTTCATTTCATTCATATTTGATTTTGTTGAATTCACGAGATGTCCATATTTGCTATGATAGCACTCTTGGTTTTTGATAGTTTGCATATTTTGTCGATTATAGTTAGTTCTCTATCCCTCATTTTCTCCTGATATGTCGAAGCAGGTATCAATGTTTAAGAAGAATTATGACCATCTTCCTAAGGATACATACTTTGGCATGTATAAAGATTCTATACGTGGTAATCCAAACTACTTCCTAACTTATGGAAATGGTAAATCAGCTGCCAGGATACAGGATCATCTTCGGCCAAATGGTGCACACAGATGGCATAATTATATGAAAACCCCAAAGTATAATTCATTAATTTGTAAAAATGTAATTTCATCTCTTGACTTCTTTTTATGTCAGTGATGTGATATTTTTCTTGAATTATACTAGTGAGATCAAGTTGGAAGAGGCTGCTGTTTTACATTACACATATGCTAAATTCTCAGACCTTACTTCTAGACGTGATCGCTGCGGTTGCAAACCTACAAAAGAAGATGTCAAAAGATGCTTCATGTTGGAATTCGACAGATCTGTGAGTTCTGAAATTATTTTTTTATTCTTTCACCTTCTAGCCAATCCAGTTAACCACTTGGTATAGCATAGAAGAAATACGACCTGTGTTATCAGAAAGATGGGACTTGTGTTGCCACTACTAGATTAGTTTACAAAAGCTTGGACCTAAGCCTGACCTTTTTGAGTGAATGTTTGAGTTAGATCTGAAATTGTATGCGAGAATCGAGATTGCGCGTCATTTTAGTTCTTAAGATTTATTAGTTCAGTCCCTCAAATTGCAAAATTTGAGTCTCATTACTACCTGGCCCTATTCCTATTACTGTGTCATCGTATATTTGTTGATATATCAAGTTAGTTTACATGGCAGTGATAGACTGATATTCTACTTGTTCTTTGTTAATTAAACTCCACGGTTAAGTTCAAATGAAGAGATAATGTTAATTTTACATATAAGTATCATTAACATACTTGGCTATGTTAACAATGTTATCCTATCATTAAACTGTACCACCTCTCCTTACTAAATATGCTTAATATGGTGATACCCTCCGATTGTACTGTAAGATATTAGTTTATCACCAATATGTTACTTGACATGGCATATTAGCTAAAACGTGAAGGCAAAATAATAAAAATTGAGTGACTAACTTGCCTTACGTTTCGCAATTTCAGGGATTAAAAATGTAATTTCAAAATTTCAAGGATTAAAGTGATTCACGAGCTCTATTATTAAGGACCAAAATGGTCATTTTCTCCTTCTCTTTTTTCTAGTGTGGGGATTGGGACTTCGGTAGTAGCTTTGTTGATGCCGCTGAACTAACGTTCCCAGATTTTAGTTTTAGAATGTTCGGCTTCATGCACTATGCTTTTGTTTTTCTCTTTTCGGGTGTGGGAGTGAAGTGTTGTTTGTTTATTCTAAAATAAATTTTATTTGCAAATATCCATTCATTCTAAGTAGATGGTATCAATTTCAGGCATTTGTCATTGCTTCAACCGCAACTGAGGATGAAATGCTGAAGTGGTATGTTGGCTTCAATTCTTCATATCTATTTATAGTCCATATCTCATGTTTTAACTAATCACTTTATTCACCAAAATCATCTGGTCTCTGCTTCCTGTTCCAGGTACAATGAGCACGTTGTGTGGGGTGATAAAGACCTGAAGATGAAACTGTTGAGAAAGGGAATATTGACTCGCATATATACTCCCATGGTAAGCATAATTCTTTATTTCTTCAAAAACTGAATCTTGTATCAGATGAGGAAAGGAAAGGTATGGAAAGAAAATATGCTAACACCAAGGGAAAATCAGCTGCCAAAGGTGTCCAAACTGATTATAATGAGTCGCATTGGATGGAACAGGGACTCACCTTGTTAGTCATAGATCAAGTCAAAACTTTTACTTTCTGATAATATAACTATGGTTATCAAACTCTCGGGTTAACTTTTAAACTCTTACGAGTTTATGTCTCTAAATCGAGTTAACTGACTTCGAACTCTAACATGAGTAAAGTTAGGTGAACTCGGGTAAACTCTTATAAACTCAAGGAAACTTTCTGAGTTTACTCTTTTGGTTAGATTTTGAACTCGCAATTAAAAAACATGGAATTTCATAGTATAGACTCATAATTAGATATTCTAAAATTGAAGTTATGATGCATTGACATGAATTAGCTAATTTTTTTCACTTCGTTAAGTTCTTAACTATTAAATTTCTTATGATTTTAATTAGTTTTTCATATTTAATAACTTATATTTGTTTTATTACATTGTAGTTACTAGAAATTTTATTTTTCTCTGTTTTTATCACAAACTTATTTTATTGTATTTAGGTGCTATAAATATTCTCTAATATATTTTTAAAGATAGTAAACACGATTTGAGTTTATCTTGACCCCGCGAGTTTAGTTAAACTTACAGTTTGATAACTTTGAATATAACTACTTCAAGATTTCTATTAGTTCTGTTTCATTCTGTAATGCATTTTGTCTCCAGGTCATAATACAAAGTTTGAGGGAATCAGGAGTCTTCAGCTCTGTCATTGCTTCTGCCCCAACACTCTCTAAAGACAACTTCTTGCTTTCGATAGACAGTAGTAACTCGTCTAGGGCTTCTCCCTCTCTATCCCTTCCTAGAAAGACTGGAAGAACATTAGAGTCCCGAGCAACTACAAGAAGGGTCTTGGATATCGAATCTGCTGCTGTTCATGAAGCCGCCGTACCGCCGTCGTCTCCCCCGGGATTTGAATCTAACGACCTCTATTCACACTCTTGACCAATGTCACACCACCCTTCCTTATAAATATGTAGTTTGTCCAAATTATATGCAGGAATCGAAGAAGAGCAAGTTGGTCAATGACTTCTTTTGGGGTTGGATGGCCCTTCACGATAATAGTTGGTGATCTCTTATTATCAATATTTCTGTATAGTAGAAACCTAAGTGCCAATAGTGTGAAAAATCTTTATTCTTTTTGACATACAATAGTAGGATCTGATTATAAGCGTGTGAATTTTTATGTATGATAAAGGGAAAGCCTTGTGCTGCTATTATCTGATTAAATTTCCCACGGGGATCCAATTGGACCTTTTTCATTCTTTTCTTTATTTTCATTTATAATGGTTTGTGTCTAAACCAAATTGGAATTGTCTGGTTCAATACAGACAAGAAAATGGATATGAAAAAGATAACTTAGAGCAATATGTGGAGGGTTTTAATAAATTAGGAATTTGGGATTTAAAGGTTTAATTTAAAGATTTTTGAGAAATTTTATAAAATAAATCATAAAAGATCTAAATAACTTATTTGTATTATAATGTACATATCATTTATTACGTAGGCACTTGATAGTACACTCTTAACACTCACTTAACGAAATTACAAAAGAGATTCAACAAAATGAATAACTTAAGTTATAAAGCATAAAATGAAGGATGATTTAAATAAAAAATAATGCATAAAATGAAGGGTGATTTAAATAAAAAATAAAATAGAGGCTTAAATTAATGCATACACATAAAATAGAAGACCATGTTTTACTCACTTGCAAAATCCCTTCGAATGAGAAAAGTTTTAGGTGCATACAAAAAAATTATTTATTTTACACTATTCATTACATGATTTATAATTAAAGAGCAGAGGCACAACAAAAAATAAGTCAAAACAGTCAATAAATAGAAATTTGGACCACAATCACTAAGCCCATTAAAAATATACTCATGATTAAAAGTGTTATTTGGGCCATAAAGTATTAAATAAACTTTTGTTGACTGTTTTGGCTGGTTTTTTATTGTGCCCGATAATTAAATAGTTGAATGCATGGTAAAGGAGGGGTCATGAAAGGGAAATATTTGTGTCACAACAAAAACCCAGTCAAAACAGCTAACAAATTATGCACAACATATGTAATATAAATTGCACAACGAATATTACATGTTGTGCATGCCATATATCACATGATCTGCACAACATATATCTCATGTTGCAGAATCATCTTTCTTTGCAACATGTGATATATATTATGCACATCATATGATATATGACGTGTACAACATATTATATTTATTATGCAATTTATTCTATATATATATAGCATAATTTATTGGCTATTTTATCTTATTTTTAGTTTTAGTTGTACCTCTAGCCGGATGAAAACCACTTAAGGCGACTACTCTAGGCATCGAGTCCTCGACTCAATTGGCACCTCCCACGGTGCTCTCATCGGACACCTCACAAAAACAACAAACAGAATCCCACTCTTACCATCACTACACTACCATACTACCAACGCCGTCGTCCCCGTCGCCGCAACCTACACTCCGATCAAGCACTTCCCATCATCCCCGCTCAGTTGCAGAACTTGCCGCTCCGTCCTCAACCCTTTTAGCATCTTCGATTTCGCCGCCAAGATCTGGGTCTGACTCTGATGCTGCGTCTTGCATTGAGGTTAGCTTCATCTGTGGCTACCACGGCTCACACCCACACTGTCCTCAAATCTCCCCGTTTCGTTTCGAGTCCGAGCCTTTCGATATGGCGGCGGAAGAAAGAGATGGGCAAGGAAGGCCTCATCGTTGCCAAAGAGCTCAAGCGGCTCCAGTCCGACCCCGTCCGCCTCCACCGCTTCATCCTCTCCCACGTTTCCCGCCTCCTCAAGTCCGACCTTGTCGCCGTCCTTGCTGAGTTCCAGCGTCAGGATCAGGTCTTTCTCTCCATCAAGGTCCGTCTTCCCGTTTTTCACTTTTCATTCTTTGGCCGTGTTTGGTTGAGGCTTAGAAAAAATTAGATACTTTTTCCCCATTTAATACCCCAACCAAACGGACGCTTAATGTGTATGTTAAATTGAACAAAATTTGAGGTTTGTGGCCATTTCTTTTCTTTCTTTCAAGAGTTTAATTAAGATCCTGTCAGCCAATCATATCTATTGATTTACGTGACTTTTTAGTTAGTGAATTGTTGAATTAAAAGATTTTGATTGCTGTATCAATTCATGATTAAATATCTTAATAAAATTACTTTACAATGAGATAGGATTGAAATTAAACTCTTCTTTTAATAGTGTCTAAAGATAAATATCTTGTCAATTTGGGGCTGCTGAGTTAATGATTTTTCAGTGGTTATTCAGTTATTCTCTGTAAGGCTGTTAGATGAAAAAGTTAAGTGGATAAACATATTTGCTTGAGGATATACAGAGAAAATCAACTAGGATGTCATTTCTGCATACTGAAGAGGAAAAGTATGGGTTTGAGCAAGATTCCGTTAGTAAAGGATCAGTTGGGTTGCTGATCCATAGAGTGTATGTGGGACTGAATAGTTGGGGGTTTTGTATTTCAACCTTACATTTGCTGAGTGATATATATATATACATTTGTGTGTGTATATATATATTTTACATTGTCATCCAATCAAAACATTGACATACAATTTTTACTTTCAAATATTGGCTTTGATATTTTGATATGCAGTGGCTGTTTATTGCTCTTTCCATGACCATTGCATCTTATTAGTGTATGTTTTTACTGACAAATCTTTCATTTCTCAGTTGTATGAAATAGTCCGCAAAGAAATATGGTACCGGCCAGATATGTACTTTTATAGGGATATGCTTATGATGCTTGCAAGAAACAAAAGGGTGGAAGAAGCGAAGAGGGTTTGGCAAGATTTGGAAGGAGAGGGTGTTGTGTTTGATCAGCACACATTTGGAGACATCATTCGAGCTTTTCTAGACAGTGGATTGCCATCAGAGGGTATGGCCATATATGAGAAAATGAGACAATCTCCTGAGCCTCCTCTTTCGCTGCCATTTCGGGTGATTTTGAAAGGACTCCTTCCATATCCAGAATTAAGAGAGAAAGTGAAAGATGACTTCTTGGAGATTTTCCCAGATATGGTCATCTATGACCCCCCTGAGGACTTGTTTGAAGATCATGCGGGGAAAGGATGGAGGTAATGAGAGTATTTTTTTTTTAACTTATTTCCTTAGATTCGTGTACCAAAGGCTGCATTTGGTCTCTGTCTCGGAGGCACAAGACATTAAAGTAAGAAACTTGTTTGCTTGGAGATGGAAAAATTTTCTGTCCTGGAATAAAAAATCTATGTATTCTGTATCTCAAATAGTGGAGACAGAACAGAGAGACATTAAAATGGACAATTATACCTCATCTCCAGCGGTGGCGCGGCCAACTTCAGCGGCAATAGTTGGCAGTGGGCCGGTGGCCCGATCTGGGACAATATTATTGTCCTTTTACAGAAAAAAAAGATTGCGTCTATATATCTCCGTCTTCATATTTAGAGACAGACCAAAAGCAGCCAGTGTACATTGTGGTCTTACAAATTCTGTATAGAGATAGTCATTTTTGCAGCATATATATTGTACGCCAAAGCTGCATGTGTTGCTAATGTTGAGAGGTGGTGACTTTAACATTTAATCTTTTACACTTAAGTAGAAATACTGAAAATTACTTCTTGGTTTTTTTTGATGATTTCTTTTGGAAATATTCTATGCTGAAAATAATAATATTTTTTTCTTATTTTTAAAATTGATAGTTAAAAGTTAAAACTATGAATTTTGCATAAATAATAGTACCTCTATAAAATGCAATGTACATAAATAAGCATACATTTATTCAATGTATACGCACAATAGAGTTTGATAAAATTATTCGAAGTGTCTATATTTTGGTTTCACATTTTTTTAGAATTATAGTTCTTGTGCAAGTACGACTTGTTAAGCATGTGATACAGATTACAACCGAACAAAGAAAAGTGGAGAAAGGGAAGTTAAATGAAATTTATTGTTAATTTATATAGTTTAATTTCAATTGAATATCAGTTTAAAGTGATTTTATACATATATTCAATTATGGATTGACAAATCAACGAAAGTTTTAACTCAATCATCCACTAACTAAAAAATCACACAAATCAATGCAGGTAATCGATCGACAGTGAATGTATCATAATTAAACTCTAATTTATATTATTACTAAATTAAATTAAAATTAAATAAATAATAAAAAAATAAGATTTAACGGTGAAGAGCTAGTGTGTTTATAACAAGGAAAAAATTTTGGGGTCACAATAGCAAAGTGAGCCCTCGTGATGATCGTGGGGCAATAAAAAATTGAAAGAAAATAAAACAGTATTTAATTCCAACAGTCCTATAAATGAGTTCCTTTTCAACAGTTTTAATCGACACATACATTATTTCTAAGTATCTATGGCTGCTCTTCTTAATTTCCACTTTCTTTTCTCTGTAACTTTATTTTGCATCTACTTCTTCACAACAACACATGGAGTTTTCTCAGAGCAATCCCACATCGTTTTACCTTCAGATCACCGCTCTGAGAAATTGACCAAACTACACTTCTATTACCATGACATTAGAAATAACAACAACCCAACAGTGGTTCAAATTATTGAGACCCCAAAAAATGTTCCAAATGGCTTTGGGTCCGCTTTTGTGATGGATGATGTGATGACTGAAGGAGCAGATTTGAGTTCAAAGCAAGTTGGAAGGGCTCAGGGGATGTTTGCTCTGGCCTCTCTTAATGATCTTGGGATGGCCATGTTGACCAATTTTGCATTCTCAGAGGGAATCTATGAAGGAAGCACCCTTAGCATGGTAGGGAGGAATCCTATTGCTGAGCAAGAAAGAGAAATGGCAATAGTTGGTGGGACTGGTGTGTTTAGGTTTGCAAGGGGATTTGCCATAGCAAGTAGTGTTATGTCCATTTCTACTGCTGAGCATTTTGTTGTGGAGTACAATATCACAGTGTATCATCCTTGACTTGGACACAATGAGTGTGCGAGACTTGTAAAAGGAATATGGTGATATATTAAGGTTGAGTCTCACAGCGTTATAATATATCAACAAAAAAGTTTAAATATTAATATAGTTTTAACTTTTAATTGTATAGTATTGCTTAATATATATCAAATAGATGATATTAACACATGTGAACATATATTACATATTATATATTATATGTTGTACAATTTTTGTTAACTATTTTAACTGATTTTCATGTATCAAGAATTTCTGATAATTATATTATAAATGACATGTTATCACTAGTAGAATTGTAGAATTGTCAATGAACTAGTCGAAAACTAGTGCAATCCACGGAACATTCAACTATAAATTAAATTATAACAATGGAAACAATTAATGTATATACATATATGAGAGTACATGAGTTTTAGAAAGAATTTTGAAAATAATTATAAGAAACTTGAAGGATCACAAGCAATGTGTCTGAGCATATATTTTAGATAATTTAATTTTTTTAAAATATGAGTTATGTAATAACACACAGCCAAAATTTGCAATTAAGTTTTTTAGAAACAATTTACAATAAAGAAAACGTGTTTTTGAAACAATTGAAAATGTTCTAGATCAAGTTTTAGCCATTGACTTGTGAAAAACATGTTTTTGAAACCCTAGAATCTGATTTTCCGTGTTCATAATCAATTATACATCGACTTCATAATTGATTACGAGCTGAAAATTTTCAATTGAGAGAAAACAAAGCTTCTATTAATCGATTACATAAGGTCTGTAATTCATTACTGTAATTAATTACGACGTTTCTGTAATTGATTACAACAATGTAATTTATGTGAAAATGAACCGTGTTAACCCTTTATATGCCCTATAACGTGTTCTACAATTTATATGTATGATATATTTGATTTGTCTATGATTTATGTATGATATTTATGAGCTATATGCATGATTATATATTGGAATATTATGTTATGATTTAATGTTGAGATATATGCTATGTTATTATGATAATATATTATTATGTAATGTTAAAGTTAAAGACGTCATGAGATGACGCACAATTAAAATTAAATGTTAAAACACTTTGTAGCTTTCAGAATGTATTGAGGGTTGCAGGGAGGGATGACATCCTCAGCGTGCAACTCCCTCATAAAGGGAAGGTGAACTGTACCCCCTCTCCCCCATATTTTCAGGATGAGCTCATGCCTAGAGGTTGGATGTTAGAAGGAGAAAGGACGGGAGGATGACTTGCCATTTCTGACAGATAAAAGTTAAAGTTAAAGTTAAAGACAAGATAAAAGAAAGTTCCCTGTATATGTTCAGGAGCACTTAGTACATGCACATAGATGTATTTATGTATGTATTATGTAATGCTATATATAAGTATAAAATGAGCAAGACACACCTAGGTTAATGACATTCCGGAGAAAGATTATTTTCGAACTTATATCTGAAATTAACCTAAGCATGTTTCACCTTTTTCAAATTAAACCCGAGGCAGCTACCTCAATTGAGTTACTTCCCAGTACTCACCCTATTCCCCCTTCCCCTTTGGAGGATCAAACTGAGCAGGACGTTGGAGCTAGCGAGAGGAGTTTATTCATGATTTATATGCTATGACGATGTTTATTATTCAGTTTATGATTACGTTATTTTATATTAGCGATTATTGTATGCGTAGAGCCCTTATTTTTATATCATAATATTTTTCGAAAATTTTACTCCCACCTATTTTCCGTGTATGTTATTTTAAAAGAAACAAACAAACTATGAAATCAAGACGTGACTCTTGATAATTGGACTGAGATGACTTAAACATTAAGGGCTAATTACTTGGTGGTTACACAACCAAAGACGACATAAAGGCACCATTGGATGTAGCGACGTATTGCAGAGATCCTGAGTTAAATTTGGAGGATCTAAGGAATGAACGTGTTTGCAAACCGAATGCGTCATATTCATTAACCAAGACTCAGAAGCAATCTATTTACAAATGGTTGATAGAGTTGAAGATGCCTGAGAGTTATGCTACTAACTTGGGGAGGTGTGTGAATCTTGCTCAGAGTAAGTTTGTCAGACTTAAAAGTCACAATTGTCATGTTCTCCAGGAAAGCTTGCTTCCTATTATGTTCAGGGAGCTGTCCGACCATGTTTGGAAGTCATTTGACGAAGCTAAGTGAATATTTTAGAGACTTATGTGCTAAGACACTCAAGGTTGATGATCTTCGCATGATGGAGACAAATATTCTCATTATATTATGCAAATTAGAGAAAATTTTTCTTCCAGGGTTCTTTGATTCAATGAAACATTTTCCTGTTCATTTGACATATGACGCGAAGGTTTGTGTACCGGTGCATTATATATAGATTGATGTATTTTTTTTTAAAAGAGAGATGAGAACCTATAAGAGGACCGCGAAGAGCAGGGCACAAGTGGAGGGATCAATTTGTTAGGTATACTTAGCCAGAGAGACATCAAATTTTTGTTCCTACTACTTTCAGCCTCATGTTCAATTTCATAGAACAAGACCCTCCCCCCACCCCACCCACCCGACCCGTGCAACGATGATGTAGGCGAGAGTTAAATTTATCCAACACTGTCAGTCTTTAACCAACCTAGACGAGCAACTGAAAAATCAGTGGATCGATGATTGACAGTTGAGGAGTGGAACTCTGCACACCTCCACATATTATTAATTTGTGATGAGGTTGAATCATATCAAAGGTAAATAAAAATTTTTACACTGTTGTTAATAAATTAAGACTTAATGTTGAAGATATTTTTAAGTTGAAGATATTAATATTGAATAAATGACAGATACTAATGAGGACCTAGCTACAAAAACAAATCCCAAAAACATACAAGGGCTACGAGAATCAATAACTCATGCAAGGACAAGAAAGACTAAAGAAACTATGGAACAAGTTTTTTTTTTTGGTTGCCCACGGTGTCCGGAGCTTCGCCCCGACTAATCCGTCGTCCCGGGTCGCGTACCTGGGAATGACAGGTGAGACTCCCAACTAGGATTTTTTCCATCCACAAGACTCGAACCCGAGACCTTGCTTAAGAGACAACAAGCAGCTTACCACTTGTGCTAACCCTTGTTTGTAACTATGGAACAAGTTATTGCAAACATTTCTAAGAAAGAGGAATTTCAAAGAGAGCTCAAGTTCATATTTTATATTCAAGACAATGATTAGTGCTTATGATGGAATGGGCTCTCTTATATATATTCTTAAGTAATTTCGAAATAAAAAATAATTTTAATAATTTATGATATCTAAATAATATTTATTTTATTAAACTTACTTTTAAATAAAATTTTCCAAACACAAATCACGTTGATATTAATTCAATTTTGATCAAAATTAATTTTATAAACTTAAATTCATACAAACTTCCATTAAAATACTTTAATTCAAACACACACTTACATTTTCAATGCGAAATTAGGCAAACAATTAATAAGAAATGGGGAGGCACGCAGTATCCAAAACATAAAGTGCCACATGACAAAATAGAAGCGTGATAAATAAGCCATTTAAATATTTAATTAAAGAGCCACGCTCACACATGAACATGAAAGTTACCCCTTGGATCTTGACCCTTTAAGAGATTTTTATCTAATTAACTACATTTAATTGTGTTTCAAAACTTTCTACTGCTACGTATTTTTATTTTTAATATAAATTTTAAATATTATAAATATAATTAATAATAATATTCTGATAATCAAAATATATTTTATACTATCAACCTAATGATTTTTTTTTAATTTGGATTGAATTTAATTTAAAATTAATATACATGACAATTTTTTATTAACTAATGCTATAAACATAATTTATAATAATTAATCTTTATTATAGATTAAAATATATAATTATAAATATTTTTAGAGCATCATTAAATATAATCCAATACCACACAAAAATATAATTAATTTCAATAAAAACAAATTAATTTTCATCGCACAACTTTTTTACATAGATATTCAATTTGTCATGTCACTCATTATTATACTTTTTTTCTCCTGCTACTTGAAAAGTTATACAAATAAAGTATTTTGATTGAATTACAGTCTAAAATACCCTTAGTGCATCAAAATTAAATTCATAAAAATAAGAATGATGCTAAATGTGCAATAAAAAACCAGTCAAATCAATCAATAAATAAGATTTTAGGCCATAATTACTCAATCCATTACAATCTCAACCGTTGTTTGAGCAATAAAAACAAAGCTAAAATGAGCTAATTATGGCTAGTTACCAATGAGGTTAGCACAAGTGTAAGCGACTTGTTATCTTTTAAATAAGGTTTCATGTTGAAGTCTTGTGGATAGAGAAAATCCTCTCTAGGAGTCTCACCTTTTATTTTCAAGTACATAATCAAGATAACTGACTATTCGGAACGAAGCTCCAAATACTGTGGAAAATCGGGTAATATTATTGTTAAGAAAAATACCTCAAAATTCTCTCCCCTTTAAGCTCTCATAACAAACCAACCGGCAACACTTCAAATTTTCATTAGCAACACAACCAAGGCAGAACCCTAGATCTTACCCCTTTCAGATCACAAGAAACTCTCTTGTGCCTTCTCGCTTTGCGTCACTCTAACTCGGCCACAACAACAACACCACCATCCCCATACCCCAATCTCAGATCTCCTCCACTTCAATACCCACTCCTATTTAAAACGTTAATTCTTTCTCAATTTTGCATTTTCTCCTTCCCACCTAAAACGCCTTGCGAATAAAAAAAAAAAACTTCTAATTTATCTAGATCTAAATTTTTGAGTATTTTGGCATGCTTTATACGTGGTTGTAGCGGGAATATACTGGATTCTTGATTTTTTTTTACTTCTAATGGCAATGCCATCAGCGAATATGGTAATGCCGGAAAAGGTGCAGTTTGCGAATGGCCTCGGCGGCGGCGGCAGCACTAACGGTGTTGGTGCCAGCGGCGGTGAGAGGCTATACCATCAACAGCAGTGGTTCGTTGACGAGAGGGACGGGTTTATCAATTGGCTCCGCAGCGAATTCGCCGCTGCAAACGCCATCATAGACTCAATGTGCCATCACCTGCGTGCTGTTGGTGAGCCCGGGGAGTACGACGGCGTTGTCGGCGCAATTCAGCAGAGGAGGTGTAACTGGAACCAGGTGCTGCTTATGCAGCAGTACTTCTCGGTGTCTGAGGTGGTGTACGCTTTGCAACAGGTGTCATGGAGGAAACAGCAGCATCAGCAACAGCAGAATAGGCACATCGGGGCAGGTCCGGCGAGAGCTGGCCCGAAGGAGTTTAGGAAATTCAGGCAAGGGCAGAGGTATGAGGTGGCTGGCAATAAGGAATGCTATAATTCAAATGTCGAATCAAATGGTCACAAAGTGAATGCAGTGGAGAAGGGAACTCATGGAACTGAGAAGAATGGAGAGGTTAACTCTGGGGCAATGGGTGGTAGCAACGGTTTGGACTCTGCAGAGGAGAATAAAGGTAAATTATTGGATCTTTAGGAGATGTCACATCATTCTGACATTTGTAAGATAGAATGTAGCTAATCCAGTTTTGCACGGAACACTTTATGATAAAGGATTACGAGAGATAAACTTTTTGTTGCATTCATAGTAATTTCTGTGACATAGCGGGGCAAAATAATTTGATTTTGTATTTTATTGTATTGTATTGAATAATGTGTTATAATTGTGGAGTACAATAATGTGCTTTAGAAGTATGGTTTTATTCTGGGTAATTTATATGGCGTTGTAGCTGTGATGTTTTTGTTGGGTTTGATAGAAATGATTGATAGGGTAGTATGAGGGAAGTAAGAATCTATAATATTAGTGGAGATTAAGGTTGGATGCTAGTTGCTTGTAGCTAGTTGATAGTTGATCTCATGGCAAAAGACTATTCATGTTAGTATGCCAGTTATTCTTGTCTTAAATTTTAAAGGGTTGTTTGATCTTGTTTGATGAAATCAATGGCAAGGCTGGGCCAGATGATGAGTTGACGGGTCACTAATAAATTTGATAGATTTTTACAGATTTTATGCAACGGGCTTTGCTTATTCTTACTTTGTTTATTAGAATGATGTAGCTTCTGGTGCCCACTTAAGGTAGAGGATATTTCACAGAATATTGAAACACCATAAATCAGGAACACTTAACAGTTGGATCTGCCTGTTTTTGGTATGAAAAATTTAGTGTTGAAATACTGTTTCCTTGAAGGCTAAATATTTGTGATTAAATAACTACTAACTAATGCAGTTTCACCTGATTAGTTATGTTTATTGCAGTTTTCAAATTGTCATACTATATATTTAATATATTAATTGATTTATTTAATAGGAGAGTGATGGAAAATGCTGGGCTTTGATTCTTTTGTTTTCTTTGAATGTTTGTCATGAAGTGCAAATCCCAATACCTGTTCTTTTATAATCTAAAGGTGTAATAGCTCAGGGATAAATGCACGAGTGTCAAGTGTCATTACCCTTTTAAATGTAGAGTAGTACTAGTATATTGTATTGACTGCAACATAAAAATGGTGGGAGTGAGAAGAGCATCTATGTCCAATTCACTTTTGCATAATAATTTGACTATTGGAGTCAGTGATGTCTCTGCAATAATTAATGAAGGTATACCCTTTTTGCTCGTGTTTCAGTTATCCTTTATTTCTGTCTTGAGTCCAAATCCAATGCTCACTAATTGTGAGTTTTGACTTCTTAAAAATTGTAACATGCATCAGAGATTTTGACATTATGGATACATTCTATTTGCCTTGAGCTATATTGATATTTTTCATCTTACGGTTATTTGAGCAGATGCTGTAACAAACTATCAATCTAATGGCATCTTGAACTGCTCTGAGAATTCTCAAGGTTCTCTTTCCAATTCAGAATCTGAAGCTGTGGGTGTAAATGATCGATGCACATCAAATTCTACAGGTTTTCTTCCTGCTACTTTGCTGTACTATACAAGTTCTATTCATGAATGTTAGGAAACATTTAAATAATGCACAGATTGTGACCTGATCTCTGCCGTGTTTGTTATAGGCATGAAATGTACCAGAAAATTTCATACCTTATAAAAGAAATGTCTGCACTTGCTCAGTTACCCCGTTGCTTGCAGTCATAACTCAACATGCACATATAGGATGAAACTTAAGAGTCAGCTTATACACATAGATTGTGTGAAAGATTTTGTATTTCTTTCTCATCTCATTATATAACTCTTATGCTATGTTTTTCTAGGGAATGATCAACATTCCACCCAAAATCAACATCAGAGTCAGAATTCTTCTAAAGTGGGAAAAACTTTTATTGGCAATGAGATGTTTGATGGAAAGATGGTAAGGTCCATTTAAATATTAGTTCTCTTTTCTTCATTTCTTCTTATCTTTACTTGATGTGTAATACCTTCTCTAAATTCATGCTCATGCCTTCTATCTTTTATATTCTATAGTTAAGGTGCACCTGTTTTAAATTTTTAGGTTAATGTGGTTGATGGACTGAAGTTATATGAAGAATTATTAGATAGCAATGAAGTTTCAAAAATTGTTTCATTGGTCAATGATCTGAGGGTTACTGGAAAAAGAGGACAATTTCAAGGTTAGTGTTCTGTGTCTTACGTATTCGATCCTCGTGTTATAAGAATCTGTAACAACTTCATTCTGATAATTTCTCTAATCGATATGGAATAGATAATGATTGTATATAAATACACCTGGCAGGATCTCTGACCATTTCCTTAAAGTTGGTGTTTTCAGTATAAAATGACTGTATAATTATATACATTTTCTATTTCTACCTTTCATTTTAGTAATTTCATTGGCATCAACAAAGAACTGTTTGGGATTATTTTTATTTTTCCACTGTCAACTACAAAGGAGTAGCATGACATTTTTGCTTATGCCCTGTCTAGTACTCACTGTAGTATGCAGTTTCTGATTCTTGTAATAGTTGCAAACTTGTATGCATTTATATTTCTGTAAGGTTATGTATTATTGAAGGACCTCAATTAAGGTTGCTCAAGAAGTGACAAATTCAGTAAAGATTATCTTCAATAGAAAAGAATCCTCAAATACTGTATGATATTAGATTTTGATTGATTTGCATTTTGTTAGAAAGATTGATGTGATAGTTGAAAGGACTGATGGAATTATAGCATTTGCTTGCTGTTATATCAATGAAGATAAGTAGTTTTTATTTGTTAATTTGAACGTAAATAGCAAATTGTGGGAAGTTTTTCATTAGAGCCCCTCCCAAAAATAAGCCTACCATCAGCAGCTCTATCACTTTCCAAACTCTCTCCTAAGTCTTCTCAAGTTTTTGTTCACATATTTGCAGCTAATAATTATGCAGCCATCTTTCTTTCTAGACACTAGAGTTTTAAATGAGCAAAGAAGCATTTAATAAGATTTGGTCAAATTTGGTTCTCTTTTTACGTATTTCAGAAGAAATGCAAATTGTATATTTCTGTTAGAAGCACTTCATATTTCTTTTTTTCTTTCTCCTAAATTTGTGTTTTATTATGTTAGTAATATCAATTTTATCCATAGACCATGTGGCAATGGTTGACAAAAATGGATAAAAAATATATTGATAAGTTGAATTTGGTCAATTGAAGACGGATGTCTAATGAAGAAAAAAAATCTAGAATAACTTTTTTATAAGTGCTTTCATAAAAAAAAATGTTTTTTTGTTTTTAAAAAATTAGAAATACCTTAAATCTAGCTCATATGTTTAAGGGTTTTTAGAAGAAATAAAATTTTAACGTATCACAGTTTAAATCAGTTTTCAAACTAAAAACTGTCATATCTTTGTAAACTTAAGTTTGAGTGTTTTTTATTTCAACAATGTGCACCACAGGTACATTTTCTAGTGGAAAGAACATTCATTATGGCAATTTTTTTTTTTAATTTATGTTTGGGCCTAATAGTTTTATATGCAGGAACTCAGACATATATAGTTTCCAAAAGGCCTATGAAAGGGCATGGAAGGGAGATGATTCAGTTGGGTATTCCCCTTATTGATGCACCATCAGATGTGGAACATGTAACAGGATCCTCCAAAGGCATGTCTTATGTAATAACATTTTGTTTTTTTTTTTATAAAATATATGTAATAACATTTTGTTATGCTGATCATTACATTTTACATGCTTTTTTCTTTGCAACCTAAATTTCGTTTTTTATAATCCTTCTTATAATGATTGATGAAGTTTCACCGGTTGAATCTGGCAGATAAGAATGTAGAATCTATTCCTTCCCTGTTTCAAGATATTATTGAGCATATGGTTTCCTCACAAGTTATGACTGTGAAGCCTGATGCATGCATTGTGGATTTCTATAATGAGGTTGCTTCTTGTATATATATTTTTCTTGAAGACATATGATGGTTTTGATTTACTTATTATAGCTAATTGGGTATTATAATTGTGTATAGGGTGATCACTCACAGCCCTACAATTGGCCGTCTTGGTATGGAAGACCCATTTATATGCTGTCACTGACAGAATGTGACATGACATTTGGGAGAGTGATCGTCCCAGACCATCCTGGGGATTATAGGGGTACTCTCAAGCTTTCTCTTGTACCAGGGTAATATTTGTTAATCTTAAATCGTGCTTTTGATTCTGATATCTATAGTTTACTATTATTATCTATGACTAAGATCATCTTTGCAGTATAAATGCCAATGAAGTGGCATTTAATTAAAGAAATGTCGATGGACTAGAATCTATAATTTATTTCTATTTATGCTATAATTTATAAATAGATCTAGTTGAGTCCTCGTTTATATCTGTTAATAGTAAATAGCCTTAATTAGTTGTTAAAGGTGTTCTCTCTTAGGTTTTTTCAATTAATAAGTAATAATAGTGATTAGTACGACAAAGGTAATTGATACTTCTATGCTTGGATCCTGATTCATGTACTGCCAGTACTGGAAAGGGTTTTTACTGCATGATGCATCATATAGTCCCTGATCATGTCTTTCAAATAGTTCCTGTTACTAAGAACCTTCTTCTTTATTGAAAATGCTTTTCTTGTACTTAAAAAGTTCTATGCCAATCTGTTGATCGAGATTAATGTTTGAGTTCAACACAGTGCTGATGTTTCCCAAGGTTAAAAGCCCTCATTTTCTAGCTCATGTCACATTGTATTGCTTGTATTACCCTTACTCAGATTCTGTACTTAATACCTGATATGAACTTCTTACTCTGGCTACTGCAGGTCCTTTCTGGTAATGCAAGGGAAATCAGCTGATTTCGCTAAATATGCCATTCCTTCTATTTGTAAACAGCGCATTCTTGTTACTTTCACAAAAGCACAACCAAAAAGGTCATTGCTAATGGATGGTCAGCGTCTTTCTTCACCAGCAACGACTCATTGGGCCTCACCACCCAGTAGATCTCCCAATCATATTCGTCATCAAGCAGGGCACAAGCATTATGCTTCGGTTCCGACATCCGGGGTATTGCCAGCTCCATCCATATGCCCACAAATACCACCTCCAAATGGCATGCAGCCATTGTTTGTGCCTGCACCAGTTGCGGCTCCCATGCCATTTACTGCACCTGTGCCTATTCCACCTGGTTCTACTGGATGGACTGCAGCTCCTTTGAGGCATCCACCAATTCGATTCCCTGTTCCTGGCACGGGCGTATTCCTCCCTCCGCCTGGCTCAGGTAACTCATCTCAACAATTACCTGGTACCTTAGCTGATGTAAACCCTAGTGTAGAAACTCCAACCTTACCGGGAAATGAAAATGCAAAAACTAGTATTAATACTAGTGGTTCACCAAAAGGTGAAATGGATGGGAAAACGGATAGGCAAGAACACGATGGAAATCCAGATGGAACTAAAGTTGAAAATGCTGTAGAGAAAGAACAGGAAAACGGCGACAATGCTGCGGCCAGCAATTGAGCTGTACAAGGTTAGAGTGGGAGAGACCTAGGGGGAGAAAGATAGACAAAGAAAGCTTAAAGGGGTAGGCTATGAAATCATTGAGTTGAAGCAAATGTAAAGAGCGGCAGCATTAAAGATTTTCATGATAATGCAAAGTAGATAGCAAGGAGAAGCAGGAAGAACTTTTTGGTTCTCTTCAAAATCCTTTGTTTTGCTCTATGCCTTTTTTGTTGTCTTATTTATATTATAACTTTACTGCAAGGGAAACCCCTTTTTCTTAATTAGATTTTTTTTTTCTACCGTCAAATTCTTTTCTTTTTTTGGGATATAGCAGAACCTAATTTTGTTTTGATTAGTTTTGCGCATTTTGCAATTGATTTTACATTTTGTGGTATCTTTTGCTTCACCCACATTATTTTAATATATTTTATAATGCGTACATGCAATGTTGAGACAATCTCGATGTGATAAATACGCGATTTTATGGGTTGGACTCTCTTCGTATCTGAATTGCAATAATCGGTGCTCTTCTTTCTCTTCCATGCTCAAAATTGAGTTTGAAGTATTGAATTGGATGTGAATTTTTCTGTAGTCGAAGATATTTTGCTTGAGAATTGTGTAGGTTAGTTTGAGAGAATTTAGGGTTTGTTAAAAAGGCAACTGAAGTACATGTCAAGATTCATGTTTCGTTAAAAAACTTGTTAGCTTAATTCAAAACTAACCTAATGGGAAAACAAATCTCTTGTTTGGTTGAGAAGAAATTAGAGAGGAAAAAAATACTTATCAATATCAAAATATAATTTTATCTTTTAAATATAGTAGACATATAATAAAATCATTATATAATTACTAAAAAGTAAATTTAGTCTTTTTACAATATAATAAATTTAAAAATTAAATAAATTAAATATCATTAACAAATATTTAAATCTATGTGAATGTTAATGTGGTAAGTTCATCAATATATATTAATTTGTGTACAAATTATATTAAATTATATAAAAAATTATAATCATATAATAAATCGATGTTCAATAAATAGTAAGGGAAAACCACTATTAAAATTTAAAAAGAAAAATTAATAAAATATTAAAAGGGTAAGGATAAGAAGAGATAAGCTCTACCAATTTTTTCCTCCATTTTCCCCCACTTGTGGGAGAAATTAATTGATGTGAGGGGAAATTTCTCCCTCCATTTCCCTCCAACTTTTCTTCTATTTTTGTCACAAACAAACAAAGAAAATATTCTGATTTTCTTTCCACTTCTTTCCCTCAAATAAACACACCTAGTTTTATGCTAAAAGAATGAACGTTTTTATTTTTATTTTTATAATTCTTATTAACAAGAATGAACCAATGGGCTTGACTAGTGCAAAACACTCTATATGTTGCGTATTAGGCATTTCGAATAGATAAGGTGAATACATTCCTCTACTGTTGTTTCCAAAGGGTGTTTTGATTTAAGGGAATGTTGCAAGATTTCTAGAAATTTATTATAAAAAATTATTGTCTCATGACTAGTTTAGTAAATGCTCCAAAGAGTTCTAGAATAATTGTTTTCATATAATTTTCATAAATTTAAGGGTTAAGGTTTAGTCAGTGATTTGTGGATATAGGGTCAGTGAAATATGATTTGGGAATTTAGGGTTTCTTTAGAAGAAGAATAAGAGGAAGAAAGTGGATGAAGAGATGAAGGAGAATATTAAAAAGGCATCGTTGAGGGGTGATTTCCTTCATTGTGGTAGATCCAGTACTGTGGAGTCCACTAAGAGACGACTGATACGTAGTGTTTGTAATTAATTTAATTTTTTGTACTTATGTTATGCTTCTTATACATGATTTGATTGTTGTTTTTTTTTCAATTGTCTTAACTTACAAAAACAAAATCTAAAGAGACCACCCACTCACTCAGGAAAGAGCTATTTAAGGAGACTCACATGAGGAAGGGGGATAAGACGGTATGAGTAGATGATCGGTCAGAACGTACTTATATAAGTGATTTAGTTTGTGTTCCTAATAAATGTATTCCATAATAAGTTATGCTAAAAAGTTACTAAATGCTATATATATACGTGTCGCATGGTGTGCTTGTGATTAATGTATGTTTTTTTCTCATTGTAGGCTGATTATACGCGCTGCATAGAGGAGGTTCGTAGCCATCAGAGACAGCACAGGAGGCCGGTGATTCCTTCTCACCCATCGATGAGCTGGCGGTGTGGGACGAGACTGTAGGCGGGCCGCATATACGACCGTGGAACCTTCAGCAAGGGTAAGGCTCGGTCGTCCGCATCTGTTACAGGAGCTGCCGGAGGATCAGGATCCAACCGTGATGTTTAGTTTCCCACATGTATATCACACATTACATATGAGATACATTATATATAGCACACGTTGGATATATAGTTGTTGGGTGATATTCCTATTGTACATATAGTATTATTGATGACGTAACATGTGACATTTAGTTATTATTTTGCCACATGTCAAAACAAGCTAAATATATATTAAATGGAATGAAATGATTGTTTTCAAGGTTATTGTTGTAGTTTAAGGATAAATGAAAAGCTTGATTTTTTTCTTCTTTCAATTCACCAACGGGAATCTACAGTACTTGTTAAAGCTATTTCCTTTCTTTATATGGAAAACTCAAACTTGTTTTATATTTGAATGAAGGTATTAAAAATGTAAACATAATTAAGAGGAGTGATTTGGAGTTAACATTTTGCCAACTCCTAATCTCATCAATCTAAATACAAATTGAAGAATTTTGGATTTTACAACTTTATAAGATTATTATGAAATTGAAAAAAAAAGTTGACTAGAAATCATTTCTCTATAATTAAGCTATCATGAGTTTACAACGGAAATGTTGAGATGCATTCTTGCTTGCTGTTCTGGATATCATACATGATTTAATCACTGAGCGGTGCAAGCACATCAAGACAAAATGTGTATGATTTGAGATAAACCCTAGAATTGACTTTAATATATCCAATAATAATTCAAGTCTCACGTCATGAAATTTTCCTTGCTCTGAGTTTGATGCACCGAGAATTAACATTGCTAATTTTTCTTACAATTTAATTATGTGAATGCATATCTCATCTATAGTATACTATGTATTAATTAATCAATAAGAACTCAGAAAGAAAACGGAATCAAAGGGCCGGAAACTGCCAAGGATACTATGATGAAAATTTTGGAACACTAAAATCTTAAGATAAGGTTGAATTAAATCCATATACTAAGTCAAGAATTGAATATAATTGTTATATATATTTCCTTCCTCAGCTTGCCTATAAATAGAGAAGATTCAGCTACTCAATTTTCATCGGTGTGTATATACATCTTTAAGTTTAATTTACTATTAATTATTGGTTTGCTGTGAATTTGGAAAAATGGGTTCCAAGGCTTATTTGCTTGTTCTAGTTTTGTTCTTGGCTACTATTATTCTGATTTCTTCCGAGGTTCCACCCAATGACATAGACACAAATGATGGTACTGTTCAAGAGTTTTTATTTTCATTTCTATTTTTTAACTATTAGTTGCATATGGTCGTGAAAATTTGAGGTAGCAATTTATAAGATGATCTATAATTAATAGCCTTTTCAATTCAACAACAGGGTATTGAAAAGAATATATTCAATAGAGAGTTCTAAAAGCTATAAAATGTGCATTATATATATTAGCGTCGATGACATTTCTCGTCAAACTGCATTTTAAATATTTTTATTTAATTTTAGTTTAGTTTAATAATTATATAAATTAAAATTAATTAAATGATAGTTAGTATGAGATAGTATAAAAAAATAGTTATTATTTCTTTTTTATTTTATTTATTTTTTATATTTTTTATATTTATTTTTTTTAAATAATTATCTTGAGGAGTGTGAATACCAAAAGATAATTATTTTGGAGAATCTCCTTTAATGTTAGTATAGATATATAGAGTGGAATTCAAGATTTAGGTTGTTGATCATCAAGTTTGCTCGGCCTGGAAAAAAATAGACATTTTCACAATTGAGGGTTATGCTTTTGTTTATATTTTTGTTTTTTTTTATTTACTTTGTTTTATTTCTATTTATTAGGGTGTGTTGGATTATATTATCACATAAAAATAAGGTCTGAATTTCTATAGACTGATAAGTTTCATATATAATTTTTTATATATAATTCATCATCATCATACTAAATGTTCCTCTAATTTCACCAAATTTTTATGTACATTTCTATTATTTAAATTTTCAATTTTTTTCCTATATTTTTGAAAAAATACAAGAATTTTGGATTCATTCATCGTTGTATAAAGTCAAATTTAACATAATACTATAAAAATATTCCGTTAAATATGTTTTTTTTTTCTCTTTAAATATTCAAAGAATATTTTGTTAAATTTTACTTCTTAGCTTGAAACAGTAAAAGGTCCAGTCAGGAGACCTAATAAATTTTTTTTGTAAAATATCAGAAGTGAATTAAAAGTTTTTAAACTATAAGAACCCAACATGAACTTGTATATTAATTTAACAATGTTTGTCGTACAACAGAAATACGTCTAACAAGTATTATTCAACGTGTGCTAAATATGATATGAGATGTGTGCTATTTGTATAGCATACATCACATATCATATATAACGCACGTTGGATATTTGTTAGACGTATTTTTATTGTATACGTAGCATTATTGTAATATATTAATTAAACCATCTTGATTCCTTTTTGGCCCTTAATTAATTTGTAGGAAATGGAATGGAGGAAAGCAAACTTCTGAGACGTGGTGGTCCATGGAGAGGAGGGTATTGTCGCTATGGTTGCTGTCGTTGGGGTTACTATGGAGGCTGCAGAAGGTGCTGTTACTATCCTTATGAACGCCCTGAGCCTATTCTTGATGCTGAGCCTTACAACTAATAAGCCATCAACTAGGGGTCTTGTTATATTATTGATAGGAATAAAACAATGTACAATAAAAGTGCAAACCTTTCCTTCCACTAAATAAATGAAAGGAATAATATATATATTTTATTGGATTATGGTCCCATTCAATTTATTCCTTTTAATTCTCAGTGTTATATTCTCTTCATTCATTTTGTTCACACCTCGGATTGTGGCCCAATCCGAGGCCCAATTCAATACTTCAATAATGAGCCCAAAAGAAGGCCCAAGGTCGGACCTCGGACCCCATGATGGGCGAGTCCAGATCGAGTCCCATTAAACCCTCAAGGCCCAATAATCATCAGAGGCCCAAAGGACTTGGATCCGGAGCAGGACCCGGGAACCGGCCCGAGAACCGACCCGAGGTCGGATAGGATCAAGCCCGATTAGGGCGGCAATCAGAAGCGAGCGGATAAGCGATGCCGAGAAATCCGGAGCCACGATCAACACGACGCGGGACGCCACAACGCGCCACATAAAGCGGAAGGACCGTTATCCCGAGTCGTGCGGCGTGAGCGGCACGGAAGCGGCTCCAATCCCCCTCTATAAATAGGGTGTCCCATCACAGTATCAGGTACGCTTTCAGTTGAGTTCTCACACTTACATTGATACTGACTTAAGCTTCGGAGTCCTTTCAGGGAAAACACCCCAAGCGCCTTGGAGAGTTGCTGTGCGAGGAGTCAGATTTCGGCGACAGTTCATACCTCAGTCAAAGGTACGGAACATTGGCGCCATTGTCGGGGACCCACCACAGCACTTTTGGAGGTCAGTTTACCTTCTAAGGGACCGAAGCGAACACAAGAAACTTGCTAGAACAAAGACTACCGCCCGCCTTGTCCACCCAAAAGAAACAGAAGATCGGATGGAAGGCACACCGGAAGGGCATTGTGAAACGGTCCACGAGACCGACCAAGTGAATCATCAGTCTCCGCCGGCTCACCAGGAGACACTCCTGGGGGGAAACGGAGGAGCTGAAGCTGAGCAGCAGCCAACCACGGTTGCTAGAAACAATGAGGTCGGACCCTCCGTTGATCCCGATGTGCGGCAGACGATGCAGCTCATCCAGGATCAGCAGGAGAGGCTTCGACTGCTAGAACAAGAAATGGTGAAGCGACTTCCTCTGGAGGACCAACTCCGTAGGGAGGAACGCCGAAACCAGAAGGTGGAGGAAAAGCTTCTCCACGAGCGGGAAAAGGTCAAGGACCTAGCCCACCGCCTCCGAAAGCTCGAGCTAGGGCAGAAAGACCCAGCCAGAAAAGGCCGAAATGGGCATTCTCAGGAGAAGCAGGAGCGACCGAGGTCCGATGATCAACGTCAGTCTCGGGAACGTGATGATCGCCAGGAAAGATCGAGAAGGTCCCGAGAAAGAGAAAGGGACTGACAATCCCAGAACTATAATGAAGATCGCGAACACTCCTTTACCTACACCGAGTACCGAAGTACGGGCGGTGGAAAGGGGGGAGGGTTCACATTCAAAGCTGAGGGGCTGCTGGCCCCACATATATTGAAGTACAAGATGCCCCAAGGTCGGACCCCACCGGGACTCAAATACGATGGGACCACCGACCCCGAGGAGCATCTGGAGGCTTTTAAATCCAGGATGGACTATGACGGGGCTGAGGATGAGGAACGATGCCGAGCGTTCCCGATCACTTTGATGAAGACGGCACTAAAATGGTATAACCGCCTTCCGTCAAGATCTATCAACTGTTTTGCTGATCTCGCCGCTCAATTCCTGGCTCATTTCACGACCAGGAAAACAAAGCCGAGGTCAGCTGTAAGCCTCATGAACATCAAGCAGAAGCAGGGGGAGACGCTGAGAGCCTATTTCGAAAGGTTCAACGCTGAAGCGCTCCTAGTGAGAGATTTGCATGTCTCCAATGCAATTACCCTCTTAATCCACGGACTCCGCTGGTCTCCATTTGCCGAGTCCATCTCCAGGTCGGAGCCTACGACCATGGAGGAGATCCAGGACAGAGCGGCCGAGTTCATCAGGGCCGAAGAGGCCATGATGGCCAAGATGGAAAAAGAATCAGCGAAAGATAGGAGTGAGGAAAGAAGGTCAGAAAGATCCCGACCTCAGAAGCCTAGGGAGGAAAGACAGAGGTCAGAGAAGCATGATCGGGCCCCTACAAGGGGAAAATTCTCCAACTACACCCCCTATCACGATCGATTGGGGAGGTGTACAAGGAGATCCAACAGACTGAGCGGTTGTCCAGGCCCAGACCGGTAAGAACGAGGGCGAACACAAACCGAGGTCTGTACTGCAGCTACCATGAGCAACATGGGCATCGGACGGAGGACTGTTACGACCTCCGAGATGCGATTGAGGAACTGATCCGAGCTGGTAAGCTCGCGAAGTACGTAGCTGAGCAGAGGGGCCCGAAGAGAAAAAGGGAAAGAAGCCCTGAGGATGAAGGGCGGAACCCGAGAAACAAGAGAAACAAGCCGAAAGATAAGGTCGAGCCCGAAAACAGCTCCGAGGTGGTGAAGACGATTCACACCATCGCGGGGGGTTTTGCGGGAGGTGGAGCTAGTGCCGCGGCAAGAAAAAGAGCGCTCAAGGAAATTCTGAGCGTAGATAAAAAGGAATCGGCATCGAAGGCACAGAAAAAAGCCCCGGTGCCAATCACCTTCTCTGAGGAAGATAACCCCGGGGTAGTTGCTGACTACGCGGACCCCTTGGTGGTGTCGGTCATGGCCAGAAACATGGAGATCCGAAGGGTCTTCATCGACACGGGGAGCTCCGCCGAGTTGTTAACAAGGAGAGCGTTCGACGAGATGGGCCTAAAGGACTCCGACCTAAAGGCCTATGACGAAGATCTCGTGGGATTCTCAGGGTACGATGTAATCAAGCCAGACGGTTACATCACCCTATACCTCACAATGGGCACCAAGCCATTAATGAGAACGGTGGAGGTGGATTTCATAGTGGCGATGATTAATTCCGCCTACAACATGATCATGGGGAGGCCCACGCTGTGCAAACTCGGGGCAGTAGTGTCGGTACCCCACTTGGTCATGAAATTCCCTACCGAGGATGGGAAGGTCGTCACAGTGAAGGGGTGCCAGGTGACAGCTCGGAAGTGTTACATTAATAGCCTGAAGGTCACTGAAAGGACCAAGGGTAAGGGTGGAGAGAAAAAAGAAAAAGAAAAAGAAAAAACAGAAAAAGAAGAAAAAAAGATAAAAAGACCGAGAGTCGAGGTCAACAACGTTGAACTCGATGTGAGATCTCGGAACCCAGTGAGGCCGGAGCCAGAAGGCCAGCTGGAGGAGGTGCAGATCGGGGAAAGCCCCGAGAAGATTACTCGGATCAGTGCTAACCTAAGTCCTATAGGTAAAGGGGCACTGATCCAGTTTCTCAAGAAAAACGCCGACCTCTTCGCATGGGAAGCAAATGACATGCCCGGAATCAGTACCGAGGTCATGTGCCATCAGCTGTCCGTGTACCCGGGCACTAAGCCGGTGCAGCAGAAGAAGAGAAGAATGTCGGAAGAGAAGGCCCAAGCAGTGATCGAGCAAGTTGAAGCACTGCTCAAGGCCGGTTTCATCAGGGAGGTCCAATACTCGACATGGCTCTCCAATGTCGTACTGGTACCGAAGACGAACGGGAAGCTCAGGATGTGTGTAGATTACACCAACCTGAACAAGGCTTGCCCCAAGGACCCCTTCCCACTACCGAGCATTGACAGCCTAGTGGATGCCGCGTCGGGGTTCCGTTTTTTGTCCTTCATGGACGCATACTCGGGATACAATCAGATCCCAATGAACCCCGACGACGAGGAGAAGACGGCGTTTATCACACCAAGGGCGAACTATTGTTACAAGGTGATGCCTTTTGGTTTGAAGAATGCCGGGTCCACTTATCAGGGACTCATGAACAGGGTCTTTAAATCGGAAATCGGAACCAGGATGGAAGTGTACATAGATGACATGCTAGTGAAGACAAGAAAAGAGGAGGACACGATCTCCGATCTCGAAATCGTGTTCGGAAAGCTAAGAGACCATGGGATGAGATTGAACCCCCTGAAATGCGCCTTCGCTGTCGAGGCCGGAAAATTCCTGGGCTTCATGTTGACCCAGAGAGGTATCGAAGCAAACCCAGAAAAGTGCAAAGCCATTGTGGATATGAAGAGCCCGACCTCCGTGAAAGAAGTTCAGAGGTTGACGGGTCGGTTAGCTTCGTTATCGAGGTTCCTCCCGCTATCAGCTCGGAAGTTCCTCCCGCTATTTGAGCTGTTAAAGAAAAAGACGGAGTTCAACTGGACACCTGATTGTGAAGAAGCTTTCCAAAGCTTCAAACAATTCTTGATGGCTCCCTCGATCCTGTCTCAACCGGAGGTCGGAGAGGTGTTGTACCTCTACCTTTCGGTAGGTGAGATGGCAGTTGGAGCGGTGCTGGTAAGAGAAGAGGACAGGGTGCAGAAACCTATCTACTTCGTGAGCAAAGCATTGCAGGGCCCCGAGGTCCGCTATCCGAAGTTAGAAAATGTTGCATTCACGTTGATCACAACCGCAAGAAGGCTAAGGCAATATTTCCAGGCCCATACGGTGGTAGTTAGAACAAATCACCCTATGATGCAGATTCTACAGAAGCCCGACCTGGCAGGACGAATGGTGTCATGGGCAGTAGAACTTTCCGAGTTCGATCTGATTTTTGAACCTCGGAATGCAGTTAAGTCGCAAGCCTTAGCCGACTTTGTCATAGAAATGGTCGATGAAGAAGAAGAGGAGGTCTAGTGGACCTTATTCGTTGATGGATCATCTAACCTAAAGGGCAGTGGAGCCGGCATCATCCTGGAAAACAATCTAGGAATCCAGGTCGAGATGTCGGTAAAATTTGAGTTCCGAGCCTCCAACAACCAGGTGGAGTATGAAGCCTTGATTGCTGGATTGAAGTTAGCGAATGACCTCGGAGCGCAAGAGCTCACTATTTGCAGTGATTCGCAGATTGTGGTTTCTCAGATCGGGGGCGAATACCAGGCCCGAGATGAGCAGCTAAAGAAGTATCTGCAAGTAGTGACCGAGTTATTAAAACCACTGCAAAAATCCGAGGTAAAGTACATACCTCGAGAAGAGAACACCCGAGCCGACGTGTTGTCGAAGCTCGCAAGTACCAGGCCTACAGGGACAAGCAAAACCTTGATTCAAGAAACCCTGGAAAGGCCGTCAATTGCAGAAGGACAGGAAGTCGCGGCTATAATAACGTCGCCGAGTTGGATCTCCGAGCTCCTCCAGTATCTCAGGCTCGGAATCCTTCCGGATGATGAGAAGGCCGCGGCAATGGTGAGAAGGAGGGCCCCATACTACACAGTGGTTGAGGGGCAGCTATACAAAAGGGGGTTCAGCCAACCCCTACTGAAGTGCCTAAGCGAAGACCAAGCCAGATATGTCCTCGAGGAAGTCCACGTAGGGGCATGGGGTAATCACCTCGGAGGCCAGACCTTAGCGCTGAAAGTTATCCGAGCTGGATACTTTTGGCCAACGTTAAAAAAAGATGCGGTCGAGTACGTAAAAAAGTGCGTGAAGTGCCAAGAGCACAGTCACCACTATAGTGCGCCTCCCGAGGAGATGACCCCAATCTCGGCATCATGGCCCTTTGACAAATGGGGCATAAACCTGCTCGGACCCTTCCCAACGGCTCCGGGCTTGGTAAAATACTTGGTGGTAGCAATTGATTACTTCACCAAGTGGATCGAGGCAGAACCCCTAAGCACGATAACGGCAGCTCAATGTCGGAAATTTGTGTGGAGGAACATCATAACGCGTTTCGGAGTCCCAAAGGTTATAATCTCGGACAACGGAACGCAGTTCACTGACAAAAAGTTCCGAGATTTCCTACAAGGTTGGAACATTGAGCAAAGGTTCACTAGCGTGGAGCACCCCCAAGCTAATGGGCAGTGCGAAGCTGCTAATAAAGTGATCCTAAGGGGATTGAAGAAAAGGCTCGACGAGGCAAAAAGATCTTGGGCAGATGAGCTCGGGAGTGTCCTATGGGCCTACAGAACGACGCCGCACTCTACTACGGGAGAGAGTCCTTTCAAACTCTCCTATGGTAGTGATGCTATGATCCCAGTCGAGCTTGGAGAACCGAGCTTCCGAGTTATCAGCTACAAAGAAGCTCGGAACTTGGAGGCAAGGGAGGCAGAGCTCGACATGGTCGAAGAGGATCGGGACGCAGCCAAGATCCGGGAAGAGGCCCTCAAACATATGGTGGCAAGAAGATACAATCAGGGAGTGGTTCCGAGAAGGTTCAAGAAGGGCGATTTTGTCCTACGAAGAGCAAACATCGGAGCTCCCAACCCGGGAGAGGGGAAGCTGGCCGCCAACTAGGAAGGGTCATATCGAGTAAAAGAGACCCTAGGTAAAGGGGCATATAAGCTTGAAACCCTAGATGAAAAAGATATTCCGAGGTCGTGGAATGTCACGAACCTCAGGAAGTTTTATGTTTAATTTATTCTTTATGTAATCTGTGGTACCTCAGTTCGTACTCTTTCCTACCACGGGATTTTGCCCTAAGGAGGGTTTTGCCCGGGAGGTTTTAACGAGGCGAGCTCGAGAAGACATTAATAAAGTTTTTCTTTCGATACTTGCTTGATTGTTTTTATCTGAAAGATTGAAGTGTTTGCATAACGATAAAACCCGAGTTGGTTAAAGACCCTGAGTTGGTCAAAAAACCCAAGCTGGTTAAAACGTTGGATTAAATAAAAACCCCGAGTTGGCTAAGACCCCGAGTTGGTCAAAAAGCCCGAGTTGGTTAAAGTGATTAATTAAATAAAAACCCAAGTTGGCTAAGACCCCGAGTTGGTCAAAAAGCCCGAGTTGGTTAAAGTGATTAATTAAACCCAAGTTGGTTAAGACCCCAAGCTGGTCAAAAACCCGAGTTGGTTATATTAATGAAAAACCAAGTTGGTAAAAGAAATTAAGCGAACCCGAGACGGTTACCGCGATTAAAGATGGTTACAAGTGCGAGGCTGAGTTAAATAAAGCTACAAGCGCAAAGTAAATGAAATTTCTACATATATTAATGAAAGCCGGCACGAGCCCTGAGAAGGGGAACCCGGAAAATACAAAATATAAAAGTACGAAAACAAAACCGGCACGAACCCACGAAGGGGAACTCGGGAAAAGTACTCAAAATGTAAAGGCAAGATAAAAATTGTTATTTACAAATCAAACATCGGGAGCATCTACAACAATAGTTTCAGGAATAGAGTCTGGAATCTTGGCCGCAGGGGAAGTCTGAGCAGCAGGGACCTCGGAGTCAGTGGGAGGAACCGGTTGTGCTTCCTCAGGGGAGTTGGGATCGACGACGACCAACTTCCCGTCCTCGATCTTAGTGTATATACCAACTTGACCAAGATCGAGGTCGGGAGCTAGGATATGAACCTGGTTCTTGATGAATTGGGCCACGGCCAGCGTCGAATCCACCAAGGTAGCCTGCAGTCCCTCCACTTCATTCTCGAGTTTGGAGATGTTTTGAGTTGAGGAAAGACGCAGGTCGTCCAGCTCTCCCGTCAGCTCGTCAATCCTCCTCTTCCCCTCGTTCAGTTCCGAGACCAAGCTCCTCCGGCCATCCTCCGAGGCTTTTAGCTCCCCATGAGTGAAGGAGAGCTCTTTCTCGGAGGCCTTCAACTTCTCCTCCGCCTCCTGGAGACAAGCCTTCAAGTCTTCCACATGCTTGTTGCTGGTGTCCTGGGCCTCGCGAAGGGCGTCCAACTCTTCCTGAACGCCATGGCCAAGGACGGAGATCGGCTCCATGTGACGGAGGACGGTGACCGTCTTCATCAGAGCCCGGATTATACAATTCCCGGTCTATCACGGCCGGAAAATTGTAGTCTTTGTCGAAGGGGGAAAGGACGGAAGAGTCGCCATGATCGTGCTTCCTCTTCTTCCAAGGTTCCGAGGGCCCAGAGACGCCCAGACCGGTACCTTCATCGAACCCCAGGTCCTTGCATTTCCCACCAGAGGAAGGAGCAGCAGTGGCCAGCACAACGGGCCCCGGGGCAGGGGTAGCCGAAGTGGCAGCAGAGGAAGAGGCCTTGGTGCCCGACCCACTTGCAGTCGTCTTCTTCTTCTTCTGGGACAAGCAAAGGGCCCGGATGGCATCGAGGTTGGCAGCGCCCGACATGGTGCCTGAAAAGAAGAAAACATCAAAGTAAGCACAAGCAATAAAAGTTAAATAAAGCAAGTATGAGGAAAGGGGATTACCGATCTGGTCCGAGAAGTCGGAGGTACTACCCCTAATGAGTTTTTTGAGAACAAGATTTTTCTCCCGATGACAATCGAGGAAGAGTCGGGCGAGGCCGAACTCGGCTGGGGTTAGGTCCTCGTCTTTGAGGGTAACCGCGTAGAGATCGCGGTGCCAATACAGAGGAAATCGGGGCGTACCCCTCTTGTACAACCAGAAGGGGGAAGTGGTCTCCGCGGCAGAAACTCGGAAGTACACTTCCTTGAAGTTGTGGACTGAGTCTTCAAAGAGGGTGAAAACTTTCCTGCCAGCACGGGCTCGGAAAGAAACCCATCCTTCGGCTCCATGGGGGAGAGTGGACTCAAAAAGATAATAGAAAGTCTTGATGAGAGGAAGGATCCCTAGATGGTCGCATACCCTCTCATAGCCTCGGACCATGGCCCAAGAGTTGGGATGTAGCTGGGACGGAGCAACCCCAGAGGTTTTGAGAATCCGTATCTGGAAGTCGGAGAACGGGATACGAATCCCGATCCGAGTCAGAAGGATGTCGTAGATATAGAAGAAGTCTCGAGGCTCTTGCCCGTTGTTAAAGGGAACCCTCTCATCAGCCGTGGGGGCCTCAATTAAGTACTGCTCCCGGGCACCCTCGGCGAAGAACCGATCCTGGGACTGGACGGCCGAGGCATAAGTGTCATCGACCACAGAGACGATTCCGAGAGCCTCCTCCCCAGCCCAGTCGTACTCGTCGTTCAGCAGAAGAGGGCGGTGAAGCTCGGGCTTCGGACGTTTACCCATTACCTACAAAGGAAACCATTTAAAACAGTTTAGAAACTGTTCTCGGAAATCGGGATTTGACGTTTTAAAATGGTTTCCAATGAAAGGAAATAAGGGGGCAAATCGGGTCCCGATTAAGGGAGGCCGAGCTCCGACGTCACCGCTCCGAACAAGGAAAGTAAAATATGCAGAAGACCCTCGATAAAGGGAAGAGCTATCATCTAGGTCGGACCCGAGACGGAGCCCCCGAGCAGGGGCATCCGAGGTCCGAGGTCGTGCATCCGGATACTCCAGTGACGAAAATGGCAAAAACAAGGGCGAAAGGAGGCGAAGAGCTCCTATCGTAAACCACGCTAGAAAACAAACAGCAGTAAAAGATAAAAATGCATATTATGCATGAACTTAAAAAGAAATTTCAAAACCCAGAAGATGGGTGGACAAAGGTGCAACAGGGGCGAGCAAACGCCATAACCAACAGCTTCAAGCAAAAAGAAAATCAAGCAAAAAATGCAAGAAAGTTGTAGAAAAGCTTACTAAGTGTGAAGAAGAGAAAGCGACCAATGATAGTGAAAAAGGAAAGCAACGAACTCCGAAATCCCTCACGACGGCGCGGTACCAGACACGGGGCGGCGTACGGCGGAGGAGCAGGAGAATATCGCAAAAGCTATGTGAGTGAGGAAAGCAGGAATCGCAGGAGAAGAGAGTTTGAAAAAAGGAAGAAGAGGAACAGTTACCCCCAAAGGCGGTACTTATAGCGCCAAAAAGACAGGGGCAAGAGTGTCATTTCACGCCCTTGGCAGGGGCATTTCCGACATTTCACAAGTAAAAGCAGGGGCAGTTTTGGAAGTCGCAAAACTCATCTCGGAAACGCTTCGTCTCCAGCCGACATGTGTCACGCATCGAGCGGCACGATGGGATGTGAAAAGACAGGCGTCAGAGATAGGTTGGCGGGAATTTCGAGGCGCCTCTTGGTGTTTCAGCTCGAACCTCGGGCGTAGCCCGAGCTCCGAGCTGGGGGCAATGTTCACACCTCGGATTGTGGCCCAATCCGAGGCCCAATTCAAGACTTCAATAATGAGCCCAAAAGAAGGCCCAAGGTCGGACCTCGGACCCCACGATGGGCGAGTCCAGATCGAGGCCCATTAAACCCTCAAGGCCCAATAATCATCAGAGGCCCAAAGGACTTGGATCCGGAGCAGGACCCGGGAACCGGCCCGAGAACCGACCCGAGGTCGGATAGGATCAAGCCCGATTAGGGCGGCAATCAGAAGCGAGCGGATAAGCGATGCCGAGAAATCCGGAGCCACGATCAACACGACGCGGGACGCCACAACGCGCCACATAAAGCGGAAGGGCCGTTATCCCGAGTCGTGCGGCGTGAGCGGCACGGAAGCGGCTCCAATCCCCCTCTATAAATAGGGTGTCCCATCACAGTATCAAGTACGCTTTCAGTTGAGTTCTCACGCTTACACTGATACTGACTTAAGCTTCGGAGTCCTTTCAGGGAAAACACCCCTAGCGCCTTGGAGAATTGCTGTGCGAGGAGTCAGATTCCGACGACAGTTCATACCTCAGTCAAAGGTACGGAACACATTTATAGTTTTTTTTTAATTTGGAAAGTGACCCAACAAATCCATAATATTAAGGGGAGTCCTTAGTTAAAAATGTATTCTATGAGTGTCAAGTCATAGAGAGTATGTATTCGAATTATGAATTAGACTGTACCTCATGGAGCTCTAAGAACCCTATTATAGTGAGACAATGATTAGAATATTTTCGGTCAGCTATAAAATATTTTTATTATTTTATATTTAAATATAAAATGATTTATTTATAAATTATTTTCTAGAAATTATTTCTGCATAAGGAATTATCGTCCAAATTAATCCTTAATCATCATGGTTAAATGTTATATGCTAGCTAGCTAGTACCATAAAGGTTATAGTCTATGAGTTATAAGTTAACTATTGGAATGCATGACACAACTTATGATATGATGATTATAAGTAAAAGAACAAGATAAGATAAGTCACACATACATGACGCTAGTATGTTATTGAGTTAATTAATGATAATGAATAGACAAAATCTCTAAATTAGTCTCTTTAGACTTTACAATCGAACATTTCAGTTCCTCCAGAATGAGAAAGTAAAAATTAGTCTCTGCACATGTTAGATGTCGGACTTATTAATCCCTATGTTAATCTTCTCAAACCGGGATGATGATTTGAAACATCAAAACGGTGCCATTTAGTTTACGGTGATGGTGATGTGTCATTTAACGGTGCCACAACATCACCGTTACTGTTAGATCATTATTTCCGTTTGAGAAGGTTAACAGAGGGACTAATAAGTCCGACGTTTAAGATAAGCATGGACTAATTTTTACTTTCTTATTCTTGAGGGATCATAATGTCCGATTATAAATTCTAGAATGACTAATTTGATAGTTTTATCTGATGAATATGTTGTGTACTACTTATACTTTGGTGTATGAGAGTTACGGATGATGAAATATGAATGCTTATGTGATGATGATTATTTGATAATGATGTTAAGAGAAAGGATCACGCTATCACTATGAATGTATTAAATATGCTATGAGAAAGGAAAGAAAGTAAACTTCAAGCCCCGGATGAGATTGGACAGGCAGGCTGACAACCTCGAGCCCCAACTCCATCGTATAGGGAAGATGAAATCTAAGGTTTTTAAGAATCAACAATGTTTATTATACAATAGAAATACATCCAACTAATTAACATCTAATGTATGTGTGCTATTTGTTATATGTAATGTGTGCTATAAGTATAACACATTACGTATAGCACACATTACATATAATGAACAACACACGTTGGATGTATTTCTGTTGTATAATATATATTATTGTATATATTATGTACACTTGAGATGTTATGTGATATTTCGATGAAGTAACGATGTCATGATATGCATGTGTAGTGAGATGCTTGTATGGATTTTATCTAAGTTACTTTCTAACTACACAAATGTTATTCACTATTTATGCCTGGTATCTATGTGGAGCCCTAAGTTTAAATTTCCTTACTGTGAAAAGATAAAATTTAATACTATTTTTCAATTATTATAATTTCAAAAGAAAATGCAAATTAAACCTAGAGATAATATTTGATGATTATCCCAATACGACCTAAGTGTAAATTAAGGTGTAATTTTTTTTTTTGTTGTCCATGGTGTCCGGAGTTTTGCTCCGACTAATCCGTCGTCACGGGTCGCGTATCTGGGAATGACAGGTGAGCTAGGCTCCTAACGATGATTTTTTCTATCCACAAGACTCGAGCCCGAGACCTTGTTTAAGGGTCAACAAACTGCTTACAGCCACTTGTGCCAACCCGGCCTTGTTAGTAATTAATTAAGGTGTAGTTACCAGGTTGTTACACTTTTTATTGTTGTTGTGTTCTAGTATATGATGATTCAAACATGCTAAGAAACTACTTGTTTAAGTCTAATTAAGCAATATATACCTTGAGGCTCTTAATGAACATAAAGATCCTGTGATCATTTAATTGAATTGGAATAAGATATATTGAAATTTATCCAATCTTATTTTTGTATACATAGGCTTATTATAAGTAGATCACTATAGCACTTTGATTCATTAATTAACCAATTCAAATTTTGCATGTTCTACATTGTAGTCTTTCATATTTTTCACTCTCATCATAACTTGATCATCCTAATTAAATAGAAAAAGTCTCAATGTACAATTAGAGGGAGTCAACATAAAATACTCAACATATTTAATGTTATATATACATAAAAAATACTATAAATAAATAAATGTGTAGTGGAATACACCTTATAAAATCGGTTCAATGTTACTTTTATTAATTCGACATATGGGACAAATATTGTAAGTTTGCAACAACCATATAACGACTATAAAATCTATCTTGTAACGTTTTCCAATGACTATAATCTGGCAACACCATTAAGAGATGGAAGGTCTACCACTCTTTAAGTGATACTTTATTGTCTTACGACGGTGCACTTGTTAGTGTAACTCTATTTTCTTCAACGACTGAAATTTAAATTCATTGATTAGTTGATACTCGGATACACTATATATTTCATCCAATTTATATGAATATAAAATTGCAGCAAGCTTAGTGCCAAACTTAACTGCTATTGAGATGTTCATCATCACCTTAATGGTTTAAATAATAGTTCAAACGATGGATGTTAACCTTACTGGTATTTTAGAAAGCTTTTTCTGAGTGAGAAAGACTATAAAATCTATAAAGTTCTATTGAGTATTGACTAAACATAGTGTGTCCACTAGTAATTTAATATCTTGTTGATCTAATTAGCACCCTTTAGGTATGAATGCGTACATCATCATCTAGATAATCATATAATCAATTGATATTGTCTATTGTAGTATGGAATTTTGAAATAACAAACTCAATTGGATCTTTGTATATAAATTCCATTAGTCTAAAAGCGGTGTAAAGCAACCATGGACAAAATACATGGAGAGTAGAATAGATAAAGTATAGTAATGTTTGTTGTACAATAGAAATACACTCAACTAGTATTCAATGAATGTTATATATAGTACGTAATGTGTATTATACATATATATGTTATACATATGATACACATTATGTATTATGTATAACACGTTCAATATTAGTTTTACATATATATCTATTGTACAACATATCAAGCATTACCGAGATTTTAAGTCTTGCATCATGATATTCTCTTAGCCCAGAGTTTTATGCACCGAGATTTAATTGAATGATTTGTCTTGCTACGTAAATCCTAAACTTGCATTGGATTTAATTAGATTTATAGTATCATACAAATCTTGAAAAGTCAATATTTTATTCTCATATATATCGAAGGCCATCATAAAAAATGTGGACTACATTTGTTTTACATTTGTAGATAATACAATACATAAATACAAGATAAAATAGAACAAAACAATACAATACATAAGTTTTTTAATTGTAAAAAAAAGTAGAAATATGATAGGAATATATATAAAATTCATTGAAGTTTTTGTATTGTATATGTGTATTTGTATATCTACTTTATTTAGGACATAAAATGCAATTTTTTTTGTATCCATACCAATAGTATTGTTTCTGTCTCATTTATCAGACATTCTCATTTTATGTCTTGTTTTATATTTTTTAGGGTAAATTACACTCACCTCTCCTGAGGTTTAGCGAAATTACACTCACATCCCCTCTATTTTCAAAACCTTACACACAGATCCCCTGAACTAATAAAAATTACACTGACCTCCCCTGACAATGATTAATTGTTAGTAAAACTAGTAGTTCTTATGATATATGAGAGATACATGACTTTTAACGATATATTTATAAATAATATACACTCTTTTGAAGTTAAAATGAGCAAATGACCGTGTAACAAGTAATAAAATTAAGTATGAAAAGAAATAAGTTTTAATATACATAATGGAACATTCGATCATTTTGACTTCATAGAGGTCTCTATTATTACAAATATGTCGTTAAAAGTCATTTATAATTCATATATCATAAGACTTATTAATTTGACTAATAATTAATCATTATCAGGGGAGGTCAGTGTAATTTTTTAAGTTCAGGGGTCTGTGTGTAAGGTTTTGGAAATAAAGGGGAGGCGAATGTAATTTCACCAAACCTCAGGGGAGGTGAGTGTAATTTACCCTATTTTTTATCATGTACTGTTCAAATAAATGCATCCTAGATATTACATGGCCAAACATATATATAGCCTTGCTATCGCAATTGCTCCTATTGCTCCAAAATCTAATAAGTGGGAAATGAAAATTGAAATAAGAGGAAGAAGATAACAAAATTTTGATGACTATTTTGGAATTATATTATTTTGAGATATGGTTGAATTAAATCAAAGTGAAGTAGCCCATCAAGGAATTCTACCTCCTTTACCAATATATATAGAGAAGTATATATATATATATAGTGGATTGAAAAAATATAATGGATTTGAAGGCTTTGCTTGTTCTAGTTATGCTCTTTAACACTATTCTTCTAATATCTGGAGAGGATACAACCAACAAGGACTCAAATGAGAAAATTGTCCAAGAAGATGGTAATCATCATAAGCACGCATGTTTATCATTAATTAGATATTATATTATATGTATTAGATGCATGTAACTCATAGTGGTTCAATTATATATACAACTTAGGCTGAGTTTGGTAAAGCTTTTCGTTGGGGTGCTCCTGCTCTCAAAAAGCTGGAGCTCCTATTTTGCGTTTGGTAAATCAAAAAGTTGGACTGCTTTTGTTCCTGGCTTTTGAGAGCAGGGGGTGCTCTTGAGAGCCATCAAGAGTAGCTTTTCAGAGCCAATTTTGGCTCTCTGAAAATGAAAATACATAAATGACCCTCATTTACACAATATCTTTTAATATTATGTCTATTATGGTCATTTAATATCCTGGGAGCCACTTTACACTATTTTACCAAAACATTATAATAATGGCTTCTGTTTATTGAGAGCAATTTTTGTATAATTTTACCAAACGGTACTATTATGACTCTCTAAAAGCAGCTTTTTGAGAGCCTAAGAAAATCAGCAGTTTTTCAAGAGCCACAGCTTTATCAAAGCCTTAATATATATATATATATATATATATGTATGAAGGATTTTTTTTAAAATGTTTTGGGAAAAATCTTAGCAAGTTTTAATCAATTTTGTTTGTCCTTTAAATATTGCTAGAATATCAAGTTTCATATATACTTGTGTGTGTAGATACTATAAAATCATAAAAATTGTTTTAATTGCCTAAGTATTATATCATTATTGTTTCTGCTAGGTAAGTCTACAACTGATGCAATAGATGAAAGCAAATATGGTCGCGGCGGAGGCTTCCGTGGTCGCGGTGGTTTTGGCGGTGGTCGAGGTGGTTGGCGTGGTGGTTATGGTGGTGGTTGGCGAGGTGGCTACGGTGGTGGTTGGCGAGGTGGGTACGGTGGTTGGCGAGGTGGTTATGGTGGATATTGTCCCTATGGATGTTGTTACTGGGGATACTACGGAGGTTGTTTAAGGTGTTGTTATTATCCTGGGGAAAGCACAGAGGCCAGTATTGATGCTAAACCTTACAACTAAGGACACTATAGTCAATGAGTAAAAAAGAGTTATTGTACTAAATATAAATAAAACCTCATGAGGAGGGTAGTTGTAATAAAAGCAAAAACATTTTGTTGCTCCTTTATAAAATAAAATAGTGTTCAATTAGTTTGGCTTTTAGTTGAATTATTTTTCTTTTAAAAATAGTAAATATCTCATTTGTTCTTCAATATTAACGTAAGGGACAAAATAATCTCTCAAGATTAAAAAATGATAACATGGTACCTCAAGATTTGACGTGATAGATGAAATATTTTATCAATATATGAAAGTGGCTACATACTCTTGGGATAAACTTGGAACAAAGTTTTTATTAAAATTCATGTATCAACATCTGTATTTTATATATTTACTCTGAGTGTGGACACAAAATAAATAAAAAAATCTATACAAATACAGTCTGTCTTGTATGTATCTACGATAAACAAATATGTTATTTTCTATTATGTATTATATTTTATGTTAAGTAAACAAATGTTGCCTAAGTAGTTTTGTTTTAGATTTAGGACTATAAAAGGTCTTAAGTAGTTTTTGAAAGTTCTTTGAGAATATGATTTTGGAAAAATGTTAGTTGTACATATAATAATACACATCTACCTATTTTGCATCTATTTAAAAAGTTAGCAATTTTTATGAATATGTTGGCAACTTGCCAACATTTTTATAAAAGTTGTCAACTTTTGAATGGATGAAAGATAGGTGGATGACACTGTTATATTGTATGTACAAATAGCATTTCTCATGATTTTGAGTTCAACATATTTACATGATCGATTTTTTCAATTTGAACTTCACATTTTTCATGTTTTATAATATTGAATAAAATAAGAAAATAATTTTTATTCACTGACATACACTCTCAGCCAATAAAAAAATGATGTGTTCTATTTTATTATTAACCACCTTATGAATTTTAAAAAACTACCCATTACATTCTATGTGTCGTATTATAGTTGGCTGACAATGTAAAATTTCAGTAAGTGTAAAAAGTTTTACACTGTCAGCCAATAAAAAAATGACATGTGTTTTATTTTATTATTAACCACCTTATGGATTTTAAAAAACTACCCATTACATTCTATGTGTCGTAATATAATTGGCTGACAATGTAAAATTACACTGTCAGTGTATCATAATTAATTTTATAAAATAATCCAAATCCAAATAAATAATCTAAATTAATTTTAATAGTATTTCAAATAAATCTATAAAACAAATAGTATTTCAAATAAATAATTGAATTTAATTCTACAACATTTTAATTTATTCCAAATATAAGAATTCAAATCATGATTGTTCTGTAGCTTTCATCGAGGTGGAACTGTCGTCGGTCTCTGACTCCACGCGTCATCGCCCCTCTCCATGGACTCCTCTGCTCCATGCTCCCCTCCCAGCAAAAGGAGGGGTCTCCTTGCAAGGACTCCGATGTCTAAGTTAGTTCGAGTCGTAATATAGGAACTTAGCTGAATTGCTTACCTGAGCAATGGAGTGACCCCTTTATATAGCCGGCCATTACATGAAACTTGTTTAAACCTTTTTTATTATGACAAAAAGGGGGAGAAGTGCATATGTAATCTTTACTTATTTCTTCTTACGTTAGTTTTGGGGAGAAGTGGTTATGTAATCTTTACATGTGGTTATATAATCTTTACTTATTGCTTTTGAGTGATTTTAGGAGAGGATGAAAGTAGGTGGTTTGACTCCCTTCCTATCCCATTAACCCACTACTCCTTTTAATATGTAATCATCCTTAGATTGGCTAGCTAAATGCTTTAGTCAAACCTTATTATCATATGATTAGTCTCTTATTTTGGTATGAGTCTCAAAATTTTAGGCCTCATTAAGTGTGAATTTGGTAAAGCTTTTTGAGCAAGTGTTCTTGCTCTCAAAAAATATAAGCTCATTTTTTGTGTTTGGTAACTCAAAAAGTCAAAGAACTTTTGCTCCTGGCTTTTGAGAGCCAAGGGTGCTCCTAGGAGCCATTAGGAATAGCTTTTCAGAGTTGGCTCTAGCTTCTCAAAAAGTAAAATGACTAATTAACCTTAAATTTTAATAAAAATCCAATTTTATCCCTAATCAATTACATCCAATTTTAGATATTTTTTCTTCAATTTTTTTCCCGCTCTCTTTTTAACAAAATATACCGCTATCTTTTTTGTTGCCGCTTATTTTTCCTCATTGCAATCCTTATTTTTCCTTGGTGCGTTGTCTATAGAATGAAAACATGAACTTTTCTCATGCTTCAGCTGCTTTTGGATAGGACCGTATATAGGTAAGAACTAATGTGAAAATATTGAATTAGTTATCTATGTTTGGATTTATAAGTGGTATTGTTTTAATTTTTATGTTATTAATTATTATAAATATTAATTGAAATAAAAGTAAACATAATGTATTTTAATATTTATGTCTATTATAATAATTTTATACTTTGAAAGCACTTGTAAAATGTACTTACCAAACTCATACTCATGATTTCTGCTTATTGAGATCAAATTTTGAACTATTTTACCAAACGGTCATAGTGTGGCTCCTTGAGAACAGCTTTTTGAGAACTCAAAGAGCTCAGCAGCTTTTTGAGAGCCACAGCATTACCAAACCAAGCCTCATTCTGTCACAGTTAGATCTTAATAAGCCATATTTTGAGTTGTTAACAATGATATAATTGAATTTCAATTCTATTGAAAATTGAATTAAATTATATTATTTTAAAATATTTCAAACAACTTGAATAAAATTCAATTCAATTTTTTTTAAGGATTTCAATTCAATTATATCGATGGAATTGATTCCAAACAAAATGTTATATTTTACCAAAAAACGAAATATTATAGATTTGATTTCAATTCTATCCTTCAATTTTATTTTATTTTTTCAAATTCGCACGCCTTCTCTAGTCGCCGTCGTCGCCTCGCGATTTCTCTTCCCGTCGCTCTCTCCTAACGGTAAGCTGGTCCACTTGTCCTTTTGATTTTATTTTTTCTCTTCTTCTTTTGTTGTGTTTTACTGTGAATAAGAATTTCTGTGAGAATCTATTATATGTATTACAGTATTAGAAAGCTTTGGTTTACAAAAATAGTGAAATCTTACTTTTTAAAGTCTATAGGCTTCAATTTCTACTGACTTTTAAAATTTAAGTAAGTCTGTATTTTAAAGACTATTGTCTTTACTTTTATAGTGTTTCTCGAAAAATAGTGAAATCTCACTTTTTAAAGTCTATAGTCTTCAATTTCTACTTAGTTTAAAAAATTATGCAATTCACTATTTTAAAGGCTATAGTCTTTACTTTTCAAGTGTTTTTAGAAAAATAGTGAAATCCCACTTTTTAAAGTATAGCCTTCAATTTCTACTAACTTTTATAAAAATATCTAATTCACTATTTTTTTAAGACTATAGTCTTTACTTTTCGAGTGTTTTTACAAAAATAGAGAAATCTCACTTTTTAAAGTCTACAACCTTCAATTTCTACTGACTTTTAAAATTTAAGTAAATATGTATTTTAAAGACTATTGTCTTTACTTTTATAGTGTTTCTCAAAAAATAGTGAAATCTCTCTTTTTAAATTCTATAGCCTTCAATTTCTACTTAGTTTAAAAAATTATGCAATTCACTATTTTAAAGGCTATAGTCTTTACTTTTCAAGTGTTTTTAGAAAAATAGTGAAATCTCACTTTTTAAAGTATAGCCTTCAATTTCTACTAACTTTTATAAAAATATCTAATTCACTATTTTTTTAAGACTATAGTCTTTACTTTTCGAGTGTTTTTACAAAAATAGAGAAATCTCACTTTTTAAAGTCTACAACCTTCAATTTCTACTGACTTTTAAAATTTAAGTAAATATGTATTTTAAAAACTATTGTCTGTACTTTTATAGTGTTTCTCAAAAAATAGTGAAATCTCTCTTTTTAAATTCTATAGCCTTCAATTTCTACTTAATTTAAAAAATTATGCAATTCACTATTTTAAAGGCTATAGTCTTTACTTTTCAAGTGTTTTTAGAAAATTAGTGAAATCTCACTTTTTAAATTCTATAGCCTTCAATTTCTGCTAACTTTTATAAAATTATGTAATTCACTATTTTAACGACTATAGTCTTTACTTTTCGAGTGTTTTTAGAAAAATAGGGAAATCTTACTCTATAAAGTTTATAGCCTTCAATTTCTACCGAGTTTTAAAATTTAAGTAATTCTGAATTTAAAAACTATTGACTTTACTTTTATAGTGTTTCTCGAAAATAGTAAAATCTCACTTTTTAAAGTCGATAGCCTTCAATTTCTACTTAGTTTAAAAAATTATACAATTCACTATTTTAAAGGCTATAGTCTTTTACTTTTCAAGTATTTTTAGAAAAATAGTGAAATCTCACTTTTTAAATTCTATAGCCTTAAATTTCTACAAACTTTTATAAAAATATGTAATTCACTATTTTAAAGACTATAGTCTTTACTTTTCGAGTGTTTTTAGAAAAATAGGGAAATCTAACTTTTTAAAGTCTACAGTCTTCAATTTCTATTGACTTTTAAAATTTAAGTAATTCTGTATTTTAAAGACTATTGTCTTTACTTTTATAGTGTTTCTCGAAAAATTGTGAAATCTCACTTTTTAAAGTCTATAGTTTTCAATTTCTATTTAGCTTAAAAAATTATGCAATTCACTATTTTAAAGGCTCTTTACTTTTTGAGTGTTTTTAGAAAAATAGTAAAATCTTACTTTTTAAAGTCTATAGCTTTCAATTTCTACTAACTTTTATAAAAATATGTAATTCACTATTTTAAAGACTATAGTCTTTACTTGTAACACCCCGCTACTGAGGGGTGTCCGTGCGAAGGGCTTATCCCAACGAACACGCTACTAGAGCATAACTTAAGGGCTAAGCAACATGCATAAACCATTAAATAAACTGAATAACCGAAATAACTGAAATAACTGTTTAACTGACAATCATATATAACTGTATTAATCTGAAACTTACATACTAGTTCAGTATACTGAAACGTAACTTAACTGATAAAGGAATCCTACCTCTAAAGTCTGGAGCAAAACTATACATGATTGATTTGACTGTAAAATATAAACTAAACCTAAACTAAACATAGACTGCTAAGACCTCTACTGGATCAACTGTTCCTCGTCTTCCTCTTGATCGAACTCTGAAACAAAATGCGGGGAGTGAGTCGCAGCTCAGTGATGGGGTATCATGCATGTCATGCAACACATACTGTCATGTTATCAATCACATATACTTGTCCTATCTACGTAGCTGCACCTCTCTGACGACGGACGCGTACCGCCGGAGATATCTGCACTCGAGCCCCCATGCTAAACTGATAAATGACGGAACACGAGCCGCCCTGCCGTAACTGATAACTGGGACTCGCTACCACGAGGGTGCGGTCATATGACGGAACACGAGCCGTCCTGCTGTAACTTATAACAGTGACTCGCTACCACGAGGGTGCGGTCATATGACGGAACACGAGCCGCCCTGTGATCTGGACCTCTACAACCACGCAGGTGAGGCCAGTCATATTGTATCTGGGGTGGGACTCGAGGCGCTTCGTGGCACTATGTCACGGCTAAACTCGACCGGGAGCTACATCCGGGCTATAGCGTTGAAATACATACTACGAAGGTTCGCAGACTACATAAACAATTATCACACAATTCTACAGTCATTCTACTCATACACTGCATGTTATCATACTGATCATATATCATAGGATTCTAACTTGCTTCATATCATGGCATAGCATAGCATAAATCATTCAAGCTTATAGGAATAATCATAACGTTTATAATAATTATAATCATAGCGCATATAATAAATATAATCATAATGCATAACATCATAACGCATAACATAAATTCAAAGGGATCTAGAAGTCATCCACTCACTCCTGTCATGTTATCTATTAGGGAACTTATCTATCTGAGCATTATCCTCCATTAATATCTGTTATCCTCTAAGGCACGTTTCTATTACGGTATGTTATCTTACTAAGGTTTATTATCTGTCTAAGGTATATTATCTGTCTAAGACGTGTTATCTTACTAGGGCTTACTATCTTACTAGGTTACGTTATTCTACTAAGTTATATTATCTTAATGAGTTACGTTATCTTATTATGTTATATCATCCTAATAGGTTATGGTGTTTTACTAGGTTACATTATCTCACTGGGTTACATTAATTACTAAGTTATATTAACTCACTAGGTGGTATTAATTAATTGATTATATTAATTTCTAAATTATATTAATTACTAGATTATATTATCTTATCATGTTCTCTTATCATGTCATGTTATCTTATCACGTGAGGTTATCTTACTAGATTATGCTATGTTACTATGTTATATTATCTTACTATATATGTTATATCATCTTACTAGGTGATGCATGTGATCTATCTAGGCAGGTTATTTTCCTAATCATATCATCTACCTAAGCACGTTATAGACCTTTCATATTAACTACCTAAGCATGTTATCTACCTATCATATTATCTTCTAAGCATGTTATCTATCTATCATATTATTCACCTAAGCATATAAACATAAATATAACTATGAACTAGGTTGCGCACTGAACCTCCGCTAGCGAGTAATACCTTCTCGTTAGCGATGGCACACTCGCCAGCGAGTACTCACAGCTCGCTAGCGACCAGCACGCTGACAGGGGCAAAAACGTCTTTTCACTCACCGTCGGGAATTTGCTCTGACCGAGATATCCCCAAGGTGTCAAACTCACACTCCACCAGAGTTCCTCTTAATATAAAGGACGCCCAAAGCACTGCTTTGATAAGGCGGGAGTATGAGGTGTGAGGGAAAAGTTATACTAACCACTCATATATATAGGGGGATGAGGGAAGCTGAAATGCTGTTTTGAGCAATGTGGGACTTGATTGCTCGCTAGCCGCCAAAATATGCTCGCTAGCGGGCACCTGCTCGCTAGCGGCCATAATCTGCTCGCTAGCCGCCATCATCTGCTCGCTAGCCGCCATCATCTGCTCGCTAGCCGCCACCTGCTGACAGCATCAATGCTTTTATCATTTTACATGTTTTAACATCATTTCTAACCCTTCTTAGACATACTTAGACCATATTAAAGCACTTCCTAAGGGGTACTATGATACGGGGTATCACATTACTTTTCGAGTGTTTTTAGAAAAATAGAGAAATCTCACTTTTTAAACTCTACGGTCTTCAATTTCTACTAACTTTTAAAATTTAATTAACTCTGTATTTTAAAGACTATTGTCTTTACTTTTATAGTGTATCTCGAAATATAGTGAAATCTCACTTTTCAAAGTCTAGCCTTCATATTCTACTTAGTTTATAAAATTATGCAATTCACTATTTTAAAGGCTATAGTCTTTACTTTTCAAATATTTTTAGAAAAAATAATGAAATCTCACTTTTTAAATTATATTGCCTTCAATTTCTTTTAACTTTTATAAAATTTTGTAATTCACTATTTTAAATACTATAGTCTTTACTTTTTGAGTATTTTTAGAAAAATAGGGAAATCTCACTTTTTAAAGTCTATAGCCTTCAATTTCTACTTACTTTTAAAATTTAAGTAATTCTGTATTTTAAAAACTATTGTCTTTACTTTTATAGTGTTTCTCGAAAAATATTGAAATCTCACTTTTTAAAGTCTATAACATTCAATTTCTAATTTGTTTAAAAAATTATGCAATTCACTTTTTTAAAGACTATAGTCTTTTACTTTTTAAGTGTTTTTAGAAAAATAATGAAATCTCAGTTTTTAAATTCTATTGCCTTCAATTTCTTTTACCTTTTATAAAATTATGCAATTCACTAATTAAAGGCTATAGTCTTTACTTTTCGATTGTTTTTAGAAGAATAGTGAAATCTCACTTTTTAAAGTCTATAACCTTCAATTTTTACTGACTTTTAAAATTTAAGTAATTCTGTATTTTAAAGACTATTGTCTTTACATTTATAGTGTTTCTCGAAAAATTGTGAAATCTCACTTTTTAAAGTCTTCTATAGCCTTCAATTTCTATTTAGCTTAAAAAATTATGCAATTCACTATTTTAAAGGCTATAGTCTTTACTTTTTGAGTGTTTTTAGAAAAATAGTGAAATCTCACTTTTTAAAGTCTATAGCCTTCATTTTCTACTAACTTTTATAAAAATATGTAATTCACTATTTTAAATACTATAGTCCTTACTTTTCGAGTGTTTTTAGAAAAATAGGGAAATCTTACTTTTTAAAGTTTACGACCTTTCAATTTCTACTGACTTTTCAAATGTAAGTAACTTTGTATTTTAAAGACTGTTGTCTTTACTTTTATAGTGTTTCTCGAAAAATAGTGAAATCTCACTTTTTAAAGTCTATAGTCTTTAATTTCTACTTAGTTTAAAAAATTATACAATTCACTATTTTAAAAGCTACAGTCTTTACTTTTCAAATGTTTTTAGAAAAATAGTGAAATCTCACTTTTTAAATTCTATAGCCTTCAATTTCTGCTAACTTTTATAAAATTATGTAATTCACTATTTTAAAGACTATGGTATTTACTTTTCGAGTGTTTTTAGAAAAATAGGGAAATCTCACTTTTTAAAGTATATAACCTTCAATTTCTACCGAGCTTTAAAATTTAAGTAATTTTATATTTTAAAGACTATTGTCTTTACTTTTATAGTGTTTCTCAAAAAATAGTGAAATCTCACTTTTTAAAGTCTAGCCTTCAATTTCTACTTAGTTTAAAAAATTGTGCAATTCACTATTTTAAAGGTTATTGTCTTTACTTTTTAAGTGTTTTTAGAAAAATAATGAAATCTCACTTTTTAACTTCTATTGCCTTCAATTTTTTTTAACTTTTATGAAATTATGTAATTCACTATTTTAAAGACTATAGTCTTTACTTTTCGATTATTTTTTGAAAAATAGGGAAAGCTCACTTTTAAAAGTCTATAGCCTTCAATTTCTAATGACTTTTAAAATTTAAGTAATTTTGTATTTTAAAGGCTATTGTCTTTACTTTTATAGTGTTTTTCGAAAAATAGAAAAATCTCACTTTTTAAAGTCTATAGCCTTCAATTTCTACTTAACTTAAAAAATTATGCAATTCACTATTTTAAAGGCTATAGTCTTTACTTTTTGAGTGTTTTTAGAAAAATAGTGAAATCTCACTTTTTAAAGTCTATAGTCTTCAATTTCTACTAACTTTTACAAAAATTTGTAATTCACTATTTTAAAGACTATAGTCTTTACTTTTCGAGTGTTTTTAGAAAAATAGGGAAATCCCACTTTTTAAAGTCTATAGCCTTCAATTTCTAGTGACTTTTAAAATTTAAGTCACTAGTATTTTTTTACCCGTGCAATGCACGGGAATTATTTTTTGGAAAAATAAAATATAGAAATCAAGCTATTAAATATTAAATTAAGATAAATATATTATATAATAATTAATTATTAATGATAAATAATTTTGTATTAAAATATTTAAATAAATCTATTGAAATAAAATATTTGTTATACATTTATTTCAATCAATTATAATTTCAATCAAATTGAATTTTGCCTGTAACAACTAAATACTCCACTTATAATTTTTAAATTATGTTAAGGTATAATTCTTATTTATTGTCATTAATGTTGTAGATAAAGTGTTTGTTTGGATGCCATTATTTAGTTAAAATAAAATCTTTTTTAATTAAAAAATATCTTATTGAATTTTTTGATATGTTTGGGTACTAATTTTAAGTAAAAGTATAATCTCTAAAAGAAGTAAAAAAATTTTTTTTTCAGAAGCTATATTTTTCATCTTCTGAAAAAAGACATTTTATATAACATAAAAAAGATGTTTACGATAAAGAAAGATATTTTTATATTAAATCCAAATATAAATTAATTTTGTATCCAAACATAAAATTACTTCCACTTCTTCAAAAGATCTTAATTAAAAAGACCAATTAAAAAAAGATCTTTTTCTAGAATCACATCCAAACCAGCCCAAATTTCAAAATTTATAATTAATATTCATTACTTTAAAAAAAATCACAAAATTACAATTGATTAAAATAGAAAAAAATCTAAACTGATAACAACTACTTATAAATCAAAGATTTGAATGATTAAATGTTTGTTATACAGTTATTTCTTTTATATATTTTTTATTTTTATTTTATTATAATCATATCATATATTTTTAATAACTAAAAATTTAGATCTAAAAAATTATTAATAATTAATAGGGAAATTGTTATAAATGGATGTAATAAATTTTATTGATACATTATTTTGATATTATTTGGTTGAAATATATTTATGGGAGACAAATGATATCATTGTTAGACTTTATTTTCAAATTGAAATTTTAAAATGATCCAATCACATAAATTATATATATATTTTTTAGTAAAGTTGCATTAATGTGCATTCTGATTGATTACTCTATTAGTTAGGCATTTAATTAAAATATTGTTAATATAAATTGTTAACTGAAAGTATATTTAAATTATAATTTTCATTGATTGATATAATTTAAAAATAATTATTTATTTATTTAAAAAATTTTAAATCATATATATTTAATTTAAAATAAAAACCAAATAGCACTAAATAGAAATGAAAGGAATGATGAAAGATAAATCAAATTATTCAAATTTTTATCCGTATATACCCATAACCATATAAAATTGAATTAGAAGAATATACTCAGTTGGACTTGTTTCATCATATTATTTTTAAAGTTAGTTCATCGTGGGAAATGTCAAAAATTATCCCGTCATCATCATTATTGTTTGGCCTATTCTAACCTAACTAAGAAATGAAAATCAACATGATTGAACCTTTAAAATTAAGAGAAATAATATATCTATGACAAACGATACAAAATGGTCTGACCAACTTATAATATATAGTGAAGACGAAAAATAGTCTTAATAAAAATTAAAATTAACGTCTTATAAATCACTCCAATAAAAAATTTTCCATTATGATCCTTAATTTGTAAAATTAAATTTAGCTTCGTTGTAGAATTCCACAAAATGAGCATAATCAATTATGTTTTATTTTTTCAATTTACATTTAATATACATACATTCAATCCAATCAATTACATCTTATAATACTTAAAAAAATTTCTCTACATATGATATGATCAATAATTTTCAAATAATACTAAATCAATATTTTTCAATTAATTAAACACATATCAAGAACAATATAATATTATATTGAATCAATTATGTATTCAATCATTTACTCACACATCACAATAATATTGAATCATCTAAGTACAATTAATAAGGTAACTTATATATAGGGTAAATTTTATTCATACAATTATTGAATCAATTAATATAATTATTGATATTAATGAGAATCAACCATATTAAATCAAATTAAATCATATTAATTCATATTAAAATACATCAAATCATGTTTCAAAATAAATTAAATTATTTTCTAAAATAAAAGGTTAATTGCAGGGTTGTTCTAGGAGTGATTAATAACATTTTTTTTAATTAACCCTAACTGAAAAGTTTAATATATACAATGAATATTCATTCTTAACCAATTTAAATAAATGCAATCTTATAAAAAAAACAATTTATATCTGATTTTACTCTATAATATATATACCTTTTAATGATAGAAATTTATTAGTTATAATATACTTAAATAACCTTAATTAATTTAGGTAATTTTCATTTCCTTGATTTTTTCCTTTTATAAATATTTTTGAATGATTTATTGCTCAACTATTTTCATTCTTACAAAAAAGTATTCTACAATAATATTCAAATCTTATTAATTGATTAAAATTTACTATAATGATTTGTGATTTATCATTTTCGTTACTTGATTCATTCTTCTAGTAAATATTTTTTAATGATACACTATTAAATTTTTTTGTTTTTTATAAATAAATTTATTTTATAATAAATGAAATTATAGAGAGGAGAGGGAAAAAATTACAAATGAAATATGAATAAAATATTTAAAAAAGGTTAGATAATGTTGGGTTGTGAATCTTGTCACTCTCTGAGTTGCGAACAATGGTCCTATATTAAAAGTTTAGACGATATTCATGTCTTGTAGTCCGAAAAGAACCACCATTTGATGTTACATCAAAATAAGACATAATATATACACTTCTCTCAGGCATTAGGGGTTTAAACTTGTATATCAAATGTCTTTCCAATTTTTACATGGATTGCAATACCCTATTTTCAACATGTTAAAATTTTAGAAAATTACATGCATGAAGCATAATAATAAAAATCAACATACAGAGGAAGCTCTAAGATATCATATGTACATATACTCACAAATTCATACACTAACACCATTTCAATGATGTTAGTTGATTCAGATATGTTAAAAGATGATGAGACATACCAAAGTTGCAAAACACACTCTAACATTTCTATTATGTCTTTAAACTAAGATCAATGCAACATATTTTTTCTTTTTCATATAAGTCACAAAATTTATTTGATAATACCTCTATTTTACCTTGAATGACGTTTTTGATTCATAATATTTTTTCTTTCTAACCTTGCATCTTTTGCTTGAGGTGGAGAAAAGTAGAGTTGATTATTCATTTTTGACACATAGAAGAGAGAAAAAAAAGTTGTAGAAAATATTTGGAGTAGAATTAGCTTTTAACCTATTTTTATTTATATAATCTCAGGTGATCTCAATAATGATATGAATCAAAAAAACATAATGATAAAAATATCTTTTTTAATTACCAAAGATAAAAAAAATAAAAAAAAAATTAATATTATGTTACATTATGACTATTATATTCTAACGTATATTTCCTTTTTTAATTAACGTGCTTAACCTCAAAAAAATTTCAAATCAATTATCATTAATTAATTTCTTAAAATAGAATCATTTAATGTTAGCTCATTGAGGTTGCGCCACTTGTCAGCACCTCATGATATTATATATATAGATTCTGTATTTTAAAGACTATTGTATTTACTTTTATAGTGTTTCTCGAAAAATAGTGAAATATCACTTTTTAAAGTCTATAGCCTTCAATTTCTACTTAGTTTTAAAATTTATGCAATTCACTATTTTAAAGGCTATAGTCTTTACTTTTCAAGTGTTTTTAGAAAATAGTGAAATCTCACTTTTTAAATTCTATAGCCTTCAATTTCTCCTAACTTTTATAAAATTATGTAATTCACTATTTTAAAGACTATAGTCTTTACTTTTTGAGTGCTTTTAGTAAAATAGGGAAATATCACTTTTAAAGTCCATATAACCTTCAATTTCTATTGAGCTTTAAAATTTAAGTAATTCTGTATTTTAAAAACTATTGTCTTTACTTTTATAGTGTTTCTCGAAAAACAGTGAAATCTCACTTTTTAAAATCTATAACCTTCAATTTCTACTTAGTTTAAAAAATTATGCAATTCACTATTTTAAAGACTATAGTATTTAACAATGTAATTAAACTCGAGAGTCTAAGAAAACTCATGAAGGCTCCATGAACTCGACTCGTAAACTCATACGTGTTTACGTACCTATTAAAAATATGATTAATATTATATTATAAAACATAGAATATAAAGAACTAATTTGTGACTATGAGAAGATAAGCTCACGACAGCTTGCGATTTGGCGATTGGCGAAGAGAGAATGTGAGGCAAAGACAGAGCCAGAGACAACGAAGGTGAGGCGACGAAGATGCGGCATGAGGCAACGACAAAGCGTTGCAATTCATGATGCTTCATTAAAAGAGAAAGTGAGGCAGCGGTGAGGCGCTGCTAGAGAACCAAAGACAGATGAGGTGAGGCGGCAGGTGAACCATGAGGCAGAGGTGAGGCAGAGAAGAGTTTGAAGCCATGAAGGGTTTCTAAAGCCTAGATTTATTAAATAAATAGGAGTACAATGATGATTTTTAGTGAATAATGATCATTTTAGTATTAAAATTGATGTCGTTTTGGTAATTTTTTATAGGCATATCAAACTCGTAAACTCTCTCATAAACTTGCGAATTTGACCGAGTTTGAACGAGTCTACCCGAGTCTACTAAAAAAAGAGTTTGCATGCGAGTCAACTTGATTCTATGATTGTCACGACCCAATTCGGATCGTGACCAGCACATGGAACACCGAGTCCCATGTCAGCCTTAACCTGTAATTCACACAATAATCCAACTACACAACTACAATAACATACATTCATACATAACCTCCATACATATAATCTGGTCATAACATTCAATTTAATCCATAATTAAGTCTAACAACCCAACACAACAACAGTAAGTCTTACATAGACTTATACAACATCCATAACACTATCCTAGTCCAAGGAAATCCTGTCTGTAACATTAGGAGCATACACTAGAAAGGAAATACATAAGGCCTCTACACACGAGGCTCACCAAATCTAAGAACTCGGAGGAACGGATGAACTCGTCCCTTGATCTGCACCTTGATCTGAAACATATTGTATGAATGGGTGAGTCATACGCTCAGTGAATAAACAGGTTATAAGCAGTGTATGCAGATATATCATGAATCAACAAGCATAGAAATACACCAACACAGCAGATATATAACTCAAACGTTCTTATACAGTCTCTTTATCTTGGTAGCTTTTAATCTATGAACACCTGGAGCGCGGCCCCGACTCATGTTCATAGGCAGTATGGATGTCCTGCGAGCTATGCCCCTCCTCAGACACCATACTGCGAAACCCCGCGAGCTATGCCCCTCCTCGGGTCGTTTTACCATCTCTTAATTCATTCAAATATTTTATCTTAATTAGCGCTGTTAGTGGCACACATAATTCACAATCACAGTCTAAGTAGCTCATCAATTCATCATTTCATCATCAACATCATATCATAAATCCCATGACCTTATAAACATTCAGGTAATAAGTTTGGAGTAGTGGTGAACGAGTGGATTTGAGTAATTAACTTCAAAATAAGAAAACGTTGAGTTAAAGTCTTGAAAATTGAGTTTTCATACTGATGATTACCAGCTTCGAATTTCATTCTGAAGAAATTTTTTGCGAAAATAAGCTGTCTGTAATCGATTACAAACCCGCAGTAATCGATTACAGTAATCGATTACAGAGTTTTGGTAATCGATTACAGTAATCGATTACCAATTCGCTGTAATCGATTACAGCCTGGGTCAGAGACGAAATTCTGCAGAAAACTTCGCGAAAATCATCCCCAAATACACATTTTCACCACAACTCATCCAAATCAAACACAACCAACATGCAATATCAATTATGTATCAACCAATCTCAGACCCTATCAACTATCATAGCAAGATATTCACAGATTCAATCAAAATCATACATATTACTCACAAATTACTCCAAAGAGCTCCAAGACTCCACCCAGAGCTAGGATGAGTTCCCCGGAGCTTCCCTAGATGTTTGAGACCCTAGAGAACACATCACAAACCTCAATCTCTCAACAAAATCAAAAACCCCAATTAGGAACCCTAAACCCCCAAATCCGAAAATTAGAGAAAATAGACACCAATGGAGAAAAAGAAATACTCTACACTTACCCTCAATATACTAGATGAGCAAAGCTAACTTGATCTTTGATGATTAATGGAATTTGGTTGGGGTTTGAGAGAGATTTGAGAGGGAGGGGTAGAGAAGAAGAAGAAAAGAAGGAGAGAAAGAAAAGAGAGAGAGAGGATACGAGAATGGGGAAAGGAAAAGGAAAAGGAAAAGGAAGGGAAGGAAGGAAAAAGGGTGGGGAGGTGGGTCCCACGTGGTCCTATCTCTCCGGTTGTACCGAGATCTCTTACTCAAACTAACTCAAACTACCCCAGGTATTACAATGATCTAGAATCGTAAACTTGTAAGAGTCTATGAGTTGACTCGAGAGTTTGATAACAGTGGGAGTGATCCCTTTATATAGCCATTAGAATAACTGCTTTTGAGTGATTTTAGGAAAAGATGAGAGTATGTGGTTTGACTCTTTTCCTATCCCATTAACCCACTACTCCTTTTAATATGTAATTACCCTTAAATTGGTTGGATGCTTAGTTAAACTTTATTCTTACAGGTTTGATTATGAGCCTCAAAATTTTGGGCCTCATCCATTCTGTCATTGTTGGATCTTAATGGGTCATAATTTTGGTATGAACAATGATATAATTGAATTTCAATTCTATTGAAAATTGAATTAAATTATATTATTTTAAAACATTTCAAACAACTTGCACAGTGCGCGTGTTCTCACGTCCTTGGCTTGTTGTAGCGAGCTTTCTGAGAATGAATGTGAATCCATTGAGTGTAGACACATGATTGCTTCTGAGTCCAACTTTTTGAGAATAAAATTTAATTCAAATTCTTTTACGGATTACAATTCAATTATATCGATGGAATTGATTCGAAATGAAATGTTATATTTTACCGAGTTTAATTTTGATGCACTGACAGTGTAAAAGTATTTTATACTGTCGTCCAATCAAAGGATACGTTTGTATGACTTTTCAGGTAGTGAGAAAGAGAAAACATAATAATAGCTAACGTGACAGTACATGATTGGATGACTGTGTAAAAAAATAGTACACGCTAAGTGGATGAAAATTATATCCTATTTAAAAAAAACAAAATGTTATAGATTTGATTTCAATTCTATCCTTCAATTTTAGTTTATTTTTTCAAATTCGCACTGCAGAGTGAAGACACTTGCCACACTCAGGCTCCTTACACACCGTCGCGGTCCTCTGCTTCCCATCACTGTTTCTAGTCGTCGTCACGGCGTCTCTGCTTACTCTCATCGCACGCCTTCTCTGGTCGCCCTCGTCGCCTCGCGGTTTCTCTTCCCGTCGCTCTCTCCTAACGGTAAGCTGGTCCACTTGTCCTTTTGATTTTTTTTTTCCTCTTCTTCTTTTGTTGTGTTTTACTGTGAATGAGAATTTCTGTGAGAATCTCTTATATGTATTACAGTATTAGAAAGCTTTGGTTTGATAAGATGTCGCACCGAGTACGAAAGAAGCTTCTGCAACTTGTGTTTTTCTTCTTTCCCAACTTCTGTTTGATAAGAATTGTGCAAACTATTCCTTCATATACCGTTTATTTTCTGGTGCTGATTCGTTACCATTTTCAATTCATTTCATGTTTTTAGAATTTTATGAATGAAATACTAAAATCAGTGAAAATAATAAAATTAATATTTTTTTTTCTGTTTTTAATATTTCCTTCGTAAAATTCTGAAAACAAAAAGGAAAATGTTAACCAAACATCAATTGTATGTAGTTCTTTTGATACCTTTTCTGTTAAGAACTAATGGTTCTACACTTCTATCATATGATCTGAGTATTCTGATTGGCATTCACAGTTCTAATGTTTTGGGTTGATTATCTGATCTAAACTTCCTGTCTCTCGTTATTTTCTCTATTCCTGTTCTTAGATATTGTCAATGGAGCCCACGAATGAGCAGTCAAATTCAGTCAGAGAAGTACGAGGATCCAGCTCAACTTCAAAGAAAGCAAAGGATCTGAACATTGAGGGATACCCTGTTGGGGGTTTGTCCATTGGAGGCCACGAAACATGCATAATTTTTCCTACTCTAAAAGTAGCTTTTGATATTGGTCGCTGCCCACCTCGTGCTGTTTCCCAAGACTTTCTCTTAATCTCCCATGCACACATGGATCACATAGTTAGTCTTCCTTTGTCCAAATTCATGCATAAGATTCAATTTTGGAATTTTGGTGCACATATATTATATTGTATTAGAGTTTACTTGTGATGCACCATCAATCACGTGCTGCCACGTCATGAAACTAAACTCATTGTAATTTTATTAAATCAGTATATTCTTCAGTTTTTGTTTATCCTATAAACTAATATGTTATGTAGGGGTCTTTATCTGGGCTGAACTAATTTGTTGTTGAACTGACATTTTGTTGCAATACAATTACTTATCATAGGGAGGACTACCCATGTATGTTGCCACACGTGGCTTGTACCGTATGAAGCCGCCCACAATTATTGTTCCAATCTCAGTAAAAGAAGATGTAGAGAAACTCTTTGAAGTTCACAGGAAAATGGACCAATCAGAGCTGCGGCACAACCTCATTGGCTTAGATGTAGGTAATGGTTGATTTCAATTTAAATTCTTCAACTACACATTTTAGTTTCTCGGTTTCTCCACTCATATACTGTAGTTTCTAATAAATGACTAGCATTTTCAGGAGAAGAGTTCTATTTGAGAAAGGATCTTAAAGTAAAAGCTTTTCGGACTTACCATGTAATACCCAGCCAGGTAGTGAGCTAGCAATATATGTTGCTTCTGACTTTCTGAGTCATAAACTAGACTCAATACTGCTATAGACTGGGGCCTTTTTAGGAAAATGTGGCTTTTGGTTCTTGTTTCTTTTGAGAGTAAAACTCACAAACTTGAGTTTGGTAAATTGTTTTCGTAGTTATATTTTCTGTGCTTTTTTAAATGGTCACTGACAAAATTGTGAAACACTATAGCAGATGGTTTTGAAGCTTTTGTGGCTGTCAAAAATATGAAAATTAGTTTTCTCTAAAGTTGCCACTTGAACTTTTCCATGTTTGCACCTGTATATGTAACAGTTTGTAATTCTGTTTTTGTGATTTTAGACATGAAAGCAGCTTTTAATGATGTTTAGCAAACATCCTTTTAACTGATGTTCTATGACTTCTATCCTTTAATCAATTTTTCACCAGATAAAATTTTGAATGACCTTCAACAACATCCTTGTTACAAAACCTGAAGCATTTTTATGTGGAGCCTGAATGCCTGATTAAATGCATTTTTTTTTTCTTTTGCAGGGTTATATACTTTATTCTGTAAGACAGAAACTTAAACCAGAGTATATTGGTCTTTCTGGAAACGAAATCAAGAATTTGAAGTCTTCTGGTGTAGAGGTCAGTCTTCACTGCGGTACTGATCAACAATTTGTAACTTTTACATTGTTGCAGTTTTCAGTCATCTGTCTGTCCCATCCAATTTTAGCACTTGTTGGCATTTGACTTATTTTCCATTTCTTTTGTTACTCTGTATTTGACGAAAGAAGCAAATGAACTTGCAGTTAGAACATAATGTTTGTGCGATTTATGCTTCATCAGTGGATGACTATATTATTATTCTATGGTTAAATTGTATTTGTCTTCCTTTCTTAAACTTCAGACTGTTAGACCTGGAAAATATGGGAAAGTTTATGTGAGAAGGAGAGCTGATGTTGCAGGGGTTTAGGCTGAGTTGGCAGTTGGTTAGAGAGCTTTACGAGTTAGTTATTCCTAGAGCTAGTATAAATAGCAGAATTAGTATTGTAATTAGGGGATTTTCTGTAATTGAATTCTTAGTAGTTGAGAGCGTGAGACATTCCCCCTCTGTAGTTTGTATCTTTTGGGGGCTTTGGTGCATTACCACCCCTGAGTTCAATAAGAGAAGAGGTTCTGCGATTGCAGAAACCTTCAACTAGTATCAGTTGTCGGCACGTTTGTACCGCAACCCTCTTCGCAAACGCTAACGTCGCGAAACTTAGGGAGGGGGTTCTCTGAGTGGTTGGAGACAGAATGGCGCTCCAGCGCAATGGAGGAAGGTGGACCTGCTGATGTTTCGAGGGGACGATGCGTTTCGCTGGCTAGATTGCATGTAGCAATTCTTCGAGCTTCGGATGATTGCGGAGGTCGATTGGTTATCAGTGGCGGTGTACGCTATGGATGGGTGCGCTCTAACTTGGTTTCGGTGGTGGCAACAAGAAACGCAGTTCCAACAATGGGCGAACTTGAAAGACTTGCAGCGGTTTGAGCCGGAGGTGTTAGAAAACTCCTTTGAAGTTTTGTTGGGAGAGGGACTGAGTCTCGAAACTCAGCCATTTTTACCTGATTTTATTCTGTTTTCTTATATTCTTTTAAGTTGAATACAACATCCAGGAGAATGCAATCATCTTGATTCACTTCCTCTGTTCTGTGTTATGTGTGCTGTGTGTTCTACTTCTCCAGGTACCAGTTGTTACGCCCTGGTATTTCCAAAATCCCTATAACTTTTTCTTTTATACTCCTTTATCGATTGAGGAGCTCAGTCCCTAACAAGCTGTTAGGTACCTGATTAAGATGTATGGTGAGGAAAATATGAGTTAGGAGCAAAAGAGGGAATTGGTCATAACTAAGGCAACTTGCTATGCTGGCATGAAATATGAGTGAGAGGATTTCATGAGATTGGGAGAAAACAATATATGTAGGGGTGTGAGGAAGAGTGAGGTAGGAAGTTATTTGGAGAGCCATTTGGGAGTGCTTAGCTACTCTAGTGCTCAGAGGCAATCTCTTTATTTGTGTGAGACCCTTACTGTTACTTTCTCTCTTCCTAATAGTCCAAGAGTGTGAATAATACCAAACATTTCTTCTATTTCTTGGTTTACTTCTTTGGTTCCTAACACAAGAATTCCGTAGAGTTTTGATTTCATGTTAGACAACTCCTAAGCATGATAATATTTCTTGTAAGAAGTTGGGGTTGGGGGTGAGCAAGAAGTGCGATAAGCTATATGTTGGTTCAAAATGTAACAACTTGCTCACCGATTCCAATAGGAGCAGGATAAAAGGGATTGGTTGGAGAGGGAGGCAAGAGTCCTTTGAATGCCTCGGAGGCATCTGTGTTTGTTTTCCTAAGGCCTGTTCAACATTTGCTCTGTAAATCCATGTTAGTGGTACTGATATCCCACTGATACCTGTAGTTTACCACATAATTTTCTGCATAGATACCATTTTCTGTCCTTGGCTGAGACAGTTTCTCTCAATTAATTCTTGTGCTCAAGAAAATTGCTTTGTAACCTATGTGCTATTTATTTATGTGGAAATTTGGTGTGAAGTTGATTTTCAGTCTATTTTGTGACAAGTCCTAGTGGGCCATCTGCTACTTTTTTTTTTTGGTTTCACTGTGCATGCTAACCAAACTTGGATGTTGGCAGATAACATACACTTTGACAGAGCCAGAGATTGCTTTCACAGGAGACACCATGTCAGATTTCTTAGTTGATGAAAATAATGCCGATGTCTTGCGGGCCAGAATTCTTGTTGTGGAGGTGAGCTACTCTATTGAATACTTTGAAACCAATGAATTACTGATAAACATTAAAAGCTATTTTAGTCTTTATGTATGTTAGTCTTTTAAGCATTTAAAAAAAGTGGGGAACTACACCTTAAAAGTTAGTAAGTATTTAAGGGGGAAGAACCACCCTCTGTAAATACAAAATCAAGCATCCCATACTTCTCAGTATGGGATTTTGTGCATCCAATAATATCTAAGTCCCTAATAATACACAACCCCTTAGAGACGACGTCCCTGTGGATGCACTCTTAGGTACTTTACTCGGCTTCTTTCCGGTCAGAACCCTCCGTGGTAGTCCTCTATGTGCCGTCGACCACTAGCTCAGTTACCATTATTAAGCACTCAAGGAAAGTGGGGAACAACACCTTAAAAGCTAGTTGTTAAGGAGGAAGAACAACCCTCCTTAAATAAAACATCAAACATCTTATACTACTTAATGTGGAACTTTCGACATCTCATAATATCCAAGTCCCTGACACAATCCTTCCCAAATAGAAGATAAAAATTTCTTCAGTTTTTTATTGAGGAATGCTATTTGTACATAGAATAGTGTCATCCACCCATTTTCCATCCATTCAAAAGTTGACAACTTTTATAAAAATGTTGGCAAGTTGCCAACATATTCATAATAGTTGCCAACTTTTTAAATGGGTGGAAAATGGGTGGATGTGTATTATTGTATGTATAAGTAGCATTTTCCTTTTTGATTACTTAAGTGAAAAAGAAAAGGATTTTGAATTTGTCCTTGCTTTTGCTACAGTTTAAAAAAAAAAAACAATCATCTGAAATGAGATAGAGGAAATAGGATAAATGAATCCAATCAATCTGTTGGTTGCAACACAATCAATTTGTAGGTGACCTGCTGCTGGTGCAACGTCTGTAATAGAACTGGGCCACCAGCAACATAATTGATCTCAGTCATCTCTTTAAATGTACTACTTTGCCTTTCGTTTTTTTGTGTGTACTTTCAAAGCATAAGACCTTGGAGTCCTGTAATTTAGTTTTGTTTAAACATCTTCTTTCTTGGGTTTGTTAATAGGGAATATTTAGCAGTTAACCTAGGCTTCACAGCTTCCTGGGACTCTCTTGCGATCAGCCACTTTAGAGCCACAATCTCAGCATTTTTGTTCACCTCTAGTCCCACTTGTACAAATTTTTGTGTGACAAAGTTGTGGGAAGCACCACTGATCAATCATCACTCGTGCTCTTCCAAGTACTTCAGCCCACATTTTTATGGACCTCTGAAAACTTTGGCTGGTTATCAAATCGGGATGCGAATCGTGAATCGAAAATATTATTTTCCGAATCATGAATCGAATCGAATCGTGAATTGTAAGATTTATGATCACTGATAAAATGAACATAATTATATATTTCATGTAAAGAAACCTAAAAATCATATTCTCGTATTAAATATTTTTTTATTTTCTAAGTTTTAAGAGCAATATAATGTAACTATATGAAATTTGAAACTTTAATTTTAGAATAATGGAAATAGAACAATCGAATAACTAAATAGAACACATGCTGAATTGTATGAATCGTTTCAGGATCGTATTTGTATCGTAAGATACATGTTCATTTTAGATACACTGCATGATTCGAATCGTGAATCATAAGATACTAACTATTGTTTAAATTCCATTTGTATAGCATTAAGGTTCTCTCCCCACTCTTCCTTGTTTGTGGCAGCAGCATCTTCAAGACTCACTTCAAGTTCTTCTATAATCATCAACATGGATTGTTTGTTTTTACACACATGGTCTGGAGTGAACCTCTCCTCACAGAAAATCGCAGCCCCTTAGCTCTCTTGTCTCTATACTCATCATTGGACAGTTGTTTTGGGGTTCCTTTCTTTAGGTGTTTCAGCTGGTTTCTGCTCATCCTTCCCCAGAAGTTTCCCTCCACTAGGTTGGGGAATGCTACGCCCTACTCCGTGGTTCCCTATATTTGTGCTTAATTGGCACATTGCACAAGGAAAACTTGCAGTTACATCACACTTTTTTGTGATTTTTGGATCATTTCTAATCACTGTTCTCTGTTGTTTATTCTGGCTCATTGGCAGAACTAGGTTCATAAATTTTAAGAGGACAACACTAGCTCATTTATTCAGCTAATATTAATTCTCTAATCAATGAACTAATTCTTGTTTTGCTCCTTTTCTCTTACAGTGCACTTTTGTTAACAATTCAATCAGTGTGGAGCATGCCAAAGATTATGGACACACTCATCTGTCTGAGGTATTCTACCTACTTCATGTAAACTCAAGTGTTTTTATATTTTTCATTCTATTTATCTTTTTTTCCTTTCGGTTAATGTTCTTCAGATAATAAGTTATGCAGAGAGGTTACAGAACAAAGCCATCCTTTTAATACACTTTTCAGCACGCTACACTGTAGAGGTATGATATTACTTTTTTACCCTTGAAAAAGATATATGCACCCCTCCCTAAGCCCTTGCCTTTGTGATTGGAGTCCCTTTTCTATTTGATGTTGAGCTTGAGCATGAGCATGAGCAGGTGCCTGGCATGTTGAAATATCTACAGTTAAAACTTATGTTTGTGGTGATTGTTCGTTGATTTGTCAGCAGCTTCATTTTTTCTCGTCGGCTATGAAACACGGACAAACCAATACTATGGTGTGTCCACGTAAACAACACTTGGTAAACAACACTTGATGGACACGCGATGGACACGTGTCCGAGAAAACAGAATTTTTTTGAGATAGAGCACGCGTTGGACATTGTCTTACACATACCGGACACGTCGTGACACACCGTGGATACAAACCAAATACATCGTGGACATTACCCATTTTTTTTTTCTTTTTTGATATTTTCATTTTTATGAAGAAACAAAAGATCAAACCCAACATAAATTTAATGGACCCAAGAAACTTAAAATTAAATATGTATTCTCAACCCAAAAATAAGAGGAATTTTATTAAAAAAATACTAATTATATATATATATATACGTCGTTTTCGTGTCTTGTAAATTCAGTTTAGGTGTTTTCGTGTCGTGTCGAGTGTATGTGTCTATGCTTCTTAGCTCCTAGGAAACATTTACGCACCTATACTAAGGTGTGTCCATGTGTTTGACACAAGGTGCACATGAACACCCAGTTGACACGTGTCCAACACGCTTCCGTATTTAACTAAGTCGGATACACGTTGGACACATGAGACAGATATGCGTCAAACATACTTAAATCCCAACCCAAGTTTACTGGAATAAAAAAAGGTATATATATATATTATATACATATTTATATCGTGTTTGTATCCTGTAATTTTTTTTGTTTGATGTGTCTTCATGGCCTAAATCCTAGCATTATTCATGATAGAGCGCAATGACGTCGTTTGATCCATGTAGCCGATCCCACATAGTGGTATAAGACTTGTTGTCGTCGTCTTCATATCCATGCCTGTGTTGTGTTTCGTGTTCGTATCCGTATTCGTGCTTCTTGCTTATTAGGTTTTCTCCAATGGTCTACTTTTGTTAGGATACTAATGGAGCAGGTGATGCTTACTTTCAGGAAATTCAAGAAGCTGTTGGTGCTTTACCTCCCTCTTTAGCTGGCCGAACTTTTGCGCTTACTGAAGGTTTCTGACAAGTTGAGTTTGGCAAAATGCATCTTCAATTCTTCATTGATGGTAAATTTGAAGCATTGGAATGCACTGTCCGAAGTGATCTTTTTCAAGTAACTTTTTTGAATCACTTTATTCAGTTATCTGTTTGATTTTTTAGACGGTGTTTAACTTGTAGCAGTGGTCATACATACTATACCTCTTTGTAAGCCATTAGAGTGCACTGTAGGTTTCTTTTTAAATTTTCTATGTAGTTCATATTTTGCAGGTTATATTAATCATTAATTAATGATGTGGGTTGAAATTAAAGGTTTATAGAGAAAATGAGCCTAAAATAAAAAATGGCTATTGTCACTTCTAATTTAATCCACTTTATGTATTTTCATAATTTTATTTTAATTCACTACTAGTGTCTTGTCGGACACTTCGTGTTCGTATTTCATTTTTTTGTCAAGTTATATACATTTTTAAATTTTTTCTAATGATAATAGGTAAAAAAAACAAATAGTATTAAAGATGATTATAAAAGGAATGATAAATTAAAAAATATATCATAGAAGTAAATATAGAAAAATATCAATTTAAATATTTATATTCAAATTTAATTTTAAGAATTTGTAGTATTTAATAATTGTACAAAATTTAGAAAGCGGGGTTAATAGTAAAGATTTAGAAAAATCAATGAATGCTAATTAAATAGATAATAATTAATTTTGATCAAAGTTACAAGTGATGATAAAATGTTAAGTTTATTAATTTAATTAGTAAAGTAATGCACAAAGACATTTTAGAGAACAACAAATTAAGAGCATTAATTAGGAAGTGACAATAGACAGTCTTCTAATACATTTTCATTTTGTGCATGATGAGGAAAAAAGCTTTAGTTTAGTGATCCAAAGATAGAAGAAAATGCATTTATTTCTATATCTAGCTTCAATTACATTTTGTTACTTGTGAGTTTGGGAGGGTTGTTCGGGCAGAAAGTTGAGGATATGAAATTGTTTAACCAGAATTAATCAATCCCTAAAACCTTATGCAAGTATTGCCCATCTTTTGCATCCCTTAAATAGTGATTTCCTTGAAACATGGTCTCCCATTTGCAAAGAACTCTCTATCTAATAACATGCTATATAAGACATAATTCTATTATTCTTTATCTCTAAATTAAACTTTTAAATCAATCAATTACATTACTTTATTAGAAACTATATATTTCTTTGACATAAGTCCATGGTTAGTTAGCCATGGCTTCCCTTTCATCTCCCCTTCGTTTAGTAGCAATTTTGTGCATATATTTTGTGCTTCCTGTTTTTACAGAGCTTCAAAGGTTCCAACATAAACCAAAGCATGATGGATCCCTCAGATTTCTAGTCGTTGGAGATTGGGGTAGAAAAGGACTATATAATCAATCCTTGGTTGCTTCCCAGGTTCATATTCTTTCATACCATGGATTTTACTTCAATTTGATTTAATTACCTGTTTTATGCAAACACTTTCTATTAATTATGTTTCTACCCTTCTAACCCTCTATTATCTTAATGTTTGGCCTTCTTGCTCTTTACATTGCTTGGATTATGTTTGGATGATCTAACATTGTTTATTATATTTTTCTCCACATTGCTCTCATTATGTTTGAATAAAAAAAATATGTTTTATCATAAACTACTACACGTACATCCACTATATGTTCACCTATACGATCCACACATAGAAAATCGCAAGCAGTTTTACTACCTCGTACACTCTATTAAAACTGCAATAGAAGTGGAAGTATATTTAGATGGACATGGAGATTTTCTGATTTTATCATAATCGACCAATTATGAAGTTTATTGATTAAGTCATATGCTACTTCACTAGAAAATTTAATGTAGTGTGAAAAAATAAAAAAGATCCATAAAAAAGTAATATTACTGTATGTACAACTAATGTACTATCAAACTAGCATCTAATCTCTAATATATGTTTGTCGGACCCACTAGCGCACATTAATGTGGAGTGTAATTACTTTAGTTGGATATACGTTGTAAGGTATACTCGTTGTACAATTGGGAAATGCATAGAATTGATCTTTGACCTTGTTCTTATCATTCTAACTTGTTCATTTGAATGGTTTTTGTTGACTAACCTCAAGTACTAATACAATGCATGCATGGTGGATATGGCAGATGGGAAAAGTAGGAGACAAACTAGATTTAGATTTTATAATATCTACTGGAGACAATTTCTATGATAGTGGAATAGATAGTGTAAAAGATCCAGCCTTTCGAGAGTCATTTTCTAATGTTTACACTGCAAAGAGCCTCCAAAAGCAATGGTACTCTGGTAAATGCAATCACACCAACTTTATGAAATTCTCTACCTCTAATTCTCTATTCTAATATATGACTAAAATAATAATCATAAAATAAGCTAATTAATCTAGGGTCTCTCTTGTTTTACTAAATTTTTAAAATTTTTGACATTATCCATATATTTATTTTAAACAGATTTCAATCATATCCTTGGATTCATCTATTACTATAAAAAAGTTAAAAAGTAAGATTTAATGAAAACTCTAGCATTTTTGTAATGATAAATGTATTAGGGAAATTTATTGAAATTTCTTTAAAATATAAAAACATAATTGAAGTTTTAAATTATAGAAATTCAATTGAAAATTTCATAAAATTATAGGAACTGTGAATTATTTAAAAAAAAAAGTAATTAGCAACCTGTGCATCATTTCTACCTTTTGTAATTCCATTTAATTTCTTTTATTTTATTTATAATTCTACAGTGTTAGGAAATCATGACTACCGAGGTAATGCACTGGCACAACTAAGTCCTATCATGAGGAAAATTGATAAAAGATGGTTTTGCCAAAGATCATACATTCTTAATGCAGGTATAATCACAATACTACTTTTTAAACCTTTATTAATTAATCATAACTGTTATGAAAGAAATCATATTCATACATTGTTCTCTTGTGCTACTTGATTACTTTCCCTATAGGAGTTGCTGAATTTTTCTTTGTTGACACAACCCCATTGATAAATGATTACTTTGACGATTCTGAACAAACATACGATTGGCGAGGTGTGTCCCCAAGACAAGTTTATGTCAACAACCTTCTCAAGGTACCATCAAATTAATCCCTCAATTCTTAAGAATAATAAGTATGTTTAACATTTAATTATAAAAATTTATATATTTATAAAAAGAATTCGAGAAAAGATGGTTATTTTTGGACTCTAGAAATGAAGTTAATAAAAATTAAAAAAATTAAAAGTAACTATAATTTATAACTTCTAATATTCTAATACTCTTTCTTTAATTTTTTTTCCTCTTCTTCTATAATATTTCTCTTTTTATTAAAAAATCATAATGTTTTGTTTTTTAAATTACTTCTCTTCTATTTTATCTATATTCTATAGAAGTTTTTCAAAAATTAAAATGAAATTTGAGAGTGATTTAATTATATTAAATAGTATTATTTTATAAAAAATAAAAAATAACTTGACAGATATAAAAGTGTATGTGTATTGAGTCGCTAATACTTATAAATTACTTTTAAATATTTTCGACGGTCACTATTTTTAATATTATTTGTTGAAAATGCTATTTTTTAATAGTCTCCTTGTTAATGAGTTCAAAATTTTTTATGACTAGAATTTTGAAGAAGCATTGATGAGATCAAGTGCGAGATGGAAAATTGTAGTGGGCCACCATGGAATAAAAAGTATTGGGCATCATGGGGATAGTCCAGAGCTTTTGAGGCACTTCGTCCCAATACTTAAGGTATATTTGTAAAGAAAAAACATTGGAAACAAAGCAATATGGTTGTTTTATATATATGATGATAAAAAGAGGATTAAAAAATTATATATATTTCTTTTGTTTTTGTCTTACAATTTTACTACTAAATTTAAGAGTTGAACAGCTAGAAAAATTTCCATGATCTTTGATAAAAATCACAATCATAATAATTTACTAAATGAAATGAAATTATTTTACTCACTTAATTATTCATATAAATATCAATGATCATATTACTCCATTTTGACAGATTTTTGGCCATGTGATATTTTCTTAATATAATTCATCTCCTATAAATTACTATAGATTTCTTTTGTTTGGTAATAAATGATTAAATGTCATTATTTTTTCTCTCACTTTCTAGTATTTTAAATATGACCCATATACATCATTCAATAATAGATAAATATTAATCATGAAAATCTAAAAAAAATAATTTAAATATCATTTCTCTTCAAAACATTTACTATCTATTATATCTTGATAATATTAGTTTTTCTTTTCCATCTATACCCTTAGAAGAGAGAGAATAAATGGAGAGTATTAATTAATGGTTATAATACCCTTGACATGGTATCATATCATTGATAAGAAAAATCCTAAAATAATAATATTTGATGAACAATAACAAATTGTTTGTTTTTATTCACTCCAGTGATAGAGTCAAGAAGTCAGTGAAAAATAATTATGTTAAGTATTTAGTGCGGGGATTACAATGAAGATGAGAACATAGTCACAATAACTCAGTGAATAAAATTGTCAATTTTTTTGTTCACTTTAATTTTGGAATCACTGTGTGTTGGAATGAAAACAAATATGATATGAGAAGATGTATTTAGAGTCAATTTTTGAGTCATTATATCTTTGACTCTTGTGACACTAACTTTATGATTCTCTTGACTTGTCATTAGAGTCAATAAAAACAAACAAAAAATTTTCTACCAACACTCTAATAAAAATAGAAAATCTCCAAAATATTTTTCACGTGCGTACTGATTGTGAGCACTGTTTAATTACACTTCTATTGTAAGATACATGCATAAATAAAGAAGGTGCACAATATATAACATGTGAAATTCATAAATTAATGATGCTAGATTGATGTTATGTTATTAGAGAATGAGCATGATATTATGAAACGTTTTGCTTCTTTTTTTGAAAAATTATATACTTATATATGTTTCTATGATTATCTAGGCCAACAATGTTGATATGTACGTGAATGGGCATGATCATTGCCTCCAACATATTGCTAGCAAAGATAGGTAACAAGGGAAAAAATATTCAAAACCCTATATTTCAACTGTGAACTTTGAAGGATATTGTTTAAGAATTTAATTGTGATATATTATCACGGTAAAATAGTTTTACGTTAAAATTCAATCACGTGTTGACACATAAGAAAAAATATTTGAACCCATTATCTAAAAACAGTTTTGCTAGGTGTACAATAGTGCTCCACTCAAAATAATAATTTGGATCACAAACTAGTATTGTATACTCAACCCACTAGAATTAAAAACTGTTTATTGAGTTAGAAAAAATTTAAAATGGACTTTTTGACTATTTTGACCGGAAAATTGTTATACATAAATATTTATTGATCTAAAACAGAACCTACATTTTTTGACATGACAACACGTGATTGGATATCAGTGTAAACAATTTTATACTCACGGTGAATTACAGTTAAACTTAATTTTTAATTGCTTATGTTTCTAGCTTATACCAATGATAATTGGATCAAAATGCAGCCCACTTTTGTATTTAACAAGCGGAGCTGGCTCAAGAGCATGGAGAGGTGATGTCAAAGGAAACCACAGTGATTATGTGAAATTCTTCTATGATGGTCAGGGTTTCATGTCTGTTCAAATCAATGATACTGAAACACAATTTGCATTTTATGATGTCTTTGGTGAGAATATACACCAATGGAAATTGACAAAGCCATTACATTCCTCTATGTGAAATGTTTAGTGTGTGAAAAAAAATTATGTACATAATTATATTGCCAAGTTATGTATATATAGCACTTGATGATGTATTGCCATTTTTACTACTAGCTAGTCATAACAATACTCAAATATTTTTTTGTTATTATTCAAAGAAGAAAAAATATATTTTGTAAGAAATTGTTTGATAATAGATTCATGTATATATAGTCACATCAAAATGTTAGCTTATGTTCTAGGGTAAAATTCTTATTATCCTTGAGGTTTCAAGAAATAACACCTTATTCTAAAATTTTGAAAAATCTACGCTCCATCTTATTTGATTAAGGATGTGTTTGATGTCCCATTAATGGAAATAGATCCTCTTAATTTTTCACATAACAAGGTCACGTGCAATCTATCATCATTGATTATCTTATATTTTATATTAACTTATATCATATATAGATCTCACTTTTAAAATTAATTACGATAAATTATAGAGAAATACTATTCATACATATCATTTAATCATTCACCACTTCACCCATTAAATGTTGACAAATTTGATACACATATTAACAAGTTCATCAAATTTGCCAACAATTACATGGATGTAGAAATAGATGGATAGTGAAATGATATGTACAAATAGCATTTTTCTAAATTATACATTACACACGGACACGTGAAAAATTAATATAAGAATACCATCAACCCTCCCACTAACATATATAACATATATAATCTCCCCCTTAAATAAAAATGTTGTCCTCTCTAATTGGGGTTAGTTAAATGGCTATAATACATTGACGTGGCAATGATATAAGCTTGGTACAGTATCATAACAATTTCTGCGATTCTTGCACACCACACGTCACTGTTTGAGTGGTTAACATGCTCCACATGTTTGAGATATCCACAAAAGAAAAGAAAAGAAAAGAAAAGATAGATAAAAGCCATCATTACCTTCAAGGGAGCTCTCTCCCAAAACCACAGAGCACCATTGTGATGGCCATTTCCTGCTCCGCAGAATGGTCTCTAGCATGCACCAAATGCTGCACAAGAATCCCAACATGCCATTTCCCTTCTTTTCACTCTGTCAGAACCTCCAATTCCAACCAAAGGTTCTTCTTCCATGTCAATTTCTCAGCCTCTCCAACAACACCCATCTTGGAAGAACCATCCTACAGCAACAATAACAACAGCACCAACACCCCAATGGTCCATTTTGATGTGAGCCTTGCAGATTCTCAACAGTACTCCAACATAGGATCTGACCAGAACCTGAACGAGTTCCTGGGTGGCTTGTTTGAGGACCCAAAAACTGAAAAGCTTGCATTTGACTACTACCAAAGGTTGAAAGAGAGGGCAGAGTTTAGGCCTGAGAGATCAACTTTGAGCCATGTGATGAGGTACTTGTTGAGAATGAAAAAATGGGATTTCATTTCATCAGTTTCTGAAGACTTTATGGTTTATCATGTGTTACCTGATAGAGCTACTTGCTCTAGGTTGATTGGTTCATGTGTTAAACATAGGAAATTCAGAGTCGCAGAGACTCTGCTTGGTGCTTTTCAATGTGATTCTGATGTTGCTACTTTTGCTTTTTGTTCTGCTATGAGAGGTTACAATAAGCTGCATATGTTTAGGACCACTGTTTTACTCTTTGAAAGAATGAAATCTAGTGAAGTTTCCTTGGATTGCATGAGTTATTTACTTGTTATGGAAGCTTATTCGAAACTCGGGGAGTGTGATGAAGTTGTTCAGTTGTTTCATGAATTTGAGGGTAGGAAGTTTAGAGACTCGAGAAGCCATTTGGCTCAGGCTTATGAGATTCTGTGTGAGTCATTAGGGAAATCTGGAAGGGCTTTTGAAGCTCTTGGTTATTTCAGAGAGATGATTACAAAGGGGGTTTCTGAGTATTCTATCTACAATACCCTGATATGCTCTTTCGCGAGTTTAAACGAGGTCGAATTCGCTGAGAAACTTCTCAGAGAAGCCAAAAGCAAAACTATGATAAGGGACCCTGAGGTCTATCTGAAGCTTGTGTTTATGTACATTGAAAAGGGCTTATTGGAGAAGACTTTGGAAGTTGTTGAGGAAATGAAGGATTCAGGTGTCAAGGTTTCTGATTGCGTGCTGTGCGCTGTCATCAATGGATTCAGCAAAAAAAGAGGGTTTCTGGCTGCAATTAGAGTTTATGAGGAGCTGATTTCTCAAGGCTATGAACCAGGTCAAGTCACATATGCTTCAGCTATAAATGCCTATTGCCGTCTTGGGCAATACAGCAAAGCAGAGAAGGTGTTTGAAGAAATGGAGCAAAAGGGGTTTGATAAGTGTGTTGTGGCCTATTCAAGCATGATTGTGATGTACGGAAGGACCGGTAGGTTGCGAGACGCCGTGAGGTTGGTGGCAAAGATGAAAGCAAGAGGGTGCAAACCGAATGTGTGGATTTATAATTCCTTGATAGACATGCATGGAAGGGCTAAGAATGTGAGGCAGCTTGAGAAGCTGTGGAAAGAAATGAAGAGAAGGAAGATTGCGCCGGATAAGGTGACTTATACTAGCATCATTGGCGCATACAGTAAGGCAGGAGAGCTTGAAACATGTGTGAGACTTTTCAATGAATATAGGATCAATGGAGGTGCAATTGATAGGGCCATGGCAGGTATAATGGTTGGTGTGTACTCAAAGGCTAGTCTGATTGATGAACTGGTGAAGCTTTTACAGGACCTGAAAGTTGAAGGAACAAGGTTGGATCAGAGGTTGTATCAGTCTGCTTGGAATGCTTTAACTGAAGCTGGATTGCAACTTCAGGTAAGATGGTTGAAAGAGAGCTTCAATGTAACTTAACTTGCTGTTCTTTTCAATTTCAAACATTGGCCAATGATGGGTAACTCCATGCTTGCTAGCTATATGTCTTCATGTATAGATTTTGGGGCAGAGATGCTCGGATGTGTACATTTCATGTTTGGTTTCCTGTTTCATTTCGTGCTTTTTGTTTTCTTGATTTTGTGTTGGAAATTGTGAAAATAGATAGGAAAAGGCTATGCTGGACCAGGACCAACTTGGTCCATGAGTCCCTTTTTTAAATTAGTTAAAAGTGTGGGGTATAGATAGATATAACTTCTAAGCTGTTAAGACAGTTTTATATCAAGAAAAAATGTTCTTCCTCCTAGAGTCTACCCCTTTAATTATGAAAAAGTTGCCAACATATTCATCAAATTTGTCAACATTTTCATGAGTTGAGAAAGAGATGTATGATACTATTGTATGTACCAATAACACTTCTCTTTCATTATATGTGCATTGTGGCACTAAGATGGATATTGAGTTGCCATAGACACTCGCGTAGCAAAAGACATCAAAAGGGAAAATATTAGGTGATGTTTGGTTTGTCAAAATATTTTGTATGGTTCTCAATACTTAGCCGCTCAAGTATGTGAGATTTCCTCCATGTCGATCCCAACCTCATCTCTACCTTCAATGATGGTAGGACTGAGTTTCTCTATAAGATCGTGACTCTCAGCACCTCCCAACAGGTTGCTATCGTCCGCCTCTTCATCGACAAATTGCTTGACGAGATGGGCGCCCAAAAGCTCATTGTAAGGAAGGTGAGGGAGATGGTGAGGTGTGTGTGTTCCGATAGTGTGGTGTGGGATGGAGATAGAGAACAGAAATGCACTGTTTTGCAAAGGTGAGGTGGTGGAGGAAGCATTAATGGTGGTTTTACTGGTGTGTAGGGTGAAGAGGGTTTAAACAACAACATAGATTATTTTCATATTTATTTTTTCACTCACATTTTATTATATTATCAAATAGCCTCGGGCCATTTTGGTCCCAAAGTCAATAAGGTCCACCAGAAAACCAATCAATAAAGCAGTACAATAATGCATCAATCATTCGGTTTAGGAAGTACTATCTTACTCTGAAATTTAAATGCTCTCTATGTGACCAAAATCGAGACAAAAAAAGTCATGTGCTACAAGCACAAGTACTAATAACAATAAAAATCGACTAATATGATCAAACACCAGGAGCATCCAGAATTCTTGAATAATACATAATTAAACTATCAAAAGAAAGTTCGATTAAGAGAGATGCACATGTGTAAAGAAGTTAGTGAATCAAAATAAAACTCTCTTTAAGACACTGTTTCCAGTCCCCTCTGAGTTTTCAGTGCAACCAGTAAACTGTATACTGTGAAAGCTCTAGCAAATTTAAGGGTTGGTAACTTGATTCATCATGTTCCTTTTCCTACTACATCTTTAAAGCAGCTCTTGCCATGGCTAAGGCCCCATCAAAACTTTGGTTTCCACCAATAAATCCACTCATATGGACAAAAACACAGCCAGGAATGTTTGCCTCCTTTGAAAGTTCATCATCTCTTAGACCCCGCCATTGCGAGGGTAAAGGCTTACGGCTCTCAAACCTGTCGGGAGATACCGAAACCGCCTGCACTCGCCACTGTTTACTTCTCTCATCCTATAAAAGGGCATTGAGAAACATAGATGTGGAGAAATAAGCTGATATGTTGAAAGAACATACAATCGAAGATAAATCAACCTAACAACCTCAATCACAGTTAAGAACAGCTGCTGCTGGTGAATTAGGACTTCAGTATTTTGTTAGCATAACTTAGACATTCTAAAAAGCTCGGCGTAAATAGAATGGCTTAGTCTGTCGAAATAAATGAAATGACAGTTTTACAGTTTGTTTGATTTCTGTTTGTATTTGTTTTCATTTACCAGATTCTCGTTTTCAGGATTTTGAACGAAAACAATAAAAATACCAAAAATATCAAGATCTTGTTTTCTATTTTCACTTCCTGATCTAACTATTTCCTTCACAAATTCTGAATACAGAAACAGAAATTAGAAAATGAAAACTCAAAGTATTCATGTCCTATTTTCAGTGATTCTTGTTTTCCAGGATTTTATGAAACAACCAGTTAAAACAACAACACCAAGCCTTGTCCCACAATGTAGGGTCGACTACATGGATCAAACGACGTCATTGTGCCCTGTCGTGAATCATGTTTGGGTTTAGCCCATTAATCCCCAAATCCTCCTTGACAACTAGTATAAGGCGGCTCAGTGCAAGGCTCCCACCAAGTGGGGTCTGGGGAGGCTAGATGTACTCAGCCTTACCCCCCCGCGTTGCAAAGAGACTGTTTCCAGGATTCGAACCCATGACCTCCAGGTCACAAGACAGCAATCTTACTGTTGTGCCTAGGCCCGACAGCAACCTTGACAACTAGTTTAAAAGCAAGAAAATTTTATATTTTGTTTTCATTACTTCCTTCACGAAATATTAAAAAAAAAAAACAGGAAAGAGTGGAAATAGGCAACAAAAACACACTCGGTATTTCAAAAATTCTAGCACTATATAGGGTCCCATCAAACCTTAGTGCAGGTAGACTCCAAAAATATAGTCTTTCATAACCGAAACTTAATCTTGACTGACATTATGTGATTTAAAATCCCAGTATTTTCCACAACAAGGCACAACCTTATAAGATCTAGGGATGGTACTCACAGATTGCCTATTAAGGGAATTGAACTGAGCCCTTCAAGTGACGTATTTTGATCCTAACCAGTTGAACCTACCCCTAGTTGGAATTTTATACTACGGAAAATTGGTCATTTTAAGTCTTTCTAGACAAGCTGCCAGTTATATTATTGTTCTCTTTCTAGAACTTAGTTTGAAACCAAGTGAGTCCTTTAATTCTTTTGATCAACTCTCATCGACCCCTACATTTCTTTTTCAATAGATAGCCATGAGGACCCGCAGAGGCGAAGACTCTCGTCCTCCACATGAACTGAAGAATTGAACATTTAGACTTTGGACATACAAAACAGCTACTTTTCAAATGATTTTGGACTTCTTGATAGTAGCAATTCCCTTAATACACAACTTTTCAAACCAAGAAGTATTTTAATTTTCGTTGACAAGGAATTTCATCATGAGCTTCAATGGACCAGACCGAAGCCAACAACTTAAGACACAACTTAAAGGTCATTCTGAAAGTTTACCACAGTATATAGATCATCCATCTATCACTTTTTAAAGACTGGCCTAGAATGGAACTGAAAAAATAACATAAAATCAAGAACATACCTGATAGAGAACATATTTGATAAGAGGGTCAATCTTCATCTCCCCCTCAAGCTCAAATAAGTGAAGCTTCCACTGCAGAAAACAAATCCATGTTCATAAATCCTGACAATACAGTCTCTATTATAAGACAGAAACTGAGAAATTTAGTATAAGACAGGAATGTAATCATTTCCTATATATATTTGAACAGGAAGTTATTTTGTTCTGTTTGGCTATATAACTTATGACTTCTACAGAAGTTATTTCAGTGCTTTTGGAGAAGTCAGAATATTTGACTTCTCTAGAACCACATTTCAAAATAATTGAAATTAAAAATTTTGTTATTTTATATTCACATACAAAATAACTTATTCATAAGTTACTTCTCAAAAGTTACTTTTATATAAGAGCTTAAATAAGTTGTTTACCCAAACTGACCCTTAGTCTAATTTACAAGTTCAAGATCAAATGATAGTGCCAAGCATTAAATGGTACTTTCAGGATTGACTAATTCAATTCATCGATTGAGCAATCCCGTTTCTGCCGATAGTATCTACTTTCATTGTTAGCATGAAAACTTGTATTGAAAAACTTGAGAACTATTTCATAAACGTAAATATTCAATCTCCAAATCATGATTTCTGCGCATATGACATATGAATAGATGTAAAATGAATTTAAAAAACTTCAAATATTGTACTAACTGTCAGAAGAGGGACACTATAACCTCCAACTCACCGGACAAAATTTAGTCAAAACCAAAATTTCTCCAGTAGAATCAACAGTATGCCTGGCCACAAGAGTCTCCATTACGATTGACCTTGCTGGTAACCAAGACTTTACATGAAATCGAACACTCTGAAAAAGAAGAGGAGCGGGCAAGAGCTTGTTAAAACAACAAAGCAAAGATAAACACAGGCAAGAACTTTTTTTTTTTTGACAGAAAAGTAAATTTTAGTAAGAGAAGAAATAAGCACAAAAGCGGATAAAGCATCCTCAGAAGGATACCAAAAATAAACAACTAAATCTCAATACCAATGTGATAAACAATAAAACTGAGCATGCTAATCCCATTGTATGTAAAATAAAGAAATTTCATTTAAAAGATTATCAGCAGGCAATAACAAATTTAAAACCCTTATTCAAGTTAGGATTTGAAAAGAAAGGGCATGAGGAGAGAAGACTCACATCCAGAAATTCACTGCCAGCAAGAGCCATGGCACGTTGAAAGGCTTCATTTTCTTTCTCAGGTGACTGATCAGGATCTGTCCAATCCAAGTTTAACCTTCCTACTCTTGAGGACAAATGTGTATTGTTCACATATTTTGGAGGCTGGTCTGTATCATACTGATTGATTCCATTGTCTATAGCATCAATTGCCTGATATAATTAAACAAGAGCATTATTCATCTTATGTTCATAAACTCACATGCTGCCACCAGCAGAGCTCTGTTCACCTTCACCCACCAGTCATTTAATCAGAAGTTCAGAAGCTCAAGAACAAGTTTTCAAAGTTGACCATCCCACAAAAGCACAAACATATAAATGCATAATATGACAGCATATATCAGACACACCATCACGAACACATTATTGTTTCACTTACCAGTCACTTTAGTAGGAATAATAATAAACCCAAATGCACCATTAGCCGCATAGGCCATTATGCAGGCATTTTGGAATTAAAGCAAAGAACAAGTGGTTCTCAGTTGAGCATCCCACAACATAAACCAGACCTTCTGAAAAAGCCATTCATAGTGAATCTCAAATAATGAAGGACCAACCCATACTATAAATGGACAAAATGTACGCCTCTAACTACAAAAGAAACTAAAACTCGAAAAAGCCATAGAAGTTCATGAAAGCATTGAGTATGGCCACCACTCCAGCCTCAACTTTTATAAACAATGAGAAATACAAGGAGCTCCCCTGAAGTCTTTTAACATTACACCTACCCCACTCTAGTTTTTAATGCTACACTTACTTCCCATATTTCTAAATAACTTTTCAAAATCCCCAAATTATCGTTCCACAAAAAACACCTTATTCAGATTATACTTATTACAAAGAACATTTTATTGATAACTTAACAATCCTGGTGAAGCTCCCCTAAGTCTCATGAATCCTGATTCAGATTATTCTTATTAATTATTATGAAGAACATAATATTTTAAAAAAGAAAATAGTGCATAGAAGATAGTTCAACCTAATAACAATTTACAAAGTACAGAAAGTTGGAGAGAGCAAGATAAGAATAAATAAAAAATTAATTACCTCCATGAAGCTTTTGTAAACAGCCAGAAATATATGATGCACATCTGGATGCTCTTGATCTACATTAAGTTCCTTGGCTATAATCTCCTTTCCAAAATGCTATAGAAGGAACAAAACAAAAGCATAACTGTTAAAGTAGATTCATCTTCAAAATAAAACTTCTCACAAAACCTATTGGTGATTGTACCGAAACAGAGGAATTAGTCACCAAGTAAATGAAGAAAATAGTGTATGGCAGCTGCAAGAAGTGAGAAAAACCAAAAGTCCAAAACCAAATTACATTGTTTAGATAAGATATTTACCTTGTAAACAAGACCAGCACTACTCAATTTGGTGGAGAAGCCATGCCCAAAAAACTCCTCAAACCCTTTCTGGTGATGGTCATACCGATCCCGGCTGGGGTCATACACTCCACCAACATCAAGAACAGCATCAAGGCTCTCTAACACCTATAGACCACCAAATTAAACAAAAACTTCGACAGAAATTGAAAAGGAAGCAAACTTCGAACTTCATTTAGTTTATGCACACACACAAAAGCAACAACTGCATCAAGATATGGGTTTATGACTACAATTTAGCAATGGAAAAAGCTACCCACAGAAAACAAAACCTCACTGAGTTGCTCAGCCATCAAAGATTGAAGTTCCACAAAGAAAACACAAAATGCATCACTCTTACCCACATGTTACTCATCAGCTAAACCAAAAAAAGAAAAAAAAAAATCTTTCTCAGCAGCCAAGCAAACAAATCACACTTTCTAACCAATTAAAAAGACATATTTTCTCGTCAATCAACCAGGAAAAATCACATTTTTCCCAGCCACAAACAAAATGCACATTTTCTCACCAACCAAACAAAAATAAAATAAAAGTACAGTTTCTAATTTTCTCACAAACCAATCAAAAAAGAACTCGGATTTTCTCAGCAACCAAACAAAAGAAAATGAACCTGGGGATCACGGGTGCGGACGATTTGTGCGTTGGAGAATTTGTTGGTGAGGCGAATCATGAAGCATCCAAGAGCCTCGTCGCAATGGAAACTCCCATTGTGTGTGCCCACGCGCTTCATGGGCGAGTCAATTTCAGGAGACCTTGAAGCAGGAGAAGAAACCCTAGTTGATATTGTTGTTGCCATTGGAAAGAGAAGAATTTGAGTGAGGTTAGAGTGCCTACGGAAACTAAACAAGTTCGTGAGCAATGGCCTTGTTGCTGCTATCAACATGCCTTTGCTCAAGTCCAATCGCAGCGTTTACTTCATTACAATTACAATTACAATTAGGGTAAATAACGGAGATACCCATTGAGGTTACTCAAGTCACAATGTGGTATTATATTATGTACGGGGACATGTACTCCACAAAAATAGAGTTATTAGTCTGCGTTTGGTTACGGAGAAGGAGTCTGGGGATAGAGTATAAATTTATTTGTATCATATTTGGTTTGTGAAGACGGAGATAATTTTCTAAAGAGATAAACCTCAAATTGGTCCTCCACTTTGCATGCGTGAATCAAATTAGTCCTCCACTTTAATTTTTGCTCAAAATAGTCCTCCACTTTGCAATATGTGAACCAAGTTAGTCCTCTATTTATTTTGTATGTTATAACTCTGTTAATTTATGCTGAAATGGGTTGTTTATTGGTAACTTAGCAAGTACCATGTAATCCTAGAAATTCATAACTCTTATAAGTCATCAAATTTACTTATTTTGAATCAAAATAGTTCTCTTTAAATAAGAGTGGATGATTATTTTGATTCAAAACAAGTAAAATGGTAAACTAATATGAGTTATATGTATTTATAGAATTACATGTCACTTATCAAATTAGTATTAAACAGTCCACATTAGCAGAAATTAACGAAGTTATAAAAAAAATGTCAAGAGGACTAACTTGATTCACATATTGCAAAGTGGAGGACTATTTTGAGCAAAAATTAAAGTGAATGACTAATTTGATTCACGCATGCAAAGTGGAGGACCAATTTGAGGTTTAACTCATTTTCTAAAATTGTCCCGGTCTCCGTCTGTATTTTATGTATCTCCATATAGGTGGGACGCAAAGACGGAGACGGGAGACATAAACATTTTTATAATAATACCCTTGTTTGGTGGTGGTTCAATGGTGGTCCAGCGGCAGCCAGCAGTGGTCCGGTTATGGCCGGCGGCGGTGGTCCGGCGGCAGAGGCAGCGGTGGCCCGACAGCGGAGGCAGTGGTGGTGGTCCGACGGCGGAGCCAGTGGTGGTGGTTCTGCGGCGGAGGCAGTGGTGATGGTCTGGCAGCGGTGGTGGTGGTGGTGGTCCGACAACGGTGGTCCGGTGGTGGTCCGACGGTGGTCAATTGTGGTTTGATGAGGGTCAACAATGTCATTTTATTTTTATGTCCATTGTCTTCATCCATATAAATATGTCTTCATCCATATCTAAGACGGTTATTTTTTCTGTATTGTCTCTGTTTTTATGTCTCTGTCTCTCTGTCTCCGTCCACTCTCGAATCCAAACGCAGTTATGGAATCGTAGGAGACAAAATAGTTTCTCAAAACTTGACAATTTGATAGATAAAATAAGAGTTAAACCTCAAATTAGTCCTCCACTTTGTATGTGTGAATCAAATTAGTCCTTCACTTTAGTTTTTGTTCAAAATAGTCCTTCACTTTGCACTTTGTGAATCAAATTGGTCCTCAATTTATTTTTTATGTTATAACTCTGTTAATTTTTGCTGATATGAATTGTTTATAGCTAACTTAGCAAGTAATATGTAATCCTAGAAATTCATAACTCCTATAAATTCTCCAAATTACTCGTTTTGAATCAAAATAGTTATCTTTAAATAAGAGCAGATGATTATTTTGATTCAAAACAAATAAAATGAATGACTAATATGAGTTATATGTATTTATAGGATTATATGTCACTTGCTAAGTTGGTATTAAACCGTCCACATTAGTAGAATTTAACGGAGTTATAACAAAAGAATGTCAGGAGGACTAACTTGATTCACATATTGTAAAATGGAGGACTATTTTGAGCAAAAATTAAAGTGGATGACTAATTTGATTCACGCATGCAAAGTGGAGGACCAATTTGAGGATTAACTCATAAAATAATCCTTCAAAATGCTAAAGTGATAACATCCTCCTTTAACAAAATTTCAACATGAAGAACAATGTGATCCCTTAGAATTAGAAATTTAGAACAAGTTGAGGGTCATATTAAATAATTACTTTATTTTTATGTTTGAATGATTATGGAATCAAAATTCAGAGGAACCCGACTAAATGCTTATTTACAGAAAAAAGGATTCCAATCAACCTTTAATGTGGTCCTCACCCATCGGAGCAATTCATATGTTGTAAATACGTGCAAAATCATATATGAAAAAAAAAAGGTTATTTCATTTTTGGTTTCAAATAAGGGAGTTGGAGGAGGGGGAATTGGGGAAGTTTAGTTATAGAATGCTTTGATTGTTAGTTTCTAGAATTTGGTTCAACTTTAATTTGGTGCATTTGCTCTCCAATGCATGTGTTTAGCTTCATCAGCCTTTGTAATTACCCCTGCCCTTTTACATGGCCTCATTATAACCCTGTATAAGTCCCCATGATCTTTGCATGCATTAGTTTTACTTGTAAAGAATTAGATTACTTGCAAGCTTATGATTATGTATTGTCCCTTGGTGTCATTTAAGTGTAAATTGTCCTTATACACACCTTGAAAATATGAGTGAAACACATATATTTTAGGCTTTTGTGTTTGACTTTTTGTCAATTCTATATTTCACTTTGCATGTGACTTTTGAATAGGCTTTAATTTTTAAACCCACACACATCAAAACTTGTGTTCATTATCCGAGTTTTCTTCTGAAGAAGCGATTTTGAAAGCGCAAACAATTTCCTTTTTTCTGTACTTCAATCATGAAGGAAGAAGATGGAGAGAAATGCACACTTCTAGTGTATGTTGCGAATAGATTCTTCATGCTGAAATTGTGTGGATTGGGTCGTTGGACCTATGCCATCGTTTTGTATGATATATAATACAGTGAATCGTATTATTATTTTACACGTAGCATTATTGAAAAATGAAATATGGTCAAGATATGTAAATGAATAATTTTTTTTGGAAGACTGAATGTAAACATAGATTTGTTTCGGAGTTATAAAACCTTGACATTTGTTTATTTACTACTCCCTTCGCTTTTTTTTTTTTTTAATTATCCAATTTAGAGATGTGTGTGTTTTTATTTTAATTGTCCATTTCAAATTTTGAGATAAAATTTATTATTTTCTCTCCCTTTTACCCCTATTTAATACTACTCACTAATCTCTTTTACTCTTTTACCAAGTAAAGTAATAAAGGATAATTTAGTAAAACAGGTATACATTTTGTTAATTTTTATACAACATCAATCATTTCCTAAATACCCGTGCGTATTTAAAATTGGATAATTAAAAATAAATGGAGGGTGTAAAACGATGAGACATCGACGTTAATTAATAATGTTTCAACTTTCTCGTGCAATTTTCTTTAAAAATAAGTATTTGTTTCTGTATAACTAAGTATATACTTTGAGTATTCTTATGAATATATGAGGGTAATCATTAGCAAAACTCTATGACTTATTCTTCATAAATTGATTGCAAATGATTGTTGCGCCTTTTAAGCCAACCTTCAGTATCAATGAAACTAATACTTGTCATCTTTTTAATTGTTTCAAAATCTAGCTTCTTAGTCCAATTGACTCGCTTTGATATGTCAGAACCGGGTCCAAAATTGCCATACTCTGCGAAAGTTATGAGGTCCCTGTAAAAATATAAGCAAAAATAGAATTGAGAGATGGTTAGAAAATGAGCAGAGAAAATATTGATATTGTTTTTTGGAAAATGCTACATGTACATACAACAATATTTATCCATCCATTTTTCACTCATTTAAAAAGTTGGCAACTTTTATAAATTTGTTGGCAACTTACCAACATTTTCATAAAAGTTGTCAACTTTTGAATGGGTGAAAAATGAGTGGATTACACTATTATATGTAGAAATAGTATTCCCCTTATTTTTTCTCAATGAAATTAAGGGTATACAAATTCATTAAAAGTCTATTATCTATAAGAATTATGGCTTGATTCTAAATGCCGACCAATACAAACTTGTATGTTTCACGTTAGTTATTACTCCCTCCCTTCCAAAATATTAGTCGTTTTGGCTTTTTTGGTTCATTGGAAAGTACCTGACTTTTTTGGTTCATTGGAGGTACATTAGTTTTCCAATGAACCAAAAAAATCAAAACGACTAATATTTTGGAACGGAGGGAGTATCAAAATGAAGAAATGTCATCCTAATTAAGATCCAACTAAGGAGGTTATGATTGGTGGCTATAGGAAATATGACTTTCTATAGAGCATTTGCTAGAGGTACAACAAAAAACCAGTCAAAATAGTCAATAAATAGGAATTTGGACCACAATCACTCAGCCCATTAAAAATATACTCATGATTAAAATGATATTTGGACCATAAAATATTAAATGAGCTTTATTGACTGTTTTGACTGATTTTTTATTGTTCCTCGAGCATTTATGCTTTCTATAAATAAAACTATCAATCATTAAACTCACCGCCACCACCATGTGGACTTAGGTATCCATGAAACCAAATTCATTAGAGCACTCTTTTGGTTGTTAGAGAAGTGTTGTTCTTGCTTCTCTTACTTGTATTTATGAGGAGTATTTTATTATTGTTTACATCTCTTATGAGTTGAGTGTATACACCATTTGGTTTCTTTGAGGTATTTTTGGTAAATTAGGGACTTGGGTTTGGTTGGAATTTAAGTTACCACTTTGTATCTCTTGTTGTGTTATAGAAATTTAGCTTAGGTGGAATTAACATCCACTTTTATATCTCATTTGATATTTAGTTTGGGTAGAATGTTACCTATTTTGTATATATGTTATAATCTTTTAGTGAAATATTTGTTTATTTACTTTTGTGTGTGGATATAGGCTATTTGTCGAGCCATGTTAAACTATCTTTATGTCAATCTTTATTATTATGTTTTTGTTCGAAATTTTGTACTACTCTATATTTCCTAGCTAATATTATCTACCACCTTGATTAATTTTATGTTCATAAAATATTGGCATCCTTGCACATCTTGAGGGATTAAAATTGTTTTTAATTATTTGTTAATTTCAAGTTCAAGTTTTAGAAATGTAGAAAATGTCGGTAAAAGGAAATTATTAGCAAGACATATTAGAACCCCTTAGGGTTTTTTAACCAGTAGGCAGGTTAAGTAGATGAGTTTTTTAAAACATAAAAAACTAAAACATGTATGCACTTTACATGGATAAATCACCTTTCAAGAAGAAATTTAGATTGGGTATGGATTATTATGAGTATTTGGATGAGCGTGTTAGGTCATATATTAAGTTCTATGCATGATTAGCTTAACTAATTAGGGATTTAATTTTTTTGATTGGACAATTGATTTTTAATTAGTTAAAGAGCACAATATTGGATCAATTGATGGATTGATTGGTGAATAAATTAATCACAAGATTAGTAGGCTATTGCAATAAATCAATAATTGTTACAACTAAAGCTTTTAAAACAGTGAATAGCATAATTTTTTAAACTAGGTAGAAATTGAAGGTTATAGACTTTAAAAAGTGAGATTTCACTATTTTTCAAGAAACACTATAAAAGTAAAGACAATAGTCTTTAAAATACAGAATTACTTAAATTTTAAAAGTTAGTAGAAATTGAAGACTATAAACTTTAAAAAGTAAGATTTCCCTATTTTTCTAAAAACACTCGGAAAGTAAAGACTATAGTATTTAAAATAGTGAATTACATAATTTTATAAAAGTTAGCAGAAATTGAAGGCTATAGAATTTAAAAAGTGAGATTTCACTACTTTTCTAAAAACACTCAAAAAGTAAAGACTATAGCCTTTAAAATAGTGAATTGCATAATTTTTTAAACTAAGTCGAAATTGTAAGCTATGGACTTTAAAAAGTGAGATTTCACTATTTTTCGAGAAATAATATAAAAGTAAAGACTATAGTCTTTAAAATACTCAATTACATAATTTTTAAAAGTTAGTAGAAATTGAAGGCTATAGTCTTTAAAAAGAGATATTTCACTATTCTTCTAAAAACAATCGAAAAGTAAAGACTATTGTCTTTAATTAGTGAATTGCATAATTTTTTAAACTATGTAAAAATTGAAGGCTATAAACTTTTAAAAATGAGATTTCACTATTTTTCGAGAAACACTATAAAAGTAAAGACAATTGTCTTTAAAATACATAACTACTTAAATTTTAAAAGTCAGTAGAAATTGAAGGCTATAGATTTTAAAAGTGAGATTTTCCTATTTTTTTAAAAACACTCGAAAAGTAAACACTATAATCTTTAAAATAGTGAATTATATAATTTTATAAAAGTTAGTAGAAATTGAAGGCTATAGAATTTAAAAAGTGAGATTTCACTATTTTTCTAAAAACACTTGAAAAGTAAAGACTATAGCCTTTAAAATAGTGAATTGCATAATTTTTTAAACTAAGCAGAAATTGAAGGCTATATATAGACTTTAAAAAGTGAGATTTCACTATTTTTCGAGAAACAGTATAAAAGTAAAGACAATGGTCTTTAAAATGTAGAATTACTGAATTTTTAAAAGTCAGTAGCAATTGAAGGCTATAGACTTTAAAAAGTGAGATTTTCCTATTTTTCTAAAAACACTCGAAAAGTAAAGACTATAGTCTTTAAAATAGTGAATTGCATAATTTTATAAAAGATTAGTAGAAATTGAAAGCTATAGACTTTAAAAAATGAGATTTCATTATTTTTCTAAAAACACTCAAAAAATAAAGACTATAGCCTTCAAAATAGTGAATTGCATAATTTTTTAAACTAAGTCGAAATTGTAGGCTATAGACTTTAAAAAGTGAGATTTCACTATTTTTCGAGAAAAAATATAAAAGTAAAAGACTATAGTCTTTAAAATACGCAATTACATAATTTTTAAAAGTTAGTAGAGATTGAAGGCTATAGTCTTTAAAAATTGAGATTTCACTATTCTTCTAAAAACAATCGAAAAGTAAAGACTATAGCCTTCAATTAGTGAATTGCATAATTTTTTAAACTATGTAGTAATTAAAGGCTATAGATTTTAAAAAGTGAGATTCAACTATTTTTCGAGAAACACTATAATAGTAAAGACTATAGTATTTATAATATTGAATTACTTAATTTTTAAAAGTTAGTAGAAATTGTAGCCTATAATCTTTAATAAAAAGTGAGATTTCATTATTCTTCTAAAAACAGTCGAAAAGTAAAGACTTTATCATCTAAAATAGTGAATTGCATAATTTTTTAAACTACGTAGAAATTGAAAGCTATAGACTTTGAAAAGTGAGATTTTACTATTTTTCGAGAAACAGTATAAAAGTAAAGACAATGGTCTTTAAAATGCAGAATTACTTAATTTTTTAAAGTCAATAGAAATTGAAGACTATATACTTTAAAAAGTGAGATTTCCCTATTTTTCTAAAAATCCTCGAAAGTTAAAGACTATAGTCTTTTAAAATAGTGAATTACATAATTTTACAAAAGTTAGTAGAAATTGAAGGCTATATACTTTAAAAAATGAGATTTCAGTGTTTTTCTAAAAACACTCGAAAAGTAAATACTATAGCCTTTAAAATAGTGAATTGCATAATTTTTTAAACTAAGTAGAAATTGAAGGCTAAAACCCTAAACCCTAATTCAGGTTCCATGTTAACTTATGTTAACCTGCATTAATTTAAGTTAGTGTATGATTTGATTTGGTTGGACTTGAATTGACCGTGTGTGTTTATAAGTTATAAACTTGTAATGAGCTTGTACCTTTCTTTCAATTCTATGTAATGGATTTATGTTAGCTTTCTTTATATTCTATGTTTTATAATATAATATTAATCATATTTTTAATAGGTACGTAAACTCATATGAGTTTACGAGTCGAGTTCATGGAGCCTTCACGAGTTTACTTAGACTCTTGAGTTTGATTACATTGGTTAGATCATCTCCAATTGGACTCATGATGCCACCTACTAATTTATCCAGCTAATCATCATGGTCACTTCTACACTCTAGTTTCCAAACACAAGCTAGTGTCTCTGTCACCCAGTTGAGTTTAAGGGGATGGTAGAATTTTTCTAAGATGCTAGAATATTGTAAGAATAATTTTAGGGACTAGAATATTTATCAATATGTATTTATCCCCAAGATGCCTAGCTTCGCCCATGAAGCTCCTAAGGTTAGAGTTTTCCCCTCCTAGGAAACAACCAAGACATGGGAGCAAACACCTTGCAAGAGCGAATTCTCGCAACTCATCCTCAGGGGGTGTTTGGTTGGGGGGAATGTTATAAGATTTCCGGGAAACTTTTATGGGAAAGTTATTTTCCCATGATTGGTTCAACATTAGTTTCAAGGATTCCTGGGAAAATTGCATTCCCGGGAAACATTTTCCTCTATTTTCATTCCCATTCTCAACCATGGGTAAGTTTTATTTCCATGGCATGGAAATCTTGTTAAATGTGTAAAAATACATTTATGGCCTCATTTATTATTTTTATGTTATATTTGTTTGGGTAAATATCACTAATCACCCATAAGGTTTGCAAATATTACACCCCATCCCATTTTACACATAAAATTACAGTCCCCCCAATTTATGTTACAATTGCAGTCCACCCATTTAAAAAACTAACGTGTCTGTTAATATTTTCTAGTTACTTAACCATAGTTACCACACTCTACCTATCTTGGTTAAGCTCAATATAATTTGGCGGGAGAAGAGTAATAATCACTGAGCTTTAGTGACCCAAAACAAAGAACACACTAACATCAAGCTTCCATTCCTCTGCATATATTGCTTTCTCATAGCATAGGGTTCTCTTCCATCTTGGTCATTGAAATGCTTTAGCTTGCAAGCCTCCATCATCTTTACTTCTATATCTGATATGTACAACTTCTAAGGCAAGTATTAATATATGCTCTGTGTATCTTCTTTTTGACACAGTTTATGTTTTAAGTTATTTCTTTTAAATAAAAAACATTGAGTCTGAGTTTTTTTAATACTAATTTTGATTTTTTCTTTATTGCACAAGATGGGGGATAACACACGATTTTCTATAGTGGTTCATTGGAATGATAACTTCTTCATAACAGAAGAGTTTGATATTGGAAACTTTTGCTATATAAATTTGTTGAGCTTGGTACAAAGAGCACTTAGATTGGATTGTGAGAAGAAGATTCGAATGGAAGGGCAATTTTCAGAGGACCAAAAGATACTAGTGGACAATGATGATGCACTTCTTAAATGGTTTTTGAAAAACAGAGAACATGGTAATGATCTTCTTCACTTATTTGTAGAAGAGCTTAATAATGTTGTGAAACCATTTTTAGAAGAGACTAATATACATTTGAGTTGCCATAACAGTGGATATAATGATGAGAATACTGACTCTGATGATGAAAGTTTTAATATTTCTGAAGAAAATAGTATTGGTGTAGGATTGTTCCTGACTCTGTTGAAGAAAATAGTTTTAATGATGAGAATACTGACTCTAATGATGAAAGTTTTAATATTTCTGAAGAAAATAGTTTTAATAACATTGATGATTTTATTGTTCCTGAGAACAATGAATCATATGATGATGTCCTAGAATATGACTCAGAGAATTTGGGAGATGATATATATGGATATGATTCTAGTGAAGATAGACCATACTTGGATAGGACATATATTGGCAAGATTTATGAGGAACCAAGCAAGGGAAAACAACTAAAACTAGAGAGAGGGATGTTGTTTGCAAATGTGGATGCTTTCAGGGAAGTTCTCAGAGAATATGTCATTCAGGAAGGGCTTGAAATTATTAGACTTAGAAATGAAAGGACTAGGATAACAGCAACTTGTGCTTCTCATGGATGTGATTGGTATTTGCATGCTATTACTAATCCAGATGAGGTGACATTTGAGATTAAGGTGTGTGATGGGCAACATACTTGTGTAAAAAATTGTACAAACTCCAATGTTACATCCACATGGATAGCAAAGAAGATGGAAAATCAATTTAGAGCAGACCCTAATTTAAGTTATGAAACAATTCATGAGTATCTGCTATCTACATATGGGGTTGAAGTTTCTAGAATGCAAATGTATCGTGCAAGGAGGAAAGCAAAAGAACAAATAGAAGGTAACCATAAAAAGACATATGGTTTGCTTAGACAATATGCTGAGTTAGTTAAAGCAGCTAATCCTGGTTCTTTGGTCAAGTTAGAAGTAGAAAGGATAAGTCCAACAACTAATCCTACTTTTAAAAGGTTTTTTTTATGTCTTGATGCAATGAGAAATGGGTTCTTGAAAGGATGTAGGCCTTTTATTGGAGTTGATGGTTGTCATTTAAAAGGGCCATATGGTGGGGTCTTGTTATCTGCTATTTCTTTGGATGGAAATAATGGAATTTTTCCAGTGGCATTTGCAGTTGTTGAAGTGGAGAATAGGGACAGTTGGACTTTTTTTCTCCAACTATTAGATTCAATGATTGGTCATGCATTACATGACAAGCCTCTTGTCCTCATGACTGATAGGCAAAAGGCAAGTTATTTTCTTTATTTGATGTTTTATAAATTAGTTTTAGAAATTATTCGTCCTTATAACTAAATTGTTGTTGTTACATAGGGACTTGATCAAGAAATAAGTGAAGTGTTTCCTAAAGTTCAACATAGATGGTGTTGTAGACACCTTTATGCAAATTTTAAGGCAAAGTTCCCTGGAATTATGCTTCGAACCCTGTTTTGGAAGGCAGCAAAAACTTACACAAATTGGGAGTTTAAGGAGGTACTAAGACAAATAAAGCAAGAAGATGCTGGTGCCTTTGAATGGCTAGATAAAATTCATCCACATATGTGGTCAAGGCATGCATTTGATTCAAGGGTGAAGTCAGATCATATAACCAACAATATGACTGAGAGTTTTAATCAATGGGTGGGACCACTAAGAGGTAAACCTGTTCTCACCTTGGTAGAATCATTGGTTATCCAATTAATGGGTAAAATTCACACTAGATACTCAGATGCTTGTGTTTGGGAGAATCAACTCACACCTAAATCTCTGAAAAAGATTGAAAGTATGAAAAAAATGACAAACACTTGTAGTTTGGTGCCTGCTGGTCAAATGGAATTTGTTGTCAATGATGATGGGAAAAGGTATCCTGTAAATTTGAAAAACAATATGTGCCAGTGCAAATATTGGGAAATTTCAGGTAAATAGCCATTCATTTTTCACATATTCTTATACTTATATACATGTATGCCAAACTAATTTGATTGACTTAAATTTCTTCACAATTGCAGGTCTACCATGTAAGCACGCATTATCATGCATTTCTTACCTTAGATTAGACATGGAACCGTTTTGTGATAGTCATTATTACAAAAGTTGCTATGAATTGGCTTATGCTGATATAATACATCTAGTGCCTGACTTGAGTACGGTGGAGATTAATGAGAGTCCATTGGATGTAGTCTTAGCCCCATATTTAAAAAGGCTACCAGGAAGGCCAAGAAAGAATAGAAGACGAGAAGCTGATGAAGGATCTTCAGGTATTGGTACTGCAAGGAGATCTTCAACTGTGAGATGTGACACTTGTAAACAATTTGGATATAATAAAAGGACATGTCAACGAGCACCAATTGCTGCAAAAAAGTCTTCCAAAAGATCCTTGTCCAAGAAGGTATACTTGTGGTTCAAAGTTATATTAATTTTACTCTTTCTACTTTAATTTATGTGAAACTGATATTATTTTATATTTGTAGAGTAAGAAATATGGAGCTGCTAGAGATATAATGATTCAAGAACCTATAGAAAATAGTTTAAGTGGATTAACTCCACAAAGTCAAATTTCAATTGTTGGGCCTACCTCTAAACTAACTGAAAAAGGAAAAAGAAAAATGGTCAACAAGTCTTCATCTAAGGTTAAACTAGTCAAAGTTCATATGTCAAATGTTGAGACTTCTTCTGCTATCATTTCTGCATCAACTTCTAATGGACCTCAATTTGTTGCACCTACTAATCCTCTGAGGGCTTCATCTGTTTTAGATACTAATCATGTGGGAGCTTGTTCTACTAATGAACTTAAAGAAGCATAGGTTACGTTGTTCCATTTCATCTACCTTTTTTTGTTAAAGAATTAGTCACTTTGTTTCTAGATTTATGATATTTTTGTCTAAGATAAACCAAGTTTAGTTATTCATGCATGAAAAGCTCAGCTAGATATTATTTTGTGAATTCCCAACACCTTTAGATTTCTTTTTGTTACTAAATTACCTTGTAAAAGTGGGAATGTAAATTGTTGATAAACCTGGCACAAAATGACATGTAAATGATAATAATTAAACTAATGTTACGAATGAAATGATATTTTTGTTATTTGTTTTAATTTATTTTATTGGTTTCATAGCATTTAAAATTAAAAATTATTGTACTATTTTTCACTTTGCAATTTTTCAATAAGCTAGACTTTATATTTGTTATAAACTCTTAACAATTTTTTAATTTTAATAGTAATTAAGCAAACTAGAGTTAAAAATTAGAATATTTTGTTTGAATCTTTAACTTTAACGGTTGTAGCTATTAGGTGCTTTAAGTATTTGGTGGGGATTGTAATTTTGTGTATAAAATGGGGTAGGGTGTAATATTTATAAACCTTGAGGGTGTTTAATGATATTTACCCTATTTGTTTTATTATGCATGGGTACTTTTGTAAATTACAAGATTTATCCTGGGAATGTTAGTACGAACCAAGCACATGCATAGATCATTCCCAGAAATATTGTACAAAATTTCCGGGAATTTAGTGTACAAACCAAGCACAAGAATAATACATTCCTGGGAAAATGATTCCCGGGTTTATCATTCCTGGGAATACTATTCCCGGGAATAAAATTTCAATCCGCGAACCAAACGTCTCCTCAGGATCAAGCCAAGCCAAGCTCATAGAGGAGAAGAGGCATATGCAATTTCAGACTCAGATGTGAACCTCAAAATTAGCTAGAACCTCAGTTGAGATTGGAGCCCACCTTATCACGTCAAGGATCATCAATGAACCTCTTGGATGACACAAGGACTTTATACCTTTTAGAAGGTTTTGAGTCACTAACTAATAAGTTTTGGATTATGGATTTTATCATTACTTTTTGGAAGAAAGTGTTTTCTATAAGATGATGAGTTGCCATATAATAACATTTTCAAGAGGATCATATATTTCCCAAATTAGGGCAACACAACCCCACTATAAATAGGGGTAGAAATCATAAATTATTCTAAGCTAAGGTATTAAATTCTTACTGAGTCAAGTATTAGAGTGTCTTGTCTTGCAGGTACCCACCATGTCTCTTGGAATCAGATACAAGGGAGGTGCCTCCGGCATCGACCATCTCAGAAGCCCTCAATCACATTATCTCGGAGAATACCCTTATAATGTCATTATAGATCTAATATTGGTGTTTTTCGTTGAGTTACTATTACGATGCAGTGAAATTGAAATAACCACTATCTCTTAAAAAGGAAGCATGGTTAGACATAATAGAACAACATCTTCACCATAAGATAAAGAAAAGGGCATATGAAATCTGAAGAAGGAATAAAAACATTCATTGAACATTAAAATTGCATATGTATCAATTTAAAGTTTAAAATTACATAAATTAAATCATTTTATGATATAGAATATAGTTGTAAATTACTCTTTTATGAAATTTTTAACATTAAAATAAGTCATTTAAATCTCCATAACATATGATATGAGAACACACAACTTAATGTTTCATATCATTATTTAATTTACGAAATGTTCACAAACTAATATGACTCACTTTTAAGGATAAGATTATTTTGAAGGAGAAATTCACTACAAGAATCATGTGGTATACAGACGTAGGTTTTTTACGGCTCTTTTCTCCATCACAATTACCGACGACATTATGACGCCTAAAATTAGAAATTTGGAAAAAATAAAATAAAATCTATTTTTAACCCTCAGAAATTCGTTGATAATATATAGCACCAATTGGCAAATTGGTGGCACAAAAAACTAGCATTGGGATAGCGACGACCTTGAAAGATATTTTATCTAAGTCGTTATATTCAAATACCTCTTTTTATATTTAAAATCGTGTCTTTTTAAGACAAAGTTTTATTGGATGCGACCCTAAATGCAGAAGGTATTCAAAGGAAAGTTTTATTGGTATGATATTATAGTCTATTGTATGGTCATTGAGTCATGTTTATCCACATGTACAGTCAAATTTCATGCTCCAGTTCCTTGTCCAATCATGAGCATGAGAGGCATATTGGAATCTCATTTCCTAGAGTAAGGTCTAGATAACCCTTATAAGCAAAGGATAATCCTCTTACCCCTAAACCGGTTTCTGGATTGACTAAGCCCACAATTTCAAATAAAGAGAATTAAATGTGTTGGAGATGCATATATATAGTGAGAGTGAGAGTTAAGTTGGAATAAGAATCTGACCTGTGTTCATAGGAGTGCCAGGGATCCCAACCACTAGGTAGTATAACGTTGGACATGCTTGTATTGTAGAAAATAACTCTAGCATAATCTCTCCATGCCCTTCCTAAGTAACTTTTCCCACTTCCAAAGATATTGCAATTCTTGAACACAAACCCATTTCCTTCGCTTTCATTTGTTCTCCCTTGTGCTGTGATAAAACCACTAACTCCAGGACGCAAGGCCGCCCCAATAACAGATATGGAACATCTCTAAAAAATAAATAAATAAAAGTTAAAATATACTAACACACGAGGTTTCAAGAAATATTATGCACTTCAAAAGTTTAAAAAGCTAGCAATCCACACCATTTAATTTTTTGTGTTTATCTTTCATGACTTTTTTATATATTATAGATTAAACAATAAAATTAATAATGTGCTCAATTAGTATAAAATAAATAATATAAATATAATTATAAGGAATAATATTAAAAATATAAAAAATAATTGTCATCGATGGATTAATATTTCAAATATTTTAGTTAATATTATATATCATAAATTTGATATCTTAATATTTATAATAGAATAAAATTATACCAATTATACTATGTCTCGTGCTTTCTATCAAGCGCCATGAATTGTTCATTGTCTAAAGAATTATTAAATACAACAAGACCTACCTCATATAAGGACTGGCCAGTGCCAAATATAAAATCAACAGCACCTTGGATGGTACAAAGCTCGAAGTAATGTTTTCCTTTATCATCCCATAAGGTATCTTGAACACCAAAGAAACCAACTCTATAGAAGTAAGACTTGTCACCACTTACCATTGCGGCTACTGCAGGTATAATAATGGGACCATTGTATGAATTCTGTAACGATATAAAAAAAGAAATTAGAAATTCTGTTCAATTTAGTTTTGTTAGGTTGATTAATTAACAGAGTTTAATTAATGCACCAACAGTGTAAAAGATTTTAGAGTGTCATTCAATCATATTAGTTTTTTTCTACACATTTATTTCAAGTAATCAGTGTGAAAAGTAATAACCATATATATTTGCTGACATGACGTTATATAATTAGATGTATATACCTTCGAATAATCTGAGTTATTATGAGTAAGAAATCATTGTACACATTGCGGAGACAAATCATTAAGTAGGCCCCACCTCCCTAACTTACCTTCCTTCTTCTTTCCTTTTTCCTTTCTTTTCCTCATTTCTCTCTTCTTTTCTCGTATACCCTCTCCACCCTCACTTTCTTTCTTTCTTTCTTTCGTCCTTTCTCTCTTACTCTCGATCTTATCCAACTCTCTCAAGACACTATAACCACTCATCAATCTTCAAATTAATTTGATCAGTTCTTATCGATCAATTAGTTAGTGAGCAAGTGTAGAGTATTTCTTTGTTTCTACTAGTCTCTCTTTTCTCTCTATTTTGGTTATTTGGGATTAATGGGTTTAGAGTGAATATGAAGTTTGTGGTGTGTTCTCTAGGGTTCCACTCATCTAGGGAAGCTCCAAAAATCTCGTCCTAGCTCTGGGTTTTGCCATTGAGTCAATTGAAATATTTTATAAGTAATGAATTATTTATGATTTATGATTGATTTTGATTGTTATTGTGATTTATATGCTACGATAGTTGATAGAAAATGGTATTGACTGATATATAATTGATCTTGCATGGTTGTTATGTTTGGTTTGGATGAGTTGTGATTAAAGTGTGAATTTGAGGGAGTTTTTCATGTTATTTTCTTATTAAAGTGTACATATTAAGTTTAATATACAATATAATATTTTGTATACTACAATACGACAACCAACTTGGCATATTGGTTGAGTGTGCTTCCTTCAACCAAAGTGGAGGGGTTCGACCCTCAGGCTCGCATTGGTCCAACCATTTCAGGTTTGACTATAACCCGGTTAATTTCTATCAATTTTCATTGGATTTGACCGAGCTAATTATACAACCCGTCTAAATAAAAGAATCGAACTGGTCTGTGATCGGTTTGCGGTCAAAATCGGTCGCTTTAATTCCACAATTCATTAAATATGGTGGGTTCTACAAAAAGTAAAAAGTGAACGTATGTTTCAATTGCTCTCTTTTCTTCTTCTTATTTTTCTCTTCCTCTTAATTAAACAAAATTCAATCAAACAAATGAAAAAATCATTCAAACAATAAAAAATCACCTTATAATAGATAAAATCGACCAAATAATAAAAAATTCATTCAGACAAACAAAAAACTCATTCAAAACAATAGAAAAACTCATTCAAAATAATAGAAAAACGTATTCAAAACAATAGAAAAAACTCATTCAAAATAAATAGAAAAAATCCATTTAAAATAAAAGAAAAAATTGTATCAAATAAAAAAAACTCATTCAAATAAAAGCTAAAAATTACATTTCATATGCATAGTAGATAACATAAATTCTCTAAAGGTATCACCTTTATTACTATAAGCATTCTGAAAATGAAAAATAGCACAAAATACATTGTTTTTTTTTTTTTCTAAAAGTTCAACTTTTATGACAAAGGTAGTACCTTTATAACTAAAGTTAGCACATTTATAATTAAAATGGACAAAATGTATTATTTTTTGTTTAAATATATAATCTTTATCCCAAAATATATTTAATCTCGTAACCTAAAATAAATGATCAAACATATAAAAAAAATTCATTTCACTAAAAAAAAACTCATCGCAACAATTAACAAACTCATTAAAACAAATAACCAAAAATCATGTTCAAAACAATAAATCACTAAAAAAAATATCCAAAACAGGGAATATAAATTCAACAAAAATGAGATAGAAAAAAATAAAAAAAATATGAAAAAAAGAAGAAAAAAAACCATACGAAAAGAAGAAAAAGAAAATAAAAAGAGGAAGAGGAGAAAACAGAAACCACAAACCTGGAATTTAATGTGTGGGTTGACTGAGAAAATGGAAGGAAAAAAAAGAGGAAAAGAAAAAGAAGATGAAGAGAGGATGATGAGAAAGAAAAAGAAGAAGGGAAGAGAAGAGGTCCATGAGTTTATTACTATATGTTTTTTATTTTTTTTATAAAAATATTTAATAAAAATAAATTTTTTATATGGGTGATTAATGGTGACTATATAAACGGTGCACAAGAAATATTATTGTGCCGAATTTTAATATGAGAGAGTCTATGCAATCTACTAAATAACGAAGGAAATTATTTCTCACCCTAAAGCTAATGGACTTGACGACAACATTGTCAGCCATAGTTGAGAATGTTGGGCTCTGTAAGGTTGTAGCATGGTCATCCCAGTCAACTAATGTTTTCTTCTTTCCCTCTCCTTGTAATATGATGTAAGATTTGCCTTTCGGAATATTCACCTTTTCCCTGTAAATAAACACTCAAAGAAAACAATTTTAATTTTTGTGTTTAATATATGACAAATAATTAATATTTGCATCTAATTCATTGTTTATCAGTAGATTCATTCTCTAGTGTTCTTTCAAATTATACTAGTTACATCTTTTTCTCATCATCCACAAATCACAAGTCAATTACTAATCGCTTGTATCTATCTTTGCTTACTTCATTTTAATTATTCTATTAGACGATGTTCACAAGGTCATTAGCATTGATTTAAGAAATACGTCCAATTTGTATCTAACATGTTACAAGATGTGTGTTATGCGTATATGTATACGCATAGCACACATCGTGTAACATGCACACGTTGGATACAAGTTAGATGTATTTTACGTCAAGCATTATTGTTTAATTAGTGCTTGCTTGTTAAAACAAGATGTTTTTTAATAAAAAGAAATTGGTATATTTGGATATGAATTTTCAGTAAAGATATAAGCACATGAAAAATTAGAAAAAAAATAAAAAAATTTGCAGTATCTATCTTTCGAAAAAAGATTTTTTTATAATTAAAAAATATTTATAATTAAATAAAAATCTTCTAATATTACATTAGAATATAAATCAATTTTGTATCCAAAATTAAATTTCTTACATATTTTTAAAAGATATTAATTAAAAAATCAATAAAAAAATATTTTTTTAGAATATTATCCAAACCATTGAGACATTATTTTTTTTTCGATAATTAACCATGAGGTTCCAAAGATGACCTCATGAAAATAGTGTTTAACGTACAAGAGAAATACATCCAACTTGCATCCAACGTGTGCTATCAATGTTACACGTTGGTGACATTATTTGTGCAGAATGTATATAAAATTGTAGAGTCAAATGATGTCACCTTTGAAATTTTGATCCACAAAGAAAAAAAGTGTTGATAGTTAAAAATATTTACTACTAGAACTCAATCAGAATAAAAATTGGTGGCATTGACATCAAATTAATGCAATATGGTGCTTTTTTTTTTATCTTGTCATCAAATTAATGAAAAAGATCAGAGTATAGTTTTAATACCTGTAGGTGCCTGCCTTCACATTGATGCAAACCCAATTCTTATTGTTGGAGGAAACTGAATCAATGGCAGATTGAATGGTAGAGAAGTTTCCATGCCCCGATGGATCCACTATAATTGTCAAACAAGGGGAGACTCTGTTATACCCTTTTCTTGGGTAAAATTGTTTAGCATCTACTGCTAGTTCTACTCGAAAACAATTCACCCAGATAAAGACAAGTGAAAAGAAAAACCCACGAAAAGACATGATTCATCACAAGAAAACGAGAAGCTTTTGATGTACTTAAAGAAAGAAAAAGAAAAAAAGTAAAAAACTTGCATTTGTAGTTTTTAATAATAATTAATATAATTGGAAAGTTAGGGAAATCAAATATTCATTAGAAGAGAATCAAGGAAAAAGGTGTTATACAATCGTTTGCGATTCTCAACAAAATTAACCCGTACCCAATTTTATTTGAAGAACTAGAGGAATATTAATATAAAAAATCAAACATTAATTATCAAAATCGGTTAAAAGAGGAGTATATATGTATGAGCGCTAGCGTAAGCGTAAGGGTGCTTTACTTCCATATTTATCAAGATTTGATACCGAAAATTATGACAATTGATGTCTTCATCACTTCATATATATTCTCAACGTTTTTAAATTAATTGTTTCTTTTTAACTATGTACACTAATCTTTCTTAGTTCAGACAGGTAATGAAGGTATAAAAAAGTACTAATGTGAATTGTGATGTTCATACCGTCATTTAGTTTTTTGTTCATGAAAAGTTAATAAAATGCATCAATATATAGTGAAATCAAAATATATTTTCATATATATTCTCATCATATAAATACTTATAACAATTGTATAATATATATATATATATATATCTTCATCATTGGATTTGAAGCGAGCCAAATAATTATTTATATTGTACATCAAATATTTCACTAATTTTATCACATCATTTGCATCTATATTGCGTCAATTTATCAAGTTTTATGTTATTTTGACATTTATTTATCTTTGCACTTATCAAGTTCTTTTATTGGTTAACAACTTATTAAGTTTTGTTTTGTTCACGAAGAGTATCCAATATGTACCATAATGACTAATTCTTACTAATCTGTAAACAACTCAATGAATATGACAATTGGTCTAAAATTTTAAAGCATATCAAGTTTTTTCTTTTTGACACATAATAACACAACGCTTATCAAGTTATTATTATTGATGAGAAGGGTATTATATACTTCTGTTAAGTTGGCAAAGCCCATGATGAAGCACAGGAGGAATATAAAAAATCAAACTGTTCCATACCTTTGACTGAGGTATGAACTGTGGCCGGAATCTGACTCCTCGCACAACAACTCTCCAAGGCGCTTGGGGTGTTTTCCCTGAAAGGACTCCGAAGCTTAAGTCAATATCAGTATAAGCGTGAGAACTCAACTGAAAGCGTACCTGATACTGCGATGGGACACCTTATTTATAGAGGGGGATTGGAGCCGCTTCCGTGCAGCTCACGCCACACGACTCGGGATAACGGCCTTCCCGCTTTCTGTGGCGCGTTAGGGCGTCCCGCGTCGTGTCAATCGTGGCTCCGGATTTCTCGGCATCGCTTATCCGCTCGCTTCTGATCGCCGCCCTAATCGGGCTCAACCTTATCCGACCTCGGGTCGGGTCTCGGGTCGGTTACCGGGTCCTTCTCCGGATCCAAGTCCTTTGGGCCTCTGATTGCTATTGGGCCTTGACGGTTTAATGGGCCCTGATCTGGACTCGCCCATCGTGGGGTCTGAGGTTCGACCTTGAGCCTTCTTTGGGCTTCTTGTTAAAGTCTCGAATTGGGCCGCCGGATTGGGCCACAATCCGAGGTGTGAACATTGCCCCCAGCTCGGAATTCGGGCGTAGCCCGAGGTTCGAGCTGAAACACCAAGAGGCGCCTCGAAATTCCCGCCACCCTATCTCTGACGCCTGTCTTTTCATGTCCCATCGTGCCGCTCGATGCGTGACACGTGTCGACTGGAGACGAAGCGTTTCCGAGATGAGTTTTGTGTCTTCCAAAACTGCCCCTGCTTTTGCTCGTGAAATGTCGAGAATGCCCCTGCTCGAGACGTGAAATGACGCTTGTGCCCCTGTCTTTTTGGCGCTAAAAGTACCGCCTTGGGGGTCACTGTGCTCCTTCTTCTTCTTTCAAATTCTCTCCAACTTCTACGATTCTTCTCTCCTGCAACTGAGGCCTTCTCCTACTCCATTCACCGCCCGCCGCCCCTTGTCTGGAACTGCGCCGCCGTGAGGAACTTCAGAGTTCGCCGTTCTCCGCCATCTTCTTCAAAATTGGGCGATTCCTCTTCTTTCAACTCGGTGAGTTTTCTTTCTTTACAGTTTCTTGCATTTTTTTTCTTTGCTTAAAGCTTTTGGCTATGGTGTTTCCTCGCCTCCCTTGCAGCGTCTGTGCCACCCATGTTTTGGGTTTTGGGACTTATTTTAGGCCTGCATAGATTGTGCAAGAATTTCTTCCTTTTCTTGCTGTTGTATCTGGCGTAGGTTGCGATAGAGCATTTTCGCCCTTTATTTTCGCCATGCTTCTGGACATGTGACGGCGGACCTCGGATGCCCCTGCTCGGGGTTCCGTTCGGGTCCGACCTGTAGGATACTCTCCCCTCTAGTAAGGGTCTTTTACTCTAACACTTTACTCGTTCGGAGCGGTGACGTCGGAGCTCGGCTTTCCCTTAAATGGGATCCGATATGCCCCCTTTTTCCTTTTATTGGAAACCAAAATGTCTACATTGTAGACATTAAAGACACTAATCTGACCGAGGCTGACGTGGGTATCATCCAGCTGTTCCTTGAGTCCCATAGGGAGAAAAACCTCTCTCTAAAGAAGTTAATTCGGGGGAGCGATTCCGACTTCCAAAAAGAACTTGGTAACGATATTTCTTCCTCTCCGTCCTTTTTTATCTGAAATACCTATATAACTGGGGCTTCTTTTTGTTGCAGATACCATGTCAGGCGCAGCTAACCTAGACGCTCTCCGAGCTCTATGCCTCTCCCAAAAAAAGAAGAAAGCTGCTGCGGGGAGCTCGGGTCCTAAGGCTTCTTCTTCTGCCGCCACTCCGGCTGCCCCTGCCCCGGGGTCCGTCTTGGTGGCGACCTCTGCTCCTCCCCCTCCTGGTGCCAAACGCAAGAGCTTGGTGCTTGACGAGGGCACCGACCTAGGTGTCTCCGGGCCTTCTGAGCCTCGGAAAAAGAAGAAGCATGACCACGGCGGTTCTTCCGTCCTCTCTCCCTTTGACAAGGATTACAACTTCCCGGAAATAATAGATCGGGACATGTACAACTCGGCCGCTGTTGCCGAACTGGAGGGGCGGAAGATATCCGTACCTTCCTCCGGTGGAGTCAGAGGGCTTTGGTGAAGACTGTCATCGTCCTTCGCCACATGGAGCCCCTAGCTGTTCTAGGCCACGGCGTTTAGGAGGAATTTGACGCTCTCCGCGAGACTCAGGATGCGAGCAACAGGAAGATTGAGGACCTGGAAGCTCACCTTAAGGAGGCGGAGGAGAAGCTGAAGGCCTCCGAGGAGGAGCTCTCCTTCACACAGGGTGAGCTGAAGGCCTCGGAGGACGGCCGGAGGAGCCTGGTGTCCGAGGTGAACGAAGGGAAGAGGAAGATCGACGAGCTGACAGACGCGTTGGACGACCTTCGCCTTTCTTCTACCCAGGACATCTCTAAGCTTGAAAATGAGGTAGAGGGGTTGCAGGCTACCCTAGTGGACTCCACCCTGGCTGTGGCGGAGTTTATCAAAGACCAGGTTCGGATCATCGCTCCCGACCTTGATCTTGGCCAGGTTGGGATATACACTAAGATCGAGGACGGGAAGCTAATCGTCGTTGATCCGAACTCTCCGGAGGAAGCTCAACCAGCCTCCTAGGCCGACGCCGAGGTACCTCCTGCAATGGTCTCCCCTGACACAGCCACTTCTAATGCTGAGGCCGTTGATGTTCCTGATGCTTAATTTTCGTCGTCTTTGTAAATGACCTGCCTTTTACTTTTTGATTATATTTTCCGGGTTCCCCTTTGTGGGTTCGTGCCGGTTTTGATATTCTGTACATTTTCCGGGTTCCCCTTCTTGGGGTTCGTGCCGGCTTACAATACTTTAAATATATGTAGAATTTTAATGGCTTTATTTACTTCGCGCTTGTAGCTTTATTTAACTTAGCTTTGCACTAGTAGTCATCTTTAATCGCGGTAACCATCTCGGGTTCGCTCAATTAATCATCTCGGGTTCCGACCGCCTTGGGGTCTTTACCAACTTGGATTTTTATTTTTAATCAATCACTATAACCAGCTCGGGTTTTTGACCAACTCGGGGTCTTAACCTACTTGGGTTTTTATTTTTAATCAATCACTTTAACCAGCTCGGGTTTTTGACCAACTCGGGGTCTTAACCAGCTTGGGTTTTTATTTTTAATCAATCACTTTAACCAGCTCGAGTTTTTGACCAACTCGGGGTCTTAACCATCTTGGGTTTTTATTTTTAATCAATCACTTTAACCAGCTCGGGGTCTTAACCAGCTTGGGTTTTTATTTTTAATCAATCACTTTAACCAGCTCGGGTTTTTGACCAACTCGGGGTCTTAACCATCTTGGGTTTTTATTTTTAATCAATCACTTTAACCAGCTCGGGTTTTTAACCAACTCGGGGTCTTAACCAACTCGGGTTTTAGTGCTTAAGTAAATACTTCCCACTTTCAAATAAAACAACAAAGTAAATATCGAAAGGAATATTTTATTAATGTCTTCTCAAGCTCGCCTCATTAAAACCTCCCGGGCAAAACCCTCCTTAGGGCAAAATCCCGTGGTAGGAAAGAGTACAAACTGAGGTACCACAAATTACATGAATAAAATTTAAATATAAAATTTCCTAAGGTTCGTGGCATTCCACGACCTCGGAACCTCTTTTTCTTCTAGGGTTTCTAGCTTGTAAGCCCCTTTTCCTAGGGTCTCTTTCACTCTATATGGCCCTTCCCAGTTGGCGGCCAGCTTCCCTTCTCCCGGGTTTGGAGCTCCGATGTTTGCTCTTCGCAGGACGAAGTTGCCCTTCTTGAACCTTCTCGGGATTACTCCCTGGTTGTACCTTCTTGCCACCCTTTGCTTGAGGGCTTCTTCTCGGATCTTGGCTGCGTCCCGATCTTCTTCGACCGTGTCGAGCTCTGCCTCCCTTGCCTCCGAGTGTCGAGCTCTGCCTCCCTTGCCTCCGGGTTTCGAGCTTCTTTGTAGCTGATAACTTGGAAGCTCGGTTCTCCAAGCTCGACTGGGATCATAGCATCACTACTATAGGAGAGTTTGAAAGGACTTTCTCCCGTAGTAGAGTGCGGTGTCGTTCTGTAGGCCCATAGGACACTCCCGAGCTCTTCTGCCCAAGATCCTTTTGCCTCGTCGAGCCTTTTCTTCAACCCCCTTAGGATCACCTTGTTAGCAGCTTCGCACTGCCCATTAGCTTGGGGGTGCTCTACGCTAGTGAACATGTGCTCAATGTTTCATCCTTGCAGGAATTCTCGGAACTTCTTGTCAGTGAACTGCGTTCCGTTGTCCGAGATTATGACCTTTGGGACCCCGAAACGAGTTATGATATTCCTCCAGACGAACTTCCGACATTGAGCCGCTGTTATTGTGCCGAGAGGTTCTGCCTCGATCCACTTGGTGAAGTAATCAATAGCTACTACCAAGTACTTTACCAAGCCCGGAGCCGTTGGGAAGGGCCCGAGCAAGTCTATGCCCCACTTATCAAAGGGCCACAATCGGGGTCATCTCCTCGGGAGGCGCACTGTAGTGGTGACTGTGTTCTTGGCACTTCACACACTTCTTCACATATTCGGCCGCATCCTTTTTTAACGTTGGCCAAAAGTATCCAGCTCGGATGACTTTCAGCGCTAGGGTTTGGCCTCCGAGGTGACTACCCCCTGCCACTTCGTGGACTTCCTCGAGGACGTACCTTGCTTGGTTTTCATCCAGGCACTTCAACAGTGGTTGGCTGAATCCTCTTTTGTATAATTGCCCTTCCACCACTGTGTAGTATGGGGCTCTTCTTTTTACCACCGTCGCGGCTTTCTCATCATCCGGAAGGATCCCGAGCCTGAGATACTGGAGGAGCTCGGAGATCCAACTCGGAGGAGTTATTAGGGCCGCGACTTCTCGTGGTTCTGCAATTGACGGCCTCTCCAGGGTTTCTTGGATCAATGTTTTGCTTGTCCCTGTGGGCCTAGTGCTTGCGAGCTTTGACAGCACGTCGGCTCGGGTATTTTCTTCGCGAGGTATATATTTCACCTCGGCCTTTTCCAGTGGTTTCATCAGCTCGGTTACCGTCTGCAAGTACTTCTTTAGTTGCTCATCTCGGGCCTGATACTCCCCCCCGATCTGAGAAACCACGATCTGAGAGTCGCTGCAGATAGTGAGTTCCTTAGCCCCGACGTCATTTTCTAACTTTAAACCTGCAATCAGGGCTTCATATTCCGCCTGATTGTTGGAAGCCCGGAACTCAAACTTCACCGACATTTCCACCTGGATACCCAGGTTATTTTCCAAGATGATGCCGGCACCACTGCCCTTTAGATTCGAAGAGCCATCAACGAATAAGGTCCAACTGACCTTTTCTTCTTCTTCATCAACCATCTCCCGCACAAAATCAGCCAAGGCCTGAGATTTAATCGTGTTCCGAGGTTCGAACATCAGGTCGAACTCGGAAAGTTCTACTGCCCATGACACCATTCTCCCAGCTAGGTCGGGCTTCTGTAGGATCTTTATCATAGGGTGATTTGTTCTCACTATCACCGTATGTGCTTGGAAATACTGCCTTAACCTTCGCGCGGTTGTGATTAATGCAAATGCCACCTTCTCTAGCTTCGGATATCGGATCTCAGGTCCCTGTAACGCTTTACTCACGAAGTAGATAGGCTTCTGCTCTTTTTCTTCTTCCCTTACTAGGGTTGCACCCACTGCTAACTCCCCTACCGAGAGGTAAAGGTATAGTCTCTCCCCAACCTCCGGTTTAGATAATATTGGGGGAGATGCCAGATATAACTTGAAGCCCTGGCATGCTTGCTCACATTCCGGGGTCCAACCGAAGTCTGTTCTCTTCTTCAACAACTCAAAAAGCGGCAAAGACTTCCGAGCTGACAGGGGGAGGAATCTCGACAAAGAAGCTAGCCGACCTGTCAGTTTCTGAACTTCCTTTACAGAGGTCAGGCTTTTCATATCCAGGACGGCCTTACACTTTTCCGGATTCGCCTCGATGCCTCTTTGGGTCAACATGAAGCCCAAAAATTTCCCCGCTTCCACGGCGAAGGCACATTTTAGCGGATTCAACCTCATGCCGTGGTCCCTTAATTTTTTGAATACGACTTCGAGATCCGAAATCGTGTCCTCCTCCTTTTTTGTTTTGACCAGCATGTCGTCTATATAGACTTCCATCCTGGTACCGATCTCCCCTTTGAAGATCCTATTCATCAGCCGCTGGTAGGTGGACCCGACATTCTTCAAACCGAAGGGCATAACCTTGCAACAATAGTTTGCCCTAGATGTGATGAATGTCGTTTTCTCTTCGTCATCGGGATTCATAGGGATCTGGTTGTACCCCGAGTAAGCGTCCATGAAGGACAAGAATCGGAATCCCGATGCGACATCAACCAAGCTATCAATAGTTGGAAGCGGGAATGGGTCCTTGGGGCAAGCCTTATTCAGGTTGGTGTAGTCTACACACATCCTGAGCTTCCCATTTGTCTTCGGTACCATGACGACGTTGGACAACCACGTCGAGTACTGGACCTCTCTGATGAACCCGACCTTTAGCAGTGCTTCCACTTGCTCAATCACTGCTTGGGCCTTTTCCGCCGACATCCGCCTCTTCTTCTGCTGTACCGGCTTAGTTCCGGGGTACACAGAGAGATGGTGGCTCATGACCTCGGGGTCAATCCTAGGCATGTCATTTGCTTCCCATGCGAAGAGGTCGGGGTTTTTCTTGAGAAACTGGATCAGTGCCCCTTTGCCGATAGGACTTAGGTTAGCACTGACCCAAGTGATCTTCTCGGGGCTTTCCCCGATCTGTACTTCCTCCAGCTGGCCCTCTGGCTCGGGTCGAACTGGATTCCGAGATCTCACGTCGAGTTCAACGTTGTTGACCTCGATTCTCGGTTTTTTCTTCTCCTGTTCCTTGTTGTCCTTTTCAATTTTTTCTTCTTTTTCTTTTTCTTTTTTCTCCTCATCTCCGCCCTTGGTCCTTTCACTGACCTTAAGGCTGTTGATATAACATTTCCGAGCTGTTACCTGACATCCCTTCACTGTTATGACCTTGCCATCGTCCGTAGGGAATTTCATGACCAGGTGAGGTACTGAGACTACCGCCCCGAGTTTGCACAACGTGGGCCTCCCCATGATCATGTTGTAGGCGGAGTTGATTCTTGCCACTATAAAGTTGACCTCTACTGTCTTCACCAATGGCTTAGTGCCCATTGTGAGGTACAGCGTGATGTAACCATCAGGTTTAATCACGTCGTACCCTGAAAATCTCACAAGATCTTCATCGTAGGCCTTTAGGTCGGAATCCTTTAGGCCCATCTTGTCGAAGGCCTTTCTATTTAATAACTCGGCGGAGCTCCCTGTGTCGATTAAAACCCTTCGAATCTCCATGTTGCGGGCTATAACCGACACAACCAAGGGGTCCGCATAATCAGCAACCACCCCAGGATTATCGAGGTCCGAGAAGGTGATTGGCACCGGGGCTTTCTTCTGCGCCTTTGATGCCAATTCCTTCCTGTCTACGCTCAATATCTCTTTGAGCGCCCTCTTATTCGCCGCAGCGCTTGCTCCACCTCCCGCAAAACCCCCCGCGATGGTGTGAATTGTCTTCACCACCTCGGAACTGTTTTCGTGCTCGGCCTCATCCTCCGGCTTGCTTTTCTTGCTTCTCAGGTTCCGCCCTTCATCCTCAGGGCTTCTCTCCCTCTTTCTCTTCGGGCCCCTCTGCTCGGCTACGTATTTTGCGAGCTTACCAGCTCGGATCAATTCTTCAATTGCATCTTGGAGGTCGTAACAATCCTCCGTCCCATGCCCATGCTGCTCGTGGTAGCTAAAGTACAGACCTCGGTTTGTGTTTGCCCTCGTTCTCACTGGTCTGGGCCTGGGCAACCGTTCAGTCTGCTGTATCTCCTTGTACACCTCCCCAATCGATCGTGACAAGGGGGTGTAGTTGGAGAATTTTCCCCTTGTAGGGGCCCGATCATGCTTCTCCGACCTCTGCCTGTCCTCCCTAGGCTTCTGAGGTCGGGATTTTTCAGCTCGTCTCTCTTCGTTCTTATCCTCCGCCGATTCTCTTTCCATTTTGGCCATCATGGCCTCTTCCGCCCTGATGAATTCGACTGCTCTGTCCTGAATCTCTTCCATGGTCGTTGGCTCCGACCTGGAGAAGGATTCAGCAAATGGAGACCAGCGGAGTCCGTTGATTAAAAGGGTGATTGCATTAGAGACATGCAAATCCCTTACCAGGAGCGCTTCAGCATTGAACCTTTCGAAATAGGCTCTTAGCGTCTCCCCCTGCTTCTGCTTGATGTTCATGAGGCTCACAGCGGATCTCGGCTTTGTTTTCCTGGTCGTGAAATGAGCCAGGAATTGAGCTGCGAGGTCTGCGAAGCAATGGATTGACCTTGGGGGAAGACGGTTGTACCATTTCAGTGCCGTTTTCAGCAAGGTAATCGGGAACGCTCGGCACCGTTCCTCATCCTCCGCCCCATCATAATCCATTCTGGATTTAAAAGCCTCCAGATGCTCCTCGGGGTCGGTGGTCCCATCGTATTTGAGTCCCGGTGGGGTCCGACCTTGGGGCATCTTATACTTCAGGATGTGTGGGGCCAATGGCTCTTCAGCCTTGAACGTGAACCCTCCCCCCTTTCCACCGCCCGTACTTCGGTACTCGGTATAGGTAAAGGAGCGTTCGCGGTCTTCATGATAGTTCTGAGACTGCCTGTCCCTTTCTCTCTCTCGGGATCTTCTGGATCTTTCTTGGCGATCATCGCGTTCCCGAGACCGACGTTGCTCATCGGACCTCAGTCGCTCCTGCTTTTTCTCCTGAGAATTCTCATTCCGACCATGTCTGACCGGGCCTTTCTGCTCCAGCTCGAGCTTTCGGAGGCGGTGGGCTAGGTCCTTGACCTTTTCCCGCTCGTGGAGAAGCTTTTCTTCCACCTTCTGGTTTCGGCGTTCCTCCCTCCGGAGTTGGTCCTCCAAAGGAAGTCGCTTCACCATTTCTTGCTCCAGCAGTCGGAGCCTCTCCTACTGATCCCGGATGAGCTGCATTGTCTGGCGCACATCGGGGTCAATAGAGGGTCCGACCCCATTGTTTCCAGCAACCGTGTTAGGCTGCTATTCAGCTTCAACTCCCCCTGCTCCTCCGAGATTCAGCTCATTCTGATTCGGGGGGGGGGGGGGGGCTGAGGTTGAGATTGGTCGGTCTCGTGGACCGTTTCACAATGCCCGTCCTGCGTTCCTTCCATCCCGTCTCCTGTTTCTTTTGGGTGGACGAGGCGGGCGGTAGTCTTTGTTCTAGCCAGTTTCTCGTGTTCGCTTCGGTCCCTTAGAAGGTAAACCGACCTCAGAAAATGTTGTGGTGGGTCCCCGGCAACGGCGCCTATGTTTCGTACCTTTGACTGAGGTATGAACTGTCGCCGGAATCTGACTCCTCGCACAGCAACTCTCCAAGGCGCTTGGGGTGTTTTCCCTGAAAGGACTCCGAAGCTTAAGTCAATATCAGTATAAGCGTGAGAACTCAACTGAAAGCGTACCTGATACTGCGATGGGACACCTTATTTATAGAGGGGGATTGGAGCCGCTTCCGTGCAGCTCATGCCGCACGACTCGGGATAACGGCCTTCCCGCTTTCTGTGGCAGGTTGGGGCGTCCCGCGTCGTGTCGATCGTGGCTCCGGATTAAAGGAAAATGAGCTTTGCTCCTCTGGGTGCTAGGCGCTCCCGTGGTTCGCGAGAAGGAAAAAGAAGGATGAGTCCTTTGTTGCATCTGGCACGAGATGATAAAGAGAGAGCTTCGTCTATCGATGAACAGCGGATTGACGGAGCTCTTGGCATTGCTTTGTTTTTCTCTCCTTTCCCTGAATGGCATTTTCGGGGAATAGCCCGCTTAAATAGACTAGATTGAAGAAAGGGAGGATATCCGAAAGGCTCAGAGAATGGGGATAAACTACTCAGGATATCCTGATAACTAACCTACCTCGAGTTGATTATGAGAAACCCATTTACGCCTTTGAATGAGAGTTTTGGGATATGGGGCCAAACCCTCTTCTCTCTTTCGCCCATCTACCTCGACTGCCTTGTCTTCTTCAGTTGGAACATAACCCAGCCTAGAGCGCAGATGTCTCTGTCCCTAGGAACGTGATGCTTAGGTTGAGATGACGGAAAGACAAAACTGAATAGGATAAGCTGCTGTAAACAGGGCATGCCACAGCTGTCTTGGGCTATTTTTAATATAATTACAAAGTGGTAGCAAGCAGCTCTTTAAGCAGCTGGTTTGAATCGATCAAATGTGAACTATGAGACGCTTGCATTTGCCGGGAAATTTTATGCTCTTTTTCTGTCGTCACACCAGTCTTCGACTTGGCATCGCTTATCCACTCGCTTCTGATCGCCGCCCTAATCGGGCTCAACCTTATCCGACCTCGGGTCAGGTCTCGGGTCGGTTACCGGGTCCTGCTCCGGATCCAAGTCCTTTGGGCCTCTGATTGCTATTGGGCCTTGAAGGTTTAATGGGCCCTGATCTGGACTCGCCCATCGTGGGGTCCGAGGTCCGACCTTGAGCCTTCTTTGGGCTTCTTGTTAAAGTCTCGAATTGGGCCGCCGGATTGGGTCACAGTCCGAGGTGTGAACACAAACATTAATTATCAAAATCGGTTAAGAGAGGATTTTGAGCGTAAATGTGCTTTACTTCCATATTTATCAAGATTTGATGCTGAAAATGGTCTTTTTTAATACACCTTGTAGTTAGGATACGTTTTCATTGTATAATAAGATATGATAACATAAGAATTGAGTAAAATACATTTAATGATCTTGAGGTATTGAAAAAACAATATTGCAACTTATCACACTAGGTAGTATTTGAAGCCATGCACCACACGGGACTAAAATGAAATACAATTTTTTAGAGTAAATACAAATTAAGGTTCTGAAAATCGGATGGACACTGAATCGGACGAGAGAGATTCAGAGATTTAGACGTTTAATTGGAGGTTCAATCGGATATAATAAAATATTGATAAAATATATATTTATCTATAAATATATACATATGATGAATTATATGCTATAAAAAAATTAAAGTACATTAAGAATATTAATAAAGGTTGAAATATATATTATTTGATAAATTTAAAGGTTTAATAGTCCTTAATGCTAGTAATTAAAATGTACTATATATTAAATTTTATTATAAAATAGTTATTAAATTTTTAAAAATTAAAATTTTTATTTTTAAATTAGTTGACTGATTCAACCGGTTTCCCAGTTTTTACGATCGATTTTCTCGGTTTTTGACTGATTTTCAAAATTTCAATTTTTAAGGCACACTCAGACTAGATAGGGATCCGGTTCCCGGTTTAACCGATCGGGTTGGTCCGATTTTCAAAATGATAAAATACCTCATTTGGTTCCATAATATTAACGTGATTTACAAAATAGTCTCTCAATATTGGAGAAAAAAAAAGACAACATGATTTTTTCAGATTTGATATGAAGGTCAAACTAGGCTCTTAGGTTGCGTTTGTTTTTACTGCCCCAAGTGGCAGAGTTAATGGAGTCACCAGAGTCAGTGTCACCAGAGTCATTGATACAATGTCACAGTAACTTCATTTTCTAATTGATAAATACATAGAGCCAGAGTCATTAATATCTTGTATCATATTTGTTTTGATAAGATAAATGATGGTTAGAGTTGGAAAGGATGAGATTAAAATTTTGATATTTACTTAACTTTTTTTCACGATTATTTACTCAACTTTTTAATATCCGTATTACGTGTGACATTATTCCTCCTAAGTCCTAAATAACATTGGTATATGATATGTAGTATGGTTTTGTTGTTAGATTGTGTGAGTTTTACGTAAATTAGAAGGTGAATAGAATAGAATAGAGGTTGTGTGGTGGAGGCTGGAAGTGTTTGTTTTGCGTAAATTAAAGGATGGGAAGTGACGTGACCAACTGACAATGTAGAACGTGGAGGCTGGAGGGGTCTGGAAACAAAGATAAGATATCATTTCCCTTTCTTTTCTAATGAACATTTAATTTGCTGGTTTTGTCGATTAGCGAATAATAAATTAATATAATGATTCGTTTCTAGCGAAAGAGACAGACAAGAGCACACTAAAATACGATCCAACACATGACAACAATTCTCTGCTCCAATCATGCTCTCTCCACTCAGCCTCTTAAGCTCCGCTGTTTGGACTGGAAAATTTATATTTATACTTCCAAAGCTTGAATATCTTCATATTCTATTCCAAGATTTCCAACATTCTTTTTTTTATATATATATATATTTTAATATAATAATAATTTTTACTTATTATATTTAGGGTAAATATTCAATTTGATTCACTGGGAGATAAATTAGGTATTTATAATTTGAAAATTTTTGAATTTATTTTTTTAAATAAAAAAAATTGGACAAATTAACATCTCATAATTCAAATATCTTAACTTGATTACACAATCCATGAAAGGGAAAAATGATCTTCTTTACGGTGATGTAAGCAAAAAGTTCGATGTAATACACATCTTCTTCTGTATATTCATAGTATAAAATATTGACGTAGTACGGAAGTGCACGTACTTTTAATGCAAAAATACTATTTACTACATACTTCTACATTTTTTGTGTGTGTATTTTTATATGTTTTGAAGTGTGTAATTATGAATATTTGGTGTGTGCATTCTGTATGTTTTGATGTGTGCAATTATGAATGTTTGGTGTGTTCATTCGATATATTTTGGTATGCGCATTCGGTATGTTTTTTGTGTTCATTTCTTTATGTTTGGTGAGTGTAAAACTGTAGTTTTTTTAAACAAAGAGATAACTAATTGTTAACCTTCCAAATCATTTTTTTTATTTTGAAGTATTTAATATCACAAACAGAGAATGTATTGATGATTAATTTTAAAGTATTTAAGCTAATATTTCACTAATTTCTATTAATTGTGTAAGGGACTTTGATATTTATATTTTTTAAATGAAGTTCTTCTACCAAAGTTGTTTATATAAAATATTTTATCTGTTTAACCATTAGGGTAAAACCAATTATATCAATCTTCTTTTTTTATTCTTAAATATGTTCCTCTTAAATACATCAAGATGAGAATTAATAGTTGATGTTAGCTCTTCCTTTCTTGTGTTTTGAAATTTTACTTGCTTCAAAGATTAAATGACAATAATGAAATAGAACCGACTTTTTAGCCTTTCAAATGACACTTAATAATTTGCATGTATAAAGACATTATATTTTCAAATTTAAACATCACATAACATATCTAAAATTATTTTAATTTTTATGCACTAAATTTTCCAATTATTTTGGTATCATTGCTTATCTAATTATAATAAAAATTGGAAAAAAAACTTCTTTTTTTATACAGAATATTTAGGTGAGAAATTTTTTAAAAATAAAATAATATTATTTTGAACTTCATAAAATGTTCAATATTTTATTGAATTTACGGAAATTTATTCAATACCCAATATTTTTGTTGGGTACCGGTACCCAATTATAAATTTAACTTATTAATATATGCTAAAGTAAATATAATTTGATACCAACATAGCACGGTAGTCGCGGTCGTAGCCTTCCTAGACGCGTCTCATTTCCCATTCACACCTCTTCTTCATCTCTCTCTTGCATAATGCGCTATCTCTAGCGACATGTTATGGATTGAGTTTTTTTTCATAAATTGATAAAGTTAGAGAATATTAATATAAATTAAATTAATTTTTGAATATTACTTACCTAACAGATTATCAGTTGTATAAATTAAAAAAATTTAAATTAATTTTATTTATAAATCATGACACATATATGTGTTGGGTATCGATACCCTATATTTTCCTGGATACCGAATTAAAATCCTGAATTTAGTTTAAGAAAGTTTAATTTTAGTAAACTGACAGTATAAAAAGTGTTTTACATAAACCAGATTTATCTAAATTTTGTGTCTTTTCTGTCTATGGATACAAATTTTTGTCCATCTGTGTCTCTATTTCTAAAATCAAACAGAATTAGTTATTTTCAGTCTCTGTCTTTTTGTATCCTGGAACAGCTACCAAACAGTACCTAATAGTTATTAAACTTAAAATCTAATAAAAACTATCATCAACAACGAAAAATATTAAACCTCTTATTTATATAGTTAAATAAAAACAAATAAAACATATAAACTTAATACATCTGAAATAAAAATAAATAAAGAAACTATTAAATGTTCCCGACAACAAAACATTCATTTTAATCTAGCAAAAAAAAAAAGAACATTAATTTGAATTCAAACAAATGTCTCCACGTCAGCTCCACATTAGCAGCCAGATACTACGCATCTATTGCTTTCTGAATCTTGCCACCTTAGTTGATTGTTATCGGTCGACATGAGATGAGATTTCATATCGATGGTGTTTTTGTTAATTTATCTCCTCGAAATTTCTCTTTCTAATATCAACAGGTGGAGTGCTTGTCTTTTTGACATTTCTGGCATATAATGTAACTGTTAGAGAATAATTCGGTAAATCAGTAATGATTGAGGTTAGACTTTAGAGTGATGGCTATGTGTAGTAGCACGGGTTAAGAAAATCTTCTTAAACCACCCAACCTAACACAAAATAATTGGTGATTACTGTGGATTTGGAATATGGACTTTGAATATCTTGAACACTAAGACTGCGTTTGTTTTCACTGACTTTGATGACAGATCTATGAAGTTAGTAAGAAAAGTGACTCTGTTGACTATTTGACTTTGATGTCACAATATGAAGAGACACGAAGTTATTTTGACTCAATGAATAAATTTACTCAATTTTTATCTACTCTAAAAATAGAGTCATTAGACATAATCAATATAGGTTTATACTAATTTATCCTTTTTTTTTACCCTTAATAATTTGTGATTATTCTAAATTGTCCAATATTTTCTAACATAATTTTTATTTGGACTCAACTGCTCTCCCTTTCCATTATTTTCATATTTTCACAGACATTGTGACTCTGCTGAGATTTTATCAAACATAAAAGTGTGACTATGACTCTAGTGTCTTTGCCTCCAGTGTCAATGACTACAATGACTCTGTCACCCAAAGTCTGTAAAAACAAATACAACTTCAAAAAACAATTTTTTGTTTTCTCAGAGGCTAGTCTGCTAGTAGATCAAGAACTAGTTTTATCGTGAATCTAAACTCCATTTAAATGTCTCTCTTTGATCAATGATGAGTTGTTGCATACAGAAGGCGAAATCGAAATCGTAATTCTTATCTAGATGAATGAATGAGCTGATCACTTAATCAATCCAAATAGATTATAAAAAAAAAACATTTATCACATGAGTCAATTAAGAGCTCTTATTTTATTATTTAAAATATTTTTCTTAGGAGAAGTATGAAAATACTTACACTTGAAATGGTTAATTATATTTGTCATAATATATACAATTAAATGATAATTTAATTCCAAGTATTTTATGTTGGATGTTTTCTTTGGTGAACAATATTAATTAGACTTAGTTTATGATGAACTTACAAGTGATGACAACATATCAATCATTCAAAAATTAATTAAAAGTTAAAACTATAATGATAATATTATGAAATTTTTGATTATATAGTTCATCATAAACTCAAGTCTATAATTATTATTTTTCTACTTTGACATAAAATTTTTAAAAGCTTTGGTATTTCCTATTCAGTGAATCACTTACGAACCACTAAAAATTAATCTCCATACTTTAGGATATCTTGATGTGAAAAAAATTCATAACATATTAATGAAATGTCATAGCATACCCCACTATTTTTTCAGATTTTCTTTTTATAAGGACACGGTGTTTTTTCAGATTTCAGTACTCACTCATACTAGCTCGAACTTTCTTTCTACCACCAAGAGAACTCACGTCCATGTCATATTCATATACAACAAAAATATTTCAAAATAAAAAACAAGTTGAGTGTGCATCGATTACATACAACAATATAATCAAATAACAACACATGTATCAATATCATTCAAATATCACATTCGTGTGACATATGTAATAAATTTATGGAGCATCCGGCTCTATAATATACTTTATAACATTTTTGTTTACAAGTAAAAATTCCAATAAATTCATGTATAATGTGTAAATAGTAAATACTTAATACAATAATAACAATATTTATACTGTACACAGGTATAAACTCCTTTCTTCTTTTCTCTCTTGGTTATTTATTTATTTAGATTGCTTCTTCTTTTACTTTTTATTATCGTCATTTCGGTTCTCTTATTTTTTCGTTTTACTTTCTATATGTCTTGAAAATAAAATGTGACTAACTCTTTAAAAAATGGGAAATACTTGGGGCACAACAAAAAATCAGTCAAAACAGTCAACAAGATATGCACAACATATATAATATAAAATGCACAACGTATATTATATGTAGTGCACAACATATATCATCTATTGTGCACAACATATATCACATATTGTAACATCATCTTTCTTTGCAACATATTATATATGTTGTGCACATCATGTGCTATATGGTGTGCACAACATGTAATATTCGTTGTGCAATTTATGTTATATACGTTGTGTATAATTTGTTGACTGTGTTGGCTATTTTTTTTTTGTGCCTCTAGCATTACTATTAAAAAATATGTACGTTACCTTGTTTTGGAAGAAAATAAATGGAAACACATGTGATATTTACCAACCGTATATTTTTGGATTTAACCACTGTATTTTTATACGATGTAAATATATTTCTATACCATGTAAATGCCGTATAAATATTTACACGGTACATGGAGCACATCCATAAAAATTCTGTATTTTGAAATAAATATTGATATATGTAGAATAAAAAATCAGTCAAAACAATTAATATATTGTGCATAATATATATAATATAATATGCATAACATACATTGTATGTTGTGCATACCATATATTACGTAATATACACAATATATCACATGTTATAAAGAAAAATAATGTTGCAACATGTAATATGTATTATGCATAACAGATGATATATAACATGCACAACATGTGATATATCTTATACATATTATATTATATTATATATATTATATTATATATATTACCTATAATATATTGACTGATTTTTTTCTTTTTTTTACATTAAGTATTTACCTTTTGAAATATATTTACAGTCATGAAAATTACTTAACTTACCTGATAAATCTTCCACTTTATGTAATTTTCTTTCCTTCTAAGGCGTTATTTAGTCAGAGGTTGTCACATGAATCATCAACAATTTGGTAACGCCAATTTCAGAGCAGAGCACAATATACATACAATCTGCACTGCATCTTCTTCTGCGTTGTATAGTTTGTAGCAATGGCCAGCAACAACAACAACATCAACAAGAAGGAGAAAGAGAAAGAGAAAGAGAAAGGGAGGGACCTTGAGTTTATGTTTGATCAGAACGATGAGGATGGCAACGAAGGTGACCAGCAGGATATTGAAGCTGTCAAGTTCCAGAGTGAGAGCAGCAGTGATGATGATTATGATGATGAAGGGAACCATAGAGCACAGCCTGAGTCTTTCACTTCTCAGCAGTGGCCTCAAAGTTACAAGTATAATTTCTTGTTCCTTCTTTTTTTTTTTATTAAATTTGGTTTTGTTTGGTACTTTCAACTCTGTTTCTATATCGTTTTTTTTTCCCACGTTGTCCGGAGCTTCGTCCCGACTAATCCGTCGTCCCGGATCGCGTACTTGGGAATGACATGTGAGGCTCCCAGCAAGGATTTTTTCCATCCACAAGGCTCGAATCCGAGACCTTGCTTAAGGACATCAAGCCACTTACCACTACCACTTGTGTCGATCCTTGTTGGTTATATCGTTTCTTTTTAATTTGGGTGGTTTCTTCAACACCATTTTGTTCTCTGCTCCTAGTGTTCGTCTTATCGTTTTGTTTTTGTAGGATTTGTTGTGCCTTTTTAATGGCTTCACGTTCTCTACTATGATTTTTAGTGTTTTTTTTTTGAGAAATAGACATAGTTTTCGTTTCAATCAAAACCCCTGTGGATTGGAAAAGTTCTCTGTTTGCAAGTTGTTCTGAATCTAGCATCTTTCAACTCTCACAGACCATTATTTTACGGCTTAATCATGTCTACTTTTTTTTAAACTCAAGTTTTTTATAATTAATTAGTACCTTTTTATTAAATTTAAACTTGGATGTGGTAAGAAGAGTGAGGAATATCGAAATTCTTGGAGTGGCTTAATCTGTTGGTGAATGGTTCCGTGAGGAAGTGAATGAGATTGTTTTGGGATCGCTTGATCAGCTTTGCTTTGTGTTACCATAGGATACTCTCAGTGTGCTCAGATACATGTGGATCAAACAAAATCATTATTAGAGTCTATCTTACCTCTCTACGGAATTCAATTCTCACTAGATTTTAATTGAATTTCAATGTTTGAAATAAAAAAATTCATTTAAGTTGAAATAAAATTCAATTATCCAAAATCAAATCAGAAATATTTCACTCCAATTTGCAATTGAAATTTATTGACATTTCACATGAGAAATATCAAAATTACCTCTCATTAGCCCTAATGGTCATTAAAGGATTTGAAAATGTTTTATCATAACACAACTCTTCTATTTTATGCAGGTTTTGGGCTAACTATGTAAAAAGACAGAGTTAATAAGCTTTGCTTTGTGTTAATCTGACTTATTTTTTGGTGCTACTGTTTTCCCTTCTTGGGTAATCAATCTTCAGACATTCACTGTTATTTTCTGATTGTTTCTCCATTCCCCTGTTTTTTTGTAACAGAGAGACTACGGATTCTTACACAATCGCTGCAGCGCCGAATTTCGAGTCGATTCTACGAGCGCCAAGCTTTCTGTATTCAAGTTTTGTTAATCGTTCAAAGAGCAACTTGGAAATAGATGGGAAGACCCCTTTTCTGTCTGGTCAGGAAGGTATCACTCAATCAACATGGTGGGAGAAAGCTTCAGTGCAAAGGCATCTTACCGGGGAATTACCCATTGGTTATGGCTGCAGCTTCACTCAAACAGTTTTCAATGGTATATGCTATTTCATCTTCTTTCAAATTTCTAATTGTAAACTCTTGATTTTATTATTTGGGCTTGTTCTATGTAAACATTGTGATTTTGATTCCTGTAAATCATATTCTCCCATGAGTGATTGTTTGGTGCATTGAGAGAAAAAAATTCATTTGCTTATCACCACTCGTATTTTGACAAATTAGTAAAAAAAAATTGTTCTATACCCATGTTTAAAATTTAACCCTCTCTCTACCATAATTGACCTATTTAACTACGTGTCAAAAAATAAATAATGCAGGGCAAATGAATTTTGCTCTCTTGCTTGCTGTACCAAAGAATTTTTCTTATGGAATTAGGCAATGTAGGTATTCCTTTTTGTTTTCTTTAGGTTTAAGAAAATTCGGTACTTTGGGAATTGGCTCATCTCAAGGTCACTGCATGTCACTAGCCTTATTGATGGTTTGATTCAGTTTATTTTTGACAAAATGGTTATTTTTAGTTGAAAAACTCTCTTTTCTTAGAAGCTCAAGCTCATCTCACATTCTGCCCAAAAGTGATTTTAAATTATAAATTACTATTTTTCAAAAAAAAAAAAGTTGAAACAAAAGTCACTAGTGTTATAAAACAAGAAGTGCTTCTACATCTACATCTACATCTACATTTTCATATTACTGCTTGATAACAATTGTGATAGAAAGGTTGATTCTTGTCTTTGAAAAACTTCTTAACAGATCTTATGGATTTTTTTATATCTCTGAAGGTCTTATGTTCTGTTTCTACCCAGTCATTTTACTAAGTGATGCTGTACTTGGCAGGGATTAATGTGATGGCTGGAGTTGGTCTTCTCTCTACACCATATACTGTGAATCAAGCAGGATGGGCCAGTATGCTGGTGATGCTATTTTTTGCAAGTGTATGCTGTTATACGGGCACCCTTTTGAGGCGCTGCTTCGAAAGCCGAGAAGGGATCATTACCTACCCTGATATAGGAGAAGCTGCATTTGGAAGATATGGCCGAATTGCTGTATCAGTGAGTCTATTTATTTCCTTACAAAAAGAGTTAATTGAAAATTGTTGTGTGATGCTTGTTTCACTTTCATATGATTATTCTAATTCTGTTATTTATAAGATGATTTCTATGTTTTTGTTGTTCATTCTGAATTTATTATCATAGGAGTATAAAGAATGGTGAGATATGATGCAATTCACCAATGCTCGAACTGGTTCTTTTACTAATCTTTGCTCACTAATGTATTTCTTGTTTGATTTTCTTGCAGGTCATTTTGTACACTGAATTATATGTAAGCTTTGCAACAATCTCTTTAGTTTCCTTTGAAACATGTGTTTTTATGTCGCTATTCATCATACGAATAAGACCTATTTTTCATTCATGACTGCAGTCATATTGTGTGGAATTCATCATCCTGGAAGGTGATAACCTCACTGGTCTGTTTCCTGGAACATCCTTGGATTGGGGAGGTCTCCGGCTAGACTCTGTGCATTTGTTTGGAATTTTGACTGCGCTTCTTATTCTTCCTACTGTTTGGTTGAAGGATCTTCGCATAATCTCGTATCTATCAGGTTCCCCAAACACTAAAAGATCCCTTCTCCGTTTCAGTTTTTTTATGCCTTAATGTGTCCTTACCGGAACTTTTCATTATGGTCTTCAGCTGGAGGGGTTGTTGCAACACTTTTGATTGTTATCAGTGTCTTTTGTGTTGGGACAATCAATGATGTTGGATTCCACCACACTGGTGAAGTTGTGAGATGGAGTGGCATTCCGTTCGCCATTGGCGTCTACGGATTTTGCTATGCAGGACATTCTGTCTTTCCTAATATTTACCAGTCTATGGCTGACAAAACAGAATACACCAAGGCACTAATAACATGGTGTGGGACACTAACTTGCTTTGTAACTTGCAAAACATATTTGATTTCGTCTTTCTGATTCCTCGACTTATTATTTCTCTGCATACAGTTTTGTTTTGTGTGTTTTGATATATGGAGGCGTCGCAGTCATGGGATACCTCATGTTTGGTGACAGCACTTTGTCTCAGATAACATTGAATATGCCAAAGGGTGCATTTGCTTCCAAAGTTGCACTATGGACAACAGTGAGTTTGATTTAGGAGCATTGCTATATGTACAATAAAAAGCATGTGATTATGCACAACATGTATCACAATTGTAAAGAAAAATGTTGTAATATGTGATATATGTTGTGCATAATATATAATATACGTTGTGCATATTACATATTATATGTTTTGTATAGTAGGCTGTTTGTGCTGATTTTTACTGTGCACTAGGATTTTGCATTGATGTAGTGCTAGTTTTAATAGTTTCAATCTTCCAATTATTTATATTGTTTCTAACTTTCTGTTCTTTTCACTTTTTCAGGTAATTAATCCGTTCACTAAATATCCTTTTCATATTTGTTATCTATGCAAGTACAAAATTTGGGGATAGCTTTAGATGTAAATATGATTTATGACAGAATTATGATGCCGTTTGATTCTTGTAGCCGTCTCCATTCCCTACCTAGTCGGATTAGGTTTCATTGATTTTGTTGTTTGTTTGTTTCCTTAATAGTTCATAAATATGCTCTGTTGATGAACCCACTCGCAAGGAGTCTAGAGGAGTTGCTTCCAGAGAGGATTTCAAGTACCTTTTGGTGTTTCATTCTACTTAGAACTGCACTTGTTGCATCTACAGTTTGTGCTGCTTTTCTGATTCCCTTTTTCGGTAAGTTCTAGACTTTGACAATACTTTATCTTTTTTTTTTCATTGCTTTGTTTCTCAATCATGGCCAGCATTGAATCTGATAAAGTTTATGTTTCACATATTTGGACCCAAAATGGTTGAACTTTATTAAACTGGTATGAGGGCATGAAATCATTGGCTTTGCTTGGTTGGGTACAAATAAATAATTTTACAAGGATTTTGTTTTCTCTACTTGTTTCCTGTACTGGAAAAATCAAGGATGCCAGATAAAGTATTCCATGAACCACACAAAATAAAAATATGAGGAATGCTATTCTTACATACCATTTAACCATCCACCCCTTTCTACACCCATTAAATGTGGCAAATTTGATACATATGTTGGCAAGTGCATCAAATTTGCCAACATTTAAATGAGTGGATGATGAAATGGTATTTAGAGGCAAACTTGAATGAGGGTGATTCAAATTAAGGAAACAGGGAGAGGGTTGAATGTACTGTATTTTACTGAGCTGAAATTTACAAAGAGAGGATGGCTATCTAATGTTATAGGCCTAAGGAAATAAATACAATAAGTGAACAAATGAATCAATCAATTTATAGTCAATCGACAATCCTAACTATATTGTAACATCTCCCCTCAAACAATAAGGAGGTTGTATTGAGACTAACTTAAGTCTGGAAACTAGAGTTCAGAAGTAGCTGAGTTTTGGTGAATAAATCAGTAGGTTGGTCAAAGGTCCAAACGGAGACAAGATGGAGAGCACTGTGACCAATGTTTTGACGAATAAAGTGGCATTCAATCTCATTACGTTAAATGCGCTGATGGAAGATGTCATTAGGCGTAGTTTGAATAGCACTTTGATTGTCAAAATAGAGGTTGATAGGCGAGGATTGAGTGGTACCAAGATCATCAAGGAGATGATGTATCTAAATAATCTCTGAAGTAGTGTCAGCAAGAGCCCGATACTTGACTTAAGTACTAGATCCAGTCATTAGAGTTTGTTTCTTGCTACACCATGAGATAAGAGGGTCACCAAGAAGAGTACAATATTTGGTGGCAGAGCGATTATCATTTGGATCTCCACCCAATCAACATCATAATGACCTAAATCCTAGCATTATTCACGATAGAGTGCAATGACGTCGTTTGATCCATGTAGCCGACTCCACATAGTGGGATTAGACTTGTTGTCCTTGTTGTTTAAATTATAAATATTGAAAGTAATGTAGCAATTAGTGAATTTGTGTCTCATGTACTTTTTTTTATGGTTAATTATTATGTTTGCTAGCACGGCAAGGTGTTCTTGCATAATTTATAGTGCTCATTACATGTTATATTTTATTCCATGCAATTAAAAAAATGACCTACATCAAAACATTGTTCATAACAAAATTTTGCATTGAACAAACTAGTAATAAATGTCAGATAGATTAAATGACTAATATTGTTTTGTTACGATTTCAGGGCTTGTGATGTCTTTAATTGGTTCTCTTTTCAGTATACTTGTGGTAAGCACCCACTTCTATTTATTTATACGATTATACTTATTTTTAATCGAATGTATTTTTTTCAAGGTGAATATTTCCTCTTTTGGTATCTTAAGGGCACTTGTTAGCAAAATCATTATAATTATAATGTTTGTTTGAGGAATTCCCGTTAAAATGGATCTAATACTTGTATGCCGAAATTTTCAGTCAGTGATAATGCCGAGCTTATGTTTTCTGAAAATCGTCGGAAAGAAAGCTACAAATACACAGGTAAAGAGTGCTTCTGATTTTGTGATGCATTTATTTTTATCAGTGCATATCACATTTCACTTAAAATGTATATAAACACAAGACGTGTAATTAATATGAAGGAAATTATTGTATCACATAATACACATGAATGCACAACATTTAATGCCTATAATGCATGTTCATTACTGAATATAATGCATATCTCATTACATATAAAATGCACATCTTATCTTGTTAAATGGTGTTGGTTAAAATTCTGCTGTTCACCCGGCAAAATAGAGCTACGCTTCTAGTATTTTCCTATGAGATTCTTAAGTACTTTTATTTGACACGTCCAGGTTGCTTTGAGCGTCATAATTGCTGGATCAGGGATCATCTGTGGACTTCTTGGAACCTATTCTTCTGTATTAGATATTGCAGATAGTTACTAAGACCGATTTTTCAGCACTGATCGATGTTCCGATGGATATGATGGATTCACATTCACAGCTACAAATGTTTTAAGCATGGCAAGTAGTGAAGTAGATATTTTGAATTATTTGTGATCATGATTAGACCTTTCTTTCTACCATAACTCCCCCATATCGAGGTTTAAATTTTGTAGTGATACATAAATGTCATGGCATTTTATCACATAAGTATTAGCATATGCACCATTGTAGTCAAGTATACTCTTAAGTCTCAACCATTTGTTACTTCGCTTTCTGGATATATGAGAGTATTTTCTCTTGAATCCTGCGCTTGTCATATTCAGTGTAACAATGACACGGGCTGAGTTAAAGATTGAAAAAAGAAAGGGCCTTTATCTTTGAATAAAACCTTTCTACTTGTATCTATTTTTTTTTAAAAAAATAAAAAATATTGTTATTGTAGTGGATTAGGTTCAGGACAACTAGGAACTCGGTTCCTCCAGCCAAAGAATAACACTCTCGTAACTACGGATGGAAGTAGGCTAGGTCGGGCTAGCCTTTAATTTAAATAGGTCTTGCCTGGATTTGTGATAAGTGGCATGAGCCTAGGCCTATAACTTGACATAGGTCTTATTTAAAGTCTTGATCTGATCTTTTTAGAAACCTGGTCTGACTTGAAAATCTATTTAAAAGCTTTATAGAAACCTGGTCTGGCTTGAAAATCTATTTAAAAGCTTTATAGATTATATTTTTAGAAAAACTCAAACCATAAATTATATATAATATTATAATAAGTTAAAGTTATTCTATAAGAAATATATATATATATATATATATATATATATATATATATATATTCTTTTATGTAAATGCTAGATGTATACATTAGAATTAGTTAACCAATTTAGCTAAACTCATATCCACTATTTGATATTAAGAATTTGCATACAAGAGTATATAGTTCATGTAAAGTCCAATAATGGAGTTGAAATTGACTAGGTGGTTTGCTGATTTTTAATTGTGCGCCTAATGTTTTTTTTTTTTTTTTCATATTATTAGACTCTTAAATTTAAATAATAATAATACAAAATATAAGTAGGTCGACCTATTAAATCTAGTATGCTATTATTGCGATTCGAGGCTCGACCTGTTTGGCTAAAAAGACTTTATAAAACTTCTAAGCCTAGCTTGTTTACTAAATAGGCTAGGCCAAAGATTGTCGTATGTAGGCTAGGCTGAAAGTCCCCGACATTCGGCCTGTCCTACTTTCATCCCTACTGGTAATCGATTCATATACACTATAACTACACTTAAAAGGACAATCAATAACATTAATGAGGAAGAATCATCGACAACCTTTAAGCAGGAGGCTCAACCACTCTCCTAGGTAAGCTTTACTCAATTCACTTATGACTTAGGTGGTGTCGGAGTTTTTTTTAGGTACTACTCTAACATGTGTCTACTCTAACATGTGTCTGGAGAGGAGCTTAATGCTCGAAACAAGAGCTCGAATAACCAAACCCAGAGGTCGATCTACTACTTAGCAAGGCAAGAACATTGACATCCACCATGAGGTCCCATAATCAATGCCTACTCACAAGTAATTCAAAAGAAACAACTTTTTGCAATGATTGCACAAGCAAAGGAGGATTCATCCCCTATCACCAAAACACAGAGGAAGAGCTCCACCAACATGGCGGGAACTCCTTGTAGCAATCCAATGCATGAATGACGAAACAAATTTGAAGAAAATAGGAGATTACCTTAAGATAATCAAAGGCTCAATGAGGGCAGAGCTCGAAATGAGAACCAGGAGAGAGATGGTGAAGGGGAAAAAGCAAGAAGGCTCATTCAAGAATGAAAGAAATGGGAAAAGAAGTCACCAACAATCCATGTAGGGCCATTTTCAAAAAAGCTAATGTCAGAGGAACCTCCCAGAACATCAAGTTACCATAAACGTTGAAAACCTTTGATGGAATAGAGATCTCTACTAATTCGTATCCAAATATAAGCCCATCATGCTTTCAAATAACCCAACAGATAGAGTTTTGTGCAGGGTATTTCTAACCTTCCTTGATGGCGCAACGAAGCTATGGTTCTGCTCCCTACTCCCGTCGTAAATCCACAATTTTTGAGGACTGTCAAAGACAAATTTAAATGTCTTCATATGAGAAGACATCTTTCTTAAACGCCCCAAAAAAAAAGAAAAATAAAAATCATCCTATTTTCATTAGAACTTGACCTTTTACCTGCTCAAATAAATAAATATTCTTTTATTAACAAATAAACAAATAAATATTACATGTGTTTGTATTACATAATTTAACAAGTCTCAGGAAAGTAAAAAAGGGAACCCTACATGTATAAGTGTTACAAACTAATTAGATCAGGAAGAACATGATGATTTTGAGTAGGATAGTAAGGTACCAAGGCATAAGAAGATTCCATAAAAGGATTATTATTATTATTATTGGTAGCAGTATCATCAAATGCCTCCCACAGGTTAGTGACCACAGTCTTCAAACCATTCTCTGATTCCATCTGTTGTTGCTGATCTGAAGAATCAATAATGTTGTTAGCCCCACCAATAACAATATCCTTATTACCAACAAGCAAAATGTCCTTGTTCTCATATTCTACAAGACATTGATCCCAAGTCTTCCTCTCAGAGGCTCCATTCATTATTCTTCTTAGTTCATTAATATCCTTCTCAGGGACCCTCATAATTTTGGGGTAATCAGAGGAATTAAGGACACCAATGTCTTTGCAATAATTAAGGTACACAGAGAGCTTATCAGCTTGGGTTTCAACTTTCCTCATGATACCAAGTGCAACCCCTGCTTCAACCTTCCCACCAATATCATATATCCTTAACAAAACTCTTTCAACCCCTTTGCAAAACTTCTCATACACTTCCAAGATCTCATCAACCACACAATCCATTGCTTCAAGAACAAGTACCACATTCATTTGCTGATTTTTGGGCTTTACTTGCATGATTGCATCAATTAGCCCCTGCAGCCTCTCCAGACTCTGGATCTCCTCGACCAGCATCTCTTCCACCTCCTCCTTCTTCTTCTTCTTCCCCTCTTTGTTCGTCGCCTTCTTCGCCTCCAAGCACACATACGAGGATTTCTGATCCAAATACGAATAGTATGCACGAACAAAGACATTGTAACCCCAGGCCTTGTCCGAGCTCAAATGGGCATCGCTGAAATGCGACAAATTAAACGACAATTTTCCCATCCTATGCACAGCTGGGAGATCAAAACAGAAGACGCCATGAACGAGCATTAGCCCTTTAAGGGCCACAACCCAACTATGAGTCTTTTCCAATCTCATGGAAACAGTGTAAAGAAGGGGTTTAAGGTACAATGGAGAGGTGCGAAGCCATTGGAAAACTTTCTGAATGTTCTTGTAATCCATGCATTGCTCATCATGGCTTGTGGCCTTAATAATAACCGTCTCAAGGTTAGGGTTTCTACAAGGGCCATGAGGTGAAAGCTTTGCCACCAAAATGCTGCACCTATCCTTGAAGGCACCGCTGGCCTTCTTCCAAACCCTCATTTTCTGATCCCTCTAATTTTTATTTTTTTTTCTCTCTTTGGAATTATGATGGGATGACCCTTTTAATTCTGTGTGTCACCTCATTGGGAATTTGTAATATGTGTTCTGGTGATTGTTGAATGATGTTGCAAATGGAATAGCTGGGTTGTTATGGTGATTCCCAGCCATGATGTGTTGTGTTGTTGTTTCTTTGGTTTCTCTCGTCGTGCAATTTTGGCATGTATGCGCTGGAAACTGTCCAGGGTCGTTAATCGTGTCATAAGGTGCTACTAGAATCATTTGTATTATTCTTGTTTTTTTTCTTACAAAAGCGTGCAACATCAAAATTAAATTAAAAATTAATCTTGTTAAAATGGATTTTCTCTCAATGTATATATTCCAAAACATGAAAATGCTAAATTATTGCTAATATGCTTAGGACCAGTTTGGATAGTAAACTTATGACTTTTTTTTAACTTTTTATAAGTTATAAGTTATTGTATAGATGTTTGGATTAATTTTTATATAACTTTTGACTTTCTAAAAAGTTATTTTAAGTGCTTATTGGAGAAGTTAAAATATTTAGGTGATGATTGGTTTGCGAAAATATTTTCTATTTTCATTTTCTGTTTTCATTTTCTGAAAATAATTTTCATTTTTAATTTTTTACTTTTTGAAAACGTGTTTGGTTTATGAAAAGATATTTTGTTTTCAAAATGAGAAAACATAGAAAATATGTTTGATATGTCTATTTTTTATTTATAATTTTTAAAGTTAAATTGAATTTTATATTTATAAAATATAAAAGTGAATCATCGAATTGTTGAATTTGGTTATTCCTTGGATTATGAATCATCAATATTGTTGGAGGAATGCACATGATAATTGCCCCAGCAGTTCCCCCTGGTATCTTGTAAGGCCTAGGTGCATTGGGCTGTTTGATCCTCAGTCATACGAACGCGATAAACTCCAGTATCATTCCGAAACAGTACAAGAAGTTTTCGGCTGCTACGATTTCTTGAAAACTCAGCCATGAGAGCAAGATTACTCCGAAGGTAGAAAAGAGAATTCCTATAAGTGGTGTTCCGTAGCGTGATCTCTTACACATGGCGGCCTTTCGTAGTCGAGCCTCCAGCACCAACGACGATATCCTTTCTTCATTCAGCCTTCGACAGCAATCGAAGCCCAGTGCCACCACTGCGATCTCGTCTCTTCCCAAGCCACCACTACGTCGGTGATGATGGGAGGAGAGTGGTCGCCGCCAGAAAGAGTGCTGCATGTGGGAGAGCACCGAGAGAGAGAGAGAAAAAAAAAAAGAGAGCGCGACCTAGAAGACTGTGTGTGGGAGAGAGAGAGAGTGTGCGCTTTTTTCAGTTTTTAAAACAAAGTTGGAATTATTTACAAGTATGCCACTGCTCTTTTTAAAAAAAGAGTAAACCCCCAAACTGGTCCCTGACAATTTTCGCGTCGGACAAGTTGGTACCTAACAATTAGAAATACCCTACCCAGTCCCTCACAATGTCAAACCTCGGACACGCTAAGGTCCCTAGACGGATTCGGTAACGTTTGTCCTACGTATCAGTCCAGCATGGTGCACCCGTGCTGATTTGGCTGTTTAATGCTTGAAACGACGTCGTTTCGTTAGAAATAATTAACATTAAACATCTTTTACTACTGAGGATAGGGTGATTTGTGACTCAAATCCAACAACAAACGTGTTTAACATTAATTATTTCTAACGAAACGACGTCGTTTCAAGCATTAAATGGCCAAGTCAGCACAGATGCACTGTTCTGGACTGACATGTAGGACAAATGTTACGGAATCCGTCTAGGAACCTTAGCGTGTCCGAGGTTTGACATTGTGAGGGACTGGGTAGGGTATTTCTAATTGTTAGAGACCAACTTGTCCGACGCAAAAATTGTCAGGGACTAGTTTGAGAATTTACCCTTAAAAAAATGATTTCTATTTCTATTCTCAAATTTCAAAGAAAAGATAGAAAACAAGAAAATCTTGTTTCCAAAATATGGATTAATTTAGAAAACATTTTCTAAAAATATAACCAAACACATTTTCAAAATTATTTTTCAATTTTTTAGAAAATGAAAATAGAAAATGCTCAAACCAATCACACCCTTAACTTCTTCAAAAAGTCTTTGCACAACTTTTTAAAAACTATCACTACAAATTAAAATAAGCACTTATATTATTTTACTTCCAAACACAAAATAACTTTTTCAAAAGTTACTTATTATTAAAGTCCTTATTAAGAAGTTTTTTATGTATAAGGACTTAGTGTTATACTAGCGCCTTGTCTCACCTTCATGTTATGATATAAATCGGTAATAGTATAGGTACAACATAAATATCATCCAACTTTCATCCAAGTTATAATTATATGGTGATGAGATCTATTAACAAACAAATCCTACAATTATATTTAATAAGTTAGATACTAGTTGAATCAATTTTAGTTGTACGATAAACATTTCCCTAATACGTAAAGTGGATACTAAAAATAATTATTTTTGGAAAATTCCATTTATATAAAATATTATAAAGAAATGGTTTGGAACTCATGTATCCCATTTTGTATTTAAAAAGAAAAAACGTGTTACTCGTTGCAAATGCATTTTGATGAATGTATTAAAATAAAAATACTATATAGAGTTTAATTTCATTTAACTGTCAGTGTAAAGTAATTTTACATTGTCAGTGCATCATAATTAAACTCTATTGTATATACATTAATCTTCTCATATTCCATGCACAACGACATTCAATTTAATTACTTTGAATTTTGATGTGATTCTCATTATAATATGAATTATTCTTAATTATAATTGATTTTAATGATATCTCGTAAATATTTAATTTTGAATATTTATCTAAAATTACTCTAAATATAAAAAGATGTGACTGTGTACTTGGATTTTTTTTAGAAAAAAATAAAGAAATAGTTTAAGCCATATCTTATAAGATATTTGTACAATATACATATATTATCTTCAATAATAGAGAATAAAAATTTAATGTTAAAAAATTATTTTATCAAAATTCAAAAATAATAAAATAGGTGGACAAAATATATAAAAGAAAAACTTATACTTACAAATTTTATATCATCTTACAAACATAATATTACTCTTGTTCTTTTCATGTGTACAATGCTAGTGTGAATGAAATTAGACAAATGAAAATAATAATAACAACTCTCTAAATATATTATAAGTTAGTGATAAAAAATTTTCTTACTTAAAAATGTGTTTTAATTTTTTTTATAAATATTTTATATTAGAGAAAGAAAAAAAAAAAAATCGGTACAAACATGCCTGACCGTGTGAGGCACTGAGCAGAGAAAACCATAACAAACTCGCAACGAATTCATTCATCAGCAAACAATCAAGGCACGCTTGCGTAGTGGTATAAAAGCAAGCAGGCGCTTCCCTTTTCTTCTCGTTCTCTAACTTTATTGATATGTCAATGGAGTCGCAGACGATGAATCACGCAAGCTCCGCGAGGAAGCGACCAACGAAGAACGAGAAGCTGCTCCTCCAAGACTTCATCCATTTCCTTCACACTCGCCAATCCCTCCACCTCACCATGAATCAACTCAACCAGGTTCTCGATTCCATTTTCCAATTTCTCAGACACTCGCTCGAATCTTCATTTTTTTTTTGAAAAGAAATTAAAGATTAATTTCACTCTTTGTTCATACTACTGCAGATCATCCGCATTCACGGATTCAAGAAGTTACACCGCGCTCCTAAGGTTCTGTTCTCTCTCTCATATGATAATTTTGAATTCCTGTTTGGTTGCCGAGAAAATATCATCAGAAAAACGTAATCAACTCCGTATGTTTTTTCCCCTCAATTTTCATCGACATTTTTAAATATTCACCACTCTTAAGTAAATTTTGAAGATATATATAGATTCTAATCCTGATAGATCAGCTTCTGGTCTGAAAAAACGTCTTGCTTAATTTTTTCTTTCTCGCGGTCGTGTCTCTGTTAGGTTGCAGAGGGAAAGTGATTTTCCTAATAAAAGTTCATTATTATGATTATTGCTCAAATCTTCGCTTGCATTTCTTCGAGAAGAAATGAAACTCTTCAATTGTGATTCCACAGAAGGTGTTGATGGACGCGGTGGACTCGCTGAATCTAGTAGAAATCCAGCGATCCACGCTCCGCCAGAAAGTTTCGGCGTTTGCGGTTCTGACGGTGGAGGACGTGGTCGCCGACCTCGCCGATCTCAACTGGCAAGAGTGCTGCGTCACCTCCATCGAGAAACTCAGCAGCAACAACAACAACAATAACGAAAACCTCAGCAACTTCTCCTCCGATCAACACAGCCTCCAGCTCGCGAATCACTCGCAGTCGCAGCCGGAGAAGCAGCTTTCTCTGAAGAAAACGAGAAGGATCGAAGAGATTTATGGCGACGTCCTTATGCCGGAGCAGCGTGCCAGCACCGAAGACAGTGCCGAGGCGCAAGAGGAACAGCAGCGTTAACGCTCCTACTGCTGTCGATGCCGCCGCCGCGTCAACAACTGTGGATTCTGCTTCGCTAGATTCTTGCTGAATGAATGAATTCGAATTCCTTGAATTTCGAAGTAACAGACTTGTGGTGGTAATAAGATCCATGCAAATGTTTCCCTATGCATTATTCATAGCATTGTCAATTTAAGGCCCCTTATGTAGTGGGAAGTGTTTTGGTAGCCGTTTTATGCCTTAGTTTAAAAGCGAATTCACTGGAAATGTAGGGTTAAGGGTTGATTCCTTCAATTATGCAACATATTATGGTATTATGGTGTAATATGGTGCTCATCACTAAATTTTTAATACATATTTGTCAGTTTTAAAACTTATTTATTACTTTATATTTTATCATTTATTTATCAATAGTTTTTTTCAATTTATTTTCATATATTAGGTGTTAATTTTGTTGAAATTGAAAATTTAATAGGTGTTGCTACATATACAATAAAATTAATCAACATATCTCCAACATAGAAAGGAAGACTAGTGTGCACAATTATTATACACAAAATAATCTAATAATGTACACAAATATTTTGCAAAATGTACACATTTTTCTCGGTATTACACATATTTTTACTATATATTATCAAAATTATTTACACTTATAAAGATATGTATTGTTTGTATATGTTTATTTTTCTTACAAAATATCAGCAATACTTTTACAATTTTGTGTGATATCACAAAATGTGTATCCAATTTTAATAAATTTTGTATATATTATTTGTGCGTGATATAATAAACTTGTATGATTTCTTTTTTATTAAATGGGTGGTGGTGTTAGTAAAGAAAAGGTGTTTGTTGGAATGAAAAATAAAAATAGAGACAAAATTGTGATCTTACCTCAATATTTTAAACAATTGTACCCTAATTCTAAAAACAATTGTATCTATACTATTATATAAAGAAATTCCATAAAATAACTACTTTTTGATGTTCATATTGATTTAGGTAGTTATATTTTTAAGAGTGAATATAGAAAATAAAAAATAAAAAAAAATAAAAAATAGTAATTATCTTTCCACTATCTCATTCTCAATCTCACTAATTATCTATTTAATTTTAATTTATATAATTATTAATTTATATAATTATTAATTTAAATGTAATTCAAATAATAATAATACATTTTAATTTTAATTTGTATAATTATTAAATTAAAATAAAATTAAATAAAAAAATACGACTGACAAGACGCTAGTGGTAGTAAAGGCCTTACATTGAATCGTTTATTTTTTTAATCAGAAAATTACCTTATTTTTTAAACAAGTAATATTTATCGTATGATATAAATATATCTAACTAATATTCAACATGTACTATATATAATATGAAATATGTATTATACATATGTATGTTATACATATAACACACATCAGGTATTATGTATAACATGCGTTGAATACTAATTGAATGTATTTTAATTGTACGACAAACACTATTGTTTTTTAAACTATGTGCGTACATTTTTCTTCTGGTCAACGAGCTACATGTTGTTCTTTGGTCAGAAGCTCCCCTTTGTTGTGTCAATATGGCAGAATACTCACATGCTACATTAATGAACTAAAAGGAATGCTAAATGTAAAATAAAAAGATATATTGAATTTTGGCGTACACTTACATCAAAAGTCTTAAAATCCAATAGTGAAGATGAATATAGTGAAGATGAATATTGGATAATTTTTTTTGTTGTATACAGTGTATTTTTGATGAAGTAGTCCCAAACTATTATAGAGAATCCAGCAAGGTAACAAACATATTTTTTCTTCTTTTTGGTTAAGAACCAAGATGTAAAACTATCATTGGGCTAAAATGATTGTGGCAACAAGGAAGATCATCAATGAAGTGTCTACGCCTGCAAGCGTTCCACCTTTTGAGACAAAAGTAATGGGTATGGACTAGAAGTCAATCTCCGATAGTGTCTCCATATGAAGCTGCAACATTTTTCATTGGAACAACAAACCCACCAAAGCATTACTCCTCACACAATCCTCCATAGAAAGGAGATAAAGCTCAGGGCATTTCCAGACACCAGATATGTTGAAAGAAGTAAAATTCTAGAGAGAGGGAAGAGGATAGAAAATCCACATCAACAATGCTACTTGAACATTCAATTTTTTTCTAATATTCAAAATTCCTATTCACAAAATAAGTGGTTCCTACCACTACTATTATTTACTTTTTCTTTCAACTCAATCTCTTTCCACTTTTCATCTCTCGTAATTTGGATGTCTACATCCAATGATTGTCAAAAATATCATTTTTCAGAAGCATATGCATACTTTCCACCATCAGGTAGCAGGCCATCCTTGGCCATATCAGTTAGCACATTTAAAACGGCATCGATATTACCCTCTTTAAAGTTAATTTCAACAAGTACTTTGGCTAGCTCTGCTTCATTGAGCCTACAGCTCCTCATTATGTTTTGCACCACCTCACTCAACTCGTCGTTCATCCCTTCCCTATATAGAGCCTTAATGAGAGCAATTACTGTTACAACATGAGAAAGAAAACCACAACTCACCATCTCCTTGTACAGATCATATGCCTTATGAATATTCCCACATCTACTATGTCCATGTATCATTAAATTATAAACTGCTCCATTAGGCTTGTAATTCCTCTCTAGCATTGTCTTAACCGCTCGATCTGCTTCGTTCATTAAGCCCTTCATGCAGAATCCTTTGACAAGTGCAACCACACTCTTAAATTCATTATTACTGCAGTTCTCTATGAGAGTATTGTATGTAACATCATTCGGTACAGACTCATCATAAAACAACTTGAGAAGAAGCTTCTTCGCTTCTCTTGTCCTAGCCTTTTTATTGAGTCCATTAATAAGAACACTATAGGTAACATCATCAGGCAAGAACCCCTTATGTATCATTTCATCGTGCAAACGAATAGCCTCACTTAACTCACCTTCTACACAATAAGCATTTATCAAACTAGTATACGTACATTCATCCGGCGAGAGCCCCCTGCGCAGCATCTCTCGGAACAGATCAAGAGCCTCCACCAGTTTCTTCTGCTGTGAGAGCCCTTGTATGAGCGAAGAGTACGTGACAGCATCAGGCAACACACCCTTTTCAACCATCTCAAGCTTCACCCGAAACGCTTTCTCCAACTCCTGATTCCTGCAAAATCCAGAAATAACAGTACTATAAGTCACAACATCAGGGGACAAACCCCTCTCAACCATATCCCTCAAAAGTCCCATGGCTTCATCCATCCTACTCAAGACACAAAATCCATGGACAAGTGCATTGTATGTTATAACCGACGGCGAGAATCCACCAACAATCATTTCACTCAAAACCTTATAAGCCTCATTCATCAGTCCCTGTTGGCAGAACCCATCAATCACAGTGGTGTAGGTCCTCTCATTCGGCCGCAGCCCTCTATCACGCATCTGATCCAGAAACTCCATTGCACGGCTCAAATTCTTCGCCTTGCACATACAATTGATCAATGTGGTGTAAGTTACAACATTCGGAGACAGCCCCTTCGCTGCCATCTCCGAAACAAGAACAAGCGCCTCATAAAAATTCCCTTCCTTGCAGTACCCATTCACAACTGTATTATAAGTAACTTGGTCATGAATCAAGCCTCTCCTCTGCATCTCATCAAGCAATTCCTTAGCCTCGCTCATCCTCCCTTCACGACAAAGCCCGTTCAAAACTGCATTGTAAGAAACCAAATTCGCCTCCACGCCATTAGCCTCCATAGCCCTTAATAACTCAAAAGCTTCCTCCACCCTATTCGCTTTGCAACACCCGTTTATCAAAGTGTTATAAGTAACCACATTTGGAAAACAACCCTTCCTTTCCATCGCACGAAATGTGGTAAACCCCTCGTTCAACTTCCCTTCAACAACGAAGCCTCGAATCAAGACGTTATAAGTGTACACATTCGGCGAGACGCCGTTTCGCGTCATATCCTCGAAAATGGACTCGGCATCCTTGAGGGAACGTTTGAACCTCAGGATTGAGTCCAGAACTGCGTTATACGAGACCACGCTGGGCATGAACCCGTGGTGTTTTGCGAGATTGATGAAATTGAGGGCCTTGTGGGTGAAATTGAGGCGTGAGTAGGATTTAACGAGAAGGTCGAAGACCTTGGAGGTGGAGTTGCAGGAGTGGTAAGAGTCTTTGAGGAGACCGAAAACGACGGATCCGGTGGCGTCGTTTTGGGAGGTGGAGGAAACGACGTCGTCGGCGAGGGATTGTGCGGAGGTGAGGTGGTGGAAGCGGGTGAGGATATGGAGAGCGAGGCACTTGCAGGAGAGGGTGAGGAAGGGGTGTGGGAGAGCCCAGCGGAGGAATCTGAGGGTGGTGGCTCGGTCGGATTGGGAGGTGAGGAGGACATAGGAGGCGGCTTGAGGGGTGAAGTGAGGGGCGAGAGAGGGGAGGTTGTTGGGGTGTCGTTTGAGGTATGTGATTGCTCTGTCGCCGAGGAGGGTGTCGGCGGAAGAGAAGAGGGACGAGAGGCGGTGGTGGCTTCGGGGTTTGGCGGAAGAAGCCATCGGCGGGTGTCAAGTCTGGAGTACGCTGCGTACTCCACAGACGGACCAATGGGGTTGACCATAGGTATCCAATTCGGGGTCTGGATGTTGTAGAAAAAGATATTTTTTAATTAAGATTTTTTTTAAGGAAATATAAGTAATTTTATATTTAGATACAAAATTAATTTATATTTGGAAGTAATATAAAAAGATCTTTCTTTGATGATAAACATCTTTTTTATGTTATACAAAATATCTTTTTTCAGAAGATGAAAAATATAGCTTCTGAAAAAAGATTTTTTTACTTTTTTTAGAGATTATACTTTTACTTAAAATTAATGCCAAACATATCAAAAAAATTTAATAAAATCTTTTTAAATTAAAAAAATATCTTATTTTAACTAAATAATAACACCCAAAACAAGCATTGAATAGGTAACTTGCTAGTAGTTCAAATGGTAGCACTGCTTCAATCCATTTCTTTAAATAAAGAGTAAATCGAATATTGTCAAAAGTCAAAAGTTAGAGATTATAAGATTTTTAGACTGAAACTAGTCTTAATAACAATTTTATTTATAGATAGATTGATCCCTTATAATTTTATTATTGAAAAAATTGATACATAATTTATTTAATTTTTCTTCATTTATTTGTAAGATTTTTTCATATCTATTATATGCGCTAAATTTTAATTAAAAAATCTGAATACCGACTTTCCATCGTAGCTATTTTGTTATATGTTCTGGATTTAGTCTGAAGTAACAGTTGAATTTTGTTTCCTTTGTTTTGTTCTGCAACTTTCTCTGCACTGTCTTCTCCTCTTGGTTCTTCTAGTATACTGATATTGTCGGCACGAAAATAAAATAAAACACAGAGCTCTTCTAATCCATGTATTGAATTACTGATGGAATGAATATTTTTTTATGCATACTAGATTAGGGACTCTCAAGGGTTTATATAGACATCACTTGGGTGGCAGGACCATAATCCTATGTGGTGGTTTATGACCACCCAAGAATTTCTCTTAATCATGACAAGTTATTCTCTCTCTTATTATTTGAAAAATTATAAAAATAGAGTGTTGTGATTCATTAATTTATGAAATATTTTTTTAGTTATGATACATTGACAATGTAAAAAAATTTACACTAACAATTAATCACATTCATTTATTTGTATGACTTTTTAGTTAGTGTGCGGTTGACCTAAAAATTTTTACTGATGTGTCAAGATTGAATATTTGTGTAAAATTATTTTACGACTTCAAAATTAAACTCTAGAAGTTTTTATTTAATTATTTTTAAATATTATTATAAACAACTAGTATGAATAGCCATTTAGCCACATCCTATTCCTATGGGGAATGCTATTTGTACATACAACAGTGCAATTCACCTATTTTCCACCCATTCAAAAGTTGGCAACTTTTATAGAAATGTTGACAAGTTGCCAACATATTCATAAAAGTTGTCAACTTTTTAAATAAGTGAAAAATGGATGGATGAGTATTTTGATATGTACAAATAGCATTTTCCTATTCGTACTATACAATTATTATGGTTCAAGTCATGAAGGACCATTTAGTCCAAAACTAAAATGGTCTACCGCATAATCGTCCTTGGAATCGCGTGTTAACGTGTACAAATCGAAAACGACATAATAAGATTTATAAACCCAGTTTCAAGTGTCAAGTTGGAGGTCTTAGCTCCCAATTCCCAAACAAAAACGATATTGTCATGGCTTCTCCTATGTCTCCCGAGGTTGGTTCTACATTTGACTTTTCTTTTTCCTTTGTTTTTATGTTTCGATCTTCTTCCTTATTTGGATTAGATTGTGTTTTTCCCTTTTAAGGTGCCAACGGTTTTCCTTTCCATATTTGATTATTTTCTCGATCATCACCTGTTCTTTGATCATTTGTTGGTGAAAAAAAAAATCATATTTTCCATTATTTGACCGTAACAAAAAGCACAAATTGTTACCATATTATTGGTTCTTCTTCTTTCTTGTTTCAGTTATTGTTATGTAGTTTAGTGGCTGGGGTTTAATCTTATAAGGGTTTCATATGCCAATATTTTGACATGAAAAAGAAAAAAAAGATTATTTGTCATCTTTTTTGAGTTTTGTTCTTCCTCATCTTTTTGCTTTCTGGGAGATGTGGTTCTCTATGATGTCTATGCAGTTTTGCAATTGTGTTGTGTGAAGTGTAATTGGAGTCACGTATGGGAAATTTAAGTTGAAAAGAATATCAAATGTTGGGTATGTAAATGACAAAAGTGGTTGTCAAGAATCAATTAGGGTACTTAATTCTGCAAACCGTATTCAGTTTTGTGTAATAAGGATTGATGATTACCATGAATCGAATGGGATGGGAACAATAGGAAAAAACAAACAACAACAAAGGAAGAAACTTTTGGAGCAGAGGACAAAGGAATTGGCCTTTTTTCAAGATGACATGTAAAAGGACATGATTGCGGGAAACAGTTCCGTACTATGTTATTGTAGTTGAAGGTCACCTTGTGCGGCACATTTTTTATTTTCTCAACTTTGTAAATCTCCTATATGCAATGGATGAATGTCACGGAAGACATGATCAAATTAGTAACAAGTGGATTAGAGTTATATTAGTGTAGTGTCTATTGTAGAGAAGATGGTAGAATCTTATCCGAGGAGGTTAGGACATTTATGAAAGAGACTTGGAGCGGCCCTGGTAAGGAGAGTGAATCAGATGGAGGGTAGTCCCATAAATAGATGTAGTGTAAGACTAGGGAAAACTATAGGAGAAACAATTAGAAGGGATTTAAATAATTAGTTAAACATAAATATGATATATGATAAAGCACTATGACATCGTTTGATCTATGCAACCAACTCCACATAGTAGGACAAGGCTTAGTTGTTGTTTTACAGTAGATCTCCAATATTTATGTTAGAAGGCTAAAGTTTGAAATTGAAAGATGTCTCTACTTTATATGCGTACTTTCAGCATTCTTGCATCAATGTGCCTTTGGTCTTTCTGGCCTATGGTGTCATCTATTCCTTTAATGTTGGGGTTATCAATATGCATTTGGTGATGAAGGGGCCAATGCATGAATGGATCCTTAGGTATGAAATGACAAAATGTTAGAGGAATGAGGAAAACAGAATAACAGATAGCTAGCGATCACACCTTACGCTATATATAAAGACAATAGCATCTTACAGGAGTACTTCTAATCAGTTCACCAATCTGTCTATCACCATCCTAGTGCAAGTTTCACTTAGATTCTTAGAAGTCCATGTATCAGGATGGGGCATGGAGGGAAGTTGACAGATAAAATTTTATCCTTTAATTTCATCAAACCCCCAAATTAAGAATTAACTCTAATTAGACTTGAATGTGTAGAAAATATCTGAAACTACCGATTTGACTTTTCTTGTTTGTAGTAGTTCAATTAGTGATTAGGTTGTAGCGTCTTGCTGTACTATATCATTTATGATTTATCATGAGTAAAATGTGGATCTTCAGCATATGTGAATTTGTTTTCAAGTGCTACTTGTATTTGGAAATTTCAACTGCTTTAGGAGTCATATTATTTTGGATGTGCGTAGTACTAGTACTAGTACTTAGCCCTTGTGATTTCTCAGTCATTTTGTAGATAGATGATTTCATGGATGTTATTGCTTGCATTTTTTCTACAGTTTGAAATTTTGTAGCTTCCTTGGTTGCTCATGTAAGTCACATATAGGAGCACTATGTAACTGAGGTTACCGAGAACTATGAGACAACATGCTGGGGTTGTGGACTGCATGTTTTGCTTCCATCTTGTACATCTGTGTTCAAATGTGGCTGGTGTGGGGCTATTACAGATCAAACCAAACAGAAACGTGACCAGAAGTGCTTTAGATGGAGACAACTGCGTGATCGATGCTTTGTAACTATTGTCATCGTATTTATGCTCTTTGTAATATGTAAGCTTCTGTTTTTTCTTCTCTTTTCTGCTTTCCTTGAACCATGGATATGCTTTTTTTTTTAACTAGCTGAACTCAACAGAAAATTGTGCATCCGAAATTATAGTGGCCTAGTTCATATTGGTGAGACCTTCACTAGTCTAAAAAAACTAATCAGATTTCACCTTCAGATATTCTCTTGAACTCTTTGCTGATATAGCTCTAGAAAGTTAAATTTCCATGTCCATTTTCTTCATCTGTTGGACTTTTCTCCCTAGTGCTTTGCATGCATGGTTAAAGCCAAATTAAAGATCAGTTCTTATAAAATCTTAAGGTATTAGATGCAGGGCTATACTGTTATAAATTTCTTACGAGCCCCCATGTCATGAAAGATCTTTTAGCTCCAAATGTGTGCACATAGGCCATTATGCATCGTTTTAAAATTCATAAATTCATAAACACTCATAAAAGATTTTAACAATTTAAGTTGTTAGGAGGTAGTGTATGAGCAGCTTTTCATTTTTAACAGTTGTTTCCCTTTATGATAATTGTCTTGTGATGTTTCATAGTATTGAACTATTGATATGGGCTGATTTATTTATTTTGTGTAATCTTTATCACACCTCTTATGTTCGGATTAGATTAGATAGTTTTATTAGTTTTTTTTTTTTGGTTTTGGATAAAAGAAGAAATTTCATTAGCAAGAAGAGAAGAATAATACGTAGACAAAAGAGGACAAGAGATGCTCTAAGCAAAATGAAAACAAAAGGAACATCAAAGCTTTCCAGTCTCTTAGTATATCATAGATGAAAACTCCTTTTTATTAAAGGTTATGCTTTAGAGTTTAGACCAAGTAAACATTAGGCATCTAATCTTATCCCACAAAATCAGCTTCTCTGAATGCTTACCTTCAAAAATGCGAGTTATGCTCTAACCAAACCCACCATATATAACTGCATAGACACACTGCAATAAGGATCTGACATCATTTCTCCTCCCAAAACCAATAAAACTAATCAATCGCAACTTATCCATGGGTTTGGAACACATCCAACATTTCACCAAAACAGGTCAAATAAAGCATTCAATAAATCGATAAGAGAGAAAGCCACTAAGCAATGTAGAGAAAGGTGAGTGATTGATTCCCAACATTCACCAAATTAGATTAGATAGTTACCTAAAATCAGAGGTTTGAATCCAAAATTGATGTGATTCCCTTTGACCATGGTGTAATTATACATAGTGTTGAGAATGTTTTTTTTGTCTCAAGCAATTTACTCAAACTCCCATGTCATAAGAATAACAATAAAAAAAAATGAATCTCCTACTCTTTGATCTACTTAATTTCATCATTTTCAGGAGTTCTCTGATCCCATATCAACACTACTGCAACATGCTTGCGTCAAGTGTTGTCATATAAGTGTTTATCTGAGCTTACTACAGCATCCTCTGTTAAGTATCCTTTCTTTTGATAACTCTTCCTTATGCCATTTCTATCTCTTGAGTCTTGACTAGAATTTACATCATGATATATCACTTTAATTGGTAGGTACTGTCAGCCTCTTGATATAAAACTCCCTGCCTTTGTCCAACCTAATTGCTCTTCCCCTTTCGCATACAGACCTTAATATTTGTTCAGGATAAAGTTATCTATCTTGGTTTTGAGAAGCTTGCTTTCATGCAACTTAATATGCATATCTCGAAAGTTCTTTTTGTGCCTTTCTTCCCCTCATGTGATCTCTGTCAATTTTTCAGAGATCACTTGAGTACCTGATGTAGTGTTTTCCCACCACCATTAGTCTTCAAAGTTACTAAGTCGTCATTCTAATTTAGCAGCCACTTGGAAAATGGAAAATAAAGGTAAAAAGAATGATATTATCTGAATTTTAAGAACTGATCCTACTGCACAGAGACAAATTGCTGAAGCTGACTGAAAGTTACTTATGTATGTGCATATATAAGTATGATAGATTAAGTTAGTGGAGGAAGGATTGATTTCTTTATTGATCCAGGATTGGGATATCAAAACCCTAAATTGGTACACTGGGAGAACTACTCCCTCAGAGAGAGAACACTCTCAAAGATCTAATTGAATGTGTAGTTGTGTACAAATGAATGAATGACTCATTTCACACTAATTTCCTCTATTTATACCTACACTAACATACTAACAAAACAAACTAATTGTTTTTGACTTCTTGCTGCTTGAGCTCCTTTCCAGCCTCTGTCTATTCCTTTTCTGTCTCTAAACTTTGCTGTCTTCTGTTCCTTCTCCTATAAACCAGCCCAAACCTCCTATCAAAGTACAATTGTGACAACAACAACAACAACAAGTCGGCTACATAGATCAAACAACGTCATTGTGCTCTGTCATGAATCATGATAGGATTTAGTCCATTAACTCTTAAGTCCTCCTTAATAACCCCTTTTACAGTCTTTTTTGGTCTCCCTCTACCCCTAGTCATCGTAATGTATCCCATCTGGTCCACCCTCTCTAAAACAATTAGTTTGTTAGTGTGTTAGTGTAGGTGTAAATAGAGTAAATTAGTGTAAAATGGGTAATTCATTCATTTGTATACAATTGTGAAAGCTGAAAATTTTCTATGAAATGAAGCTTTCACTCTTTTAGGATGGGATGCAATTATTTGTCTATAGTGAATAGGACTTTGATGAGATGCCTATCTTAAAACAAGTGTATATCAGAAAAGGTAAGAAGGCTAGTAGGCTGTTGGATAGGGTGCACACGTAGTGATTAATAAGGAGGTTCACAATTATTAGGTTAAGTTAGCTATAATATAAGGATTGGTATTAGGCTGATTAGGGAGGCAGAAATTCAGTGGAACTCTTAGGAAAGTAGGCGGGTTCTCCAAGAGCTGCCAGTTATAGGGGAGTAGTGGCATCTTGAAGTGCTACCAATTAGGAGAGTTGTGGCATCTTGAAGTGCTACCAATATTGTTAGGAACCCTAATCCCAATTTGGGGGTAATTTCTTTACCATTCCTCATTATTATTCTGCAATAAACATTTTATTTTCTTGTTCTCTCTTGATTACTATTTTCTATTAGTACCATTAAAATTGGTATCAAAGCACTCGAGCCAAAACCACGTGCAAAGCTTGGTCTTCTTGTTTATCTTGGTTTCTAGTGCTAGTTTTTAGAAAGTTGTGCAAAGACTTTTTTGGAGAAGTTAAATATTTTAACTTCCCAAGAAGCACTTAAAATAACTTTTTATAAAGTTAAAAGTTACACAAAAATTAATCCAAACATGTATATAATAACTTTTAACTTATGAAAAGTTAAAATAAGTCATAAGTAATACTATCCAAACTCACCCTTACTACACAACAGAAGCTCATTATATAGGATTAAGAGAAGAATTGAAAAATACAGAAATAATCATTGTATCCTATCTTAACATTATTAAAGCATAATCATAATCATTGTATCCTATCTTATCCTGACATTATTAAAGCATATTCTAACTAGCTGATGTGTTATCTAAACAAGCCCTAATAGCACTTGGCTAAGTACATGAAATATATATTCCCCTGGTGTAACACCCCGCTACTCAGGGGTGTCCGTGCGAAGGGTACTGTCCCAACGAACACGCTAAATGTATACATGAACTATTAAATAAACTGGATTATATGAAAATAACTGTAAACTGGTATCTGTATATAACTGTATAAAACTAATATAACTGTATAACTGTGTAACTGTATAACTGCTGAAAATATCTGAAACGTAACTGAAAGGTAACCTGCCTCTAAAGTCTGGAGCAACTATTACAACTGAAACTGGAATGTCTTATGAAAACTAATAACTGAAATAAATGCAAAATAATAACTAAAGGGCTCCACGAACGAAGCGGAGCTCACCCAGGATATCAGCTGACACGACCTCTAACGGATCAACGGCTCCTCGTCGGCGGCGGGATCGTACTCTGAAAATGGTTGATGAGGGGTGAGTCATCGACTCAGTGATGGGGAATATGCATGCAATGCAACATTCACAACACATACATCACGAACTAGCATGTTATCAATCACACAAACAATATCCTGTCTAGCTGTCACACTAAAGCCTGCATACCAAGCCTCTGTACTGTATACTGTATCTGTAATCTGTCACCCCAGCGCTCAGCATGGGCATAATCAATCTGTCTCAGCGCGCGGCATGAGTCTACTCATAACTGAACCTCATGGGGCATATCTGTATCTGTAACCAAGCCGTCCGATAACCGGGATCGGAACGTACTTGGCGGGCTCGGGCGACTCACCGCTAATTAGTAAACCATACTAAGATACCGGGACTGACCACCGGCCATAGCGTCTGACGTATACTAATCAGGGGCGGCGTAACTATTCTAGACAGTCAGCACATAACTTGCTCAAACAATCATACATGTCATAAGTTCTGCTATTAGTCTATTTATCTGTCTTATATCGCATGTTATATCATAAAGCAGTAAACAGCCAACCAACCAGCAATTCACATACATAGCATGAAAACATAAGTCTTTCCTATTCTACTCTAACCACCTAACATGTTACTAATTCTACTTCTACTCTACATACAAACACATGCATAATAACTGTATTAATATATTTCCTAATTATCTAATTATCAAACATAAATATATGCTATGAATGCTAAACTACATGCAAGACCTCCACTCACCTGGATAATCCTGACTCTGAGAAGCACCGTCGGCTCCGGCTCCAGCCAGCGGCACTGCGTTCGCACCTGAAGTGCAAAAAGGACCCATTAGGACCCCTGAAGAAAAGAAAAGCGAAAACTTGAACTGCTGCTGCGTCACGCCGTCGCTAGCGAGATACTGCTGCTCGCTAGCGATGGGCCGGTCGCTGGCGAGCTCCTCTTGCTCGCTGGCGACCCTCACACAGAAAAAGGACAAAAACGACTTTTCACTCACCGTCGGGAAATTGCTCAAGCAGAGTATCCCCAATACGTCGAAACCTCACTCCGACAGAGTTCCTTTACTGAAAAAGGAACGCCCAAAAGCACTGCTTTTAAAAGGCGTGAGAATGAGGTGTGAAGAAAAGGACTCAACTACTACTCATATATATAGGTGAGGGGGGGGGGGGAAGCTGACATCATGCTGCGTCCGATGTGGGACTTCGGACGGTCGCTAGCGACTAAGATACGGTCGCTAGCGACGAGCTCATCGCTAGCGGGCACTGGTTGCTCGCTAGCTAGCACCTTCTGACAACAACGCTGTGACGTTCGTTCTGCACGATGTGGGACTTGGTCCCGTCGCTGGTGGTCGCTGGAGACTAGCTACTCGCTAGCGAAAGCTGATTGCTCGCTAGCGAGTCCCATCTGACAGCAACTTGCTGACGTGTTTCTGACGCGTCCTAAAGAGAGTCCTTCCTAAGGGACACTGTGATACGGGGTATCACACCTGGTTATATCTATGTTAGAACCTTGGTAATGGCAGAACTATATCTTCCTTTATTGATAATAGGGAGGGGAATCCCCAATCCCTAACAAAGGTTACAATGGAGGAACTACCTCCTAGAGAGAATTCTCTCAACTACAATACTAACTACAAACTATCAAGATACCAAATGAATGACAAAAGACCCCTAAACATCTCTCAATTCTCTTTATTTATAGCCAACTAATACACTAACTAACTATTAACTTCCTAACTACCTAATGTGATCCTATCAATCTATTTAAGTTGTAATTGCTGAATCTAATTCATTGAAGGAAGCACATGTACATCACATTCTAATTTTGTTAGTTTTAGAAGGACATCCCACTGCACAAGCCTCCAACCGTCTTGGGGGTTTATCTGCAGTCTTGTAAGCATATAGCCATCATGTCATGGGCAGAAACTTTAGGCTTTCAATATGGTTTACTTAGCAATATTTCTGGAAAAATCAAGGATAAGCCTTGTGTGCTTCAAAACCTGTACTTGAAAATTGTTACTAGTCTGTGATTTTAGCACAGATGAGTTTGGACTGGCTATGGAATGAATGTATGTATAGAATTTATAGTTTCAGTTGTACGTGGTTCTTGTTTTGAGTGCTGAAAAATTGATCTATTGCCTAAGTTTATCTATGTTTTTCTCCCTATTTAAGTAAGATTTTGAAAGATCTAGGACATAGCTTAGTTGTTGTTTGAAAGACCAGCTCTGTGATTCAGTGTTCCTATAATCACTGGTTCTACAATAAATGAGTCATTGAACATGTAATTACCCGTTATCATTTGTGTGATTTTATTTTTACTCTAATCCTCAAGATTCACCTACTCTTCCGAAGCATGAATGTAATATTCTATAATTTTCACGGGCATTAATTTATTCATTCATTTATTTACTTTGTGTAGGTGGTGGTGTGTGGGCAGTCTATCCTTTTGTCTTTTCTGTCAGTTTCCTATGGGGGATTTTTCACCTTATCATTACAGCAGTTTTGGCTATAGCAACTGTTTCCTCTTTCAGCCTTGCAGCATTTAGGTGTGCTGGCACACCACCAAATATATTGTGGGGAAGTTACCCCACTGTAGGGAAAGGTGACCTTGACAATTATACTTTCTGTCACTACTGCTCAAAACCAAAGTCACCTAGAGCTCATCACTGTCGATCATGCAGAAAATGTATACTGGACATGGATCATCATTGCCCATTTGTAAGTTTCCATCATCTTATGGGAATATCAATCTCAGTGATGTAACCATCACTTGAATTTTAAGTCTATATATATAGTAATTTGGTGTTTATGATTTAGAGGTGTTTCTTTGTTGCTTAGTTACATTGCTCAAACTGTTGTCAGTTGTCACCTTGTGATTTCGTTATCAAAATTATTTTGTGCCTTATTCTTCAATATTAAAATGTACCTCAGAGTAACTTACTATGTAATGTGTAAGGATTACTCAAATAATTGGTTTTAAAAAGAAACACATGATGCTAATCATTTGTTGCTAACTTAGAAATAATGGAATAATGTAAGTAATGGTAGGTTATGAAGGTTAAGGAGCTAAAATGTTCAATTTTATTGTCCCTTCATATTGCTGCATCCTGCATTCTCTATACGGTTTTACTCTTCTTCCTTAGCTGAAATCACATTGATCTTAGCTTTAGGGTGTGAATAATAATACATTATACTTCTTCATATCTTTGGTTTACTTCTGTGGGTTCAATCAAAATGCCATTTGGATATGAGGAAAGAAAAATAATTTGGTGGGTTGTTTTGCATTAGTTTTTGTTTCTTGTTTCTGTTCTTTTTTTTCCCTTATATTTGGCTAAGGAGCATTGAGAATAATTTGGTGGATTATGTTGAAACTTAATGGGATTCCTTTTCTTTTTCCTTTCCTTATATTTGGCTAAGCAACATTGAAAGTAGAAAAGAACGAGACAAGGACAACACAACAGTGAAAAAGTCACAATTTCTTTTATTAAGTGTTTTGTGGTGTCTTACTGAAGTGTTTGTCGGGCATGAAAATGTGAGAAACTGGTACCATTGGAGGAAAGAGTAGTTTTATTGCATTTATGTGGGTGCTTTTCTTGGTGGTTTTAACGATAGAATAGTACTTGATAGTTCAAACTTCACGCTTCATTTTTATCTTATTGATGGTAATAGATTTTGTAATTCTTTTGAAGATTGGAAACTGCGTTGGCGCGGCTAATCACCGCAGCTTCATCACCTTCCTCATGTCTACAGTGGTTAGCACAATCTATGTCTCCATTATGTCTGCATATACATTCTTGCATATGCGGCCACCATCGGCATTATCCGTCGGAAGTTCAAGCACAACGTACAGCGAAAATGTGGCATGGAGATTTATGAATGAGATTATTGTTTCCCTTCTGAGATCTGCAATTCTTCTATCCTCTAGGGGGCTTGTTCTTGTTTATCTGTTTATTTCAAGCGTTTCTTTGCAGATAGGATTGAGCGTTCTTCTATGGCAGCAACTTTCTTATATATACCAGGGGAAAACTTATTTAAGCCACTTAAGTTCACAAGCAGATAGTGAGGAAGAAAAGAAAGATTGTCAAAACATTGTTAGATTTTTCGGTTTTCAATATTCTGTAACAAGAATTTTGCCAACCTTTGGTGTTACTCGGAAGAAGCATGTAAAGTGAAACAGTCATGATCTGTAGTCAATGACTTCTTTGACTTTTTTCTGACTATGTTGTATCAATGTATCTTACACGGAAATATTCATACACAACCAGCATAAATTTACTTCTTTTGACAGTCACATCTATAACAATAAAACTACATGTATAATCACTCAAACCATAAACACACTCTTTTTGCATGGAGATCTAGACGAAGAGGTCTATATGAAAGTCTCTCTAGGCTTGGCTGTGTAAGACAAGAAGCTTGTACTCAAGCTACAAAATTCCCCCTATGCCCTAAAACAAGCCAACCAGCAATGGAACATGAAACTGACCTCTATATTAATTTCATCAGGATACAAAATCTTTGTCTGATTATTCTTTGTTTACAAAATCTAAAACAGGTGGTTTCATTGCTATCCTTGTCTATGTAGATGATTTGGTATTATCAGGTAATGATTTGAATGAGATCACTATCATGTAACAACTCTTAGACAGGAAGTTCAAAATTAAAGATTTAAAATATTTCCTTGGTATGAAGATTGCTAGGTCTCACAATGGCACTACTCTATCAAAGGAAATATACTCTATACCTCATTGAGGGTGCATGCTTATTGGGGGCAAAACCAATCTCTACTCCTGTAGATTGGACACTCAAATTGTGTAAAGAATCAAGTATAATGCTCCTTGATGCATTACCATATAGGAAACTGATTGGAAAATTTTGTACTCAGCCAACCAAACCAAACATTGCCTCTCTAGTGGGAAGGCTGAGTAAATTTCTAGAATGTCCCACTGATACACACTTTCAAAGTAGCTAAGAGGGTCCTCTGATATTTGAAGGGGAAGCCGACGTCTGGATTGTTGCTGCGGCATCAGGTAGTAATCTTAGAGGAAATATATTTGGATACACAAAGATCCATTAGTGGACATTGCTTTTTTCTTAGATCAAACATGGTTTCATGGAAGAGCAAGGCGCAGCAAACAATCTCCAGATCATCTTCAGAGGCCGAATATAGAGCATTGGCGTTAGCATCTTTTGAAGCTCAGTGCTTGCTTTATTTGCTTAAAGACTTCAGGGTTGACCATCATGATCCTGTTCACATCTTATGTGATAGCCAGTCAGCGAGCGATTCATATTGCCACTAATCCCGTGTTTAATGAGCGCACAAAACACATAGAATTGGATTGTCACTTGGTGCGGGAGAAATTACAGAAAGGGTTATTGCAGTTGCATTCTACTACTATGAGGGATCAACTTGCAGAAATCCTAACAAAGCCTCTACCTCTTGGACCTTTCAAGAGGCTGAGCATGTTCAATATTCACTTCCCAGCTTAAGAAGAGTGGGCAGGGGAGGGGTTACCAGTGGTATATTTCGCGCCCGTGGATCGGAGTTAGTTAGAATTAGTTATGCCAGCTATATCAGTTAGTTGCAACTCTGTTATTTATCTCAATATAGATATAGCTTATTACAGGTACATTTGCCTTTGGAAAAATACTTTTTGTATATTACAAAATTATCCACCATCAGTCACTATATGTAATAATCTAATTTTTAAAACTATTAATCTAAATTTTAATATTATACATTAATCCAATATTTTAAAAGTTGAATTATTACATATGGTGACTGATTTTGTGATGTACATGTAACACTTTGCTTTGTGACTAGTTAGTAAGTATATAAATCTTTTTCATCTCGTTTGTGTATGTTACATTCATTTGCAGCTATCAATATAATTGAAGCTTTCATCCAATTCTCTCAACTCCGATATAAGTTGTCACAAGATTTTCTCATGGAGACTTGAGCATTTGAGATTTTTCTCACCTGTTACTTGAAGTAAGTTTGTTTTCTGCACTCATCAAGCCTCTCTTACCTTCATGGTTGAAACCAAATTATCATAATTTCTTTGTAAATGCCACACCATTTAAAAACTTCATCATGCCAAAATTTGCTCACTACTTCTTTACTGATATTTGAATATGATCACTTAAAAGAATAAAGCAAAAAGAAAAATTTACAATACATGAACAAAAAGTTACCCAAAAAATCACAGAAAAGTTTTTTGGTACTTACTTATTTTTTCGAGTTATTTAGCACATAATGCGCTAAATAACTAGAAAAAATATGTAACAAATAGACGAGGGCGTTTGATTGGGGGAATGTTGATATAAAATTGCCTCGAGTAGCAACTTCTTCAATTGGGTTGCCTAGTTCTTATAACAATGGTAAAGTATATATGATTGAATGATTACATAAAGCTTATAAAGTATATCTAAAGAATTTATCAACATAATTCTAATAATAAATTGTGACACGTTACAATCTATGATAATGGCAGTACATGCAGGGATGGTTGCCAATGAAGGTGGAGAACAAGGAGATGTGGAAATCTCCATGTTTGGGAAGTTGACAGCTCCATGGATCTTGAACATGCATTTAACAGTTTCCGAAGTATTCTGTGTCACATTTCCAGATTCTAGCACCTCAATCTAGATTCTAGAACCAATCCTTTGTTTGGCGAAGATTTCAACATTACTTCACCACAAGCTGCAAGTAAACATGAGGGAGAGAACTTTCTTCAATTAAGGTAATTAAGTCAACTACTCATTTCATTCTTTAGCTATAAGCCTATACAAGGAAAGTCAATTCTTCAAATTCGGTAGAACTTTCTTGCTCTTATCTGCCAGCAAAGTGAAAGCCTTAACAAGCTCCTCCTTAACCATGAACAGAACAGAAGCGGCGAAAACACTCTGTACTATCTTTGTACTCATCCCCTTATAAAACCCAGGCAATCCTTCGTAACGGATCATTTTAAGTATGGCATCAAAGGTACCTGCATTTATAACATCAGAGAAGGGCAAGACATAGTTGCTTATCCTAAAGTCATGAATATCTTGTTACCAAATTATATTACTGCCTAATTCTTCATAAAGCATGCTAACTTGATAACCAAACCTTACATTTTCAAAATTATATGCTCATTGACATAAGAGAAGGAAGACTAATGTACATGTGAATAAAAGTTTCCAAAGAAAAGTAAGGAATCAAAGGTAGCAAGTGAAATCCAATAATAAAAAAGGATGCCAAGGTTGGAGATTAAAGAAGAAGCAATGGTTCCCATGGTAGTAGTAATATATGAAAATTATATACGAAAGTAGTAAGGTAAGTAAACTCTATAGCTTCATGACCAGGTAAGTTACATAGTTGTAACCTTCTTAGGGTCAGTTTGGATAGTAGTACTTATGACTTTTTTTCACTTTCTAGAAGTCAGAAGTCATAATTTTCCCCGATTGATAATATAACTTATTACTTTTCTTGAAGTTATTTTAGTGCTTCTCAAGAAGCACTTTTCAAAATATTTTGTTATTATGTATTTAAATATAAAATGACTTATTCATAAGTTACTTCTACATAAGGACTTAAATAAGTTATTTATCCAAACTAGACCTTAGTAGTAAAGCCAAGCTCATCTTGTCAACATATCATATACCGCCTAATTTTTCAATAAGCATGCTAACCAAACCTTACATCTTCAATATTATGTTCACATTAAAATAAGAGACTGAACACTACCACAAGCCAAATAAAAGTTTCCAAAGAAAAGTAATGCATTAAAGAAAATAAAAATAATACAGAAAAACAGATTCAGAGGTTCAAAGGGCATTGCCAATGTTTCCTTCATAGCAGTCAATATATAGTGACATAACAAATATAGTAAAATAAACAATACCCAATCCGAAAACATAGAATCAATTATAATTTTTAGGCATGGTTTTCTCTCACCTTTAATTCCTATTTCACATGGCTGGAGTATGTGCCAATATGATAATAGCAACCAACAAAGACTAAGTTACAGTATCAGTGATTAAACAACTTTACAACACATAGTCGATAGTCGAAACTAAAAACACTGTCAAACAGATATGATAAGGACGGGGAAAATGGAAAAAACAAAAAAAGAAGAAGAATTCCAGAGGAAAATTAAGTCCATTTAAAAGGAAACCTGTGTATCTTAATGAGTTACTAGCACCAATCTCCTGTTTTGCTTGAAGTCTTGACTGCAACATGAAGTTGAAATATTCATCAGGCATATATAGAAGAGAAAGTTTTGGTGGAAATATGCCTGAGTCTGCTCAAGATTAGTAACTTTGAAACATATTGTTGCAACTTGCAAGCAAGACTGCAACAGAACAAACTCCTAAGTTGTCAGAGCTAGTTCATGCTGATTAATGACTTGCATAAAGATTACAAGAAGCAATACTGAGAGGAGAAAATTTTGCATGGAATGAATGAAAAGCATTCATCCAAAATCAAGATAGTTGAGAATATAGCACTCTAGAATCCTGTATAAAAAGAGTTATGGGATACAAGTCAACAGCAGATTAATAATACTGGATGATCGATCAGCATCTGCATTACTGAGGTTGAAAAGGGTGTCCCATACTCATGATTCCTTGTTATGGGTTTGTTTTCTCGATACAAAATAATAAATGGGGACAAGATGAAATAACTATTTTTGGTAAATTTACCTTGACAACCAGTAAGGGATATGTTGAGACAGTCGCTCCAAGTTTTGCTAAAGCTCCCAGCAGAAACACCTTTTTGAAGAGCAAGAGGATGCTTTACTAATTTGCACAAAAAGGACAAAGATGCAGAAATTGACAAAACATATAAGCTGCTTCTACAACATGCTTTCCACTTATGTTATTAAAATGTGCTTTATACCTCCAAAGCAGTTACACTTTTAGCACCCTGCTTCTTAGCAGATCTTTTCGCCCTTAGATGCTTTAACGAGCTCTCATAAATCATGAACTGTATTGATGGATTACAGACCTGTGATGCAAATTCCCATTGTTATCAAGATGATCTAAACTACTCATGAACTTAATACATCAATGAAACAGATGAAGGGTCCAACCATAATAAGCGCAGGGATGACACCCTTCCAAAATCCAATAATACCCGCTTCACGATAGACTTCACTGGCCTTTCACCCATGACAAAATTTCGTATCAGCATTATCAAAAGAAACACTCATGTAACCAGAAATATGACAGTATTAGGTAAAATATTCTTTTAAGTACCATGACAATCCTAAAAACAATATATGTCTTTCTTACTTTCATGAACCATATCTCCCAAAACCATAAGTTATTAGTTATTAGAATAGAGACACATGAATGGATTTATATCTAACATGACCGCTCATTCTATTGCTACTTCTTGGCTTCAAGCACAAACAATTTAAACAAATAGGGGATAACAAGGATCAAAACTCTAGACCATTTGTTCATAGAAGCTTAGGTATCATGTCATGAACCATCTCTACCAGAAGCTTAAGTTGTTGGGTAGAGACATGCGAGTGATTTTATATCTAACACTTGCAATTTAAAACATCTAATATTCAACATGACATCAAGGATTTAACTGCATGAGGTATAAAAACAGAGCGCGCATCTGGTGTAGTGGTATCATAGGACCCTCCCACGGTACTAACCGGGGTTTGGTTCCCCAGATGTGCAGTTAATAAATGGCATTAGCCGACCCCAAATAGTGGGATAAGGCTTCTTGTTGTTGTAATAAGGAAACAGAGCACAAATAATGTGAAACAATAAACCTCTCCTTGCAAACCTTTCCCCTGATGGTACGTTTGGTTGAGGTGTAAAAGCTAAGGTAAAAATTACATGATTTAGTTTCATGTGTAAAATAACACATGAAACTCATTCAGGTAAACTATACCTTGATTTCTATCCTCCAGCCAAATATGCCATGAGAATGAAATTTTGAAGGTGAAGAATCAAGAATGTCTAAAGTCATGCCGTAGTCAATGTAAAGAATAAGCAATAATCAAAGGTAGAATGTGGAATAAGAAGCCAGAGACTAACTGCATGTATAGTTCCAAATGGTTGAGGTTTCATAGAATCCAGTTCGGCTAATTTGTCTCTTAATGCTGAGCCTGCTAAGCCGCTTTCAGAAGCTGCCATCCTTAACGCTTCTTTCTTTTCCTCCATGATTTTTCTCTCTGCTTGTGTATGTGTCTAGAACCAAATACAACATTTGACTCAAAAATGGAAACATATTTTATAGGTAGCATCAGGGTACTTCCATGTTAAAGGTATGAACGTATGTCAGACAAAACATAACCTATGCTGTACATAGGATGGTTTGAAAATTGTATATCCATGTGAATCTAAGTAATTGAATTTGTATTTATTGATGTTTTGCCACTAAACATTACAAACAATGAATATAAAAATAATTTACAAACTACAAAATATTAATCGAATAGACATAGTCCTATAATTAAGTGGAATCACCTGCATTCGAGTCACTAGAACCCATATTGGGTTTGTGAACAACACATTCAAGGACCTGCAAAATAAGACTATTAGAAAGAAAAAAGAATAAACTTTGAAATGGGGTTCACCATCATAGACACATAAACCAGATTTGAGGATTATGAAAAATATGGAAGTGGAATGATGAAATGATAAATAATCTGTAAATCACCCAGCTATAGCAGCCACAACAAGCCAACCAAACATTGTAACAGTACCATCTCCATGCCCTTTCACTTTTCTGGCAGCTGCAATTGCAACAGCCTTGTTCTTAAAAACCTGATAGAAGTAGTAATAAATGCCCTGACAACATTGAAAAATCATGATTCAGATGACAACCCAGCAACCCCATAATCATATTAAACCTTGAATACTGCATCTCATATTATATTCATATAAATTTAATTCTTAATGATTTTTTTATAGAAGAAGAATTTCATTAATATTTGAAGGGGAAAGTACAATTAAGTAGAGGAAAAGTGATTCTCCAAAGTACAAAATAAAACTATCAGGGAAACATAGATTTTCAATCTCTTAACATATTTGAGATGCAAAGATCTCTAAACAAATTATGAGCTTTGTACCATACAGATGCCAACCGCCTAATCTTAATCCATAACATTTCTTTATACGAGAACTTGTCATTGGAAATGCGAGAATTGTGTTCCAACCACATAGTCCAATTTAAATTTTAATGATTGTTGTGTGAAAAGGTTTCGCACAACATCCATAGATCAGTATTTGACTAAACCGCTCCTAACATTGAATAAAAGCATGTGACTGGATAATAGTAACTAATGATACTACAGTGTATTGAAATTAATCTCAAATTTTCTATTAATATTGCAAAAACCCTAAAACAGGGTGCAGTGATTTTATTTATTTTTTAAAAAGAAAAAGATAAAATTGGTGACCTGTGAAGCAGCAGTTCCTAGAAGAGAAGGTTTGAGACCACTGTAAAGTCCACCCCAGCCCTCACTTCCAATGACCTGACAAAAGGGTCATAAACTACTTATAACCAAACCATGACCCCCCAACAAAAAAAGGAGCAAAATTTGCACCTGAAGGATCTGAAGAAGTGTTCCAGGAGCAGGAGCAGGAACAGGAACAGTGGTTGTGTTGGAGGATTGAAGAAGCAAATTCTGCTTGTTCCTCTTGAGTGTTCTCTCAGTTTGCTGGCGTGTGTTTACCTGAAAATAGCAAAATAGCAATGGAATTGGCTTAGATAGCACAAAAGGGAGAGAAATTAAAGAAAAAGAGGGTACCGTTTGAAGAGGATAAGTTATGATTTGAGCAATAATGCCACCGCCTGCACCAGCCAAGCCATTTGCCACTGCGTTTGACTCTGACATGGTGCTTCTTGTTCTTGTTAATGTTCTGTTTCTTCTTTTGTTTCTTGCTTTTGTTGGAGCTGAGCTTCAAATAAATCTACCAAAAAGGAGATAATAAGAGCAGATAGGTGCAAGACTTTTACTTCGTCGCATGGTCAGTTTTGGTCAATTTTCTTTATCATGAATTTTGGAGCTTTTTAGTTAGTTGAACATTGGTTTTATCACATGTATGTCATTGTGGTGTAACTGTAATATAGATGTAAAGCTTATTTGATAGTTACTAGTTAGCAGTTAGGAACTATTTGAATATCTTCATTTATGTAAAGACTGAAACCTCATTTTATAAGTTTAATACCTAACTTTTAAAGTAACTAGTAATTCTCCCCCTACGGTTGATGTGTATTTGCAATGATGTCGTTGCTAGTAGTTAATATGTACATATAACTAAAGACTATAGCCTTTAAAATAGTGAATTGCATAATTTTTTAAACTAAGTAGAAATTTAAGGCAATAAAATTTAAAAAGTGAGATTTCACTATTTTTCGAGAATCACTATAAAAGTAAAGACAATGGCTTTTAAAATACAGAATTACTTAAATTTTAAATCTCAGTAGAAATTGAAAGCTATAGACTTTAAAAAGTGAGATTTCCCTATTTTTCTAAAAACACTCGAAAAGTAAAGACTATAGTTTTTAAAATAGTGAATTACATAATTTTATAAAAGTTAGCAGAAATTGAAGGCTATAGAATTTAAAAAGTGAGATTTAACTATTTTTCTAAAAACACTTGAAAAGTAAAGACTATAGCATTTAAAATAGTGAATTGCATAATTTTTAAGCTAAGTAGAAATTGAAGGCTATAGACTTTAAAAAGTGAGTATTACTATTTATCGAGAAACACCGTAAAAGTAAAGACAATAGTCTTTAAAATACAGAATTACTTAAATTTTAAAAGTAAGTAGAAATTAAAGGTTACAGACTTTAAAAAGTGAGATTTCCCTATTTTTGTAAAAACACTCGAAAAGTAAAGACTATAGTCTTTAAAATAGTGAATTACATATTTTTATAAAAGTTAGTAGAAATTGAAGGCTATAGACTTTAAAAAGTGAGATTTCTATGTTTTTCTAAAAACACTCAAAAAGTAAATACTATAGCCTTTAAAATAGTGAATTGCATAATTTTTAAAGCTAAGTAGAAATGAAAACTATAGACTTTAAAAAGTGATATTTCACTATTTTTCGAGTAACACTGTAAAAGTAAAGACAATAGTCTTTAAAATATAGAAATACTTAACTTTTAAAAGTCATTAGAAATTAAAGGCTATATATAGACTTTAAAAAGTAAGATTTCCCTATTTTTCTAAAAACACTCGAAAAGTAAAGACTATAGTCTTTAAAATAGTGAAATACATATTTTTATAAAAGTTAGTAGAAATTGAAGGCTATAGACTTTAAAAAGTGAGATTTCACAATTTTTCTAAAAACACTAAAAAAGTAAAGACTATAGCCTTTAAAATAGTGAATTGCATAATTTTTTAAGATAAGTAGAAATTGAAGGCTATAGACTTTAAAAATTGAGATTTCACTATTTTTCGAGTAACACTATAAAAGTAAAGAAAATAGTCTTTAAAATACATAACTACTTAAATTTTAAAGCTCAGTAGAAATTGAAGGCTATAGACTATAAAAAGTGAGATTTCCCTATTTTTCTAAAAACTCTCGAAAAGTAAATGAAAGTGTATGTGTGCACGAGAAGGGGGGGTTGAATCGTGCAAGTTTTAAAAATTACTTCTTAAAACTTTTACTTAGAAAATTGTTTTTACTCAGAAGGTAGAATTAAGAGTTTGCAGCGGAAATTGCTTTCTGGGAAGATTAAGTTTCTGAGAACTTAGTCTTTCTGAGAAAGTTCCTTTTTGAGCAATTTTAAGAAAATGACTTTACGTTAGAATTTCTTAAACGCTTTCTGATTTTAATCAATAAAGTTTTCACGAGACTTCTTAATTAAAATCGTGGCAAAGTTTTCCTCAAAGATTTATGCAAGTAAAGAGTAAGGGAGAAAAGCTTAACACAAAGAATTTTATACTGGTTCGGTTATAACCAACCTACTCCAGTCCTCAACCTTCAGTTGAGAGTTCTTGGATATTCTTCTTAAAGTGCCTTCCCAGACAGCACTGCCTTTACCAAGTAAAGGACTTCCACCACTTCACAACCCGAAGTGGATTTCTTTGCCTCACACTAGAGGACTTCTTTTGCCTTAAACACTTAACTTGCCTTAACAATTAAGGACTTTAACTTTGCCTCAAACAGCGAGGACTTAAACTGCCTTCAAACAGCGAAGGACTTAGCGTTTTTTCGGAAAGTTGTTTTGCTTAGAAAACCAACTACTAAGATTAAGTTACAAACTTAATGTGACCCTTAGTAGACTTCTAGATTTAACTTACAATTGTAAGAATTTACACCAATACAGAACTAGAAGATTTTCGCAAAGTTGAAAGAACAATTCCGTAAAATTGTCTTTCTGAGAAAGTTCTAAGTTTTCGCAGATGATTTTCAATTCAGCAGAGTTTTTGCACGTTTAATCAAGAGTTTTTAGCCAAGAATTTCATCACATTACTCTGGAATTGAACTCATATATATAGGCGTTAAGAATGCCACGAAAAGAAGCTTTCACTTTGCTGATGTGACTGTGTCTTTCTCAGAACGGCTCCCTGCTACAGTCAGCGCGATTTGAGGAACTTTTTAGACGTGTACAATGCACAAGTTCCAACATCTTCAGCTTGTGGTAGCGAGCTTTCTGAGGATCTTGCAAGTCCATTGAGTCTTGACACTTGGTTGCTTTGAGTCCAACTTTTGTGTGATGTACGGACTTCTGAGGCGAACCTTCTGAGGAAGACCCTTCTGAGAACCACTAGTCGTGAAGGTCTTCTGAGACCCTTTCTGAGGCGACTATGTTTTTTCCTCAGAAACACACTTTCACCTTCTGCTTCTTAGACAGCCTTTCTGATATCTTTAACGCTATGTTTTCATCATTTGATCTCGAGGTTACTCGTTGTTTGATCTTTCTCATGGAATGCAATAATTTAAAGCTTTTGAGACACTTAAGCACACATATTAGCAAACACTTCAGTAAAATTTTTATACTTATGGCTTACTTTGTTATCATTAAAACTTTTGTAATCCGAGAAGAATTATATCGAATTCTCTCAGAAGGGTTCTGGAGCTTACAATCTCCCCCTTTTTGATGATAACAACTTAAGTCTTAAGATAATAATTTTGCTTAAGTTCTGAAGTATTTCTGATTAAGTTCACAACCTGCTCAGAATGCACTTTTGCTTTTTAGAAACTAACATTGCTTTCTGAGAGAAGGCATTGTTATTTTCTTAGAAGGCTTTTGATAATCAACAGATATGATATTCATTAATAAACACTGTAAGCGATTATCAAAATAATAGTGTGTATTTCTTGATGATTATAATATGAATTTCAGAAATACAAAGCTAATAAACCAGATATGCCAAAAACAATAATGATTTTCATTAAATTCAAAAATGAGGTTACAAAATTTTTGGCTCCCCCTAAATTTTACTCCCTCTAAGTCCTAGGCCTAATGTTTACATATAGCCATAGTACAAAATATTATCATTTATCTACTCCCCCTTTGTTACATCAAAAAGGGTGGCTAATACATAATCGCCATCATAGACTTAGACCTACTGCTTCCGAGCCATGTACCTCAGCAGCTTGCACATTTCCATTAGAATTTCTTGTTGACCAGCGTTGGGAGGACATTCTGGAGGTATCTCGTAAGGATTAGAGGTAGGTGGTACAGAGGATGAGGGTTGAGATGGAGGAGGGCGAATGATTTCAGCCTCAAGAACTTCATCAACAATATCCCTTTTCTGATATGCAGGTGTAGGATCTCCTCTTGAACTGCTTCTTCCTCAATTTCAGTGACTTCGACAGAAGGTTGTTTTTGAGTATCCTCAGAAACTGGAATGAGTCCCAGGTTAGAATGTTGTGCAGCTGAAGGTTTCTCAAAAGTCTGAGCATCGTCTGAGAGATTGAAGGTAGAAATTTGTTTGTGAATGGCTTCAATAGCCTTCATCTTCTCAGAACGACCAAGGAATAGTCGAAAATGCACAAAGGGTGGGGTCATTACCATCCGTCCCAGTTGGAAACCGGAGCCGATCATAGAATCAGTCAGAGAGAAAGTCGGACCGGGTTGATCAAAAGTGGGAGGGGAATCTCAGTCACATCAAAGTGATGAACCTCTGGTTCCTTCTGAGAGTCTTTCTCAGTCTGAGTCCCTTCGAAGGAACTTCTGGCAACAAATGCCTGAACAGCTGCAATTCCGGCAGCCACGGTAGCGTCAGTGCCCACGTCTGAGCTGAGCCCAGTGCTGGTGGTCCCTGGTGTTAGCTCCAAGAACCTTTTACTCATCATTGAAGGTTTTGAGTGATAAAATTCTTAATTAAAATAAAAGTTTTAATTTGGTTGGACTAATGGTTTGTTAAGTGTGTTTTAGGATTTAATTTATTAGACAAAATAAAAAGACACATCTTGACCACCATGGATCATCAAAGTTGGCAAAATATGCATGCTTGGATACAAGCAATTTTAATCTTTGAAGACCACGTCAAAGATTTTCTAATTAAGGAAAGTTTGGTTGGAAGACTCTATGATTTTCCATAGTTTTATTTATGAAAAATACATGGAATTAAATAGAGAATCATCTTTATCAAAAAACTCTATTTAATATTCATGTATAATATATATAGATATTTTCGAAATTATTATATTAAATAGGGAATCAAAATCAAATCTCTATTTTACACTATATTGATTATTATTTTTGAAATTATATATATATATGGGGAAATCTAGAAAGATCTTGTATGGAGAATTAAATGCAAATAATTTAAAAATAATTATCTAGAATTTATTCTAGAATATATCTTTTGCATTTAAGTAACAAAATAATTTTACGGTCACTTTAAAAAGATTCTGTGAGCCTCCTAAAGATTCTATATGAATCTACAAGATTCCCGGAAGATTCCATGCGGGACCAGAAGATTCTACACGAAGTTAGAAGACCTCAGAAGCTTCTGTCAAGAATTTCAAGTCTAGAAGATTCTCAAAGATTCTGTGAAGATTCCAGAAGATTCCCGAAGATTCTTCCTTTTATTTGATTTTTCTATTTTTGGAAAAATCAATCTCAAATCAAATCAAGGAGCTCTCACCATTGGATCAAGAAATTACAAATTCAAATCAAGGGTGGAGATCAACCTCCTAATTTTCGAATTTGAGGCTCTATTTCTCTATAAATAGAAGACCTCAATGCCCAAGAATTCAAGAGACTACCCAAGCTTACAAGTGTCAAAACGCTGTCGAATTGAATCCTTATTTCTCTTCATCTTCAACCTCTAAACCTCAAGTTCTTATTTTTATTTGGGAAAAGGTTGTAATTCTTAAAAGAGTGAGCTTCATTGTTTATCCTAGCTTTGCTAGTTATTTCTTTGAGAGAAAAATCTATCAAGGTTCAAACTTAGTTGCATCTAAGTTCTTGATTGGTAAAAACCACATCTTTTATAAAAAGTCCTTATTTTTGTAAGGCAAGAAGTCCTTAGAGGGTCTAAGGCAAGGGTAGAAAGTCCTTCGGTGTTGAAGGCAATGATTGAAGTCCTTTGTAGTTGTCAAAGGCAGTGATTCACCTAGTTGTTGGTGCAAGGGAAGTCCTTTGTTTTTTGCAAGGGCAGTGAGTCACCTTAGTTGGAGGTGCAAGGGAAGTCCTTTGTGTTTTCAAAGGCAGTTAGTCACCTTGGTGAAGGTGCAGGTTGAAGTCCTTTGTGGTGTAGCAGAGGCAGGAAATTCCACCTAGTGTTGGTGGTGATAGTGAACTCTCAGGTGTATCCAAGGGACTGGAGTAGGCACGTTGCCGAACCAATATAAAATCTCTGTGTGTGCTCTCTCTCTTCCCTTTCTCTTTATGTAATTGTTTTACAATTTATCATTGTATACACAACACATATAGCATTTGCGCAAATCATCATCACTTGTGTGTAAGTGTTGAAGGTTAAAGTTTTAACCTTTATCATTTAGAAGAGCTTGAAAGTAAATATATTTTCAAGATCTACAATAGCCTTGTCTATAGGCTAAGTTTCTGTTTATTACTAACAAACCGTTTCCGCTGTGCAAGACAAGTTTATACTTGATCTTTATTTTTTAAGTAATTTTCAGAAACAGGATTTGTAGTTGGAACGTGATTCGACCCCCATTCTCACGTTTCACTACCTTCAATTGGCATTAGAGCTCGACCTTGGGGTTGAGCACTTAACAGTGTCAAGGAAAGATTCAAGGGACCATGGCAGCAAACAACAATGCGTATATTGCTGATGGAGCCTCCACCAACAGACCACCTATGTTCGATGGTGATGACTATGCGTATTGGAGAGATCGAATGACGTTGTTCATTCAATTCACAAGTCTCGACCTTTGGGACATCGTAGAAGTCGGTGACAATCCTACACCCTTCGGCCCAAAGAAACTATGGACTGAAGAACAAAAGGCTCAAGTGCAACAAAACAAGAAAGCTAAGTATATTCTTTTTGCGCTTTACCTAAAGCTGAATATGATAAAATTGTGTCATGTGAAACTGCAAAGCAAATATGGATCGCTTAGCGACCCTACATGAAGGCACAAATCAAGTCAAAGAAACGAAGATCTCCATACTTGTACATAAGTACGAGTCGTTCAAGATGAATCAAGACGAAGACATTGATACTCTTGCTACAAGATTCTTACATATTGTTACATATTATTAACTTAAATGCTTGCTTTATGCTTTTATTTATTTATACCTTCTCTTTATGCTTTTCTTGGTCCAAGTTCAATTAGTGTCCCAAGGTAAACTATATTATTCCAAACTAAGTTCAACTAGTTCTGATTTTGCACAACAGGTATTTGCTGAAATGTTTAATGTTTATTATTGGGTTCACTTCTTAGTTTTCATTTTCTATCGGTTCTTTAATATGATAGCTGACTAAGTAATTTTTTTTAAGCCAAATAAGCATATTTGAACAAAGGATGGTGATGGGCATATTTGAATAGAACAGGTCTTTGTAGCTCATTCCAAATTGTGGGACAAGATGAGGAAACAACAAAAATTCATGGGCAATTTGAAGCAGCATTTCTAATATTATGCACAATGTCATAGGTAGTTTAAAAACTATAGATAATCTCCAACTTATTAATAGTAGTTGGTAATTTATCTAATAGACTACAGAAAAATTACATTTCAATTCAAACCAGAACAATTCAAGAGTGGAAAGTAAGAACAACAAGTATATGTAAAGCATAGACATATAAACAAGGGTACAAGGCAGTAAAAGAAAAATTTCAGTCGCTAAGGGTGGCTACAAGTGCAGTTATGGAGTATATATATATACACTGGTGCAGCACACACACAAATCATACACTATAGTATAGTAGTACTACTACTCATCATTTCACTACTCACAAGCAGCCACACTCTCAACACACTCTACACTACTCCATTACTATATATGCCAATTCAAAATAAAAACCAGACACTGTTTCTATTTATTTTGATTTTCTGTTTTTTCGTTTTGGTATTTTGATTTGTTTTTATGATTTTGAGCCATTATGTGTAGGGACTTTATTTAAATAACTAAGCACTTTTGATATCATTTATAACATTAATTTTTCAACAAGATTTCTTTTTAAGTTTGGCATTTAGAAACTAAATTGTGCTTGTTTAAGTAAAAAAATACAGCAATTATCACACACTAAAACTATTAATTTTTGTGTTGATAGGTGGAAGCAAAAGGGGTTAAATAGTAATTTTTGGATTACAATTTTCATCTTCATTGCATTAGGTCACGACAACTTGATTGCGTCTCATGATCAAGAGACTAAGCAGTAAGTTCAATATTTAATTTGTGAATTAAATAGTTTTTGTTCAATTATTTAGATGTTAAGCTCATGTTAAGTTATAGATCTTGGATACAATTGAAACATCAAATCTTGGTTAAAAATAGGGTGCTAGACATACTGACAGAGCACCGGAGCGTCGTTAATTCTCCGGTATTCTGGAGAAATTTAGAAGAAGGGTTTGAAAAAGGGTTTATTGCTGAATTAATCTCAATACGAGCTTAGTAGCAAGTAGTAAGACTGACTCATGTCGTCTCTCAAGGAATCTATGTGGCAATTGTTGACTCAAACTTAGCAATAAGTAAAAAGAGGGGTTTTGGTCTATTGTGCAAAGAAACTAAATTGAAAACAAGTAAAGGAGATAGAAATAAATAAATTGAATGCACTTGTGAAATCAGTAAATTGGCATAGATTAAAAGAAACAAGTATGTAAGGGAAAACAGGATTAAAGGCTTGGATTAAAATAAACTTGAAGGAAAAAGAGGTTGCTAAATAATAACTTTGTATTAATGAAAACGAGGGAGAGATTCAAAGTGAACTCTCCCAAGGAACAAGGTTTAATGTAAAAGCAGTGACTGGAATTAATCAAAAGCGAAGACAAATGAAATTAAACTAGTATTCTAAAGCTGAGAAATAAGAGGGATGCAATCCCGGAGAACTGTATGTAAAAGCTTAAAGTAAAGAGTGCCCTGAACAGAAACGGTGAACAAAGAACTGAAAGCCTTGGAAAAGTAAATCCTAAAAATGCCAGAGTACCAGTATAAAAGTGCATACAAGAGCCAGAGGTAAAAACTAGATATCTAGACCTAGGCACAAAGGGGTTATTTATAGAATCCCAAAGGTTGCTGTCTTGGGCCGCTAACATTTGGGCTTTCTCGCGCACGACCGCCTGGGCGGTAGGTCAAAGTTGGGCGCGTCCAGAAGAGGGAGATCACGCACGCATGACTGCTGGGGCGTGTGTTTGTCCGCCTGGGCGGTCGGCATGTCCGCCTGGGCGGTTGGTCCGCTGCTGGAGGCAGAAAACTAGCTTCCCTTGGTTTCCAGATGCAATTTCCCACATATCTTGCAATTACCTGTTCCTGAGAAGCCACAACACTAACAAAAACATATCAAACGTACCAGTGGCAACAACTAGAGTAATTAATACGCAAAATGGTACTAATACTCGAAACGGTAATGTAAATCAAATATTGCATAAGAAACCAACTTAAGCATAATTGAGAGCACACAATCACTCAAGTTATGAGGAGAAATTAGCATGAAAATACGGTTTATCAAACCTCCCCACACTTGAAACAATTGCATGTCCTCATGCAACAGAGAACCAAGCAACAAATACAGAATTCCAGCACAACAGGCAAACAAGATAGCAAAAAAGGGAACTATAGCTTAAACTTACAGACATGGTTAGCAACAATGGCTGGCAGTAGTAGTAAACTAGTAAGAAAATACAAGTTTCCAATTAACAGTTATGAATTTTAGAGACATTTGGCAATTCCATCAGCGCTGAGCAGGAGAATAAGGTATGAATGCATGATTAGAAAGATGCTAAGCCTGACACGGATATAAATCACTCAATGACACTCAAGTGTATAGGCTAGTCCCTACAACACACAACACTAACACTCTTCCACTGACTTGCCAAAGATGAAATAGCCTCTCAATTCAAACTCAATGCATTAAGAAACATTCCAAAGGGTTGTAATGGGGCCAAGGTACAGGTGGGGAAATATGTGAATGTGGACTAAGGTGGAAATCAAAATCCCATGGTTTGCACAGTCAAGAGATAATAAATCATATAAGCGCAGAGACTAAGAACCAATATACATAATCCAAAAACCAGAAATAACAGCGGTGACTCCAAATATATACAAAAGCCACAAAGAAGAACTATATAAAAAGAGGCAAAATAAATAGTGCAGATTCTGAAATTTATATTATTTTTTTTCATTTTTTTTATTTAATTTTTTTTTCAATGCCTTTTTCTGAAAAAAAGAACTAAAAGATGAAATTTTTTTCTAAACAAAATAAAATGTACTAATCACTTACACCCCCACCAAGTACCCAATTTCTTCCTTTACATATGCATATGATATTCCCCCATTATCCCAATCAATATACACAAATCACTTCTTTCACCCCCACCAATTACCCAATTTCTTCCTTTACAAGCATGTAAGACCCTTCAATATCCCAATCAAGCCTGCATAACCCCAAATATAATACAAAACAAACCATGTTCAATTAATTTCCACAGGGTAATCATTGTTTTTCACTTTTTGGCTTGTAATGTGGCTAATATGAACAAAGGGGAATAAGGCTCAAATTGGCTAAACAAGGGTAATTACAAGGGTAGTCTATATGGCAGTGGGCTGAACAAGAAAATGCATGAGTCTATCATCTACATCAAGAACAGAAGAGCTGACTATTCGGCAAGTCCAGGATCGGTGTACCTGTGTGTGTGTGCAATAAATAGTGCTGTTGAAGGCTCAAAACTAAGGGTATACAAGCATCATACATGCATCCAATCTAATTCAAATTGCTCACAATCTAAGAAACATATACAACACAATTGCCAACAGTCAACAATTTCAATCAAAACACAAGAAAGGAAACAAGTATCAACTAACAGTTTACCATCAAAGCAGAACCAAAACTACCAGCTAACCAGTCTCAACAGATAGAACGCTAACTAATAAAAAGATCAACTAATGAGAAAGTAGAGACAAAAACTAAAACAAGAGTTAAGGAAAAGAAAGTGTTACCCCTCCCCACACTTGGGGTTGTCACTGTCCTCAGTGACGTTGACAAGCTCATTGGAGAGTGGTACGCACACCCTAAGTTCTTAGATCCAACCAACTCAGGCGTGCCCCTTCGGCCTACTGCTGCAGGCTACTCATCATCATCATCATCAAAGCGGTGCTGCGGTCGAGCATCAGAGCCTGCATCTGCCGAATGGTGTCTCTCTAGGATGCCCGCAATTGCACTGCGAGCTCGCCTTGCATTCGCTCAAACCTGACATCTATATGAGTCATGAGAGTAGAG